>QLOH01000046.1:0-1338526 GCA_026901365.1 Sesbania bispinosa | reverse complement strand
ATTATAGACTGTGAGTAATCGATTACCACAATTACTGCTCTCAGGTAATCGATTACAAACTCCTTGTAATCGATTACCAGAAACTCAGCTTTCTGGTAATCGATTACGAAACTCCCTGTAATCGATTACCAGTATGCTAAAACTCTAAATTTTTCTTAAACTTAGTTTAGTTAGTTTTTTTTTTTAAATTCTTAATTTCTCAATCTCACCAAAGTTAAAACATACACATATATCTTTCCGCTTAAAGTTCTACAAGCTTAATTATGGGATGTTACACAACGTGAATCAATTGGTGATTCCTAGCTCCAAAACCCCGTTCCAAGCTTCGAATTACCTCCTCTCTCTAACCTAGTATCTCTCTCTCTCTATCTCTAAGAAGAAGAAGAAAAAAAAAGAGTCAAAAATCTGTTCTAAGTGACAGATTCTGAACTTATAAGTGAAATTTCGCTCAAGCGAATTATTTTCGCTTGAGCGAATGGGACAGTTGCATGCAAACAAACACAATTTCTCTTTAAGAAAAACACCCTCTCTGGACAATTTTCGCTTGAGCGAATTTTCTTTCGCTTGAGCGAAAGTGGTCCAGAGAGCCTCTCCCATACCCCTGATATTCGCTTAAGCGAATTTTACAGCAATCAAAACTTCAAGGTTTATCTGCATAATTCGCTCAAGCTAATCTCATTCGCTTGAACGAAAACTCTGTAACTTGGTTTTTAAACTAAGTTTCATCTCCCAAATTCTTTGACTTTCTTTTCTTAATTATCAATCATACACTCTCTTATCCCATTCTTATGAATCAATATAAGTTCTAAATTACAGGATGTTACAAATATTGCAAAGATTTAAAAAAATGGGAATAGTGGATACAATGTTCATCTTTGAATTAAGATAGTTCAAAAATATTTATGAAAATAAAAAATGGATATGGCATTAAGTTGTATGATAGTTTATTATTTTATTTATGTTATTTAAGAAAAAATCTAAGATACATGACATAATAGAAGTCATGAGGCATATTGAAAATAAGCATAAATTATATGAAGTTTTTACATTAAAAGTGAAGATTAAAAAATAAATAAATTGGCTTGTTTGTGTTTCCAGTCTAGAACAAGTTTATTTGTCAAAAATAAATCAAGTGAATGTTTTTAAAATACTAATTATATTATAAATGTAACATAATATAATATATGAAACTTCATGTGTATAAATTTAAATTTGAGTGACCAATTACTTGACATTTATGGTTTTTATAATATTTATTAATTCTTTTTTGTTTCTATATGTTTGATAATTTATTTTGGTTCCTACATATAGCATAACTATACATTGATTACTTTAAATCATTCTTCATTGTATGATGATAACATTAATTTGGCTATTTATTTAATATATGTGTTTAGCCCATAAAATTCAAGTTTTGTTCCTATTAATCCCGATACTGTAGCCAATCAAAATAATAACTTTAATTATCAAAGTTAATTGATCTAAATAAACATTTTTAATTCCCATTATACACATTTATTTAGCCTTAATTGGCTAAATCATTATTATCAATTTAAATAAATAATATCTATAAATTTAACTTGTTGATCTTGCATAATTAAATAATATATATACTATATAGGCAAGAGAACTAATCTATTTTAGTACTATAAAACTAAATATCTCCATTAAATTAAATATCCAATAAATTCCAATCAAATTAATTAAGTTTCCCATTTTTATTATCATTGTTGATTATTCATGGGTTAAATAATGTAACTTTATGATTTCTTTAATCAACTTATTAGGGAGTAAGAACATTAATATGATGACAATAATTATAATTTTTATCTTAATTACTAATGTAGATTCTTTTTGTTTGTAAATTACTCCCTCACAACCAATATGTTGGCGTCGTGGAGGACTATCCAAGTTTAAAAGTCTTATCTTTCATCAAGTTTCTAAGGAAGAATGAAATATATGAAAGAAGGAGAAATCACAGATAAATTTGATTGAGAATAAAATGAACCCCGAGCAAGAACTCGGATGCCCGAGCAAGAACTTGGAAGACTTTCCCGAGCAAGAACTCGGATGGCTGAGCCAGAACTCGGATGACCTTCTCGAGCAAAAACTCGAATGACTGAGAGAACTCGGTGATAAATCTACTTTAGTAGTAGATTTATAGGTTAATTGTATTGGGTTTTTAGTTGTTTAGGTTGATAATAGTGTGAATTTGTAGTTAAAATTGTATATAATTGAATTTGTTTGTGATATAGGTAATTGTAGTAAATATTAGTAATTTTGTTCTAATTTGTCTTTGATTTGGTGTTTTATAGGAATTGTAGGAGAAAGAAGCAATTGGAAGATCTTTGTGAAAGACAAAACAATGATTTTTGGATTAATTGAGAGGAAAAAGGTGAAGAAAACTCTCTGCCAGAATCGTGTGGGAACATGGCAGGATCTGTGTGAAGACACGAAACTGACAGATGCATTATAAATAGATTCTGTTTAGAATTTTAGGAGACAGTTATTTCATTTTTCAGATTTTTCAGTTTTAGACTCGAATGTTCTCCTATTATCTCTCCTCTTTCTCAAGATCCAACCCAAAGGTGGAAGCTAGGGTTCAATTCTCATGGAATTCTCCCTTGAGTTTGCATCTCTCTTCTCTTTTCTCTTCTCATTTGTAATGGATTTCTAAGTTTTTTAGGTTAGGTGTTGATGGATCTTGATCTGAACTTTGTGTAAGTGATTTTTTCATTCAATTCAATTTTCGTTTTCAATTCAATTGCTTCCTTCTACTCTTAATGCTTCAATTGAATTGGCCACTCAATTGCATGAATCAAAAGTTTCTCTCACAATTGGAAAATTTGGGAAAAGCTTGGATCTGAAGCAAGCAACATAAAAGATTGATTTCCTAGGAATAGGAATCAGTTTTTATGTGATCTTTATCAGTTCTTGATGTTAATGTATGTCACTATTAGGTTCACCTAAGGAATTAGGGTTCTTAGTTTGCTGACATGGGGTTAATTCACCAAGGAATTGGATTTTGACTATGTTAGTGAATTGGATCATTGAAATCATTTACAATAATTGAATTGAATAATATGAACACTTGCATGAAGAGAGGATTAAGTGAAATCAACCCTAACAATTTTGTTAAATTCGTTTTTCACAATCTTTGTGTTCTTCCTCTACTACAAACAATTTTTCTGCACAATAACTTTCTGCATAGTTTAGATTTCCTCATTTACACTCATAATCTTCTTTCCATCTAGATAATTCCTTTGTAATTGGTACTTGAGATTCAATCTCTATGGATTAGATACCTTACTTACTCTTGAATACTTGTGATAATTGGTAAACTTGCCAAATATTCATCACTCGGCAATATTACTTAAACCACCAATTAAATTGGCGGAGACCGAGAGAACTTGACATTATTACTTAAACCACCCAATTAAATTGGCGGAGACTGATCGGGGCCGCACCCAACAGCTTGAGATTGATAAGGAACATAAGGTTGTTGTTGCTGTGAAGAATTGCCCCATCTCAAATTTGGGTGATTTCTTCAACCAGGATTGTACCTGTTAGAAGAAAGATCATGGTTATATTGCTGTTGTTGAGGGGGTCTGCCACTGCCATAGATATTTGCTGCATAAGCTTGAAGAGGAACAACTCATTCTTCCTTAGACTCATGTAAAGTGGGACAGGCATCGGTGGGATGATCAGTAGAAGTACATATGCCACATAACTTGGCTACCTTCTGAGACACTGCCAGGTGCTTAACTAAGGAAGCCAAATCATCAAGTTTGTTTTCCAATTTTCTATGATCAGCAACAAATGTAGTTTCCATCTCATGAACACTGCCAGCCTATTGTATCTTGCAGGGAGAATGTAAATGCCTTAAGCTTAATGTGATCCTCAGGAACTCTAGGTGGTCTCATGGTGGTACAGACAATATGGAACTCCTTGAGGTGTTTATGTGGATCCACACTTGCATGACCATGAAACTTGGGCAACAAATGAATCAAACCAGACTTGAGTTCATAAGGTACATCTATATCAGGATATTGTATGCATAAAGTCTGAATGGTAACATCAGGTGATGCAAGTTCCCTTAAGGTTCTCTCAGCCATTATATCAGTATCAAAATCAGAACCAAGAAAAGAAGAAGAAAGAGAAACAGAATCACTATGACTAATAGAAACAGCAAAGTACACACTATTAGACAATGACTCACTATCACTAGTAAAATTATTCACAAATTGATTCCTAGACTCTCTAACTAACCTATGATATGTATGATCAATTTCCGGATCAAATGGGTATAAGAAAATTGAATTTGCTCTAGTCATACACCAAATATACTAGAAATTATATACATGATTGAAAACATATTAACAGAAAAAGAAAATCAAAATAAAGTTGAGAATTGAAAACTATAATCTAAAATTGAATTGAACTCTCTGGGAACAGCGCCAAAATTTGATCGGGATCGCACTCAATCAAATTATATGAATTAAGTGTAGTAAGGGTTAGATAACCCAAAGTCGTCTCTCAAGAAATTCAAAAGCAATTTTAGATGACAAAATTCAAAAAGAATTTCAGAGAGTAAAACTTCAGCAGGTAAAAAGGTACACTTCAGAAAGTACACTTCAGCAAGTATACTTCAGAAGGTTCCAAGTGTGCAGAATTTCAAAAACTCTCTTAAAAACACAGAAATGTAAAAAAAAACTTGAAGGAGCGAAACAGGAACAAGGGGGTTTCAGTTGTTCAAGAACAGATTTGCAATTGAGGAAAGAAGAGTAAAATGAGTATAAGAATAGATTGATTCTCTTGATCATTTACAATGTCATTCTTCATCAGTTTAAAGTATATCGTCTTCAATTTCCAGAACAAATTCTAATTAACTAAACAAGCGTCAATCAATTTAATGATAATCCCATTCAAGAACTAAGCGAACTTGCGAGACCAGACTAAGCGTACTAGTGTGAGATTTCCAATCCTTTACCTCTTGGATTAAGCAAACAGTTGGTTGTTTAGAATGAAGTAAACTAAACCAGAATTCTAAGTGAAGAACAGAATTGAATCATCAACAAGCGTTCAAATACAATTCTAGATTCAAACCCAGAATTCTAAAGGAGAAGATAAAAGTGAATCAGTTGCAGAAATTAAAATACGACTTTAGATTGAAATGAACTTCAGAAATCCATTGTAAAATCACTTGAGAATCAATTCTAAGAGAGTTTAGCCTTCCATGAAAAGAAAGAACAGTAAAAGAAAATGTAGAAGAAGGAGAAAATGAAAAATGCAGAAAAACACAGAGAAGAAGAGAGAGCCAAGTGTCCTCTCCACTCCTGAGCTTACAAAGAATCAAAAAGTGAAAAGGTGAAGATATGAGAATCAAAGATGCTAACAGAATCGTAACTACCTATATTTATACTACTCTTCTAGGCTATCAGATTCACTAGGGTAATTGGGCTAGATTGACACATCAGGCCCAAAGCATTTACATGTCTTCAGCAGCTTGTTGTTCCGCACAAGTTCAGCAGGTTGACTTCAGATGATGCCTTACAGCACCAACTTCAAAGGGTTGTTCAAAATGACAGCTCCAGGTAAACAGCTTGAACCATGATTTCGCATCTCCAGCCTCATTAGAACGAGGCAATTACAAAAGTGGGCTTAAAAAACCTGAAATTAAACAATATTCACAATTTAAGCTCAAATGAACCCAATTATGCAAATCCCAGTTAAAACAGTGAATTTGATTGCAATTATATTCTAAGAAAGCTGCAATTAAAGGTGCAAAGTGTGTGTAAAATTATGCTCATCACATTTCCCCACACTTAATCTTTTGCACTCTGGGAAAAACAACATATGAAGTTAAAAATCAACTAAGGAACAAGATGCAAATACAAATGGCATAATTATCAAGGGATCCAAGGAATGCATAGAGTGGGAAGAACTCAACATCCAAGGAATCATGGAATCAAGAAAAATATGAATGGAGTTCCCAATAATTTAGCAAACAAGAGGGCAAATCAAATCAAAGGGTGAATCAAGAGTGATAGAATCCTCACAAGACAAACTCTCTAACTCTCAAGTGTTTAGGCTTGTGTATATACACTCAAAGCACTTATGTAAGCAAACAATACCATAGGCTTGGCAAGACTCTAATATCCACAACAATTGAAACACAAGCAAGCAAAGATCAAGAGGACTTCATAAAGGATGTAATGGGGCCAAGGTAAAGGTAGGGAAAATGAAGGATAAGAACCTAAAAACTAAAGAGAATAGAGGAGCAATGGGGAATAAATCCAAGAAGAAATGCAAGTAGCATACATCTCAAGATTACAATTAAACTCCTCTTTTCTACCTTTTGACCCATTTTTTTTATTTCAAGAACACTTTATTTCTTTGCTTCTTTTCTTTTTATTAACACTTTTCTTTTAAGCTTTTCTTTATTCTTTCTTTTTTCTTTTAACTTTTCTTTTCCATTTTTTTATAACTAGCCAAAGGTCAACAACATGATATCCACATGAGGAGATAAGATAAGAAATTCAAGTACAACCCCACACTTACGAACCTATTCCCAAAACAATTCCAAAGCTCCTTTATCCTCTAAGGCAAGGGCAATCATGGTTTTTCACTTTCAAGGCTTGTAAAGAGCTTTTAATAACAAGAAATGGGATCCATAGGCTCAAAGGGGATAACAAGTGGAAAATCATCAAGGTGGGATAATATGGCTAGTAGCTCAAATATCAACAAAAATGCCTCAATCATCTCAATTCATGCATGTGAACAGAGTTGCAAATCAAAGAGTCAAGCCAAGTTCTAGAACACAAACAAACAAGAGTGTCACACGAGAAAAAGAGAGAATAACATAGAATGGTCCATCCATCAATAAGGCTCAAAATGTCACCAAGGACAACTCTATCATAAAAGATTCAACCCAATAATTATCAAAACCAACTTACTCACCAACTTATAAGGAATCCAATCAACATAAGTCATGAAACCAATTATCCAAGAATGATGAAAATGCCAACTACTAACACAAATCCTAAAAATCCAATGAAAAAAATGCCAAATATATTTTTTTTCTACTGCCATGAAAGTATGTGTCTGAAAACTGCTGTAAGATACTGCTAATCTGAAATTCTTTTGAAAACAACAGGGTAAGAACACATCAGCAACTTACAAAATCTAGAAGCAAAAATTTCATAAAGTTACTGTGTTTCAGCAAGTTGAAACAGTAGCACACATCAGGCAACAAATACACTTTTTTTTTCAGATAAACAATTATTAAAAATCCTACAACAATTATTAAAAATCCTTTTCAGACAAACAATTATTAAAAAAAATCCTAAAGCTAAAGATCTTCACCCCCACACTTGAATTACACATTGTCCTCAATGTAAAAGAAATCACTGTAGATACCAAGGGCATTATGCAAACAAAGAAAATGGGGAAAGAGACTCCCTTATCAAGGTGGAAAAATTTGCACTTGAAGGAATGTAGGAAGCTCCAAGCTTATCTCCTCTACTGTTTGTTCTGTCAAAGTTGGGTTTTCATGAAACAACTTCAGACGATGGCCATTGACCTTGAAAGTTTTGTTGGTGGCTCCACTTTGCTATTACACTACACCATAAGGATACACATGAGTGATAAGAAAAGGACCGGTCCAACGAGAACGAAGGTTACCAGGCATAAGCATGAGCCTGGAGTTGAACAAAAGAACTTTCTGACCCACTGTAAACTCTTTTCTAGCAATATATTGATCATGAAATTTTTGTGTTTTCTCCTTATAGAATTTAGAGTGTTCATAAGCCTCCAAACGAATCTCGTCATGCTCTTGAAGTTGAAATTTCCTTTGTTCCCCAGCCTGGTCATAAGTCAGATTGCATGCCTTCACTACCCAATAAGCCCTATGCTCTATCTCCACAGGTAAGTGGCATGCCTTGCAAAAAACCACTCTGAAAGGGGACATCCCAAGAGGTGCTTTGTATGTTGTCCTATGTGCCAAAAGAGCATCAGATAGGCGTTGGCTCTAATCCTTTCTGTTAGGCTGCACCATCTTTTCCAGAATCCTCTTAATTTCTCTGTTGGAGATCTCAGCTTGTCCATTAGTTTGGGGGTGGTATGGTGTAGAAACTCTGGGTACCACCCCCATACTTCTTTAGTAAAGTTTCTATAGTCTTATTACATAAATGGGTCCCCTGATCACTGACAATGGCTCTAGGCACTCCAAACCTGCTGAAAATATTTGTCCTGACAAAATTGGCAACAACTTTAGCATGATTAGTCCTTGTGGCTATAGCCTCCACCCATTTGGAAACATAGTCCACAACAAGTATATGTAAAGCCAAAGGAGTAGTGAAAAAGGAAGTACTCAAGTTGTTTGAGGTTGGAATGATATATCCAATTAGTGACAATGTTTGGGTGAGTCTGGTACAAGTTGTGCCTAAGAAAGGAGGAATCACAATTATTAAGAATGAAAATAATGAGCTCAACCCTACTCGCACAGTGACTGGATGGAGAATGTGCATAAACTATAGGAAACTCAATCAAGCAACAAGGAAAGATCACTTTCCATTGCCATTCATAAATCAAATGCTAGAAAGGTTGGCTGGACAAGCTTACTATTGTTTCCTCGATGGATATTCTGAATACAACCAAATTGCTGTCAATCCTGAGGATCAAGAGAAAACTGCATTTACTTGTCCCTATGGAGTGTTTGCATATAGAATAATGCCCTTTGGATTGTGCAATGCTCCAGCAACTTTTCAAAGGCATATGCTTTCTATTTTCTCTAATATGATTGAAAAATCCATTGAAATTTTCATGGATGACTTTTCTTTTTTTCGTCCTATCTTTGATTCATGCTTAACTAATCTCTCTCTTGTTTTGAAAAGATGTACAAAGACTAATTTAGTCCTTAACTGGGAGAAGTGTCATTTCATGGTACAAGAGGGAGTGGTTCTTGGAAACAAAATTTTTGCAAGAGGAATTGAGGTGGATAGAGCAAAAATAGAAGTGATTGAGAAGCTTCCACCACCATCTAATGTGAAGGTAGTTTGTAGTTTATTTAGGACATGCTGGATTTTATAGGAGATTTATAAAAGATTTTTCAAAAATTGCTAAACCCTTATGTGTCCTACTTAACAAAGATGTTCCTTTCAATTTTGGTGATGATTGTTTAGAAGCTTTTAACACTTTGAAAAGTAGATTGGTTACTGCACCTATTATATCTCCACCTGATTGGACTTTACACTTTGAAATCATGTGTGATGCAAGTGATTTTGCATTAGGTTCAGTTTTAGGACAGAGAAAAGAAAAATGCTTTCATGCCATTTACTATGCAAGTAATATGTTAAATGATAATCAAGTGAACTATGCAACAACTGAGAAAGAAATGCTTGCAGTAGTGTTTGCACTAGAAAAATTTAGATATTATCTAATTGGTTCTAAAATCATAGTTTACACAAATCATTCTGCACTCAAATATTTGATTTCAAAGGCTCATTCTAAACCAAGATTGATAAAATGGGTTCTTCTCTTGCAGGAATTTGATTTGGAAATTAGAGACAAGGGAAGTGAGAATTTGGTAGTTGATCACCTTTCCAGACTTGAAAAAATCCATTATTATGCTGGTTGTATAGAAATTCAAGAAGAGTTTCCTGATGAGAAGTTATTCATGATCAAAGGAAGGCCATGGTTTGCTGATAGGCCAACTTTAAAGCTGCAAAAATTGTTCCTTCTGATTTAACTTGGCAGCAAAAGATGAAATTCTTTAAGGATGCTAACCATTTTATTTAGGATGATCCATTCCTTTTTAAACACTTCCCAGATGGATTGATTAGGCGTTATGTTTCTTAAGAAGAAGCTCAGGACATTTTATGGCACTTTCATAGTTCACCATATGGAGGACATTATAATGGAGAAAGGACAGCCATTAAAGTGTTGCAGAGTGGGTTCTTTTGGTCAACCATCTTAAAAAATTCTCATGCTTATGTGAATGCTTGTGACAAATGTCAAAAGTTGGGTAATATGTCAAAGAGAAATGAAATGCCACTCAATAGTATTTTAGAAGTTGAATTGGTTGATGAAAATGCACCATGGAAAAAGACAAAGAAGCAATTGTTGTTAGATTCAGAAAAGGAGCAGAAAATACCTTCTTGTATCAAGCTACCTTATCCTATTGTGACCAAGAAGAAAGAAAAGGATGAGCAATTTTCCAAATTCCTTGATATTTTCAAGAGGTTACAGGTTAACAATCCTTTTGCAGAAGCTCTTGAGCAAATGCCAACCTATGCAAAGTTTATGAAAGAGTTAACAAAGAAGAGGAAGTTGAAGGAAGATGAGGCAATAGCTTTGACAGGGGAATGTGGTGCTATTATACAAAGGAAACTTCCTCCTCAAGGATCCGGATAGTTTTACCATTCCTTGCACCATTGGAAGTGTATCTATTGGGAAGCCCTTATGTGATTTAGGAGCAAGCATCAATTAATGCCCCTGTCAATGTTGAAGACGATTGGTGTGTGAGATGTCAAGCCCACAAGAATGGCACCTCAACTTGCTAACAAATCAATAACGCACCCTTATGGAGTCGTGGAAGATGTACTTGTTAAAGTGGATAAATTCATATTTCCTGCAGACTTCGTTGTGTTTGATATGGAAGAAGATGTCGAGGTACCACTCATACTTGGAAGGCTATTTTTAGCAACATGAAGATCTTTAATTGATGTACAACAAGGAGAATTAATGCTAAGAGTGCGAGATGAGAAGGTTACTTTTAATGTCTTTGAAGCTATGCAACACCCTAATGATAAGCAACATTGTTTAAGATGTGATGTGGTTGATGCTATATTTTCTGATTCATTCAAGAAACAAGTTCCTTCTACTGCACTTGAAAAAGTTTTAGTGAAATCCTTCACAAGTCATGATGACATGGAAGAAAAGGAAGTAGAAGAATGTTTGAAAAATCTGGAAGCATTAACAAAAGATTCATCTTTGAAGCAATAGGAAATAAAGAAGGAAGAAACAACAGAAGAAAAACAAAAAGTAGAGTTGAAACTTCTTCCTTCACATCTAAAGTATGCATTTCTTGGTGAGGGAGAAGTGAATCCAGTGATCATAAGCAATAGCTTGTCTAAATTGGAGGAAGAAAAATTGTTGAGAGTTCTAAGAGAATTCAAGACAGCTATTGGATGGTCAATTGCAGATTTAAGGGGGATTAGTCCAGCTTTCTGTATGCACAAAATAATGTTGGAGGACAATTTTAAACCAATAGTTCAGCCCCAAAGAAGACTTAATCCTACCATGAAGGACGTAGTGAAAAAGGAAGTACTCAAGTTGTTTGAGGCTGAAATGATATATCCAATTAGTGACAGTGCTTGGGTGAGTCCAGTACAAGTTGTGACTAAGAAAGGAGGAATCAAAATTATTAAGAATGAAAATAATGAGCTCATCCTACTCGCACAGTGATTGGCTGCAGAATGTGCATAGACCACAGGAAACTCAATCAAGCAACAAGGAAAAAGCACTTTCCATTGCCATTCATAAATCAAATGCTAGAGAGGTTGGCTGGACAAGCTTACTATTGTTTCCTCGATGGATATTCCGGATACAACCAAATTGCTGTCAATCCTGAGGATCAAGAGAAAACTGCATTTACTTCTCCCTATGGAGTGTTTGCATATAGAAGAATGCCTTTTGGATTGTGCAATGCTCCAGCAACTTTTCAAAGGTGTATGCTTTCTATTTTCTTTGACATGATTGAAAAATCCATTGAAATTTTCATGGATGACTTTTCTTTTTTTGGTCCTACCTTTGATTCATGCTTAACTAATCTCTCTTGTTTTGAAAAGATGTATAGAGACTAATTTAGTTAAGATTTAGTCCTTAACTGGGAGAAGTGTCATTTCATGGTACAAGAGGGAGTGGTTCTTGGAAACAAAATTTCAGCAATAGGAATAGAGGTGGATAAAGCAAAAACAGAAGTGATTGAGAAGCTTTCACCACTATCTAATGTGACGGGAGTTCATAGTTTTTTAGGACATGTTGGATTTTATAGGAGATTTATAAAAGATTTTTCAAAAATTTCTAAACCCTTGTGTGTCCTACTTAACAAAGATGTTCCTTTCAATTTTAATGACGATTGTTTAGAAGCTTTTAACACTTTGAAAAGTAAATTGGTTACTACACCTATTATATCTCCACCTGATTGGACTTTACACTTTGAAATCATGTGTGATGCAAGTGATTTTGCATTAGGTGCAGTTTTAGGACAGAGAAAAGAAAAATTCTTTCTTGCCATTTACTATGCAAGTAAAGTGTTAAATGATAAACAATGAACTATGCAACAATTGAGAAAAAAATACTTGCAGTAGTGTTTACACTAGAAAAATTTAAATCTTATCTAATTGGTTCTAAAATCATAGTTTACACAAATCATTATGCACTCAAATATTTGATTTCAAAGGCCGATTCTAAACTAAGATTGATAAGATGGGTTCTTCTCTTGCAGGAATTTGATTTGGAAATTAGAGACAATAAGGGAAGTGAGAATTTGGTAGCTGATCACCTTTCCAGACTTAAAGAAATCCATGATTCTGCTGGTGGTATAGAAATTCAAGAAGAGTTTCCTAATGAGAAGTTATTCATGATTAAAGGAAGGCCATGGTTTGCTGATATGGCCAACTTTAAAGCTTAAAATATTGTTCCTTCTGATTTACCTTGGCAGCAAAAGAAGAAATTCTTTAAGGATGCTAACCATTTTATTTGTGATGATCCATTCCTTTTTAAACACTGTCCAGATGGATTGATTAGGCATTGTGTTTCTCAAGAAGAAGCTCAAGACATTTTATGGCACTGTCATAGTTCACCATATGGAGGACATTATAATGGAGAAAGGACAACCATTAAAGTGTTGCAGAGTGGGTTCTTTTGGCCAACCATCTTCAAAGATTCTCATTCTTATGTGAAAGCTTGTGACAAATGTCAAAGGGTTGGTAATATGTCAAAGAGAAATGAAATGCCACTCAATAGTATTTTAGAAGTTGAATTGTTTGATTGTTGGGGAATATATTTTATGGGACCCTTCTCATCATCTTTCTCTAATCAATACATTCTAGTTTCTGTTGATTATGTATCAAAGTGGGTGGAAGTCATAGCATCACCAACAAACAATTCTCAAACTGTGATCAAGTTTCTCAAAAAGAATATCTTTTCTAGATTTGGAGTGCCAAGAGTGTTGATAAGTGATGGAGGTAGCCATCTCTGTAACAGTTAACTTCAATCTGTTTTGACTAAATACAATGTGAAGCATAAGGTGGCAACTCCTTATCTTCCACAAACAAGTGGATAGGTTGAGGTCTCCAATAGAGACATTAAAAGGATTCTTGAGAAAACAGTGAATTGAATATATCAAGGAAAGATTGGGCTATGAAGTTAGATTATGCTTTATGGGCTTATAGGACAACCTTTAATACCGCTCTAGGATTATCTCATTATCAATTGGTGTAGGGAAAAGCCTGTCACCTTCCTGTGGAGTTAGAACATAAGGCTTTTTGGGCTATCAAGTAATTGAATTTTGATACCAAAACTGTTGGTGAAAAGAGGAAGGCCCAGTTGAATGAGTTGGAAGAGATAAGGCTTATGGCGTATGAAAATGCTGCCATCTATAAGCAAAGGACCAAGGCTTACCATGACAAACATATTTTGAAGAGGTCATTTTATCCAGGACAACAAGTGTTATTGTTCAACTCAAGATTAAGGTTGTTCCCTGGGAAATTGAAGTCTAAGAGGTCTGGACCTTTTATAGTCAAAGAAGTCTCACCATTTGGAGCCATTGAAGTTCAAAATCCCACATATGGGAAAACATTTAAAGTCAATGGTCAGAGGCTCAAGGAATACCTTGGAGGAGAACTTGAAATGATCCTCCATGAGTTGAACATTGATGAAAAACCAGTAGCTTTTATAATAATTTATGTTTTTTTTTACATTTTGTGTGAATGTATTAGGAACTTAGTATTAGAGTAGAATTGATTCTATTCATAGGGTTTATTTTGTTAGGAATAGTTAAATTTTAGAAAAATAAGAGTACTGTGATATTTTGCTACTTGTTTGATTGTATTTGCATGACTAGCAAGTGACATTGTGTTGCAGGAAATTGAAAAAAAATATATGTTGGATGCCTTGAATTGCTTCTGCCAGAATTGTGTCTTCACAATTTGTGATACATGTGTGGACACGACAATCAAAAAGCAAAGTTTGAACAAGTCGGATTCTCTTTTTAGCCTCTGCCAGAATCGTGTCTTAACAAGCATTATTTCAAGGATTTTTAGGACCAAAGAGATTTTGCATCACATTCTGAGGCTCACACACCATGACTCATTGTTTGGCACTTGATAGAGTTGTTTTGTACATATTCTAAATTGTTTGTTTGTTATGTTTAGTTTAGTATTTTGTTCAATTTTTTTAGGATGTAGTTTTTGCCAAATTTTTGTATAATTATTTTTTTTTTGTTTCTTTCTTTGTGTGCTAAATTGGATTTGGTTTTGCAATTGTAAATTTGTAAGTTGCTGGCTCCTCATTTATTTGTTTCTGCAGGTACAATGGCTCCTAGGAAAAACATAGCTAAGAAAACAAAGAGTTCCAAGGTGTCAATTGAGAAAAATGAAAAAAAAAACAGCCAGGAAAAGCAAACCATCCACTGGTTTCAAGAAGACAGTTGCAGCAAGCAAAGTCAGCCACTCTAAGGCCATTGTTTTGGTTGATCCAACACCAGCTCAGGCACACAAAACTCAGAGAGCATGTACATCTAGGAAAACATCTGCTCTTGATAAAGTTGGACCTAGCCCAACCACATTTGATGACATCAGATTTCGTTCTTCTAACCATGTCAAGAACTACCATTCATATGTCAAACTTAGGAGCATCATTCCTGACCACAATATTATATTGAATGATGATGAGTACCCTAAGATCAGAGCTGCTATTGCTAGAATGGGCTGGGAATTTATCTGTCAAATTGCTGGGCAAGGACGCCAAACCCTCACTCATGAATTCTACACCCAATGGATGGAGAGTTGAACATGAGGACTTGCCACAGTTCACTACTGTTGTGTGTGGGAAGGTAGTAAAATTTGATGCTTATCACATTAATAGGATTTTGTGCATTGATAAAGATTACTTGAGTTGTGATAACTCATTTGAAGATTTTTGTGCTGAGCGGCCTAATTTTAAGGAGAAGCTCTGAGTCCTTTGCTACCCAGAAGCTGTGTTGCTGCCAATAAATCAGAAAAAAAAAACTAAGGCTCTGAAGATGGGATATATTTTGCCTTTCCCACGGGCTTGGGGAGCCTTCATCATAACATCTGTATTGCCAGTACTCCATGATACCACTTTGCTGCTGGACCGAGTTAAGTTACTGTATGAGATCATGAAGGGCATGGTAATTGATGTGGGCTCCATCATCTCCAAAGAAATGGAGAACATCATGACAACTAAAAATAAATCTCTTGCCTATCCTTCTCTTATCATTCTACTTTGTTTAGATGGAATGAAATCTAATAAAAGAGAAAAATTGATGAAAAGAAAAAGAAAAGTTAAGAAAAAAGGTGCAATGGAATGAAATCAAAGGAAGGATGATAAAGAGAAAAGCTTGAGTTAACATTTCACTTCATACTTAATTCTTGAGCTCATCACATATATCCTTTAATTCTTTTTGGGTTAACTAGATCTTAAATTTTCCTACCTTGTCCCAAGCCCCATTATAACCCAAATAAAAGTCCTCATGATTTGTGGTTGCATTTTTATTTGCAGTGGAAGTTCTAGAAAATTGTCAAGCCTATGGTAGTGAATCTTGAGTGGATAGCAATTATGAGAGAAAATAGTGCCCCTAAACACTAAGAGTGATGAGAGAAACACTATCTTGTGAGGGTTGGGAATACAATTCATACTTTTCTATGTGAAACTTTTGCATATTTTATCTTGCATTGCTTCAAGTTGGACTGAGATATCATGATGCTAGGTATTGCAATTGTTTTTATTTGTGATAGTACTTATGCTAATTGTTTGAGGAATGGATTAGAATTGAATGATTAGTTATGGAAAATTTGTTGGAGGCATGGGATGACTTGTGGATCTCACCCCTTGTTTTGTCTAGAAAAATATTTGATTGTGCTTTAATTGTTTGCTTGGGGACAAGAAAAATTCTAAGTTTGGGGTTGTGATAATTCCACTTTAGTAGTAGATTTATAGGTTAATTTTATTGAGCTTTTAGTTGTTTAGGTTGATAATAGTGTGAATTTGTAGTTAAAATTGTATGTAATTGAATTTGTTTGTGATATGGGTAATTGTAGTAAATATTAGTAATTTTGTTCTAATTTGTCTTTGATTTGGTGTTTTATAGGAATTGTAGGAGAAAGAAGCAATTGGAAGATCTTTGTGAAAGACAAAACAATGAGTTTTGGATTAATTAAGAGGCAAAAGGTGAAGAAAACTTTCTGCCAGAATCGTGTGGGAACAGACCAGATGTGTGTGAAGACACGAAACTAACAGAAGCTAAAAGGAACTCTCTACCATAATTGTGTGGGAACATGGCAGGATCTGTGTGAAGACACGAAACTGACAGAAGCATTATAAATAGATTCTGTTTAGAATTTTAGGAGACAGTTATTTCATTTTTCAGATTTCTCAGTTTTAGACTCGAATGTTTTCCCATTTTCTCTCCTCTTTCTCAAGATCCAACCCAAAAGTGGAAGCTAAGGTTCAATTCTCATGGAATTCTCCCTTGAGTTTGCATCTCTCTTCTATTTTCTATTCTCATTTGTAATGGATTTCTAAATTTCTTAGGTTAGGTGTTGATGGATCTTGATCTGAACTTTGTGTAAGTGATTTGTTCATTCAATTCAATTTTCATTTTCAATTCAATTTCTTCCTTCTACTCTTAATGCTTCAATTGAATTGGCCACTCAATTGCATGAATCAAAAGTTTCTCTCACAATTGGAAAATTTGGGAAAAGCTTAGATCTGAAGCAAACAACATAAAAGATTGATTGTCTAGAAATAGGAATCAATTTTTATGTGATCTTTATCAGTTCTTGATGTTAATGCATGTCACTATTAGGTTCACCTAAGGAATTAGGGTTCTTAGTTTGATGACATAGGGTTAATTCACCAAGGAATTGGATTTTGACTATGTTAGTAAATTGGACCATTGAAATCATTTACAATAATTGAATTGAATGATATGAACACTTGCATGAACAATTGAATTGGCGGAGACCAAGAGAACTCGGCTTTAATTACAACTTTGAACAACCAATTAAATTGGCGGAGATCGAGAGAACTTGGCAAGGTTATTATGAAGATACCAAAGGAATTAACAAATATCATGGTTAACTCGACATCATCCACTTTTCAGCTCGTCTCGATGGAACAAAAAGGTATGGATTAAGATGATAGCTTACTTCAATATGTTATCAGATAAATTCTCATTAAGAATAGTATCGGATAAATTCTCATTAAAATTAGTTTTATCATTTCAATAGTGTGAGGCTGAGAAGATAATGATTACTTTATGATTTAAAGTGAGTTTGAGAAAAATTACTTGTTTACTGCTTCAGCGGAAGTCAATAAGAGAAATTGTTTACTCATAAAGACACGAATTTCCGAGTGGTTTTTATGATAATCGTTCATTTCATAAATTTATGAAGGAGATAATTTTCACTTAAGTTTTATTATTCAAATTGATGTTGCCATTGTGAAATATGCTCGTTGTTTACTTAACCTTTATTAGAGGAATTGTGAATGGTGTTGTGAAACACGCTTGTATCTACTTGTCTGAGTTGTTTGAAATGACTAATGGAGAAAAAAAGCTTGCGGCTTTGAATGGGAAAGAAGAGGAAATGGAGAAAAAGGAGAAATAGAAGAATACCTTGATGGTGGAAGCAACGAAATAAATATGTGCGTGGAGTTTATTATTGGCGAAAGGAAGAAATATAAAAGAAGGAAAAGGAAGAGACAGTGAATCAGGAGTTTTGAGTCGAAAAGAAGTAATAGTTCACAAAAAGAAAGGGTGCAAAAATGCAATTAATGGTCATAATCACTATTTAGTGGCATTAACACCATTGGAAATTGGCAAGCAGTAACTAAGAGAACATTAGGGGTAATAATTAATGATGTGTTAATGGTATGGAAAATACCGTGTAAGGATCAGGTGCAGTAGTAAATGATTTTATTTCTGCGTTTTTAGAACTTAGGATATGTTCCGCATCATGTCATGAAAAAGTGTGCAATGACCCAACGATCATGGATCTTAAAATACATCAGGAACGGTCGTGATGAGAAGATTTTTGCCTTACCATTTATTAAAAGGATTTAAAATTGTTAAAAATATTATTTATGGTATCCGGAGACTTAAGAGACCTAGCCGAAGACTCGATCTCTTCGCCTTAGCTACGCTAAGCTCGAGCTCGAGTGGCTGTATTCCGTTAGAGCTATCCGGAGACTTAAGAGACCTAACCGAAGACTTGATCTCTTCGCCCCAGCTACGCTGGGATCAAGCTCGAAGGGCTGTGTTCCGTTAGAGTTATTCGTAGACTTAAGAGACTTAGCCGAAGGCTCGATCTCTTCGCCCCAGTTATGCTGGGCTCGAGCTCGGGGAGCTGTGTTCCATTAGGGATATTTAATAAGCTCGGGGCCGACCTTGATAAGGCCAGATCAACTTCATAGGCTTACTAAGCTTAATGGGCTTAGTAGGTTGTCCACATAGGCTAGGGTTTGGTAAAAAGATGGGCCACCTCTGTAAGACCCATTTATGGATAGTTATAAATAAGGGAGCTCACCCTAGATTGAGGACATATGATACTCTCACTCTGACGACCAGGTCTAATCCCTATTGGGAGAAGAGCTCAGTCGTCGGGGATTTTTGAGAACGTACACTATAAAATGGTGAATATATATATATATATATATATATATATTAGTATGCGTTTAATGATTAAACGGGCTATTTTTAGTAGAAATAGAGTTCATATCTTTCGGATGGTGGAGCTACGTTAATTTGCATCATGCACGATGATAACTTTAGAATTTTTAACGAACTTCACTAGCATGATATTTTGCTTATACACAAGCACATGGTTACTGTCTAACTAGGATTTTAATTTTAAAAGTAATGATTTGGGATGAATATTACAAGTTTTAAAATAATCTGGAACGACGAAAGAGTTGTGGCTCAGTTGAGAATGCAAACTGAGACTGTGGGAAAAGCTCTCGGGTTCGATTTTCGCAAAACAAACTCTCAGGTTCTATTCGCGCAAAACACACTCTTAGAAAAGAGTGGTGAGTCTAAGAGAGTTGATGAGTCTTGACTATGATTAAACTCCAAACATAACGAAAGGGATATAAAGGAAACTTATGAGATAAAAAGTGAAACTTCCTATAAGACATTTTATGTACATTATCTTTTTATTGATGATTTAAATTGCATTAAAATACGAATGCATTTTTACTAAAATAGCTTAATTAAGACTTTATTATATCTTTTTTTTTCAATCATTGAAAATAAATAGATAAAAGTTTTGGATAAAAAAAATATATTATTAAATTAAGAACTTAATTTTAATTTATCAATAATATCACACATGTTTCATTATGTATGGATTTTATTTGTATTTGTTGTAAATGTAAAATAGTTTTATATTATCATTAATATTTTATCAGGTTATTTATTGAGTTAAACAATGTATAAAATATTATAATTAAATGATACAGGAAGATATCACTAGATGATAGTATTATTTTTTTACACATAACAGATATAAATTAAATTCATTATATATTATACATTATTAAAAGAATTCAATGATAAATCAAAATCTTTAAAAATAAGTTTAATTCATATAAATATAAAGTGTATTAATAATTAGATACTATCACTTGAGATAACATGTAAAAAGAGAAATAATCATTTTAGAGATTAATTATTCATACAACAACAAACATACAACAACTCATATAACACACTTTTTCTCTCTATATCTCTCCATCACATCACCTATCACATCCAACATTTCTCTCTCTTTATCTATCTTGGTTATATGGTTGTATGTTGTATAATTTTAATTTCTCATCATTTTACATCCTAAATTGAGGTGTAGAGATGGAGAGAAAAGATAGATAAGATCAATGTATTTAAAAATGGAACAAAGATTGAATCAGTGAAGTTACTGGTTCACGATTTAATGGTTCAATCGTGGTTGAACTGGTATAAATTAAATATATATTTTAAATACTATATAAAATTTTAAATAATAAAATAACACAAAACTATAAGAAATTAAGATATATAAAATTATAAATTAGTATAAATAACCTTATTATAAGTCCTATAAGACAAAAAAATTATAAAATAATAGATATATATGTGTAATCCTTAAACATATGTCTTTATTTATCTTAAAATATTTTAAATTAAATAAAAATATTAAAAAATAAAAATTTGGAAAAAGATCGGTTCAACCGATTTTCTGAATGGCCGGTTCGGTTAGCATAACCATGGATTAGATAAAGATAAAAAGAAAAGATAAAGGAGAGAAAAGGTGAGTGATATAATAGGAGAGGATGAGAGAAATAAAAAGAAAATAGAAGTGGAAATTATTTTTAGGCGTATGAATATTAAGGTTGATGAAAAAAATTTAATAGTCATTATTGCATATCTTTCGTTATATTTTTTCAAAATAAATATATTTTACTTTTAAGAAATCAGTTAGCTAGTATATTTAGATTAACCAACTTATTTATTAGATGTAAATACTGCACTCTCAAGTTTCTACACTACATAAAATTAAAAGAAACTAAACAAAACACTTTATAATTCTCATTAAAAAAAGCTGACATGATGTCTTTAATTTTGTTTGAAATTATATTATTCATAATAAAAAGCTCATTATAATTTGAATTATAATTTGAATTTATTTAACTGTTATATTTTTGTATCAATTCATTAGATGGTAAAAAAAATTGAGATTTATAAATGGTTGTATACAAACAACGTTGGCTCAACATATATGTAGACCTAAAGCAAATTATAAGATGGAGACCTAATTCTAAGACCAGACATAACATATATTTTTTTAAAAAAAAATAGTCTATTTTTAAGAAAATAAACTTATATTAAATTAATTTTTTAATTTATAAGAAAAAATTATTTTTAATTATTTTCTATTAACTAATAATTAGTAATATTTTTATATTTGATATAAAGATTTTATTAAGTTTTGGGTAAAATATGTTTTAAATCTTTATAAATTTAAGTATATTTAGGTTTGACTCTTGTAATTTAAAACCAATATATTGAGTTTCTCATTTTTAACATCACCTCATATTAATTCTTATCACCTCTGTCATTAGGGAATAAAAATATACCTAATAAGAAATACTAAAGACTAAAAACATAACACATTTGATAAAAACTAATTTGGGATAATTTAAAATAGAGAGATTCAAGTCACTCATCACACCAATTTTAAATTATGAGAACCAAAATCAAATTTATTTATTTTTACAGAAACTACAAACATATTTTATCCTTAATTTTAATATATTAAATATATATATAAAAAATTCAAGGCCTTATAACAGGGGAGGTATAAGACGATTCCTTTACCGGCTTGGTAAGACCGGCCATGTATACAAAATACAAATGATAAGTAAGCTTCTTTTTTTTTTTTAACTAAATGATAACTAAGCTTGAATTTAATAAAAGAATTATGAACCAAAAAAAAATTAATAAAAGAATTTCTGTCCAGAGGCAGAGAAATTTCGTAAAAAAAAAAAAGTCTCGGGTGTAAATAAAATTAGTTATACTATGTACACATAATTTTTATCACACAATTTTTATATTTTTAATAGTGAAATAAATATACCACACTTTCAATGCATACACGCTCTGTTTTTATTATTTTTTTTGTGTGAATTATTAATATGAAGGACAAATATAAAAAATCTAAATAAAACCTCATTTACTCTTTTTAGTAGTCTTCTTTTTTTTTTCTTTTACTAGAAACTTCAATACCCAATATTTTTTTTTGTCCGAAGCCAATAGTTAGAGACTAATCATTTCAAAGCGTAGAGATCACCGAAGTGGGTTTTGCCTCTCCCAACAAAGTCTTTTCCATACACCCCGCCAGAGATTGAACCTCTGTATTAAGGGACTAGCTATCTGCCAACTGTGTCGGGCTTTGTTGGTTCAATACCCAATATTAAAAAGGGAAATGCTAACAATTGCCCGAATTTGGATTCCCTACATTCACAAATTCACGCATTCGCCGCAGTCATTAAATGGTAGTCGTCCGATGAAGATCGAACGACTCAAATGCCAAGATGAGTTTTAAATCTGATTTACTCATCTCGGCATCTGAGCCGTCCAATCGGACGACTACCATCTAATGAATGCGGTGAATGCAGGGAATCCGGATCCCGATTGCCCTAAGCCCCTGTTTGGTAGAGTGGAAATGGGGGAGAAGAGAAGTGAGATGAGTGGAAGTGGAGGGAAATAGACATATTTCCCTTGTTTGGTGGCACAGTGGAAATGAGGAGAAATGCACTTTATGGTGGGTCCCACACCAACCTCTTTCACATTTCTCTTCTATTTCTCACCTATTTCACTCACACTAAACAACCTACTTTCACATTTCTCTTCCATTTCTCACTCATTTCACTCACACCAAACAACTCTTATTTCTCCTCTATTTCACCTCTATTTCACCTTCATTTCTCTTCTTCCCACTTCTCTTCTATTCATTTCTTTTCTCTCCATTTCTCTACTCCCACTAAACAAAGCATAAGAGCACTTGTTAAGGAACCAAGAGTAAAAAAATTTTAGTACAGTGTGTAACATTTAATATTATTATATATATAATTATTATTGTGATTTCCAAGAAAAATATTGCGGATGATAACTCGTGCCAACATGGCAATCGATAGCAAAACCCTATTAAAAATAATCAGGTCTGTTCTGTTCCAAGGGGTCAAAGATTTGTGAGGATTGGGTCAGAAATAAGAGAATCCAATAGCAAATGATTTATCAGGATAATGCATATCTTCACGCTGACCTGGTACTCCACATAACTCATAGCTTCCAATTTTTGCATGACCCTTTCTCTCTCTTTCTCTCTAGAGACACCGAACTAGATAGCTGTAGTTGTTGTAGTGATGGGTGTCTCCTTCCTCTCAACTTTCCCTACTCTGCTTCCACTTGTTGCTCATAATCCACTACCCACCACCAGATACCAACCTCGTTCTGTAAGTTTGCACTTTGCTGTAGTTGTCTCTGTATATTAGTGTCTGTCAAAAATACAATGTAGTTACAATTCTTGTTTTCCTTAAGTTCATTGATGCTGTTCTGTCGCATCGCATTGTTCGTGAATGTTAAGAAATGGGTTTGGAATTTTTCATTGATATGACAAAAAGATGTTCATTTTAAGTCCAATCGTTGCTTAGTTATCATAAGTCATAACCATTGTGCAAATGTTTTCTTAGGTGGCAATTTGTTGTAATAAAATCAAAGCTGATGTTAGTGATGAAGACCAGTTCCATTGGAGAAGGAGAGACATTCTTAAATGCTTCGGAACGACCATTGGCTTGGTAAGAACCATTCTTCGGAGTACGTGGTACTAAATTTTTTTTAAAAATCCAACGTTTTTCCTATTTCTTTTCTATGTTTATTTGTTTTTTTAGAGGTTTATTCTTTTCATCTTATGAATATGCTTTACTGATGTGAATGAATCATAATTTGACAATGGCGCAGGTGGGAAGCTATTAAATTCATAGTCTTAGAATTTCATATTTTTAAAATAAATTCTTTAGGATATTTGTTGTCACTTAACAATGGTGGAATCATTTGATTCTATGTTTGGTAAAGTTAATTCTGGTCTTGAAACCTTGTTACTTCTGCATTTTGTGCCTTGTTTCTTTTTTTTCTCCTATTTGAAGCTCTGCCAAATTTTCTTTGGTTGATGATAATAGAGAAGTACTACTCAAACTTAAAGGGAGATTTTATTTCATAGTTATAAGATTTGCAATTTTGTATGGGATTGAATGTTGGGCGGTAAAGAGCAATGAAGCTCAATATCGCAGAGATCAAAATGCTAAGATAGATGAGTGGTTAGACAAGACAAGATAGGATTAGGAATACAATAATTAGAGAGGAAGTTGAGGTAGCGCGCATTGTATAAAAAAATGGTACTGTAATCTTCCATAGATAGGTTCAATAACTGTCTCCGAAAAGTTCTCCATTTTCTTCATCTATAGAACAACAACCCATATAACTTGAATTTTCTATACTTTGCTTGTCAAGCTTGTAGTAGCTCATCCTCAAACATATGAACATCCCATCTTCCCACAGCTTCCAGCAGCTGATCTTCTATTATCAAGAGATAATTTTACAGTTTACATAGTCTTGCACAAATAAGTCTCTTGACAAAGACCAAGTGTGATCATCAAAGAATATCATGCTTTATGTTAGTATCACCACAATGTAGTTCAAGTAGTCAGCCAAAACTTTTCTATAGTCAACATGGAATGCAACGGCTCTGCATATTCACTACCTCTTTTTGTCTCTTTAAATGTTGTTCATATAGTATTATCCTCTTGAATATCTAATGCAACAGTAGTTATGAATAGACATTGATGCTTACAGGAATATAATTTATGTACTTAGTGTTAGTGGATAAGATTGATGTGATGATGAGTTTCGGTCAGTTGTGTCTTTTTGTAGGAATTGATAGGAAGCTCCGGATCACTTGTTGGAATAGCCAATGCTGCTGACTTGATACAACGCAGACAGCGTTCTGAATTTCAATGTAAGATCTTTTAGGTCTACAACTTGTGACTATTAGTCATGTCAAACACATCTGATCTCTTCTAAGTAAACTTAACTTTCTATTCTTACAGCTCAAGTTAAGGGAACACTTTATACAGCCATAAAGGTATATAATGCTTACTTGCATTTATTAACAGTAAAAATTGTCTGTTTGTAGACTACACATTTATCAAACTCATTAGGTGCATATATGTTTTCATCCAGAAAAGTGACTCCCAATGTGGATATAATCTAATTTGACATTGGATTGCTTTTCAGGGAAATCCTGATCTTATTCCATCCATGCTAACACTGGCTATAAATGACGCTATGACTTATGATAAGGTGAGAAAAATACACAAACAAACATACAGATAATCATTTTTCATCCTTTAAAATAAATACTGATCGGCATCTGCTTAAGTTTGTAGGCAACAAAATCAGGTGGCCCAAATGGTTCTATACGGTTCAGGTACTTGTTTTCCTTTAAAATCAACATTCATGAGACTGCCCTATAAGTTATAAAGCCTAATATTTTAAATCCAATGATGTTGACATATAACCATAGGTGAATTCTTTCTCTTTATGAATAGTTAGTCTGCTAAATTAAGGTACACTGAGATGGTTGTCATTGCATCCATATTCGCTGTTTTTTTTCTTAGGCCTCTCTCTCTTTGTAAGTGATATAAAATTTTGAACTTTGGAAACTCTGTCTTCTTATTGATTAGTATATCTTAAATTTCTGGTTTTTCCAGCTAGTTATTCAGCAATGAAAAATTTTTCTCTTCATCCACTTGTATGCATCAAAAATATTCACTTCTTCTTGCTTACTGATAATCATAATCTTTTCTCCTTTTTTTTTTTTAATTCTGCGTGAAGCTCAGAAATAAGTAGACCTGAAAATAAGGGGCTTTCAGCTGCCTTAAATTTATTAGAGGAAGCAAAAAAGGAGATAGATTCATATTCCAAAGGTGGACCCATTTCGTATGCAGATCTCATCCAATATGCAGGTTATACTTTTTATTGTCAGTTGGTTGGAGCTTAATAATTATTAACAAATCATTTATGGTTGATGTTTATAAGTTTCTGAGATATGTTCAAGTTCCCCTGACTTTATTGACAAATTTTTGTAGCACAAAGTGCTGTCAAGGCTACATTTTTAGCTTCTGCCATTAAAAATGTGGTGGAAATGAGGAGAAAGGGAATTTACTGTACACTGCTTACGGATCAAATGGACAGGTTTGCTTTTGAACTTGTGTTCATACTCATAATCTTCTTAAAAAGATCTTTAGGTAACAATCCTCAAATGAAGCTTTTAGGTTCATTACTGATTGAGCACTTTGAAGCATAGGCTACCTCATAGGTTACTACTCACAAGAAGTATTGTATGCTGGATTTTCTGTATAAATAACCAATTTTGTATCCACACATTGTGTGAATGAATAAATAAAATTTACAAATATCTTACATAAAAAATTGTAATTTCAAGAATATAAAAATAATAAAAAATGTATTTGATGTTTTGATATTAAATTGAACAAAATTTTGCTTTTAAATAAGATAATGATTGCAAAATACCCCCTTTTCAATTTAAAACAACATTTGATATTAGTTATTTTAAGTCAAATGCAAGCTGCAATAGGAAAAATGAAAAAGTTTGTATCTTGTTAAAATCTTAAAGTAATGGTGCCATAACTTTTGTCTTCTTAACAAGGTGGAGGTTAACATCAAACCGGATGGTTAATTGAAGTCACTAATGTCCTTAAGTTACAACTTACAAATTAAAGTAAATGACAAATAGTGTGAATTTTAATGACTGCAGAGGGAGAGTAAATTAGTGGGAGATTAAGAAAATGAAGAGGTAGTAGATTAAGATGATGACACGGGATAAAATCTTGACATGGCTAAAGTCGTGTATCAGTGGTAACGTCATAACTCACGACTTAGCAGCCTTCTTATGTGAGATTTTGCATTTATTAGTCAATGCAAGTTTGACCTATTGTACTTTCCTTATTTTCAAAGTTTGTGCAGTTCCTCTTTTTTGTTTTGTGTACATATCAATGGGGTTCATTATTAGCACCATCTGCATATTTTTAGGTGAAACATGGGATAAAGATGTGTTTATTTATCAATAGTTACATATAGTGGAGTCCAATAAAAGCTTTATAAAAAGATCCATGGGTAGAGGTGTTTACAAGATGTCACTCCATCCATAATAATCATCCCTTTACTACTTAAACCTCTACTAACTTGAACATGTAATTTTTATTGCGGATCAGTGGGGTTTGTTCGATAAGCAATTTGGCAGGGCTGATGCTCAAGACCCAGATCCAGAGGGGAGAGTTCCAATTTGGGAGAATGCAAGTGTTAAGGAAATGAAAGATAAGTTTTCTGCTGTAGGCTTTGGTCCTCGCCAGGTACTTCACATATTTTATCACTATTTTTGCTAACTGAAATGTAGAAGGGCATATGCAATCAAAGATACCATGTGCATGTAGAGTAGAAATTCTGATCTTGGTATATGTGCTACAAAATTCAACTTAGCCTGACATAAGCATTCCCCCCTCTCCAATGTGTCTTTAAAATGATGAAAGCAATTCCATCTCAAAAAACTAAAATAAATAAGGTGAAATCATGAAAGTAAGTCATGCAGATTAGAGAAGTCTTGTGGAACTATAATGCTATATGATGAATTGATGATTGTGCTTTAAAAAGCTGCAACATCTTTAGACATAAATCATAATAGGACATTATGATATCATTTGATCTGTGTAGCCAACTCCACCTAGTGGGAAAAAGGGTATGATAAACCTTGTTCCATGACTCATTGGTTTTACTTTTACCATTCAATGGCCATACAAACGTCTATCTACTAACAAATTTATCAGTTTCCTTTAACCATTCTTAACGCCTTCAGCTTGCACTAGCTAGTCTTATGCTAAGTCTGTCCAAGTTATCCCTACAAATTGGAACTTCTTGCTCAAGCTTTGTTCCTTCTCACCTAATATTGAATACTTCATAGATCCATTTGTGTTTTTTTTTTTTTTTAAATAAACTCTGCAGAAAAGACTTTTGGAAAGTAAAAGTGGAGACTAGGGGGATAACAATAAAATGAAAAAAAATAATAAAAAGCAAGCATCCTTTAATACTTCCAATAAAAAAGGAAGTTAACATTACTAATTTATTTCTTTCTGTTTGTCTAGTTGGCTGTTTTGTCTGCATTCTTAGGTCCTGATCAAACTGCAACAGAAACCATGTTGGCCTCTGATCCAGATGTTGCTCCATGGGTACAAAAATACCAACGGAGCCGTGAAACAGTCTCTCAGACTGATTATGAGGTAAGTTCATCAATGTATTTCTATCTCCATCCAAGGGTAGCAAAAAAAAGTTGCTGAGAATTTTGTTTGGTTTGAAAACTCACTTTGTTATTTTCTTTGGTTTCTTTACTTTTTCAGGTTGATCTGATAACCACTTTCACAAAATTGAGTACCTTGGGCCAACAAATCAACTATGAGGCTTATACATACCCTCCCAAAAAGATTGACATTACCAAACTCAAATTGTAAACATATAGTACCATTTTTCTTTGCTTCCTCTCCCAGGACAGACCTTAAATTTCAAGTTTTGGCTTATTTTTTCTCCTTTTGTTTTTCAACTGAAAAACTATGAGTTTCTATGTAATTATTTATGCCCATGTAGTGAGAGAGCACCATGTCCTCTAGTTAAGTTGAAGCAAAAGCAATTTCAAAGAACGGAACAGAGGTTTGAAGAATAGCTTCATTGTATTTCATTGACCAAGAATTTCACGTCATAAATAAGCTACCACTTTTATGTTTAGTTCATTTTTGTTTTTATTAATAATTGCAAAAATATATTGTTACATTGTATATTTTGTTTTTAAAATTGTGTAAAGAGTAAACCCTCAACCTAATCCGTCAAACAAACATAGACACGTCGCCATTTAGATTCTTAAAAGAATATGGTCACCAAATAAGCCCATGAAAATATGAAAGTGTTACCAAATGGGTTTTGTGCCACCAAGTCTTTGAAAGAATATTATCACCAAATGAGTCCCTAAAAGTTCAAGTCATCATATATATATATATATATATATATATATATAACATCAAAGACAAGAATTCCATTAGATAAAAGAAGGCTGACCAAGGTCAAGGCCAACTTGCACAGCAATACAATCAGGGGTCTCCTCTATCCATATAGAGTTTAGATTTTGAAGAGCAAACTTTGCTAAATTATGAACTGAAAAGTTATTAGCTCTTATTACATGACAGAAGGAAATATAAAGGAATTCTTGTGCAAAGGAAAGGCAATTAGCAACAAGAAGATCAAAAGATGATGAACCTTGCACTGAGTTGGAAATGGCATTAATTAGTTGAATGCAATCAGATTCTGTTATGAGCTCCAAAAATCCCATGTCTAGAGCAAACTGAAGGCCGTAGCACATTCCCGTTGCTTCAGCAACTCTCACTTCTGGACCACAAGGCACTTGCCAGCAAGCCACACCTAGGACAAATCCTTCATGATCTTGAACTACAGCTCTAATGCCCCATATTAGACCATCTTTGTATGCTACATCTGTGTTTAATTTAAATTTACTAGCTGGGGGAGTTTGCTAATGGAGACTCTACTGTCTTCCTCGACCGGGATTGGCTTGATCCACTTTGGACATTGCCTTAGATAAATTCTTTGCTTGAGTTACTCCTGACTGAATAACCTTCCATATGGGGCTGTTTTTGTTTTCAAATATCAGAATGTTCCGGCTTTTCCACAAGATGTATGCCAAGGATGCAAATAAGCTCTTCTCCTTTGGATTGAGAAGAGACAGAGCTCTGTTAATCCAGGGTTGAGTTTGTGCCGTGCTTAGGGAGCCAAATGAGTTACCAATCGGGGAAGCAATCCAAAACTCCTGGGCCCAGGTGCAAGTAAAAAAAGCATGCTCAATAGATTCTTCCTCAGCCATGCACCTCGGGCAAATAGGATCAATGTTCATACCTCTTCTAAGAAGCGTTGCTCGAACCGGTAAGCAATCTTTTTTAATCCTCCACAGTAGTTGTTTGTGTCTAGGAAGAGCTTGAATTTTCCAAATTGCCCGCCAGAGCCTCTTATCAATATCAGTCAATTGGTTGGGGCTTGGAGTGTCATCGGCCATAAATTGCCTAATGAGATGATAAGCTGATTGAACAGTGAAATCTCCATGCTTAGATCCCTCCCAACATAATGAGTCCCTCCTTGGAAAACGAGGCAAGGGGATAGCTAAAATTTGATCAGCATCACTTTCAGAGAAGGAGTTTTGAATAATTCCTGTGTCCCACCTATGAGATTCGGGATCAAGTAGTGAGCTGACTAGGTTCAGATCATTTCGGGCAGGGGACCAAATGTGGTGCCCCGGTTGATGAGGAAGCCAGCCATCATGCCAAATGTTTACAGATGCACCATCCCCAATGGTCCAAAAAGCACCTCTTTGGAGTACCCATTGTGCACTATGTATGCTTCTCCAAGTAAAACTGGGAAAGTAGCCTTGTGTTGCATGCATAAAAGTTGTGCGAGGAAAGTATCTGGCCTTGAGGCATTGGGTCATCAGGGATTGATCATTAACCATCATGTGCCATCCTTGCTTGGCAAGAAGAGCCAGATTGAAGAAATGGAAGCTTCTGAAACCCATTCCCCCTTCTTTCTTCGGCACACACATTTTCTTTCAAGATAACCAATGGAGTTTCCTACCATCTCCTTTACCACTCCACCAAAACCTGTTAATCATAACTTCAATATCATCACAAAGGGATTGAGGAAGTAAGAAGCAGCCCATGATGTAGCATGGGATAGATTGGACCACTGACTTGATTAGGACTTCTCTACCCATTGAAGATAAGAATTTCTCCTTCCAACCTTTCAATTTCTTCCAAACTCTATCTCTAACAAATTCAAAGATTTGTGTTTTAGATCTTCCAACAAAAGTTGGTAAACCCAAATACTTTGAGAAATTATCAACAACCTTAACCTTTATCCAGCCTTGGATCATGATCTGTCTATCAGAAGGGACATTTCGGCTAAAAGATAATTTTGATTTGTCTAGATTGATGAGTTGGCCTGATACTTGTTGGTAGAGCTCTAGAAATTGTATGATAGTGTGGACCTCTTGATCATTGCTTCGGAAGAAAAGGATTTTGTCATCAGCAAATAACGGGTGGGTAATTTCAGGAGCTCTTCTTGAAATTCTAATTCCATGGAGAGAGAAGGCTTCTTGAGCTTTTAAAATCAGGCCAGAAAAAACCGCAACACAAAGGATGAAGAGATATGGGGATAAAGGATCACCCTGTCTGAGGCCTCTAGTAAGGGAGAAAAAATCACAAGGTGAACCATTTAACAGTACAGCAGAGGAAACAGATGTGACACATCTCATGATGGTAGAAACCAGATTACCAGGGAACCCCATAGTTGAGAGGGTGGCTTCCGAGAAATTCCATTCAATCATATCATAAGCTTTCGTCATGTCAAGCTTGAATCCTATGTAACCTCTTGTACCTGAATTCTTCTTTCTCATATAATGGAAGGAATCAAAAGCTAACAAAGCATTGTCCGTGATCAATCTTCCAGGAACAAATGCGTTCTGGTTGCTACTCACAATGTCAGGGAGGACAGGTTTAAGTTTGTTGGCAATTGTCTTGGTGATCAATTTGAGGAGTACATTGCATGACGCTATGGGCCGAAAATCCTTTGAATGGCAAGTCATCATATTAGTCTTTCCATTGCAGATAGACATGGACTTATTTGGTGACATTTCATACTTTCTTAGACTTATTTGGAAGCTATAATCTTAAGGATCTAATTGGTGGTATAATTATCTATTTAGTGACACTTTCATATTTTTAAAGACTTATTTGGTGACAAATGTTTCAAAGATCTAATTGGCGACGTCCATAGACCTACGAGAGTTTACTCTTTTGTAAAATTGCACGATAATCACTCCCTTAAATTTATACTAAGGGTAATATTTTCTTTATTAGGAAAAAATAAGAATTAAGATACTCATACACTGAAGGAGCAGACAAATGGTTGATTGATTTAAGTGGTACATGTTTAATTTTTCCTAAGCAATGTCTTAGATTTGAGTCTTATGTATGAGAAAAGAACCCCACCGGAAGAGCTAGTTCCACATTAATATGGATGGAGGAAAACTATGCCTTGGACAAAAAAAATCTCAAGGAATAGTAATAGTGTAGCTTTAACTAGATCGAAAGGAGAAACTAGCAGGAATGTCCTACCTCATAATAGAATATCATAGGTCTCAAGAAGAACTAGAATCTCAAATTCCACAATACAAGTCGAGGGACATTTATGATTCAACTATGCATTTCCCTCCATTTAACAATATCTAATAATCATATATAGATTACTAATCATTGGTCACTTAAGTACCATAAAAAGCGTTATGCATTTTTTCGCTTCCCAAAGTATTCTTCTACTCAACATGTAGGAGAAACACCTCTCTTAATAGTGTCAAGACCATATACTTAAAGAGATTTGAGTCTTTCCATTTGGATCAAAACATGTATCTTTTAACTACTTTAAAGCCTTCCATTAAAGCGTATGATGGGTAAATAAAATGAAATGACAAAAAAATGGAATGAATTTTTTATTCTATTATTTGAGTATTTATGAGGATGGTTTGAGAAGTGGATGGAATGGTATAAATTATACTTTTACTATTTCTATATTAACATTATTTCAAACATATTCAACTTTAATTAGTATACCCTTTTAAAAGAACTCGAAATATATATTTTTTATATTATTATTTTCTTTTTATATAAGAAAATTATTAAACAAAAACATGAAGACTACAAGAAATTTAATAAGAATAGTTTTCAAGACGATTAACCCTTTGTCACCATGTCAACACTAAGAATTTTTCACCAGCAATTCCTCATCAAGACACCTATAGATTTAAAAACAAAAATGAAGTGACCGATCCAACTTTAAAATCAATGAACTAGTCAAGTGTCTAGTTTGGTCATCTTTTTAATCTTTTTTAATTTGTCCAAAAAAAATTCCTTTTTAAAGTTTTTATTGAATCTAAAAGTGGGTCAAACGTTGAAATGTTCCAACGGGGTGGTGTCAGATTTTTAATTCGTCTCATTCCCCTTGCAATGAAGCCATGTGCTGCTTTATTATTGATTTAAATTGAATTCTCTATTGTGATAAATATGAGAGTGATGCAACTTCCTAGAAAATTTTTTAGCAAAGCTTACAAATAATATGGTATCTTTTTTTCTTAGCCCTAAGTTATCAATACTTTATTTGGGTCTTATCTTCTTTATTTTTTTTTTTTGGTCCATAGGTCTTATCTCTTAAATGCAGCCGAATGCAAAACACATCTAATAACGTATTTAGTTTACCCGAAAAATCATATTTAAAACGTAAATTTATGGGTCAATGCTACTCTATGTAGCGTCGGCCCATATTCACATTTGAAACGTGATCTTCAAATGAATAAAACACACACTAATTCATAAAACATATCGACGACAATGTCTGAGTTTGCTATTCTATAATTGTTGCAATTTTTGTTTCGCCAAGGGACAACAACGATGAAAACATCTGACTAAGCTATTCCACAAATTGGCACTCAAAGGGATTCATCCTGAAGATGAGTTGAGGATGAAGAATGAGGAAGCACAGTGTGTATTTAATAGGATAAGTAATTCAAGAATTTAATGCGGTAAATATCTTGACCATTCAAACTTTAAATATCTTTGACAAAAAAAAACTTTAAATATCTTGACCATTCAAACTTTTAAGATTAAATCCATGGTTGTAAGTCCATGATCCACCATGGACTACATTTTTAAGGATCCACACTATAATAATCCTAGATTATTGGCCAGGAAAAGATTGTTAACAAAAGCCAAACCCATCAATTGGAAGGAGTAGATCAATTTATCAATAAAGATAATCTCAAGTGCAGTTACAAACACCCAGAAAGAATACTCAAGTCCCAGATGATTTGGCCTTTGATTTTAAAGGTTTCAGGATCATTTTTCATTATTTATAAAATTGATACCATAAACTCACCACCAAATCCATCAATCTAACAGTAAAGGTTGGGTACACAGTAGTATACTCTTAATTCACTACATGGAAATCAGTCTGCAAAGCCTCAATTATAAGAAACAATCTCTTCAAATTCAAAATTTGGCACTTGTCTTAAACCAAGTAGCTCCCCTTAGTGCAGAATCACACAAAGTTAAACATTTTTACAGTCTCAAGACACTCAACCATTTGTGACTCATATTCTTGAGTTAATATAACAAGAGCCACTAATATTTGTGGGGCTAAATAGTTTTAATAGAGAGGGTATTAGGTGAATAACAATGTAATTCTGTAGTTGTATTAGTAAATAAATAAGTGGTCCCATCCCATGCCCCCTCCCCCAAAAAACATGAGTGGAGGGGAGAGGAAGTAAAAATAGGGGAATTGGATGAAATGGGATGGAATGGATTCCATCCGGTTCAATTCCATCCCATCATATTTAGACAATCCAAACAATGGCAACTGAAGTTATTCCATTCTACCCCCTTTTTTACCAATTCAAACAGCTATAAAGTAATTTTATTATTTTTGGGGTATAGAAGATTAGAATTAACAATCCCTCATGACAATCCAGTAAATAATAACGCATATCTCTGGACATTTCACCAGAAGCATTTCCTGGAATTTGTACAACTCAAGCTAGTTTAAATGGACAACCAAAATTTCTTATTAACCCAATGCGTAACATTAAACATTTCCCCAAATGTTTGAGAGTTTATCTCTAGCAATTTTAAATGTAACACTGCAAGCGAAGTGTGCATCTATTTCAGACATACCCCACCTACAGCGGGCCTGGGAATGTTCCATTCTCCCTTTGCTCATTCCATCTGTCAACCTGATGCATAGACAAATCAATGAAAGCTATCAGTTAGCACATGAACACAGTTTTAAACTTGGTAGCAGCAGAAACAAAAAAAAAAAAAAAAACATCTTTTTTGTGAAATTAAATAAATAAGCCATTGAGGATAAAAGAATATAAAAAATATCAATATTGTATATATGTGTTTGACCTGATGGCAATTGCTAATAGAAGAGTAATCATCAGGCATCCATTTGAAATAATAGGAGTCACTGTAAATACTAAATACTTCACATATGATAATCTAGTACTCTAAAGCCATGTAACTAACTGTTCGGTCAATTTCTAAATATGAAACTTAAGATCGGCGCTTACATATACAGCAAAAAAATCAATTTAAGCAATATCCAGACAAGCTCTGAGTCTCTGGCCGCTATGCACTGCTTATGTGAATTATATCGGATATTAATCTTCTCCAATTAAGTGTTTAAAACTTCAAAACTAAGGGTCCGTTCGGGGTGGTTGCAAGTTTTCAGTTTTTGATTTTTTAAAATTTTAAATCAGTTTTTACAACTCAAAATAAAAAATTGAAAACATCTTTTTGTGGTTTTCAAAACATACACGATTTAAAATTTTAAAAATAAAAAATCTGAAAATTCACAATCACCCCAAACGGGGCCTGAGTGAATTGCTTTAGAAGTCATTATTCAAGTGACGCTATTGATACCAACAAATGGGAGGAAAAGTCAGTTAGAGGAGAGAAAACAGATCTCAGATCTGCTTATATAGGGAAGTTAAGAAGGAGAAGGGATTACATGAATTCCATAACAGTTTGGCTTATGGCTTGGGGCCATAATTTACCTTGGCTGGGAGAGTTCACTCTTACATTTTCTATGCTTTTTCTTCTGTTTTTCACTCATAATACAATCTCTCCTGTTAGATAGGAATTGTTCCTATCACACGATTTTTCTTTGAAGGAATATTCAACATCTCAAATAATAAACCAAATCAAAGTAGTTAAGTCACAAGAGTTGGAAGGATGAAGGATAATAAAGAGATGAGCTGAGCTGTGAAATTAATTTAACATTTAAAACTTAAAACTATGAGGGTCAAAGATTCATGCATCTATCCATATACAGGAATATTCACCACAGCTTAGAACTCCGTCTTCATATATACCCAAAAACTCCATGAAGCAGCCTTACATGTTTAATAACTACAATTGTTTTTTACTGTCATTTTTGACAGATAATAATTTTATACTTTAGCATAAAGACAGATATCAAGAGAAGTGAATTAAAAACAAATGAAAAGCTAAGTTGTAGCATAAACAGATGCAAATTTGACATCAGCATTAGCAAGAAGATATGTCAGTAAGTAAATCTTATTGGACAAGACTCTAGTACCTAGCAGATAACCACTAATATTCATCATTGAAAAACATACCCATTCACCGGGGCAAAGAGATCGATAGTATTTAGCAAACTTATCACACTCTTGTGCACCTTCTCCTTTTGCAGCTACACATCTGCACAAGAATTTCAAATGTTAAAATAAAATAATGATGCAATTCTTCAGTGTGTGTGAACAACAAGCTCAATAGAAATAAAAACCAACAGAGTAAGACTCACCGATGATATTCAATGTATCGGGTAAAGCAATGCCTTGTTTGATTTGTAGTTGGAAATCGGAAATCTGCTGGAGCAGTCTCAAGCTGGAAAATAATAGCACAAATATGAACATATTGAAAGGAGCATCAACCATGCTTATGATATAATCAAGTGACAATTCTAGAAGGGTGATTCAGTTAAATAAGTGTCACCTTTATTTCTGGTTTCTCTTCAGCTGCATCTTGATCACCAGAGTTTTCTTCTTCAACACTTTCACTACTCTGCTCTTGAGTGATTTCTTCAGCAGGAGGGGTGACTTCACTGCTTTCCTGTGCAACTGCAGGGGCAATAGGAGTTGTTTCTTCCACAGTTTTCTCAACAACAGCTTCCTCAGAAGCAGCCTCCTTTGGGGTTTCCACTTCTTTGACTTCAACAGGTTTTTCAACTACATCTGTTTTCTCCTGTTTGTCGCTCACAAAATATTCCTGCAAGTAAAAAATATATATTTGTGACTACCCTCATCTCACATTCAACATAACTACAGAAAACCGATCATCCAAGAGTTAAAAAAGGCAAATTCATGAAAGATAGAAGCTTAGCAACACACACATCATACCAATTCTACCTATCTCGGTTCCAAAATCCACGACATGTAGTTCATATATATAATTAACCACCCGCATCGAATAATGCTGCCAACTTGGCTATGGTTGTATAGTTTTATACTAAAGGACTAAGCATAACATACGTATAACTAGCAAATTCCCTGATGTAGTGTTGTCTTCCTAGTATCCAACCCTTTCAATGTTCTCATTATCTAATTCATATTGAATGACAGATTGAAGTAGAGTGTAATGAAAGATTAGGAACCTGGCACTCATCCCTAGAATTTGGCCAACACAGGGACTTGATTTTGCACCCATAATACAGATCTGGCTTAGAATTTGGGTAGATGTAAAAGGCGAGAAAATGTCATGGATTACGTTAAGCTTAAATTTTTATCACATACAATATAAGGCAGGTTGAAAACACAATGCTACCACAAAATAAAATAACAATAAAACAAAGGAGTGGAAATGGAACCTAATCAAGACATAGCTGAAAGTACTCAGGATTGTGGGTTAACTGAATCAAGCTTCAACTTTCAATATCCCATTATAATATGAAAGGAATTAGAATGAAAACAAAGATCCATGGAGGTTTGAAAGCATAATTGAGCATTAAATTGAAAAGAAAAAAGGAAAGTCAGAAATTGATGAGAAGTGAAGAAATAGAACCTCAGCTAGAGTTTGAGATTTGTCGGCAGCAGATTCCGCCATTGATGGAAGGAAGCGAGAGGGGGCGGCTACAACAAGAGGGGATTTGGGAGCTGTAGGTCAAAACTCAGAACGGTGAGGTTAAGGTAGCTGTGTGTGTGCCTTGGTCACCGTATGCTAAAGGTGTGAAGGTAGAAGGAAGGAAATTATGTAATAAAATTTAGAATCACATTTTTCATGAATACTGTGGACAGGAATTTTTTTGTTTTTATTTCGTTGTTGATTTTTAAAGTTTTGTATAGCAAATAGAAGAATTAATTTTATATTATTTTTTTATTTTTGGGTGTAAATCACATGTGTCCCCTGTTATAAGAAACAACCATGTTCGGAGCTTAGTAACAAGTAAAAATCCCCATCCCTCCCGAAAAATATATTTAGTGGGGATCGGGAGCTCTTCCCACAGTCTCAACCTGCATCACAACTCTTTGATTTTCTATTTAAAAGTATGAAACATGAAATAAAATAAAAATAAATAAATTAGTATTTTTAATTAAAATTAAAAAATTATATAGAAATGGAAAATGTTTTATTAATTTTTAAAAAACATTTTTCACTTATATTTCTTTTTTATATATAATTTTAATTAAAAAATCATCTTATTTCTTTCAAATTATGACATATTTCAGAGTTTTATACGGAAAATAAAAAATTATTACATAATCATTTATTATACAAAATTTTAAAGATAAAAAATAAAAATAATATAATATAATACTTTTATAATTAAAATTAAAAATATTTTTATCATTAAAAATAAAAAAAATCATGAAATGAAAATAAAAAATATTTTTTCAAATCAAATGACAAATAAACAATATTTTTATTTTCTATTTTCATTAAAACTTTCAATTATTATAAAAATATTATTTATTTTTATTTTATTTTTCAGTTTTAAACTTTATACAATTTTTTTTATTATTTTCTATATAAATTTTTTAAAATATTTAAAAAAAGATATATTTGTGTAAATAAAACTAAAAACAGTAAAATAAAATCGGGAAAAAAATGAAAACCAATTGGCCGTAAATGAAATAGAAAATGTTGATAGAAATTAACAACAATTTATATATTTGATATGAGCGATCTAATTATAAAGAAAATTTTATTTTTTTCTTTGGATTTTAACTATTTTGTTTTTCTTCTTTTTAACGAAGTTTGTATCATTTATTCTGTATTAAAAGGTAAGAAAGTGTTTATGAAATTTTTGAAAATATTTTTAAATAATGTTTGATTTACAATAAAAAGTAGAAAATAAAATGTTTTGAAGAGGGGAATGAATGTTTACATAAAAGTTCATTAAATTTTAAAAGTTAATTTAGTATAGATTTCAAGAGGTTAATATAGTTTACCTAAAAAAAAATTACATAAATTGTAATTATATCATTTAGAAATGAAAATTTCAGCTGAAAGCTCATTATATTTATAATATTAGGGTAAAAATTACAATTTAATAATTTTTAATATAAATTTAGGTTAATTATAAATGTTTTATTTATGTATTATTTTTTTGTTTTTAGTTGTAAAAATATTAAAAAAATAGTTAATAAAAATTAATGACCTTTTAAAATTGAATTGTGATTATATTGGTAGGAGTTTTCCTTTGAAATTTTTTTATAATATTTTTTCATACACCACGGGAAATAAATATTTACACAAAATTTCATTAATATTTAAATAACATTATTTTTAGATTTGAAAAGGTATAAACTGTTAGAACCACATGAAACACTAGAAGGGGGGTTGAATAATGTTTTATAATCTTTTACAGATTTTTGAAAACCTTTAAAACAAGCAAGCACTTTATGAAAATATTTGAGCAACCTTCCGAAACTAGAAGTTCAGCAACTTGCTGATGCAACTCAGAAGGTTGGGATAGAGGATAAATTCTAAGTACAAGGAAATGAAATATAACAGTGTTTGGCTTGGAATAGATCTTCTTTTGATTTGGTTGATTCACTCTTTTTGCTAAGCTTCTTCTCTTTTCTTTTCTGGAGAACTTCTCTAGCTTTTCACGCTTTCTTGATCTTTTCTTTTTAGCGTGCTTCTTATCCGCTGAGCATAAAAACGTTGAGAGACAAATTTGTGAAAGCTTTTGACTTGAATAGAGTAGGTGTTCAGAGGTAGTACTGCTCTGACACACAACAAGTACAGAGGTTCCTTTTCCGTGTATGATGTTCCTTGAGATGTAGAAAGAACTATGTAAAAACTTCTTTTGTAGGCAAAGGCAGAAGACATTTAGAGACCTTTAAGTCTTTTGTGTAAAAAGCCTTCTGACTTTGACATATGCTATGTTGCACGATTTCAGTAAGACTTCTCATCATAAAGAATGGTACACGTCATCAGAGGGTTGAGAGAATCTTCAGCACATCCAAGTTATTCATATCAGCAAGTTGATCAACTTCGGAGAGTTGCTGAAATACAAAGAAAAATACCTTTCTAAGTAGAATCTATTTTTATGCAATCAAATTTGTTAGACATTAAAACCAAGGGTAATGAGTCTTGAATCGAATTTAAATATTTAAATTGATTTTAAGACTAAACATAAACATAATTCAACAAAAGATAAAAATTTACATAAATATATTATTATTTGATTTTAAATTAAAAGGTTGAAATGCAAATCATGAGTTAAAGGGACGCGACACAACATGATATTGTTAATGCACTTCTTATCATTAAAATTTTTGTGAGGTCTTCACTTTGATAAAAATGAGACATTTATACTGCCTCTTAAGAATCTAATGCTACAGAAATAAAAAATAAATAAATAAATAGATTGGGTTATGAGCATTGGTAGTGAAAACTATGCTTCATTATTAATTGTATCTTACAAAATGACACTGTTTAAATTTTAGGTTAGATTAATTATTTCCTATTGTTATTTTATTTGCAAAGAAAATAAATAAATTTATGGGAAATCATTTTAATTACAAATTTAAAATATAGGAAAAGTCATAAAAAAATTAATTTATAAGGTAAAAGTGAATAAAGTATTAAAACAAAAACTTATTAATAACTGAATCATAGGGTAAAAATAAATTATAAATTTTAATAAAATATTAATATTTAAATTATTGATGAATAATATGGAAATAAAATGAGTTTAATATATATACACTGTCAGTGTAAAAATATTTTACACAGACATCCAATGATGTGTTACCACATCATTTATTGAATTTAATAACATATGACGTGTCATATTCATTAAATGACGTGGCAAGACATCATTGGATGTCAGTGTAAAATATTTTTACACTAACAGTGTATATCAATTAATCCAAATAAAATATGAATATTAAGTTTATGTTGATTATACATAATTTAATTATGCTTTTGTTTTTAGTTATAAAAATCTTAGAAAAACAATAAATATAAATGAATCATTTTTTTAAATTAAATTGTATTTTATTGATAGAAATTTATTTTAAATTTTTTATAATGCTTTTCTATGCATTAATGGGAAATAAATATTTGTATAATGTTTATTAATATCTAAATGTTAATTTGGTTTATTGTTTCAATTCTAAATGGTAATTTAGTATATAGATTGTAAGAGGTGAATATAATTTTCCCAACAATGAAAAATTTACATAAAAATTATTAATATTTAAATTTAAATTATAGTGTAAATGCATATTGCATCTAATTATGTTTTTTTTAGTTGTAAAAATTTTAAAATAATAATTAGTAAAAAAGAGTCACTTTTAAAATTTAGTACAGTATATAGACTCACTTTTTATGCATCTAATTATTACATATAAATGTTATTTTTTTTGAAAATTTAAATACTAATTTAGTATATAAATTTTAATAGGTAAATATAATTTTCTAAAAATTTAAAAAGAATTCATAAAATATATTTGTATTTAAATTTAAATTATCCGGGTAAAAACCTATTACATCTACTTATATTTTGTTATTTTTAGTTGTAAATTTTAAAAACAATTAATAAAAATGTGTTACTTTCTGAAATTAAATTATTATTTTTTTATAGAAATTTTAATTTTAATTTGTCTTATAATTTTTTTTATGCATCACAGAGAATATAAATTTCATAAAATATAATTTGTCAAACAATATTATTAAATTTATTAGTATTTAAATTTAAATAATAGAGTTAAATACTGATTTCATCTACATATTTTTTTAGTTGTAAAATTTTAAAAAATAATTACTAAAAATGGCTCACTTTTTAATGTTGAATTATGATTTTTTTTATAAAAATTTCAGTTTTCATTTTCTTATAATGTTTTTTATACATCATGGGTGAATACATCTTTACATGAAATATACTAATATATAAATAGGCTTAAATATGTTCCAGGTCCCTATAAATATGGGGTCTTTTGCGTTTAGTCCCTACAAATTTTTTTTTTGTGTTTTTTAGTCCCTATAAAATTTTCTGTTAGTCCAGTTAGTCCCTGCTGTTAAGTTTCTGTTAACTTTGTTCTGAGTCAGCTCTAAAGGATTGCAGAGTCACCTCTACTCTCCACATCAACGTTTGACTTTGACCATAGCATATGAAATTGAAAATACCTAATCCAGCAAGTAAAGGATTCGTTTCTTCCTCCTCTCCTTTATCGTTCATCAATCATGGCCGGAAGTTCAAGGTCGTCATCTGCTTCGAGCAAGCGTTGTGGCTGTGGTGATGAGGTTGTCATCTTCACTGCTGGTAGCAGGGCGAAAAATCCTGGGAAAAGGTTTAGAAGGTTCCCTAATTGGAAGGTATGCATAGAGGAAATTATGTACTTGTTCCTTCTTCCCCTTATGCTTTCTGTTGTGTGAAATGTTTGGTCTGAATTTTGTTGTTGTTTTATGGCTGCTGCAAGACGTGAACAAGAGTTGTGGTCTGTTTGAGTGGGTGGAGGATGATTACAAGTTTACGGACTTGAGTGGAGGTGGAGCTTGCTCCCACGCATCTGAGTTGTTGGTTGAAACATATAAGGTGAAGATTTCGAAGCTGCAGATCAAGTTGGAGATTGAAAGGAAGACTTCGAGTGTGACCAAGAAACTGCTGCTAATGTCTTGGGTCTTTTTTTCTGTTGTGTGCATGTGGTGTTTGTTAAAATGCCAATGTGACTCATAATTTGTTTAGGGTGTTACTAGGAAGTTGGCAGTATGGGTGTTACTAGGAAGTTGGCATTATGGCAGTGTTAACTATATTTTGAGTACCCATGGTATTGTTTTGGGGCTGTTATGAGACTAATATGTATTTTGGTGACTTTAGAATGGAATGAGCAAAGTTGTTATATGATTTGGTAAAGTTGTTATGTGATTTTGGCAAAGATATTTATGTGATTTGGCAAAAATGTTATGAGATTTGACAGAGCTGTAACTAAACTTATATTGACATTGGTTAGTTTTTAGCCTAATATGTGATTTCGCAAAGCTGTTAGCAACCATGAACATGTTTTTTCCAAGCAAACAACAGTGGAGATAAGTTGTCTTTAATTTCCATAATAAAAAGAGCAATACATTGACAAAAAACTGTCTTCAATTTGCACCACAAAAGACCAAATAAAGGTCATAAGCGATCATCAATTTGCTTCAGAAAAGCATCCAAAGATGTCATTAGTTTAACAAAACTAAAGCCTATAAAAAGGTGTCCTAGCATTGCACCACTAATTACATGAGACAAAAACAACCCATGACTTCTCAACTTTAATAACAAAACAAAATGTTCTCCTATGAAATGAAAGTTAATGTTCTTCTTGGGGGTTTGCTGATCCATCTTCATTTTGTTCACCAACTTGTGAATTCTGTGTTGGCATCACTGCATCTGGTTCCTGTATGGTGACATCACTGTGTGTTGAATAAAGTTCAGATTGGGTTCTCACTGCTTTTGCCCATGTGTTATTAGTTGCCATCATGCGTGCCAACAACTGTGCCACTGTGAGGTTCTTTGCATAGTCTGGAATTGGAGGGACCTCCACTTGCACTCCTTTAGTTTCCAAATTGGCTTGCTGTTTCTGTTTCCCCTGCACCAGAATATAGTTCAAGTTATAGAAGCTCAATTATAAAAAAAAAAGAAGCTGATTTTTTAAGTATTCTGACCTTGGATGCAACTCTAGGTTTGTTGGGTTGAGGTGATGAAGCTTTTTGCTTCTGAGGTGCTGTTTTTGGAGCCTGAGTTTTTCCTTTTTGGGCCTGAGGTGTAGTTTTCTTAGGCTGGGTTTTTTCTGTTTGGGCCTGAGGTGTAGTTTTTTCAGGCTGAGTTTTTTTAGCCTGTGTTTTTCCTTTTGGGCCTTTGGTGCAGTTTGCTGTTTTTGGCCTTGAGGTTGAGCTTTTCCTTTCTGCTTATGTCCACCATCAGCAGTAGTACCCTCAACAACCATCTTCCCTTTTCCCTTCATTGTCCTCTACATTAAATGTACATGTTATTGCAACTACCATATTCATTAAGTAGATATCAGGACAAGTTATTTTACCTGATTCTTAGGTGGTGGTTGTTGGACTGAATTGTTGCTTTCCATTGTTTGTTTCCCTTTATCATTTCTCTACAAAATTCATTAAAGTTGCATTAATATCTGAGAGTTGAATGTTCAGATAACATACAGATAGTGATATTTATATACCTGTGAGTTGTCATTGGTTGTTTCAGCATCATCTTCAGGTTCACTTGGGGGTACAGGACATTTCCTAATGTTATGTCCATAATTGAGACATCTCTTGCATCTGTTTGAAGTGTGACTTCACTTTAACTTAGTTGGGTTATCATCCTCCGTAGGCATTCTTCTTCTTAGTTTCTTTGGCCTTCCAGGACCTCTCTTGTAATCAAGGGACAAGATCTGTACAACATCAACCATAGGCCACTATCTATGTCCATTAATAGGGCTTACAGTGTGCCTATAACAGTCAGCATAAGTCTCCCTCAAGTAATACTTGTGTACATAGTCTTATGGGTGGTCCCCCTTCATAGAAATTGCAGCCACTGCATGCCTGCAAGGAATGCCCACTAACCCCCAAAAATTACAGCTGCAACTGCACCTTAATTTGTCATTTTTTACAAAAACCAATTCTCTACCATTCAACACAAAATGCTAAAGAATTGTCTCTTTGAACTCCTTTAGTGATCTGAACTCCATCCCAAGCCTAAACTTATAGTCTCTGCACATCTCATCTTTCTGAAAAATTAGATATTTTGGTTTGTCATTGTTCTCTGATCCATACCCTTCATCTAAGTCAGAATGCAACTCATCATTGACATAGTCCCCATCAATTGTATCCTTACCTTCCACATCAGGTGCTCTAAATACCTCAGGATCAACCTGAGCTAAATTCACACCACTAGACTACCCCTCAAAAATTTTCCTTTTAGCTATCTTGGGAGTCAATTTTTCATCCCTCTTAGCAGGAGACAGAATAGGATTCTTAAGTGGTGTAGTTTTAATTTTCATAACCCTTTTCCTTAACCACATCATGTTCAGCAATTGTCTCCTCAAATCCATCATCCATCCCCAGGTTTCTCTCTTCCTCACTATCAGAAAAATGCAAATCATCACTACCATCAGCAGAATCACTACCATCATACTCCTCATCCCCATCAAATGAATCCTCTGACTTATTACCCTCATCACCTTCTTCAACCTTTTCATCATCTAACTTTTGGTCTCCTACTACACCTTGTTCAACCTTTTCCTTTTCCTTCTCACCTTCATTGTTAAAGGTCAATAAAGTACTTTCTTCCAGCAACACAAGCTGAGATACTTGTGTATGCTCAACAAACAGATATACCTCACAGTTATTGTCCACTGCATACTGACACATTTCAAGTGCATGACTGTCACAAGAAATGCTCTTAAACATCTTTCCCTTTCTGCCCTTTCCCACATTCCACCACAACTTCACTGCTTCACGATACCCCAAGTCCTTTATTAGTCCTAAAGCTTCAAAATAACTCCAGTTATCAACATCTAGGTTATGAAATGCGTGGACTTCTCCACCCTCGTACCCAAGCATACAGTCACCCACAAAAGCACCCCCATGATGCACTACTACTGTGAAACCCATGCCTACAAAGGTAAATTCACAACAAACCCTAAATTAATATACAGAAATAAACAATCCACGGTCCCCACACCCATGCAACCCAATTGTTTACTCATCCCCAAACAAAATACAGTAATATACCCGAAAAGTTGTCCCCACCCACATGGCAACACTATTTAAAATCAGGGTTTCAATTGAAAACTTACCTTCACAGACCAGATACCTCCTCGGGATGTCCTCGTCTTCACGCCCACACGACACCAAGAGAAGCACGTTCACGCTCAAATGTAGTCCACACAAACGCACACATCCACACAAAAGCTCACGCACAAGCACACACCTTGTCAACAAAGTCTCCACTGTGAAAAGGATGAAGAAGATTTACTTCGGGTGAACGAATGAAGACTTAGGGTTTTACACATTTAAACTTCTTTTTACATATGATTAATTAGTTAAAATTACTTTAATTATAATTAGTTAATAGAAAAAATAATAATTAAAAAGGTTGATTTGCCACATCATGATTCTGTTTGCCACATCACCAGGAACTTAACAGCAGGGACTAACTGGACTAACAGAAAATTTTATAGGGACTAAAAAATACAAAAAAAATTGTAGGGACTAAACGCAAAAAACCCCATATTTATAGGGACCTGGAACATATTTAAGCCTATATAAATATTAAATAGACTACAAAAGATAAATATAATTTGTTAGCAGATGTGTTTGTTAAATTTAGTAGATAGTAGTTGTATGGCTTTTTTCTTTGGCCCTTTAAACCGTTTTAGTAAAAAAAAGGGCAAATATAATTTTCCCAATAATGAAAAATTTACATGGAATGTATTAATATTAAAATTTAAATTATAGGAGAAAATATCTGTATCATGTAGGAATAAAAAATTTGCATTAAAACACGTTCATATTTAGATCATAAAAGTAAAAATATATGAAGACATAATAATTTAAGAGTAAAAATACACCACACGATAATGACCGTTGTACATGAAAATAAGGGTTTATCATTAATTGCATATGATAAAATGACATAATTTAAATTTTAAAATAAATTAATTATTTCCTATTTTATTTTATTTTCTAAGATAGTAAATAAAATTAGAGGGCAATCATTTTCATTACAAGTAAAAAATACAAGAAAAAACTTAATAACAATTAATTTATAAGGTAAAACTGAATGAAGTATTACAATAAAATTTATTAATAATTTAATCATAGGATAAAAATAAATCATATATACGTGATGAAAAATTACATAAAAAATATTAATATTTAAATTGTTGGATGAATGATATTTAACTAAAATATGAATATTAAATGGGTTAAATATGTTTTTAGTCCCTCAAAATATAGCGATATTTGGTTTTAGTCTCTCATTTATTTTTTCATTGGTTTTGGTCATCTATTTTTTAAAATAACATGATTTTAGTCTTTGTCGATAGTTATATTCCGCTAAGTGATGACGTAGCGATATTTCTTGTAAATTTTTTTATGGATTTTCCTTTGAATTTTCTTGTAGATCTCAAAATTCAAAGGAAACTTTGTTTAGATTCTAAAATTTGTAGGAAATTTACTATAAATTTTTTACAACAAAGCAAAGAAATTTTATAGCAGAATTTTTATGTAAAAAAATTGTAGTTTTTTGGAAATTTACTACACATAAATATTCTAGAGAAAAAATCGCAAGAAATTTTCAGTGAATTTTACCCAAAAAAGTCGTAATGGAGCTGTAAAAGTGACTTTACAGGGTATAATTAATAAGGAGAACTAAAAACATGTGATTTTAAAAAAAGGAGGACCAAAACTAATGAAAAAATAAATGAGGAATCAAAACCAAATTTCACTAAATTTTCAGGATCAAAAACATACTTACCCATATTAATTTATGTTGAATATTAATATTTTGCTTATGTTTTTGTGCTTTTAGATGTAACAATCTTAGCAAAAATAATTAATAAATATGAGTCACTTTTTTAAATTAAATTTTATTTTATTTATAGATTGTTTTTTTTAATTTTCCTTAGAGTGTTCTTTTATGCATCAGAGGGGAATAAATATTTGCATAAAATTTATTCATATCCAAATGTTATTTAGTATATAGATTGTAACAAGTAAATATAATTTTCTCAATGATTAAAAAATTATAGATGAAAGTAATGGTACTCAATTTATAATAACTCAAATGAATATCTATGTTTTGAAAGCAAGATTTATATCAAGAAGCAATGTTAGAGAATATAAGTCATTATTATATAATTATCACTAATTACATTTGTTAAATGGAAAATTTTTAAATTTCAATTTAAATTAATTGTTTCTCATTGCTATTTCATTTACAATAACAATAAATAAAAATTAAAGGGTAATCATTTAAATTACAGACTAAAAATATAGAAAAGCCTTAGGGGTCGTTCGGGGTGGTTGCGAGTTTTCCATTTTTGGTTTTTAAAAATTTTGAATTAAGATTTTACAACTCAAAGTCAAAAATTGAAAACCACTTTTTATGGTTTTCAAAATGTCTGTTTTGAAAACCACAAAATCAAGTTTTCAGTTTTTAGTTTTGTGTTGTAAAAACTTGATTGAAAATCTTTAAAAACTAAAAACTGAAAACTCGTAACCACCCGGAACGGCCCTTTAATAATACAATTTTTCAGCTACTTGAACAAGTTTACTTTTGTGCTTTAATTTCAACACAAAACATGTCAAATTTTTCTATAATACTTTCTATTACGTATTTAAATGTTAAATAATCTTATTTAATGTTTTATTCTATTTATAATTCATAATTATTATATGAAAATAATGACTATGTTAATTTTATTCAATTATTTATATATTTTTAAGAAGTATATATTTTTTTAAAAATTCCTATTACAACCAACACATTAACATATTAACTTGAGCGAACGCACGGGAACCTAACTAGTTATATAATGAAATTTAGAATCACATTTTCATGAAACTTTGTTTTATTTCGTTGTTGATTTTTAAAGTTTTGTATAGCAAATAGAAGAATTAATTTTATATTAATTTTTCTATTTAAAAGTATTAAACATGAAATAAAATAAAAAAATAAATTGGCATTTTTTAATTAAAATAAAATAAAATAAATAAATGGAAAATGTTTTCTTAATTTTTAGAAAACATTTTACATTTATATTTCTTTTTTTATATTTTTAATTAAAAATCATCTTATTTTTTTCATTTTATGACATATTCCTGAATTTCTTATAGAAAGTAAGAAATATTACAAAATTATTTTTATTGTTTTTCATAAAAAGTTTTAAAAATAAAAAACAAAATAAAAATAATATAATACATTTATAATTAAAACTAAATATTTTATCATTAAAAATAAAAAACATGAAATGAAAATAAAAAATATTTTTCAAATCAAATGACAAAATAAACAATATTTTCATTTCATATTTTTAAATAACTTTTTTTATAAAAATATTATTTTTATTTTAGTTTTTAGTTTTAAATTTTATACAATTTTTTTTATTATTTTCTATATAATTTTTAAAAAATTTTAAAAAAAGTTATATTTGTGTAATTAAAACTAAAAACAATAAATAAAATCGGGAAAAAAATGAAAACCAATTGACCGTAAATGAAATAGAAAATGTTGATAGAAATTAACAACAATGAGCGATCTAATTATAAAGAAATTTGTATTTTTCTCTTTAGATTTTAACAATTTAGTTTTTCTTCTTTTTAACGACGTTTGTATCATTTATTCTGTATTAAATGGTAAGAAAGTGGTTATGTAATTCTTGAAAATATTTTTAAATAATGTTTGATTTACAATGAAAATTTATTAAAAACGAGCCATAATTCACAAAATATTCTTAATATAAATTATTTAAATATTATTACTTTTAATATAATTGATAAAAATTAGTATAAAAAAAATATGAAAGCAAGGTTGTGACAACCCTTCTACCCTAATAATAATACAGTTATCAAGTTAAATTATAAGGAAAATTATAGTCATCATTAAGGTAAAAAGGTTCACATTCCTCACTTAAACAATTACTGAATCCATATCCAACTAAATTTCCATAAAAGTAAAATCAATGTTTTCGAAAACTAATTTATCAACATAATAAAAATACGTCTTGGCCATGTAAGACCCTTAAAAACAATCTCCTTAAATCTCTACATATCAAAATGAAAGAATAAGTTCCTAAACACTAAGCCCCGATGTCACACGTATCAGAGCGAGACCCTGTCCCTTTAAAATTCGGCACATTGAGTGTCATTTTCACCACCTATAAAAACCACAGAAGAGTACAGTGAGGAAAGAATACATACATATACATGCAATACAGAAGGCTACCCTTATTCCCACCCATCACCATACATATCATCATTCATCCCAATCCACACTCTTTACATTCAGCACATTAATTTCACACAATTATATAATTCACACTTCTCAAACAATCATAAAATGACAAGTATGCTCACTCTATGCTCATGCACAATGCCTCTTCCTAAGAGTCATGATTTGGAACTCCGCACAATAGGCGCACCTCATCAATCCCCTTAGTTGTTACCAATGATGACTCTACCGTTAAATGCCCTCTTGGCCGATAGGTTGCACCCCCTCTATGGGCCCGTGCAAAGACACCCGCTCCCTCCCACCATCACCCACCTCTTATGGGCTAGGTGAGTCACATTGTAAAACACTCCCTCTTGGAGTTATGCATCGGATGTCTCCCATCATGGTCTCCACCCTGCTCGTCGCCCCCTCTTTGGGCTAGGGTATTTTTAGCCACGCCTGGCTACTCATGCATCTCATGCGTCTGATACATCATATGCTCATGCTCAATGCATCATCATCATTTATACATTTCTCATACAACATTATATACTCAATTCATTCTCATACATCATATGCTCATGCTCAATGCATCATCATCATTTCACATATCTCTCACACAATCTCTATGCTCAATGCATCATCATCATTTCACATATATCTCATACAATCTCATCATTTCACATATATCTCATACAATCTCTATGCTCAATGCATCATCATCATTTCACATACATCTCATACAATCTCTTCTACTCTAATCACTCCACATCACATAACGAATATTATAAACATAGAACATCACATAAGATACTCACACCACAATATTTCATGCCACAGTTAATACACTCTATATATCCAATTTAATCTCATCAATCCCACAAAAAAATTCATATATTAGGTAAACATCCATCTCAATTTCACGGTTTAAGAAAAGCTATCTGAAGTTTGGAAGGAATATGTTGAAATTATATTCAAAAAGCTTGATCCGCGTTTCTGCGCTTCACTCTGCGCTTAGCGCAAGTGAAGCGTAGGTTCCAGAGAGCTACGCTCCATCCTGCGCTTAGCGCAGGTGAAGCGTAAGTGTCGCAGAACGCGACTGCACCTACAATTTTGCCCCTTTTTAACCCTCTTCTTCAATCTCTACTCAAATCTTTAAGTCCCTAACTCATTTAGACTCGTTTTTACCGATTAAAATCAATCAATTCATCAATTATATCAATAGATTACAGTTAAATCAACAATCAAATCAATTTATGAAATCTCTCTCCCAAATCCTAATTTGACCTCTTTCGACAACCTCGCTTCCTACTCTCAATTCCAACAGAACATGACAGTAATCGTCACAACAATCACGAATTTCATCATATTACAGACAATTCATCATTCATAATTTAAAATTTAAGAATCCTAGAGGGACTTATGGTTGCCCTCACTACCCAAGCACTCCAGCATACACATATAGCAGCACCCCTTCCCCCCGTACCTTAGAGATGACGATCGAAACTGAATTTGCAGAACTCTCTTGATGCTCTACTCTGCGGCACCTTCCCCCTGTGGAGTAGCTTTTCTCCTCCATAAGTTTCGTTATCTGACGTTTAAAAATAGATAGGGTGAAGTAGATGACCCCCTTCTCTTCTTAACTATCTAATTGGGTTGGGCCTATTCTGACCCACCCATCCCCTTTTTAATTTAATAATATAATTTCTAACTAATAATAACCATAATATAATATTAATACTATTACTTCTTCATTTTATAAAATTTTAATTTTATTTTAGAAATATTAGGATGTTACAAAGGTCATTGTTGAATGAAACCATTTGTCATAATAAATTTAAGTATTGATTGAAAAAATTAAAAAGAATAACAATGCCCATTAATTGTGTGATGGGATACTTAATTAAAGAAGAAATCAATATTGAGTGAGTTAACATAAAAACTCAAAAATTGAATTACAACATGAGGGCTTCATGAGAAGGAAATGAGGACATAATTTCATGAGAAGGAAAGTACATACGAAAATTGTTTCATGCATAAAATTAAAGACTCAAAGTCATTATATAAAGATGAATTTTTTCACACAATGTATAATTATAAAGAATCTTTTACTTTTTTTACTTTTCTTCCATTTTTTCTATCTCATTGTTTTTGTTTTTTTCTTTCTTCGCCTACACTTCTGTCATTAATTTTCTACTAAATAGTAAAACTCCTATGAAGTTCTTGAAAATAGTTTTAAAGTCTATTTGGTTCACAATACAAATTTTAAAAATAATTTCATGATTCTCATAAATTATTTAAATCTTATTTTTTTAAAATAAGTGATAAAAACTAGAAGGAAAAAAATTATAAAAGCAAAATATTTAGTGTTGAGGATGAAGTAAGGGACATTATGCTGGGTTCAAAAAAGTACTCATGCCCTATAACATGAATTTGAATGTGGAATAAAACAAAAAAAGACACTCAAACTCTCAAATTAGTATCAAAAGGAGAGGGTGAATCTAAAGTGAAATTGACCAATAGCATGAATTTGAACGTGTAACACAACAAAACAAGACACTCAAACTCTTGAATTAGTATCGAAAGGAGAGGGTGAATCTAAAATAAAATTGATGATGACTTCTTCCTCTATTTATAAGCGGTCACGTATGACGGTAAAACAACAATCTATTACGTTGTTAATAAGAGATGATTAAGACGTTATTTTCCATTGTGTTTGATTAACTGGGCTTACCATAGGTCATAAAAAAAACGGGCTAACCTTTTCAAGTGGGCTACCAATATTGGACCGAATGCAGACCTCAAATAGTTGTTCCTAAATAGGTAGGATACATCAATATACATTGACAACTTTCTATGCCATTTAATGTCAACCACTTTATGTCATTTCATGGTACCAATTAGTCACGTGTTGCATTAACATCCCGAAAATTAGGAATATAGAACTATAAATAAAACACTTATAATGAATTATGATGATGGTAGTTATAAAAAAACATAACATATATTATAATGATAATTATTAATATAATAGTATTAGTGGTATAATAATAATACAATAATATAACATATTAGGAGGGAAGTCAGATTATTAAGATCTTAATAAAATTTGACTGTATTAGATATAATAATTATTACTAATTTAATAATATTAATATATAATGATAATATAATAAAATTATTAGGAAATAATCATAATATTATAGTGTCTGTTGGGGGGGCTTTTTTTGCTTATAAGTCACTTAAAAGTGAAAACTCCACTAAACAGAAATTTTAGGAAGCTCTTACAAATCATAAGCAGTTTTTTTATATATATTAAAAGGTAGCTTTAGAAAAAAGTTATATAGTATTTTTAGCTTTTTCGGTGCTTTTTCAAAATGCACCCACTTCGAATGTCACCTGCACTTCTTTCCTTCTTTTTATTTTATTATTTTTTCTCAACATCCACGATCACTCACAACCCCTTACCACCTGCACCTCTTTATAGGATTTTATTCTTTCACATTTATATTCCTTCTTTTTATCATTCTAAACCTCCAATCTTTTAATTTATCAAGTTGTCGCTCACAATGTCATTCTTCACCTCATTTATATTCCATTGTAGTGCCAACCTTGCAAACCCAAACCAATTATGGAGACCTACTGCTTGAAGAAGTGGTGCCAACCTTGCATATCAACAGAGGACTGAAGTTGTCTTCGTAAGCTGCCGCCCACAAAGTTGTTCTCGCATTTGTCGTTCGCAAGCAACCCAGTGGTAGAGAGACCTTCTTCGTTCACCGTGAAGTTGGTTGGATGTCTCTAGAAGGGGGGTTGAATAGAGACTTCTTAAATCTGTTCCTGAAATTTCAGAACTAAAGTTGAAGGATGAGATGTAATCTCAAGTCTGTTGACTTGGAATCTCTTGTCAAGACAGGATACAAGTTAATTAAATTTTAGTAAGTCTGTCTATGTTCAAGTTAGTTTAAAGTCTCAACTAAGATGTTGGTTTAATTCTTAGAGATGTTGCTTTGTTATTTAGTTGATTTAAGACAAGCACAATAAAGATAAAAGAGGAGATAAGGGGCAGAGATCTTATCCTGGTTCACCCACACCTTGGGCTACGTCCATTCCTCACAACACGTGAGATTTCCACGATTGACAAACTCGTCAATACAAGTATTCTTACAGCCTTTTCAGGACGTCTCTCTCACACTAAGCCTAGGTACTCCTATCTTAGCTGAGCCACAAGTATTGTTTACAGCCTCTTCAGGACGCACGTACCTCACTCTAAGACTAGACACACTCCTATCTTAGATGAGACAAGGTTACAGAGTAAGTTGAGATAAGACTAGCTTACAAGCATACAAAGTACAGATGAAAGATGTAGTAAGCTAGATAAGCTATCTCATAAAATACAATGACAGTATGATATTCTGAGAAGAGAGATGAGTAGAGACAAATGTAGATCTCAAGTTGACATGAGTCTGTATAACAGTCAGTTGAGACGTGCACTTGAGATGATAGTTGAGATGTGATAAGATGCGTGGTGATTGTGTAGTAAAGCAGGCAGTCTTTCTCAGTTTTTACTGTTTGATTAAGTCTCTTTATATTTCAGATAGAAACTAGCTGTTATGTGGCCGTTTCTAGCTGTTGAGACACATAGCTGACATACAGGCTTTTTCTGTTGAGATTCAGCAAACTTTTCAGGGACGTCGGTACTGTGTTAGTGTACTTGGTTGAACCTGTGCTGACTTCACTTCCTGTCTTTTCTCACTAAGCTTGCAATCTTACTTATGTCCAGAGTCTGTCTTAACTTTCTTGCATCTGTGACAAGATCTCATTCTACTGCTTCTGTCCTTGAGACGGCGTCTCAAGCTGTTCTTGCATCTCAAGCTGAACTAGCATCTGTTCATGGCTTGCATCTCAAGCTATGCTTGAGTCCTTTCCTTTTCCTTGCTTCTGCTTGTTTAAACTGAGATCTTTTCTGTTAACAAGATTACATCTGAACATAAGCTTGCAACTCAAGCTATACTTGCATCTACTCATGACTTGCACCTCAAGCTGTTCAAGTGTCTTTTTGCTGGCTTGGTGATGAGTCTAGTCATTCTTTTCCTTAATTTTGGATCAAGACATGTGCTTTATATGAAACTGATTTCTTGGGCTTGCAACTGATCCTTTAGATTGAAAAACAAAGCTGTTGCAGGATTTCTTGAACCATGACAACTTGCAATTTTGTTCTTTGTGTTTCTTTATTCATGACTTTGCTTGTCTTATGGTCTAGAGATCCTCTTTGACTCATGTGTCCAAATTAGACTTTTGCAGTAAACAAAGACTGGGAATCTCTGCCACACTTAAGCACACAGTTAGTAATACAAGATGCATCTCATATATTTTAAACTTAAACAGTTTGTCATATTAAAAACTTCTTGGAGGTGAGCTTGTCTCAACAATCTCCCCCTTTTTTTATGATGGCAAACTATGAAGTTTAAATATCTGATGAGATAAAAATTAAGTTATAGAGGTAGAGTGATCTCCCCCTGAAACGTGCAGTGTTTGAGAATAATTTAAGGAGATGAGCTCCCCCTGAGTTATAGGCTTATTTGCTGTTTGAGTTTTAATTCTTAGTGTTTGATGTTAGTAAAAGGAAACAACAAATAGGCAGTGAGATCAAATGAGAGTCATCATTCATTGATTTATCAAAAGATTTTTGGAGGAATACATAGCACAACAAAAAGATGCCACTGCATCTAACCAAAGATAGTGAAAAGATGCTATCACATCTTATCCTTCTAACTTAAACACTTTCCTTACAAGCACAAGACTCTCATCGGATATATCTAATATCTAACCAACTCTCCCCCTTTTGACATTATCAAAAGAAATATAACTAGTACAAATTCATTTGGGAGCGCTGGAAGAGGAGGCAAAATTAGACAGATGCAAATTCATTTTCCTGTTGAAGTCATTGGAGGTGCCAATAACTTGAAGCACTGTGTCCAGTTTGTCAAGAATTGCCTCTTGCCTCTTTTTGTGATGCTTGAGCTTCTTAAGGATCTTTTTCTGATTCTGCTCAAGTCTAGATTGAAGGTTCTGGTGGTGCTGCTGCTGCTGTTCTTCTTGTAGCTGGTTCAGAAAAGTATTGATGGAATTGGATAAATGAGTGGGAATAGAGGGCTCAGATGAAGGTGCCTCAGGCCTGGCAGCAGGTGGTGACGATTGATCATATTTAGGCAGAGGTGAATCTTGCAGAATTGTCTCTACAAAGAATTTTCCAGAAGTAGGGCAGGAAGTGGGAATGGAGTAAGTAGGCTCATACCTTATAGGAGTTGCCTGCTTGGTGGTGACAACCTCTGCAGTTTCAGCCTCAACTTGCTGTGTCTCTTGGGGAGTTTCAAAGCTTACCAAGGTCTCAGCAACAAACTTACTAATAGGAGAGACTTCCGGTTGAATCTTTTCAGGTGGAGGAGACTTAGGAGGAGTTTGTTATGGTGGAGAGTGGTGTTCCATCTCTTGATCCATTTCAGGTGTTTGTTCTTTATCAGCCCGAACTCCTTCTTCCAATCCTTGCTCACTGGGCTGCTCAAAGGTGATAGGAACTGGTTCAGTGAGTGTAAGAGTAGTGTGGTCAGGCTTAGATTTCTTCTTTTTCCTTTTCTTGGTCTCAGTCTCTGTAGAGACAGAAGGCTGAGCTTTCCTTTCCTTTTCTTTCATGGGGATCTCAGAACCCTCTTGAGATCCCTCATCAGCTTCCTTTGAGGCCTTCTTCTTCTTTTTCTTCTCAGCTTCTGACATTTTTTATGATGGGGAAGCTTGTGTAGTAGTAGGAACAGGAAGAAGAGGATTATTTAAAGGAAAAGTAGGAGGAGGAATGCTCTTACCATCTATCCCGAGAGACTTTAGGTTTGTTTTTCCCATGTAGCCAGGTCTCTCATCAGATTTTTCACATCCATTGAAGTCTACCTTGAAGTGCCTCAAGATCATGGTTGTCAGAATCCTGAATGGAAGGGAGGCATTGATCTTAGAATTGTGGAAGGCATGCTCCATATGCCTTAAGATGAGAAAGGGCAGATTGAGGGGGATTCCATGTTTAAGATGGTACATGACCATCATATCCTGATGATAGATTTTGTTGAAAATTCCAGCCCGAGGCATGATGTACTTGACAACAATATGGAATAGGAATTTTCCAAACAGGTTGAGAAAGGAAGCAGAGTCTGTGATGAGACCACCTTTGAAGAGAGAGGTACCTACATTGGCTGCGGGGATGCCAATCTCATTCCACCAATGTTCTTCATCGTATAACCTATTCCCAGCCATAGGTGCTTGGATGATAACACCAAGAGTTTCCTCTGTCAACTCTATGTGGACTCCTTTGATGTCAGAGATGATGAGTGGCTGACCTTGAGACGATCCCTTAGCCTTGTAGCATGCTGCGTAGAATGCCCTAGTCATTTTTGGAAAGACTGACTCAGTCATGGTCAAGTAGTCCTTCCAGCCTTGCTTTTCCAGATAGGGACCAATGTCACATCCTTCATCCCTTAGCTCTTGGGATGAGATCACTCTTCCCACTATGATTTTCTTCTCTGCGAACCTTTTAGTAAACTTTTCTTCAACTTTAGCATTACGGAAGAGATCAGATTGGAAAGACAACTTCTGTCCTCCTACCATTTTCTCCTTCCCTTTTCTGGAGGTTGCAGGTTGAGTGAGGTCAATATGAATAGGGGATCTAGGTGATGCTGTTTGGGTGACTTGGGAAGCAACCCTCTGGTATTCCATCCTAAGTGGCAGAAGGGTGCTCTTTTTGGATGATGTGGATCTGGAAGATGAAGAAGGTTGGATAGGTTGGGAGGATTGTGAAGACTCTGTTTCTGTGCTTGGTTGCGGAGAGGGAGAACGACTTAGGTGTTCTTGGCTAGATTGCACACTCTGAGATTGGGATTCTTCTGATGAGGAAGAAGACATTTTTGCTTCTGGAGATGAAGAGGATGAGGATTTGTCAAAGTATGGCAGCTTAAGATCGATAACTTTGATACGCATTTGAGGAAGAGAAAAAGGTAAATTGTGGGTTAAAGATGTGCTTTAAATAGAGAGCTGAAAGAGAGAGAGAGAGAGAAGAAGAGTAAATGCGCTAGTGGGTAGTTATTAGAAACGGTTGAGGGTGGTTGGTTCTCTATTTTATAGCATAACGGCTAGTTTGCCAATGAGTGGGCAGTTACTAGCCGTTGACTAACAGCTCTCTTTTCCTCAGTTCAACGTGCAGTAACGTCTCAGTAATTAGTGAGACGTGAGTTGAGACATGTCATGAGATGTGTCTGATGGAAGATGCATCTGAGACCTTGTCTCTTCTCAGATGACCCCTTAATTTTAATGAGACTCAGAATAGCTTATTGTTCATGAAATAGAATTTAAATTATTATTTTTAACTAAGACAGCACACATTTAACAGTTTTAAATTTTCAATGAATCTTTCTTCCAGTAAAGGCTTAGTAAAGATGTCAGCTAGCTGACTCTTAGTGTCTACAAAGATTAATTCAATATTCCCTTTATGTACATGATCCCTTATGAAGTGATGCTTGATATTTATGTGTTTAGACCTTGAATGATGAACATGATTCTTTGCAAGATTTATGGCACTAGTGTTATCACAATAAATGGGTATTTTAGAATACCTGACTGCTTAATCTAGCATTTGAGATTTGATCCACAATATTTGTGTGCAGCATGCAGCTACTAAGACATATTCAGCTTCAGTTGTGGACAAGGAAATGGTATTCTGCTTCTTGCATGACCAAGAGATGAGGCACTTTCCCAAAAATTGACAAGATCTTTTTCTATCCATCTTGTCACCAGCAAAGTCATCATCACTGTATCCTATAAGATCAAAGCTATATCCTTTCTTATACCAGAGGCCAAGATTAGTGGTTCCAATTAAATATCTAAATATTCTTTAACAGCTGTGAGATGAGATTCTTTAGGATCAGATTGGTACCTTGCACAGATGCCCACAACATATTGAATATCTTGTCTGCTAGCAGTTAAGTACATAAGGGAACCAATCATACCTCTATAAAGCTTGTCTGAGACATCTTTACCAGCCTCATGCTTGTCAATCCGAGTTGAGGGGTGCATAGGGGTTTTTATTGGCTTAGCCTCACTCATTTTGAATTTGTTGAGCAATCTCTTGTATATTTTTCTTGGCTTATGAAGATGCCATCTGTTAATTGTTTGATTTGCAGTCCTAAGAAAAATCTCAGATCACCCATCATGCTCATCTCAAATTCTCCCTGCATGAGACTTGAGAATTCTTGACATAAAGACTCATTAGTTGACCCAAAAATAATATCATCAACATAGATTTGAACAATTAATAAGTCTTTGTTGATTTCCTTTTTGAACAACGTGGTATCAATCTTACCTCTGGTGAAACCATTTTTAATTAAAAAGGAACTCAACCTGTCATACCAAGCTCTTTGAGCTTGCTTGAGACCATACAAGGCCTTTGAGAGTCTGAGAACATATTCTGGATGATCAGGATCTTCAAAGCCAGGAGGCTTTCTCACATAGACTTCTTCTTCTATGATTCCATTCAAGAAAGCACTTTTTACATCCATCTGGTACAACTTGAAGTCTTTGTGTGCAGCAAAGGCTAGTAGAATTCTGATGGCTTCAGTTCTGGCAACAGGTGCAAAGGTCTCATCATAGTCTATGCCTTCCTGTTGATTGTATCCCTGTGCCACCAATATGGCTTTGTTTCTCATGACTTTCCCTTTCTCATTTAACTTGTTTCTGAATACCCATCTGGTTCCAATGATGGATTGATGTGATGGTGGAGGAACCAAACTCCAGACTTTACTCTTCTCAAATTGGTTTAGTTCTTCTTCCATAGCCTTAATCCAAGATTCATCATTGAGAGCTTCATGTATGTCTTTTGGTTCTATCTTAGATAGTAATGCCATTAAATTTTCATTGCTCCTGAAAGAAGATCTAGTTCTAACTCTATCTGAGGTGTCTCCAATGATTTGATCTTTGGGATGAGATCTCACCAATCTCCAGCTCCTGATCAGTTGAGATGCATGCTCATTCTGGATCTCAATACTTCCTTGCCTTGTTTCTTGAGTTCCAGTTTGATCATCTGGTTTATCTTCTTCTTGGAGGGAATGAGGTGTCTCAAGATGGCTGCTTCTGTGAGATATTCCTTCAGATTAGATATCTTTTCTGTGCTCAGATTGAGATGATCTCACTAGCTTTTGCTTAGGTGAAGCTCTTTCCTCAGCTTCTTGAGTTGAGATCTTTAGCTCTCCCATCATCTCTTCAATCTCTTTGTCCACCTCTTTCTGAGAGCTGCCCTGTATCTCATTAAAAACTACATGCATAGATTCTTCAGTAGTTTTGGTTCTCAGATTATAAACTCTATAGGCTTTAGATGTTAGTGAATATCCTAGGAGAATTCCTTTATCAGATTTTGTGTCAAAATTTCCTAATTGTTCTTTAGTATTTAAAATATAACAGTCACATCCAAAAACATGAAAATATGAGATTGAAGGCTTTCTACCTTTCCATAGCTCATATGGATTTTTATTCAAGATCTTCCTTATAGTGACTCTGTTTATAATGTAACAAGATGTGTTGACAGCTTCTGCCCAAAAATACTTCTCAATTCCAGAATCACATAACAAAGTTCTTGCCATTTCTTGAAGGGTCTTATTTTTTCTCTCAACTACTCCATTCTGTTGAGGAGTCCTTGGACAGGAGAAGTTATGAGTAATGCCATTTTTATCAAAAAATTTCTTAAACTTAGCATTCTCAAACTCTCCTCCATGATCACTCCTTACAACACCAATTCCATATCCTTTCTCAGACTGAATCTTTTTACAAAAGATTTTGATCATGGTGAATCTTGAGAAATCATCCACAATGACAAAACCATATTTTTTACCACTGAGACTTACAGTCTTGGTTGGTCCAAATAGGTCAATGTGAAGGATCTCAAGTGGCCTGGTAGTTGAGACATAAGTTTTGGACTTGAAACTTGACTTGCTATGCTTGCTTTGTATGCATGAATCACATCTCATATCCTTGTCAAATTTTACCTTAGGTAATCCTTTGACAAGAGATTGACTGGAAAGCTGACTCATGGTTCTCATGTTGATATGTCCAACCCTCTTATGCCAAAGCCATTTCTCACGGTCATGAGACATGAGACATGTGAGATCAAGATAGGCTCTCAATTGTGACTGAGTAAAGATTTTTTTTTCTAGTTCTAGAAAAAAACTGTGTTTCCAGTTTTAGAGTCTATGATCTCACAGAAGTTAGGTTGGAAATTCACATGATAACCATTGTCACATAATTGGCTGATACTAAGTAAATTGTGTTTCAGACCTTCAACAAAGTAAACATTTTCAATTTTAGCTGAGTTGGTCTTACCAATCTTACCTATGCCCTTAATTTGGGCTTTACTGTTGTCTCCAAAGGAGACAACCCCAGTAGCCTTTTCTTCAAGTGACAGGAACTTGCTTTTGTCTCCTGTCATGTGCCTTGAACATCCACTGTCCAACACCTACACCTTCTTTGACTTTGCTGCTGCCAGGCACATCTGTCACAACATGAAATTTTTGTTTTAGGTACCCACTTATATTTGGGTCCTTCATGGTCAGTTACCTTTCTCTTAGATGCTACATGTCTCAAGTAGCATTCAGTGGCCTTATGACCAAACTTGCTACAGTAAGAGCATCTTTCTTTCTTCCTTTTCCTTGCAGGAATGAAGAAGTCCTTGTACTAGATTTCACTGGAGGATTTCTCATAGCCCAGTCCAGCTTGATCAAAAATTCTCTTTTGAGACCCAATGAGTCTCTCAAGATTTTTAGTTCCTTTAACAAACTTTGCTAGATCATCTATGAGAATTCTATTTTGTTTTTTGAGATTCTGATTTTCTTCAGAGAGATGCTTTAGCTTTTGCTCATTAGAAGACTGACTTTTGCTTTTGATAAGCTCAGACAATCTCATGTGAGTCAGCATGAGACTGCTATTTTTATGATTCAAACTCTCATTTTCTTTTTCCAAGAATTTTACTTTCTCAAGAGCTGTGTCCAGCTCAGACTTCAAATGAGAACTTTTTGATACTAGGAGATTTGAATCATGAAGCAGATTCTCAAAATCACATTTAAGTTCAGTCAAGGTTAATTCAGAATCTGAGTCACTTACCTCATCATCATCTGATGAGTCACCATTTGCCATAAGACATATGTTAGCTGACTCTTCATCTGGGCTTTCATCTTCTTCAGTGTCATCCCAGGTGGCCATCATTGCCTTCTTTTTTGGATTTCTTTTTTTGTCCTTTTTGAGTAATGGACATTCAGATTTGATATGTCCAAGCTTTCTGCATTCAAAGCAGATGGATTGTCCTTTTATGTCAGGTTTCATTTCTCCTCTTCTTGAGGGAAAACTCTTTCTTCCACTTCCTCTTGCTCTCCATAAGCATATGATCTTCCTTGAGATGTATGCTAGCTCATCATCCATCTCACTGTCACCATCTTCTTCATCTTCTTCTGTTTCTGTATCATGAGATGAGTTAAGTGAGGTCTGTTGAGATGAGCTTACCTTCTTACCTTTTGAATTGTTGGAAGTTGCCTTCAAAGCTATAGTCTTGGGTCGTCTGATGAGGTCTTCTTCCATCAGTTCTTGCTCATGTACCTTTAGTGATCCAAGGAGCTCATCTAATCTGAGGATGCTCAGGTCTTTGGCTTCTTATATAGCTGTGACCTTAGGTCTCCAGGGTTTAGGTAGGCTTCTCAAGATTTTCCTTACCATATCTTGGTTTGAGTATGTTCTACCCAGAGACTTGAGGTTATTGGTTATGAAAGTGAACCTTCTCACCATTTCTTCTATGCCTTCATCTTCATTCATTTTAAAGAGCTCATACTGCCTTACCAGTATGTTGATCTTGGCTTCTTTAATTTGATTAGTCCCTTCATGCTCAATCTCAAGAGAATTCTATATTTCCTTAGCTGAGACACACCCAACTACTTTGTCATACTCACTTCTGCTTAAGGCACAGGTGAGTAGGTATTTGGCTCTTGAGTTGAGTACATATCTTGCCTTCTCAGCATCTGTCCATTGCTCTCTAGGCTTAGCTGCCCTGAGCCCGAGCTCATCTGTGATGTAGGGCACATAAGGACCTATCTCAATGATTTCCCAGAGATCAACATGCTGAGATTCAATGAATAATCTCATCCCGTCTTTCCAGTAATAGTAATCTGTTCCATCAAAGGTAGGAGGTTTGTTTGTAGTTGCTCCTTCAGGAATGAACAGACTTGCACTTGGACCAGCCATGGATCTTTTCCTCTTCACACGTCAGTGTGCTCAACCCCAAAGAGGCCGAGCTCTGATACCAACTGAAGTTGGCTGGATGTCTCTTGAAGGGGGGTTGAATAGAGACTTCTTAAATCTGTTCCTGAAATTTCAGAACTAAAGTTGAAGGATGAGATGTAATCTCAAGTCTGTTGACTTGGAATCTCTTGTCAAGACAGGATACAAGTTAATTAAATTTTAGTAAGTCTGTCTATGTTCAAGTTAGTTTAAAGTCTCAACTGAGACGTTGGTTTAATTCTTAGAGATGTTGCTTTGTTATTTAGTTGATTTAAGACAAGCACAATAAAGATAAAAGAGGAGATAAGGGGCAGAGATCTTATCCTGGTTCACCCACACCTTGGGCTACGTCCAGTCTTCACAATACGTGAGATTTCCACTATTGAAAAACCCGTCAATAAAAGTATTCTTATAGCCTCTTCAGGACGTCTCTCTCACACTAAGCCTAGGTACTCCTATCTTAGCTGAGCCACAAGTATTGTTTACAGCCTCTTCAGGACGCACGTACCTCACTCTAAGACTAGGAACACTCCTATCTTAGATGAGACAAGGTTACAAAGTAAGTTGAGATAAGACTAGATTACAAGCATAAAAGTACATATGAAAGATGTAGTAAGCTAGATAAGCTCTTTTCTAAAAGACAATGACAATATGATATTCTGAGAAAAGAGATGAGTAGAGACAAATGTAGATCTCAAGTTGAGATGAGTCTGTATAACAATCAGTTGAGACGTGCACTTGAGATGATAGTTGAGATGTGATAAGATGCGTGGTGATTGTGTAGTAATGCAGACAGTCTCTCTCAGTTTTTACTGTTTGATGAAGTCTCTTTATATTTCAGATAGAAACTAGCCGTTATGTGACCGTTTCTAGCTGTTGAGACACATAGCTGACATACAGGCTTTTTCTGTTGAGATTCAGCAACTTTTCAGGGACGTTGGTAATGTCTCAGTGTACTTGGTTGACCTTGTGTTGACTTCACTTCCTGTCTTTTCTCACATAGCTTGCAATCTTGCTTCTGTCCAGAGTCTGTCTTAACTTTCTTGCATCTGTGACAAGATCTCATTCTACTGCTTCTGTCCTTGAGACAACGTCTCAAGCTGTTCTTGCATCTCAAGCTGAACTAGCATCTGTTCATGGCTTGCATCTCAAGCTATGCTTGAGTCCTTTCCTTTTTCCTTGCTTCTGCTTGTTTTAACTGAGATCTTTTCTGTTAACAAGATTACATCTGAACATAAGCTTGCAACTCAAGCTATACTTGCATCTACTCATGACTTGCACCTCAAGCTGTTCAAGTGTCTTTTTGCTGGCTTGGTGATGAGTCTAGTCATTCTTTTCCTTAATTATGGATCAAGACATGTGCTTTATATGAAACTGATTTCTTGGGCTTGCAACTGATCCTTTAGATTGAAAAACAAAGCTGTTGCAGGATTTCTTGAACCATGACAACTTGCAATTTTGTTCTTTGTGTTTCTTTATTCATGACTTTGCTTGTCTTATGGTCTAGAGATCCTCTTTGACTCATGAGTCCAAATTAGATTTCTGCATTAAACAATGATTGGGAATCTCTGCCACACTTAAGCACACATTTAGTAATACAAGATGCATCTCATATATTTTAAACTTAAACAGTTTGTCATATTAAAAACTTCTTGGAGGTGAGCTTGTCTCAACACACCGGTCGTCGTTTGACCAACTGCCGCCCACATCGTTGTTCTTGTCGTTCGCCATTCACAAGCAACCCAATGGTAGAGAGACGTTCTTCGTTCGTCGTTTGCCCAGCTGCCGCCCACATCGCTGTTATCGTCCTTCGTTGCTCGCATTTCACCCACGTGTAGAGAGCACAACCAAGTGCAGTCACCCACGTCGAAGTTTGTCGCCTCTCCATTTGCCCACCTCTTCGCCGTGAAGCTACCTTCACTCTCAGCTCCCACCTCTCCGCTGTCTGTTTGTTGTGAGAATGGTTTTAGGCGCCCACATTCTTGTTATAGAAATAGGGGGCCTGCACCAAGGCTTTTGTCCCCAAAAAATGAAGCGGAATCCATAGATTCTACTGTCAATATGATGAGCTTAGATGGTTGAGAGGATAAAATGTAGATTGGAGGAAGGGAGGACTAGAAACCGCCTTCCATATGAAACATGCACAAGTTAACATAAAAAATAACAATGATAGGATAATTTTGTCTACGAAAAGGTGATATTATGATATTCTTAATCTAGATTCAAGACGAGCTATTTCTACTATGCAAACTATGTGCTTAATCATTTTGCATTTTCATGATATGATCATTCTTTCTAATAGTGGATGAAAATATGATCATGATAATTAGATTTTGTTGGAGGAACCTAAAAATATAAACCGGTGGTATGCTTATGGCAAATATAAACCCATAGTTGATTATATTTTATTATAGCAATTTATTCTATACATACAAAAGATTGAGACTCCAAGAGATTTTGTGGGAGATGGGAACCTCAAAATAAGATAATTAGATTTTGTTGGAGGAACCTGAAAATAAGATTTTATAACCAGATGTTATTTATCTTAATTTTATAGAAAATAAGATAATTGTAATATCTTATTTTACCAAACAACTTTTAATTTAAAAGTGGGTTTTAAGTTTAAAAAATATCAAACTGCCAAACAACTTATACTTTGTTTTTAAAAGCTCTTATTTTTCACTTGAACTTTAAAACAATTTATAAGTAAAAAATAAGCCGAGTCAAACAAAGCTAAAATTCAACTTGATGATTATAAATATAATAATTAATATATTAATATAATAATAACAACATTAATAATGATAATATTAGGAAAAAAATATGTTTTAGTATTTTAATTTAAGATTTGATTTTAAAATAGGAATGATGAGATTTACAAGGATTAGAGATGAGAAATTAATAACAATTATAGGATGATGTTTAATTATAAGATTTGAATTTGAGTGTAGATGGATAAAGATTTAAGTAAAGGAAGTGTAACATTATGGATTATAGATAATTGAATTAAGGGAAATTAAATAAGATTACATCATAATAAATATAATTAATCTATAAAAGAAGAAAAATAAATAATGAAATAAAATGAATACTTCTATATTTAACTATAATCAAAATTAATTTTTATTTAACAAAATTTATAACATACAGGTATTTTTTAGTTATGCTAAAGAAAAAGAAAAAAAGAAGAATTAAAATGTAAAAGTGTCCATTTGGTTTACAGTTGAGTAGAATTGATTCTGAAAATTAATGATTGAAGTGGGTGATATACATTTTACGAAACATGTTGGACAAAAGTGATTTAAAATCAATTTCACAAAATCGTGATTTTGATTTTTATAATGCCGAACCAAACAGGCTATAAGAAGTTGAGAACTTTATGCCATATATATATATATATAATTAGATATTATATAAAGCATAGATAATATATATGTATATTTATATATAGCTCCTAGGAAACCTAAATATACGTAAAACCTCCCCCGTAATTGAAGTGTGTCGTGCCCCTAATTTTTTTTGGTCGAAAATTCCATTTAATAGAATGAAGAAGAGAAATACAAGGGTGCGTACCTAATAAGCCCAAAAGAGATATTACAGTATCCCAAAAGTTAAAAAGCAAATCTACTCTAGATACGCCTCTTAGCCAAGATACATCTTGTACTTTCTAAACCCTAGCTATCTGCTTCTTCCTCACAGAAAACTACAAACTGAAAGCAAGACTAGAAAAGGAACGAAAACCGATTGTGAAAAAGACCATCAATTTCAACCGGCTGCGTCCTTCCTCAAAATGGCGAGGAACTTAGGTGGGGCAGCCCACTGCCACATTTTGGGTAAGGAATTTGACATGGCTAAACTCGCTACTACATGAGGTGCTTCATTTCCTTCTCGCCCTATCCATGTAAAACCACAATGTTCAAATTGGCTTTTTAACTGAAGACAATCTCTAATGATGTGCTGAATCTCTCCCCTAGGGGCTTCCTCTATGCAGGCTTTGACAACTTCCAGACAATCGGATTCCAGGATGATTCTTTGAAGGCCTAAATTGGCAGTCAAAACCAGGCCCCCCCTCATGGCTAAAGCCTCTGCTACCGGTGCTGACCTTGTTGCGATCTTTCGGGTTTGACCAAATTCCAACTCTCCTTTACTATTTCTTGCAATGCATGCTAATGCTCCCTCTTTACTCTGTTTCTCTTGAATGCTCCCTTCCCTATCTCCCTATTCTATCTTGCTTGTGTCTACTTTGATTATTATGGTTGTTGTTAAATGTTTGGATGGATTAGATGTTAGGGTTTTGTAATAGTTAGGGTTTGAGGGAAAAAAGAATATAAATTGTTATGCCCATGCTTATTGCCCTTGCCTAGATGATAGAACCCTTGAGGAACGTGTATGACTTGAATTTACTTCCTCATCATGAACTTATGGCATATAACTGTATGAAAGGAAAACCTGTAGGTCTCCGGACCTAGAGGAAATTGGGTCCTTGACCTAAGAGGAATCATGTAAGAACAAAGGAAATACTTGACTGTTAAATTAAGACAGAACGTTAAAAGGTTACAAGGAAGACGTTCCTTGTATAGATACTTAGCTCAGTCCGGGTCAGAAGATTAAGTGATAAGACCCCACCGGTATTGGGTAGAATACCCAGAGGTTGGTTGTTAAATGAATTGTCTTGATGCTTATAGATGATATATGATATTCTTCCATTGTGCATTTACATTATTTGTGTTAATCCCTTTATTGTTTGTTTAATTACACTCACTGGGATTTTAGTCTCACCACACGTGGCTTTTATTTAGATATGCAGGGTTCTCTACCAGATGCTTGACCCGAAAGCTTGGGAGCTCATGGGTGGGTTGTATCACCAACCCTATTTTATTTTGATTCATTTTGGTACCTTTCATATAGGCAGTGCTTGAGGTGTAGTTATTGTGTCGGATATCATTGTGCAAGGGTTTTTCTATTTTGTTGAGGCTTAAGTAACGTTGGATTACCTAAGCATTCTGTTATGTATGATTGTTTGTCGATATCAATAATGGCGCAAAATAATTTCATAAATTTGGGAATAGTGCTTTCAACGGGCATTATTCTTGAATCCAGAAATTAGGACGTTACGTTGCCCAATGGCCAAGGGATTCCAATCATTTTGTCCAAACAATTTATAGCATCGTTCCTTGGTAACAATCACATTTTTAAATTTTGAAACACTTATATTTGTCCCTTTAACTGCTTCTTTTTGTAACTCTACAGTTTTCTTTTTGCTCCCTTCCATTTTTGCTTTTCGACTTTGGAAGCTTCCTTTCTTGCTTCTCTGATTCTTTCGGCAATAGCAACGATTGCTCCTAGACTATGACTATTGTTCCAACTGATTACTTCCACCAAATACTCAAAATATTTCCTCTTATGAATTGTAGTGAAATAGGATGAATTTTTGTATTGGTTGTTCAGTGACTATTAGAGACTCTCCATCACCACCTAATTCCTCCCTCCTTCTACAGCAGACGCGTAAAGGCCATGACGGTCTTAGCGTAACAACCTCTTCATTGTCCCTATTGGGGTCAAGAGTTCTAGTGAATCTTCTTTCTTTTCTGTTTTGTCGGGGTTATCTCTTGATCCCGCGTAACAACCTCTTCATTGTCCCTATTGGGGTCAAGAGTTCTAGTGAATCTTCTTTCTTTTCTGTTTTGTCGGGGTTATCTCTTGATCCCAATATGGATCTCGTGTATGTCCGGGTTGCATTCGCACAAAAAGTTAGTTTTGGCATGTTGTACCTCATACTGAAATACTTAATTTTATCAAATGTGTAAGAAAGTTCCCCTATTTATCCCCTGACAATGATTATGATAATCAAATCTTATGGGCAAGTCCAGGGTGTTAAAGAGAAAAAAAATATTCTCCCCCTAAGAGCTTTCCTCACCCCCCCAAACATGAACCAATGTTCCTGGGTGGGTTTAAAGGTATTAGGGACACTTTCCATATACACCATGAAGCCTGACTTGAACGAGTTATTAACCAAGTGCAGCATGCCCCGAGTCTTAGCTGGAGAATTTCCACGTTATGAATTGATAAGAAATCACACTTCTTCCCATGCACCAAACATTTTTTTTAAGATATTGATTTATCCCTTCTTTTCCTGATCTTCAAGTCAACATTGTTTGGTACTCTAAGTTTATCCCACACAAATCCACTTAGATGTTTGGGAATTTTTACGAACATTTGAACCTATATGTCAATCCTTAGAACTTCATTACTCCATAAAACTATTTTTCCACATGCTCAAGCTTTATCTGAGTAGGCAATATGGAAAATAAGGTTAGCTTGCCCTTTGTTCCAATGAAGGAGGCAAAATTTTTAAAGCGTTCATCAAGTCATATAAGTACTTAAAGAACATTTTTTTCCTATAACCAAGCGAGGCTAGTTAGGACATGATGTTTATCCCATGTAGAGAACATCTTTACATCTTCTACTGGAGCCAAACTCATTTCAATTGGAAGGCCAAGAGGTATTCTGTGTGCTTCGAATCTTTTAGCCCTGAGGAGCAAGGGATTGTGCTTTTCCTCCAAGACTAGGAAAGGGAAATCAAACCAATAAGGGTCTGTTTGGTTTGCATTTTCATTTCCTGTTTCCATTTTCTGTTTCCTGTTTTCTGAAATTTTACACAGAAAAAACAGGAAATGCTGAAAACAAAAATGTGTTGTTTCCAACATTTCCAGTTTTTCCTTTGTAAAATTTCAGAAAACAGGAAACAAAATGAAAACAGGAAATGGAAACAGGAAATGAAAATGTAAACCAAACAGGCCCTAAAGTATCAGACCTTGTTGGAGCCCAAGACTATGTCAGTTTTGCAAAAGCTAGGTGATATTTTTAAGCATTTCGTGTTCTTATCATTTACTTATTACTTGTCTAATAAAAGTTGACCTCTTTTGCAATAGAAAATGGTTGCGAATAATATGGTGAAGATGAATCGAATAAAGGACGAAAAGGCGGCCAAGCAAGCTATTGTGGCATAGGGCTGCAGCGGAGTCGGAAGTAGCTCAGCTACTCCAACAATAAATAGTTTGAGTGTGGGCAATGTAACATCCCAAATTATAACTATTTTCATAAATAGAAATAATAGGGGAAGGGGTTTTTATAAAAGGAATTGGGGGGAAAAGGAACTAAAAGTGAAAATGGAAATTCAGGATTCTAATATTCTTGCTCAAGCGAGAACGTCTCGCTTGAGCGAGCATATCAGTAAAAAAGAGGAATTTTAGGGTTCTGTCATGCTTGTTCGAGCAAGCATATCGGTAAAAAGTTGGGGAAAATGTTTCTAGTTTGCTCGTTCAAGTAAGGAACCCTCGCTTGAGCGCAATTCAGGGAAAATTCCAGGGATGCTCTATGGAATCGTCTCGCTCAAGCGAAATTTAGCTTGCTTGAGCGCAATTCCTAGAGTTTCTCTCTGGAATTGTCTCACTCAAGAGAGTCTCCTCTTGCTTGAGCGAGGAAGTGTGTATTCCAGAGTTTTATTTTCCCTCGCTCAAGCGAGAAGGCCTTGCTTAAGAGAGAGTACGCGTATCTGATATTTTTAAAACCCGATTTCTAGGGCTTGGCCCTCATTTATCATACTTACCCCTTTTTCTAGAGAGTGAGAGAGGTTTTCTAGAGAGAGGAAGAACCTTGAAGCCAAGAGGAAGAAGAGGAAGTCAAGGATTGCTCACCCCCAACCCCTAAACTCCATTCCCTTTCACATTTGAGATTTCTTGAGGTGAGTATAACTCACATACCTTCACCCAATCTTGTGTGAATCTCTACAATGGACCCTAATCTCTCTATTTCCCCTTTCTTTGGCTTGTGTGTGTGATTATTTTGTTGATTCCTCCCTATTATGAATTATTGTATGTTTGATTGGTTGGAACATAAGTTAGGGCTTTTCCCTAGTTAGGGTTCTTTACAATGCTTAGGATAGTTACCCATTACTTCATGAATCATGTGTTATGCTCTATATATGAGTTATGTATCATGGCTTCGACCCCAATTAATAGTCAGAAAATGAATTTGGCCTCGACCCTAGAAAAATGGATTCGACCCAGTTTTGGCTTTGGCCCCAGTTCACATTTAAGAAAGATTGGACTTTGGTCCCTAGTTAATTGGACTTCGGTCCCCAGTAAAAACTTGGGCTTCGACCCCCAGTTAATGGTGGTGATTAGTACCCAAGGAAGACGTTCCTTGTAGTATGAGCTCAGGTCTAGCCCCGGTTAGTGATAAGACCCCGTTTTCGGGTATTACAGGTCATGCATACCACATTTATGTTCAGTTGAGATATCATGTCATGAAGTATTATAGTTATGATGTTGCATCTCATTTGCCTGCTTCCCCACTGATGAGTGAAAAATATATGATAATTTACTGTATAATTAATGCACTCATCAAGGGTAAAATGGTAAATTATTCTCCAGAATACCTCTTTTTAGTAATAATTGCATAAATTGTGAATATTTGATTTGAATATGATGCTATTTTGATAGAAAAACTGTTGATTTTGCAGATAAATTGGAAGGATTTAAATAAAGAAATCAGATGACATTTATTTGAAAAGAGAATCTGCAAGATAAGGATTTAAATGACAGCTAATTTGGATCATATCAACAATTATTTGTTGATTCTGCAGATAAATTCTCAATTTAAATTCAAATCAAATTGAAGATAAGATCAACAATTATTTGGATAAGGATTCTATAAATTTAATTCCAAATTCAAATTGAAGATCAAATCAGCAGAAGATTAAGCCAAAAAGAGAAAAATAAGGAAAGCAAATCAAACAAGGATAAGATTAGGAAGAGATCAAATTTAAAAACGAGGAAATCAAGGAAGCTGGATCGTGAATCACGCTCCACCTGCGCTAAGCGTAGGTGGAGTGCAGCAGTTAAAATTTCTCTCTGGATCCTGCGCTTCAATCGCACTGAGCGCAGGTGAAGCGCAGGAATCCGGATTTAGTTTTTCAAGAGATTTCAAATCAGATTCCTTCCAAATTTCAGATGGCTTTCCAGCGTCTATAAATAGAACCTTTTGAAAAGATCAAAGGAGCTTTTGGAGAGACGGCAAAGCAGAAGCAAGGGCTAGAGAAAGTGACAGTTTCTCTGTTGGTTTGTAATGGCTACCATGCGTAGCTAAACTCTCCAATAGGATTCAATGTAGTTGATTCAATCCCCGATTGTATGTGAATTCTCTTTACTATTTATGAATCCCTATTCTTATGATATCGATATTTTTATGCTTTACTTAATGCGTAGCTTCCGCCTTTGTGCCGGAGTTATAGGTTAATCCTAGGATAGTATGTGATAGAGATTTCCGGATTAATTGCGAGTTTGGGGGAGCCTGGGCCAAAGGAAACTTGAACTCTGATTGGTAAAAGTACTCATAGTAGTTACTATAGGAATATAGTGAGAATCGATGATTGAAGAAGAAGTGTGATAGTCTCTTCATAGTAGTCACTATAGGAATATAGGGCGAATTGATAGTGTTAACGAACGGAAAAGTAGAGCAATCAAATCGGGGTAATTTTTCGCTTAGGAGAACCCGCATAAATTATTTCTGAGTATTTTATCACTGTGGAGACCAGGGTAAAATAATATAGTTTGGCTAGGGTATCATAATTATATATTCATAAATAATATTGGGGTTCACATACGAAGGGGGTGCGATGATACGAAGTTCAATCCTAGTCCAAGTAACTGTCTCTATCTCTCTCATTTAAGTTCAATTTTATATACTTGCATAATTCTCAACAAACAACCATACACTATTACTTGATAGTTGTGACCACTAATCTTTATAAGTTGAACCGTTCCCTGTGGATACAATAACTCATACTTACTATTATACTGCTGGAATTTTGGTACGCTTGCCAGAATCTCATCAAGTATTTTGGGCGCCGTTGCAGGGGAGCGGTGTATCAATTTGTAAAGACTTGGGAGGTCTATACTATTAAGTTGTATATATTTTTTTTTATCTTAGGAATTTATTTTTAGATTTATTTTTAATTTTTTTTAGGATTTTTAGAATTTTTTTTAAATTTTAAATTTTAAATCTTTATTTTTATTTTTATTTTTTAATTTTTAAAATTTTTATTTTTAAATTTTAATTTTAATTTTTAAATTTTTTAAAATTCTCTTCCACACTTACCTTTTTTTTTTCTAGTTTCTTGATTTATGCTTTTGCAAGGACAGGAGTCCCCAAATCAGTTGCAATTTGATCCAGAAATAGAAAGGACATTTAGAAAGAACAGAAGCGGAAACAAGAGAAGGAGACAAAGGAGAGGTGAAGAAGAAAACAAAAATATGGCTGAAGAACAACCAAGAAGAAGAGTCTTAGGAGACTATGTCATGCACCAAGGACCTCGTCATTATTCAAGCATTGTTTTACCAGTTACAACGAAGTCCTTGGAGATAAAGATTGCACATTCAAACTTCATCAGTGCCCACCAATTCACAGGATTGGATCACGAGGATCCACATACACATCTTTCTACTTTCTATGAATGGATTGGTGTTATGGGATTTGAGGAAGAAGATTTAGAATCAGCCTACTTACGATTGTTTCCCTTTTCTTTAACAGGTAAGGCAAAGGAGTGGCTGAAATTGCATCCTAGCCAGAGTCTGAGCAATTGGAGCGTGGTAGAAGATAAATTTCTGAAAAGATTCTTTCCAATATCACGCTACATTCAAGCAAAGACAAACATCTCCACATTCAGGCAAAGAGAGGACGAACCACTATGTGAAGCCTGGGAGCGATTCAAGTCTTTGCTGCAAAAGTGTCCAAATCATGGTTTTGACAATATTGAACAACTAAACATCTTCTGCAATGGACTCAAACTCAATTCAAAGTCATTCATAGATGCTGCAGTAGGAGGGACTATTCTAGCGGTGGATGAAGAACGTGCTCTCACAATAATTGAGAATTTTGCAATGAATAACCAACAAGCTCAATATTGGGGGGAGCCGGTGCAGAAGAAGGAGTTTGTAGAGCTAAAAAGCAATGATGCATTAGTAGCAGAAAACAAGCTCATCAAGCGACAGCTAGAGGCACTCACAGAGCAATTGAAAGCACTTCCTCAACAACTGCAAACAGTGCAATCTCAACCTTGTCAAGCCCAACAATTGATTTGTGATTTTTGCGGAGGTGATCACCCCAATAGTCACTGTGTCTATCAGGACACTCAAGTGGAGCAGGTCAACTATGTGGAAAATCAAGTGAGGCAAGGTAATTTCTTCAACAACAATTCTGGGTGGAGCCAAGATGGAGGGTCCATAATGTATGACATAGGTTCAAGAATTGAGGAGAAGCTCGTTAGACTCATACAAGATATGAAAGTCAGTCAAAGAACCATAGAGACAACATTCAGAAACCTGGAAATTCAAGTGGAGCAAGTAAGGAAGCAATTTTCTGCACAGCAAGAGTTTTGCAACTCAATATCTACCAGGAGTGGTAAGGAAATAGGAAAAGGGATTGGTGATAATATAATTGTGGAAAGAGAAGTCCTGAAAAGGAAGGAGCAAGAAAATATTGAAGAAGAAATTGCAACTGAGAAAAAAAGGGAACAAAAAGACACTCAGGCATCTCAAGATAAGTACCTGCCATATCCAAAGAATCCCTCCAAGAAAGATCTAGACAGGCAAATTGAAAGATTCAAGGACATTCTCAAAACATTTAACATCCCATTTGAGGAAGATATGGAGCAAATGCCAACATATACCAAATTCATGGAAGAGCCTTTTATCAAGAAGAAGACATTCACTGATGAAACAGTATAGCAGATAGCAGAAATAAGAGCCAACCAACAGTCAGAACAAATCTCAACAAATACACAACCCGACTCCGAGGAACTTTGTGATGATATTCCTACCATAAGTGGTCAACTGATAGGGGAAGGAACCAATGACAATCTGGCTAATGAAGGAAAGGACAATGAAAAAGCAAAAGAAACTGAGGAAGAAGATGAAAAAGAGGAAAAGAAAGAAAAAGAAGAAGAAGGTGAAGCAGAAGTAGAAGAAGAAAAAGAAGAGGACGTAGTATCAAGATTGAAGCACTTTCCTAAAGTTGGCTGAATGTCTCTAGAAGGGGGGGTTGAATAGAGACTTTTAGAAATTTGTTCCTGAAATTTGCACGATGAAATTGAAAGTTGAGACGTGATCTCAAGTCTGCTGACTTGGGTTCTCTATTAAGACAGGGTATAAGCAGTTTCAATTTCAGTTGTTTCAATTATTTTCAAGTTTTCTTAAAATCTCAAATTAGATTTAGTAATATTTTAAATCAAGTACTTAGTTGTTAACGGATTTGAGATGAGTTAAGTGTAAAGCAAGATACAAAAATAAGGAAGAGAGATGGCACAGGGTTCTTATCCCGGTTCGCCCACACCTTGGGCTACGTCCAGTCCTCACAACTCGTGAGATTTCCACTATTGACAACCCGTCAATTACAAGTATTCTTACAGCCTCTTCAGGACGTCTCTCACACCAAGCATAGGTACTCCTACCTTTACCTTGGCTGAGCCACAAGTATTCTTACAGCCTCTTAAGGACGCACACACCTCACTCTAAGACTAGGCACACTCCTATCTTAGATGAAACAGGTTACAAGAATAGGATGTTGTGATGAGTCTAGCTTACAAAGATACAATGTATGGATAGGCAATAGGCTTAGCTAGTGATTCTCTCTTCTAAAAGAAGTAGTAGTATTACAATCAAAGAAGAGATGGATGGAGACTAATAATGTTCTCAAGTTGAGATCAAGTCTGGATATGAACTAGTTGAGACGTGCACTTGAGATGTCACTTGAGACGTGTAATGAGATGCAGTATGTGTTTAATGATCAACGTAGTCTCTCATATTTCTCCACTGTAGCTCTCAGGATTTATATCAAAGGGTAGTTAGCCGTTTCTGACCGTTTATAGCTGTTGAGAGCCGTTAAGAGAGTGTCAGTCCTTGTTTCCAGGATGAGAGTAGCTGCTTTACAAGTACAGACGTCATTGTGTCAGTGCACAGTGTACTTGATCTTTCACTTTATTCTAACTTGATGGCTTGACTCTTTAAGCTGTACTTGAGTCTTCTCACTGAGTCTGGCTCTCTTCCTTGCATCTCCTGCATGGGACTCATCTCTTCTCGTCTGGTCATGAGACAACGTCTGACCTTGAGATAGCGTCTGATTATGAGACAACGTCTCAAGCTGTTCTTGCATCTTTTCTTTCCTTGGGCTGATCTCTTGCTTATTTTAGAGTTCAAGTCTCATGTTTTTACTGGACTCAGTTAATGAGGCTCATGTTGCACTTATGGATCTGTCTATTACTCTTGAGATGATCTCTTGGTTTTGCATTTGTGCTTGAGACAACATCTTAAGCTGCTGCTGAGTCTCTAGCTCATCTAATGCTTCAAGCTTCTTAAGGCTTCCTTGTTTCTTTCACATGGATTTGAATTCTGCAATACAGATTCTAACATTGTTCTGCCACATGCTTGAGCACACGGTTAGTAATAACAAGATGCATCTCATATATTTAAACTTAAAGGTTTGTCATATTAAAAACTCTTGGAGGTGAGTTTGTGTCAACAATCTCCCTCTTTTTTATGATGGAAAACCATAGAGTTTAAATTTTAAGTGGATAAGATTTTAAGTCATTAGATGCAGTAATTGACTCCCCCTGAGTTATGCAATTTTATTTCTTTTAAGGAGATGAGTTCCCCCTGAGTTAGAGATCTAATCTGTTGAAAGTTATTTTTCATAATATTTTGCTGAAACAGATTTGATACAACAAAAGAGAGTGAATGGAGAGTCATTTCATTAATTAAAGCAAAAGAGTACATAGTTTCATAGCAAAAGATGCCACTGCATCTCATCAAATCAAAGAAAAGATGCTATTACATCTTAAACATTTCAAAACACAAAGCTGCAAACTAATACAAACTAAGACTCTTATTAGATGCTAAACATCTAACCAACTCTCCCCCTTTTGCCATTATCAAAACAAAAGAAACTAGCATATGTAGGAAGAAGGAGAAGAGGATGAGTCAGAGTCCGGTCCAGATGGGCGCATAACAGCTTGTGGAATCTCAGGCAGAGGAGGAAGATTAGAGAAATGAAGATTCATTTTCTTGTTGAAATCATTTGAAGTGAGAATAGCTTGAAGGACTGTGTCAAGTCCATCAAGGATAGCCTCTTGCCTCTTCTTCTGATGTTTTAGCTTCTTCAAGATCTTCTTCTGCTCTGTTCAAGCTTTGGAGTTGAGATCTTGTTGATGTTGTTGTTGTTCTTCATGGAGGTGATTCAGAAAGGTATTGATTGAATTGGAGATGTGTGTGGGAATGGATGACTCATATGTTGGGTCTTGTGGTTTATCAGTAGGAGGTGTAGACTGATCATACTTGGGTTGAGAAGAACTGAGCAAGATGGTGTCAACAAAGAATTTTCCAGGAGTAGGAAAGGAGGTCTGGAATGAGTGAGATGGCTCATACCTAGTAGGAGTCTTTTGCTGAGCAGTGGGGACATCTGCAGTCTCATCAACAGTGGGTTGTGCCTCTTGCTTAACCTTAGGAGTTGAGGTAGTGTTTTCTTTTTCTAGACTGACAAGAGTCTCAGCAACAACCCTAGTAATGGGAGATGGTTGAGCTATCATCTGTTGTGGAAATAGAGGTGGAGTTTGATGTGGAGGAGACTGAGGTTCAGGTTGAGGCTCAGCTAATGGTTCTTGCATTGCAGGAGCAGGTTCCTCCACATGAGGTGCTTATGTGCTGAGTGGCTGAGGCTTTGGTTGAGTGAGGGCTGAAGAGACATGCTCAGATGTGTGCTTTTTCTTCTTCTTTTCTGGGTCTCAGCCTCAGTTGAGACTGACTGATGAGATTTCCTCTTTCTATCTTCTTTAGGGATCTCAGATCCTGCTTGAGATCCCTCTGTTGTGTCCCTGACAACCTTCTTCTTTTTCTCCTTCTTATGGGTGTCTGACATCTTTGAGGAAGGGGAAGCTTGTGCAATAACAGGGATATGAAGAGGATTATCAATAGGAAAGGTGGGAGAAGGAATGGACTTACCATCTAGTCTAAGAGACTTCAGATTTGTTTTTCCCACATAGCCGGGTCTCTCATCAGTTCCTCACATCAACTTAGATCCACCTTGAAGTGCTTCATTATCCTAGTGACCATCATTCCAAAAGGAAGGGAAGCAGTAATCTTTGCATTGTGAAATGCATGCTCCATATGCCTTAGAATAAGGAAAGGCAGATTGAGAGGGATTCCATGCTTGAGATGGTACATCACCATCATATCTTGTGTGTAGACTTTGTTGAATGTCCCTGCTCTTGGCATGATGCACTTTGCAACAAGATGGAACATAAATTTTCCAAAGAGATTCAGGGAGGGAGCTGAGTCTGTAATAACACCCTCCCTTAAACAAAGAGGTTCCCACATTTGCTGCAGGGATGCCAATCTGATTCCACCAATGCTCTTCATTATAGAGCCTATTTCCATCTACAGGAGCTTGAATAATGGATCCAAGGGTTTCTTCAGTCAGTTCAATGTGAACCCCTTGAGATTTGTAATGACATGAGGCAGACCTTGAGATGAGCCTTTGACTCTGTAGCAGCCAGCATAGAAGGCTCTGGTCATCTTTGGAAAGACTGGTTCTGTCATTGACAGATAGTATTCCCATCCCCGCTTCCTCAGATAGGGACCAATATCCCAGTTTGCATCACACAGCTCCTGGGTAGAGATGACCCTTCCAACAATAATCCTTTTGTCAGCAAACTTCTTTGTGAATTTCTCTTCAACTTCTGCATTCTCAAACAAGTCTGACTGAAAAGAAAGCTTTTTCCCATCAATAGCTTTTATTTTTCCTTTTCTTGAGGGTTCAGGTTGAGTGAGGTCAATGTGTGCTGGAGACTTTGGAGGTTGGAGAGATGAGGCCTGGGCTATGTTTGAAGCAATCCTATGAGATTTCATTCTTCTGGGAAGAGGAGTGCTTTTCTTAGAGGATGTGGTCTTGGATGATGGAGATTTCTGGGATTGAGTCTGAGATGGCTCTGACTCAGTGCTTGGCTGAGGTGTTGAAGAGCGGGTGAGACGCTCTTGACTTGATTGCACACTTAGGGATTTTGATTGCTCGTTAGAAGACATGTTTGTTTCAGGAGATGAGGATGAGGATGATTTATCATAGTAGGGAAGTTTGATTCAAGTGACTTTGATACGCATTAAGATAGAAGGAAATATGAGATGAGGAGTTGTGAGTTAGTTTAAATAGAGAGGAGTTTCAGGGAGAGAGAATGAGTGCGCAAATGACAAAGAGCAGTTAATGAAACGGTTTGAGGGTGGTTGGCTCTCCTTTTTATACAGTAACGGCTAGTTCACTAAGGAATGGGGTGTTACTAGCCGTTAGTTAACGACTCCTTTTTACCCTTGTAACGTCTCTGAGAATAATAATGAGACATGAGTAGAGACCCATCATGAGACGCATCTCATCTAAGTCGCTCCTAAGACATCATCTCATCTCGGATGCCCTTTAAGTCTCACTTCAATGAGACTCAGAGCTGGTCTCGTCTCCATGGGATGATTCCTAAATTGAAAATTTCTAACTAAGAGAACACATATTCAACAGTTTTAGATTTTCAACGAATCTTTCCTCCACTAAGGGCTTAGTGAAGATGTCAACCAGTTGATTTTTGGTATCAACAAAAATAATTTCAATGTTTCCTTTTTGCACATGGTCTCTTATAAAGTGATGCTTAATGTCTATGTGTTTAGACCTTGAATGATGAATAGGGTTTTTTGCAAGATTTATAGCACTTGTGTTATCACAATAAATGGGAATGTTGGAGTACCTGAGTGCATAGTCTTGCATTTGAGACTTGATCCACAATATCTGAGTGCAGCATGCAGCTGCTGAGATATATTTAGCTTCAGTTGTGGACAAGGCTATTGTATTCTGTTTCTTGCAAGACCAGGATATAAAACATTTCCCAAGGAATTGACAAGTGTCACTTGTGCTTTTCCTATCCATTTTATCTCCAGCAAAGTCAGCATCACTGTTTCCTATAAGATCAAAACTTGAACCTTTCTTATACCAGAGACCAAGATTAGTGGTTCCTATTAAATATCTAAAAGTTCTTTTGACAGCAGTAAGATGAGATTCCTTAGGTTCTGATTGGTACCTTGCACAGATGCCTACATCATACTGAATATCAGGTCTACTTGCAGTTAGGTACATGAGAGATCCAATCATACCTCTGTAATTCTTGTCTGAGACAACTTCACCAATCTCATTTTTGTCAAGCTGAGTTGAGGGGTGCATTGGAGTCTTCATTGGCTTGGCATCACTCATTTTGAACTTTGTCAGCAGATCTCTTGCATACTTTTCTTGACTGATGAAGATGACTTCTGACAATTGCTTTATTTGCAACCCAAGGAAGAATCTTAGTTCACCCATCATGCTCATTTCAAATTCTCCCTGCATGAGACTTGAGAATTCTTGACAAAGAGACTCATTAGTGGACCCAAAGATAATGTCATCCACATAAATTTGAACAATCAGTAAATCTTTGTTAACTTCCCTTTTGAATAGTGTAGTATCAATTTGACCTCTGGTAAAACCATTTTTAATTAAAAAGGAACTTAACCTGTCATACCAAGCTCTTGGAGCTTGCTTGAGACCATATAAGGCTTTTTTGAGTCTGAGGACATACTCTGGATGATGGGGATCTTCAAAGCCTGGAGGTTGTGTTACTTAGACTTCTTCTTTAATGGTTACATTTAGGAATGCACTCTTCACATCCATTTGATATAGTTTGAAATCCTTGTGAGCAGCAAAAGCCAACAGAATTCTGATGGCTTCAAGTCTGGCAACAGGAGAAAAGGTTTCATCATAGTCAATTCCTTCCTGCTGATTGTACCCTTGTGCCACAAGTCTTGCTTTGTTTCTCATGACCTTTCCTTTTTCATTTAACTTGTTTCTGAATACCCATCTAGTTCCAATTATGGATTGATAAGAATGAGGTGGAACCAGATCCCAGACTTCACTCTTTTCAAACTGGTTCAGCTCTTTTTCCATAGCCTTAATCCATGACTCATCATTGAGAGCTTCTTGTATGTCTTTAGGTTCTATCTCAGATAGAAGAGCCATCAAGTTCTCAGCATCTCTGAAGAAAGATCTGATCCTGACCCTATCTAAAGTCTCTCCAATGATCTGATCTCTAGGATGAGATCTCACTAATCTCCAGCTTCTGGGCAGTTGAAATGCATGCTCATTCTGGATTTCAAGACCTCCTTGTCTTGCTCCCCTATTCTCAGTTTGTCCATCTGACTTGTCTTCTTCTTGAGGTACATGAGATGTGTCAGGATGGATGCTTCTGTGAGACACCATCTCAGATTGAGCTTCTCTCCCTGGTTCAGGTTGAGATGATCCCATTAGTTTTTGTTCAGGTGAGGATCTCTCTTCAGCATCCTGAGTTGAAATTCTCAATTCTCCCATCATCTCTTCAATTTCTTCATCAACCTCTTTCTGAGAGCTGCCCTGCATCTCATTAAAGACTACATGCACAGATTCTTCAGTAGTTTTAGTTTTTAGATTGTATACTCTATAAGCTTTGGAAGTTTGGGAGTATCCTAAGAAAATTCCTTTGTCAGATTTTGTATCAAATTTTCCTAGTTGATCTTTAGTGTTTAGAATGTAACAATCATAGCCAAACACATGGAAATAGGAAATTGAGGGTTTTCTCCCTTTCCACAGCTCATATGGAGTCTTATTCAAGATCTTTCTTATAGTGACTCTATTTATGATGTATCAGGAGGTGTTCACAGCTTCTGCCCAAAAATACTTTTAAATTCCAGAGTCACATAACAAAGTTCTTGCCATCTCTTGAAGAGTCCTATTCTTTCTCTCAATCACTCCATTCTGTTGAGGAGTTCTTGGACATGAGAAGTTATGAGCAATGTCATTTTTTATCAAAGAATTTCTTAAATTTTGCATTCTCAAACTCTCCTCCATGATCACTTCTTACAGAACCTATTCCATATCCCTTCTCAGATTGGATCTTTTTGCAAAATATTTTAAATGATTCATAAGATTCATCCTTATGAGAGAGGAACAGAACCCAGGTAAATCTTGAGAAGTCATCCACAATTACAAAGCCATATTTTTTACCACTGAGACTTGCAATCTTAGTTGGTCCAAGAAATCAATGTGGAGAATCTCAAGTGGCCTGGTGGTTGAGACATGAGACTTGGATTTGAAACTTGATTTGCTATGCTTGCTTTTTATGCAGGACTCACATATCACGTCCTTGTCAAATTTTACTTTTGGTAAACCTTTGACAAGAGACTGACTTGCAAGCTGACTAATGGTTCTCATGTTAATGTGTCCAACTCTCTTGTGCCATAACCACTTCTCATGGTCATGAGACATGTGAGATCAGATAAGCTCTCAAGTGAGACTGAGTACAGGTTTTTGTTTCTTTTTCCAGAAAAGGTTGTTTTCCTAGTCTTGGAGTCTATGATTTCACAGAAAGTAGGTTGGAAATTTACATGATAACCATTGTCACACAGCTGATTGATACTCAACAAATTATGTTTCAGACCTTCAACAAAATATACATTCTCAGTTTGAGCTGACTTTGTCTTACCAATTTTACTTATGCCCTTAATTTGAGCCTTGCTATTGTCTCCAAAGGAGACAACTCCTGTAACTTTCTCTTCAAGTGACAGGAACTTGCTTTTGTCCCCTGTCATGTGTCTTGAACATCCACTGTCCAGCACCCACATCCTTTTTGATTTTGCTGCTGCCATGCACATCTGTTACAACAAGAGTTTTAGCTTTAGGTACCCACTTATATTTGGGTCCTTCATGGTTAGTTACCCTTCTCTTTGATGCTACATGTCTCAAGTAGCATTATGTGGTCTTGTGGCCAAATTTGCTACAGCAAGAGCATTTTTCCTTCTTCCTTTTTCTTACAGGAATAAAGAAATCTTTATACGAGATCTCACTAGAGGATTTTTCATAGCCTAATCCAGCTTTGTCAAAAATTTCTTTTTGAGATCCAATGAGTCTCTCAAGGTTTTTTGTACCTTTTACAAATTTTGCTAGATCATCTATAAGAATTCTGTTTTGCCTTTTGAGCTTCTGGTTTTCTTCAGAAAGATTTTTTAGCTCTTGCTCATCATGAGCTTGAGTCTTTGCTTTAACAAGTTCAGACAGTCTCATGTGAGACATCATGAGACTACAGTTTTTATGATTCAAACTTTCATTCTCTTTTTCAAGAAATTTTACCTTTTCAATAGCTGTGTCTAATTCTGATTTTAATAAGGAGATCTTTGAGACAAGAAGGTTTGAATCATATAGAAGATTTTCAAAATCAGACTTAAACTCACTAAAGTAGAGTTCTGAGTCAGATTCATATACCTCTTCATCAGATGAGTCACCATTTGCCATGAGACACAGATTAGCAGATTCTTCATGTTGACTCTCATCTCCTTCTGTGTCATCCCAAGTGGCCATAATTGTCTTTTTCTTTGGACTTTTCTTTATTTCCTTTTTGAGTAGTGGGGATTCAGACTTGATGTGTCCAGGTTTTCTGTTGTTAGCGAAAAAACCCTCTGAGATCTGGTTTTAATGACAACAAACCTTTTGATCAAACTTAATGTTTTCTGTTTTGAAGTTACTGATGTTTTGTATGTGAGATCTTAGAAAGACAGGATTCTCATGAAGAACTCAGAAAGATCAACCACATCCAAGCTCAGACTGAGAATGAGAGGCAACCTCAGATTAAGATTGGTAGTAATCCTCAGACTTAAGATGAAGATGAAAGATCAACCTGAGATTGAGCAATCAATGCAAGTCTTTCCTGAGATTTAGAAAGATCAGAATCCTAATGATAAGAAACATCAGACTTCAGAATTGTTTATGCAAGATGGGCAAAGCTTAGAAGTTCTATATGCTGAAGGTAATTTCAGAAGAAGGCCTCAAGACATATCCTTTATCAGAAAGTCTTCAGAAGCTTTGAATGGAAGATAGCCTAAGTTGAGAGAGGTGCACATCAGAGTGAAGTCTCAGCTACAATTAGAAAGGGTCTCTACTAGAAATGTCAGTCATCAAGTCAAGTGAAGTCAAGATGAGCTCAAACAGAGAACTAAGTTGCATCAAGAAGACCAATGGCTGAGGCTCAAGATAAGCGGAAATATAAAAGATAAATATCTGAGATTTCTTGTTTCTACTAACTGTGTGCTCAAGTATTTGCAGAATTTAGCTTCTCATATTGCAGGATAATTTTCTCATGTGTTAAGCCAAGCTGAGATGCTAAAAAGACTCATGTATAAACTTAAAAGGAAGGATCAAAAGTCAGATGCAAGATATGTCTCTAACTTATCTTCAGAATCAAGAGATAAGATCAGAATACAAGATGCTAAACAAAGAATAGATTCAAAGTCAGCTTGAGACAAGCTCAACTGTAAAGTCAGTTTGAGACAGACCCAAATTCATTATAAGATCATACTCAGTCCAAGCATGACAAAGAAGCACTTTGAAATATGAAGCTAAGCAAAGATGAGATCCAGACTCAGTTTGAGACGATCTCAAGATCAGATGCAGTCTCAAGATCAGACGCAGTCTCAAGTTCAGGCGCAAAGACATGAGACGCAGACTTGAGACGCAGACTTGAAATGCAGACTCAACGTGAGATGAGACGCAGAGATCAGATGCAGACATGAGACACAGAGATCAGATGCAAGCATGAGACTCAGACTTGAGATGCAGACATCAGACTCAGACTTGAGATGCAGACAGAGTCTCAACAGCAAAGCAAGTCAACGCAAGTACACTGTCACAACAGAGACAACATCAGAAAAGCACTGATCTTGTGTCAGAAAAGTGAAAAGCTCTCTCTCTCTCTCTCTCTCTCTCTTCCAACGGCTAGTATAACGGCTAGTCTAACAACTAGTTTTTCTGAAGACTATAGAAGGATGTCTCATTATGGTGAGACATGTGAGAGACACAGTGAGACTCAGCAGAGATGTTGCTGCACATTCTGAAAAATCCAAGTCTCAAGTGAATCTCAACCTACCTATCTATGCTATCTTACCTAATATCTTGTAGTAGGTTTAGCTCTTGTTTTGTACTATTTTATATACACTCTTTGAGTTATTTAGAGAGCTACCATCTAGCTGAGCTCACGGTTTATCCATACTTTGTATGTAGTCTAAGCTAGATCAATCACATCTCGTCTCATACCACAAAGTCTCAACTAAGTCAGGAGGTGCCTGAGCTTAGTGTGAGCGTTTGTAAAGCCTGGAGAGGCACTGTAACAAGAATACTCACTGAGTTGCCTGGAGAGGCAGTTGAAAACAAAGAATACTGCATGAGTTGCCTGGAGAGGCAGTTGAAAAACAAAGAATACTTACGCGCCTGGAGAGGCTGCGTGCAAAAGAATACTGCATGAGTTGCCTGGAGAGGCAGTTGAAAAGCAAAGAATACTCATGCGCCTGGAGAGGCTGCGTGCAAAAGAATACTGCATGAGTTGCCTGAAGAGGCAGTTGAAAACAAAGAATACTTGAGACTCAGCCAAGGTAGGAGTGTCTATGCTTGGTGTGAGGGACGTCCTGAAGAGGCTGTAAGAATACTTGTAATTGACGGGTTTGTCAATAGTGGAAATCTCACGAGTTGTGAGGACTGGACGTAGCCCAAGGTTATGGGTGAACCAGTATAAATCTCTGTGTGCATCTCTTCTCCCTTATCTCTTTAATTACACAACACATCTCTAATACCTGAGACTTATCTGTTTGAAACTAATTACATGTGATTAAATCTCTGCACAACTAAGATCTGTCTCTACATCTCATCTTACATCTCAAGGCTATCTCATCTCAAATCACATCTCAACTTGAGATCAATCAGTAGTCTCACTCATTCTCTTTTAAAGGTCTTAACATTTGATGAGCTAATTAATCTTACATCTCAAATCTTTTTACTAAACTAAATCAAATTTATTAAAAAATAATCAAGTTTCATTTATCAACAAATCATCTTTACTTGATAACAAAATTATTGTTGAGACAACATCTCATCTAACCTATTTTGAGACTCCAAGTGTTAAACTTAAGATCACGTCTCAACGTAAATTTACGTGTGAATTTTCAGGTACAGTATTTTTAAGTCTCTATTCAACCCCCCCTTCTAGAGACGTTCATCCAACTTCATCTGCATTCAAAACAGATGAATTGACCTTTTCTGTCTGACTTGATTTCTCCTCTTCTTGATGGAAAGTTTCTTCTTCCACTTCCTCTAGCTCTCCACATGCGTCTGATCTTTCTTGAGATGTAGGCCAGTTCATCATCCATCTCACTTCCATCATCATCTTCATCTTTTTCAGTTTCTGTATCATGAGATGAGTTAAGTGAAGTCTGTTGAGATGAGCTTACCTTCTTACCTTTGGAGTTGCTAGATGATGCCTTTAAGGCCATTGTTTTTGGACGTCTGATGAGATCTTCTTCCATCAGCTCTTGCTCATGAACCTTTAATGATCCAAGAAGCTTATCTAATCTGAGAATGTTAAGATCCTTGGCTTCTTGGATAGCTGTGACTTTAGGTCTCCAGGGCTTGGGTAGGCTTCTCAAGATCTTTCTCACCATATCCTGATTTGAGTAAGTTCTTCCAAGAGACTTGAGATCATTTGTAATGACAGTGAACTGTCTCACCATTTCTTCAATGCCTTCATCTTCATTCATTTTGAAGAGCTCATACTGTCTGACTAATATGATGATTTTGGCTTCCTTTACTTGATTGGTTCCTTCATGTTCTACTTCAAGTGCCTCCCATATTTCTTTGGCTGATGCACATCCTGCTACTTTATCATATTCATTGTGGCTCAAAGCAAATGTAAGCAAGTACTTGGCTCTTGAATTCAGAACATATCTTGCCTTCTCAGCATCTATCCATGCTCCTCTGGGCTTGGCTTCTCTCAGACCCAGCTCATCAGTAATGTAAGGCACATAAGGACCTTGTTCAATTATGTCCCATAGATCTGCATGTTGAGACTCAATGAATAGTCTCATCCTGTCCTTCCAATAGTAATAATCAGTTCCATCAAAGGCTGGTGGCCTGTTGGTGGATGCTCCTTCAAGAATAAACAAGCTTGTATTTGGTCCAGCCATGGATCTTTTCCTCTTCACACGTAGGTGTGCTCAACCCCAAAGAGGCTGAGCTTTGATACCAACTGAAGTTGGCTGAATGTCTCTAGAAGGGGGTTGAATAGAGACTTTTAGAAATTTGTTCCTGAAATTTGCACGATGAAATTGAAAGTTGAGACGTGATCCCAAGTCTTCTGACTTGGGGTCTCTATTAAGACAGGGTATAAGTAGTTTCAATTTCAGTTGTTTCAATTATTTTCAAGTTGTCTTAAAATCTCAAATCAGATTCAGTAATATTTTAAATCAAGTACTTAGTTATTAACAGATTTGAGATGAGTTAAGTGTAAAGCAAGATACAGAAATAAGGAAGAGAGATGGCACAGGGATCTTATCCTGGTTCTTCCACACCTTGGGCTACGTCCAATCCTCACAACTCGTGAGATTTCCACTATTGACAACCCGTCAATTACAAGTATTCTTACAGCCTCTTCAGAACGTCTCTCACACCAAGCATAGGCACTCCTACCTTGGCTGAGCCACAAGTATTCTTACATCCTCTTCAGGACACACACACCTCACTCTAAGACTAGGCACACTCCTATCTTAGATGAGACATGTTACAAGAATAGGATGTCGTGATGAGTCTAGCTTACAAACATACAATGTATGGATAGGCAGTAGGCTTAGCTAGTGATTCTCTCTTCTAAAAGAAGTAGTAGTATTACAATCAAAGAAGAGATGGATGGAGACTAATAATGTTCTCAAGTTGAGATCAGGTCTGAATATGAACTAGTTGAGTCGTGCACTTGAGATGTCACTTGAGACGTGTAATGAGATGCAGTATATGTTTAATGATCAACGTAGTGTCACATATTTCTCCACTGTAGCTCTCAGGATTTATATCAAAGGGTAGTTAGCCGTTTCTGACCGTTTATAGTCGTTGAGAGGGTGTCAGTTAGGGGTGTTCAAGACTCGGTCCGTCTCTTTGACCCGTCTCAACCCGTCCTACTCAGGCCGGGTCTGTTCCTGTCCTACAAGAAAGAATAAAACCAAAATGGGTCTCATCGGGTCTCATTTTTTGACCAGGCATCGGGTTGAGGACGGGTTCGGTTAACCTTCGGGTTACCCAACCCGTCCTTTATATATAAATATAATATTTATTACTTATGATTTTCTATTATGTAAAGTCCTAACCTTATCTTTTTTCATTTTAGATAGGGTTTTTGAGTATAAGTTTCCTCTATTTACCTTTAAAAATACATTCTATACATAAAATTATATAGTGATATACTGTTATTCTTGGTTTAGTAATGTCCCAAATTTTAAAAAAGTAAAAAATATTACATACATTAAGAGATATTCTATTGTATGCAATATATTTATTAATTGTATGAACTATTTTCTTTTGAACATTCTTATATGATCATTTCATGATTATATTTAGCTTATATATCGGGCCAACCCCGTCTTACTTAGACCTGCACATCATCGGGTCTCTTCGGGTCTATGGACGGGTTCGGGTCTATGGACGGGTTCGGGTCCATATAATTGGCCCGGTCAAAAATTAGGGTCGGGTTAGGGACAAGTAAAACCCGTCCCATGAACACCCCTAGTGCCAGTCCTTGTTTCCAGGATGAGAGCAGCTGCTTTACAAGTACAGACGTCATTGTGTCAGTGCACAGTGTACTTGATCTTTCACTTTATTCTAACTTGATGGCTTGACTCTTTAAGCTGTACTTGAGTCTTCTCACTGAGTCTAGCTCTCTTCCTTGCATCTCCTGCATGGGACTCATCTCTTCTCGTCTGGTCATGAGACAACGTCTGACCTTGAGATAGCGTATGATCATGAGACAGCGTCTCAAGCTGTTCTTGCACCTTTTCTTTCCTTGGGCTGATCTCTTGCTTATTTTAGAGTTCAAGTCTCATGTTTTTACTGGACTCAGTTAATGAGGCTCATGTTGCACTTCTGGATCTGTCTATTACTCTTGAGATGATCTCTTGGTTTTGCATTTGTGCTTGAGACAACATCTTAAGCTGCTGCTGAGTCTCTAGCTCATCTAATGCTTCAAGCTTCTTAAGGCTTCCTTGTTTCTTTCACATGGATTTGAATTCTGCAATACAGATTCTAACATTGTTCTGCCACATGCTTGAGCACACAATTAGTAATAACAAGATGCATCTCATATATTTAAACTTAAAGGTTTGTCATATTAAAAACTCTTGGAGGTGAGTTTGTCTCAACATTGCCATATCCTGAAAGACCTCTGAAGGAAGATAAAGAAAGACAGTGTGCAGATGTTGAACCTTCCAAGCTCCACAAGAGAAAAACATGTGACTACACTGACCTGAGCAGAGCAAAGAGAAAAATCATGCCAAGCAAATCAAATTCAAGACTTAAAGTCAGTATGAGGACAAAGTGGTCAGGCATATTCCATACCAAGGATCCTTGTGAAGCAAAAAGAGTAAGATTTAACAACTTTGAATTTTCCAAGCTTCAGGAGGAGAAGACATATGCAACTCAGTAAAAGACTCCAAAGAAGAGAAAAGTCAGGCCAAAGGAGTTAGCAACATAGCCTAACTCCAGACACAAGACAAAATGGGGAGATTCAGGTCACAATTCAGAATTGGTCCGAGGAAAGAATATGGGTAGGGTCACTACCCAAAGGAGTCAAAGGTGCAGCACAAAGGCTCGCTAAAGGATTCCAATATCAGTCACCTTGAAAAACAGGCGTCAAGCTATATGACGTTAAACGAGCGCTTCCTGGGAGGCAACCCAGAGATATTTAAGTTTTTAATTTTTTTCAATTTTGTTTGTTAATTAGGATTTTTCATTTTTTTAGGATTTAGGAAATTTTCAAAATTGATTGGAATAAGTTTGTGGAAAATAAAAATTTTAAACAATAGAAAGTAGCAGAAAACGTGACTGAAAATTGCAAAATTTCATTCTATTTTCTGCGATTCACTTGCGCTGAGCGCAGGTAAAGCACAGAATTGCAATTTTAGTCACTGTTTTCTGTGAGCGCAGGTACGCGTTGTTGCTTGAATCGAACTAAAAATAAGGGAGAGTCATTCGTCCCCTGTTTTCTCTATACCAACTCCCTGCTTCCTAAGCCCTTCTTTTCACCTTTTCCACTCACAAACCTCCATCAATTTTGAATCTTTCAAGTTTCAGGTATGTTTTCTTTAGTTTTCACCAATTGAAATCTTCATTTACTCTGTCTTTATTAGGCTTTTAGACCATGCAACTTGTGTTAGAAAGACCAGTTGACCTCAAACCTCCATTCTTGCAGTGGCCTGGGGACAGGCCTATACATCCAGGGGGAGGTGGGGCAGTAGCAATTGGAAAGCAGGACAAGGACTTACATGATATAGAGGATGAAGATTGATACTGGTGTTTTTCTTTCTTTTCGTTCTATTTTCTTTTCTTTTTTTTAGGATTATTTTTTTAGTTAATTAGGATTTTTGTTTTATTTTTCATTTTTTTATTAGGATGTTAGGAAAAAGGGATTTAAGGAATTAATTTAAAAATCTCAAAGCTAGGCAGTCTAACTAACCAAATTAGGAAAGAAATAGGAATTTTGTGATTGAATCCATAATCAGCTAGGATTAGGATATTGTGCAGGAAAATATATCAGGATAGTTAATTAATTTCAATAAGTGATTTCATCAAGGAAAATTAGCCAAAAAGTCAGTGAGTTGTGAGACCAAACACTAATGTGAGAGTTTTCACCGCTACTTGTCAACTGTTATTGCTTGAGTTTTTGGATTTTACTCTGCACTTGGAAAATATGGAAGTGATAAAGGCAAAATTTTGTAGTTTAACTATTTGCTCAGTGCCAAAAAGCCAACCCATGAAATTTTTTTCCAAATTTTTGGTAACCCATTTGAGCTTTAATATTTCTTTTCTAATGCACCTTAGCCAAAATTAAATATTTATATCATGTCCCTACACACTTGGGATAGAGAGAAAAGGTGAAATTGGATAAAATGGGAAGATTGGTTGGTGACTTGAAAAGTGAATTGATTCACTTAAAGAATTACAAAGAGCAGACACAAGAAGCAAAAGAAAATCACTCCCCCAAAAATCAAAAAGAAAAAGTGAATAAAAGTAAATAAGTTGGGGGGAGTGAATCATCACACAAGAGAAGAGGCCAGCTGAACAAGTGCAAGTCAAGAATGCAATGGAGAATTGAGAGAAGGCTCAAAGAACAAAGAAAAATTCAAAATTGCTCTTTATTCTAGTGTTTCTTTGCATATCCAGAAAAACCATGAATTCTTGATAGCCCAACCTCATTACAACTAAAGAAAGACCTTTTGATCCATGTTAACCATGTGCATGTCTAAAGACCAGAAATGACTATCAATCTTAGTTGTTCAACTGCGGTGAGAAATTGAGGGAAACACTTACCCATGAGTATGAGAGGATTCCTTGATTTTTTCTTCACTTATTGTTTTGGTTGCTATTTTTGAAAAAGTTTGAATGTATTTTTATCCTGTTTTGGTTGAGTTTTGGAAATATCACTTGATTCTAACTTTCAATCTAACATTTGAAAAGTGACAGCTGCCTAGCAAGAGGTGATAAATTTATTTCCTTAATCTTTTTTAGAATCATGACAGGGAGTTGAGTCCATTTTGATTGCAAAAGGTTTTCTTGCTTATTGTATCCACAGGGAACGATTCAACTTATAAAGATTAGTGGTCACAACTATCAAGTAATAGTGTATGGTTGTTTGTTGAGAATTATGCAAGTAAATAAAATTGAACTTAAATGAGAGAGATAGAGACAGTTACTTGGACTAGGATTGAACTTCATATCATAGCACCCCTTTCGTATGTGAACCCCAATATTATTTATGAATATATAATTATGATACCCTAGCCAAACTATATTATTTTACCCTGGTCTCCACAGTGATAAAATACTCAGAAATAATTTATGCGGGTTCTCCCAAGCGACAAATTACCCCAGCTTGATTGCACTACTTTTCCGTTCGTTAGCACTATCAATTCGCCCTATATTCCTATAGTGACTACTATGAAGAGACTGTCACACTTCTTCAATCATCGATTCTCACTATATTCCTATAGTAACTACTATGAGTACTTTTACCAATCAGAGTTCAAGTTTCCTTTGGCCCAGGCTCCCCCAAACTCGCAATTAATCCGGAAATCTCTATCACATACTATCCTAGGATTAACCTATAACTCCGGCACAAAGGCGGAAGCTACGCATTAAGTAAAGCATAAAAATATCGATATCATAAGAATAGGGATTCATAAATAGTAAAGAGAATTCACATACAATCGGGGATTGAATCAACTACATTCAATCCTATTGGAGAGTTTAGCTACGCATGGTAGCCATTACAAACCAACGGAGAAACTATCACTTTCTCCAGCCATTGCTTATGCTCTGCCGTCTCTCCAAAAGCTTCTTAGATCTTTGCAAAAGGTTCTATTTATAGACGTTGGAAAGCCATCTGAAATCTGGAAGGAATCTGATTTGAAATTTCTTGAAAAACTAAATTCGGATTCCTGCACTTCACCTGTGCTAAGCGCGTTTGAAGCACAGGATCCAGAGAGCAATTTTAACTGCTGCGCTCCACCTACGCTTAGCGCAGGTGGAGCGTGACTCACGATCCAGCTTCCTTGATTTCCTCCATTTTAAATTTGATCTCTTCCTAATCTTATCCTTGCTTGATTTGTTTTCCTTATTTTTCTCTTTTTAGCTTAATCTTCTGCTGATTTGATCTTCAATTTGAATTTGGAATTAAATCTACAGAATCCTTATCCAAATAATTGTTGATCTTATCTTTAATTTGATTCAAATTTAAATTGAGAATTTATCTGCAGAATCTTTATTCAAATAATTGTTGATCTGATCCAAATTAGTTGCCATTTAAATCCTTATCTTGCAGATTCTCTTTTCAAATAAATGTCATCTGATTTCTTTATTTAAATCCTTCCAATTTATCTGCAAAATCAACAGATTTTCTATCAAAATAGCATCATATTCAAATTCAAATCAAATATTCACAATTTATGCAATTATTACTAAAAAGAAGTATTTTTGGGGAATAATTTACCATTTTATCCTTGATGAGTGCAGTAATTATACAGTAAATTATCATATATTTTTCACTCATCACCCACACTACCTACTGCATAGTTATCTTCACCGAGACATCGTCTTACCACACGTCTTTTGGACTATATTTTAGATGCACAGGTTCCTCCTCGCACGGGTGAGTGAGCACGGAGCTTGGGAGCTGTTATGTTTACATTTTGATTTGGGGCCCAAGATGTTATGTAATCATTGTTAGGCCCAATTTATGATTTGCTATTGTACATGTATATTATTCTATTATGGGATATGACCGTACATGTGCAGCCTTCGGACCCTCTCTATTTTGTTTAGGACACGTGTATGAGGGTATCCCAAGAGATGTGTGTATTGATATTTTGTTAGCCTTGAGGGCGATTTATACATTCAACTTATGTGTTCATATATTGTTTAAGTAATCGTTGGAAACTTAAGTGTTATATGATGTTTGTAAATGTGATATCTAAATGGCGCGAAATAATTTCAGAAATTTGGGAATTTTGCTTCCAACGGGCTTAATTCTTGGATTTAGAAATTAGGACGTTACATTTTGGTATCAGAGTAGTTCAATCCAATTGGATTGTGGATAGTTAAGATTGTCTGAAGTTAATTGTAATTTTACATGCATTATTGTAAAATGTGGAGACTGATCACCTTAATATTTTGCTAATGATGCGTATAGGATTATGGTTAGCGGATGACGAGGCCGACCCCGAGGTTCTTCAACAATAGCACCGGACCCCGACCCCAAAGACCAGTGATGGTGAGACTGAATAGTGATCAGGTTGATAATTCAGATCCTGCTGAAGTAGCTCAAACTCAAAGACCTCAAAGGAGTAGACAATTATCTCACAGACTAAGTGATTATGAAGTCTTGTCTGATTCTACTATAACTGCTTATGGAGATCTGTTTCACTTAGCTTTGTTTATATATTCAGAACATGTAACCTTTGAGGAAGCAATTAATGATAATAGATGGGTAATAGCAATGAAGGAGGAGGAGCTGCAATCAATTGGGAAAAATAAGACCTGGGAATTGATTTCATCTACTTAGTAGAAGAAACCAATTGTTGTGAAATGATGAGCATGGAGTGTATATAAGGGCATCTTCCAAAACTGATCTACTTGTTGTATGCCTATATGTTGATGATTTACTGATTACGGGCAATAGTGAGATAGAGATTAAGGAGTTTAAAATGTGCATGATGGCTGAGTTTGAAATGACTGACTTTGGGAAGCTGACTTACTTTCTTGGGATGTAATTTATCTCAACAAGCAAGGGAATTTCGATGCATCAGAGGAAGTATGCCACTGAAATATTAAAGAAGTTCAATATGATGGAGTGCAATCCTGCAAGAATCCCTGTTGAATTTGGTACAAAGTTGATTAGGGATGAACATAAAGAGCTAGTTGATGCAACAAGATACAGACAGATAGAGGGACCATTAAACCAGACCAGACTTGGCTTTTGGAGTTGGCTTTATAAGCAGATTCATGAATAAACCTAGAGCATCACACTATGCAGCTGCTAAGAGGATTTTGAGATATGTTAATGGCACAATTGACTATGGTTTGCTATTTCCAAACAATTTTCAATGCAAAAATCCAACAATAGTTGGTTACACAGATTCTGACTGGTGTGGAGATAACGAGGAAAGAAAAAACACTTTTGGGTATGTATTTTTGTGCTGTGAAACACCAATCTCATGGTGTTTTAAGAAGCAGGATGTAGTTGTTTTATCATCATGCAAAGCTGAGTACATAGTTGCATCTTTTGGAGCTTGCCAAGCATTATGGCTGAGCTCTTTACTAGAAGAGATGATGCTCAGAATGACAAGACCGGTGAATCTGAGGATTGACAATAAATTTGCCATCAACTTAGCTGAGCATCCGATTGCTCATGGCAGATGCAAACACATTGAAACCATATTCCATTTCCTAAGAGATAATGTGAAAAGGGGAACCTAGAGCTGGAGTACTGCAACACTGAAAATTAGATTGCGGATCTATTGACAAAACCATTGAAGGTTGAAAAGATTTAAGACTCGAAGAGAGAAGCTAAAGGTCATGTCAATGAGTAATCTAAATTAAAGGGGTGTGTTAAGAGTAATTCAGATTAAGAAATATGATAGTTAATTGTGTTAGTTAGAAGTTAGTTAGTAACTCTGTTTTTCAGTTGAATTAGTTAATCTTATCTGTTGAGGGACTTGTATTCTGTATAAAACCTTAAGTCTGATGGTATAGAATACAACTAGTATTCTCACATCCTAAATTTCTTTTTTCTTTCTCAATTTCCTCTCTACCTTTGGAAACCTTGTATTAACAGAATAAAACCTCATTGACTCAAATTAAACCAAATACGCACACTCCTAAACCAAACAGCTCATCTTCGTTTGAACCTTGTTTTCCTGTTCTTCAATGCCAAAAGTTCTCGTGTTTTACAACTTGCAAGATTGTTTAATACTCCAAGCCAAATTGCGTGGACGGATATTGCAACTTGCGAGGAAGCATCTAGTGTTCGTTGGCAGCTAACTAAGGAGGACCGGAAAAAAAAAAAAAAAAGAAGCTAACTGAGGAAATGTTTGTTACTTAATATCATGTTCTTTATAATTATCAATTGTTAATGATTACTTTTCCTATTAAGTTGTAAAATTTATAATCTTCCGTCATGATAGTTCGTATTCCTCTAGTTAAATCGGGGCGACAATATAATATTTTCGTTTTGTTATTTGACCGGAAATTCCAACAAATATAATTGTGGATTTAACCTTCCTACAAAGGATGGTGATTAAGTGAAATTATTTCAAAAGTGGTGACTCCAGAATTCGAATCTCTGACCTCATATGTAAAGTACATCTGGATCACAGTTTCCTTCAATTATTATCAACCACTGTTTGATGTGCCGACTATACTATAAAACATATTCTTACACCTTAAAAAGTATATTATTATTTAAATCTAAAATAGTTTTAGTTGTTAATTTTTTTTCTTAAAAAATCTTAAAGTTATTCAATGTTAGGAGTAAATATTTTTCTATAACAAAGTTAGGCCCTCATCTTACAGCTACCTTTATTAATTAGTTATTAGTTGACATTTCATATCTAATTAATCTTAATTAAAAAATCACATCTTTTATTATTTAATTTTATAAACATTAAAATATATTAAAGCCACCAATGTATTAATTATCATAAATATTATCTAATTATCAATAAAACCTCAATAAAGATCAATGATATCTCAATAAAAATTATTACAATAATTTAATAAGTTATTTTATATTTTAAAAATCTCAAAAATAAATTAAACAGTAATAATTTTATTCAATTATTTAATTATTTGAAAAGGTCTCCTTTCATAACTTTCTTTTTAAGTCCAAATATATATTGAGTCCGCCTAAATTAAATGATAATTTTTACTTTTCAAAAATTAAAAATACAAATTCTAATAATTAAATATTATCCCGTGACTATAAAAATATTAAAATCATTTAAAAAATTTGAGAAAAATTGATTAAATGATTAAAGAAGGTACCAAAATCCTCTTTTACTGGAGGGTAAGGTAAAATTTCCCAAATTTCTTACATATTACTTCCATTGCAACTAAATACTAGAAAATAAATTCAAACTAACACTTAGAAAAAAAAAAACAATTGAAACTAGAATATCGAGTGTTTCACACTTTTTTGAGATACACCGTGTTTACAATTTTATAAATGTACGTGTAATGAGAGAAAATATGATCAAAGGGGAAAAATATAGAAAAAGGTATAAAAAAAAGTGGAAAAAAAATCAAGATCCAACATAGCACAAAAGATATTATTAGACAACAAATGTTTGATGAACACCTCATGTGGTGTTTACACCCCATGGAGATATAAACAAAAAAGAGAAGTGATAGATAGAGTTTGTTTGGTAAAATCAATAAGTTAGGGCTAAAATTCACGTCTCTAATCGTCCCTTTTTTTTTTTTCTCGCACTCCCTTGTTTATGAGTAATAGTATTCGTACAGCAACCATATGTATAACATGATACAACATAAACGTGTCTCTTGTTGCTCCGTTTAAAAAAATAAAAAGAAATTGGCTTATCAAGTCAGAAAAAAACTGCACACATCAAATCATAAAAAAGCTGTTTTTAAATTTAAAAAAATAAATAAAAGTAACATATTAAAAAAATAAAAAAAAAACTGCTAGATTTTTGAATTTTTTTACGATTCTCTTTCCTCATTGTAAATTGTTTATGCCCAATTTTAAAGCAATTACAACGGAGTTTATAACTTGTAAACATGCAGTTTATAACCCATTCGGATAAGGTTTATAATCTTATTGACAACTCATTTATAACTAAATTAGAAAAGGTTCATAGGCGATGCACAAAATCATGGGTAATGTCTCCATGGAGTATTTCTCTCTCTTTTTTATGTTAGTTCAATTTATTTTTTTTAAAAAAAAACCGATCACGTGGTGGGTAAACTCTTAGCTTCATTTCTATTTTTTTTAAAAACAAAATTATTCTTTCTGCTGTCATGCTCAGCTTTTTGCTGGAGTTCTTCTCCCATTTCCCCCTTTGTCTCATTAGTTGAGTCCTTCAATCTCCACAATCATCTTTTGTTTCCTCTTTTCTTTAACAACGTGGAGGTGAGATTTGGAATTAGGAAGAATCACAAAATTGATGGGGAAGCTCTTTGGTTGTGGGGCGAAGGTTGACATTAGTTATTGTTACTGCTCGAAATGGATCTTACTTGCTTACACTAATCTTGTCACCAAGTTTATTACTAAATAACAGGTTTATAACTTATTAGAGTTTAGTCTGTAACCAAGTACATTAACCTTGTGTTTGGATGGAAAATTTTAGAATTCTCAAAATTATAATAGACAATGTTAAGTAAGTTGTTAAAATGAGAGGAATTGATAATGACAATCTAAAAATTTTGAACATAAAAGAGAAATGTTGAAATTCTCTCTCAATATTTGTCATTTAAAATTCTCCTATTTATCATAAAAAATCATCCTATTTATCATTTGAGATTCTTTCTTCTACTATTTTAACACATGAATTCTAGTAATTTTAAATTTCTCTATCCAAACACAAGGTAAGGTTTATAACTTGTTAGAATTTTGTGAGAAGTGAGGGAGGAAGAAGGAAAAAAAGAGGATTCAGACACAGGATGTAGGTTGCTATCTAGTGAAGCTCATGGAAGAAGAAGAAGCTAGCACCTCACATCCTGTGGAGGGTGACGTAGAGTATACGTGGACATCAATTATAAACTTGTAAAAGAAGCTAGCACCTGCATTGATTGATTTGTTTCTTTCGCTTTTTTTCTTTATTTATAAGAGTGACATGTGGATGTTATATGATATTGTATAATTGGTTGTTGTATAAAAACAATAACTCATTTTTTTATGCTAAATTTTCACACACTAACACGTACTTGTTGTATCAAGTTGTACACATGTTTGCTGTACAAATACTATAACTCCTTGTTTATCTTTCACTGCATCTATCTCAGTGCACCTTATATGAAGTCGGAACTCGTTGGAGCTTCGCGCCTTACCCACCCATCACTTTTTTCTTTTATGAACTTTCTGGTTGCACCATCATAGTCACAGGAGCCCTCAAGGTCTATTTGTCATCTGGACCTTGTTGATAAGTGATAACAGATGTATGGTGGTGATTGGTGGGAGCATCGACAGTCACATTGCTGGAGCTTGTCATCTTGCCACTTTTGCTGTTTAGTTTAAGATTTTGGTTCCATTTTTTGCTTCTCAAACATCCTGATAAGGGTTGGTTTTACTTTGTTAATGAATGCAATTGAAGTGTTCAATGAAATGTCCTAATCAATTTCTATATGAGATAACTTTGGGTTGCTAGATTTTTCTATGATCAACGTTCTCTATTAGTGGGATTGGTGTTAGGAACTTCTTGAGCAACTTTCTAGTAACAATGGTTGATAAGATTGTAGGAAGGGGTGAGATGAGACAAAGAGTTGGGTAGGTGACAAACCTGTCACTTGGATTTCTAGTAGTCTTATCAAATCATCATTTCTCAGTTCATCTTGTTTTATTTTTCCTCGTGTATTTCTTGGTGTAGAGGGCACCTTTACCATGAATATGACACTTGAATTTTGTCCTTACAATGGAAGCACAGGTTGCAACTCCATGGAAGACACATAAATAGAGAAGCAATTCCAAATGAGGAATACTTATGATCCTGGTTCTGCACTTCTGCCTCGGTTTTGAAATCAATAATTTGTGTTTCTTTATTGAATATAGAGAATGGAAGAAGTTGTTAAACAGTAGAGAAAACAATGGAAAAGAGAGGGATAAAATACCTGTCAATTGATTCCATCATGTAAATTGCAGTGAGGGAACGAGAAATGGCAGAAGGGACGCAAAACAGAACATGGGACATGAACTTCTTAAAGCAAATTAACTTTTTAAGTGTTGGTTCTTGTTAAAAAAACAAAACTGTTTCGTCCGTTTCCACGGAAGGGTAAGTTGGTAACACCATCTAGTCTAGTCACATGGACACATGGTAGTAAATGACAGATGGCAACATAGCAAGAATATAAGGAAATGGACCTAAGTTTTATCCTATTTCTTATGCTCATTTTTTTATTTTACCTTGAAATAGAGAGCGACATGAACACAAACATCGAGTAGAACTCAAGTCTTGACCCAGTACATGGGGATGAAATCAATTCCAAAGAAAGACAAACAATTTGATCGTACAACAAAAATAGGAAAAACCTCAATCATCATATCATGGAGAAAAAACAGACAACCAATTGGGACGACTCCCATGTCCATTGTGTCATTGAACCCCTGATAGTAGTTACAGGCCCACTAGCATCATCGAGCACCAGCTACGACTACAACTCCAAAACTCCTATATTTTCTGTTTCTTTACTACTTCGAATGCAACCACTAAAGTAAACATACCATATGAGGTATTTGAAAATAGAAATCATACTTTTAAGATCAAACATTTATCCATGTGCATTGCACACAAACAGTGCTCAAGATCAACAAATCCAGACCTTCTAAACAGAATGAAGTGGACAATCATCACAAAACACGTTAAAATCGAGCTAGATTCAGATAGGAAATACAAATGAAGTCAACAACACCTTCACGTTAAAATCGAGCTAGATTCAGATACAAATAAATACAAATGAAGTCAACAACTTCACATAGTTAAAAACAAAAACAACAACATAAAGTTTGCTAAAGAGAATAGAATCTTAATATTCCAGTAGCATATGATAGAAATTTCAGTGTCATTAAGAAAATAGGCAATTCAGAAACACGTACAAATGGAAGGACAAACTAAAAAAGCGCAGTACATCCATAATTCATAACAAAGATCATGAATGCCTAAAATCTCAGAAGGATCGAGATTAGCAATCAGCACCTTCTCCCTTTAAAAACATTATGAAAGAAAAGTTCAATAACTAATTAGCACTTAGCAGTATATGTCTACTGCTGTTCATCATTTTTAGGTGCAGCTTCTTTAATCTCATCTGCTCCGTCATCCTGAAACCCCAACAAAACATAAACCAAAATCAATAAATAATGTAAAAAAAACCCAACAAAAGATAACAATATACAAATTATATGGTGAAAAGCTCAAAAGCCATACCTGCATGTCAGAGGTCCAAAGGGTGAGGTTATCACGAAGAAGTTGCATAATCAAGGTGCTGTCCTTGTATGATTCCTCTCCCAATGTATCCAATTCAGCAATTGCCTCATCGAAAGCCTAGTAAATATTGAATAAAATTGTCCGTGATTACATTCCATTATAGAATAGAAAGACCATTACATTCTATTATAGAATAGAAAGATCCACGCCAAAATCATTGAGGACTAAACATGGCAGATTCATAATTAGTTACCAGAACTTAACAAACAAGGTTACTTCAACATTTAAGAACTGTAACATGTACTTATTGCAATCAAATGAACATTATTCCAATTCATGGACAAATAACTTCAATGCATCAGACCATGATCTAGCTTTCTCACACCAACCGCCAAATAATTTAATCAAATAGGCAATTGATTGAAAGAAACAACACACCAAATATCTTCTCTCTTTGTTCACTTTCTCTAACACTAACCTGTTTTGCAAGGTTGCAAGCCCTATCAGGAGAGTTAAGAATCTCATAGTAAAACACAGAGAAGTTCAGTGCAAGACCCAGCCTGATTGGGTGAGTTGGAGGCAGCTCAGCATTCGCAATGTCCTGTAGCAGAGTTAAATTAAATAATCAGAAAACAACACTCGCGAAACAGAAATGAGGAAATCTTCAATTAAACGAAAAACTCTTCAATAAATCACACAGCACAAAAAAACAGAAAAAATATTCAAACAGACAAAACAGCAAAAATCCACATATTCTAAACCATTAAACAAAACATGCACACACGCAAAGCTGTTCTGTTACTTGAGATTTTAATCATTAAAACAGTAATCCAATTTCAACTTCCTTCAATTCCAAAACCGCTGTTATAGTACAATTGATTCCATTATTCCAATTTAATTCAGCAAATACTGCGTGCGCGTGCGTGTGAAAAAATAGAAATGAAAATTCCGCAGAGCAGAAGCATATATTCCAAACCAGTAAATGAAACATGCAAGCACGCATCGCGATTCCGTTACTAAAGATTTTCAATTACAAGTAATTTGTGATTTTAAACTTCCTCCAATTCCAAAATCACTGTAATAGTAGAGATTCCATTATTCGAATTTAATTCAGCAAATCGTGCATACGCGTTCGTGAACGCGCGTGAGTGTATATATAAATAGAAATAGAAAATCGTGAATCTGGCGAGTAAAGCGAAGAGATCTGGAATACCTGAGCGGATTTGTAAGCGGAGAGGGTGCTCTCGGCGGCGTCTTTTCGCTCGGCGCCGGTCTTGAACTCGGCGAGGTACCTGTGGTAATCGCCCTTCATTTTGAGGTAAAAGACCTTGGAGTCGCCGGAGGAAGCGGAGGGGATGAGGCGTGAGTCGAGGAGCTTGAGGATTCCATCACAGATGTTGGAGAGCTCACCTTCGATCTTGGATCGGTAGTCACGGATGACGGAGACGTGGTCTTCGTTTCCCCTGCTCTCCTCCTTCTGCTCGATGGAGGAGATGATGCGCCAGGAAGCGCGTCGTGCGCCGATCACGTTCTTGTAGGCGACGGAGAGCAGGTTCCTCTCTCCACCGTGAGTTCCTCGTTATCTACGGTGGTGGAGACCTTCTCCATGAACTCCACCATCTCCTCGTAGCGCTCGGCTTGCTCCGCCAGTTTCGCCATGTACACGAACTCTTCGCGCGAGGAAGGAGTGGCCGCCATTGTGGAATCTGAGCGAGATCTGGTTGCGGAATCGGAGAGGGAGAGGGAGAGGGAGAGGGAGAGGAGAGAGAAAGGGAGGAGCTAGAGAGAGAGAGGCAGCAAGGGGATGAAAGGGATTCGGAGCAAGAAATAGCGGTTTTTGGTTTTGTGGAATTTTGGGGTTAACTATTTTTTTTGTGGGGAAACCGAAAGCTTGGGATTGGATCGTGCTGTGCTTCTGTTTCTACCACCCATGATTGTTTGCGTTTTCGGGGAATTAGGGGGCTTATTTTTGGACACGGAGTCACGCACATTGTGGACCTTTGGATCCCATTCTCTCGGACAAAAATAGCCTCGTCTTTATTTTTCTTTCACTTGTTTCTGCCCTGTTTTCTATTTTTATATTCTTGTTAGGGACCATTGATAGTGCCTTTATTTATGACCGTTGGATTATCCTATAGTGAGATTAACGTCTCAATAAAAGAGGGTTCGAAAGATAAAATGGGTAACATCTTTTTATTTTTTTTTCATGGTCCTTCTATTTTTTAAATATTATTTCTCTTTCATAACATCAGCGCGACCGCAAGAATGATAATGGGATGATGGGAAGAGCAGTACCGCAAGGCAGTTCATTAGGGATGGCCACGGATCGACGCGAGAACCAGAAACACCGGTGGAGGAGCGAGGAATTTGGTGATTGGTTGCAACGGAGATGACGTGGACAATTGGCGATGAAGTAAAGGTCGCACCGCCGAAGCAAGCCTTCATTGTGTCTCCTTCCTTCACTATCATGAAACCTCTCCCACATCGTATCACTTGTAAGTTGCAGTCATCGTCTCCAATCCATATTTGCATTGTTGCGCCGCTATGAACTAAACACAATCCTTTTCCGCCATCAAGAACCCCTCGTCTTCATCCCATGCACCGTTGTAAGCTCATCATCGCATAACTGTTCAACAACAGACACCCCATTGCTCATTCTCGCCAGAAATCGTCCGACCTTCCCTTCACTGTCGTACCACGAGAAGCCCTATTTGTGTGTCATCATTGTGAGCACCCAATTTCGTCTGGAAGTTCTATTTCACTTTTTCTATCTCTTATTTTCATGCACATATATATTTGTGGTATTTAATTATTTCTTTTTTACCTTATTAAAAATCTAAAAAATAAAAATGGAAATGAATTAATTAATTAGTTAATTAATTAATTGTTGGATAATTAATTAATTAAATGATTGATTAACCTTAAAAAAAAGGGGGATTTTGTTTTTCTTTCTTTTCAGAAATTGCATTTGGGCCAACTGGACCATCATTTGTAAATCTTGACTTTTTTACATTTTTCTCTCCTTTTTCTAAATCTCTTTGGGCTTGGATTTTTTTTTTCTCTCTTCCGTCTTCCTTTTTTTTTCCCTCTTCTTCCGGGCTAGGCTTTTAGCAAGCCCATTTGACATGGTTATTTACCCAAAACAAAAAAAGAATAAAATAACAAAATAAAAGTGGGATTGGGCGGTGGAGTGTGGACTAAAAAAAGAAGTTCAAAGCTGCAGGGCAGTTTCAGAGCAAGCAACTTGCAAGTTCAAGCAGAGCAAGTTGCGATGGGACAAAGGTGGTTTATTTTCCCTATATATACATACACGAACTGTAAAAAAAAGAAAAGATCTTGATTCTCAGCAGGAGTTTGAGCAAAGCAAAGTGAAGCAGAGGAGGAAGAGGAGGAAGTTATAAGAGCGGGACTAACACACAAATTATAAGGCAAAGAAGGATAACGTGATTCGGTATCATTTTATTCCTTTTGCTTGCCTGAAATCATACTCTTATGTTTCCTATGTATGCTTGTTGCCTAATTCCTATGTATATTTTCTGTGAGCAATCAGAATGTACTATATGTGTGAGGGTAATCATAAAAACCAACAAACAAGATAATGCATACTAAACCAGTACTAAGAGTTTCAATTCAAAATCAAAGTCCTCAGTTAATCAATACATAGCCCAATAAAACAGAGTTCCAATACATAGAAGTAAATGAAAAATGGAAGATTTACATAGAAATGGAAAATAAGTAGCCCTCGGTGTGGCCTTGATCCACCGCTGCTCTTCCACCACTGTCCGCCGTCAACCACTTCCCCCCTCCTTCTCCTGAGCAGGTCACCATTCCCTTTGTTGTAAAAGGAAACCCAAACAGCCTAAAATTTACAGAAAAAGTAGAATCAACCCAAACAGCCAAACTGAACCCAATCAGAAAAATAAAGAGAAAACGAACAAAAAAAACAGAGAGGGGGAGTGAAACAAAATAAAAAACAGAGAGGAGGAAGAAGGAAGGGAGGCCGCCGTGGCCTCCCGCTGCGGCGCGGCGCCGCCGCCGTGCGTCACCAAGCCACCACAGCGGCCGTAAGTTCTCCGTCTACCCAACCGCGACCACCACCACGGAGACGCCCCCTCCCTGCCAGACGTAGAACCACCGCCCACAACCACCGTTCATCACCCGCACCTGTAGCCCCTCTGCTGACCGCTCCGTCGTGCGCGGCCGCCGGTCACTAAGCCACCACCGCGACTGTCACCCCGTCTCCATCGTACTCTTCCCGCGGCCACCGCCGCGTTGCAGCACCACCACCGCCGCAGAACGGGCGTGAACCTCCGCTGTTCGAAACGGCTGCGAGCCACCGCTCGCTCTCCTCCCTCGCGCCGCCGCTGTGCGACCTTCTCCGCTGCTCCATGCAGCCGCCGTCCACTCCCGTCCCGCGGCCGTCCTCATCGAGTCGCTGGCGGCCGCGGCTGCATCCTCCTTGGCCATGCAAGGGGGCGGCCGCCCCTTCCCCTTTACCCACATTTTCCCCAAAACCAAACCCTAAGGGGAACCATGTGAGAGCAAGAGATTAAGAGAGTGAGTGAGTGAATGAGGAAAGGGACGGTTGAGGGAAAAGAGATGGTGAGGGTTTGAGAAGTTTGAGAGGATGAGATGGGGGGACAGAGAGTTGAGTGGGTGAGATTGAGAGAGTTGAGTGGGTGAGGAATGTGCATCTGGGAAGGTGAAAGGGTTGAGAGTGAGGAAATGGGAAAGTGAGAAAAAGAGGAAGAGAGAGGGACGCGTGAATAGGGGATGGAGAGAGAATGAGTGAGTGGGGTAACGGAATGAGTGCATATTCTAGAAATCTCCCCTGCTGAGCTGTTCCAACTCTTTTTATCTTTTTTTATTTTATTTTCTTTTCATATTATTCATGGTGTTTGAAATTCAAAATGCTGGTGCAAATTTTTGGGTTGTTACATGCCCAGCCCAACTCCCTCTCTAAAAAAAATAGCAGCAGTAATAATGGTAATTATAATAATGGTAATTAATAGTAAATACATAATAATTAGGATAATTGTTTGACTTGTTTTCTGTGTTTTTCTCTGTGTTGTTGTGTAGGGCCCAATGATGCAATCTGAGGCCCAATTTTATTTCGTGTGTGTAATTTTGTTAATTTTCTGTGTTATTATTCATCTCATTTTCTTTTGACCCACCATCTTGTATTTATTTGTAAATATTTATTTCTTTTATTTGGTCTGCTTTAAATAATTAGGAATATCTGTCTGCCGTGAATTTTAGCCGCTGTTGTAAATAGTACTCGTTTATAACTTAGGTCACGTGTAAATGCGGTTAGTTTAATTACTCTTTTTAACAAAATAAAAATAAAATAATAATTTTTTCTAAAAATAACCGATCAAGTTAATGGAATAGCATTTCTATCCTTTAACGTATTTTTTTAAGAAAAGCGAAGTAATTGAGTATAGTCATTTACTAGCTCAGTTATGTGTTTTCCTGAAAAAGAAAAATATTGAGTATAGTCATTTACTAGCTCAATAATGCGCTTAATCTCAAATCTCTTCCAAAAATAATAATTTCTTTTCAAAAAAAACCTACGTTGATTGAATAACATTTCTATCAATAACGTAAAAAAGAAAAATATTGAGTATAGTCATTTACTAGCTCAATAATGCGCTTAATCTCAAATCTCTTCCAAAAATAAGTTCTTTTCAAAAATTACGTTAATTGAATAGCATTTCTATCAATAACGTAAAAAGAAAAATATTGAGTATAGTCATTTACTAGCTCAATAACACGCTTAATTTCAAATCTCGTCCGAAAATAATCTCTTTTCAAAAAAAATTACGTTAATTGAATAGCATTTCTATCAATAACGTAAAAAAGAAAATATTGAGTATAGTCATTTACTAGCTCAATAACGCGTGAAATTTCAAATTCATTTTTCAAAGGAATGATTCTTTTCAAAAAAAATTACGTTAATTGAATAGCATTGCTATCAATAACATAAAAAGGAAAATATTGAGTATAGCCACTTGCTAACTCGATAATGTATAATTTTAAATCTTTTCTCAAAAAATGTTTTCTTTTCAAAATAAATGACGTTTATTGAATAGCATTTCTATCAATAATTCCGTCTAAACAATTTCAAAGGTTCGTTGTATAGCCATTTGCTTGCATCAACTTTTGCTAAAAAATAAATTTCTTTTTTTCTTTGAATTAAAAGCACTTCCAAAAACAATTTCCTCATTTCCTTTATTTTCAAAAAATTAAGATCAATTTCTCAAAAAAACAAAATCAATTTTTACAACACGTTTTCAGAACTACGTAGCTTTGATTTCTCCATTGCACCTGGGGATACGTAGGAGCGGGAACCGGACCCGTTAAGCCAAAATAAACAAAAAAATGTTTTTTTCCTCTTTAATCCAAATTCAATTCTTTTTAACTTAGGTTATTTATTTAAAAAATAGAAAAAAACAAAAATAATTTTCATTTTCATAAAAAAAGGGGTAAAACGAATATTTTCAAAGTTAACAAGTTTTGCACAATTAATTAGAGGTAACCGTTTTTTTAAACGGATGTTGTAGGGTGCTAATACCTTCCCTACACATAAATGACTCCCGAACCCAAATCTGGTTTTGAAGACCATTTTTTTTAAAGGGTTTTTCCAAATGTTTTCCCTTAAAATAAACTTTGGTGGCGACTCCATTGAAACTCAATTTTTCCAATATGTGTCGCCGACCCGTCGCGACCCCCGGTTTCGACAGCTGGCGACTCCACTGGGGACCTTTGAGAGTCGAGCCTGTCATAATTAATTGTGCAAAATTTTTAACTTTTATACTCATTTTACCCCTTTTGTTTTGTTTTGTTTCGTTTTGTTTCATATATATTGTTGTAAATATTTTCTTCTTTTATGTAAATATCCTTTTGTATTATATTCTGCTTCAACACTAGGGTAGGAGATTGTATTCTTGTATATATTTGTGCTGTTTGGTTTGTTTTGCAGATGGGGAGGGAAGGAAAAGGTTTGTGTGCCCCTACACCCACCACACCATCACCAACCTCACATATTTTTGGCTCTATACCCGAGCCTGTGCGCGCTGAGGAGTAGAAGGTGTTTCAACAAATTGCCATTGAGGGGCTTAATGCTCACGTGGTTTTTGTTGATTCGCCGCTTAGATTGTCACCAGTTTTACAAATTAATCACATGGGGGCACGTCTCTTCCTTCTCTTTCCATTCATATTTATTGTGACATTTTTCTCTTTTTTTTTCTTTCTTTTTTTCTTTCTCTTTTTCTTTTTTTTTTCTTTTTCTAGAAAAGAAATGATAAATATAAGGAGGAATTCTCATCCCATTCATTCTTTCATGCATCATCTCATGTACATCATAAATATAAAAAATGAAAAAAAGCATTGCATGTTCATTCATAGTTCTGCATGTGATAGGTTGCATTTGTCCATATTTGTCATTCTCACTTTTTCCTTTTTCCCGTTTCCTTTTAGATTCTCGGAATGGAAAGACTTGATAGCAATCAATACCAAGGGATGGTAGAAGATCAAGACAACACTAGTAATGCACCCAAGGCAAAGAAGAGCATTAGGATCACCACAACAGACAGCAACTTAGAGAGATTGGTTGAGATCACTAAGTCAATGAGCAAGGAAATAAGGAGAGATTTTGACAAGATGTATGGGCAGATATTGGACTTATTGGATATCTCTGTGAAGACACCAGTGATAAGTGCCTTAGCACAATTTTGGAGTTCCGATCTTCACTGCTTTGAGTTGCCAAATCTTGACCTAGTGCCGACCATAGAAGAGTATACGAGGATGACAAGGTTGCCCATCGATGATAATGTCGGAGTGTATTCCTACAGGGGACGATATGTTGATGAGAGGAAAATTGCCAAACTTATCGGCTTGCACCCCGACCAGTTGAAACTTGAAAAGAGGGGGGCAATACAGGGGTTGAGAAAATCATTCCTAGAAGATCATCTGGAGGCGCTAGCTGGGCATGGAAGTTGGCATCACTTTAACAAGACCCTGGCATTGACCATTTATGGATTGGTACTTTTCCCTTTCGCCGCCAAATATGGTGGATCATGCAGCCATGGATGTGTTTGCACAGTATGAGACTCAGGGATTGAATCCCGTTCCAGCCATCTTAGCTGATACTCTCCTAACACTGGAAGTTTGTCAAAAAAAGAATGGAGGCACTCTGAAATGTTGTACACACCTGCTTTATGTATGGATTATCACACATATGTATGCATGTGAGCTTCGCACTCTCTTTCCTGATCCTTTGAGGGATTTTGGCCGCATCAAAGTAAAGATGCAAGAGGCAAGGGAATGGAAGAAAGAGCTTGCAGACATCCAGGATAATAAGATTGCGTGGACATGTCCTTGGTATTCCCCTTATGAGGTTATATTCAGCTGCGGTGATTTTGCAAATGTGTCGTTGATGGGCCCGAGAGGTTGTGTAGCTTATACCCCATCCATTGCTCTCAGACAGCTCAAGCGGACCCAAGTCAAAACCCGTTGAAGAGCAGTTGAGAGGTATCTGTTTTCAGTATGATGCACCTGATGTGAGTCAGTTACTAGTCAGGGTCAGAGCCGCATGGAGGAATGTCCAAAGGAAAGGAGATGACGAACTGGGGAAACCACGAGTATCTGCCTCACAAGAATACAATGAGTGGCGAAAGGCGAGAGGAGTCCCAGAATATGTCCTAAGAGAAGCCCCACACGCTGAAGGTTCATCCCGATCATCTGATGAAACCCTAAAAACCATGGCATCTAAATTGGAAAGAGCAAGAGCACAGATAAAACAGTTAGAGGAAGTAGAAGAAGCCGCTGAATGGGAAATTGATGCCCTGAAGAGACAATGCAAGAAAAAGGATGAACAAATAGAGCGTTTGAAGATCCAGGGTGAAGGTACATATCCAAGTCAAGCTAGGAAAGGAAAGAAATGGAAGGGGAAAGGAGTGGAACGAACTGAGGAAGAAAAGATGCAAGATAGAATAGAAGCACTAGAAAAGAGAATGCATAAATTCTAGAAGGAAAGTTGGAATTGGAAGCAGAAAATCAGACGCAGGGAGAACATCTGAAAAAGTTACTAGCAGAATTGGCAGACGCCCGTAATGATACTAAAAACTGGTGGGGCTTGGCTAAGAATTACCATGAGAAGAATGAAGAATTGAGTCAGAAAGTTATCAAACGGAAGCTTAAAGCTAAAAGAAAAAAGCAAGAGGCAGATGAGACAATAGAAGGATGGAGGCTCAGGACCAACGTTCAGCGGGACAAAAAGAAAGAGTGGATGAAACGATGCGATGACATGGTTGATTGCGTCAACTATCATAGTATAGAGCTAGCAAGGCGACTTGGTGAAGCAGAAGATGAGATCGACAGGAACCCTGAGATACAGTTGCCACCAAAGACTGTTAGGTTCATGAGATATTGCCAAGACTTAGCTAGGGGTTTGGGAGGGAGCCAAAATGCTTGATGTAATCTTGTTTCCTATGTGAACCTTGTTAGATCAAACATTGTACTTACCTTTTGGTGTGAAACGACGCTTTGCTTCTATGATTTATCTTTGCTCATTGACTTTGATCTAAGGCATTAACGTTTGAGGAACAAATTCTCCTTTGCTTAATTACCAACCATTTTTCCTTAACTGAGATACGGGATGTCTGCTATAGAAATAATTGCATGGCTAGTGTTGAGGTGTCATTTATAGAGGAGCGAATAACTCCCTAAAGATGATCACTAACCATATCTAATCTAAGAGGAAACATCCCTCTAGCATTAGAATATGGGGAACGTCCCTTGGTTATTGAGCGTTTGACAGGATTTTCCATAACCGGTAATAAATTCTTGAACTATTCTTTTCCTTTTGCTTACAAAGTGTTTAACAGGAAAAATAACTAATCAAGCAAAAAAGCAAAACCGACGACACCCTTATAGGACCCGTGCTCAGTCAAGAATCATGGAAGAACTGGAACAGAACCAACAAGAATTGAGGGGAGATGTCACTCTAATGAAGGAACAACTAGCCAAGATCTTTGAGTTACTACAAAAGAAGGAAGCAGATGGGAATGCCTCGGCAGCAACCAAGAACAGTCCGCCACACCTGATCATCCACCTGGGTTCACTCCAACTCCTCCACCATCCCATGGTGTAAGTCCTCAAGGAGGAATGATACCAGTAATGATGTACCACCACCAAGCACAGGCGCCTCAAGGAGCCCAATGGCCCCTTTATGGCCTGCCACCTGGTTATGCCCCACCCGTGCTTACCGACCCTCCGGATAATCACACACCGGCAACCAACCTTGATCCTCAAAGCCAAATGCCTCAAGGAGTCCAATGGCCCACTTATGGCCTCCCACCGGGTTATACCCCACCTCAACTCACCAATCCCCAAGACAACAACACGACCGCGGCCAACACTGACCCTCAAAACCAAGCACAACAACTGGATCCGGGTCAAACCACTAATGAAACCTCGGCACCACCACCACCATTTCCCACCTTCATGCCTTATCCCTTTTTACCAACCACTAACACCCCTTCAAACACTTTTCAACCACCGAACTTCAACCTGGATTCCCAAGGGAAACCAATTATCCCACAACCTGTCCCTCTGCTCGTGTCAACCACCCAACCCAAGGATACGGTGGTAAACGACCCCCCATTCGAAGGAGAAACTACAGATCCTAGAAGACCGTCTGCGTGCAATAGAAGGTGCAGGGTATTATCGCTTGGGAAGTGCCTCTGAGTTATGTCTAGTGCCAGACGTAGTGATCCCTCCGAAATTTAAAGCACCGGAATTTGAGAAATACAAGGGGGTGACATGCCCAAAAAGCCATTTGACAATGTACTGTAGAAAAATGGCCTCTTATGCCCATGATGACAAGTTATTGATTCATGTCTTCCAAGATAGCTTAGCAGGGGCAGCTCTAAGCTGGTATATGCACTTAGAGCGAACCCACATCCGCACTTGGAAGGATCTTGCTGACGCCTTTCTAAAGCAGTATGAGTACAATCTTGATATGGCTCCTGATAGGATGCAGTTACAGAATATGGTGAAGAAGGATACAGAAACCTTCAAAGAATATGCTCAGCGCTGGAGGGAGACCGCTGCACAAGTAGAACCGCCTCTATCAGAAAGAGAAATGACCGCGATGTTCATTGATACACTCCAATCACCCTTTTATGACAGGATGATTGGAAGTGTATCATCGAATTTCTCGGATATTGTTGTGATTGGAGAAAGAGTTGAGGCAGGAGTGAGAAATGGGAAGATTACGAGGAGTGTAACAGAAGTTTCTAATGTAAAGAGGCCTCAACCGGGGGTAGGTAAGAAAAAAAGAGGGAGAAACGCACGCGGTGACGTTTGAGCATAATAACACCTTCCAGGCAAGACCGGGTTACGCCCCAACTCACTTCCAGCCAAATTTTCAACCCCCTTACATGCCTTACCCTTACGTAGCTGCAACCTCACACCTGCCATATCCCCAAGCCTTTCCACCAACGCCATACCGTCCGCCACCCTCCCACCTGGCCACGAGCACCTCCTCCCATGCCTCATCAATCTAGTCAACCATGGTCCCCAAACCCTAATCCTAATCAAAGACAACCACCAAATAACCAAGAAAGGAAACCAATTCAATTTGACCCAATCCCGATGTCCTACACTGATCTCCTACCACACCTCATCCGTAACTCCCCTGGTAGCTCCAGCCCCCATGAAACCAGTTGAGCCTCCTTACCCAAAGGGATATGATCCCAATGCTAAGTGTGACTATCACGCAGGAGCTGTAGGGCATTCTACAAAAAATTGTAGAGCCTTGAAGTTTAAAGTGCAAGACTTGCTTAATGCTAAGTGGTTGAACTTCAAGGAAGACAACCCTAATGTCGGAAATAATCCATTGCCTGGCCATGGGGCTTCTGGATCTGGAGTCAATATGCTAGAGGATTTTTCAGGGCATGTTCTTGTGCGGGATGTGACGGATATCAAAACCCCAATGGAGTTGATTTTTGAGGAACTTTGCAAAATTGGGGCAATCGAGAAGAAAAGGGATAATAGGAAAGGAGCGATGTGTGCTATCCATCCAGATGCTGAGCATCCGATTGAGAAGTGTGAGAAATTCAAAGAAGTCCTCCAAAGCCTGATAGATTCGCAACTAGTGCAAATAAGTTGCATAAGGGATGAAGGGGGAGTTAACGTGGTCCAAGAGTCAGAAAACGCCCAAACCCAAGCATTTCCTAAGGTGCCTACGCCTTTGACGCTTCATGGCGCTCATAACATGCAAGCATCAACCTGCTGTAGACCAAGACCAATCACTATCCAAGTCCCGACACCATTTCCGTACAAAACCTCGAAGGCGGTCCCCTGGAAGTACGATGTGCAAGTAGGGGTTGGGAATGTTCAGGGAAACCAAGTGAATCCCTCAATCGGCCCTGGAGCCCCTGCTGTCACCAACGTCTCAGGCGTTGGAGGAATGACTCGGAGTGGGCGTATTTATATCCCAAAGGAACTCCGGAGGTTAAAGACAAAGAGATGGGGAAAGAAAAGGAAAAAGAAGGAGTAATGAAAAAGGAAGAATGTAAGAAAGTGGTGACCGATGAAGAGGCCAGCGAATTTTTGAAATTCGTAAAGCAGAGCGAGTATAAGGTGGTCGACCAATTAAATCAAACTCCCGCCAAGATATCTGTTCTGTCTCTGCTATTGAGCTCAGAACCCCACAGGAAAACCTTGTTGAAAACGCTAAATGAAGCACATGTTTCCCATGACATCACAGTGGATAAGTTTGATGGTATTGTTGGTAGCATCACCGCCATTAATCATCTCACTTTCACCGATGACGAGATTCCGTCTGAAGGATTGGGGCACAACAAGGCATTACACATCTCGGTAAGTGCCACGACCATATAATGGCAAGGGTTTTGGTTGACAATGGATCATCATTGAATGTCATGCCAAAGTCAACACTATCAAAGTTGCCTTGTGACGGGACCCACATGAGGCCAAGTTCCATGATAGTAAGAGCATTTGATGGGACACGGAGAGAGGTTATTGGGGAGATTGAACTCCCAATCCAAATTGGACCCATCACTTTTGAAGTGCTCTTCCAGGTAATGGATATCATGTCAGGCCTACAGTTGTCTCCTCGGAACGCCCATGGATTCATACCACAGGAGCTGTGCCCTCCACTCTACACCAGAAAGTCAAGTTCATTGTTGATAACAAGTTGATAATAATCTCAGGCGAGGAGGACATGTTGGTTAGTAAACCAGCGTCAACCCCTTATATCGAAGCAGCGGAAGAAGCTCTGGAAACTACTTTTCAGACCTTCGAGATAGCCAATACCTCTTATACAAAGGAAGGAGCCCCCATTGTGGGCCCTCATTTGTCAAAGGCATCCATGATGATGGCTAAGGCCATGTTAGAGAAAGGTTATCAACATGGACAAGGACTGGGAAAGACCATGAAAGGCATGGTGGACGTGTTGCGCCTTTGTGAGAATAAAGACAAGTTTGGGTTGGGATACAAAGCCACACCGACAGATAGGAGGAGGGTGGCTGAGGAGAAAAAAGAAAAGAGGTTGGCTCGACTAGAGAATCGAGAGCCTGTTACACGAGGTATTCCCATCTGCGACATTCGCCAAAGCTTCAGGAGCGCTGGATTCATGTTTGACAATCAAGTTGTTGTAATCGAAGAAGAGGATACCCTTGCTAGAGTTCATGATGCAGGAAGCCTGGTTTATCCTTGTGCACCAGATACTAAGCTCAACAATTGGAAGATCATTGAGTTCCCTGTGGTTTTAAACTCTGTTTCGAAGTAATTCTGTAATGCTAAGTCCTATCGCTTTGCCCAGGGCTTTATGATCACTTTCTTTTTGGAAAATGGGTGAACTTGTCTTATTTTCAGTATTTTGATAATCAATGAAACATGTGTGGAATTTGCAAATCACTTTTTGTCTTGTCTTCCCTTACACCTTTCTTTTCTCCCTTGTTCCCTTCACTTCCATTTCCTCCCTCACTTCATAATAATCCTTGTTTACCATAAAAATGCAGATCTGAGAATGAATCACTTGAAAATGATAGTGCTAAAGTCTCATCTCATAATTTTGAATGCCTTGTTCATTACGCCGATGAGGGTGACGAAGATGATTTGGAACCTTCTCCTGAGCTGTTGAAAATGGTGGAACGAGAGGCCAGAATAATTCAGCCTCATGAAGAACCGACTGAAGTCATTAATCTGGGAGCTGAAGAAGAAGAAAAGGGGCTCAAAATTGGCACCGTCATGAGCAGTGTCGAGCGTGAAAAGCTAATTGCTCTCCTTCATGAGTACAGTGGCGTCTTTGCATGGTCATACCAAGACATGCCAGGGTTGGATCCCAGTATAGTAGAGCACAAAATTACCTTTGAAGCCTGAATGTCCTCCCGTTAAGCAGAAGTTGAGGAGGATGAGACCTGATATGTCGCTGAAAATAAGGGAGGAAGTCAAGAAACAATTCGATGCTGGTTTCCTAGCTGTAGCAAAATACCCTGAGTGGGTGGCCAATATCGTTCCAGTCCCTAAGAAAGACAGGAAGGTTTCGAATGTGGTGTTGATTATAGGGACCTAAACAGGGCTAGCCCCAAAGACGACTTCCCGTTGCCACATATTGATGTTTTGGTGGACAATACTGCTCAATATTCATTCTTTTCTTTCATGGACGGGCTTTTCAGGGTATAACCAAATCAAAATGGCTCCAGAAGACATGGAAAAGACCACGTTCATCACACCTTGGGACACATTCTGTTATAAAGTTATGTCCTTTGGCTTGAAAAACGCCGGGGCAACCTACCAAAGGGCGATGGTGGCTCTATTTCATGATATGATGCATAAGGAGGTGGAGGTTTACGTGGATGATATGATTGCAAAATCAAAAACAGAAGAAGAGCATGTTGTCAATTTGCGCAAGCTTTTTGAGCGCTTGAGGAAGTTTCAGCTGAGGTTAAATCCAGCTAAATGCACCTTTGGGGTAAAGGTCCGTAAACTATTGGGATTTATGGTTAGTCATAAGGGATAGAAGTGGATCCTGACAAAGTGCGGGCCATTCTTGAAATGCCAGCTCCCGCCCTGAAAAAGAAGTTCGTGGGGTTCTGGGGAGGTTGAATTATATTGCTCGCTTCATATCCAACTAACTGCGACTTTGAGCCAATTTTCAAGTTATTACGAAAGAACCGACCGGTAGAGTGAATGAGGATTGCCAAAAGGCGTTTGAAAAATCAAGCAATATCTGCAAAGTCCTCCGATCTTAGTGCCTCCGATTCCAGGAGGCCCCTCATTATGTACTTAACGGTGCTTGATGAATCCATGGGATGTGTGCTGGGCAACATGATAAATCGGGAAGGAAGGAGCACGCCATCTATTACTTGAGCAAGAAATTTACTAACTACGAGGCCAGGTATTCAATGTTAGAGCGGACGTGTTGTGCCGTTAGCGTGGGCTGCCCGACGTTTGAGGCAATACATGTTGTGTCACACGACCTGGTTAGTGGCCAAAATGGATCCAATTAAATACATTTTTGAGAAGCCCGCTCTCACTGGGAAGAATTGCTCGATGGCAAGTGATGTTGTCAGATATGACATTATGTACGTCACTCAGAAAGCTATAAAAGGGAGTGCCTTAGCAGATTATTTGGCCCATCAACCCCTGAATGATTACCAGTCAATGCAGTGTGAATTCCCAGATGAGGACGTAATGGCATTATTCAAAGAAGAAGACTCCTTGGAGGAGGAAAGGTGGACCTTGTTGTTTGATGGAGCGTCCAATGCACTGGGGCATGGAATTGGAGCCATTTTGATATCCCCGAAGGATCATTTCATTCCAATCACGGCCCGATTGTGTTTTGATTGCACAAACAACATAGCAGAATATGAAGCGTGTGCCATGGGAATCCAAGCGGCTATAGAATCTAAAGTGAAGGCCCTTAAGGTGTATGGAGACTCAGCTTTGGTCATTCATCAGTTGAAAGGAGAATGGGAGACTCGAGATTCGAAGTTGATCCCTTATCAGGCTTATATAAGGGGGCTGATCAAACAGTTCGATAAGATCACTTTCCACCATGTCCCTCGCGATGAAAACCAGTTGGCTGACGCCTTAGCCACCCTTTCCTCAATGCTCAAAATAAGTCAGGATCGAGACATGCCACTCATAAAGGTTGAAACTCGAGATCAACCTGCGTATTGTCAAATGATAGAAGAAGAATCGGATGGGAAACCATGGTATCATGACATCAAGCAGTATTTAGAAAAGAAGGAGTATCCTCCAGGCGCATCGGAAAACGACAAGAGATCCTTAAGGAGATTGGCAATGAGTTTCTTCTTAAATAGGGAGGTGCTTTACAAAAGGAATTTCGATGCAGTGCTTCTTCGATGTGTTGATGCGACAGAGGCCAAGAAAATCATCCAAGATATTCATGAAGGTTCTTTTGGAACTCACGCAAATGGGCATGCCATGGCACGGAAGATTCTAAGGGCAGGATATTACTGGTTGACCATGGAAACTGATTGTTTTAATTATGTAAAGAAATGTCACAAGTGCCAAACGTATGCAGACAATATCAATGCACCTCCGAAGTCTTTGAATGTCTTGACATCACCATGGCCATTTTCAATGTGGGGAATAGATGTTATAGGGGCAATTGAGCCAAAGGCATCCAACGGGCATCGCTTCATTCTTGTTGCCATCGATTATTTCACAAAATGGGTTGAAGCCGCCTCCTATGCCAACGTGACAAGAAACGTTGTGATCAGGTTCATCAAGAGGGAGTTGATCTGTCGCTACGGCCTGCCGAATAAAATCATCACAGATAACGCCACAACCTGAACAACAAAATGATGAGAGAACTGTGTGCGGATTTCAAGATCCAACATCATAATTCTCCCCCGATCGCCCCAAGACAAACGACGGGGCAGTCGAAGCGGAAACAAGAACATTAAGAGATCATTTAGAAAATGTGTGGTGACATACAAAGATTGGCATGAAATGCTTCCTTTTGCCTACACGGTTACCGGACGTCTGTTCGCACTTCAACTGGGGCAACTCCCTATTCCCTGGTGTATGGAATGGAAGCAGTACTACCTATTGAGGTAGAAATCCCCTCGTTAAGAGTACTGATGGAGGCGAAACTAGAGGAAGCTGAATGGTCCAAGCTAGATATGATCAGCTGAACCTCATTGATGGGAAGAGATTGACCGCACTCTGCCACGGCAACTGTACCAAAAAAGAATGAAAAGGGCTTATGAGAAGAAAGTACGTCCCCGGGAATTTCAAGAAGGAGACCTAGTATTGAAAAAAGTTTCACCTATCCAGAAGGATCTCCGGGGCAAGTGGGCCCCAAATTACGAGGGACCGTACGTGGTAAAGAAGGCTTTTTCTGGAGGGGCACTGATTTTAAACCAACATGGATGGCGAAGACCTCCCACTAACGGTGAATTCTGACACCATCAAGAAATATTATGCCTAAAAAATAGAAAAATAAATAGAAGAAAAAGAATAAAAGGAATACATGCTCGCTAAGTTGAAAACCCGAAAGGGCGGCTTAGGCAAAAATTAGAGCGACCCGATAAGTTGAAAACCCGAAAGGGCGGCTTAGGCAAAATTAGGGTCAAAACTAAAAAAAACAACAAAGAGAAGAAAAGAATAAAAAGGAAATACATGCTCGCTAAGTTGAAAACTCGAAAGGGCGACTTAGGCAAAAATTAGAGCGACCCGATAGGTTGAAAACTCGAAAGGGCAGCCTATGCAAAAGTTAGGGTCCAAATAAAAGAAAAAGGACAGAAAGCAATAACACAGCTCGCTATGTAAAGAGCAGTGAAGCAAAAGTCATGGCAGCCCATCAAAAGTCGGTCATAATTGCTTGGATATGTTGGTTGAGGATCTCGGAGTGTGGGGGGATAAAGCGATCCTGTCTCCTCGAAGGCTAATTGAAGAACATTCAAAATTATGATGTGAGATTATGGCACCGTGCATCTTCCGCAAAATCATTGAAAGATCTGCTAAGTTCTTGCTCCTCTTACTGTCTTTGGTAACCTAAGTGTTCTTTATATTGCCTTTCTTTTATTCACTCCTGTACAAATTGTTTCCTTTCTAATAATAAAGATCATTTTGCCTTATCCATACCCCTTTTGAAAGTCCAAAAGAATGTTTCATTGAAAATCAAAATACTGCCAATGGAACAAGTGTCAAATTCAAAAGCGTTAAAGAATGGCTTCAGTAAAACATAAGCCGGAAAGAGGTTTAATGAAATCACAGGGGATTTTGATGGTTTATGAATTCATATGAGGAAATAACTAGGTAACTGCGTAAAAAGTGCGTATAAAGAAGCAACTTAGCCCGGTTAAGCGTGGGACCAGACCCCGACCGATAGAAAAAGATGCTCAATTCTAGTTGGATCTCTATTCCGGTTCATCCTTAAAATCCAAGAGCAACGTCCTTAAGGGTTGTCGATTCAAAAAAGAAGGAAAAGAACGATCTTCGCAGTAATAGGACTGAACAAACTCTCTTGTAGTACTCATTTGTTAACAACAACCTTAAATGTCTAGCACCATAGCATCTCACATGCTCATCATGCATTCATTTACACATCATGCATCATCATTTTACTCACAAAGTCTGGTCCGGTCCAGCATCTTTAGAAGTCCTGTTTAAGCCCAGCACAGGCTGGCATCCTTTCCGTTTCCGCAAAAGTCTGGTCCCGATCCAGCATCTTTAAAATTCCTGTTCAAAGCCCAGCATCGGCCTGGCACCCCTTTTACTCACCCGCTTCAAAGCTCGGAATCGGCCCGGCACTCAATTCATTCCAAAGCCCAGAGTCAACCTGGCATCCTTTGCGTATACAATACCCTTTTACAGTTTCTATAAAGTCTAGCCTTCAACTGGCGCTTGTAAATCCCAATTCATGTCGTGTTTTGTAATTCATGTCATTCTCTCTCTCTCTTTCATTCGTTTCTTCCGGACGAAATAAGTGCTTTTGTCTTAGTTAAGTTTAGTTTTAGAATATGAAAGCCTAAGCTATTCATATTTATAGTAAAAATATAAGTAAAGAGGGGCAGCTGTCAGCACCCAATTTCGTCCGGAAGTTCTATTTCACTTTTCTATCTTTATTTCCATGCACGTATATATTTGTGGTATTTAATTATTTCTTTTTTACCTTATTAAAAATCTAAAAAATAAAAATGGAAATGGATTAATTAATTAGTTAATTAATTAATTGTTGGATAATTAATTAATTAAATGATTGATTAAACCTTAAAAAAAATGGGGGATTTTGTTTTTTTCTTTTCAGAAATTGCATTTGGGCCAACTGGGCCATCATTTGTAAATCTTGACTTTTTACATTTTTCTCTCCTTTTTCTAAATCTCTTTGGGCTTGGATTTTTTTTCTCTCTTCCGTCTTCCTTTTTTTTCCTTTCTTCCGGGCTAGTTGCTTTTAGCAAGCCCATTTGACATGGTTATTTCCCAAAACAAAAAAAGAATAAAATAACAAAATAAAAGTGGGATTGGGCGGTGGAGTGTGGACTAAAAAAGAAGAAGTTCAAAGCTGCAGGGCAGTTTCAGAGCAAGCAACTTGCAAGTTCAAGCAGAGCAAGTTGCGATGGGACAAAGGCGGTTTATTTTCCCTATATATACATACACGAACTGTAAAAAAAAGAAAAGATCTTGATTCTCAGCAGGAGTTTGAGCAAAGCAAAGTGAAGCAGAGGAAGAGGAGGAAGTTATAAGAGCGGGACTAACACACAAATTATAAGGTAAAGAAGGATAACGTGATTCGGTATCATTTTATTCCTTTTGCTTGCCTGAAATCATACTCTTATGTTTCCTATGTATGCTTGTTGCCTAATTCCTATGTATATTTTCTGTGAGCAATCAGAATGTACTATATGTGTGAGGGTAATCATAAAAACCAACAAACAAGATAATGCATACTAAACCAGTACTAAGAGTTTCAATTCAAAATCAAAGTCCTCAGTTAATCAATACATAGCCCAATAAACAGAGTTCCAATACATAGAAGTAAATGAAAAATGGAAGATTTACATAGAAATGGAAATAAGTAGCCCTCGGTGTGGCCTTGATCCACCGCTGCTTCCACCATTGTCCGCCGTCAACCACTTCCCCCCCTCCTTCTCCTGAGCAGGTCACCATTCCCTTGCTGTAAAAGGAAACCCAAACAGCCTAAAATTTACAGAAAAAGCAGAATCAACCCAAAACAGCCAAACTGAACCCAATCAGAAAAATAAAGAGAAAACGAACAAAAAAAACAGAGAGGGGGAGTGAAACATAATAAAAAATAGAGAGGAAGAAGAAGGAAGGGAGGCCGCCGTGGCCTCCCGCTGCGGCGCGGCGCCGCCGCCGTGCGTCACCAAGCCACCACAGCGGCCGTAAGTTCTCCGTCTACCCAACGCGACCACCACGGAGACGCCCCCTCCCTGCCAAACGTAGAACCACCGCCCACAACCACCGTTCATCACCCGCACCTGTAGCCCCTCTGCTGACCGCTCCGTCGTGCGCGGCCGCGGTTACTAAGCCACCACTGCGGCTGTCACCCCGTCTCCATCGTACTCTTCCCGCAGCCACCGCCGCGCGCAACACCACCACCGCCGCAGAACGGGCGTGAACCTCCGCTGTTCGAAACGGCCGCGAGCCACCGCTCGCTCTCCTCCCTCGCGCCGCCGCTGTGCGACCTTCTCCGCTGCTCCATGCAGCCGCCGTCCACTCTCGTCCCGCGGCCGTCCTCATCGAGCCGCCGGCGGCCGCGGCTGCATCCTCCTTGGCCATGCAAGGGGGCGGCCGCCCCTTCCCCTTACCCACATTTTCCCCAAAACCAAACCCTAAGGGGAACCATGTGAGAGGAAGAGATTAAGAGAGTGAGTGAGTGAATGAGGAAAGGGACGGTTGAGGGAAAAGAGATGGTGAGGGTTTGAGAAGTTTGAGAGGATGAGATGGGGGGACAGAGAGTTGAGTGGGTGAGATTGAGAGAGTTGAGTGGGTGAGGAATGTGCATCTGGGAAGGTGAAAGGGTTGAGAGTGAGGAAATGGGAAAGTGAGAAAAAGAGGAAGAGAGAGGGACGCGTGAATAGGGGGATGGAGAGAGAATGAGTGAGTGGGTAACGGAATGAGTGCATATTCTAGAAATCTCCCCTGCTGAGCTGTTCCAACTCTTTTTATCTTTTTTATTTTATTTTCTTTTCATATTATTCATGGTGTTTGAAATTCAAAATGCTGGTGCAAATTTTGGGTTGTTACATGCCCAGCCCAACTCCCTCTCTAAAAAAAATAGCAGCGATAATAATGGTAATTATAATAATGGTAATTAATAGTAAATACATAATAATTAGGATAATTGTTTGACTTGTTTTCTGTGTTTTTCTATGTGTTGTTGTGTAGGGCCAATGATGCAATCTGAGGCCCAATTTTATTTCGTTGGTGTAATTTTGTTAATTTTCTGTGTTATTATTCATCTCATTTTCTTTTGACCCACCATCTTGTATTTATTTGTAAATATTTATTTCTTTTATTTGGTCTGCTTTAAATAATTATGAATATCTGTCTGCCGTGAATTTTAGCCGCTGTTGTAAATAGTACTCGTTTATAACTTAGGACACGTGTAAATGCGTTAGTTTAATTTACTCTTTTTAACAAATAAAAATAAAATAATAATTTTTTCTAAAAATAACCGATCAAGTTAATGGAATAGCATTTCTATCCTTTAACGTATTTTTTTTAAGAAAAGCGAAGTAATTGAGTATAGTCATTTACTAGCTCAGTTATGTGTTTTCCTGAAAAAGAAAAATATTGAGTATAGTCATTTACTAGCTCATAATGCGCTTAATCTCAAATCTCTTCCAAAAATAATAATTTCTTTTAAAAAAAACTACGTTGATTGAATAGCATTTTTATCAATAACGTAAAAAAGAAAAATATTGAGTATAGTCATTTACTAGCTCAATAATGCGCTTAATCTCAAATCTCTTCCAAAAATAAGTTCTTTTCAAAAATTACGTTAATTGAATAGCATTTCTATCAATAACGTAAAAAGAAAAATATTGAGTAGTATAGTCATTTACTAGCTCAATAACGCGCGTAATCTCAAATCTCGTCCGAAAATAATCTCTTTTCAAAAAAAATTACGTTAATTGAATAGCATTTCTATCAATAACGTAAAAAGGAAAATATTGAGTATAGTCATTTACTAGCTCAATAACGTGTGAAATTTCAAATTCATTTTTCAAAGGAATGATTCTTTTCAAAAAAATTACGTTAATTGAATAGCATTGCTATCAATAACATAAAAAGGAAAATATTGAGTATAGTCACTTGCTAACTCGATAATGTAGAATTTTAAATCTTTTCTCAAAAAATGTTTTCTTCTCAAAATAAATGACGTTTATTGAATAGCATTTCTATCAATAATTCCATCTAAACAATTTCAAAGGTTCGTTGTATAGCCATTTGCTAGCATCAACTTTTGCTAAAAAATAAATTTCTTTTTTCTTTGAATTAAAAGCACTTCCAAAAACAATATCCCCATTTCCTTATTTTCAAAAAATTAAGATCAATTTCTCAAAAAAACAAAATCAATTTTTACAACACGTTTTCAGAACTACGTAGCTTTGATTTCTCCATTGCACCTGGGGATACGTAGGAGCAGGAACCGGACCCGTCAAGCCAAAATAAACAAAAAAAATGTTTTTTCCTCTTTTAATCCAAATTCAATTCTTTTTAACTTAGGTTATTTATTTAAAAATAAAAAAAACAAAAATAATTTTCATTTTCATAAAAAAACGGGTAAAACGAATATTTTCAAAGTTAACAAGTTTTGCACAATTAATTAGAGGTAACCGTTTTTTTAAACGGATGTTGTAGGGTGCTAATACCTTCCCTACACATAAATGACTCCGAACCCAAATCTGGTTTTGAAGACCATTTTTTTTAAAGGGTTTTTCCAAATGTTTTCCCTTAAAATAAACTTTGGTGGCGACTCCATTGAAACTCAATTTTTCCAATATGTTTCACCGACCCGTCGCAACCCCGGTTTCGACGATCATCAACCGCGGTGGCGCAAAAGTTGGCTCGTTGTGGACGTCCTAGCCATGTCTGTGTGCCATTATCAACAATGAGAACTCGCCACTTAAAGCATAACAAAGTGAGAATAAAAAAGAAAAAAACGCGTTTGGATACAAACTATAGTTAACCCAAACAATCCAATAAGTCATGCAGCAACAAAAAGACAAATAATCCAAGAATGTCACCATAAACAAAAACAATAGTGTTCAAAACTCACCACGTGAAACCAATAAAAAAACCTTCAAATACTTTCCACCATTCACAAACTAAGATGACGGAAACGAGCTTGGTGACGGCGGAAAAGAGTTTCAGTTACTAAAATTTCCAACAGGTCTGCCAACCTAATACACCAGGTTAAAATCGGTATCATCAATGGAGACTTTCAAATAGAGCCTGTTGTAAAAGGCGCCCTTGTTAGGATAAAACTCATATCAGGTTCTTTATGTTCAGTCCAACCATTATGCCAATAAAAAACAGCCTCCTAGATAAATTTTACCATCTCAGCAAAATGATTTAACAACAGAAATGTACATTAGCTTTAGTGATAATCAGTTTTATCCAGCCCACTTCGTAAGTAGTTTTCACATTCCTGCTCCGCATCATCTTTGGTGGTCCATGTCCCTGTATCGTCCCCCTCCTTCTTATCACATAGTAGCGATTTCAAGACAAGGGTTGATTCAACATTGGAAGGAACACGAATTCTTCATCGTCGCTTAAATAGTTGATTGTTAAGTTTGTTCCGAGGGAAAGGAAGATGTTGTAGACATCGGTAGTTATTGGACAAACTGAAACCAGATAAAGTATGAGTTCGTCATAAAACATTACAAGATAACTTGAATTTGGCCTTCATGGAGGCGGATATGAAAAAGCACTAGGGTTTTGAGAAATAGAAAAGTTTTAATTATTTGCTAATACAAATCAAAGATAATAAATACTCACTGCAGTACTTTTATAACTCACTCAACTAGTTTCATTCATTTCTTAACCAAACTCATTCACATCAAGGCCAAATGAAGTATAACTCTGGTGATAGACTTTACAACTTTTAGGGATCAAATTTCAATCATAAAAACAATAGTCATAATTCGTTATAATCCACTTTTCAAGCAAAGAAGAAAACCAATTTATCAAACATAGTTTGTATCCAAGTTAGTCCTTAACATACATCATCTAAGTCTAAACTAAAATGTTAAGTGAAATCCTTAAAATAAATTATATGTCTCTTAAGACAGATTCATTATCAAGTTACAGTGGCCTCACAGATAAACAAATCAAACCATAATGACTATAAACAAGGATTAAAACTACAACTACTACTACTATAGCATTTTCGAGCCAAGATTTAACTGTTAAAAGTCAAACCCGTCCATAGGATCATGCATAGAGATTTAGGGGCTGTAACTCAAAAACTTAAAAGCTCTAAAGTCAGACTAGTAAGTTATAGAAATAGAATTCTCATAACAATATCTTATAATTAGCTAATAAAATAGTAGAGGTATTAAGGGAATGGAAATCAAGATAGCAATAATAAAATTTCGGTGATAAAACAGAACCAAAGCTAAAAATCAATAACTATATAAACTTGTGTAGCTATATATATATATATATATATATATATATAACCGAATTTCAATTTAAGTAGACTAATCCAACCAAGGGTGATCCTTTCCTCCAGTTCTACTGCAACAAGATTCTTCCTTAGGTATTAGGGAGTCCATCAATTAAGTTTTAAGTCTAAAGTCTCTTAGTGTTCCACAAGATCAAGGTAAAAATTCTTTAGGTTCATGAACACCAAGTTCTCCGACACCCATTGTAACATGAAATCTCCAATCAAAAGTCTCACCAACAGTGACCCAATCAACCCAACATAAATCAGAAGGAAATTTACAAGGTACAAAATTATTTAACAAGTATAATATCCAGTAGAAATTTACAAGGTGCAAAACCAATGTATCACTAAAAGAAAAGTTATAAGTTACAGAAGGTTGAGAATAAAGGCCATAACATAATTTCTTGAGTTATTTAAGAATACAATCATCCAACCAAGTAAAGGAAATTCAACCAAGGGTTAGGGCCACCCCTTACAAACCAAGGTTGTTAGGCTTCCCTAACCTCCCATGAGTACCAAAATCTCCTCCCGAAATATATGCAAGCCATGAAATCCTCAATCCTACCAAGCCCTACAAATTCCCAAAATCGATCAAATCATACCCCATGAAATTCACAATTCATTACACACAACAAAACAAATCATATTACCCAACTAGAGAGAGACTAAGAATCAAACTTCAAGATTAACAAACATTCTCACCACTCATCAGGTAGCTCACTTAAGTTGTGTAACATCCTAAATTTAGGACTTAGGAATTTTAATAGAAGCCTAGGTTATGGTTTTAGCCAAGGGTCAAAAGATATGGAATCGTATGAGGAGTTGGAGTTTGGCTGGTGAATTTATGAGGGAGTTTGATTATCTAATGAGATTAGGAAGTATGAGGAGTTAATGATTGAGGGGAGTACAATTGGTTAGGTTTGGTCCATTAAGCGGAATAGGTTAACAATGGAAATTGTCCAAGGAATAGTGGAATTGTGTAGCAAGATGTGAAGGAGGGAAGGCTTTGGATGAGGGATATCTAGAGAGTAAAGGATGGTAATAGGGGTAGGACGTTGGTTGGAAAGATATAAGTGAATTGAGAGAATGGGGAGGTGAGAATGGACTACAAGAGTGAGCATGAAGGTGGGTAAGAATTTATGGGTATTAAGAGGAAATTTAGGAGAATAATTAGGTTAGGAATGTGTTATGGCAAAGGAAACTAGGAAGGATGGAGTAGGTGAGAGTAAGAGGATTTAAAGTTGAGGAGATAAGTGGTAGGATCCTCATTATATATATAGCATCTCAATAATTAGGCCATTTATAACTAAATAAGATTAGGATAATGATTTGTATGTTTGATAATTAAGAGAATGGTAATTAGGAAATAGGAGGCAAGACTTAGGCTAAAAACCATGTTTTTGGAAGTTTCAATATTTTAGCTTAGGCGAAAATGGGCTAGCTTAAGCTAGATATGCAGAAAAGATTACACTTTCAGTTTCTGCAAGTTTAGCTTAGGCGAGATCCAGCTAGCTTAAGCTAGAATCAGAGGACTTTGTACATGCTCTCTGGACATTTTTTAGCTTAGGCTAGAAATGTTTAGCTTAAGCTAGCCTCTGATTCTGTGTTTGTGCATGTTCTCTGGACTTTTTTAGCTTAGGCGAGAAATTGTTAGCTTAAGCTAGAATGGCCTGATAGCATGCAACCTGTCTTCTCGCCCAGGCTAGAATATTTAGCTTAAGCTAAAACACACTTAAGTTGGTTTTTAGTGATTTTTTCCAACAGAATTGTCAGATTCTTTAGTTTCCTCCTTTGAGGTTCTAGAGAGAGGTCAGAGAGTTTAGAGAGAGGAAAGGGTTTTCTTGATGGAATTGGGTGTTTTGGGGCTTGAAGGCTTGGATAGGAGGATGGATCTTCACTTCAAGCTTCTCCTCTACTTCAATTTCTCCTCTCTGAGTACCCTTTGGGTAAGTGCAACTCACCCACTTTCACATTATATGGTTGAATGCCCTAGCATGATCCTTATTTTTAAATCCTCTTCTTATTTTGTAAATTTGAATACTTGGTAATTACCAAAGTTTCTTGTATGATATAGGTTAGGGAAGCCTCTTAGGATTTAGGGTTTAGTATCCACATTGTTGCAATTGTATGATTTAGGAGCATGAATATAGGAATTCTATGGAAATTATGTTGGTGTATTGTGTAAATTGGCTATTTGAGTTGTTAAGGAAATGGTATCTCTAAACATAGTTTTATGAGTATGAAGTATAAGTATTTGATAATTGAGTTCTCATGGAGCATATTTAGCATTATGAAATTTTAAGCCGGTTTCGACCGTGAGTAATTCAAGCCGGCCTTTGCGCTGTGAGTTAAAAACTAAATAATTAAGTAAAACACGACTTCGGTCCAGTATGGGTGGGATTCGTCCCCGGGAAAGCCGGTTCCCGTAGTCTGAGCTCAGGTCTAACTCCAGAAAGTGATAAGATCATGCCTGCTGGGCATAGCAGTGAGTGCATCATGAACATCATAATTCACATCATTCATCAGTTCATATTAATTAAGTTATATATTGCTTTTAGTCTGTTGTTAACTATTGGTAAATATATTTTATGTATTTAGTTTGTTAATATGTCACATGTGATGTTTGATAAATGTTGTTTGATTTCCCACACTTTATATGCTTGGTTGTACTTGCTGAGACTGTAGTCTCACCCCACGTTTCGGGGATCTTCTCTAGTTGTGCAGGGAACACTAGATATTGATAGAGCAGGAAAAGGAATTGTGGAGCCGAGTTCTTTTCCAGATGGAGTTTGATCCATTAGAAGTAGATCCTGATGTAATTAAGTTTTAGTGGATTATTGATGTATATGTAAGATTTATACTTATTTAGGGATTTCGATGTATGTTTGTAACTGCTTAAGCTAATCGTTGGAAAGCCTAAGCTTTTTGTTTGATGATATCGGAAAATTAACGAAATAATTTCAAGAAATTCAGGAACAGTGTCTCCAACGGGCATTATTTCTGAGTTGAGAAATTAGGGCGTTACATTTTGGTATGCAGTTCAATCCAATTGGACTGTGGTTAGGTTGGTTGCCCGTGACTTACTATGATCTCGCAGTACACGTACTCATTGTAGGGACTGATCACTTCTATAGTGTGTGCGATGTACATGGAGATTATGGTTAGTTATGTGAGTAGGATACCTTGGTCAGGAAGTTAGGACACTTCCTCAATAAGGTTAGAGCCACCTATCTTGTATTAGAAAGAGAGTAACCTAGGTTTATTCCTAAGAACAGTATCCTCACCCTAGAAGCTTTATAGAATGTGACCCTGAAGCTCTAAGTGGACATTAGGCACCCTGAGGAAGTTAGTTAAGATAGATTCATCATTTTTCTGGGGGATGGTTGTTGTTTGACTTATAATGTAATCTTGATTGTGTAACTGTATGATTTGAATGTGCTGTGTAACTTGCTATCAGTTTGTGACATTAGTTTGTATGAGTAATTTCTTGGCATATTGTGTTAGAGTGTAAGTGCTTGTTAGGTAGTAAATATATAGTTGAAGTTCTTTTAATGCAAACCCTTGTTTAGGTCATATTAGAGGGATTGAGGGAAGATTAGTTTAGATTAGGGTAATTATCTTATTTAGAGTAAACCAAGCCTACATAGTTATGCAGGTGGGATTTGAATCATTAGGAAGGTATGGGAAATTAAAAAAATTACATAGGTCCAGGATCTACCCTAAAACAGTAACATGGTGCAAATATCATAGGCATATAAAACCTAAGTTAGGAAAGGCTAAGGAGTGAGAGTTCTTTTGGGAAGAAATGAGAATAGATGTATTCCTTAATTCATCGTGGAGTAGTTAGGGGACCTGCCAAACGGGTAGTGAGTTTTCAGTTATCTAACATTTTTGCCCTACCATGAGTTACAATTAGAACATCGTTAACCCTACTGAGTGGGTAAGTTATCACGAGAGAACCATACCTTCACTCTTTCTTTTCCACCTTTAGAATATCAATATGATCCTTTCATTCATACCTTTAGTCTAACTATCCTGGTCTTAACCTCGAGGACTCGGAGAGAGTACTCGAGAGAGGAGTGAGATAAAGGTCGCTAGCCAGGGTAGTGAGATCAAACTAAACTCGTCCCTAGAAAACCAATTTAGTCAAAACACCATCCTAGTCACCTAAATGAACCTATTAGTGTTAAGTGAGGGAAACCTAGTTACAACCCTTCTAGGGGAGAAGAATCTGAGTCAAGGAGATTAGGAGACGTAGTGCAAATTTCATAAGGTAGCAGCATAGTGCCTACAGACCTAAGTGAGAAAAAGATTTTCCTAATTAAGTTACATTAGAGGTAACCTTTTAGAAAAGAATTAGGAATCACCAGAGGGGATCATCAAAACATGTAGTAAATAAATCAAACACCTCAATAAGGATAGAAAGATAGTAGGAGAAATTTAGACAGTTCTGGACCAATTAGGAAGGAGAGGGGTGGGAATTTGAAGTCTTGTTAGGAAATGAGTAGAACTAGAAGATTACCCAGGCCACCTTAGAGTTATCTAAGAAATTGTCAAGCAACTATAAATATCTTCCAGTCTCATAGATAATCAACCTTATCCATGAATTCCAGGAGTGAAATTCTAGAACTTTAAACCATATACCTATATGTTGTAGTTGTGACCATGTTTATATATGTTCACATCCTAAACAGAAACAGGGAATTCCAGTTTACACCATAATAGTAATAACCCAGATACCGGGAGTTATGAGAGGGAAAAAAATAAATTAGTTAGGCATCTGGATGTAGGCTTGATATCCAAGAGAGAAATCAAGATTTAGAACACTGAGAAATATTAGGAAGAGCCTGAAAAAACCTTAAGGGGTAGCCTTATAGGTAGGATATGTGAAGCTATAGAAGGCACTCAGTACTCGAGCATGACTAAGTTTTACACAACCTAAAAGTTAGAATTGACTGTATATAGTTAGGCTTGGCCTAGAATGTTAGGAAGAATTAAGAGATGTTAGGTTCACGCATTTGGTTAGAACTTTAAGGCATTTAGAAACCCTTATTTACAGGAGGACCGGGTGTGGATGACCTTAAGTCACTTTCCTTTTCCCGTAAGAACTTAGAACCAAACTAAGTACAAGCCCTGACGGACGGTAGGGTAAGGTAGAAAAAGATCCCATTATGGGAATATAGGCGATTATGAGAGTTTACCGCGTCCATGCTATGACCGGTAGGTATTTCACTAACGTTTATGGCATGGGTGCTTGATAGGATTTCGATGTTTTCTTAGAGGAATGAGTGATTTTCATCACACTTTAGTGTGGTATGTGATTATGTGACTTTGTGAACTTAATTCCTTGAACATGACGTGAGTGTTGGACCACTCCACCGACACAAACTTAGTGATTCAAGGAGTTAAGTAAAATTTGTGCATGACTTATTGATATTAACACAGTAGAACTTAAAATATAAACTTGTAAATCACTTAGAATTTTTCTAAGCATAACTGAGTCAGTAAAATCCTAAGATCTAAAACCAACCAGTGGTTGTTGGAATTAAGTATTGAATTAGAACCTTACTCAGCTTTGTGTGAATTTGTTCACTTTTTAGATCCTATAAAGTGAGTTGTGTACCAAATTAGTTGAATATATTAGAATGGAGTGTGTAGTGTGTGAACCCATCAGAGAAAAACCATACTAGGAACTTGGAAGAGAGGTATAAGTTTCGGAACAAGTCTTCCGAGAAATAAGGTGATAGAAGGTGAATTAATGTTAAGAAATAACCAGAGCGAATTTTGGGGATAAATTTCATTTTTTTTAGAGGGGGTAGAATTGTAACATCCCAAATTTAGGACTTAGGAATTTTAATAGAAGCCTATGTTATGGTTTTAGCCAAGGGTCAAAAGATATGGAATCGTATGAGGAGTTGGAGTTTGGCTGGTGAATTTATGAGGGAGTTTGATTATCTAATGAGATTAGGAAGTATTTGGTTAGTAATGATTGGGGGGAGTACAATGTGTTAGGTTTGGTCCATTAAGCGGAATAGGTTAACAATGGAAATTGTCCAAGGAATAGTGGAATTGTGTAGCAAGATGTGAAGGAGGAAAGGCTTTGGATGAGGGATATCTAGAGAGTAAAGGATGGTAATAGGGGTAGGACGTTGGTTGGAAAGATAGAAGTGAATTAAGAGAATGGGGAGGTGAGAATGGACTACAAGAGTGAGCATGAAGGTGGGTAAGAGTTTATGGGTATTAAGAGGAAATTTAGGAGAATAATTAGGTTAGGAATGTGTTATGGCAAAGGAAACTAGGAAGGATGGAGTAGGTGAGAGTAAGAGGAGTTAAAGTTGAGGAGATAAGTGGTAGGATCCCCATTTATATATATAGCATCTCAATAATTAGGCCATTTATAACTAAATAAGATTAGGATAATGATTTGTATGTTTAATAATTAAGAGAATGGTAATTAGGAAATAGGAGGCAAGACTTAGGCTAAAAACCATGTTTTTGGAAGTTTCAGTATTTTAGCTTATGCGAAAATGGGCTAGCTTAAGCTAGATATGCAGAAAAGATTACACTTTCAGTTTCTGCAAGTTTAGCTTAGGCGAGATCCAGCTAGCTTAAGCTAGAATCAGGGGACTTTGTACATGCTCTCTGGACATTTTTAGCTTAGGCTAGAAATATTTAGCCTAAGCTAGACTCTGATTCTGTGTTTGTGCATGTTCTCTGGACTTTTTTAGCTTAGGCGAGAAATGGTTAGCTTAAGCTAGAATGGCCTGACAGCATGCAACCTGTCTTCTCGCCCAGGCTAGAATTTAGTTAGCAGCTAGAACACACTTAAGTGGGTTTTTAGCGATTTTTTCCAACAGAATTATTAGATTCTTTAGTTTCCTCCTTTGAGGTTCTAGAGAGAGGTCAGAGAGTTTAGAGAGAGGAAGGGGTTTTCTTGATGGAATGGGGTGTTTTGGGGCTTGAAGGCTTGGATAGGAGGATGGATCTTCACTTCAAGCTTCTCCTCTACTTCAATTTCTCCTCTCTGAGTACCCTTTGGGTAAGTGCAACTCACCCACTTTCACATTATATGGTTGAATGCCCTAGCATGATCCTTATTTTTAAATCCTCTTCTTATTTTGTAAATTTGAATACTTGGTAATTACCAAAGTTTCTTGTATGATATAGGTTAGGGAAGCCTCTTAGGATTTAGGTTTTAGTATCCACATTGTTGCAATTGTATGATTTAGGAGCATGAATATAGGAATTCTATGGAAATTATGTTGGTGTATTTGTGTAAATTGGCTATTTGAGTTGTTAAGGAAATGGTATCTCTAAACATAGTTTTATGAGTATGAAGTATAAGTATTTGATAATTGAGTTCTCATGGAGCATATTTAGCATTATAACATTTTAAGCCGGTTTCGACCGTGAGTAATTCAAGCCGGCCTTTGCGCTGTGAGTTAAAAACTAAATAATTAAGTAAAACACGACTTCGGTCCAGTATGGGTGGGATTCGTCCCCGGGAAAGCCGGTTCCCGTAGTCTGAGCTCAGGTCTAACTCCAGAAAGTGATAAGATCATGCCTGTTGGGCATAGCAGTGAGTGCATCATGAACATCATAATTCGCATCATTCATCAGTTCATATTAATTAAGTTATATATTGCTTTTAGTCTGTTGTTAACTATTGGTAAATATATTTTATGTATTTAGTTTGTTTATATGTCACATGTGATGTTTGATAAATGTTGTTTGATTTCCCACACTTTATATGCTTGGTTGTACTTGCTGAGACTGTAGTCTCACCCCACGTTTCGGGGATCTTCTCTAGTTGTGCTGGGAACACTAGATATTGATAGAGCAGGAAAAGGAATTGTGGAGCCGAGTTCTTTTTCAGATGGAGTTTGATCCATTAGAAGTAGATCCTGATATAATTAAGTTTTAGTGGATTATTGATGTATATGTAAGATTTATACTTATTTAGGGATTTCGATGTATGTTTGTAACTGCTTAAGCTAATCGTTGGAAAGCCTAAGCTTTTGTTTGAGGATATCGGAAAATTAATGAAATTATTTCAAGAAATTCAGGAATAGTGTCTCCAACGAGCATTATTTCTGAGTTGAGAAATTAGGGCGTTACAAGTTGGCCCTTCTATGAGAGGGTTATATTTACTAGGCCCTTAAGACGACATCCTAGCGGGTACCTTGGATAAGGGTCCTGTCCTTGGAAAGATGTCTATGCTATCCTCCCTCCCTATCTGGTGGCCAGTACTATCCTTGTTAGAGGGAACATTCTAAACTCCCTCACCAAGGCTTCCTATTCAAGTCCCTTACCATAATCATGTATACAACGCACAAACTATAAGGGTGATCAGTCCCTATAAGGAGTACGAGGTACTGTAGGATCATAGGAAGTCACAGGCAACTAACTTGACCACGGTCCAATGGATTGAACTGCTTTGATACCATAATGTAACGTTCTAATTCCGGAAACCTAGGAACAGTGCCCGTTGGAAGCACCTTCCTAAATTTTTGAATTTATTTTTGCGACATTACCGACATCGTCAACATATAACACATGCAAAGTTTAGGTAACCAACGTTTACTTAAGTGGAACTTTCCAAGCATACAATTATACAATAATTGCCATTAACAGGCTACAATACAACAAGAACAACTAACTCATTACTATCCTCCTTCCAATACAAAAGAGTCTAGCTTTTCTAATTCATATAACTTGTAGGGGAAAGCTATCCATCCCTAGGCCAACGGCTAACTTTCCATACTCCAGCTAGACGTCCTGCATATCTAAATGTTCCATAAAACGTGTGGTGAGACTTACGCCCCAGTGTGATAAAGCAAGCAGTGTAGGGTGGCATACAGATGAAATGCAGCAGTCAAACATACTCAGCAGTCCCAATACATGTACAGTTACTATGAAATTATGCAAACATGACTATGATGTGTTTTTACCCAACACCCGGGGTGAGGGGTCTTTCTTTATCTATGACTGTGATTGAGCGCTCGGCCATGTGACTAAGGACCATCGTCCAGGGCCACTTACGATTAAGTCTTATTATCAATGAAATATCAATGCATGTTGTCATTTTTAGCTTGAGGACCCCCATCTCCCTCTTGGCCTAGAGTTTGGTGTGGTTACCTCGTTTTTCTTATAATTTAATGCCCAAAGGTCTGTGATGGTTCGGAGACCCTGTGATAGTCCGAAGACCCTGTGATGTTTCCTTGCTTGGCCGTAAGCCCCTGAATGCTTGGAGGTATTATACACACACACACACACACACATCTAAGGGTATGAGTGGCATGGTATGCACAAGCAACTATTCCATAAAGATTTCAAACTCAAAAACCTAAGCATAACCTAGGGTTTCAATACATCAATACATTCCATGCAAGAAATACTTACTAGCCCTAGAATCAACCAATGACATTCACAAACAGAGGTAAAGAAGCAAGGGGAAGAAGAATGGGGAAATAAATAGAGCAATCAAGATGAAAGTGAGTGGGTGACCATACTCACCTAAGAAGTAGGGGAAATAGGATGATTGAGGGGTGGAGAATGAGGATCCAAGGCTCCTCTAGAGATTTGAGGCTTCAATCCAAGCTTCTCTCCTTCGATTTCCCTCTCTCTAGTTCCCCTCTCTGAAAGTGGAGAAAAAAGGAAAGGAATGAGGGCAAAAGCCCTATGAATCTGCTTTTTAAAACTGGATCTGCGCGTTCTCGCTCAAGCGAGAGTTTCTCGCTTGAGCTAGCCTCTAAAACCTTCTCTGGTCACACGTTCTCGCTCAAGCGAGGATATTCTCACTTGAGCGAGACAAATTCAGAGAGAATGAGCCTGTTTGAAGGTGAAACTGAAACCGGAATACTATCGTGTAGCATATCAAACTGAAGCCCTAAATTGTAGCTTTCTAATGCAACTTGAATCACCTAAATCGGACACCTTCAACTTTAGATATCATCAAATTAGTGCACCAAGGTCATTAGGCTTAAAATCCAAAATTAAGCAACAACCTTGATTGAAGCCCAACAGGGTACACTTCACCTGAACAATGATATAAATCTTCAATTCACTCCAATAAGGCTAAGGTTAAAGGTTCTAAGCGTCTATAAAAATACACTCGTCATAATGTTTTTCCTCTATTTCCTTACTACTAAAACATACTCCCTATGTCCTAGCTTATCTTCCTCATAAGTTTAATTGTGATATGAAATGGGGACTTAGCGTTAGGATATACGTTTAGGATTCTCTCTAGAATTCAAATCTTTTCTTAAATTCCTATTCTCTTTCTCTGAATAGATTCCTTAACCTGTGATTTCTCTTACAGTTCTTAGTGTCCTAATTTTTGGGATGTTACAATTCTACCCCCCTTAATAAATTTCGTCCTCAAAATTTGCCTCTACAACTTTTAAACTCTATTATCTTATGATAATATCATTAGGGATTGGGTGAGCTAGCCTAGTGTTCCTACTCTCTTCATTGTAAGGTTTGCTCTATGGGCTTAGGCTACAGGTCCTCAAGTGTACTACATATATACTCCCCGAAAAAGTACAACGCCCCGTGATTGCTAACCAAGTTTCACATGTAAGGATTGTGACCTAACTGATTGATCTTGTCTGACCTAACCCAAATCATAATCGGTTACTGGGATTGTACACGTCCATGAATACATTCCTCTAGCTACACCATTAATATTGTATCCACCTCTGTCGATCCAATTGTGACAAAATGGTTTCTAGACTCAAATTATATCCCTCGCCTAGACTACCTATATTATTGGGGTCGGTTGCTACCTAACTATTCTTATGTCATTATTGATAATCTAAAATTCGATTATTCACATGTTCTAATCATTTCTAATAACATAATAATTCGAAGGCCAAGTCTATATATTCACCCAACCAAACCATCAACCAAAGTAATCAAATAAGCCATGAATCCATATTAACCCAATGCACAAAAGTTTTAAACTCCCAAATTAGAATCCCAAAATTGTAAATCACAACCATACAAATTTTGAAAACCATTCATAAAAGAAGAAAGAAATTGAATAAAGGCCACGACTAACTAAGTCTCTTCTCCACCAAAATCAACCAATCAAAACAGATACACCAAGGTGTAGGTGCTAAAGGAATTTATACATTGTAGAGCAGAATATACATTTAAAACAATAGTTCCAAGTGTTTGAAAAATCAAACCAAGAAGTGAGGAGATAGTCAATTAAGAGTTATAAGTAAAATCACACCATGTCTTGAACCAAAATCATCCAGGTTAAGGCTAGGACTTAAGGTGTAACCATTATGTAGGATTCTTAAACATATAAGACAGTTTAGAGGATTGGATACAACAACCATATAATTTGTGAACAAACTCATAAGGTAATGGATAAACCTCGAGCAAACCCCCTGAATTAAAGCCTCATCATCTCTTAACCAAGTGCATCCAAATCAAGGCTAAAGATTAAGATATATGCATTAGAGAATTTTTCTTACTTTAAAACATATTATGTGTTTTATGATTAGTCACCCTATAGCTTACAATTCCACTCGCCAAGTGAAGGAAAATCAATTAGAAGGCATAAGCCTAAAACAACTTCCTTTATAAATTACTTTCATTTCATACAAGTCTAAGAACCATGTAAAGCCATTTAAGTAAAACCATAAATCTTAGGAGCAGATTTTTGAATGATGAAACAACCACCATATAGGTTATAAATTAACCCCACGAGGTAAGAAAAATTGATTAAGAAGCATAGGACATAAACCACTTCATCTCTTGATTAGTTCATCCATTTTAAGGCCAAGGATTATGGTGCAGCTATTAGATAAAGTTCTAAACCTTCTGGGGCAGATTTTAAGATAAACAAACAGAGACTAAATGAACCATAAATAAACTCATAGGAAGAAGGAAAAATCAATTAAGGCATGTGCTTGTCTTCTCAACTAGTTTCATTCATTTCTTAACCAAACTCATTCACATCAAGGCCAAATGAATTATAACTCTTGGGATAGATTTTACAATTTTTAGGGATCAGATTTCAACCATAAAAATAGTAGTCATAATTTTTATAATCCACTTTTCAAACAAAGAAGAAAACCGATTTATCATAGCACAGGTTGTATCCAAGTTAGTCCTTAAAATACGTCATTTAAGTCTAAACTAAAATCTTAAGTAAAATCCTTAAGTTAAATTATATTTCTCTTAGGACAGATTCATTATCAAGTTACAGTGGCCTCACAGATAAACAAATCAAACCATAAAGACTATAAACAAGGATTAAAACTACTACTCCTACTATAGCATTTTCGAGCCAAGATTTAACTGTCAAAAGTCAAAACCGTCCATAGGATCATGCATAGAGGTTTAGGGGTTGTAACTCAAAAACTTAAAGGCTCTAAAGTCAGACCAGTAAGTTATAGAAACAGAATTATCATTACAATATCTTAGAATAGCTAATAAAATAGTAGACGTATTAAGGGAATGGAAATCAAGATAGCAATAATAAAATTTTGTAGATAAAACAGAACCAAAGCTAAAAATCAATAACTATCTCTGTTCTAAATTGCGGTCCGCAACAGGTGTTGCAGCCGCAATATTGTTGTTTCGGTCGACCTTGCAACGGCATCACCCCGTATTCACCGAAAATGGCCGCAACGTAATGTCATAACGCCGCAATGGAACCGCAACACCGTTCCATTTTACTTCCTTAAAAAAAATCCAGACCCAATCATCCAATCTTGACCGCAAAATCACTCACCTTATCTCTTTGTCACTTTTCTCCCATCCTCTCATTCTTGTAGATCGCATCTGCCTTGCCTTTGCTTCTTGCTTTTCTGAAGAGTGAAGACTGAAATAGACCACAGTGTAAGCTCTCCCTCTCAATCTCTTTTCCTTTCGATTCTATCTTTCATGCATCTTTACTCTATCTCTCGATCTCGACCTTGCTTTGCTTTGCTCGTTTGCTATTTGTTTCCATTTACTTTTTCGGCGTGACGGTAGTTACTGCATGTAAGAGAGGGCGCGGCTAAGACTTGATAGTGAGAGATAGGGAATAAAAATAATGAAGGGGGAGAGGAAGAGTGATTCAATGTAGGGGATGGGGCAGCTGCATGTATCAAATGGTGTGTGACTTATGAGAGGTGTGTGTCGTGTGGGTCTGTGAGTGGGTTAGTAATATAGTGGTTTGAAAAGAAAGAGAAAAGAGATGGAAGGGTGCTTTGTGAGTGGGTTAGTAATATAGTGATTTGAAAAGAAAGTGTGAAAAGGGAGGATGGGGAAACCCGTGCGGTCTGTAAGTGGAGAGGAATTTGGCGAGGTGTGGGGGGGGAGGTAGAGTGGGAGGGAGTGTTGTGGGTTAGGAATTGGAGGGGTGGTGTGGAGCGGGTAGATTGGAGGAAGGAATTTTGTGGGTTTGGAATTTTTTTTTGGTGGAGGTGGGATATAGAATTTAAGATATTATTTTTTATTAGAAATTAGAAATTTTAAGAGAAAATTATTTTGATATAAGATTAATGGATCAAAGGATTTTGTGGTGGGAGAGGTGGGAATTTAGGAGATGGATAATTGGAATAAAATAAATTAATGGATCAAAATATTTTTAAAGAAAAAAAATTAAGGCCATAAAGATAGAATGTGAAAAAAATTAATTTTGGATATGTTTAGTGTATATTTTAATTGTAATTTGTAGTCTATATATATTAATTATATGTTAAGTTATATTTTAATTGTATGTTAAGTTATTATATATTATTATATGTTAATGATTAGTCTATTTATATTTAGTCCATTGCTGTAAAGTTTTAAATTTAATTTAAATATTACTTGACATTTATTTCATTTATTCTAAATAGGTGTACAATGCCACCAAGAGAAGAATGGCCAATTGGAAGATTGGAGGGTGGTCCAAGTGATGATATTGGATGGAATTTTGGAGTACCGATAGGTGGAAGTCGAAATAATGTCCAATGTAAATTTTGTGGTAGAGTACTAAGGGGGGCGTCACTAGGTTGAAGCAACATCTAGGCACATTTGTCCGGACAAGTAGCTGCTTGTCCTAGTGTTAAGTCATTTGTCAGGGAGGAATATGATGAAACTCCTCAAACATACTCAAAAGAAGAAACGTGACTCTAAAAAAACAAAAGAAGATTTTGAGGCATGGTTTAAGAGGAGAAGGAGAAGATATCGAGGACCTAATTTATGAGCAAATAAGGCTAGCTACACAAGAAAGCATCATATCACAACGTCGGTGGGAAAGATAGGCAACACTTTAGACAACAAACAGGGGGATATAGGAATATACCATGAACAAGGTGGAAGCTCCCATGCAAGTGCTAGTGGAAGCTGCAAGGCGGAAGACATTTCTTTTTCCTTAAGGTCTACATATATTGATCTTGCGAGAAGTCAAAGTAAACAACCAAAAATCAAAACGGGTTTCATGAAAACATTGAGGCAGAAGCTCGGAGAAGCAGTAAGCAAATTTATGATTTATGATCGTTTACCTATGAATTTATCCAACTCTCCTTGGTTGCATAATTTGATTATTATGCTGCTTTTGAGGTAGGCCCCAGGAGTTAATGTCCAACACCTTATGAAATTTTGATGTATATTTGGAAGCTGAATATACAAAAGTGCAAGAAGATTAAATAAGTTGACAAGTATATGGAAGGAAAAAGGAGTAACAATAATGTGTGATGGTTGGACAGATGGTATAAACCACACACATATTATGAATTTTTCTAGTATACAACAGTAAAGGGACAATTTTCTTAAAATATGTTGATGCGTCTAGTGTTGATACTAGAAATACTGATTATCACTTCAAGTTATTAGATAAAGTTGTGGAAGAAGTGGGAAGAAGAATATGTGGTTCAAGTGGTTACAGATAATGAGAAAGCATTTATTAAAAGCAGCTGGTCAAAATTGATGGTGAAGAGGCCACATCTATATTGGTTTGCATGTGCAAGCTCACTATTTGGATCTTTGTTTGGAGGATATAGGAAAAAAGAAAAATGTGCCAAAAGTTGTTAAGTAAAGCAAAGACAGTGACAACATTTATCTACAATTGGGGGACTGATAATTTATAATATTATTATTGTTATTAAATCTTATATTCTTAATTTTGGTATATATATATTTTTTAACTTTATTTTTAGGGTATTTTCTCAATCCACAATTTCAATATGGAGTTTGAACATGGATAAGATGTATATAAAGAAACATTTGAAGCAACCAATAAGTCATCATAAAATTGGAAGGAAACATGGATGATCAAATTAAAGCTCTGAATCAGGTTAGTAATGACTAGTTATATTTTGATCGTATAAATTACAATTTATTATTATATATTTACGTATTGACATATTATATTATGGTATTTAGTTGATGTTGTTTAAAGAAATGAGTGAGACATTTGGTACACCTCAAGCTCAAAAGCTTGATCTAGAATGAATCCAGGTAAAACACTACTTTTGCTAATTTATAAATAAATTTACTTTCAATTTACGTTTTACATAACTAATAGTTTTTTTAATTATTCTTGTTCATTTAAAAAGCTGAATGGAGGTTGGTATTTGGTACATGTGCTCCTGAACTTCAACGTTTTCTATCAAGATTCTTAGTCAAATAACTTCAGCCACAAATTGTGAAAGAAATTGGAGCACATTTAGCTACATACATACCAAGACAAGGATAGACTCAAATATAAAAAGTTACAAAACTTGTCTTCGTGCATTATAATATGAAGTTGAAAATGAGGCATGAAATGAGAAAAAGTCAAGAAGAAATTGAAGGAAGTTTGAATCCAATCAATCTTGACTACATATTTCAGAAAGATGATCCATTATCTCCATGGACTGAAGAAAGAGAAATCCATTGCTAGATGGAGTGCAAAATTCAAAATGGTTGCCTAGAATTGATACTAATGATGAAGATGTGGAAGCTGGTGATAGAGATGCACATTCTAATGAAAATAGTGGTGGTTTAAGTACACCCAGTAATAATAGTGGTAATGGTGGTGGTAATGTACAAGTTGAAGATAGAGCTGATGAGGATACTGAGGATGAAGTATGGCAAAATAATACATATGAGGAGGTGCCATATAATAGGTGTGACAAAAGCGTGATGATTGATATGACTACTAGACCATATATGGTTCCTTCTGATAGCTCATTTCCTAGCAACAGAAGGGGTGAGTCACAATCTGGGAGAGGAAAAAAGAAAAAATATTCCACCTGAAGATTCTTCTTCTCATATTGCACAAAGTTTCAGTGACTTCAGCATTGATGAATCTTCTCAAAGTAGTCAATACTATCCACGAGAGTATTATCAATGTCCTTATTTCAAAGCATACAACCAATCTGCAAGTGACCACACTCACCCATACCACCAATTACCAATGAATTATCATGATTCTTATTATCCACAACAAAGTGGTGGATTTTTTAATTATGTCTTTGGACAAGGAGCTACACAAGGTGATAGCCAAAATGAAAGTGAAGGTTGTGATCTTCCACGTCATTCTACCACGTGGTAACAAGTATCATGTAAGTTTTATTTTTATTATGTTTGATTGATTGCTTAGTATTTTGAATTTAATAATTTACTTAACTATTTCAAAACTTAAAGTTACATTAAGTTCATTATTTGTGAAGATTTTAAGATATTAATTGTGGGTTTTTATCATATTTTCTTTTGCAGGGAAATTGTATCTATGAAGAATGACAATGTATTATTGTATTTAGATAACTAATGACAATAAAAATTATAGGAGATTTACATTCCTTTATGTGACTTTAATTACTTTTATTAAATCTATTTAAGATTTATTTAGCTTTATATGCTTTAAAATTTCTTATGTGATAATGTTATTATGCTTATGTATGCTTAAGGCTTGAAGAAATAATCCTAATAACATACATTATAATTTTCATAACAATAATTATGTTATTTTTATTATATATCTATTTTAAAGTTATTTATTGAAATGATATTAAAATCTTTAAAATGATAAAAAATAATACAATCTTGTAAATAAATTATATACCAATAATTATATATTTTTTTACTATTGGGGCAATCCAAAAAATAATTCACACCGAAGTGACCACAATCCGCATGCAGCTGCCGCAATGGCCGCAATCGCAGCGATCGCAACCACGACCGCATCTGTTGATTTAGAACCATGGTAACTATATAAAACTTGTGTAGCTATATATATATATATATCTATATATATATATATATATATATGTAACCGAATTTCAATTTGAGTAAACTAATCCAACCAAGGGTGATCATTTCCTCTAGTTCTACTGCAACAAGATTCTTCCTTAGGTATTAGGGAGTCCATCAATTAAGTTTTAAGTCTAAAGTCTCTTAGTGTTCCACAAGATCAAGGTAAAAAATTCTTTAGGTTCATGAACACCAAGTTCTCCAACACCCATAGTAACATGAAATCTCCAATCAAAAGTCTCACCAACGGTGACCCAATCAACCCAACATAAATCAGAAGGAAATTTACAAGATACAAAATTATTTAACAAGTATAATCCAGTAGAAAATTTAGAAGGTGCAAAACCAACGTATAACTAAAAGAAAAGTTATAAGTTGCAGAAGGTGGAGAATAAAGGCCATAACTTAATTTCTTGAGTTATATAAGATTACAATCATCAACCAAGTAAAGAAAATTCAACCAAGGGGTTGGGGCCACCCGTTACAAACCAAGGTTTCTAGGCTTCCCTAACCTCCCATGAGTACCAAAATCTCCTCCCAAAAATATATGCAAGCCATGAATCCTCAATCCTACCAAGCCCTACAAACTCCCAAAATCGATCAAATCATACCCCATGAAATTCACAATCCATTACACACACACACAAAACAAATCATATTACCCAACTACTTAGAGAGACTGAGCATCAAACTTCAAGATTAAAATACATTATCACCACTCATCAGGTAGTTCACTTAAGTTAGCCCTTCTATGTGAGGATTATGTTTACTAGGCCCTTAAGACGACATCCTAACGGGTACCTTGGATAAGGGTCATGTCCTTGGAAAGATGTCTATGCTATCCTCCCTCCCTATCAGGTGCCCAGTACTATCCTTGTTAGAGGGAACATTCTAAACTCCCTCACCAAGGCTTCCTATTCAAGTCACCAACCATAATCCTGTATACAACGCACAACCTATAGGGGTGATCAGTCCTTATAAGGAGTACGAGATACTGTAGGATCACAAGAAGTCACAGGCAACTAACTTGACCATAGTCCAATGGATTGAACTGCTCTGATACCATAATGTAATATCCTAATTCTGGAAACCTAGGAACAGTGCCCGTTGGAAGCACCTTCCTAAATTTCTGAAAATATTTTTGTGACATTACCGATATCGTTAACATACAACACATGCAAAGCTTAGGTAACCATCATTTACTTGAGCGGAACTTTCCAAGCATACGGTTATACAATAATTGTCGTTAACTGGATTACAATACAACAGAAACTACTAACTCATTTACTATCCTCCTTCCTATACAAAAAAGTCTAGCTTTTCTAATTCATATAACTTATAGGAGAAAGCTATCCATCCCTAGGCCCATGACTACCTTTCCATACTCCAGCTGGACGTCCTGAATATCTAAATGTTCCACAAAACATGTGGTGAGACTTATGTCCCCGTGAGTGTGATAAAGCATGCATTGTAGGGTGGCATACAAATGGAATGCATCAGTCAAATATACTCAACAGTTCCAATACATGTATAGTTACTATGAAATTATGCCAACATGACTGTGATGTGTTTTTACCCGACACCCGGGGCCTTTTCTCTAATTGTGACTATGATTGAGCGCTTGGCCATGTGACCAAGGACCGTCGTCCTGGGCCACCTATGATTAAGTCTTATTATCAATGAAATAACAATGCATGTTGTCATTTTTAACTTGAGGACCCCCATCTCCCTCATGGCCTAGAGTTCGGTGTGGTTACCTCGTTCTTCTTATAGTTTAATGCCCAAAGGCTTGTGATAGTTCGAAGACCCTGTGACGTTTCCTTGCTTGGCCATAGGCCTCTGAATGCTTCAAGGTAATATATATATATATATATACACACACATCTATGAGTATGAGTAGCATGGTATGCACAAACAACTATTCCATAAAGTTTTGCAACTCAGAAACCTAAGCTTAACCTAGGGTTTCAAGACATCAATACATACCATTCAAGAAATACTTACTAGCCCTAGAATCAACCAATAACATTCACAAACAAGGTAAAGAAGCAAGGGGAAGAAGAATGGGGAACATACAATAGAGCAATCAAGATGAAAGTGAGTGGGTGACCACACTCACCTCAAGAGTAGGAAAAATAGGATGATTCAGAGGTGGAGAATGATGATCCAAGGCTTCTCTAGAGATTTGAGGTTTCAATCCAAGATTCTCTCCTTCGATCTCCCCCTTTCTCTAGTTCCTCTCTTTAAAAGTGGAGAAAAAAGGAAAGGAATGAGGGCAAAAGCCCTATGAATCTGCTTTTAAAAATTGGATTTGCGCATTCTCGCTTAAGCGAACCTCTAAAACCTTTTCTGGTCGCACGTTCTCGTTAAAGCGAGGATATTCTCGTTTGAGCGAGACAAAGCCAGAGAGTAAACTCTAAAATTCCCCCAATTGCGCTCAAGCAAGTGTTTTCTCGCTCAACCGAGAGAATTCTCGCTCAAGCAAGAAAACCAGAAACGAAATCTCTTATTTTACTGATATTTTCACTTGAGCGAGAATGAGCCTGTTTTAAAGGTGAAACTGAGACCAGAATACTATCGTGTAGCATATCAAACTGAAGCCCCGATTTGTAGCTTTCTAATGCAACTTGAATCACCTAAATCAGACACCTACAACTCTAGATATCATCAAATTAGTGCACCAAGGGCATCGGACTAAAAATCCAAAATTAAGCAACAACCTTGATTGAAGCCCAACGAGGTACACTTCACGTGAACAATGATATAAATCATCAATTCACTCCAATAATGCTAAGGTTAAAGGTTCTAAGCGTCTATAAAAATATGCTCATCATAATGTTTTTCCTCTATTTCCTTACTACTAAAAACATACTCCCTATGTCTTAACTTATCTTCCTCATAAGTTCAATTGTGATTGGAAACAGGGAACTTAGCATTGGGATATACATTTAGGATTCTCTCTAGAATTCAAAGCTTTTCTTAAATTCCTATTCTCCTTTTCTGAATAGATTCCTTAACCCGTGATTTCTCTTACAGTCCTTAGAGTCCTACTTTTCGGGATGTTATATGTGTCCCTGCATATTGGTATACTTTTAGAAAGCCAAGCACATTTAATAAACATGCATTGTAGATAAAACATATATTAACAAAATGTACAGTTAAACTTAATGACACATAACAACATTATAACATAACCACTTAACCTAAACATAAATCAGCCCATGGAGACATTTTTTTGGGTTCACGAACATGAAAAAAAAAACATGGGAAAACTGATAACAACCTTCATTCAAACTACTTAATAGACCAACCTAATAAAAAACAGTATTACTAGTGCAACGAAAAGGAGTAACGGAGAACAAAAAATAGCTTCCAGACTGCATTTCATTCTACTCTAACAACCTCTTCCACCTCACCCACAAAGCCACCATTGTATTCCACAAATGCACCAAGCCCTTCAATTTGGGTTGCACGTCTCATGCCAGTCCTACTCCAGTATCTCAACCATGCAGACACCGCTTCTTCCCTACTTTGGAAACTTGTAAAAGAACTTCAACTATAATCGTTCACCTGTTCTTGGCATTTTGGCCAAGTTGAGTACAATCTCGGCCTCCTTCCTTCGAATATCACATAAGTCTTAACCCTAGCAGCACGCCTTGTTCCTATTACGTTTTTCACAATGAGCAAAAATGATGTGGTGAGACCTAGAATAGGGTGAAAATATGTATAAATAGTGAGGAATATAGCCTCCAACAATTAAATTCCACCAACCTAGGTTGTTAGGACTTTACTGCATAATAAACACACATATATGATAGGTACACTGTCAGGATTTCTATATTTAAAAATAATAATTATCCAACGTAATCCGAGGCCATGATTTATTTTTTTATAAAAAAGTTAATATTCTTGCCCAACAAATCTTTGCCATCATTTCGCAACTGATAACCCGTAGAACTACTTTCAGATTACTAGTGCTACCCATGTGAATATTTTTTCTCTTGATGTGCTTTGCTTTACTCAATTAAATAACATTAACAAGGCTACAACTTTATACAGCATGCAGGCACACTGTTATAAGTTATTTCCCAAATAGAAAAAAACGTGTCGCAGCTCCTTTCTGAAAACAAAAGAGCTTCAGGGTCATATTTGGTGAATGAAAGACACCTAATTGACATGATTAAAGGCCCATCTATTCACTAGTCACCTACTCATTTAGAATAAAAAAGTAAAAATAATTACATTCACACACAATTGAATTTAAAGTAATAAACATACATAATTGTGTTACATAATTAACACAATACAATGATGGGAAATAATCAGTGACATATCAAAAAACCATTTTGTTGAAAATAAAAACAAGAACGTGTCAATATTGAAATTACATTTATTTGTTGTTATTTAAATTATTTATTTAAGTATTTATTTGAAGTACATGTCACACCCGTTGACAACGATCTTATCAAATTTTGTTAAACCACCAATGCTCCATATGTCAATTTTGTTCATTTATCTAAAACTATGTCAATTATAATGATTTTTAATTTAAAAAATGGGCTTAAAATTCAATTATAAATAACATAAATACTAAAAAATTAATGTTGGCAAACCTTGTTAGGTAAATGAACATGTAACAGACTATTACATTTCTAAGAAAATCATTTACGTGAAGAATACTTGTATTTTTAGTGAAGTAAAAGGGACCAATCGAATTAGTTGATCACGTGGGGTTCCCAATGTTGAATAGTACCGGTACTTTGTACGTAGATCTATGACACTAAGAAGGACTTTTCTGCAATTTTTTATATTTTTTCTCCGACTACGTTAATTATAATGAATTTTGTGTTGAAAAAAGGGTTAAAAATCCCTTATATATGGCATAAATGCTAAAATATTATGCAAAAATAATATAAAAACACCTCAATGTGTGCTTAGGCCCGTCATATACTTTGAACTCAGTTTTCAAGACAGTTGTTATACAAAGTGTTAGGTATATGCACTAGAGACTTATATGTTTTTGAAACATTCATCACATGTATCATATATTATTATTTTATAAAGGCAATTCATTCTTTTAAGAATACAATTAATGTTCTTAGAATAGTAAGCTCAAACTTCATAAGAAATCAAGTAGATGACTTGATCGTGAGATCTTATGAAGAACTATTCTTAAATAGTCCATAGTCAAGTATCATCTTAGGACAAAGATGCATTTAGACTAGTATTTGAGTTCATTGATGATCACATCTCAGGGATCATGGATATGAGATATCGTGTGCTCACATAGGTACACATTAAGAGTAATGGTGTACTGGGCAGACCCACCTTATGAACGTTGCATGGATTGTTACATAAGTGTTATGAACGTTTCTTAAATTGATAAATATTGTATGAAGTCCTTCGACCTGAAATCACTACGATTCCTACATAAGGAATTATATGTTTCAATTATCATCAAACGTTGCCTGTAACAGGGTAATCATAAAGTTGGTTTTTGGACATATAATAAATTATGTGGTGGGATGTGAGTGACCTAGATGGGATTTGTCCCTCCTATGTAACAGGAGTTATATTACTAGGTCTCTTGATAAAGTGAAACTGCAAAATGCATGGCCATGCTCAGGAGGATAAACATGAGATGTTTCTTTTCTGTACAGTCTACTTGGGGATCAAGAAAACATATATTGAACTATACAAAGTTGACACATTCCACGCCCTTGTGTTCAATTAGATATTTGGACAAAGGGATAGATCATATAAATTATCATAAAATAGGATTCGGCAAAGTTGTTGATAATCTCAATATTTGGATAGTGATGTATTGCTAGATACCGCTCACTATTTATGATATTAAATATAAAAGGGTTTTATTTTAATATCATAACCAAATATTAAAAGCCTATTGGGTCACACGCATACAACAAGCCACTAGGAAAAGATAATAATTCTATTTTGATTAGAATTATAACCTAATGCGTCAGGCCCATATGTGTTAGGGATAAGTGAATGAAGGGTAAAATCCTAGCCACCACTCTATAAATATAGCATAAGATCCATTACCCCAAGACACATGAAAAGATGAGCAGTCGCTCTTACTCTCTAAACGCTACTAGCAGAGTTGAGGAAGGTTTCCTAGTTCGGCTGTTGGCGTGGACACCACTAGAGACGTGGCTGCTATTGCCTCGTTCGCAATCCTGAAAAGGTACGACCTTTTGTTTTATACCTTTTATGCCTTAATTCGTGTTTTCGCATTAACGATCATAACAAGGGAGGGAATCCATTTATTTCACTGCACCCTGACCACATGCTTGATTCCTTTCAATTGGTATCAGAGCGTTGGTTTGCGATAAACACGTTTTAGGCTTTTAATCGTTTTGAATATGTTGATATTCTATTTTTCTGTTGAAAACGCAGTCTGTACGTTGAACGCTGTTATCTGCGCTTCATCTGCGTTGGGCGCAGGTGAAGCGCAACATACAGGATTTTGAATCTGATACCTGCGCTTCACTCACGCTGAGCGAAAGTAAAGCGCAAGTGAAGCGCAGGTGAAGCGCAATTTACATAATTTAAAACTGAAACCTGCGCTTCACCCACGCTGGGCGCAGGTGAAGCGCAGGTGCGCGTTTCAGTTTATATTTGTTTCATTATTGATTGTTTTATGTGCGATGTGTATATATAATATATATATATATATATGTTCTGGTGTTAGAGGGTCTCATGGAACATGAAGAGTTCATGTCTTGGGCGTCAAAGGGTTCAATTGTTGAAACCTTGTCTCGACTCAAATATTGGCTGCGATAAACATACCACTTACCAATTTGTTGACAAGAGCGTATTTGAATGATACGAGGGACCCTCATGCTAACATTGCGTAGTGTGTTTTTCGTATACGCGTAATCAAATCTCGCTCAATATATACATCTAAATTTGTCACTTGTTTTACAATCAAAATGGATGTTGGTTTTGCATGATGATTGGTTATGGCCTTAGTTATTTTATTTAAATACGACCTGCGTGTTGTGCCTTACCTCCTATATTCTATTTGTAATTCTTTTCTCATCTCTATCCCCTCGTATGTTAAGCGAGGTTTCTTCTTGTTATGTAATATAACCGGGAGGACATGGAGTCAATGGACATATGGAGACATGTGGATGAATGCTTCAAGATTATATACGTGATGTAATTTTGTATTGGAATTTTTAGGAGGCCATAACCATATCATTTATTTGTATGAGATACATGCTTGTATGTTTGTTAAATGGTTTGACAAAGGAATAAAATTAAAGCGATCAAATCCCTCAATGTTTATTTTGCCTTCCAATGAATGACACTCGTCAAGGCTAGAATCGATGAAGAGTGGGTCTGCTAAAGCAGAGTACCTTTATCTATTTTAGTGAGGCGTGATATGATAAAAGTAATATCCAATTGTCAACCATTGGGTTTTGATTGGGTATATTCAATAGGATTGAAAAACCTAGAGCACTAATATTAAGTCATGTTTTGCCTTCCAATGAATGACACTCGTCAAGGCTAGAATCGATGAAGAGTGGGTCTGCTAAAGCAGGGTACCTTTATCTATTTTAGTGAGGCGCGATGGGATAAAAGTAATATCCAACTGTCAACCATTGGGTTTTGACTTAACTAGGTATATTCAATAGGATTGAAAAAAAAACCTAGAGGCACTAAGTTAGGCATTAATTCATAAGATGAATTAGAATAAGAGTTATTCACCTGACTATCCAAGAGTTGTATGAGATGCAATTGGAAGTGTGTTCCTACCTAAATAACCTTCTCTTAAGCGATCAGCTATAGCTGACTTAAAATTAGGTGAAATATGGATCTTGGCCCACTAGAAAATCTAGTGATGGGATTTTCTGATTCTTTGTATTGAGGGTACTTGTTTTGAATCAAAATAATGGGAGGCATATTTAATTAAAGACCTTATTAATTATGTTTGTTATATGATACTTACGTGCATTATTTTCTGTTAATAGATAACCATGGCAATGAACGCAACAAATAACCTTTCACTGAGATCTGTCCTTGAGAAGGACAAACTGTCTGGAACTAACTTTCTAGACTGGTACAGAAACCTAAGAATTGTCCTTAGGCATGAAAAGAAGATGTATGTCCAGGAAGAGCCCATTCCTGAAACACCCACTGCAACTGCTTCGAAAGTTGACAAGGATGCTTTTAAGAAGCATCTGGATGATGCTCTCGATGTAGGTTGCCTTATGCTTGCTACCATGAATGCTGAACTCCAAAAACAACATGAGAACATGGAGGCGTACGATATGATCGTACATTTAAAGAGACTTTATCAAGGCCAAGCTAGGCATGAACGATTTGAAGTCTCAAAGGCACTTTATCAATGTAGACTGGCAGAGGGAAGTCCTATTGGTGCTCATGTACTCAAGATGTTTGGGTACATTGAAAACCTAGAAAGGCTTGGATTCCCATTAGGCCAAGAGTTGGCCACTGATCTTGTTCTGCAATCGATGCTGGATAGCTATAGTCAATTCATCATGAACTACAACATGAATAAATTTGACAAACCACTTCCAGAATTGCTAAGTATGTTAAGAACAGTTGAGCAAAACATTAATAAAGGTAAAGGGAAGGCCATATTGATGGTCCAACCTGGAAAAGGCAAGGGCAAGAAGAAGTTCAAGAAGCCCCATTTCAAACCAAAGGACAAAGGCAAGGATAAGCCTAGTACCTCTGCTTTGAAGCCTATGGGCGGGATAGCTAAGGAAGGAAAATGTTTCCACTGTGGCCAATCAGGACATTGGAAACTGTGTAAAGTACCTGGAGGAGATCAAGAAGAAGGGAAGTGAGACTTCTGCTTCAAGTATCTATGTTATAGAAGTCAATTTACCTACTTCTGCATCTTGGGTATTGGATACTAGATGTGGATCTCACATTTGTGTGAATGCGTAGGACCTAAAAGGAGTAGGTCATTGGCTAAAGGAGAAGCCGACCTACGTGTGGAAATGGAGCAAGAGTTGCTGCCTTAGCCGTAGGAACCTATTATTTAACTTTGCCAACTGGACTAGTTATTGAACTAAATAATTGTTATTTTGTGCCTGCCATTAGTAGGAATATTAATTCCGTTTCTTGTTTAGACAAGATTTGTTTTTCATTCATAATAAAAAATAATAGTTGTTCAATTTATTTGAATGATATGTTTTATGGTTGTTCAAAGTTGAACAATATGTTCTTGACTTTGAAGTGTTTGTCTATAACATAAGTGCTAAGAGGGTCAAAACAAATGATTTGAACTCGTCTTATCTTTGGCAATGTCGCTTAAGCCACATAAATGAGAAATACATATCCAAACTCCACCAAGATGGTTATTTGGACTCCTTTGATTTTGAATCAATTGAGACATATGAATCTTGTTTATTGGGGAAGATGACCAAAACCCCATTCACCGGAAAAAGGTGAAAGGGCCGTTGATCTTCTTGGTCTCATACATAGTGATGTATGTGGGCCTATGGGCATGATGGCAAGAGGAGGTTTTCAATACTTCATCGCATTTACTGGTGATTTTAGTAGATATGGATTTGTGTATCTGATGAAACACAAATCTGAGTCATTTGAAGAGTTCAAGGAATTTAAGAATGAAGTATAAAACCAACTTGGAAAGACTATTAAAACACTTCGATCAGATCGAGGTGGAGAATACTTGAGCCAACAATTTGATGACTATCTAAGAGAGTTTGGGATAACATCTCAACTCACTCCTCCTGGAACACCTCAATGGAATGGAGTTTCAAAAAGGAGAAATCGAACTCTATTAGATATGGTTCGATCTATGATGAGTCATATTGATCTCCCCGAATCCTTTTGGGGTCATGCTTTGCTAAACAACATCCTTCACACAAAACTGAGTTCCATCTGAGGCTGTTATAAAGACACCATATGAGATATGGATTGGGAAAAGACCTAGTAAGTCTTTTATGAAGATTTGGGGGTGTGAAGCTTATGTGAAACGCCAAGTTTCACATAAACTGGGACCTAAATCAAATAAGTGCTTATTTGTGGAATACCCAAGAAAACTAAGGGCTACTACTTCTATAATCCTAACAAAGGCAAAGTGTTTGTCGCTAGGACTGCTGTATTCTTAGAGAAGGAATTTGTCTCTAAGAAAATCCGTGGGAGGAAAGTAGAACTTGAAGAAATTCAAGTACCACAGAGTAGCAATGAGCCAATGATGGAATAAGAGCAGATACCACAAAGTGTTGTGGAGCCACCTGCTCAAGTAGCGCAAGACTTGCGTAAGTCAAATAGGATACGTCACCAACCTGAGAGATATGGTTTCCTTGTATCTCAGGAAGGTGATGTATTACTAATGGATCAAGGTAAACCAGTGACTTACCAAGAAGCTCTTTTAAGTCTAGAATCTGATAAATGGCTTGATGCCATGAGATCTGAAATGGATTCCATGTACACTGACAAGGTATGGACCTTGATTGAGCCACCCGAAGGGATAAAACCCATAGGGTGCAGGTGGGTTTTCAAAAGGAAAACTGACATGGATGGTAATGCAAGTACCTTTAAAGCACGGTTGGTGGCTAAGGATTTCAAGCAACTTCATAGTATAGACAATGATGAAACTTTTTCCCCAATTGCCATGCTTAAATCTGTTCGGATCTTGCTTGCTATTGCAGCTTACCATGATTATGAAATCTGGAAAATGGATATCAAGACAGCTTTCCGAAATGGAAGCCTTCTTGAAGATGTGTATATGATACAACCTGAAGGTTTTGTTATACCTGAAAATGATGGAAAGGTATGTGAGTTGCAACGATCCATTTATGGATTAAGACAAGCCTCTAGAAGCTGGAATCTTTGTTTTGATGAAGACGAACCTTGTGTCTACAAAATGGTTAGTGACAGCATAGTGGTTTTTCTGGTTTTGTATGTAGATGACATACTCCTCATAGGAAATGACATTCCTACCCTTCAGTCTGTAAAGACTTGGTTAGGAAATTGTTTTTCTATGAAAGATTTGGGCGAAGCGACCTATGTGATAAGTATCAGGATCTATAGAGATAAAATCTCAAAGATTACTTGGCCTAAGTCAGAGTACATGCATGGACAAAGTGTTAAAATGGTTTAACATGCAAGATTCTGAGAAGGGATTTTGCCTATGTCACATGGTATAAGCCTTTCTAAGGCTCAATCTCCTTCCAGTAAAGGAGAGAGAGGTCGCATGAGTGAGATTCCTTATGTATCCGCTATAGGATCTATCATGTATGCCATGTTATGTACTCGACCAGACATATTATATGCTCTAAGAATGACTAGTAGATACCAATCTGATCCTGGTGAAGGTCACTGGACAGCAGTCAAGAACATCCTTAAATACTTGAGAAGAACTAAGGATTCATTCTTGATATATGGAGGTAAGGAAGAGCTACTTGTAAAGGGTTACACTGATGCTAGCTTCCAAACCGAAAAAGATGATTCTAGATCGCAATCAGGTTATGTGTTATGTTTGAATGGTGGCACTGTGACCTGAAAAGTTCAAAGAAGGAAACAGTCGCTGATTCTACCACATCAACAAAACCCCTTGTGCAGTAGAAGCATGAAGGGCACACTAGATCATTAGGCATAAAAGTTATGTCTGAATGTCTCTAGTCCAAGTGGGAGATTGTTAGGTATATGCACTAGAGACTTATATGTTTTTGAAACATCCATCAAATGTATCATATTATTTTATAAAGGCAACTCATTCTTTTAGGAATACAATTAATGTCCTTAAAATAGTAAGCTCAAACTTCATAAGAAATCAAGTAGATGACTTGATCGTGAGATCTTATGAAGAACTATTCTTAAATAGTCCCTAGTCAAGTATCATCTTAGGACAAAGATGCATTTAGACTAGTATGTGAGTTCATTGATGATCACATCTCACGGATCATGGATATGAGATATCGTGTGCTCACATAGGTACACATTAAGAGTAATGGTGTACTGGACAGACCCACCTTAAGAACATTGCATGGATTGTTACATAAGTGTCATGAACATTTCTTAAATTGATAAATATTATATGAAGTCCTTCGACCTGAAATCACTACGATTCCTACATAAGGAATTATATGTTTTAATTATCATCAAACGTTGCATGTAACAGGGTAATCATAAAGTTGGTTTTTGGACATATAATAAATTATGTGGTGGGATGTGAGTGACCTAGATGGGATTTGTCCCTCCTATGTAATAGGAGTTATATCTGTAGGCCTCTTGATAAAGTGAGACTGCAAAATGATGGCCATGCTCAGGAGGATAAACATGAGATGTTTATTTTCTGTACAGTCTACTTGGGGATCAAGAAAACATATATTGAACTATACAAAGTTGACACATTCCACGCCCTTGTGTTCAATTAGATATTTGGACAAAGGGACAGATCATATAAATTATCATAAAATAGGATTCGTCATAGTTGTTGATAATCTCAATATTTGGATAGTGATGTATTGCTAGATACCGCTCACTATTTATGATATTAAATATAAAAAGGGTTTTATTTTAATATCATAACCAAATATTAAAAGCCTATTGGGTCACACGCATGCAACAAACCGCTAGGAAAAGATAATAATTCTAATTTGATTAGAATTATAACCTAATGGCCCAAACCCATATGTGTTAGGGATAAGTGAGTGAAGGGTAACACCCTAGCCACCACTCTATAAATATAGCATAAGATGCATTACCCCAAGACACATGAAAAGATGAGCAGTCGCTCTTACTCTCTAAATGCTACTAGCAGAGTTGAGGAGGGTTTCCTAGTCCAGCTGTTGGCGTGGACACCACTAGAGACGCGGCTGCTATTGCCTCGTTCGCAATCCTGAAAAGGTACGACCTTTTGTTTTATACCTTTTATGCCTTAATTCGTGTTTTCGTATTAATGATCATAACAAGGGAGGAAATCCATTTATTCCGTTGCACCCTGACCACATGCTTGATTCCCTTCACAAAGTAGTTTGAACAGAGGAAGTATAAGCTTAGGTTTCTTAGCCCTAACTTTATTCTATTCAAGAATCACACTTCATATCTCCAAGTATTAGTTGCATGTCACGAACAGTTCCAACATCTTGTGCATACATCCAGTTGACCACCATTGCCCACTATGTGAATTTCTGTGTTTTTTCTCCAACCATGTTAATTTTTATGATTTATTTAGTGAAAAATGCTTTAAAATATATTATAAATATAGAATATGTTTAAAAAATAAGGAAAAATCATATTAGCACCCTTTGAGATATCTCTCACCATGGCATACACTTTACAATGTGCATCAAAAGCATTTACGTGGAGAACAATTGTATTTCTAGTGAAGTAAAAGTGACCAATCATATTAGTTGATCACGTGGGGTTCCCAATGTCGAATAGTACCGGGACTTTGTACGTAGCACTAGGCCACTACAAAGGAAATTTTTTGTATATTTTGGTATTTTTTTTCTCTAACTACGTTAATTATAATGAATTTAATGTTGAAAAAAAATATTATTAAACAATTATAATGGGCTACACTGCACACAAACATGGGCTCCAATGCATCACACTCAAACGGACCAAGGCAGTTCTCAAAAAATGGGATAGCACTTGTTTCGATCTAGACTTCTTCAGTTAAGTAATACTTCATTACAGTAACAAAAATATGTTTTCTTAAAACAAAATAACAACAATAGGCAAAAAATAGTATCACTTTCTTTACTCAAATTATAAAATCCATTTAATTTCAAAGTTAGGCCCAAACACAATTGGAATGGATAGGTCAACCTCCGGCATGCCGCAAAGTGCCAAGAACTCTGCTTGCGGCGTGATGGCAAAACTGTTATTGAACAAAGAACAACTCCGGTTAAGGTGGAAAAATCGCTTCCTTGAACATGTCATATTTACCATTAAACTACTACAAGTTTTATTGCTTACTCGATGCAGATTTAGCATATAACAACACCATCCCATTACAGCCCCACCACCTACCCTTTGATTGACGCCGGAAGAATATCGCAGAAGCATTTCATCGTTATTCAAAGCCTCACATGCCAAACCACTTACCCAATCCTCGTAATCTTCAGAACTTAACAACTTTCAAGTTAATTAAAATATATAACACGCCTCCTTTAAGAAATCGCATTGAATTTGTATTTCAATCTGGGAATAATGGTCCCATAAAAGAACAATGACACAAGATCTTCCATATCCCATCCTCTACATTTGCTCTAGGCATAAAAAGTTGCCTTGGATCGTCGTCAAATTCGACAACCCAAAAGGTACTACACAAAAACTTAAAAGGACCAATAAACAATAACGAAAACATGAAAGGTAGATAGGTGACTTGATCACAACCTGGTCGTTCGCTACAATTCGCAAATTAAATGACTCATCCAACGATGTTTAATTGATGGTTGTAAGTTACATCCTCAAATCCACTGATGTATAATAGATTCCGTCATTTTTTAATTGTTATTATTAAGGTGCATTTTTAGATACACCACTTGTCAAAAGGATGTAAGTTACACCAGTTAAAAAAATCAGTAGCACCCAGTTTTCTCGATGTTTTTATTTAGAAAAAAGGAAATATGAAAATTGTAATTGGTCCTCTAGACTTTCATTAACATGTAATTACCTTCATTTGGTTGCATTTGTCAGATTATTCCAGTGACGTTGAAGCATGACACATTAATGAGGTTAAGATTCTTGGCAGCATGAAATTGGGGGGAGCTGGCGAAGTAGACAACGACACCGATTAAGGAAGGAGGGGAAGTTTAGGCATGGGGGAGGAAGTGAAGAGAGAATGCATTGTTGGGAGAAGACTATCATTGGGTTGTGTTGGAACTGTAGAGGGTATAACCTGGTGTGATAGTGGTGGTTCTGCAATGGTGGAGATGATAACGGAGAAGATAAAAAGGACAATAAGTATTTTGAAAATGACTATTGACAAGGATTCATGGATGAACACCAAAATTCTCCCGTGACTTCATGATTCAAACCTTTAAAAGTTGCATATAGAAAAATTGAGAATCAATGAATATTTTATTATTGAATTTTTACTATAATCAGCCTTGAAGAATCCACATTTGATGATCAAGACTAATTATAGTGAACTCAAACAAAACATGTTGCAAGGGGAGTCAAATTGTGGTTGGTCTTTTGACCAGGCTTGGGCTCGCTAGCTGCTATAGTTTGAAGGGAAGCTCGACAATTAGTGTAGATAGAGAGAAAGAATTAGGATAGAAAGAAACTAAACTAACTACATTACATATGTGTTGTGTAACATCCCAAATTTTATAAATAAAAGAAAAGGAAGAAATAATAGTATTATTTTTAATAATATTAATTAATTAAATAAGAGGAATAAATAATAGTGTTAACATTATTAGTAGTTTTATTAATAAAGCTACTTCATTTTAAAAAGAAGATAAGAGGGTTGAGAGTGGGCCCAAGCCCAATTAGGCATTCTAGTAAGGAGGGGTTATTTGTTCACCCTAATCCTTATTCGTATAATCGTCAGAGAGCGAAACGCTAAGGAGGGGAGAAACCGAGTCTCAAGAGGGGATTGCTGCAGAATGAGCATCAAGAACCAAAAAAGGGACTTCCTTGCGGTTAATCGATCTTTGCTTAAGGTACGGTGGGGGAAGGGGTGCTGCTTGTATGTGCATGTGGGGGGTGCTTGGGTAGTGATGGCAACCATAAGACCCTCTAAGGCTTTAAATTCGAATTGATTAATGTTTGTATTGAATATAGATGATGAAAACCTATGATTGATGAGTAATTTTATGATTCTTGATGAATATTGAGTAGATTGATTGAGAATAACCAAAATAGCGAAAAATGGGTTAATAAAGGGTTGATGATTTGGGGTTTTGATGGGAAAACCATGTAAACTGTTAAGGATTGATGCTTGTGATGAGTTTTGATGAATATAATCGACTATGATTGATGTTTTAGCAAATAGGAGTGATTAAAGATTGATTAGAGTGATTTATAAGCGTTAGAAATCGTGCAAACTGCGATCTGCGTCACGGGTAATCGATTACCGGGAGTGGTAATCGATTACCAGAGGGTTCTGGGCAACCAGGAGGGCTGTTTGCTCGCAGGTAATCGATTACAAAGATGCTGTAATCGATTACCAGAGAGTTGGTGTGTAGGTAATCGATTACAAAAGTTTGGTAATCGATTACCAGAGTGTTTGGTTGCAGGTAATCGATTACAAGGTGGTTGTAATCGATTACCAGAGACCTTGTTTGCAGGTAATCGATTACTAGAGATTGGCAATCGATTACCAGAGTGGATTTTGAGATCCTAAGTGCTTAATGATGATTGATGTTGTTTGATAATGCTTTATTATGATATTGGTGTTGATGATTAATGATGTTGATGATGATTGGGTGTGCACATTGATTGGTGAATATGCCATGTGATTAATGACGTTTTGGTGTGCATAATATGCAATGTGATTAATGATGATTGGTGAATATGTATGATGATACATAATGATGATGAATGGTGCTAATTATAATGATTGATGATGATGATGTTGGTGTTGGTGTTGTACCTCTAACTCGGGGAGGTAAATAGTGTACTTGAGTATAACTCGGGGAGGTGATAATGGTGATGATGATTTAATTAACCTTATGCTATAAACGATGCTTGAGTATATATGATGTTGTACCTGAGATACACAAGCCCAGTGAAGGGTGGGGTGTAGCTCAGGGAGGTGACTGTACTTGAGATACACAAGCCCAGTGAGGGGTGAAGTGTAGCTCAGGGAGGTAAATGTTGTACCTGAGTATAACTCGGGGAGGTGAATGTTGTACCTGAGTCTAACTCGGGGAGGTGATTATAGTACCTGAGTGTAACTCAGGGAGGTGAGTATTAATTATGTTATTGATTATGGTACCTGAGTGTAACTCAGGGAGGTGAGTATTAATTATGTTAATGATTATGGTACCTGAGTATAACTCAGGGAGGTGAGTAATGACTATGATAATGTTGATGATTGTACCTAAGTATAACTCAGGGAGGTGAACACTGATTATGATGAAATTGAATATGGTACCTGAGGTGTACAAAGCTAGAGTGGGTGAAGTACAACTCAGGGAGGTGCATGATGGTGATGATGATATGATGATTATGATGATATGATGAAAATGATGATTATGACGATTATGATGATATTGGTGCTAATAATGACTAAGATGATATTGATGATAAGGATGAGTATGATGATAATGATGATTTTGATGATAATGATGATTACGATGATTGTGGTGATATTGATGATGTTGTTGATGTATATGATGATGATGATTATGTTTTACATTTGATAATAGAATAAGTTATATGATGATGTTGTTTACATGAGGGTGAGGATAGGGTAGTCTCCTATGTGTATGTATGAGTGGTATTCTTTTCCTCACCGTTTCTATCTGTGGTTATTATTTACAGGTGATGACGATGGCACCTCAGGTGCCGAGTATTGAGTTGATGGGTGTCGTTCTGATACATGTGACATCAGGGCTTAGTATTAGGAGTTTTATTTTATATTTCTATTTTGGAGAGATTTGTGTAAATGGTTTTAAGTGCCTTACAAGGCTAAGAATGATGTTTTACTGTTAACTTTTGAGGTAGTAGTAATATTTTATTTACTTTGAAAACCTTTTGACTCCAACTTCTATTTTGAATAAGTTGACTATGAAAGAATTGAGGTTTTAATTGAGTTGAAATGTGAACCTTTTTACCCAATGTGATTCGTTATTTTCCTAAGTCTTCCACTTCGTTGATTATATAAGAGTTGGGGTAGAAGGGTGTCACATGTTGTTACTGATATGTTCAAAGCGAACCCAAGCATTGGCAAAATCAATATGGAGCGTGTGGGTTCAAACAGGAGCTAGCATGCAAACACAATTGTTTTCAATTCCAGCAATCAAACTGCACGGGACTACAATGCAATATTAGTATGCTCATTATCTAAGATGGGTCACTGATTCATCAACTTACAATCCTGGCCTTAGCTTTAAATATATATTATATTCTACGACTGTTATTCAATGGTGTAACTTACACCCATTTTATAAGGGGTGTATAATAGATACCACCTATTATTAATGATAATGGAACAAAATCAATATTCAATTAAATATTTTATAATACCACACTGTTTTAACTTGATTTTGAAACTTTTCTGACCTTTAAATATTTTCTTTTATAAAAATAGCTATGTATCTCTTGTAATGGGTTGATAGCCCATATAGTGAAAAAAAGAAATAAAGACATATATCTAGTTATAAAACTGGGCCAAGGTAAGCATACCAAGAGCCCAACAAGCTATTTGAAATGTTTAACAGTTTAGTTGAGTGAGAGTTAGGGGTGAGAATAGGCAGGCCAGCCTGTTAGGGGCCTACGACCTGACTTGGTTCATTTATTAAAAAAAGTCGTGCCAAGGCTTTTTTAAAAGCCCGTTTACCTAGAAAGGCCAGGTTTTAGGCCTAATAAATAGGCTATTAGGTCTGACAGGGCGGGCTACATAATAAATAATATATATATATATATATATATATAAATAAGTTAGTGTGTTAGCCCGTGCAATGAAAGAGTTCATTCTGATAAAATTTTAATATGAACAAAATTTAAATATGAAAAATTATTTACTATATTAATATAATTATTGTAGAAAAAATAATTTATAATTATTAAACAAATCAAAAGTAATTTATTATTTATTAGTTATGTTAAATAAATTCACACATGATTGTAACTTTCACTTTATTTAAATAGATTTATAAATATTTATAGAATAAATATATGTAAAATAAATTAATCAATAAATTAAATAAAAAAAGATGTTATAACTACTTAGTAAAAAATATAATGTAAGAGAATCAAATACATAATTCTTTAAATCATAAAACCTTAATGTAAAGATCGAATAACATGAATGTTCAATAAGTCAATATAATAATAGCCAACATAATAATCTATATAAATCGTAATCATGTGTTACTTCTCTAACTTAACACGTATGAGCTCCTTCATAGATGACACTTTTATTTAAGGAGATTCAATCTCGTTGGTGTGATGGGGAGTTTGATCAAGAACCCTTTCGATAGGAGTAACATATGTGTGAGATGATGAATCAATATCATTCTCGCTTGTGATAAATTGTTGATTGTTGATCCTACAACCCAAAGTTTCAAATATTTAAGTACTACTTTCCTCACATAGTTCAACATTATGCTCATCGAAATCATGGTTTCAAAATGTAAAGCAGTTCCATTTGTTTTTATTTGTATATTAAACACTCCAATTCAAACTGGACGAGTATAATATATGCTGACAAAGACAAAAACAATAATGACGCGAATGACCAGTAATAAAAAACTAAAGCCATATGTAATATTATAGATAACTCATAACTCAGAAAATGAAGGATAAATACCAAATATTAAAAAAAAAATAGACCCACACTCATAAAAATTAGAACACAAAACATATCAAACAACTTATAAAAGACAACCACTGCTGTTTGGATGGGGCAATTTAAGACCCCACACCCATAAAAGGGCACGAGTCGACCATGCAAAGATGCAGAGATGTTATTAAATAGTATTTATTAAATTGTATTTATTCAATAGTTTTGGCATTGCTAATATTTAGTGATTAATCACCCTTTTTTGGATTCTTTTTTGCGTATTCATATTGCATTTTATGACATTGACATTGCTAATATTTGTTTGTGTTGTGAACTTTAAATTTTACTTACTATATTGTTGGTTGGTTTGAAGCAAAGAATTAATTGGAGGTTGGAGCCATGTCATCACCGAGTTGATAGAAGAATGAACCAAGAAACTTGAAAAAGATCTAATTTGCAATATTAGTTGATTATATATGTTCTAATTATTGTTCTTAGGTAGTGACATGGTTACTTAAAATTCGATTCAAATTTCACTATTTGTTTACATATTTGCTACTAGGCTTAATTGTAAATTCAAAAGTATAGTTATCCATACAAAAACGTGTACACTTGTGAGAGATATTGTTGACTTTAAATTTCAATTTTTGTTATTATCGTGGTTTGAAATATTAGTTATTACTATTTTTTATATAAAAGCTTATCATATTACTTATATATTTTAATAAGTATGAAAAATTATCATTTTTAAATATATAATTATTTTTCATTTATTTATATATAATAAATATATAAAAATTAGTTTTTATAAAAAAATAATTTTTTATTCTTATAAATTATTTATTTAAATTCTATTATTGTGTTATTTATTTAAAAAATATAATTTGATTTAATTTAAAATAAAAAATTTTAAAAACTTGAAAAGGAAAATTTAATTTCTTCATCGAAATAAAAAAATTTAAAAATAAAAAAATTAATTTTTTTATTGAAACAACAAACTTTAAAAATAAAGAATTTTCAATTGAAATAATTAAAAATCCTATCAATTTAAATAATTTGGAGTTCTCAATTTTTGGATACAAAGAGGGCAAGATAATTCCATTATTATTAGGCAAGACTGCAAAAGAACTCAATCTGAGAAGAACCCTGAACAGTGAACACTGAACAGCCACTGCTCACTGCTGCCAGCAACTCGGGCTCGTGCTCGCGTGAAGAACCTTAGCTGCACAACGCCGCCGTCAAGTCTTGAGGGAGATCAGAGAAGGATCCTCAGCGTCGCTGGCCCAGCCACTTCCGTCGCGTGAAGACCCGTAGCTGCACAACACCGCCGTCAAGTCCTGAGTGAGGCTCGAAGAAGGGCCCTGTCCCTCAGCGTCGTGTGAAATCGCTCTCTTTCCCTCCACTCCCGGTCCGAGCTCGCTCCCTCTCTCCCTGTCTGACTCGTCCTTCCTCCTTCCCCTTTCGCGCAGATCGCAACAGTCTTTCAGGCGCTCCTTCTCGTCACTCAATCTCAGTATCTCAACCACATCTCGCTCTCACAGTCACAGGTATGTCTGCTCCTTCCCTCATCCTCGGTCAATCATGGTGAATGGTTGAAATTTGCTATTTTCTCATCTGAAATTGGCTGCAATTATATTTATATAGGTTTTTTACAAACGTAATTTCTAGTTAATTCGTTTAAGCTGAGCCATTTGCATATTAACTGCTGAATTTTTTATATTAATTTATGTTATACGGTATGAGTTGAGTTGATACTTGATAGTCAAATAGAAAATTATGAATGACTGCATGAGATTCTATTTGTTTAACTGAGTAGAAAAAACTTTAGTCCTGTTTAGATCCAGTTAATTCCTGTATGCATGAAATTCCAGTATGCTTGACTGCATTGGATGTATTTTGGATTAAGCTACTTGATGAACTGTATTGTGGATTGTGGTCTTATGTATGCCATTTCTGTTGATGAAATTCTATGTGATTGCTGGTTTTTAATTTTCTTTTGTGGAATTTTTGTTGGTTCTAGGATAATTTTCTACTTGATCAACAGTATTTTTGTTGCTGAAAATGCTGTTTGCACGCATTGAAGCATCATATTAAAGAAAATGTTGTTTTACACCACTGAATATGTTGTACCAACTTTTTAGCAAACAGAATTAGGCCTGTGCAAAAACACCGATATCCTAAACCAACCCAATACCAATTGGTACCACACTAAAACAACCCACTTCATTAAAATTTAAAAGTAATTTTTGAACCAGCCCATTTTAATTTAAAAAACCCAATTCAGTATATTAACCCATTAAACCAGGTTAGGTACCTGGTTTTATGTCTTGTTCTCATTCTGATTTAGAAATTAGAATTGATTTCACTTCTCACAGTTTTCACGATCATGAACCCTAATATGTAACTTGCGAACCCGATCCCCAATTCCCCTCATTCAAGCTTCGAATCATATCATCACGTTCTTGATTTTGCACTCATTTGGATCGAATACTCATTTCCTTCTTCCGAATCGACTTTATTCTGTTTGCTATGCTAAGGTACTTTCCTCTCGATCATTTCTTTATGTAACTGTATTGCTTTGGTGGGTTTTACTCTGTAAGTGTGTGCGTGCTTGTCTTTGTCTCTTTCCCTATTATTCACACTTGCAATAGAATCATTGTGGTTAGTGCATCAGTACCTGTGAATGTGAATCATTTTCATGGTTTACAGTGTGAATCATTTTCATGGTTTGGCCAAATTTTGTGACTGTGATGATGTACATGCACTTACCAACACCAAAAAGGATTAGCAAGGCCTTCATCATTATGGCTAGAAATCAGATGAGTACTTATTTTCTCAGTTCCTCTTTAGGCTGTGGCCTGCAGAAGCCTGAAGGGAGCCATATCTGTTGTGCTCTCTGGTTAGCCTTTTGGGCTTGAAAATTAGAAAATCACTTTCAGAATTCAAAAACCTCATTGAATCTCCAACTAACCTGAGTTTAGAGTGGAAAAACTCTTCCAATTTTCAAGACTTGAACTGAAATTTTACTTATGAAAATCAGACTCCTTTATCATTTGAACCTCATGTATTGAGTACTTGAATACTAGGAAACTTTCTAGGAAACATGGTTTTGTTATCAATGTCCATGTATTCAAGAATGTGTAGTATGCTGTTGCTGTAATTTTCTATTCAAAGCCTGTGGACTTCTTAGATGTATTACTTATTTAGTTATTTTATTTTATTACTTTAATTCTTTGCTTGCTTGCATAAAATTGCTTTTATGAAAGAATCAATTCATTGTGATGGTTATTAGTAATCAAGCCAACGAGCTAACCACTCACCAGGCAAGAACCATTGTAAACTGTAAAAGCAAGAAAGAATGGGCATGCTATGAAGAAGCTATTGTGGTAAAATAAAAAGCATATGCACTGTGGTAAAATAAAAAGCATATGTACCAACTTGTAATTCTGATATGAGCACTTTTGTTGTCCAAATAATAAAATGCATATGCACTGAGGTATAGAAATCTGTACCAGTCTTCTTTCCATTTTTTATATACCTGATATTGCATCATGTTTTAAGCTGGTTTTTTTTTTTTATAAAATGCATTTGTGAGGCTAAGCATAGTTATCAATCGTGGATAGCGGTGCGTAGCGGCCGACCCTCAAACAATACCTGAGTCCCAAACAATACCGCTATAGCGGCCGCTACGGTGTAGCAGGAAACTATGAGGTTTTGTATAGCGGCAGGGGGCGCTCCGCGCTGCTATAGCGCACTATTGACTAGTCTGAGGCTAAGTATGAATAAGCATTACTTCTTGTCAGTGAGAAATGTCAGTTTGTCACTCGTTAAAAGAAATGAAATAAAATATCTGATTATTAAATTTGATTATATTTCCTTTTCCAAAAATCATATTCCTGTTATTTACTGAGAGCATAAGAGCATATTTGTTTTCACTTATTGATCAACAGCACAGGGAGTGAAACAAAAGGCGAAGAGAAAATGTTACAGTTCCCCGCGTTTATGACGCAATACCCATCGTCGACGAGGACGATTCCGACGTCGTTTCTGCTACCCTCTCAGTGGCCTCAACCCCATAACGAAGAACTACTTCTCGCCATGGAAGAGTCTGATTTTGAAGAAAAGGTAACTCTCCTCTGCCCTCCAACAACCCTCATCTTCTGTTCTGTTAGGTTTACTACATTCTAATTCAGAAAATTTCATTCAAAACGGTACCGTTTGGCTTTCAAGTTCCTAATTGCCATTCGCCATCAAGTTTAGCTCCCAGTTTATCTATTGTGGCAAAGGCATAAAATTAAACCTTGTTCATTTCCTAGCCATTTTTGCAGATATTTGTCTAATGTATGAAATGATCGGGGATTTTGGATAGAGAGGTATTTCGGGATTCAGTGATGTGGTTCTGATTTTAAAACATTTTTGTTCTGTAATCATATGTGATTTTTCCTGCGTAGACAATGGTTTTTCTTTCCACGGACTTCTCCCAGATATGTTGGAAATGATAAGCAATAGTAGAAGCAACACGTAAAACATGGAACATTAGTACGTCTAAAGTTGTCCTCCTTCACAAATAAGACACAAATTGCATGGGATGAGGGCAAGTAGGAATTTGTTTTCCAGGATATGGAGATTATATCTTAAATTTATGAGAAAAATTCTTTTTCCACCCTCGGGAGGGGTAATAGGTGAAATATTTTTTTTCATGTGCTCATATTTATGTTGTTTGCATCTTGTAGCAAAAATTTCTTGTATCTAGTAGTGCTAAGATCAAAGATCTTGTGTCATCAGATGAGAATAAAATCTCCTCATAGAAAAGCAATTATTTTGCAACATTAGCATTAAGCTATTTGCTTGAACTTTGCTGCCTAGGTTTGATTATTTTGAACTAGTTTTCTGATAAGTAAAGTAGTCACTCACATACACTTCAGAGTATTCAGGAATGCTTGGATAATCAACGAAGTTAGGTAGTGCATACATATTTATATACATGTAAGCATGTAAGATTTGAAATGTTCAACTCAGAGTGTAATAACTCATAAGCTTCAAGGTACAAGATAGTGCTCTTTGAAAAACTTATTTTTCCATGCCCCCCACTCATCCTTGTCAATGTTTGCACGTATGATTTCAGTGCAATGAAATCAGGAAGATGAATAGCAACCTGGTTGTGATAGGGAAAACAACTAACGAAAATGATAAAGAGGACTTTGACAATGAGGCTGATGACGATGATGCTGACAATGCAGAGGAATCTGAAGGTGAAGAATTTGAGCAAGAAACTGGTTGAAGAAGCTGCAAATCAATTCCATTTATATTTTGTTTGTATGCCTGGATGGCTTGGCCAAATCTATGTATTGACTCCTTGTTCATATCATACTTTCTGTTATATATGCTCTTTCTTGTGCTTAATCACATACTTATCATATTCAAGTAGCATGACCGATGTTTCAACAAATAGTTTGAGTTAAATTCAGGTGAGATAGATCGGGAGCAATAAAGCTCTTAGTTATCAGTCCCCCATCCTCTCTTATGAGCACAGTGATGGAATAAATGTGTGTTCATAACAAGGGCAGCGGTAAATAGAGGACCTATGTGTACCAATTTATGCAAACTAGGTATCAGTGAGGCAAAAAACATTTAAGAAATATTTACCTCAGGAGACAGTGATGGCTCTACAAAATTTCCCCTCCAAAAATATGAAGGTTCTACACGTGTATCCACACCAAGACCAACTTTGTTGTGTCAACACTTGACGCGTGGAACCAAATTTGTGAATCTGTAATTTATGAGACTGACTAAGAAGAGAAAGTAGTCCAGCAAAGTTCATTCGTCTTGCTATATGCTTCTTGCCCCTTTTTTAAAAGGCACGTATATATGTTGCAATTTTAAATTCCTACTTTATAGGAACTACTCCCTCATCAAAGCATTTAGTTGCTATCGGATAGCAACAGACTTTGTTGCAAGCTAGTGGTTGCCAACGTGCCATGACTTGGTCAATTCTGTTGCAACCCCTCCTATATTTATTTTTTTACAATATATTAATTAAGTCTGACTTAATTAAATTACAGATGTTTAAAATATTATTTGTATATTTGGTGCTAGCAAAAAATACAATAATATTCCACTTTGAGAAAATATATTTATCCGATAAAATTAAACTATTTAATTTAATCAATTATATTTTTTCGTCCAACAAAGATTGGAACACTCGTTAGTGTGTGACCCTGTAGGTTCATTACTAAACTGGTAGTAAATTAATTCATTAATTTACTAATTAAGGTTGGCGTCTAGCAACACTCCTTAACGGCCAGATAGTATGAAGTATATATTACTTTAGAACCACTAGAAGATTAATATAATATTTCCTTCCATCCTTTTCAGCTCTATGTTAACTCTAGAATATGGTATTTGTCAAATTCTATTAAGTTAATGTGTGATGAATGACTTGAGAAACTCCTTTCTTATTTCATTCATAATACCCTGGCCAAGGTTTTTATTTATATAGAGCTTAAACTCATTACCAAGAGTTCATGGATTCTTTCTTGATTAGATATTAATCCTACAAGTATTTAATCATACCTAATAATCTTTCAACTAATGTCATAAAGCATTAGGTGTCCGATATCAAAGTATAATAAATATCTTGTTGATTACTATGTTAATCTCAAGTCTAAGGAAATTATACATTTCTTCAAAAGAATTTCCTATTGACAATTCAAGGGTAATATTAACCATTAGGAATTCTCCTTTGAGTCAGTTCAATGGTCATATCTCTATATGCACCATTTATATGTGTTTATTTAATAAATGAGATCTATTAATATTTATCTTATAAAGACTACAACACATATATTGATCTATCCGGATTAATGATGTCCTATCCTCAATAATCCAACGATCAGGAACAATTTAGATTAAAATTATATAAGACTCATTTCTCATTATTATAATCTCTATTATAATAACAAGGCTCTAATTTTAATCAAGGACCTTATCATATGAATTAAATAAATATGACAATGAAATGAACAATATACACAATATTATTATTACTAACATGGTAGATTGGATCCAGTGCATACCTCAATTCCAACACACAGGTATCTCCTTTTTTTGCTTATGTAAAGGAAGAAAAGAGCAGTTTAACATCGACCAGTTGGAGAGTTCAGACAAGCCAAGAAAATACAGGTCACTTTGCCTTTCGGAACAACCAGGTCACATTAGCCCGTGTTTTTTTGTTGATTTCAGATTTACCAGCTGCGCTTTACAATAAGCATTAATGCGTTCTATGGCTTTCGGAGTCGGAGTCGTAGTTGTTTATGCATTATGATTGTTGGTATATATGCGGGCAGGTGTTTGGTATTGGTGATTGTTGGAAAAATGTAGTGTGTTGCATTTGCCTTTGAGTGGATAATATTATGTTAAATTGAAAGGAATTTTTTTTTTTTTTTTACTTAACTGTATCAGCATTTGCTTGAAGTTTGAAAATATGGTGTTGATGTTTTTCACTCGTGTTTGTGGATGTTAAAAATTGTGTGCATTTAAGCAAGTTGTTAAATCAAATAACGATATATGTACGTAGTATTTATTTTCTAATTGAACAACATATGCTTAATGAATGCTATTGCTATGTAATTAAAAACGTCCACATATCCTTAAAAAAAACATCCAGATGACATTGTTTGATTTAAAAATTTGTTGGTAAGAATTTAAAAAAAAACACATTTTTTGGTCAATAAATTAAAAAAAAAACTTGATCTGAGTTTTATTGTTCAGGAATATTATGGGGTGATAAGCCCAATCGTTCAGGAATATTATGTGTCTATATATAAGCAAAGAAAACCTAATTATTAATATTTTTTGGAAAAAACCTATATATTAATATTTTTATGGACATTATTCATTTTTTAAAAACGACCGTAAAAGAATATTTAAAGACATCAATGTTATTAAACATTAATTATCAAATATAAAACAACTAACATATATAATAAATACAAATTAAATATTAAAATTACTATAGTAAAATCCTAATTATCAACCACTGCTTAAAAAATTAACTTAAAAATAATTAAATAACACTAAATTATAATAAACATTAGTTATTAAAATTCTTTGATATAAATATATATAATACATTAATTTTATATTATCGGCTAAATTTTAAGTTACTCATACAAAATAATTTATACAAGGAATTTTTATAAATAATATTTATTTAATACTTAAAAGAAAATATCGAATATTATTATGATTGAATTAAAATTAGTAAACAATTATTAAATAAAAAATATAGGCTAAAACTAATGTACTCCTCCACATTATTTTTATGAGGGTCTTTCATGTGGTATCCATCATTATGTATGGTTATCATTCTCTTCAAAACTATCTTGCATGGATGGATTCCCTTACCATGTCGTCCTACTCAGTTGATCACAAATCATTTCAGTTTTCACACCTGACATTAGTCCTTGCAAATGGTTGTCCAAAATTTTTTTTCCAATTTTTTACACTAAATAAATAATTTTTCTATATTTTTATTATTTTTTCATTAAATAATTTACCATAATTACATTACACCTTGGAAAATATCCAAACTAGGTTTTAGGCATATCAAGCACTCCCCCACACTACCATGGGGGCCACTCAAGTAGAATAAATTATTCAAGTATCAAGTCACTCATTTAGATGTATACGTGACATTAGGATTTAATACATTGATCCCTTACATTCATGATTGGGCATGTCGCCTTGTCTAATTGATCATGAAGGGACCCGACCTTCACACTCAACATTAGTCCACCCAAATGGTTGTCCAAAGTGGGTTTTTCCTATTTTTTTCATAAAAAATAAATTATTTTCCTATTATTTTTATTATTTTCCACTAAATAATTCACGATAATTACACTACACATTATAAAAACCAAACTTATTTTGTAGGTATCTCATGTACTTCCACACACTATTATGGGTGCCACTCAAATAGAATAAATCACTACATAGAGTATCATTCCCTTCAACCATGACATTCACGAACGAATCTGCTCACCATGCCGTATCCAGTCGACCACGAACGAACCCGAACTTCATACCCAACATTAGTCCCCCTAAATGGTTACCTAAAATATTTTTCTTATTTCTTCCATGAAAGAACTAATTTTCCTTTAAATTTAACTATTTTTTTACTAAATAATTCACCATAATTACATTACACATCGAAACATACACAAACTAGGTTTTTAGGCACATTATACACTCCCCCACACTTTTATGGGGTCACTCAGGTAAAATCAATCATTGGAGTAATAAGCCACTCATTTGGATGTATACGTGACATTGGAATTTAGTAGCTTGAACCCTTACATTCATGATTGATTCTCTTTACAATGTCATCCTACCCCATTGACCATGAATAGAGTCGACCTTCACACTCAACATTAATCCCCCAAATGGCTTCCCAAAATATTTTTTCCCAATTTTTCCATAAAAGAATTTATTCTCTATGATTATTATTATTTTTCTACTAAACAATTCATCATAATTATATTACACATTGAAAAATACCTAAACTTGTAACACACACACACACTATTTTGTTTATTTTTAAATTTAATTTTTTACAATTTTTATTATTTTATAATTTGTTATTATTTTTTTAATAAAATAAAATAAGTTAAAATGGAAATAATGTTTCATCAAAAAGGGAACCACTTGTGCTCACTCCTAATCGCAGGCCGAAACAAGAAAAAGCAAAAAAAAAAATCAAAATAAAATTATGGGTATAATATGTTTTTTATTCTTTTTTTTGTTTTTGATTTTCAAAATATGTGTTTTATATTCCTATACTTTTAAAAGGGTCTGTGTATGGTGGGCCATGGTCCAGGTTGTCTAGAATGTGAAAATATAGTAATTTAAATTTTTAATCATCAAATTCAACGCTCATTTTATTAAAGATTGATATTGAACTTGTTTTCAATTACTTTTATGAAATATTAGTTGAAAAGAATAAAAACTCAAATCGATAATACCATATAATGTAAAATTTTTCCCTTCAACTTTAAATTGATATATATACTCACCAAAACTAGCTTAGGTTGTATTGTAAATCAATATCTTCTTTTAAATTAAACTCAAATAGTCATATAAAGAATATTTAATAAAAAATAAAATTATTTATTCATCTTTTATAATCAATAAAATATAAATTGGACAAGATAAACCAATTTTTATTTGATCCACCATAGAATTATTTTTTTAAAAAATACTTTAAAACTTAGTCCTTAATATTAATTAACTTTTATATTCTTATATTTTTCAAAGCTTAATATGGTGTAAAAAAGGTGTTTCCTAAACGAAACAAATCTTGTGATTCTTATCAATGTTGTCTTCACGTGTGTCCCAAATCAAAATTAGCATTGGTGGGATCTAGGCGAAGCAATTAGTGGTCAACCAAAGCCAATAGGGTTTTGAATGCATAGCAGCAGTGATTAACTCACAACACACAACTACTACTGTTAGTAGTCTTGGTCCAATAAAAACTAGAACTGTTTTTAGTCATGTATATAGATAAAGTATATTGGGGACTCAATAATTATTGTATGGAAAAATATTGAGGCAAGGATCTTCCACAATTTAATTATACTAGTGTTAGCCCCGTGCAAAGCACGGGTTAAGAATATAAATGCCTCTAACATTGTTGATATTATTTTAATAACACGTCATATTAATAGAACAATCGTCGTAATTAAACATTGTCACGTTAAATTAGCACCACTTATATTTTGTCAAAAAACCTCAGTATTTACAATGTTATGAGTCACGGATAATCGTTTGGAAGCATCATTAACAATGAGAACTTTAAGTCCTTCCTTGGACCGAACCCTTGCGATTGCCACATATAATTGACCGTGTGTAAACACAGGCCAAGGCAAATATAAACCAACACAGTTCAATGTTTGACCTTGACTTTTGTTGATGGTCATTGCAAAGCAAACACATATAGGAAATTGGTGCCGCTGAAACTTTATTAGCAACATGTTATCCGTTGGAATCAAGTTCATCCAAGGGATAATTATAGAGAAAATATAATAAATAAATCAAATAAATAAGAGAGATAATAATTTAAAACATCATTGAACATAATAGAGAAATAAATGATATACTAGAGATAATACCCGTGCGTTGCACGGATTTTATTTATATTTTTAATAATTTTTTTTTCAATCAGGAATTTATGAAAATTATACAAAATTAATTAAAATTGAAATGTATTAATTTTATATATATTGAGAAAGTTGATTAAATACTTTTTTGCACGTTACATTTTTAGCGTAATTTTTATATTTCAACTCAATAATAAGAAGGATTTTCAAACTTGTTTTACAAACATATTTTAATTGGTTTTACCTCAACATAAGGTAGAAAAAAAAAAGAATAAGTAATATATATTAATTGAAAAATAGTAGAAAATAAAACGTAAAATATGCACTTTTTAATATAGTTTAATTTTTATTTTTAGTGATTATATTTTAATATTTAGTTTTGTGCATTTTTTACATATATATTTTATTGCAAAAAATTAAAAGCGATCAATAAAAGTATGAAACACTGAATATGAATATTTAAGAGTATACATTTTGTATTTAGAGAAATTGTGTACCTGAACAATCAAGATTAAATTTTTCATTAATAGATATAACATAATTGTGATAGTAATTAATATGAAGGCTCAAGTAAATTTTACAATTTTGCACTTCTGCTTCTACCATTTTCTTGTTTTTTCCTTTTTTTTATCACAATTTATTTATTTTTATTATTATTATATTAAAACAGTTTTTCTCATTGTCTATTTCTATTCATTCTCATTTAATAAAATAATTTTTCTTATGAACAACGGACGGGTATCTTCCACAGGAAGCAGACCTGCTTCTACTATTTCTTTTTGTTTCTTTTTTTTAATCACACTTATAATTTTACTTTTTTATTATTATATTAAAATAGTTTCTTTCATTATCCATTCCCGTTTATTTAATTTATTACATAAATATGCATATTAAGAAATATGATAAATGTATTGATTTACATTGAATTTAATATGTTTTTTCCAATATATTATTTATCTCTCTATTTTATACACTAATATTTTCATTTATTATCTTTTTTATCTATTCTATTTATCTATTTACTTTATATTAGGGTTTAGGGTTTAAGAATTTAAATAATATAAAATTAATTGAATTTTTTTTAATATGATTATAAGACATTATACACATAATTTTATACTAAAAATTATAATAATTATTTTATATTTTCAAAATAAAAATATAATCGTAAGTCTTGTGACCTATAGACATTAAATTAAATTTATAGTATATAATAAGATTAAATGATTCATTTAACTTAAAATTGATTAATATAATTAATTAAGAGTATTTTAAATTTAAAATTTAATTTAGTGTAATAAATATTTATTTTAATTTTTATTAAATTATGTAATAGATTTAATATTTAATAACACTAATTATATAATACCTATGTATTCTAAGAGATGTTTAGTATTCCATATGTTATATTTCATCAATAGCACATTAATAGCAAAGTTCAAGTTAATTTTACAATATATATAGAATAGATATAGATAGATAGATTAGAAAAATCACATTAAATTTAAATTAATACATTTATTATATTTTTTAATGTATGTTTTAATGTAATGAAAAATAAGGAATGGATGATGACAAAAACTATTTTATAAATAATTTTTTTTAATGTATAGATATAGGTTATTTTATTGTAATGTATAAATATAGGTTATGCATGAATGAAACTTTTTTTCCTATTATAGCAAAAATATTATTAATTAAATAAATGATTTAAAAAATTATTTCTACAATAAACAAGCAACAAATTTGAAACAAATAAATATGAATGAATAATTAGAGAAATTGTTTTAATATAATAAAAAAATTAAAGTGGGATAAAAAATGGGGAAAAAGAAGAAAAGAAAATGGTAAGAGCACAATTAGCCCCACGGAGGATAATCATGGTTCATAAATAAATCTTTTTTGTAATGAAACATATTTATAAGAACGAATAATGAGAGAAAATATTTTTACATTATAAAACTAAAAAAATATAATAAATGTATGATAAAAAAAGAAAAAAAAAGAAAACGACAAGAAATGACTACCTCCTGTGGAAGATACATGAGCTTTATAAAAAAATCATTTTACTGAAACTGAGAATCCGTGACACATGTACTGGTAGAATAATTTTAGGATACAGAATAAATAAATAAATAATATAGATAAGAGAGATAATAAATGAACACTTTAATGAATAAAATAGAGAGATAAATTATGTAATGAAAAAAGTATGAATGAACAATGAGATAGACTATTTTAATATAATAATGAAAAAAGAAAATTAAAGCGTGATAAAAAAATGGGGGAAAGAAAACGGTTGGTAAGAGCACAACTGCCCCCGTGGAGGATACTCGTGATTGCTAAAAACAACACTATTATAATTAAACATATTAATAGGAAAGAATAATGAGAGGAAATATTTTAATATAAGAATGATAAAAAAGAAAACGAATGTGTGATAAGAAAACAAAAAAAAAGAAAACGGTAGAAGGAGGACTGTGTCCCGTGGAGTATATACCCGTGGTTCATAAAAAAATCACTTTATTAAAATGATAATGAAAAAACTAAAAGAATGTAAGTGAGAAAACATGACATATGAGAAACAATTTCAATATAGATTGAATAGATAAGAGAGATAATAGATTAAATTATTAATGAATAAAAATAATGAGACAAATGATATATTGGAAAAGTGAACAAAATTAACATCTTAAATAACAAAAGAATTTTAAAAAATAATCACTCATGTAATGAAACATATTCATAGAAGCGAGTAATGAGAGAAAATATTTTTATATAATAAAACTAAAAAAAGAAAATTAATGTATGATAAAAAAAGAAAAAAAACGACAGGAAATGACTACCTCTTGTGGAAGATACATGGCCTTCATAAAAAAAATCATTTTACTGAAATTGAGAATCAGTGACTCGTGTATTGGGAGAACAGTTTTAGTATAGAAAATAAATAGATCAATAGAATAGATAAGAGAGATAATAAATAAATGAAAACATTAATGAATAAAATAGAGAGATAATTATGTAATGAAACAAAAAAGTATGGATGAATAATGGGATAAACTGTTTTAATATAATAATAAAAAAATTAAGTGTGATAAAAGAGGAGGAAAGAAAACGGTTGGTAAGAGCACAACTGCCCACGTGGAGGATACTCGTGATTTATAAAAACAACACTCTTGTAATTAAACATATTAATAGAGACGAATAATGAGAGGAAATATTTTAATATAAGAATGATAAAAAAAAAAAAAAACGAATGATAAGAAAGCAAAAAAAAAAAGAAAGAAAACAGTAGAAGGAGGGCTGTGTTCCGTGGAGTACATACATGTGGTTTATAAAAAAATCACTTAATTAAAATGATAATAAAAAAACTAAAAGAATATAATTGAGAAAACATGACACATGGGAAACAGTTTTAATATAGATTGAATAAATAAGAGAGATAATAAATTAAATTATTAATAAATAAAATAATAAAATAAATGATACTTTGAAAAAGTGAAAAAATTAACATCTTAAGTAATAAAAGAATTTAAAAATAAAAAAAAAACGCTTTTGTTGAAAAGAAAAATTAAAAAAAAATGGAATGCTTGCTCCCATGTTTTAAAAAAACAAAAGAAAAAGAGCGGATGAATAGAGGAAAATGTACGGAGCATTTACCACCGATTAGATATTATAGATATGACCATGATGCGATGACATTCTTTTTTTTTTTTTTTTTATTGATAATTGATGGCGTTCCTTTTTGTTAGTTAACAAACAGATAGTGTGAATATGAGTTACAGTTACAGTATAGTTTTTTTTTCCCTTCTAGTTAAATGATTTAATTGTTGAATCATAGAAAAGTATGGCCTAATTAGAGAAATGGTTTTTTAGCAACCATTTCATACAATATTATGTATAACTATGAGAGAGATAAAAATAAAAAAAATGAAATATAATTAATAATGTGATGAGGAGATAAGGAAAAAAATGTCTTAATAAAAGTTATTATATATATTGTTATATGAATAACATACCTTATACCTCACTCATAAATAAGATTAAATAAGATAATATTAGCATAGTCAATTGTCACAGTATCGATGAAATAAGAATCTTGGACTATTTTATCTTTAATCAATTGCAATCTCATAATGCCTTGATAGTTTCTTCTTCTGTAATGATATATGTACTACAAATAGTCTATAGATAAAATGTTTTAACAAATCAAATCTCTTAAAATCATATATATCATAATTATTCATTTTTTCTCTTGTTTTCTCTGTCTCACTTTTCTTCCACATATATATTACATGTACGATAAGAAAAAATTTACCAACATTATCAAGGATTTAAATTCTATACTGATCACTTTAAAAGATCTTTATTTAATTATCACCTCCAGAAAATATAAAAAATTAAATTAAAGAGACAAAATATTATATGTTTTTTATTTCAGTAAATTAGAAGATAATCGTTCTTCATCCTAAAAGATGCAAATAATACGATTATAAAATGGCTTTACGTGCACTTATAATTTTAGGGTGCATCAATAAAACAGGTAACATAAACCATTAGTTTTGATGGATTTTAAATCATTAAAGAATTAAGACGTGCAACCTGTTATATATACAGGCCTGTCATCAATTATCTAAAAGGGTGGTTTTGTCAAAGGAAAAGAAAAAAGTTGTGTGCAGGGGAAAAAAAAATGACCGTGTAAGGCTAGAAGCACTATAGGTTGAACAACCTGCAATTCCTCAGTTGATCGAGTAAATCAATTGGAATCAAAGGGAATTGCGGCAAGGTGGATTTCTCCCAGCTCGATAGAAGCGAGAATGGGTATTTATTAGAATGGTGTGCGGTAAAATTAGTGGATAAACTAGCTTAAAAGTCACACAACACACCAAAACTTAGACATGTTTAGTTTTATTTTTATTTCATGTTTTCATTGTGTTTTTAGTTAGAAACTGAAATTTTCATTTTTAGTATTTCTAGTTTTTTTATAATATTTTAAAAAATAGGAAATAGAATAAAAACACAAAATGAAAATGAAAATCAAAGTACCAAATAGGCCTTAGCGTTGCACAACAAAAGCTCCACCCTTTGTGACTTTTCTCTCTTCATGGGACTCCCTCCAATTAAGTGAGGAGTGACAAATCTTGATCAATTATTTTGGAGGACTATATATAAAATTATATTTTGGGGGACTATATATTATCATTGTTTTTATTTATTTGTAATTTTTTTTTGAATTTATCTGTCCCATTTAGACTTTAAAAAAACTATTAATTATATTTCTCTACTTTTTTCTTAATAAGAGATAAGTGAAAAAATTAAAAAAAGAAGAAGAGAGATAATAGTTATATTAGGGAAAGAACACAATAAATTTAATATAAATCAACACATTTATTGTATTTCTTAATCTGTGTGTTTTTATGTAATGTGACAGATAAATAGGAATAAATGTATTAGATAATAAAGATGTATATCTAATGTGTTTTGAATGAAAAAAATTATTCTTCAGATTTATCGCACACATATAAATATAATTTTATTGAGGGGACCATATATAAAATTACATACATATATAATAAGAAAGTTTTCTTTTTCTTTTGTGGCCATGGCCCCCCTCCGCCCCTAAGAAGATCCGCCACTGCATGTGCGGTTTTTTTTCTCATTCTAGGTGGGTTAATTAATCTCTCTCTAGTGAAAGTTTTTATTTACTTTATTTTCAATTTCTACTTCTTCCTTCTCCCCACCATTGTCTCTCCCTTCTTTTTTTTACCAATACCTTCATAATCTCTACTCTCTCCTCCTCTGAAAGATTCATTTAGAGCTATATCTCCAAGCATTTTTGCAGTACTACTATTTTACGCAAATCTGCCACCTTTATGAACTTCCACCAATAAAGCTCCAATTTGTATCACTGATTTACTCAGATTAGCTGCAGTTGATGTTGTGGTTTTTTTTTTTGTTTTGAGCGAATGTTGGATAGGTGTCGATTCGGAAGGAATAAAAAATGAAGAAGAAAAGTCCACAACTTTTTTTAGGATTTATGTATTAGGTGGTTTTTTTGTTGTTAGGATTCCTAAATTGATTACTTTTATGAGTAAGCATACTTGATTTGTTGTATTGATATGTAGTGTATTGCTGCAGAACTCTTTTTTAACATCTAATAAACTTTGTAAGTGTTGTTGGGCCCACATATGTATATGGGATCCACCTGGAGTGTATCTCCCCTGCATAATTTCAATACTGGAGAGAAATTGCTCCCTGGCTAAGAGATATATATGAGAATGAGTAAGATAGAAAAAAAAATAAAATAGAGAGAAAAATATAAAAGATGTCATAATTAATTAATGTGTGATAAAAAAAATATTATAAATAAAAGAGATGTGAAAAGATTTGTGAAGGATTCATATGTGAACACATCATGGGTATCAAATTGAGAAAAAAAAAGTGCTGAAGTAATGTCCTATTTAAAATGAATTTAGTAGATCTTTATCATTGTCTGAAAGGCATCTTTAGAATGTTTGCAACACGATTTTAGGGAACCTTATCGTAATGTAACTTCAAAGCCAACTCCTTTCATTGTATTTTTATCATTCAAATCCACCTTAATTTGCGCATTAAATATATGATAAATAACACAAGGTCAGAGTATAAACTTATAAAGAACGTATATGAGTATATCACATAAAACTAAATAAAACTGCCTATAACTAATTTCATTCATAAAGCACCGATTTTGTCAATTTTTTATTATTATTTTCTCATAAAAAAGGCTTATTTAGATTCAAGGTCCTGCTGTTCCTGTAGGAAAAAATCCCACTATTTTATTCCTTTTTCTTGGTAAAAATAATTGTTTATGCAATTTTAAATCCAGAATGATGCTTCGATAAATTATCCACCTTAAAATAACTTTATGTTGTGTTATAATTACAAACAACAATATCATTTTTACCTTTCTTATATAATTTTCATGCTACTTTTATTTAAATAATAAAATAAATAATCTATAATATTTTGTTTATATTTTTCTCAAATACAATTATAAAATAATATAAAAGGTGTAATTGAAAAAGTGTAAGACAAACATTTCTAGGAAATGTGAACCCAAAAAAAAAAAAAATGTTTCTAGGAAATGGGAACCACCGAATTCCCATTCCAATGTGAATCTGTTCCTGAGGCTCTAATCCGTGATTACAACAATACTACTACTATTATTATTAATCTTGATGTATAGTCCCTGAATTTCAACTCCCACATGTTCCACTTTTCGGCCCCTAAAGTTACCTATCAATATTAACATTAATTTTATATTACTTTGCAGCTTTGCTGGGTGTACGTGACCAACACTCAAATGATAATGATCCTTCGCCCGCAAACACTGAAACAGGCATTTGTTAGTTAGTTATACTAACAGCAAGATTGCTTGTTTCTTTAACGCTTCACACGAGATAAAGTACTTCAGGGACGGCAAAATGCTCCCTTTCATAATTGTTATCTTATCTAAAGTGTTATTTTAGAGTTTCACATAAAAAAATCCAATCATCTTGTCGGTAATTTAAATTTTTAATGTAAATAAACAACAGCAGGGATTACACCCAGGTGTTTTTTTTTTAATTTTAATCTTTCTATAGTCTATAGCCCATTATTATCTCTAAACATAGGGCATAAGTTATTTTTAAAAAATTGACTATTCAAGCTTCCGCCCCCAGCTTGACTTAGCTGTATTAGAATGAACCGTTTCCCTTTCCCAAAGGAGAAAAAATTGAAACAAAAGAAGCCCACTGTAATATAATATATAGGTCAGATCTGGCCCAAGGTTTGTGTGACGTCATTCACAATCCCACTTTTTACGGTTATTCTATGTCCTTCCATTATTGTTCCATCTTCATGATGGTTTAAAATTAGGCCTGCCACACACATGGAGAGGATTAATAGTTAAGGTTAAGGCTTTAAGCTATACACAAAAACAACAATGGAAAGAAGCAAAATACAAGTGCTTTATGATTCTTGTCATGCCTTGTTCTCTCAAGCGGGTCTTCCAACTTTTCAACAAATCCATTACCTGAAAAATCTGCTAGGTGTGGATTTGTTTCTAATAGTGCACATGTTTTGTTAATTAATTAATTTGTTTGTCTTCTTCATCTCTTTCTCCTAATTAACTTCTATATTTGCTTCTACAGTACTAATTCATAGGTTTGGGATATCAATGAATTTGCAGACAAATTTGAAGCAATAGATGTGGGAATTGACGAGTTCGGATTGTGTGATTCTCCTACATCGGACACAAGTTCTGATGGTAGCAGGGGATTGCTTTGTGGACAAGGCTTCTCTGAAATAACATACATTCACATTCACGAGTGTGACAATTTCTCTGTGAGTAGAAAATATATAAAGTTCTATATTTAATTAAATTTAAATCACTTTTATGAATATATATCTAATGAATTTTATGAATATATGCAGATTGGCGTGTTCTGTATTCCAGCAGGAAAAGTATTTCCACTTCATGATCACCCGGAAATGACAGTGTTGAGCAAGGTCTTGTATGGCTCTGTTTATGTCAAATCTTATGACTGGATCAAAGTGGATACTACTAAATGCCAAACAAGTAAGAAAAGTTACTATACTAATTCTGTTAGTTTGACAGTTATTAGAATTGGTTGTGCTTATAAATTCTGTTTAGTTAGTTAGTTAGTTACAGTCTGTTTTTCCTGGTTCATTTTGCCAGTATATTCTTATACTATATCATAGAGGTTCTAATTGTTTGTTAATTATTGCATAAACTTTGAATTGATCATAACTAACAATTTGTGTTTCAATGCTGTTGTGTGGTTTCAGTAGGATTGGCGGGCAGAGTAATAGATGATGTGATCACAGCGCCACATGAGCCATGCGTTTTATTTCCAAGAAGTGGTGGCAACATTCATTCTTTTAGAGCGTTGACGACATGTGCAATACTAGATGTGTTGTCTCCACCATATGCTGAAGAATTTGGAAGGCCTTCTACTTACTATAAAGACGTTCCTATCCCTTCCCTTACTGGTAATTTTATCTTGAACGTTGTAATTCACTTCATTAAAGCCATTGATTCATATATATATATATATATACTAATTTGTGTTCTATTGCTTGCTATAGGTTATGCCATGCTTGAGGAGATACCATTGCCTAATGATCTAGTTGTTCATGGTGCACCATATCTTGGACCTTCAGTTGTAACCGTTGACGATTATGACTTTTGTCAAATTGGTTTGTAAAACCATGTGTAAATTGAGTGTGTACGTATGTCTAACTAACATATAGGTGGCGTATCAAGCAATTAAGGGAGGTAAAAGAAAAGTTAATATTCAACGGTATAATCATGTATGAATGGTTAAGATTGTTTTACTAATTTTGACCATCTATTATGATTGTACAGTTAGAATTAATGCCTCTCTTAGCTATAAAAGTGCTTTCTCACCTAATACGCTTGAGGTGTATATATATAGCAGAAAAAAAAAATGAAAAGTAACAGTTTTGGAGGCCACAATCATCAGGGCAATGAGTTTGTAAAAGGAAAATGATTTGTGAGCACCCATATAGGAAGATAGAGAGAAAAATAATAAATGTGATAGCGAATATAATGTGTCAAAAAAGAGAAATGAGGGATCTTAAGTGGGGTGTTTACATTGCTGTGGGTGTCTACAAATTATAGTTGTTTGTGAAAATACATGGGCTTTAGAGTCGTTACATATTGTTCATTGCCGTAACCGCAAGTGAAGTGTACAGTTTTGGACTTCTGGTGCTAGCAGCTTGCATGGGCTTTTGGCTGCTACTTTGTCTGCAGCTCTAGTTTCACTAACACAGCTAGTGTAGTTTAGAAGCTGTATGTAATAATATGCTTCAACCACTATGTGATGTTTCTCCGTATATAACTTATAGCTTGCTTTATATCTTAATCAAGTGCCACATGCACAATATTTTCGTATGAAGATTAGCTGGAGACTGGAAAGGTAGGCGTGCTTATTTTCAGTTATGAAATCCAGATCACACACACCTAACGCAGCCTTGTATTATCCTTAATTTGTCAAAAATCAAGACTTTCAACAAACCAATTAAAAGCTTAATATATATTAATATAGGCTGTGCATGTTAATTTCTAAATTCATTTTACTTATCGGTTCTAATTATAACAACATTATAACTTAAAAAAGGTTTTTATAAAAAAAATAAGACTCATTTAATAAAAGCTTCTCCGAAGGTAATAGTTTATTTGATTACCTTATAAAATTATCTAATCAAAATAAAGATGTTTAATAAATAAGTTTATCTCACTAGTTTATAATGTTTTTTCACTAGTTTTTTTTTTTTATTTTACTCCCAATATTTTATTATTTTGGGGGTAACACAATAATATATATAATTATAAGGATTAAAATATTTTACTTTAATTATTATACTTTACCTTTTTTAGATTATTTTTAATATTATACTATTTATTTTAATTATTACACTATATATCTATATTATTTCTTTTATTTTTTTAATAAAATATTTGATCCTTAAATAAAAAATTAAAATTTAAAAGTAACTAAAATTCAAAAGTTACAATTATATGAAAAAAATATTATTTTATATTTTTTCTATAAAATAAAAATATAATTTATTATAAGAAACGTATAAATATGTCTTTTTATATTTTAGTTAATTCAATTGTTATTTTTACGAAACGCTTCTAACTTAATATGTTTTCAATCTTAAACTCTTTTATCAATTTTGTTTTTGCCAAACAGACCAATAATAATAAAAAGGAAATTAAAATTTATACTAAAATTATTTTCATATTATTTTCAGTTTTTAATTAGTTATACCTAATATAATAATCACATGTTGAAAAATTTCTTTCACCGGTTTAGTACTTTGGTGTTGCGGTATTCTGATTGGCTATGCGAGTGCTCACACATGTATATTTTGTAATTTTAGTTGCGTAGCTAGTTGTGGCTTACTTTTCAAAGTCTTTTAGATCCACCGTATAGAATTAGAATAAATCTCTAACTTTTTCTTTAACAAATTTAACGTCGGGATAATATAACCTTTTGATAATACAAAAACTTCACTCTAGTTATTAAGAGTCACAAATATTGGTTACATCAATCTTTTTTAATTAAGGAAACTTAGTCCAATATATGAACTAATATGATTGGCATTTAAAGATTTAAAAAATTAGAATGAAATATTGTATCCTCACCAAACTTACTTTATCCATTTCCATATTGGTTATGATGAGTTTGAACATTTACTCTATGCAATTATTTGATTTGATTATTTTAAAGAATTTATATACCCACCTAATAAAATTTTACTATGCCAAAAAGGTTTTTTACCGCGGTTACGACCGCATTCTACCGTGGTGAGATAAAAGGAATTTACCGTGGTTACTTTTCAGAACCGCGATAATTGAGTAAGCCTTTTTACCGCGGTTCCGAAAAGTAACCGCGGTAGAAAAGGTGAGTAGTTTAAAAAATCTGGAGCTTTTTACCGCGGTTGGATTAAGGAACTGGGGTAAAAAGTCATAGAGTATCGTAGCTATTTTGTAGTTAATGTCTAGTTATTTTATTAAAAATCCTAACAAAAAACAAAATTTTAGGATACTCTCTCCTCCTACATAAATTATCATAGCATGAAATAATAATAATAAGGAGGATTAAATTCTAAAATTATTGGAACCAAAATAATATTATTCAATAAGCAGTGGGAATAATATTGCTAGTTTTCAATTTCCTATACATTTGATTAAACATACAAAATCATTCTTTCAAGCAATTGTAAATGTGATACCTGGGGAAGAGGCAATGTAGCTACAAGATCTAGGAAGAAATCTGAGATGAAAATGTTGACCTAACTAAACTGAGATGAAAAGGCACAAGTTAACCTTGAAGGAAAAACTATATAAACTGAGATAAAAAGGCACAAGTGGAAATTCAATTAAGAGAACTCCCATTAATATTTATTTACCCTTTAGATCTAATTTTTTAAGCTCAAACAAGTAGCAGGCATACATCTGTTCATTTAGGAAATTGACAATATTATATCATAATAACTCACCATTTCAGAACTAAAAATAAAATAGAAGTAAACACAAGTTCCTCAACATCAACAACCAACCAAAAACTTTAATTAGCAATCCAAATTGAACCTGCAGAAAACAAGCAAGAGAGAGAGAGAGAGAGTTGGGAAATAAGACCAATTAATCCAACCAAACAAACAATATGCAACCACTTTAGATGGTGGAGTGGCAAAATAAGTTAAACTAAATGATAAGGGATACTCAATAGATTACTTCAAAGTACTCAAAACTTCCTATCATTTTATGAAAGCTATCACTACTATCATTTTATTATCTTCTTCTCTTACTCCCATTAAAATCCTACCACATCAGTGCAGAAAAAAAGCTACACTACTATCATTTTATGAAAGTTATCACTTCCAAACTCAAGGGTACTACTCCCATAATACCTTTGAGAAAGAAGAGAATTGCAAAGACATGGGATTAAGATGTCCTCCACCACAAAACTACTAATAAAGAAAATTACAGAGCAGCAAAACAACACTCAAGAATAACAATGCACAATGACAGTCCAATCTCTATGTAAATCTGAAACAGCAACCCCCTTATAAACACCATGATGGTAAAATATCATATACTAATTCAACCAGAGTTGATGCAAATCTAAACTCAACTGGACTCGTTGCACATGCCTTGAAGCAACAAGAGTTCCTCAAGAAAGTTGCAATTACTAATTTTATAATGGCATTCAATACTGTATAGATTCTAATACAGGCCTATCACACAATTCATAACACAATTCATAATGAAAATAATTAACTGATCAAATAATGAAACAGTCAATACACATCTCAAACTGATCAAATATATTTTGTAGATCCCTGCTAGGTGTTAATTAATATATCAGAAAGCATGCAAATAATGAACATAGTAGCTAGCTACATCAGGAAATCCCAAGTTTAGATCCCTGGTAGTGGCACTCTTGACTTGACGCTTCTAAAATTTTCATTCTAATCTAAGGTCGATTTGGTGTCCTCTGATATTAGGGGGTGAGAATTTCAGGGAATAGCTTTATATAAAAATGTGTGATAAACCCATACCTGAATTTTTTATCTCCATTTTTAAGGGAATATTGAATACCAAACTCACTACTAGTAGCAACAAATTCTTACAGTGAACATTACTAAATTCATCGGAGAAACATATACAATTAAATACCCAGTTAATGTTAGTTTTCAAACATAAGTAAAATAGAGATGCACCTGATGGTTCCACTCAGAGGAAAGTAAATTGTCATCAAAATTGGGCCAGTATATAGATATATTGCACCTGTGCAATTCATATCAGTCCAAAACCTCTATTATTACAAGTATTTGTTTCTCATGCTTCACAGAATTGAGTAAACTGCAAAGAGACAGCTTGGTAAAGTTATATAAGCTTTAAATTATGCGAAGGCACTAAACTAGACTTAAAAACATAACAAAGCAATAACAAAAATAAGGTTATGAAATGCTAAACAATAACAAAACATGACATGCATTTTTGCACCAGTTTGCCAAGTCCAGTTGGATCTATCTTCGCAAGTGAAATAACTATCAAGAAATAGTAGTCGCGGAACAATCCACTTTGGAGACTCATCCGCTGAACACACTGTTTTAGCAAGGACTTGACAGCACTGCAACAAAGTAACAAAAAGGCCTTTAAAGTTTTCCCAAAGATGAGAAACAAAATTTAGAAAGAAGTAAAATAACTCCAGTATGCAATGTAAATAATTCAATTTAATTTTCAATTTTGATGCAATCATTGAAGACTTTTAATTAGATTTTAGAAGCAATAAATTAATTTAGAATATCGAACACATGACTATACAGGAATCAACTCATAATAGATATTTCAAGTTTTCAACTAAAGTGCAAACCTTGTGTTCATTAATATGAAGCCTTTCACAGGCAGCAATAAGTGAAGCAACCACTCCTGACCTTCCCATTTGGAAAAGACCCTCCATATTTGGCCCAAGTTCTTCCCAGATCATCTTCATCTACCAAACCATTAAAAAACTTAAAACAAACGGAAAATTATAACAGAAATAGGCATCGTGAAAAGAATGTGATAGGGACAAATGCAATACATGCAATAGCATGCGACCAATCATACAGTAGACAAAATTAATCACTGGCCACCCTTAACAAGATGTTGAAAATGTTAAGAATAAAAAAAAATCAAGCAAGTGTCAACATCTTCAAACAAAAAGCAACTGGGCATTATACCACATCTTGATTTTTTGTATGGGAAATCAATGCTTGAACAACAAAGTTCCCATTTTGATGAGATGATAACTCAAACAAGGAATTCCTAAATACTTTTGTGTGAACAATTCATTGAACAAGGCCTCGGGAGATACTTCCAAAACAACCTGCAAAACATAAAGAAAATTTGATTACCTCAAAATCTCTTTACAAAAAGAATTTTATTGATGCCTCCATAAAGAAATGCACATTGTTAGGTATATAATGGCCATGAAAATAGATATTACACAAGATTGAATAATGTATCACAGAACAATTTACAAGCACAACATATCTAACGGCCAGACCACTGTAGACCAAGAGATATAATTTAGGGACTAACAGATCTCATCAATAATACACAATTCAATACAGTTACTTGTAATACCAAAGTTTCTCTGAGATTAAACCTGTGGAAAGGTTAGTTTGAAAATATACAAGGGTAGTTTGCTTTTATACTGAAAAGCTATATAGAAAAAATTCATATTTACTAAAGACAGTTTGAAAGGAAAATAAGAAACTTTCTATAATAAAACATTAGAAGTAAGAATTAGCTAATTACATGCATTTCTATTAAACTTCTCTTTGTATTATTTACATGCTCTTGCACTACTCCAGCTTATTATAGGCTGTTTTCCCTCACTATAGATTGCTCACCTCCACTAGATGGCTAAACTCAGTTTCTTTTAACAATTCCATCACCTCTGGCACAACTGCAGTTTCTATAAAATTTCCCTCTGCATTATACTTATCCTCAAGAAGAACAGGAATCATGTGTAACAACTCTTCATCATTGCCTGCCAGCACCCTTAGAGTTGTCTGCCAATAATTGAATAAAATACCATGAGAAGAGAAGAATCATAGAGAAACTAAAACTAACAGTATGTGTATTATGGCACCATAGAAAATGCTTTAGCCTAATAGGTAACAAAGTTAAGAATGAATTTTGGCATTTCTTTACAGTGTGATAAAGTTTAAAATTTAAAATTTAAAATGACCAATGACAAATATATGTATAAGAATTTACATTTACATCAGAAGAACAATCTCCCCGTGTCTTGTTTTTCTCTCCTCTTCCCGTCATTTTATATCTAAATATCTTTAGACACAATCTGATATGATTCATAGAATGCATGCCCAACATCAACTATCTATTTTGGTGGTTAACACTCAAGCCTACATCTACATCTATATATTCAATACATTAGAGCAAGAAATAAATTTGGCAAGTAATGAACAGTATCTGACAAACACTGACTAACCTTGCAATTCTAATTACACCTCATTTATATTTTCATATGGCTAACTATCACTGAATAGTTTATACATTTGGATACTGATTATTGATCAAATAACAAAAAGAAAGACATGTTTAATAAGCCACGACGAGTAGTAGCTTCTGAGGGCTGAGTCCGATTCCAGTGTCCTTGAATTGAAACAAAACTTGTTAATCACAATTCGCAAAGATAGTTGCAGCACACTCTTACCACTACAGGACCGACCCAGTTGCAGCAGCGGACGGAGGCAAGGCGGCGGCGACAGCAGCTCAGCGGACGACGACAGAGTTGGACGGAGACAGAGTGGACGGCGCAGACGCGGCGGCCCAGAATCAGCACTGTATCTAGGAATTTCGGGGCATTAGGCAACAATTAAGTCAGGGGCCATGTTAATATAGACTAATAATTTTTATGTTATATTTTGCTGGCTTTTTGAGCTGCAAAATTATTTATCAAGGTTTTATAATCAAGTAATTTTAAAACATCTCACTCTCAATAAATAATATAGCTAATTCATTCTATCTATCTATCTTGTAGCATAGTTGATCTTAAATATAATTTAATCAATTTGAATTTTGAAAAGTTTCTTTCAGCGGTCGCGACAGTTACAAGTAATGTTAATAATATTCTATAAGCAATGTATGTGTTTGGAAAAGAACCTAATCTTTTTATATAGTTCAATATTTTTAATGGTGTGTTAATTTCATTTGTTAGAATTTCTTTCAATAACTTTAATTTTGAAAATAAATCAAGACCATCAATATCAGAATGGTCCTCAAAACTCATAACTCAATCAATTACTTTATAAAAAGCAAAACAAATGAGTGAAATGATCAAACCTGCTAAGATGCTAGCAACGTGTGTGAGTGTCCACTTGATGTCACTTGGAGTTGGTCACTTGGTGTGGGGTTACCAATTCACAAATTAGAATACGACTATATGAAAGCTGAAAAGTCAAATAATAATAGAGTTGAGAACAAAGAGAATAAGAAAGAGAGAGACATGAGAGGAAACAAAAAGTTTGAAGATCCATAAAAGACAAAAATAGTGACTGTTTTTTTTTTTTTGTCAAAGAAAATTAAATTGCATTAATGTGGTAACTGTACAAGTAGTCAATAAATCACATGCTCAACAATACTACCGATACAAGAAAACTCACAGTTGAGTGTTGACTGACTTTTTCATTAGTAAAAACTAATAAATGGGTTGTGGACCTTTAAGTAGTTTAAATGATAAGAAAAAAGAAATTTAAAAAATGTAAGATATATATAGGCCTTATAAAATATTGGGCTCTATCTCAAACATTATTAATTTTTTAAAAAATAATTTATATCAATAATATTACTATTTAAAAAAATTGGGGGGCCTTATAAATTTGAGGGCTCTAAGCAATGGCCTTAATTGCCTTATTGAATATCTGGCCATGCCCAAAAGTTGCACAGACGGAGACAGAGCTAGACGGACGACAGACCTCGAGCACGGACGGCGACGACGCAGACGCGGTGGCCTAGAAGTTGCAGAAGGACGAAGTTGCTAGAAGGACGAAGTTGCAGGGAACGCACGCGAGAGGGAGATCTGTTTTCTGAAAAAGGGGTTTAGGTTTTTATCACTAGCAACCACCGCGGCAAATACTTTATAAATTAAATTTAAAAAACATAAAATTAAATTATTTTTTACCATGGTTCCTAAATTTGACTGCAATAATTTCAACTATGTTATTTTTTACCGCGGTTTCTTTAACAATCGTGGTAAATTTGTCAACTTTTTTTTATTTTAAAAAAAAAAATCACAATTTTCACCCGATTACCATGGTTCATTTTCGAAAGCGCGATAATTGGTCATTTTGCTGTATTTTAACCTGGTTATTAATTGTAACCACGTTACTTTGGGCGCAGTAAAAGCCCCAATTTGGCATAGTGTTTCCACGTAATTATAGTATGACTTGAGTTTTAATTTAATTTTCTTTAATATAGCAGGAAATACATAATCAACTATAAATCATAATTAAAATTTATTCGTCATCTTGTAATAAAGAAAACATCCTACCACTTTAAATATTTCTTCACAAAAATATGAAAAAGAAATTACTTTGGTTTTTATATGACAATTAATTGTTTATTATAAAAAGAAGAGGGAAAAATAATGTTTTAATCTTTTGGGATGTTAGTATACGTACGTGCTTGACAATTGATTAATTATAAGAAATATTCTTCTTTTTTTACTAAGTTCAATAAAAAATTACAAAAGAATTATTCAAAAAATAAATTAATTCATAGAAATACTTATTTTGAAAAAGTTAAATGATAAAACAATCTATATGTTCAATTTGTGGATTAATTAAAAAAATTAATTGATATACATGAGTATTTTTTAAAAGATTCACTATAAAGTTGAAAATTTAATTGTCTTAGTATTAATTATTAGCATATTCACTGGCTTATCAATTTGCTTATGTAGATTTTATTAATATAAAAATAAATAAATAACTTTTGAAATGAAATGTTATTATATAAGATAATTATGACTGAAAAACAATTAGTTACTCATTTAAATCTTAAATTGAATAATTAGCAATTATTTAAAAAGTAATGGTTGGCTAGGAATTCTAGATCTTCATAACAATATAAAGGGTAGCATTTTTTTTTGCCTGCATTTTTGGCTAATTTTAGTCTTCATCCTCGACTTCAAAAACCTTTATTGTATATCCAATATTTTTGAAACACCTTAATAATAGTCCTTATGTTAAATAGCTTCGTTCAGTTGCAACTGAATTCAATCACACTTAATAAATAGGCGGTCATCCATATGGATTAGCATATGTGAAAGTCTATTAGATATGTCAGTAATTTAACTAAATTAATTAACATTAATATTAAAGAGTTGTGATTCAGTTGGCAACGCAAGATTGTGGAAAGAGCTCCCGAGTTTGATCCCTACTAAACATACTCTTAGGAAGAGGTGATGAGCTTTCACTGTGACTAAACCCCAAATAGGATTGCTCCCGGTAATAGGAGATACTTATAGTTAATAAAAAAAACTAATTAACATCAATATAAGGTGTTTTAAAAACATATGATGTAAAACTAATATTTTAAAAGTCTGGGATAAAAATTAAAGTTGACAAAAAAATAAATCCACTAAAAATATATTTTATCCTAATATAAATAATTAAATAATTATATATGATTTATCAATAAGTGGTTGAAGTTGGGATAACCAATTAGCTAATTAAGATCTTACAATTCTACAGATTTATTTTATAAAAATTTTAACATAATGAGATGGTACTGTCCAATTCAAAACAGAGGAAAAGTCTGTAAATAATAAAAAGACACTTATAAAAATCTTACCGTTTATCTCATTTTAAAAACACAAATTAAATGAGGACTCAATCTCACCGCTTACTCAATCTCACCGCTTATCTATTGTGAAACCTGATTTTTTCCACTGTCTCGACCATGGCATGTGATTTACAATCATGCAGTTTGAAGACAGTGTTCCAATTCTTTGGGCGGGCGGTGGCGAGAATAGAAAATAAAATAAGGTTTTAGGTTATTTTGTTTTATTTGAACTAGAGATAATAATAATAATGTGACGGTGAACGCATGAGAACGGCACTATTAATGTCACTATCATGAAATGATCTTTTAAATTTTATAAGTGAGGAAAGAAAAAGAAAAAAAATACGTTTAATTTTGGTCCATACGTGCTTACACGTTACCATCTAACTGTCTGTTATTATATTATTAAAAAAATAATGGTAAATGTAACTATTGTTATTTTTAATGATATAACATCATAAGAATACACATGATGATGAATTGATGATCATAATATAAATATCTGCTTCAGTGATAATAAATTCAAATAAATCTTAAAAAACAAGTGTTTATATATATTTCTCAATTAACCTTATATTTTGAAAGAACCTAGCTATATTATTTTAATTAATATTATTATTAATAGATCTTATCTATAAACAGGAAATCATCTATAAATTAATACTCGATAAATTAATAATATCTCTAAAATAATAATTTTTCTCAGTCCCAACTTGGGCCTAAGGTCTAAATTAATAATTTCGATAAATTAATAAGATAATAATTTTTCGGAAGACCCTTATATAAATTTATGGTCCCTTCAATATTATAAATTAATTAATAATTCTATAAAATTATAAATATAACTAGGACAACTTAGTAAAATATTTATGATTTGGATTGACTAATTAATTAGGAATGTTTGATGTTGTTTATATAGTGATTGATTTTCTTACCATACATAAACTTGCATTAAGTTTTAACTAGTACCATGTACTACAATACAATGAACTTTGTTATTTTAGGGATGTATTATATATTTAATTAGTTACATTGTATATGAACATCATTCAATTAGTCAATATAATGTATATATGTTATTAATACCTCTTTAAATTAATAAAATTATATAGTCTCAACATTATTAATTTATAGAGCTAGGTTTTACTGTATGTATACGATGAGATAGTATTCAATATATTGTTCGGTCTTTCACGTGCTTGCAAGTTGGAAATGGAATTAAGGAAACTTTTAAAAATCTTAAAAACCTCAAGTGGATGGATATAATATATGTAAATGAATACATGTTCACGTGTGTTTGAATTTTAGTTATGTGTGGAAATCGACGACCATGCCAATTCCCTAAAAAAATTAAGAAAAAAAATATAAAATCACCCTAAATTTTACTTTTTTTTTTTTTCGGTAAAAGGGAGGCTCAAAGGCCAGCAAAAGCAACTAAATTCCTATCCTATGGGGAAGCTCACACCAGCAAAATCTTGCCAAAGAAGAGGAATACAATCCTGGGGAGGTCTACTAAATACATGGAAGTCCTAAAGAAAGGTCATGGCCATAGGAAGCCATTCTATAAGCCACCTGATTTCCCTCCCTAAAACCATGGGTAAAAATAACTTGATCAATGTTATTTCTAAGGCGACCAATTTTATTAAGAACAGCAGCATTCTTCATATGAGAAGTTGGATACCATGAGAGATAAGATGTATAGCCAAAACGGAATCACTCTCAATCCATAATTTTGTAACTCTCAGAACAAGTGCTTGACTTAATGTTGTACATATGCCTTGAAGTTCAGCTGCCAAACATTGTGCCTATTCCCAGGTTCCTACAAAATTAAACCCTCAATCTAGCTTCCAACCGTATTACGAAACACACCCCCACAAGCAACCTTGCAACCACCCTTCTTCAAGGAACCATCCACGTTACACTTAATCCAATCTGAGTTTGGATGAACCCAGCGTTTCTGATGCCATACTGGTGCTGCATATGCGGCATAGAGTGTGAATCATTCTCTATATCTACCATCAGTCTTTTTTCACCCGCAAGATAATCTCTCGAAAATTAAAAGCAAACACCTTCTCATTACGAGTAATGAACTTTTAATTTGTCTCAATTAGTTTTTAAACTCTTATAATTGTTGCAATGGGTCATTTCATTATTATGAAATTAAATAAATAACATAGTTAATCTCAAAATTTCAAGATTTCAGTATCAAATATTAAAGTTACATAAAAGAGTAAAATTTATATTTTTTATTCATGAATTCGGTCAAATTTTAAACATATTTAAAATTCTAAAGGCGAAACATGATTGTGTATTCTTTTAATTTAAAGTTATTTTTTTATTTTTTTTTATTTTTGAAGCTTTATTTTATATGATTTTAATATTTTAAACACAAAATCTAGAAGGGTTGAAATTGGTTTCATTAATTATTTAATTTCATGTTAATGAAAGGGCTCATTGCAACAATAATAAAAATTTAAGGATTAATTGGGACAAAATAAAAGTTCATGGTGCCTATTAATAATAGGGTGAAAGTTTAGGGTAGTTATATCTTTATCTTTATCTTTATCTTTATATATATAAAAGTAAGGTAGTGAAAGTGGCCAACAATGAAATCTAAAGTGAGGACAAAATAGTAAATTTCTTTAAGTAAAACTTCTAAAAATAGAAAGTATCTTTTACATTTTAAATGATTAATATTATGCATCACCATTAATTAACTCTAGTAATTATATTAAATTAAATATCACTATAAAAATAAAAATTATAATATTAATAATAAAAATAAATAATGATGATTTAAAACATATCTAATAATTTTAAAAAATCAGAAATTTTAAACATTCTCAAACAATTAAAAAATCATTTTATAATTATGTTGATAGTAATTATAATAATTATTTAATTATAGTTATTTTTTATATAAAAAATCAATATTATTTAAATCCCATATTAACAATTTCAATATTAAATTGGAATGGTTTATAACATAAATAAAAACATAATATGGAAATAAAAACATAATAAAATAATTTTAAAAAAGTAAAGCTTAATTTTTTAAAAAGTAAAAATATAATATAAAATTTGAAACATGCTCAAACACTTAAAAATCATTTAATAATTATAATAACAATAATTATATTAATTATTTAATTATAGTTACCTTATTATATAAAATATCAATATTAAAATTAAATTTAACAATCAATATTAAAAAATATTTATAACATAAATAAAAATATAATACAAAATTTAAAACATATTAAAATAATTTAAAAAAATTATTTCACAAAATTAAAAATGTAATGGAAATTTGAAACATTCTTAAACATTTAAAATCATTTTATAATTATATCAATGGGAATTATAGTTATCCTTATTAATTTCAAACATATCTAATAATTTCAAAAAAGAAAAATATTATATGAAATTCAAAACATTTTCAAACACTTAAAAAATCATTTTATAGTTATGTAAATAGTAATTATAAAAATTATTTAATTATAATAATTTTATTATATCAAATATTAAAATTAAAGTTCATTTTAATAATTTTAACATTAAACAAAGGTTTATAAAAAATAAAAATATAATAAAAAATTTAAAATATAATAATATAATTTCTCAAGAAGGTAAAACTTAATTTAAAAAAATAAAAATATAACGGGAAATTTGAAACAATATGTTGAAACACTTAAAAAAATAATTTTATAAGTATATTAATAATAATTATAGTAATTATTTAATTATAGTTATCTTTATTATATAAAATTTAAATATTAAAGTCCATCTTAACAAATTAAAATTTTAAAACATAATAAAGTAATTTAAAAAATGTACAACTTTTGTTATAATCATTATATTAAATTATTATATCAAAATATAAAATATCAATATTAAAGATAATTTCAATAGTTTAAATATATTCAAAAAAGGTTTATAAGATAAATAAAAATATACTATGAAATATAAAAAATATACAACTTTTCTTAATTGTTCATGCTTTGTAAATGTCAGAGTCCCAACTAAATATTTGAAAAAATTAAACTGTGATTGGTTATGATCATCTTCATTTGGTTTCTGAGTTTTTTTTTTATTTTATTGTTGACAATGATAAATGAAATATTGAAAGTATTGCAGAATTTTTTTAATTAGTGACTTATCTGTGTATGTGTTGCAACAACTTAGTTGTTTTGCAAAATTTCACTTGATAGGAAAATTAAAATTTGATTTTGTTATGGGTAGAACTAGCTAGCAAAGTTTTTAAGTGGTTGACGAGCTGAACAATGCCTATAACCCATTTAATTTTAGTTCTATTCAATTTTACTGTCAAATGTAGGTATATATAAGTTGGTATGAAAATTATTGGTGTTTAGAAAAAATATTATAGTTTGGTCTATTTGAATTTAAACCTTAACATAAAATAATGAACTTTACGTCTAAAAGCAATTTCAAGAATCTTAAAGTTTTATCCTATACAAGAGGCATTATTGGAGCACTAGAAATAATACCCTAAAAGGCCATTCATTTTTCTTACATCCTGTGCTAGAGACATTCTTTAAGCAATAGAAAAAATCTCACTAAGAGACCATTTCATAAGCATTAGAGATAACAAATTATATATTATATTGTATGAATTTGTTATTATAGATCAGATAACAAAATTAAATAAAATCTTTTCAAATAAATAAAAAGATATAAAAGACTATAAGATATAAGAGCATGTTAGGAATAAAAGATGTAATCATTTAATTTAAACTCTTTAATAAATGAGAATATTAATCATAAATGAATCTCTTTGGAGAAAAAATCTTTTTTTATGAAGGGGGTATGAGAAGGAAAGTTTCAAAAATTGGTCAATTTCATGGATATGTAAAAAAAATTAAATATGATTTCACTGGAAAGAGAGTTGGTAGAGAGTATGATTGAAAATTGTGGTGATATTTATATATATTAGTATGATTGAAAATATGATTCAATTATGGGACAAATAATCATAAACCTTAAAAAAGAGTTAGTTATCTCATAAAAAATGTAATATATAAAAAATTCTTTGACAAAATACAAAAAAGAATAATAGTTTTTTTTAAATGTACTTTTGAAACTTTTAGAATGTTTAGATAATCTTTTTTTTTGACAAATATTATGTAATGAATAAATTAAAATAATTTTAAAAGTTACCATAGTTTTAACTTCTTTTGTAAATACAATTTAAAATAAGATTTAATGGATATACACAGATAATATAAAAAAGTTTATATGTTGGGATGGAATAAAGGAAAAAGGGAAGTAGCTTGAGTTGGTTGGAATATATTTTACAAATGAAAAATTGAGGCAGGGATAAGAATAAAAGATGAATAGAAAAAAATAACTATTCACATTAATATGAAATTTTTAACTTTCATACATTCTGAATTCTATTTATTAAAAAATTATTATGTATTTTTTTATCAAATTATTATTGTATGCCTAATACGACAAAAATGCCACATGCATAGCACGGGCACATGACTGGTACTTAATTATTTCCAAAGAATTATATTAGTGATGGTTTTAGATCGTGGAAAATAAAGAAAAATATATTAATAAATATAAATTATTAATAACTTATATTAATGATCACATAATGGCGTAGATATTTATAGTCTCAAACAAATTTTTTAATCAACACAAAGTAAATGTAAGTAATTTTGATGGTTTAACCGATGAAAAAAAATCATCGGTGGCACATGAATTACCTACTTTACCAATGACAAAACTATTGATAAAATTATCAATGATTAAACTATCAATTAATTACTTAGGATTAGATTGATAAAATTACCCACGATTTAATTGTAAAAAAATTATTGTGCTATCAATTGTATTGTTATTATTTTTACACGGTCAAAAACCTACTCAAACCTATATTAACCGTGAGATTTCAATGAGGCAGAATTTCGACACAAACTTAGGTGATAGTAAACAAGTTGTAGATCTAGAATTGAGCAAATTTAATTTATTAGAATTAAAAAACAAGCAATTATAGTGGTTGGGCAGCAAACATATATGCACATAAGCATAAAGGAAAATGAGAGAAAATGAAAGAAAATGGAAGAGAATAAAGGTGGAATTGGCGCAACTGAGGAAGACAACCCCTTCAACAGATGAGCTAGCAGTGTAGATTCGCCACCAACTCATGAAATCGGATAAGAATCACAATGGTTTAAGCAAGAACCATCAAGCCTCTCAACCTCACAAGGGAGAATACAAGCATAAGCTCAATATATCAATAAAGATTAAAAGCTACAAGTGAGGAGAAGGCCCCCTTTTATAGCCAACTGGGGCGGCCAACTCAAATAGAAAAAGAAAGGGAATAAAAACTATCCTAGCTAATGGGTCCTTGAACCCATGACTCCTAATGCTTTTAGTAAAGCAACCTCCTAGCCACTAATTCTAGTAAATTGCGCCCCATATAAGAGTAGGAAGTAGGAAAATATAATTAAATTCAAATACAAGCAAATCCTATTAAACTAAGATTTAGAGGCCAAGACTAGGTAATCCTCTATTTTAGGGAATTAAAATTACAATTAAAAAGATGAGAATTATTTGGTTGACCAAGAGTTATATGGTCAATTTTGACTTTATAAAGTCAACTCTCCTTTGATGGACCTTCATGCGCCCAACCATAAGTGGTACTGGCCCAATCTCTCTGTTTCCCAACTGCTCCCATCAGCAGCATGCCATCATCCCCTCCCCCTTGAAAAGGATTTGACCTCAAATTAGCATAGAGGCCTATAGAAGGAGAAAACAAAAAGGGGGTAAGAAGGAGAATAGTGGAGAGATGGAGTGGATGACAAGAATAGATGATTTAGGAAGGTACTTCCCTTAAGGTGAAATGCGCCATCATGTAATCCATTTGCCAGTAGAGGAGTAGCTGAAACAGTAAGATATTCATTTAATGTTGACCCCCAAGCTTCATAACAAAATAATTTTGAAAGCATAAAGATAGAAGAAGATGAAGTATAGGGTAAAGAAAACCCCCTTGATCGTATGCGACCCCCTTCTACCCCAACTATTAATATAATCATCAATTGGAAAATAAGGAAAAGTTGTAGATCCACATCGGGTAAAAAGGTTCACAGTTCTCTCTTTAAACATCTATATAATTCAAATTAAACTCAATGTAAGTAAAAAGTAAAATCAAAGAATTTCAAAAATTAAAATGTCAAAATATCAACATCTTAAAAATCTCACATGGCCATGTAAGGCACTTAAAACAGTTTTCCTCAATCTCTACTCAACAACATGATTAAAAGTAAACTCCTAATACTAAGCCCTGAATGTCACAAGTATCAGAGTGAGACCCCGCCATTTCAATACTCGGCACATTGAGTGCCATCTTCATCACCTATAAAATAACCACATAGAGTACGGTGAGGAAAAGAACACCAACTCATACATGCACGCAGAAGGCTACCCTATCCCCATCCAACACATAGTCATATCCATTAATTTCATCACATAATCATCATCAATTATTTCATCTCACACTCTTATTATTCAACATATTAACTCATCACAATTATATAAGTCACACTTCACAAATCATCACACTCAACACATAACACTCACAACATAAATTCACATTTCAACACCATCATATAATGCAATGTACGCTCACTCTATGCTCATGCACAAAAACTCTTTCTAAGGATCATGACTTGGAACTCCGCACAATGGGTGCACCTCATCAATCTCCCTAGTTGTTACCAATGATGGCCCTACCGTTAAATGCCCTCTCTTGGCCGATAGGTTGCACAACACCCCTCTCTTGGGCTCGTGCATAGAATGTCCCCCATCATGGTCACCGAACCCTACTCGTTGCCCCTCTCTTGGGCTAGGGTATTTAAGCCACATTCGGCTACTCATATATCTCATATATCTCATACATCATATACTCATGCTCATTACATCAACGTCATCTCATACAGTCACATCTCATATACTCATGCTCAATGCATCAATCATCATTTATACATTTCTCATACAACATAGTCTACTCTACTCATTCCACATCACCTCTCAAATTCAAGACACATAATCTAATCATTCCACATCCCATAATATTATAAACATATAACATCACATAAGATACTCACACCACAATACTCATGCCACAAACACAATCTCTATGCTCAAAGCATCATCATCAATTCACATATATCTCATACAGTCTCTATTATTATAATCACACCACATCACATAACAATTATTATAAACATTGGATATCACATAAGATATTCACATCACAATACTCATATCACAATTAATACACTCTATGCATCCAATTTAATTTCATCAATAAAAACCCCAAATATAAAGCTACAGTGCGAACTAAATATCTCCCAACTTAGACTTCGTATCAACGATCCAACCGTTCAGAATGAAGAACCAGATGTTCCGAACCAGATGTCAAAATATCAGCCCGATCCAACGGTGAACGAATCTAAAGTCGCTGTTTTACAGCCGCAGCTCTGTGTAAAAATGAGAATGATTTTCCTCTAGTGCGAACTAAATATCTCTCAGCCCAGACTTCGTATCAACAATCCAACCGTTCAGAATGAAGAACCAGATGTTCCGAACAAGCTGTCAAAATATCAGCCGGATCCAACGGTGAACGAATCCGAAGTCGCTGTTTTACAGTCGCTGCTCTGTGTAAAAACCGGAATGACTTTCCTCTACCTTCTTCTTCAATCCCTACCCAAATCATCAAGTTCCTAATTCAATTAAAATCATTTTTACCGATTAAATTCATTAAAAACATCAATTATTTCAACGGATTACAGTTAATTTAACATCTAATCAATTATGGTTCCTCAGCTCTAAACCCTTATTTAACCCCTTTTCGCTATTCTCGCTACCATCACCCAATTCATCAAGATTATCATGTGCATACATCAAATCAAACACATTCCAAACACACAACACATGATTCACAGATAGGTTCTCAAATTTAGAATTCTTAGAGGGTCTTATGGTTGCCCTCACTACCCAAGCACCCAAACATACACATATAAGCAGCACTTTTTCCCCGTACCTTAAAGTTGACGATCAAGAAACGAATGACATCACTCCCTTGATGATCTACTCTGTTACACCTTCCCCTTGTGAAGTTGCTTCTCTCCTCCTAGGGTTGAAAACTAATAGGGTGAAATAGATAACTCTCCCCTCTATTTAAATATCTAACTGAGTTGTGCCTACTCCAACCCACCCGTTACCCTTTTTAATTAAATAATACCTTTTTCTGAAACATAATAATAATAATATATTATTATTATTTCTTCATAAATCTTATTTTATTTTATTTATTCCTTTATTTTAGGAATTATTAGGATGTTACAGAATCTTTATCTATCTACATTCAAATTTAAATTCAAATCTTATAATTAAACCGTATCCTAAATTTGTATTGATTCTTATATTTAATCCCTGTGATCTCATTATTCCTATTTTAAAATCTTATCCTAATTTAAAATGCTAAACCATATCTCACTCATAAGATTGTCCTTATTAATCTTGATATTATTATACTAATATAATAATTACTATATTTATAACAATTAATTTAATTGCAATCTTAATAATATAATTTATCTTCTAATAGTTTTATTATTATATTCAATATAATCGAATATTATCAAGATCTTAATAATATGACATCTCTCCTAATATTTATAATATTATATTATTATTATATCACAAATACAGTTATATTAATATTTACTATTTTTATAACTAACGTCATCGGAATATAATTATACATATTTTAATTATAATTCTAGATTTCTAAATTTCAGGATGTTACATCGTAGATGAGTAGCTTCTTCTTCCATGGGAGGTCCTTTTGTACCTTCAAAACAGACAACATTAGTTTCTAAAGGGAGTTTAAGCAAAAGCATTGTTTCCTTCTTCTTTGTCCCTTTAGTTTTTCCTTAATTTGTTAGTCTTAGGTTGTTTGCTAGATGTTTCTATCTTCTTTTTATCTTTCTTTTGTTTTTCTTCCTCACAACCCAACCTTAGTTGAGGTTGATCCTCACATACTTCATTGTGAGCCATAGGCATTAGTGTGATTTTCATCCCCCTATGTTTAAAAGTGAATTCATTAGAGAAGCAACCATGGATTGCTCTCTTGTCATATTGCCATGGACGCCCCAATAAAACATGTGGGGCATCCATTGAAACTATATCACAAATTATCTCATCTTGGTAGGTTCCCATGGATAAGGCTATGAGGACTTGTTTATCTACCACCATTTCCCCATCTTCACTTATCCAAGAAAATTTGTATGGTTTAGGGTGGGTGGTGGTCCTAAGACCTAGTTTGTCTACCATTCTCATACTAGCAATATTTGTAAAACTCCCACTATCAATGATTAGGGAGCAAATTTTCCCTTCGGCAATGCACCTAGTATGAAAGATGGTTTCTCTTTGACTCTCATTCATTTTTATTGTTTCATTTCCTAGGACTCTTTTGATCATTAGTCCTAACCATCCCTCAGGCCTATGGGCAGCTACTGGCCTAGGTTCCATTTCTATTTCCTCAATATCCTCCTCATCACTATTTGATGGTGTTGATTATTTAGAACTTGCACTAGTGTACTCTCCATTCTCTTTTATTAACATTGTCCTTTTGTTAGGACATTGGGAAGCAATGTGTCCCTTCCCAGCAAACTTGAAACATTTGATGTCTCAGGTAGAAGTTGTAGGATTTGCGCTTTGGGGTTTGGAAGGAGTAGGGTTCGAAGTAACCTTAAGCCCCTTAGGCTCTTCCTTCACTTGACTCTTACCCTCATCTTTCTTTGGGAATTCTTTGTTTCTAGTTGAGTAACTATAGTTATTCTTTTTATAGCTTCCTTTCCTTTTGAGTTGGGTTTCTACTTTAATGACTTGATGTATCAAGTCCTCTATTTCAACATAAGGTTGCAATTCCACTATGTCCCTTATGTCAAAATTGAGTCCATTGATAAATCTAGCCATAATGGCCTCTCTATCTTCAATTATGTTAGCCCTAATCATAGCAAGTTCGATCTCTTTATAATACTCATAAACACTCTTAGAACCTTGTTTTAGTGATTGTAGTTTGGTGTGCAACTCCCTAACATAATGTTGAGGAATAAACCTTTTCCTCATGATTCCTCTTATTTCGTCCCAAGTTGAGACTAGAGGAAGACCACTCCTACCACGGTCAGTTTATAGTTGATGCCGCCAGACTAAGGCATAATTCTTAAACTCCAGAGAAGCTAACTTAACCTTCTCCTTTTCTCTATAGTTGTGGCAACTAAAGATTTGTTCAATCTTTAATTCCCACTCTAGGTATTCCTCAACATCATTCCTTCCTTGAAAGGTAGGGATTTCTACCTTAACTCCTTTAAGGCCATTATCTCTCCTAGGTTCTTCTTCCCTCCTAGGTCTCTCTCTTCTAGGTTCTCTCCTCCTAGGTTCTCTTCTTTCCCTTCTCCTCCTATTCCTAGGATTTTGGTATAACTCCCTATCACTTTCCTCCTCCTCCTCCTCCTCCTCCTCCTCCTTCTCCTCCTCCTCATCCTCTTATTCTTCTTCTTATTCTTCTTCTTCTTCTTCATACCTATGCTCTCTATAGGAGTTAACAAAACTCCTTCCTCCATGACTACTCTCTCCATGATATCTATCCTTGATTCTAACTGTACTGAACCTACCATCACTTTCTTCCCCAAGAGAAGAATTCCTTCTCTCCCTCCTACTATGAGTGATTTATCTCCTTATATATAATTCACAATCACAACTCACCACATATACCTCTTACTATTTCAACCAGCACCTTCTTAAAGAAATAGTGAAGCATCACTTCACTATAACCACCTAAAGCTAGTAAGCTACCATCAATTAACTCAGGCAAACACAAATAAGGAGACTTACCAAAAAGGATATTGTTTTCCCTGTGCCTGTTTTAGCCTTGACAAGGACATCCTTACCTAGAAATGTTAATTGGAGTAAGTGCCACCATCATCATAAATAAACTCAAGAACATATATATGAGAATAATGTCAATCAAAGAAGGAGTAAGTTTCTTTCTTGCTTAATATTATCAATTTTCATTATTTTGTGCATTGATTCATCACATAGTTAAATGACAGAACCCAAAACTATAACCTCCAAACAGAAAATATCCTAAAAGGGTGGGGGTGGGCATGTTGGAATCAGATGACATCTCTTACAAACGGGCAGAACGGTACAAAACCACAAAAATGGCATTATAGCTATGATTGCTTTTCTTAAGATTGCTCCATCCTACATGGCCAAGGAAAAAGCAAACCTTTAAGAATTATTGGCAGAGTTGCCTCCTGCACAACAGTCATTTTCTCATATCCAGCATCCTTGACTCCTCCATTGGCCATAGTCATTGCCAAAAGCACCAAATCCTTGGCCATCTCGTCACCTCCCTCCACTGCGGCTTACCGTCGCCTCGGGCTTTCTCCCATTGCTGTGATTTGCAAACCCTCAAACCAACACATATACAAAACCTAAAAAAAGAGATGGAAATCAGAAAATGAAAAAGGAGACCGGAGAAGGAGAACGAGAGAAGACAGAGAGATGTGTGGTTGCGGCTCTCGCCGCTGGCCATGGTCGTCTCGCCTGTCGCGCCCTATCCTCGTCGCCGGCGCACAGCTCCGTCGAACTCATGAGGACATTACCTATCCTCGTCGCCGTGCACAACTCCGTGACAAATTCGAAATCATGAAAGTATAAATTTTGAGTAAACTAGCAAATCGGTCCCTGACTTTTTTATGGTCATGCAATTTAGTCCCTAAGAAATTTAAAACCCCAATATAGTCCTTGACTTTTTACTTTTTCTTTCATTATAGTCCAACTGTGTGTTTCCCATCAATTTTTTTACGATGTGTCACGTTTAGTGACACTCTGTCATACTGTATGTCATCGGGGCATAAAAATAATGTCATTGAGGTTGAGACCTTCCAATGAAAAAAGGGAGAAGAGAGAAAAGCAGAGAATATGGAAGCACATGACCGTTGAAGTTGAAGCCTTTCAAGCTATAAATTTGAAAAAAACCAAATCATTTTTGTGTCACAGTGGACCCAATAGTGACAAACAGTGTGACAGAGTATCACTAAACATGACACGTCGTAAAAAAATTAATAGGAAACACACAGTTGGACTATAGTGAAAGAAAAAGTAAAAAGTCACGGACTATGGGTTTTCAATTTCTCAGGGACTAAATTGCATGACCCTAAAAAAGTCAGGGACCTATTTGCTAGTTTACTCTATAAATTTTGGTTCACCGTGCACATAAGATTAACTAGAAACGTGAAGCTTCTAGGGCTAACTAGGGAAGAGAATGCATTTTGGAATTCACCTGCGAGAGATGAAAGAGAGATGGAATTGGGGATTAGGGCTTAGAGTGATATGAGGGACGGGCAAAGATAGAAAACAGGTACTGTTGGTTGAGTAGAAGAGATAATTTGGAATTTAGGTAGCGTAGGTTGACCTAAGCTAACAATAAATTTAAAATAAATTAATAAATTATATTCTCCTTTTTAGCGTCGGCTAAGCCGACAAAAATAAAATATTTATTAAAATATATAAATGATGTTATAGTGTCCGTTTTGCTTGGGCCAACCCACGCTAGTATAAAAATTTAGCGTAGGCCACGAGGCCTACGCTATTTTTTCGAATCTAAATCAAGATTTTCTTGTAGTGATATAAGCTAACCTTTCCTCCATGACCCTTGTAAACCTTTGGGTCAACTCCTCTATCTCGGTCCTACACCTCAAAGTTCGAGGCGTTGGGGGGGGATAGGTGCCTACTTGTCATTTTTAAGTTTTCTTAACGAACCTTTACACACAAGCTAAGTGTTTACACTCAAAGAATGTATTCACTCGTGTTTGTCACTCTTTTTACGGATTTTTCTATAATGTGTTCACTCTAGCCTCTTCTACTCGGTTAGGATTGATTTTAGTTCTTACAAAGACCAAAGTTATTTCCTACCAAGCTGGACGAGATTGAGAACGAACAACACTATGATTATCTAAGATTTCCTAAAGGAAAACTTCTAAAGACAAAACTCGGAATTGAATTTGACAAACAAGAAAAGCTAGCTGGAAGAAAGCTTATACACAAGAATAAATGGTCAAACAAGACAAACAAAACACACAAAGAAATTGCAAAGAGGATTGTTTTTTATTTAATTTTTTATTCTAAGGAAAGTTGCCAAAACAATTGTTTTTGTGAAAATAACATTTTACAGCTCAAAATAACTGTATACAAGGAAATGAAAGAAAAATGACAACAAATTGAAAATTATATTATTGGGCTATTTTTACTATTTTTCCTTTTGTTTTTCTATATATTTTTTTATTTTTTTGACTTTTGGGTGTCTTTTGACTTTTCCTATTTTCTTTGATTTTTACACCCTTTTTGCTTTTTGCACCTCTTTTTGTATTTTTGGCTATATAATTTTTTTGAATTCTTTTCACTTCTTTTCTTTTTCTTTGTCTATTGCCCCAACAGAAAATTACATAAATTTATACAAAATTACAAGAAATAGAAATCTGTCTAAAATAAAATTTGCAAGAATTTTGCCTAAAAAATGGACCAAAACGGTACCAAAAAATTGGAAGAATTGTCTGTTTTCTAAAACTGCTTTTGCAAAATGGAATAGCAACTTGAATCAAAATTTGCACAAAAAATTGCTTAGTATGCACCTTGGATTACACAAATTTTGCACATAACAGTTTAAGCGAGCTGGATTGTTTTTTTGGTTCAAAACTAAGAAATGCAGTAAAAAATCAACAATTAATTTTGGTGATTTTCTCTTGTATTTTGAGCTACAAACCCAGCCTATACTCAAGCATTTTGCATAATCAAGCAGGCGTTTCCTAAGGTTGTTCTAGTGCTCAATCCAAATTTGCAATCAGAATAGAAGAATAATAGACAGAACAATAGCAGAATATTGAACAAAATAAGCCAGAGAAATGCGCAAAAAATGGCAAAAATAAGGAGAAAAATTGCGCAAAATTTAAAGAGCAAGAATGTAAATGGGAGAACTGAAATTAAAAGGATGAGGAAGATAGAAATTAAATGGCAGAAAGTAGAGGGGATGACAGAAATTAAAAGGATGGGGGAAGCGGAATTTAAATGGCAGAACGTAAATGACTGAAGATTTAAAGCGGAATAGTAAAAAGATGAATATGGATGAACAATTATATGGGGGAGATGAACAAGAATGTAAAAGGATGGGAGGAAATGTAGGTGAACGATCTTTGGAAAATTAAAGCAACAATGCTCCCACTTACCACAATCCACCACACACAAACAGTTAATTTGCAAGAATCACTCAAGAACAAGTTATCAACAATTAGAAGTGGCAATTTATCAAACACCTAAGGGGTGGATGATTCGAGTACCAAACATCCCTATACTAACACAATTCACACAAAAATCAAGCAATTCAAGCAAACTGTAAGCAGCAGAAAGACACCTCGGGCTTGAGAACAGTTCAAAGTCCAAAATACAATTGAAATAGATGAACAATTACACAAGATTTTAAGCAAGAATTCTGCACCATACAACCATGAATGCAACGCCCAAATCACCTCCAAACAGCCCCAAAAATTCTCAATTCAACAAAGCTCTGATGACCAATTGATAGCAGACAAGTTGTGGATCTAGAATTGAGCAAATTCAACCGATTAGAATTGAAAAACAAACAATTATAGTGGCTGGGCAGCAAGCATATATGCGCATAAACATAAAGGAAACTGAGAGAAAATGGAAGAGAATAGAGGTGGAATTGGCGCCATTGAGGAAGGCAACCCCTTGGACAGATAAGGCAGCAGTGTAGATTCGCCACCAACTCGTGGAACCAGATAAGAATCACAATGGTTTAAGCAAGAACCATCAAGCCTCTCAGCCTCACAAGGGAGAATACAAGCATTAGCTCAATATAACAATGGAGATTAAAAGCTACAAGTGAGGAGAAGACCTCTTTTTATAGCCAAGTGGAGCGGCCATCTCAAATAGAAAAGGAAAGGGAATAAAAACTATCCTAATGGGTCCTTGAACCCATGACTCCTAATGCTTTTAGTAAAGCAACCTCCTAGCAACTAATTCTAGTAGATTAGCGCCCCATATGAGAGTAGGAAATAGGAAAATACAATTAAATTCAAATACAAGTAAATCCTATCAAACTAAGGTTTAGAGGCCAAGACTAGGTGTTCCTCTATTTTAGGGAATTAAAATTATAATTAAAAAAATGAGAATTATTTGGTTGACCAAGAGTTATATGGTCAATGTTGACTTTATGAAGTCAAATATCCTTTAATGGGCCTTCATGCGCCCAACCATAATTGGTACTGGCCCAATCTCTCTGTCTCCCAGCTGCTCCCATCAGCAGCATGCCATCATTAAGTAAGAAGCAAGTTAGTTGATTTTGCCCTCGAGAGTCTCTTTTTATAGGTGTCTATGCCGACCTTTCATTTAATGTCGCGTTCTCCTTACATGATCCTCGCATATCTAGCACTTGAACCCAACTCATTAGTATTTAAGGAATTTCCTTTCTCGACTTGGTTTGTTCCCTTCTTGATTGAGTTGATTGGTACCCCTTGCACATTCCTTAGATGGGCGAAGCTTGATTTAGATCATGTGTTCAATGAAACAGGATGTCATCTCCCGATCTGTCTTTTGATCATATTATTCAATGACATATCGAGCCATATATCAGTCGACTAGTACAAGATATGAGAGTTAGACCGAGGAATAACTCTATCTTGCACGATACACAACCCCTCAAGCTAAGAGCTCAAAAGGAGAAATAGCTTTAAAGTAGAACGAGTTGTAATAAGACTATTCATGGTCTGAAATCTCTAAATTTTGATAAATAACAACTTGAAAAACTTTTATAAGTCTTAAGATCTAACAAAGTCTAAGTTAGTGGCTGCGAGTCTTAAGTTAGTTTGAAGTATTCTGATGGTCTTAAGTCAGCATCGTCGATATGAAGTACTTTGATGATCTTAAGTATGATGTCAATCTGAAGCACTCTAAGTCTAAAGACCAAAACTTAATCAGATCATACAACTTAAAAGTTCAGACTATACACAACCAATGACTACATGTATTAAATGGCAAAAGACAATATAAACATTCCCTCGCACAACAACCACGTCTCTGGAAGTCTATAAATAGAAGAATGAAGTGTGAAAGAATACATAGAAGCAAAAATCAAAGAACTTATGTAACACCCCCGAGCCGCTTGTAGGAGTGATTAGGGTCCCCACAAACCAACACGAGTCTTTCCAGTATGCGTTGTCCTCACTTGCACACTTTCCGGGAAACTTCCCAGAAGGTCACCCATCCCAGAATTGCTCCAAGCCAAGCACGCTTAACTATGGAGTTCTTATGTTATGGGCTTCCGAAAAGAAGATGCACCTTGTTGGTATAGTTCTCCACAACAATTTCCTTTAAGCTATCCTCAACTGTACAGTCCCATACCTGCACAACCTCTGGATCCCTCTCATTCGGGTGTGGGTTCGGTTCATCCATGTGTCCTTTTTTGCTTAGAAGCCTGCCAGGAGCCGCTCCTTGTCAGTGCTTCTTTGCACCAGCGATCACTCCCCACCCTCATCAGCCTCCGGCTCTCACAACTTACACGCTGCCATTTTATTTTCCAAGCTCTGATACTTTTATTCTTTGAGTTATTCAATTCAAATGAGTTTTGATTTGAAACAAATCTTATACAATCTCTTTATCTCAGTTCATCTTGTATTCATACTCAATGTGTTAAGACCATAGATTTTATCATTTCTTTGTATATTGTTGTTTTGAGCCTGAGGAGGCTTGTCTGCAAAAGAATACCGTTTAAGGGCTGAGAAGGTTGTTGAAGAATATCTTGTAAGTCTTGAAGATATTGTTTACAATCCTCGAAGGTAAATGGTATAGTGAAAATCTTAACTGCATTAGGGACTGGACATAGCACCCATGATTTGGTGTGAACCAATATAAATATCTTGTACAATCTTCTCTTCCCTGATCTTGTCTTTATTTTTAATCTAACATGGGGTAAATCAATGTTCTCTTAAAGCTGCTTTAAAAATATATTTACGAAATCATTTTCAATGAGTCTGAAAATTTCAGACTCTAGGCAACCACTTCAAACTTAGTCTGAAGTTCTTATCAAAATCCTTCTAGAACTTGTGTTGCGGAAAATTTGTGTGTAACGTCCTAATTCCTAGATCCGAGGATTGAGCTCATTGGAAGCAAAATCCCCAAATCCCTGAAATTATTTTGTGCCATTTTAAATATCGACATACCATAACCATATAAATGTTAAAGCGTCCAATGATAACTTGAACCATATATGGTAACAGGAATTTAAATACATATCTGCCTCATGGGCTCAACAATACATAAATAGTCTACAACCAGTGGGATACCTCCATACATATGCCCTGAACAAAAGAGAAGGCCCGAAGGTAGCACATGTACAGTCATATCCCTCCAAAATAATACAGAGTAATCAGCTAAATACAATAATATCTAAATACATCAAAATACAGCTCCTGCAAGCCGCCAAGCTCACTGCCCTGGATGGGTAGGCACTTGTGCATCTAAAATGTAATCCACAAAACGTGTGGTGAGATGGATGTCTCAGTGAATATAACTATTCTCATGCAGTGTAGGAGATACAGACAAATGCTATGCAACAATTCATTCATTATAAATCAAGAAACACAAACATTCTCAACTCATACATCTAAATACTCATAATCTGCTTTTCTCGGCAAACAGGGTCTATTCACTAATTCTAGGGTTAGACCTGAGATCAGACTACAAGGAACGTCTTCCTTGGGGACGTATCCCACCACTTATTCTGGACCGAAGTCAACTTTTCATACATATTCTGGGCCGAAGCCAACATTCTGGGCCGAACCTAAATTCATTTTAGTTTTATTCTGGACCGAAGTCAACCTTGATTAATTAGGGTTTGGAGGCCATAGGCCAAATTCATTTTTCTAGCTTTAAAGTGTAATACACAACATAAACCAAGTGGTATTTAAAAGCATAAACTATGGACATAAAGTAATGGGTTTCAAACCCTAACCTACAAGCCCTAGCATCAAAACTCATAATAGCAACAAAAAACAAGAGAAATCATCAATCAAACATGTGCGAACAAGGTAAAGAAAAGGGATAGAAAGGATTAGGGTTCAATCAAGATAATCACACAAAAATGAAGGTGAGTGTGTGAGTTATACTCACCCAATGGAACTCAAGGAAATAAAAGGAAGGTTGGGGAAGGGTTGGAGATGGAGCTCTTGTCTTGGGGATCCTTCTTCAAGCTTTGAGGGCCACCTTCTCTCTAGGACCGCTCTCTGTCTAAGATAATTTTAGAAGAAAATGGAAGTGAATAAAATGGTTCCTTAATCAATGTTTTTAAACATGCAAGTGGGTTCTCGCTTAAGCGAGATATTCTCGCTTGAGCGAGATGGTCGGGGCAGAACTTTCCTTCACATTCTCGCTCAAGCGAGAGGCTCCTCTCCTGGGCGAGAATAGTCCAGAGAGTACCCCCTCTCTGGAAGATACTCGCCTGGGCGAGCCCATTCTCGCTCAGGCAAAAAATATCCAGAGAGTCCCAAATTTTTCCCTGTTTCTCGCCTGGGCAAGACTACTCTCGCCCAAGCGAGATATGCAGAACCCAAATTTCCACTTTGTGCTGCATAACTCGCTCAAGCGAGCCTGTTCTCGCTTGACCGAGAATACTAAACTCGATTTTCCTTGCTTAGACTCTCAATCCCTTCCCTTACTATTTCCTTACTCTTTTTCTTATTGTTACCCTTAGCATCATTACTCTACAACCTCCTAACTTTAATTAGTCTTAATTACCGGGATGTTACATTATGATTTTTAAAGAAAACACAATTAACCACCTTCTTGTGTTTTTCCTGTGTATTTCATAACGTTGTATTGGGTTGAGGTATAGCTCAGTTTAGAATGATACACAACCCCTCAAGCTAAGAGCTCAAAGAGCGAAGTAGCTTTGTATTATAATGTTGTGTTGGGTCGTGGTATAGCTCGGCCTGACACGATACACAATCCCTCAAGCTAAGTGCTGAAAAATCGAAGTAGCTTTGGTTAAAGCACTTGGTTTACCCCATGTTTCATTTTCTTGTAGCAACAGTTTCACTTTACTTTTGAATATAGTTTGTTGGATAATTTTGTGCATTCTAGAAACCACATCGTGACACCATCGAAAGTGTTAACTGTCACATAACTTTTTCCTCAATTTTTTCACCTTCTTGTACTTATTTTGGAATGTTTTTAAATTCGATTTATCTTCCCTTGAAGCCATTTCTGCGCTTTCAATTGTGAGCTCTCCTTCTCCCATTTTTGGTTTATGGCCTCCAAGATTCCAGGTAATTTCTCTCGCTAATTTTGCTTCTTGCTTTGAGTGGTTTATTCTGTGAGTGTTTGTTCTGCGGGTATTAGGATTTATCAGACTGGGCCAAAAATCCCATGAGTTATTCAGTTTTCTAAAATAAATACCTAAGCCCTACATTTTTATGGGTTTTTGTGGGCTAGTCCATTTTGACAGCTCTATGGGGTACTCTAATACCCATTCTTGGCTCGTTAATAAGAGGGTAGAGAAAAAAAATATTTTTCACTCATTAGTACCCATTTAAATACCCAAATTCGCCGCATGATGGGTTTTACGTACCCACAAGTACCCCTAGGTACGAGTAAATTTACCATCTCTAATTCTAACTCATTAAGTAAAAGGATTAATTCCACTAATAATATTCATCTAATATTTAGATGTTACATAATCATCAAAATACTTGGAGCTCGGCTTACAAATATTAGGCATCTTCAAACTCAATAATACAACCCATCCCACTATGTTGTTTTACATTTTAGGTGTTTTCATTTATGGGAGAGCTATATATCTTTCATTTGAAGTCACTTATCATATTTTATTACCTAAACACCACCCCGACTCGATGATTAAATCCACAATTATGCTTGTGAGAGATTTCCCGCCAAAGACAAAAAAATCCTATTAGAGAACATTTGTCAAGTCTTGTTTCAAATGCCATTGAAAGTGTAGATAATAATGTTATTAAGGATGTGAGAGAAATTAGGGTGATTGCTAATCTCATACACAAGTGAGTTGAAGGTTTAAAAATTTCTTAATTACAATGATGATTATGTTTTTCATCTTTTAAGTGAAATAATATTCATTGAATAATCAATAATATTCATTGAATATCACTCATATTTGATTGGTAAATAAAAATTATGGGTTAAATATGTTTTTAATCCCTCAAATATAATCAAAATTTGGTATTAGTCTCTATAATTTAAAATAAGTGGTTTTGATTCTTCAAAAATTGAAAATACACCAATTTAGTCCTTATTGCATAGTTTTTCTGTGAATTAGCTACGAATTTTTATCAATAAGGATTAAATTGATGTATTTTCAATTTTTGAAGGATCAAAACCATCGTGAATAATTATTTTTCATTTATAATTGTTTAATAATATTAATTAGGTGATTATCACATAATGGTTATCATTTATCTTTTGATAATCACAAATAGTTGTTGAAAATTCATAAAATAAAATGTTAACTTGTAAATTAACTAATTAATTATTTTCCCTAATTAAAACATGAATAATTTTTCATAATAAGTTTAACACCCCTTATATAAAAGAATATTACTTCTTAACTTTATTTGTCATTAATTTTCCCTTAATTGCTTTTACAATTCATTATATTTGGTTTGAAAATAATTGGTAGGGTAAAATATGTTTTTGGTCCGAGATTAACATATATACACTGTTAGTGTAAAAGAATTTTACACAGACATCCAATGATATGTTGCCACATCATTTATTGAACTTAATAACACATGAGGTGTCATACTCATTAAATGATGTGGCAGCACACCATTGGATATCTGTGTAAAACTACTTTATACTGACAATGTATATCAATCAAATCCTTTTGGTCTATGTAAAATATATTTAATTTGATTTTCATTCCTGTAATTTTTTTTTTACTTTAGTCCTCACAAAATAAGAAAATGTAACATTTTGATCCTTGTAATTAATTTTTTATCCTTGTAAAATACATTCACTTTAATTTTAGTTCCTTTAAATATTTTGTTTTTGATTTCAATCCTCACAAAATAAGTAAAGCATGGTGATTTTGAGAATGTTAAAGACGTTAAGGATCAATCTTAACATTTTTTTTTTATTTTAGGACCGAAATCAAAATATTATTTTTACAAGAATAGTAATCAAGTCAGATTTATTTTACAAATACCAAAAACATATTTTAGCTTATTAAATATTTTAATTTGAGTTGAATAAGATTAATGTACTTAAAAAATAATGTTTTTTAATATTTTTTTTCATTTACAAAATATGATATGTTACATATGAAAAATTAACCACTTTGTCCTTGAACCAAGATGGGTTGGTTAATGGTTACTCATTATCAATATAAAAAATCCATTTTAGAATAAGTGAAAAGAATACCATTTACGTTTCACGATTCACCGTTTTATAATAACTATAAATATAAATAAAATATTGGAATCTTATCAGATTTTTATTTATTTATTTTTTGAATTCTTTTCTTTAGGTGGGAAAACCTTATCATATGTATAGCATACGAGGGCTTGTTGTCGTGGCAGCACATTTGACACCAAATCCAATCGGTACACAAGCAAAAGCAATTACGTTTACGAGAGTTACCGCCGCAACTATTAGTCTGGCAGGTTTTTTAATTAAATTAAATATTTAACATTTCTTCGACCAAAAGAAAAATATTTAACTTTTCTCACAAAACGGATTAAAGTAGAGATGCTAGCATAGTAGCATATGCTATAGAAAGGTGACAAGTAAAATCTTTCACTACTTATTTTTATATATTTTTTTAAAATTAATTTTTTAACTTTTCTTTATTTCCTGTTTATTATATTTTTTGTTTAGAGATGATAAGGTTACATTAAAAATTAATAAATAATTTATTTAATTTAAATTTTATTTATTAAACTACATGGTAAAAAATAAAATAAAAATTATTTGATTTGATTTGAATTTAATTTTTAGGACTAGGTAATAAAAATAAAAAATAAAAAAAATTAAAGAAAGATATTTTAATGTATTAGTTTTTTTTTATATAAAAAACCCTTTATTTTTTAAATTTATCACTATTTTAAGTTAAACTCCTTTTCTAAACAAAAATTAAATTATATTTAATTTCTCACATTAATCAAAACCCAAAAATTATAAAGGTTTGATAATTATGAATGGTAAAATTGAAAAAAAAAAATAATAATACTCATAAATTTTTACAAGGTTCTTGGAAAAAAATACCAAACAAAATTCTCAAAAAGAGCTTTATAAAAAGGATTAAATATAAATATATAACTAGCTCATCTATAATTAATTTTAATAATAAATTTATCTTTGTCATTAAATTAAGGTAAACGCGAAACCTTTAAATATTTCTAGAAAAATTAAAAAGAAATCAATTATGAGAAATTTATATTATTGATAATATTGTTAAAAATAGTTATATAAAAACAAAGGATTTAATTAGTATACACTATCAGTGTAAAGAAATTTTACACATACATCCAATAGTGTGTCGCCACATCATTTAATGAACGTGACACCCCATGTGTTATTAAATTCAATAAATAATGTGGCAACACATCATTGGATGTCTGTGTAAAATCTCTTTACATTGACTGTGTATATGTATTAAACTCAAAAACAAATTCAATTTAAATATAATTTTTTGCTAAAGAGCATCACCAATAGTGCATCACATATTTTCACTCTATCATTTTTAAATGGATCCCATCATTCCTCTCCCTTTTTTTTTTGACTAAATGGTACACTTCTAAAAAATTTACTAAATCATCATATCTCTTTATATCAATCTTAAGTTTTTAATAAAAAAAATTGAACGAGACCCACAAATGAATACAAATACCAAAGTTTTTAGGGGGGGTTTATACAAACATTTGGTACTTGTTTTTTTTTGACGTAAACATTTGGTACTTGTTAAAAATCTTGCCACAATGCTGTTTTTAATGTTGGGAGCTTAATGGAAAAAAGGGGGACATGGGAGTTGCTGCAAGAGGTAACTCTGGTCAGCGTAAGTGGTATCTATCATTTCCTAGTCCTACCCTAACAATACTATTAATACAAGGTATTAAGTAATGACTATTATAAATATATTAGTTAAAAAAATATTTAGCAAAAATATCAGTATAAACTGTTTCTATAATTTTTAATATATTACTAGTAATTTGAACTTATTATTTTTATTTTGTACCAAAAAAAAACTAGAACACATACTAAATAGTAAATACCTTTCTTACATTAAAAAAAGAAAAGAAAAGAAAAGAAAAGAAAAGAAAACACACATTTCACACGAGTCAGACACTGGCTTGCGTCTTTGTAAAGTTTAAGGCTTGGAGCACATTTTCAAAACCCCGAGAACCTACTTTTTTGTCTCAAAGGAATAATTAAATACATCTCTTTTTCTTTTCTGAGCTCTGCTTTTCATTCCTTATATGTCAAAAACAGAATAGAATTGCAGTGATCAACAAAGCCTTTCAAATTGGGCACTAGTAAGTAAGTAATACATGGAGCGCTACGAGATTCTCAAAGATATTGGGTCTGGGAATTTTGCTGTGGCCAAGCTTGTTAGGGACATCTACACCAAAGAATTTTTTGCTGTCAAGTTTATTGAGAGAGGCCAGAAGGTCTGCTCCATCTTCTTCACCCTTTCAATTTCAGTTTCTGTTTTTATTTTTTCTCGCTTTCTCTTTGTTGCTAATTCTTTACCTGGGTGTTTTGTTTCTGGTCACTGCAAATATGTACTTCAAGATTGATGAGCATGTCCAGAGGGAAATCATGAACCATAGATCATTGAAGCATCCCAATATTGTTAGATTCAAAGAGGTTAGTAAACTCATGGTCCTATTAAGTAAAGCCTATCCTATTTTACCACAAAATTGAACCTGTCTTCTTTTTCTACCTTTTTTTAAGGTTCTTTTTCCAGCTAAACAATATAAATTTAGCAAGGTTTGAGATTCGGTTTTGTCTTCAAGGCTAGCTCCTACTATTTTTTGCTGCTTTCTATTATGTTAAAACTGCTTATACACTCATCTAGCTTCTTGGTTTAATTCAACGTCTATCAATTGGGAAATGTTTTTTTCTTCTTTGCCAATCTTTTTTTGTTGTAAACTTGTAAAATATGATATGATATGATAATGTGGATATCTCCAAAAATATACTTGGTATTTGAAATGTGAAATGTGAACTGTACAATGTGTAGTGGTGGAAAGTATTTAATAAGTATTAACAATACACACTGTAACGGAAGTTGGAAGTTAGCTGTGGAAACACTACAGTTATGAACTTGAACATGATCTACTTTCATATTTAGTCTGTTTGATTTACAATTGAGTAAAATTGATTCTAGAAATCAATGGTTGAGATGAGTGATGTATATTTTACGAAACACGTTAGACAAAAATGATTTAAAATCAATTTCGCCAAACCATGGTTTTGCACTTGAAACGCCAAACCAATCGGAGGCTTAGTTTCCTATTCTATTATTCCACCACATATTAAAGTGGGTTAGGAGTAGAAATTTAATTACAAGGCTCCCACAAACTTGTTTGGAAATTGGATATATTTATCAAAGTTATTTTCTTCTCACTTTCAATTTTCTCATGATATTTTTTAGTGTAGTGGGTATGGGCCTCTGAAGCACGGGTACTCCAAAATTGGAGGAGTACCCGTACCGGGTACGTACCGGGTACAGGTACGGCTCGGGTACGCGTGGGTACGTATCGGGTACTCATGGGTACTGGATTTCAAACAAAAAAAATTGGGTACGGGACTGGGTACGGCTCGGGTACGTTTTGGGTACTCCTGTACCAAAACTACGCCGTTTTGATTACAAGGCTCCCACAAACTTGTTTGGAAATTGGATATATTTATCAAAGTTATTTTCTTCTCACTTTCAATTTTCTCATGATATATTTTTAGTGTAGTGGGCCATATAACAGTTGAGTTTAATGGGTATATTCCCTGAAAAAGTTTTACACTGTCATCCAATTATGTATTGTCACATAATTTAATAAATATGATACTTAATGGTTTTTCTTGTGCTCTTGTGGTTAGGTTGTATGTAGCAATTTTGGTGTTCTGCTCTTCCCTTTGAATATATTATAATATTGAACCATGTACTAGTTGTTTTATAATGCAGATATACCTCCATTGGAATAATATTCCAATATCCTTTGTGTGAGCTTTGATGACTCTACTTGCAGGTCCTGCTGACACCAACACATCTAGCCATAGTAATGGAATATGCAGCCGGAGGAGAACTCTTTGAGAGAATATGCAGTGCTGGTAGATTTAGTGAAGATGAGGTAATATAGAAAGTGGAGACACTATTTGAATAGTTTATGTATTTTAGTATGATACTATTTAGATTGTGTCTTGTGTAAAGACGTCCATTTGATAAAGTCCGAAAGGTTGAACAAAGTCCATCTTTGGTTAATCGTTTCTGCCAAGGTTGTATATTCATTATTTCATATTCAAAATCTTTGGTCCTAAGTCTAGTTATTTTTTCATCAGGCAAGATTTTTCTTTCAGCAATTGATATCAGGGGTCAGTTACTGTCATTCAATGGTATGATACTAAACCAAACCTTTATCATCAACTATGTACCCTTACCATTAAGATATATATATATATATATATATATATATATATATATATATATATATAATGCTAACTGAATGTTTATGCAGCAAATCTGTCATAGAGATCTGAAGCTTGAAAACACACTCTTAGATGGAAGCACTGCGCCACGGGTCAAAATTTGTGACTTTGGATACTCAAAGGTAGCACAATGTTAACAAGGACTACAGCTCTAAATGATGCCACCTTTGTTAACTGATGTTAATTTGTTTTTACCTTGTCTTTCAGTCATCTGTATTGCATTCACAACCCAAATCTACAGTAGGAACTCCAGCTTACATTGCACCTGAGGTTCTGACGAGAAAAGAATATGATGGAAAGGTCAAGTCTTATATTCGTTATTGCTTATCCTTGGTCTTGACATTTTACTTTTTCTTTTACTGTTTAAATAAAGGTGGTCCTTTTTGTGTCCTGTTCTGTGTTCTTGCTAACTATATATTTTCATTGATTGTTATAGATTGCAGATGTTTGGTCTTGTGGAGTCACTTTATACGTGATGTTAGTTGGGGCATATCCTTTTGAAGACCCAGAGGATCCGAGAAACTTTAGAAAAACCATTGGTGTGAGTGATATCTGCAAACTTATTGAACCTCTAAGCAAAATGAAGTCTATAAATAAGAGTGAGCTGTTGAGTTATACTTTCTCAATTATGGTGTTTCAATTGGGCCTTTTTGTGGTTTATTACAGAGGATACTAAGTGTTCAATACTCAGTCCCTGATTATGTACGAATCTCCGTGGAATGTACACATCTTCTATCACAAATATTTGTGGCAAGTCCTGAAAAGGTAGTTTGGTTTAATGTCTAAAATCTAATTGTAGTTTTCTTATTCTATAAATTGTGCAAGCTACAATATTTATTGTTGTAGTGCTGGAGGACATTGCTTGTATACCTGCTCTTCATATTTATTTTGAAGTAACTCTTAAAAGTTCTGCTTTTCTTATACTAATGCATATGTACTTCAAGAATGTGTAGTTTGTGGGTTCTGGCCACAAATTGAAGCAGTGATTATTATTATTTCCTCTATCTGTGGCATGTTGCTGAAAATCTTCCATTGAAATGAATGTAGCTTCCTTTTCAATTTCATTGATCCAATTATGGGCATTTTGCAGAGAATAACAATACCACAAATTAAAAACCATCCATGGTTTTTGAGGAACTTACCCATAGAATTAATGGAAGGTGGAAGCTGGCAAAGTAATGATGTAAATAATCCATCCCAAAGTATTGAGGAAGTCCTGTCCATTATACAAGAGGCAAGCAAACCTCTTAACATCCCCAAGGCTGGTGGTGGCCTTCTCATTGGAGGCAGCATGGACCTGGATGACTTGGATTGTGATGCAGATTTTGATGATATAGAAACAAGTGGTGATTTTGTGTGTCCTCCTCTTTAAGTGTGTATACTTTAACAAGCTGAGGCACTGAGCTTTTGTTGCTGTGAAAATGTGCATAGTTTTTTTCTAAGTGGGGGCTGAAATTCCTTGCTGGTTTTTCTTTTCTATTTTTGTAAAGTTAAGATCAGTCACTCCACTTGTATGGCTTGTTATTTCTTAGTTTTGACCCGTGTGGGGGCTGAAATTCCTTCTCTTCTTTTTGTCCTCCCCCATCACGCGTTTACACGTGTGGATATGATCAAATTTAGGAGCTTTAGATCTAAGTATCATTTTGCTAGAGATGTAATATCACATGTACTTTTCCAAAGAGGAGAATATTAAGTATAGCAAGTTGTGGCAGGTTCCACTTTTGTCTCTTGGGAAACTAGATATGGGAAATGAGAAAAGTAGACAAACGTTAGTGGATTTTAGAGTGGGAATTGAGCTGCATAGCATCTCCTTGGAGGCTTTGCTCTTTACCTTGCATCTGTTCTCTTCACAACTTTAACTTCCATTATATATAGTGTGTTTGGTTTATCCTAAAATCACGTTTCAGACGTGATCAAGCCAATGCTATTAAATAAACACTACTCTTAATAGCATTGGCCTGAACATACTTTTGGGATAAACCAAACACACATATAATCTATTGTTGCTTCATATAAAATTAACATTGCTAAGGATTCTGCTATAATTTAACCATGAGGCTACTTGTTGCCCCTTTGGGACAGATTTCTTAATAGGACAATTGACTGAGGAACTTAGGCCAGTTTGGATGAAATTTCTGCAAAAGTACTTCTAGGTGGAAAAAAGATAGAATGAATTAAAGAGGTCAAATGCATTTAACTTCTTCATAAGTTGAAATTGGTCTTTGTAGCACATCTACTCCAAAAACTCTCATTTAACTTCTCTATAAGTTACTAATTTCAACTTATGGAGAAGTTAAATTCATTTGACCTCTTTAATTAATCTTATTTTTATCTCATAGAAGTTCTTCTACAAAAGTGTATCCAAACGGAGCCTTCAAACCAATAGCTGAAGTACTTATCCGGAACCGGAAGTTAACACCAAAATTCTGTTTTCAAAATTGTTTCAAGCTGAATCATCTTTGGCACATAGAATATAGAAACATTTGTACCCTACGGAATAAATTAACAGAGACGACACCGTTTTGTTGTCATGACTTATGGCTGCAATACGAACATTTGTCCCTTGCGGAATTAATCAACAAAGCCGACAGTGTTCCATTGTTTATATAAATCTATGGTTAGTATTTTGCTATTTTGTGTAAATAAATTTTATCATTGTTTATAAATTAAATTACAAACATTTTGAAAATGTTATAAACATAACAACATTGAAACCTGTGGCTGTGATTTAGCAGCGTTCACTTGAGACTAAAACCGCATCGACGACGACCATGAACTGATGGGGTCCTTTATTCTGAATTATCAAACAAAATAAAACAAAAGCTAGGGACCACTCATTGATATGCATGTTTTATGCGTGAGTGCTCTATTATTCAACTACTTACCACTGGGCTCTGATGTATGTTCAGGCTCCACCGCTCCATAATTATTAATGCAGAAAGAAAACTGCCAAAAAAGCGTTTATAATTGTTCCGATAGACACGAGGCCGGTCAAAGGATAAGGCGGCTCAAACCATTACTATTTCGGACTTAAATATAAGCTAAAAATAATTAAATTTACACATATTAAAAAGTTGGTTAAACTCATTAAATTTTCTTGATATCATGTAAAAAGTACTTGCATTGCCTAAATTACCATATATTCAATTTTATTGATAATTGTTTCAAGTAGACATACTTTTTTTCTATTGGCACATGATTCATTAAATAGAGTGGTTGGAAAGTAAAATCAAAGGGCATTTTGGGTTTATCTCATTAAATAAGGTAAAATTAGTTAAAATTTGCTTATATTTTAGCCCACCAACTGTGAGTTTTTTTTTGCTTATATTCAAGTCTGGAGGGAGTACTTTAGAACTTCAATTACCGGTAATATCATTTATAAAACATATAAATATATATTATTATTATTAGATCTAACACATTGATTTATAAATTATTCTTTTATCTTAGGAATAGGATTTGAATCTTTATTAATTGAATTTTAACTTTTAAGTTTTTTTCTTCACTTTTGTTTTTAAAAAATCCCAATATAAAGGTTTTTAAAAAATGTCTAAATATAAAGGTTTTTGTGAGAACTCCTAACATATTGTACGAGTTCTGAAAACGTAAAGCCACTTTTGTCAAATGAGAGGCAAGGAGAAAATTTTCCTCCACTCCATTTCACAGTGGCTTTAATATGAGGAGGTTAAGCTTTGCCTAGAAATACAGACCTCCTCCATTATTTCATTCATCTCAAATTTGAGAGAGAATCCCAGTTACTGAGCAAAAAACTCTATACAGGTTTTTTAGTATTTCTTATTTTATATTTCGAGTATAATTGTTTTCTTTTCTGTATTTAGAGAGATTATAATTTCTTCCACTTGGTAAAATTCTTCTACTCTTGTGATTTTTTCTTACCAGTTGAGAATTTTTTCTCATTTTAAATAGTGAGTTTCTCAACTCTATTTTTAGCCATATGTTTTCGGTAACTCTGGTACCCTGTCATTGCGAGTCACTATTCTTGCTGTGAATATTGTTCATTCACAATTACATCGTATGTGGTTATGTATTTTCGTAGTAATTGTTAGCGTATGTTAGATTTGTTCTAGTGTGAAATTATTCATACAATATTGCCCAGGAAATGTTACTATTCACAGCAGTGAAATTGTGTGAGCCAGTTCAACAGAAAAGCAAGAATATTGATCCGGACCAGTCCGAGGCCGACCCGCCACTTCGCGATGAGCCGAGACCTTGGAAGAAAGACCGGCCACGGCCAATGGGTGCCCACCCCAGACACGACCTTAGGACCTCGGTTCAAGACATGTGTCCGCACCTCGGCAGAGATGGGGTCCCATACCTTAACACATTAGACAAGGAATAGTGACTTGTCCGAGATGTTCTAGGCAAGGGCCACCCACCTCGGCCCTAGACGAGGTATCTCCAGCTAACGCCCCCAGTACCTACTTGTCCCACACTCTGCGCCTAAGCTACCTACCAAGTCTCATCGCATTTAATGCGCCCCATGCCGCCCCCGATAAAGCTAGTGACACTGACACACGCCTCCCTGATTTACGGCCATAGCAGAAGAATTACGGTAGAGGCGTGCCTGCACCTCCCTGCCTATGACACCTATGTCCCCTCCTACCAGGGCAGGAGATGCGTATATAAGGAGACTCCCCCTCACAAGGAGAAGGTAACACATCTATCCTACCCCTTACTCACCCATTCTCCTCCTAACTTGAGCGTCGGAGTGTCTCTGCAGGTACCCCTACCGCGTGCCCCCACGCCGGAACAAGGAGACAGCATCCAACAGCCACTGCCCGCCGGAGACACTTTGGTGGAGAAACCAGAGGGCAGGACAGACCCCCGTCAAGTCCTGAGAGCCACCCCCAGGAGGCACCCCCGTCAATGCATACCACTGAATCTTCGTCAGCAGACTACCACCTGAAGCCTCCAAGGAGCATCACCAGGCGAAGGAGGCCCTCCACCAAGGCCAAGGAACGGGAGGAGACCACCTCCAGCAGCGGAGGGGAGGGAACCCCTCCCTCCCAGAAAAGAAAGAAGAAAAGCGGTACCGTGAAGGAACTAGAAAAAAGAATCAGGTATCTCGAATCACTACTCTCGGCAGCCCCGTGGAGGAGATCCTGCCGGAAAGAAAAGAGCAGGAAGAGCACCACCTCCAGGAGGACATATCGCACCAGGGACCTGCCGTCCAAAGAGTCAAGTTACGCCAAAACTGAAGGGCCCTCCTCCGACGAGGTCTCCTCATCGGAGTACCACACCGAGCGGATGAGCCGCACGCACGGAAGGAGTCGCCATAGGACCCCCTCGGCCCGAGCAGAGACCCATGGGGCCTCGGCCAAAAATGACCAGGAGGAGACACCAAAACCCGCCCCCGTCGGCGTCGCCAAGGAGCCAAAAACAGGAGCACAAACCACCCAGGTTGCGGTGCAGACAACCCCGGTGGTCACCCTGGTCACAGCGCAGACGACCCTAGTGATCGCCACGCAAGTCGCGTTAGCCACGCTCGCTGTAGCCGCCACCACGGTCGTTACTCCGACCACACTAGTAACCGCCACTTTCGGAGTCCCAAGCCTCATCACGCTGCATCGACCCTTCACACACCCTTTCACGGCGAGACTCGCTCAAGTCGAGATCCCAGATCGATTCCTCAGACCCTTCAGTACCATCAGCCTCTACACAGGGGAAACAGATCCGGGCCGACATCTCGACCGCTTCTTTAACGAAATGCTATTCCTAGGAGCCCAAGAAGACGTCATGTGTAGGAGTTTCTCCCGCACCTTGGACGAAGAAGCCCTAACTTGGTTCCGCACCCTTCCGCAAAACTCGGTTGATAAGTGGGACGACCTCGCGGCGGCTTTCGCCAAAAGGTTCAGCATGGCCAACCAGATCCCCCGGGATTCCCATACCCTCGCTAAGATTAAGCAGGGGGAAACCGAGACTCTCCGCGATTTCTTGGCAAGATTCTATAAGGAGGTAGCCCTCACCCCCAACGTCGCGGACGAGGTCCAACTGCACTGCGCCATGGAAGCACTACGTACAGGGACTCCCCTGGACATCTCGCTCCGAAGGATCCGGGTCCATAACACGACGGCCTTCAGGGAACGGGCGGCCCAATTCATGAACGAGGAGCTACACCTCGAAGGGATGAGTAAAATATCGGCAGCGAAGGAGGCCCCGACACAGGAAAGAGAAGATAAAAGCAGAAAGGAACGGAGGGAGGAGAAGAAGAAGTTCAGGGGACGATACGAAGGGAATTACTGTTAGAACCACAGGAAACACTAGAAGGGGGGTTAAATAGTGTTTTAAGCTTTTTGATTGATTTTGGAAATCTTTAATTTAAATCATGAAGATGAACAATGTTCAAAACAAGTCTTAAGATCAGAGATAATTAAAATGTGCGGAAAACAAGAAAAATAGAGTTTCTTCTAAAGCTTAAGATTGTTTTAAACAGAGGCTTCTCAAAGTATCTTCTGAAGATTATTACAAAGAGTATTTTCAGAACGGTTTCTGAAATACTTCAGATGACTAGAGGTTGTCTGAAGTCTGTTTCTGATTTCTGAACTGAGCTCTTTCCAGACTCACTTCAGATAATTATTTCAGAAGTTCTTCAAGGTACATTCTTTGTAATGCTTCAAATGATATGAGAGACATTTCATTTTTGTTCATATGAAAGATCATTTTATTGAAATAGTTGTGTTAAGTTTATTATGAAAAATACTTTTCAATCCCTAAAATAAATATGAAAACTGTAAATAAAGAGATTAAGGGAAAGAAAACTTAGGCACAAAATTTATCCTGGTTCACTCACAAACCCGTGAGCTACATCCAGTCCCAAAGACAAACAACCACTGGATTTTCCACTATCTGAACTCAGATACAAGTATTCTTTTACCACAGCCTCTTCAGGCTAAACAACAAGTATTCCTTTGTTTTCAACTGCCTCTCCAGGCAACTCATGCAGTATTCTTTTACAGACAAGCCTCTCCAGGCTCAACAAGTATTCATTTGTTTTCAACTGCCTCTCCAGGCAACTCAAGCAGTATTCTTTTACAGACAAGCCTCTCCAGGCTCAACAAGTATTCATTTGTTTTCAACTGCCTCTCCAGGCAACTCAAGCAGTATTCTTTTACAGACAAGCCTCTCCAGGCTCAACAAGTATTCTTTCTTCCACCAAGCCTCTCCAGGCTCTCAGACACATAAAGTGTTTACAAATTAAACTAAGTTTAAGTTTCCACGAAACATAAACTTAATCTCTTCCTCTACTAGAGGTTAACTGAGTACTACTCAGGATACAATGAATGAATTCTAAGTACAAGGGTAAGACAGTGATACAAGTATATAAGTTTAAGTACAATCCCTGTCTCTGATATGAGGAATAACATCCTCTGAGAATTGGCTAGGTAGATACTGACTTTAAGCTCCAGCCTTGTTCTCCAACCATTGGTTTCCATGGGCTACATTCTCACTCGTATCATTGGAATAACCAAGGTACATTTGTGGCTTCAAACCATTATTGGTTCATTGTCATTTTGGCCAACTTGGTTGGTTGTTCTTCCGAACAACAATCTTTGACTAACTGACCAATAGGTCGGCAGCATCTTCAATTTCAATCTTGAGGCTATTTATATGTTCTATTGGAATATAGTCGTTTGAAGATGATTCATAATACCGTTGAGATGTTGATGATGTGGCTCATATAGCCGTTATGTAATAGTTTCTCAAACGGTTGCTTCTTCTTAAGCAAATAAGTGTTCAGAAGACCCTATTTTGATACTTCTATAGATGAGCTCTTTTGAGAGATTTTCTCGATATATCTCTGCTAATTCTCTCTCTTAATTTTCTTCTGCTTTCTTTAGCTTTTTTTCTGATTTCCTTTGGAGTGTATATGAGGAGATATCCGTTGGATTTGTCCTTTTGCTTATTTTGTATATGCTCCCTTTTTATTTGCTTCCTGACACCATTTCTTCTTACTTCTTTGAAGGAGGTGTTTAGTCCAAAAGCTGTTACTGCAGTTTCTTCTTTGACTATATGATAATATAAACATTTAATCATATAATCTTTGCTTCTATGTTGAGAGCTGTTTCATGCATTCAGAGTGTTGATACGTTCAGATGATTGATCTCTCCAATCTTCACATATACCCTGATGCTTGCTTTTATCATATTGTAATTTTATAAGCTTCAACAAGTGCTCATGGATGCTTCATTCTTCTTATAAAATATTTCTTCTGATGTTCAGATGATTGTAACTTCATTCTTCTTCTTCTAAGATTTAGATAAAGATGTTGAATTAAATGTATTTTATTCAAACATCTTTCTTGTTGCTTTTACTTAGTCTTCTATCCCGTTCTGGACAACCAGCAGGTGAAGTAGGTCTGCGCACACAAAAATGCCTTTTGTTGCAGGTGCAGCAGTCATTGGAGAAAGTCATTGTAGAGTTTCCTTATTTGTGCAAGACTTTGGTCGAGGCATAAAAGCATGTTTAGCTTTTATACTGAAATAAGTGTACTCCATTTTGGTAGAGTGTGCTTTACACTTTAGCAACGTCTTCAAGAGATCAATTCTTGAATCTTTTTGTAGACTTCTTCAGATAGTCTTCACGTCTTCAGACGGTCTTCACGTATTCAGACAGGTTGTGCACTTCAGATAGCTTCAACACTTCAGACGAGTTGCTTACTTCAGACAGCTTCAACGCTTCAGATGAGTTGCGTACTTCAGACAGCTTCTACGCTTCAGACGAGCTGCTTACTTCAGACAGCTTCTACGCTTCAGACAACCTGTATATTAAATCCTGCATTTGTTCTTCTGATCCTGATCTTCTGATTTTGTGCATTTGTTCTTCTGATCCTGATCTTCTGATTCTTATTCTGTTCATCAAGTCTTCTTATGAATATTCCAACCTGAAACACAATCAACAAACCAATACCTTTCTCAGTAGAATCTGTTTATATAATCTTATTTGTTCTTATTATGTTCTTATATAATCTTATTTGTTAATCATTAAAACTAAAGGATATTAAGTCTTTGAGTCAGGTTTGAATGCTCAAACTGATTAATAGACTTCACAATTACACCCCCCTCAACAACACCCTCTCTAGGATTTGGCAAGAAGTACACAACGCTGATTTAGCAGAAGTAAAAAGGCCCCCACCCATTAGGTCGCCCCAGGGAGACAAGAACCGTTACTGCGCCTTCCACAAAGGGCACGGGCACGAGACGGATGACTGCTACCAGCTAAAGGACGCCATTGAGCAGCTGATCTGAGAAGGGAGCCTCGGGCGATATGTGAAGCGAGATAAGCCGGAGTGGGTAAGCCAAAGCTGAGACCACTGACGGACAGACCAACGATCACCTCCGAGGTCAGAAAGGAGGAGGCATCGCTCTCGGTCACCCAAGCCCAGAAGTACGTCGGACAAGAAGCCCAGGGACCCCTCTATAGGGAAGGGCAGAGATGAAGCACCGCGAATCACCATTAATATGATTGCGGGAGGATTCGGAGGAGGAGGATGTTCATTTAATTCTAGGAAAAGGGCGTTGAAGGACGTGCTAAGCGTCGGGGACGAACAAAGAAGATCCTACTGGCGCACCACTCCACCTCCTACCCTGACCATTACCTTTGACAACAGCGACTTCGCAGATACCATGCCCGGCCATGACGACTCGATGATAATAACAACAGTAATAGCAAATGCCGAGGTAAAGCGAGTACTAGTCGACCAAGGCAGCTCAGCCGACATCATCTATGAGAACTGTTTCGCCCAGATGGGAATCAACCGAAGTGACCTCCTGCCATATGACAGTGATCTTGTCAGTTTCTCGGGGGACAGAATCCAACCCCTCGGTTACATGAAAGCCTTGGTCACCCTGGCCGGAAGGGAAGGAAACAAGACAGTGAAGGCGAAGTTTCTGGTGGTCCCGTGCAAAAGCTCATACAGCGCGATCATGGGTAGACCGAGTTTGAATGCCATTGGGGCCTTGGTGTCCACCCTACATCTAGCAATGAAGTTCCCTACAAGGGAAGGAAGGGTAGCGACAGTAAGAGGAAACCAGCAGGTGGCGAGAAGCTGTTACAATCTAAGCCTAAAGAGGAACCCCCCAAGGGACGTAGCCACCCCGATCGACCCAACGAGGTACAATATCTCACTGGTGGACCTAGACCCAAGGATCGATGCAGGAGAGGAAGGGCGAAACCAGGAGAGAATTACCCCGGGAGGTGAGACCTTCCTAGTAAAGATAGGCCATGAGGACGAACAAACAACCAAAGTCGGTTCCCACGTTCCCCTGAAGTTGATGGAAAGAATGAAGAACCTTCTCTTACAAAACGCCGACCTCTTTGCATGGACCGCAACCGACATGCCAGGAATAGACCCGACTTTTTGTTGCCACAAGCTTTCCATAGACCCTCGACTCAAACCGGTCGCCCAGAAGAAGAGAAAGATGGGACCAGAAAGACAGCAAGCAGTTAAGGAGCAAGCGACCGAGCTACTCAAAGCAGGATTCATCAAAGAGATCCAATACGTCACCTGGTTGGCTAATGTTGTCCTCATAAAGAAGTCGAGTGGCAAGTGGAGGATGTGCGTCGATTACACCGACCTCAACAAGGCGTGTTCGAAAGATCCCTTCCCTCTACCTAACATTGACAGGTTAGTAGACAGCTCCTCTGGCTATCGGTTTCTTTCATTCATGGATGCTTACTCCGGTTATAACCAAATCCCCATGTTTGCCGAGGATGAGGAGAAAACTGCCTTCGTCACTGATCAAGGCACCTTCTGCTACACAATGATGCCCTTCAGCCTCAAGAATGCTGGAGCCACATATCAAAGAATGATGACAAAGGTGTTTGAGGGATTGATCGGAGAAGTTGTAGAAGTATATGTAGACGACATCATCGTCAAGACCTCGGACGGAGGAGACCCGGTGGCCGACCTGGAAAAGGTATTCAGCAGATTGAGAAAATACAACATGAGGTTGAACCCCCTAAAATGCACCTTTGGTGTACCCGCCGGCCACTTCCTTGGCTATATGCTGACTAGCAGAGGAATAGAAGCCAACCCCGAGAAATGCAAGGCGATCCTGGAGATGAAGAGCCCAACCTCGGTAAAAGAGGTCCAACAGCTAACGGGCAGGATAGCGGCCCTAACCCGCTTCCTCGCCCGATCGGCCCATAAATCACTCCCACTATACCAACTGCTGCGGAAAGGGCGGACTTTCGAGTGGAATGAAAAATGCGAGAAGGCCTTCCAAAGCTTCAAAGGTGCCTTGACAAACCCACCAATACTGGTAAAGCCGGACCTCAGAGAAAGGCTGTATCTGTATCTCTCGGTTGGGGAGGAAGCAATTAGCTCGGTGTTGGTTAAAGAGAAAGAAGGCAACTAGAGCCCAGTATACTTTACAAGTAAATCCCTGCAAGGCCCAGAGAAAAGATATCAGAAGCTGGAGAAAGCAGCATTCGCCATCATCGCCTCGGCACGAAGATTGAGGTCATACTTTCAGGCCCATCCGATCACAGTCAGAACTGATCTTCCCATCCGCTCGGTTCTTCACAAGCCAGACCTAGCAGGCCGTATGATCACCTGGGCAATTGAGTTATCGGAACATGACATCTCTTATGAACCTCGGACTGTTGTAAAAGCACAAGTCTTGGCCGATTTTGTTCTCGAAATGACAGACTCGCTCCATCCCATCTCGACCAATACCTGGACCATCTAAGTTGATGGATCATCAAACACCAAGGGAGCAGGAGCAGGAGTAGTGTCTGAGGATAGTACGAGACTTATCATTGAGCAGTCTTTAAAGTTCGAGTTCAAGACCTCAAATAACCAAGTAGAATATGAGGCATGCCTGGCTGGGCTAGCTCTGACACTAGACCTCGGCGCCGAGACAATCACATTATGCAGCGACTCCCAACTTATGATCTCCCAAATCAAAGGGGAATACCAAGCACGAGAGCCGATACTGCAACAATACCTAAGCAAAGTCAAAGAAATCTCGACCAAATTCAAATCGGCGGAGTTTCATCATGTACCCAGAGAACAAAACACCAGAGCAGACGTTCTATCTCGGATAGCGAGCACCAAGAAACCAGGCAATAACAAATCAGTAATCCAGGAAACCCTCAGCTCGCCCAGCGTTGCCCAACAAGAACAAGTCATGGAACTCGACCACGAGTTATGCTGGATAACTCCAATCCAGAGATACCTAGAAAATGGGTCCTTACCAGAAGAAGCGAAGGAAGCCAAGAAAGTCATACGAAAGTTGGCCTGGTACACTTTGGTAGGTAGACGATTGTACAAGAAAGGATTCTCCTGCCCAATGCTCAAGTGCCTGTCACCAACCGAAGCTTCTTACGTCCTGGCCGAGATACATGAAGGGAGCTGTGGTCAACACCTCGGCGGTCGGGCACTAGCTAAGAAGGCACTCAGGGCGGGTTACTACTGGCCCACCATGGAAAGGGATGTCGCCGAGTACGTCCAAAAGTGTGACCCTTGCCAAAGACACGCCGACTTCCACAACGCCCCGACGGAAGAGATGGCTACCACCTCCATACCTTGGCCCTTTTTCAAATGGGGAATGGACATCCTGGGCCCCTTCCCCCGGCACCAGGACAAGTCAAGTTCTTGATTGTCGCAATCGATCACTTCACCAAGTGGATCGAGGCCGAACCTCTAGCCACCATAACCTCGGCCAGGATTCAAAGGTTCTTCTATAAAAGTGTAGTCAGCTAATATGGCATTCCCAAGGCCATCATCACGGACAACGACACCCAATTCGCTGACAAAGGCTTTAGGGAACTCCTAGAGGGATTGTAGATCAAGCAGCACTTCACGTCAGTAGAACACCCACAAACAAATGGGCAGGCCGAGGCGGCTAACCGAGTTATCCTAAGAGGACTAAAGAGAAGGTTAGAGGAAGCAAAAGGAAAATGGGCCGAGCAGCTAGACCATGTCCTATGGGCATATCGGACAACGCCCCACTCATCCACGGGGGAAACAACTTTTCGCCTCACCTACGGGACCGAGGCCGTCATCCCAGTAGAAATTGGTGAACCGAGCTGGAGAACCGACACTGTAAACGAAACAGACAACGACGACCTCATCCGAGAAGAACTAGACTTTTTGGAAGAAAGAAGGGCAGTCACCCACATCCGCGAGGAGGCCGCAAAACAAAGAGCAGCAGCAAGGCACAACCGGAAAGTCATACGCAGGAGATTTGAAGTCGGCGATCTCGTCCTGCGACGAGCCGACATAGGAGGAAAGAACTCGCAACAAGGGAAACTAGAACCTAATTAGGAAGTCCCATACCGAGTCGTCACATCCACCGGGAAAGGCGCCTACCGACTAGAGACCCTCAGTGGAGATGAGATCCCCAGGCACTGGAATGTGCACAATCTTAAGTTGTATCACAGCTAGAAGCAATATATGCCAGTTAATGTACTTATCAGAAATATTAATGAAGTGTTTCATTATCCGAAACATAAGTACCACAATATCGGCCCTCGAACCGAAGCATAGATACCGGTCTTCTCGTCGGAAAAGACACAGCGAAGGGCTAATAAACCATCGTATAAAATATCGGGTTCTTAACCGGTAGAAAACACAATACCGATTTATAAACCGAGGCACAAAAATATCGGCCCACAACCAAGAAGAAACGCAATTAGTTAAAACCAAGAGGCGAAAACATCGATTTAAAACACTATTGTAAAATCACAAGTCACGAAAAATCGGCCGACAACCGACACAGTCAATGAACAAAATAGAGAACCAAATTCGAATAAAAATAACAAAGTTGTCCACATATATCAACTCAGCAAACAAAAAACCGAGAATATCACAAGACACCAAAAGGAAAAGCAAAAAGAAAAAAGACTAAGCCTCAGTACGAGTAGGAGCATCAAAAGGTTCCGGGTCGACCTCCGTCGACACCTCGACCTTACCACCTTGGTCGTCGCCCCTCATAATCACCCCACTCACAACCTCGTAAGCATAGGAAATATTGTGAAGATCCAAGTTGTAAGCAGGGTTGCGAACCTTCACTTGCTCAACGGCCAGCTCAAAAGCTTTCTCCACATAACCAAGGGTGTCGCCCAACACTTTCTTGTTATCCTCCAGGGCGACCTCCAGCTTTGTCTGCAGCTCTCTAACCTCGGCCTCATGATCAAGCTTCAGCTTCTCAACACCACTTTTATGCTCTGCCTTCATACCCTCCATCTCGGCTTTAGCATCTTCCAACTCCTTCTTAAGTCTTGCCACCTCGGTCTCCGCATCCTGTTGCGCCTTCCCCGCCGCACCAACTTGCGCCACCAACTTGTCCTTCTCCTCGGATGTCGTCTTTGATGCTTTCAGGGCTTTGTCATAACACTCCTTCACCCGTTCAGCCGCAGGCAGGATCTCCTTATCCAAGTACTTCAGAAAGGCAACCTGTTGAAGGGCAGTAACCTGAGCATCTCGGATCACACCCGACAGATTACCCTCCCCCTTCTTAAAAAACTGAAAAACCTCAGAAGAATAAAAATAGTCGTTCAACTGGTCAGCATCAGGATCAAAACTAGCAGCATAAGGGGAGGCGACACTGTGGGGAAGTGCGTTGCCTAAAGACCCCCCCACCACCATCTTGACCCTCAACATTCTTGCCTTTCTCCCTACGGCTCTTCTTGTGCGTCTGCACCCCCTTTTCAATCTGGGCCACCTCACCCGAAGTGGCCACATGAGGGTCAAAACCCTTAGTCAAATCGATAGTAGAGGGTACCTTAGCCGATGTGAGACTTTGGCTATTCAAGTTGGAAGAAGAAGAACCTTTTCTCTTTTTGCCCTCTTGGCCAAGAACCTCGAGCCCGACATCAGCAGCTTTTCGAAGCAATCCAGCAATATCCATTGCCTCGGCCTCTGCATAACAATAAAGGACGAGATCAAAAAAAAAAAACACAACAACAACAACAAACGCATATACCTAAAACCGACACTAGCTGATTAGATGGCGTATCTATCAATACACAGGACGAGAAGCGTCTCCCAGCCCGATTCTCTACCGCCTTTTGAAGTATGTCAAAGGAAGCCTTCTCGGCAGGTGAAAGGCGTGCTGCAGGAACACTATAGAATTTCAGGGGATGATCGTAGTGTCTACTACACCAGTAGTAGATGCAGAACGATGGCTCTAACTCGGCCCAAGAAATCTTCCAAAAAGGGAGAACCCCGTCATTTGGGATGACCTTAAAATAATCATGTTTAAAAGAAACGCCGGATGACTTTGCCGAATCAACGTAAAGCGTCAAGACGCTCCGAGACTGATGACCTCGGAGGCTAACCCACGTCTTACCCTCGGCCTTCCGAGGAAGCACATAAAAAATGTGAAAAAACAGAGGGACAGTAGCCGCAACCGATAAATGTCGGAACAGTATTTGGAAAGCCTTCATAAAGGCCCACACATTCGGATGAAGCTGAGAAGGCGCTACCTGAAGATGAAGTAAAGCAGCCTTCTCGAAAGAGGAAAACGGTATCCGAACCTTCAACTTCGACACCAAGAACGAGTATAAGTATACAAAGCCAGCCGTAGTCTCCCCAGTCTCACAAACACGACCACCGACGTCCGGTCATGCGACATGGTATAAATTTTCATATCCATCTTCAAAGACTTTGAGGTTATGTAAAATAACAGCCTCATACCCCGAAGAATAGCGAGAGGGTGTCCCCAACACCTCAGAAGCAACCCAATGATATCGGTCCTGCGCCGCGATCTCCTGACTAGTAACTTCCGGACCACTGGTACTGGCGGCATCCATACCCCTCGGAGGACGCAGAAGGGCTACAGAGGAAGACGAAACAAGTGAGTCAGAGTCCTCGACATCCTCCTCGACCGAGTCAAAGTCGGAATCCGTAAAGGACGCGCAAAGCTCTCTCACCACGACCGACCTTTGGGCCGACAAGAGTTTGCGAATCCCCTCGCGAGCCGAGGCCGCCACGTCATAATAGCGGCGAACCATGGCCGGGATGGTCAAATAACCGGAGGAACCCGGATGGAGGGGCCTCGGACCTTTCCTAGACTTTGACATCGGCCAGGATGGGGGAGGCGCAGACAACACCTCCAGAGAGTCACTACTCTCCTCCCCACTTCCTCCCCTCTCGCGGGAAACCACCATTCACAAAAGAAGAAAGAAAAGGGAGGACAGAGGAGGAAGGAGGTAGTACCTGAAATCTCACAACGGCGGAGCTACGGCTGAGTAGCTCTGAAAATTTGAGGAAACCGCCAACGCGGTAAAAAACACCACCAGCAAGAAGAGGGGAGCACAGGGAAGCTGTTGATCGGAGCAGAATGATAGAAGGACGCTTTCAACAGGTGAATCTCCGGCGGGGAATCTCCGGCAAGAACAGAGAAAAGCTTGTGGGAAGATGGAGGAGAAAAGCGAAAGTGAGAGACAGTTACTTCCCTCTCGCACCTTAATTCAAAAAGTCAGGGGCATAAAGGTCTGTACAAGGGGAACACGAAAAGTCACCATCCAAACTCAGGCACAATCCCGACTTTGCACCCATGGTCAGAAAGGTAAATAACGCCACACTCAGGGGCAAGGACGACATTCCATCTAGCCCCAACAGGGGCAAATCAGGAAGAGGAATCGTGGTTGATAACCCACGATCTCCCCCATAATGAGCATTGATTGAAGTGCTTTCTCAACGGCGGCTAGCCAAGCATGGCGCGACACATGCCCAAGCATCCACTGAGACCGCTCGAATAAAGCTGCAACGACGAGAAATAAGCGGCTGATGGGCAGATGAAAAGACAAGACAACGAGCACCCATCACCTCGGCTCCGAGGCCATGACCAAAAGATCTCGTCATTGCGCCAGGGGGGGCAAATGGTCCGAACCACGTGCACGGGCCGACCAGTGTACCCATTATCTCGGCTCACAACAAAACTTCAAGTATCCGTCTTGATGGCTAACACAAGTTCACCACCAAGCTGGGGGGCAACTGATCCGGACTAGTCCGAGGCCGACCCGCCACTTCGCGATGAGCCGAGACCTTGGAAGAAAGACCGGCCACGGCCAATGGGTGCCCACCCCAGACACGACCTTAGGACCTCGGTTCAAGACATGTGTCCGCACCTCGGCAGAGATGGGGTCCCATACCTTAACACATTAGACAAGGAATAGCGACTCGTCCGAGATGTTCTAGGCAAAGGCCACCCACCTTGGCCCTAGACGAGGTATCCCCAGCTAACGCCCCCAGTACCTACTTGTCCCACACCCTGCGCCTAAGCTACCTACCAAGTCTTATCGCATTTAATGCGCCCCATGCCGCCCCCGATAAAGCTAGTGACACTGACACACGCCTCCCTGATTTACGACCATAGCAGAAGAATTACGGCGGAGGCGTGCCTGCACCTCCCTGCCTATGACACCTATGTCCCCTCCTACCAGGGCAGGAGATGCGTATATAAGGAGACTCCCCCTCACAAGGAGAAGGTAACACATCTATCCTACCCCTTACTCACCCATTCTCCTCCTAACTTGAGCGTCAGAGTGTCTCTGCAGGTACCCCCACCGCGCGCCCCCGCGCCGGAGCGGCCATCGGAGCATCCCTGCGCCTACTACCGGAATTTCGGACCACCACCTGTGATCTTGGCCACGATCAAATATCGACGTTGAAGTTGAAACCACAACAACAAAATTCGAGATTCCAAAGTTTAATGGGAGCAATTTTTCCTATGGAAATTAAAGATAAAGGCAATTTTGAGAAAGGATATTTGCTTAGCAGCAATTGAAGGTAGACCAATAGATATAACTGATGAAAAATGGAAAGGGATGAATGATAATGCTATTGCCAACCTGCACCTAGCAATGGCGGATTCAATTTTGTCAAGCATTGCAGAAAAACAGACCACAAAGGAGATTTGGGACACACTCATCAAATTATATGAGGTTAAGTCACTTCACAACAAAATATTTTAAAGAGGAGACTTTATACTCTTCGAATGAATGAATATACGTCAGTGACTGATCACATCAATAATTTGAATACACTAATTGCTCAACTCACTGCACTAGATTTCAAAATAGCAGAAAATGAACGTCCAGAGCTTCTACTTCAAAATTTACCAGATTCATATGATCAACTCATCATCAACATCACAAAGAATAATATGATCAACTATCTATCATTTGATGATGTTGTCAGAGCTATTCTTGAAGAAAAATATAGACGAAAAAAAGATAGATTAAAAAGTTCAAAGCAAGTAGAGGCTACAATGATGATTAGAGGCAAATCATCGAAATGTGGCATTAGTAGGAGTCAAAATCATGGTGAGTCAAGATCTCAATAAAGAAAAAATTTCAAATGCTACCATTGTGGTATGAGAGGACACTTGAAGAAAGATTATTGCACAATAATACATAAAAACTCTTGAAGCAACAACCTAAAGTATACAATCGCGAGAATCCCACACCCAAACAGTGTCCACCCAGCACACACCCACTTTTTCTTTTTTTATATGTGAACAGTAACATTTTATTTCAATTTTTTTTTCAAAAAAGTTTTTTTTTTATATGTGAACAGTGAAATTTTTTTTGACAATTTTTTTTCCAAAAAAGTCTGATTTTTTTCTTAAAAAAAAATTATTTCTGATTAACCAGATTAATAACCTAGTTAACCACCAACTTAAATGGTATTAACCACATGCTTTAACAGTGCTTTTTTTTAAATGTGAACAGTACCTACTTTTTTTTAAAAAAATTATTGTCGGTTAACCAGATTAATAACATAGTTAACCACCAACTTATATGGTATTAACCACCTGTTCACTTGAAAACAGAGTAGGTTTGTCATTTTGAACAGTTATCTGAACTTATATCAATATTCACCACTTCAGCAACTAATTTAACCACATAATAACTCACAGTTAACCACTTTTTGCCTCCGTTATAATTATTAACCAATTTAATAACACCGTTAACCACCAACTCATATGGTATTAACCACATGTTTACTTAAAAACAAATTATTCACCATATTAATAACACAGTTAACCACCAACTTATATGATATTAACCATTAACCAAATTAATAACACATTTAACCACCAACTTATAAAGCGTTAACCACATGTTTACTTAAAAACAAATTATTCACCAGATTAATAACACAGTTAACTGTCAACTTATATGGTATTAACCACTTCTTCACTTGAAAACAAAGTTATAGATTTGTCATTTCTAAACTTATATCAATATTAACCACTTGAGCAACTTATTTAACCACATATTAACACACAGTTAACCACCTTTTGTCTCACTTATAATTCTTCGAAGTGATTAAATGTTAACCACTTGAGCAACTCATTTACCCACATATTATCTCACATTTAACCATTTTTATCTACTAACTCACACTTAACCACTTTTTTGCCTCACTTGTAATTATGGTTAATGCTATATAATTTGGTGGTTATCTATGTTGTCAATATGGTTAATTATAGATAGAATTTTTTTTAAAAAAAATATTATTTTTTATACAAAACATGTTACTGTTCATGCAAAAAAAATTTATAAAAAAAATAATATATTTTATACAAAAATGTTACTGTTTACAAAAAAAAATTTTTTTTGGGTAAAAAAGAATATTTTTTATACATAAAATGTTACTTTTCACAAAAAAAAAAAAATTGATTAAAAAAGGGGGGGGGGGGGGCGGGGGGGGGGGCGGGTGTGCGGTGGGTGGATGAAGTTGGATGTGGAAATTTTTTTTTCCTAAAGTATATGCAACAAGTACGTCATATGATGAAGAAATCCTACACATCGAAGTAGTAATTGGTTCTAAAGATGGAGAACAACTCAATGATATTTTGATAATAAATATTCTAGTGCAATTTGGCACATGATTCCACACTATGACAAGTTTTTCACTTTACAAGCCTATTGCAAAAGGATCTATATTCACGTGAAATAATCATGCCTTAGAAATTGTAGTTAGTACTATCAGATTAAAAATGTATGATGATACTATCTACATAATTCGAGGGGTATGAAATGTTAAAGTCTTAAAGAATAACACTATCTTTCTTATTACGATGCTTTTAGTTTTGGATCTTCGATATGAAGTGTGCATAATTTGTATAGTATTCTAGATTGAATTGACACCTAAATTTGTACACAATCATGCATTCTTAGCTAATTTTATCATGCATTCTAGTTGTTTTATGATCCGGACCCTAGCCGATGGCTTCTTACAGGGACAGGACGTTCGTCATAGATACCGTCGCAACCATTCTGGTCCGGAGCCCGACCGATTGGTCCACATGTAAGTAAGTCAATCGTCAATGCTATGTAACCGAGCGGTGGAAGGCCTTATGTAGCCTCGGACCCCTACCTCTAGGGCCTCAGACGTAGGTCACCTACCAAGTCTCATCGCATTTAATGCGCCCCATACCGCCCCCAATAAAGCTGAGAGGCCTTGACACACGCAACCGGGGATTACTGCTGGAACAGGTAATTACGGCGGGGGCGTGCCTGCTCCACCAGCCATGTCCCCTCCCGCCACGGCACAACATGGCTATATAAGGGGATCACCCCCAACAACTTGAAGGTAATTCTAAACCCTAACTTGCCTCCACATTGTCCATCCCACTAACTTGAGCGTCGGAGTGCCTTCGCAGGTACCCCCGCCGCATGCCCCCGTGCCGGAGTGACCACCAGAGCATCTTCAGCAGACCAGCTGCACCTCGGACCACCACCTGTGATCTCGGCCACGATCATTTGGCGCCGTCTGTGGGGATCCCGGTAAAGGAAACCCCACCATCTTTACCCCCTTTGCTGAGATCAAAAGTTTGCACCACCAAGAAGAACTAAGGATAGACACAGCAGCTAACAGCCAGCCACCGCAGTTCACCGGGGCTGCACAAGTAGCAGGAATGGAGATCACGACAGACCTCCGTCACGCCCTGAGGACTACCCCCCAAGAACCACCCCCATCTGTGCACACCACTGGGTCCTCATCTGAGAGCTACCATTTGAAGCCCCCCGGAGACATCACCAGGAGGAGGAGACCATCCAAGAAAGCCAGGAGGAAGAAGGAGGCCATTTCCAGCAGCGAGGAGGAGACCCTCTCCCCCCCCCAAAAAAAGAAGAAGAAAGATCGAACCGTAAAGGAGCTGGGAAAAAGGATAAAATACCTTGAATCCCTGCTCCCTGCCGCACCGTGGAGGAGGTCCCGCCGGAGAGAGGTGAGCAGGAGCACCACCTCCAGAAAGACGTGCCACACCAGAGATCTGCCATCCCAAGAATCAAGTTACACATCCACTGAATCCTCCTCGGACGAAGTCTCCTCGTCTGAGTACCAAACCGAGCGGATGAGCCGTACGCGCGGACGCAGCCGACGTGCAACCCCTTTAGCTCGCGCCGACACCCACGAAGCTTCAGCTAAAAAGGACCAGGAAGAAACACCAAAACCCATCACCCCCGGTCCAACCAAGGAAGCGGAAGCCGAGGCACAAACCACCCCGGCCGTGGTACAGGCGACTCCGATCGCCACTCCAGTCACACCCCTGGCAACCCCAACGACGGCTACTGGAACACCCACCACGACCACGCCCGTGGTCGCGGCGTCAGGAATCCCGAGCCTAATAACGTTGCATCGGCCCTTCACGCATCCTTTTACGGCGAGACTTGCCCAGGTTGAGATACCCGATCGTTTCCTCCGCCCCTTCAGCACCATCAGTTTGTACACTGGGGAAACCGACCCGGGCCGACATCTAGACCGGTTCTTCAATGAGATGCTATTCTTAGGCGCTCAAGAAGACATCATATGAAGAAGCTTCTCGCGGACGTTGGATGAAGAGGCCTTGACTTGGTTCAGGACTCTTCCCCAGAATTCGGTTGATAAATGGGACGACTTGGCTGCGGCATTTGCCAAGAGGTTCAGTATGGCCAACCAGATACCTCGAGATTCCCACACTCTCGCGAAGGTCAAGCGAGGGGAGTTCGAGACTTTGCGTGATTTCTTGGCGCGATTCTACAAGGAGATCGCCCTTACGCCTAATGTCGCGGACGAGGTACAACTACACTGTGCGGTCGAAGCATTGCGCAAAGGAACACCCCTTGACATTTCTCTCAGAAGAATCCGTGTTCACAACATGACGTCCTTTAGAGAACGAGCGGCCCAGTTTGTGAATGAGGAATTGCATTTGGAAGGGACGAGCAAAGCGGCAACCCCAAAGGAGGCCCGAGCGCCAGAAAAAGAGGAAAGAAGTAGGAAAGAAAGAAGAGAAGAAAGAAAGAAGTTCAGGGGACGATATGAGGGTAGTTACACCCCTCTCAACAGTTGCCTTTCTAGAATTTGGCAGGAAGTACACAACGCCGAATTAGCCGAAGTGAGGAGACCCCCACCCATCAAGTCACCCCAAGGAGACAAGAACCGATATTGCGCCTTCCACAAGGGCCATGGACATGACACTGATGACTGTTACCAGCTCAAAGACGCCATTGAACAGTTAATCCGAGATGGAAGTCTTGGACGATACGTGAAAAGAGACAAGCCTGAATGGAGCAGCCGTGGACAGGACCATCGGCGGCGAGAACGCCACTCCCCCCAAGGCACGAAAGAAGGCGACACCGATTCCGCTCGCCAAGAAGTTGTGGGACATCGGACAAGAAGCCAAGGGATGGTTCTCCACAGAAGGACCGAGACCAACAACCTCGGATCACCATCAATATGATCGCAGGAGGTTTCAGAGGTGGCGGATGCTCGTCCAACTCCAGGAAGAGGGCATTGAAAGAGGTACAGCATGTGGAAGGCGACCATCGCAGATCTCGCCGATATGGGACACTCCATCCAACCCCATCCATCACCTTCGATAGCAGCGACTTCGGGGACACCATGCCCGGACATGTTGACCCAATGGTGATCACTGCAATAATAGCCAACACCGAGGTAAAAAGTGTGTTGATAGACCAAGGAAGCTCGGCCGACATCGTTTATTAAAACTGCTTTGAGAAAATGGAGATCAGTCGAGGCGATCTGTTGCCCTATGACAGTGACCTCGTCAGCTTCTTAGGAGATCGCATTCAACCCCTCGGCTACATGGAAGCACTCGTCACTCTGACAGGAAAGGAAGGAAGCAAGACAATCAAAACCAAGTTTATTGTGGTCCCATGTAAACGCTCGTACAATGCCATAATGGGAAGACCGAGCCTCATTGCGATTGGAGCTGTGGTTCCCACGTTGCACCTCACAATGAAGTTCCCCACAAGAGAAGGAAGAGTGGCGACAGTCAGAGGAGACCAGCAGGTAGCAAGGAGTTGCTACAACTTAAGCCTGAAGAAGAATCCTCCACCAAGCGCAAGAACCCCGACTCGCCAGGTGAGACATAATGTTTCCCTGGTTGACCTAGATCTGAGGGTAGATTCAGGAGAAGAAGGCCGAGGTGTGGAAAGGATTACCCCGGAACGAGAGACCGTTCCAGTGAACGTCGGCAAAAAAGAAGGACAGAGCACCAAAATGGGGATCCACCTCCCACCAGAATTCAATGACAGAATGGAAAAGCTCCTAAGGGATAATGCTGATTTATTCGCATGGACAACAGCCGACATGCCCGGGATAGACCCTGATTTCTGTTGTCACAAGCTATCGGTTGACCCCCAGTTGAGGCCGGTTGCTCAGAAGAAAAGGAGAATGGGACCAGAAAGGAAACAAGCAATTAAAGATCAAACGGCTGAGCTATTAAAAGTCGGGTTCATCAGGGAGATCCGATATGCAACTTGGCTAGCCAACGTCGTCCTAGTCAAGAAATCAAGCGGCAAATGGAGAATGTGCGTGGACTACACCGACCTTAACAAGGCATGCCCTAAAGACCCTTTCCCCTTGCCAAATATTGACAGGTTAGTAGATAATTCCTCTGGCTACCGCTTCCTTTCATTCATGGATGCCTACTCTGGTTATAACCAAATTCCCATGTATGCTCATGACGAGGAAAAAACGGACTTTGTTACGGACGGAGGAACCTATTGCTACACAATGATGTCGTTCGGCCTGAAAAATGTTGGGGCAACATACCAGAGGATTATGACAAAGGTATTTGAAGGGATAATAGGAGAAGTCGTGGAGGTTTACGTGGATGACATCATCGTGAAGACCCCGAATGGTGGAGATCCTGTGGCCGACTTGGAGAAGGTCTTCCGCCGATTGAAAGAATATAACATGAGGTTAAATCCCCTGAAATGCACCTTCGGCTTGCCCGGCGGCCACTTCCTCGGATACATACTAACAAGCAGAGGAATAGAAGCCAATCCAGGAAAATGCAAAGCAAATCTGGAGATGAAGAGCCCAACGTCGGTCAAGGAAGTACAACAGCTGACCAGAAGAATAGCGGCCTTGACCCGCTTCCTCGCCCGATCAGCACTCAAGTCACTCCCCTTGTATCAACTCTTGAGGAAGGGGCAGCAGTTTGAGTGGAGCCCTGCATGTGAGGAAGCCTTTCAAAGCTTCAAAGATTCACTAATTAAACCACCAATTTTGGTGAAGCCCCATCCTGGGGAAAGATTATACCTGTACCTATCAGTAGGAGAAGAAGCGATCAGCTCTGTCCTAGTCAAAGAATCAGATGGCAACCAAAGCCCAGTGTACTTCACAAGTAAGAGCCTTAAAGGACCAGAACTCAGGTACCAAAAGTTGGAAAAGGGAGAATTTGCGATCATCTCGGCCGCACGACGCCTTCGACCCTACTTTCAAGCCCATCCTATCACGGTTAGAACCGATCTGCCCATCAGGTCAAAATTGCAGAAGCCCGACCTAGCCGGTCAGATGATTACCTGGGCAATCGAGCCTTCAGAACATAACATTTCTTACGAGCCACGAACAGCTATCAAGGCTCAAGTCCTGTCCGACTTCATCCTTGAGATGACAGACAACCAAAAGGACAAATCTGGGGTCACCTGGACCATATACGTGGATGAGTCATCAAACACCAAAGGAGCTGGAGCAGGAGTGGTGTTAGAGGATAGCACTGGGGTAACCATTGAGCAGTCACTGAAGTTCGACTTCAAAACATCGAAATACCAAGCCGAGTATGAAGCCTGTTTGGCAGGGCTAAGCCTAGCCAAAGACCTCGGGGTCGAGATAGTTACCTTATGCAGTGATTCCCAACTTATGGTCTCCCAGGTTAATGGAGAATACCAAGCTCGCGAGCCCATCCTGCAACAATACCTTAACAAGGTCAAAGAAATATCTGACGCTTTTAAGGCGATCGAATTTCTCCATGTGCCGAGGGAACAGAACACTAGGGCCGACGTCCTATCAAGGCTGGCAAGTACTAAGAAGGCCGGAAACAACAGGTCGGTGATCCAAGAAAAACTTACGGAACCGAGTATTAGCGAAAAGAAGCAAGTCATGCAAATTGACCAAGACCCCTGCTGGATGGGCCCGATTGTAACCTACTTGCGAACTGGGACGCTGCCGGAAGAACGAAAAGAAGCAAAAAGGATCGAGCGGACCTCGGCATGTTACACACTGGTTGACGATCGCCTCTACAAAAAAGGCTTCTCATGTCCCATGCTCAAATGCCTATCCCCCAATGAGGCAAGCTATGTCTTGGCAGAAATTCATGAGGGAAGTTGCGGTCAGCACCTCGGAGGACGTTCGTTGGCCAAGAAGGCATTAAGGGCCGGCTATTATTGGCCCACAATGGAGAAGGATGCAGCGGAGCACGTCCAAAAATGCGATCCCTGCCAGAGGCACGCAGATTTTCATAATGCCCCAGCAGAAGAGATGTCCACCACCTCAACCCCATGGCCTTTCTTCAGGTGGGGAATGGACATTCTCGGACCCTTTCCCACAGCACCAGGCAAAGTGAAATTCTTGATTGTGGCCATCGACCACTTTACCAAGTGGATCGAGGCTGAGGCCTTGACGACCATCACCTCTGCTTGGATTCAAAAGTTTTTCTACAAGAACATCATCAGCCGATATGGAGTCCCAAAGGCAGTGGTCACGGACAACGGCACCCAGTTCGCGGACAAAGGTTTCCGAGAGCTACTAGAGGGTTTGAAAATCAAACATCACTTCACATCGGTTGAGCACCCTCAAACAAATGGGCATACCGAGGCGGTAAACCGAGTCATCCTGCAAGGACTAAAGAGGAGGTTGGATGAGTCGAAAGGCAAATGGGCCGAACAGCTGGACCATGTCCTTGGGCATATCGAACAACCCCACACTTGTCGACCGGCGAAACCCCCTTCCGACTAGCTCACGGGGCCGAAGCCGTCATCCCAGTCGAGATAGGAGAACCCAGTTGGAGGAGTAACACCCACGATGAAAGTAACAACGATCGCCTCATCAAAGAAGAGCTGGATTTCTTGGAAGAACGACGAGCCATAGCCCATGTCCGAGAGGAAGCAACCAAGATGAGAGCAGCAGCCAAATACAACAAGAGGGTAATCGAAAGAAAATTCCAAGTTGGGGACCTCGTCCTACGAAGGGCTGATACTGGAGGAAGGAATGCGCAGCAAGGGAAGTTAGCACCCAACTGGGAAGGACCATACCGCATCACTACTTCAACAGGAAAAGGGGCATACCGCTTAGAAACACTTGGGGGGACGACATCCCTCGACACTGGAATGCCCATAATCTACGAATGTATTTCAGTTAAGTGCTTTTATCAACTGCGATCCGACCATTGTAAACTAATTCGTCTTTTCAGTGAATTGGTCGAGGTATCTCCCTACACGGAACTCCCAAGAGCGAAAGCAAACCGAGGCCTGATAACCTAGGTTCCCTATATTAAAAAGCAAACCACGGCCTGAAAACCGATGTTCTCTATATTAGAAGGCAAACTGCGGCCTGAAAACTGGGGTTCTCTAATAAAAAAGTGATCGAACAAGCAACAACCTAAAAGACCGAGGCCTTCAATATTAAGAGGGCGTAAAAGAAAAACGATTGGATAAGCAAAAATATGCAAAGGCATGATGCCACGCGAATGATCACACGAACGGTCGAATATACAAAATCCGAGGCACGTTGCCTCAACGAACAAACCACACGAAACAAGCAGATAAATAAACCAATCTAGACTCAATAGAAGAAATAGACAAATTTCGTAGGTTCGTAACAAACTTAAAAACATCAAATTGTCATTACAAAACATGGCCACAACCGAACGTAAGGAAATAAGCAACAAAGTAAACAGTCCTAAGAAAACAAAGAAGGAGGCTTCAAGCATCAGTCTGAGCACCAGTCGCCGAGGGAAGACCCTCTGGTGGAACCTCGACCTTGTTCCCCTTCCTGTCGTCCAAAACGACAACACCATTGACAACCTCGTACTCATAGGAGAGGCTACGAAGGTCAAGATTGTAGGCTGGGTTACGAGCCTTCACCTGCTCAATGGCGACGTCAAAAGCCTTCTCCACATATTTCAGCGTATCAGCAATTGCTTGACGCTCCCCCTCCACAGCCGCTTCCAGCTTCTTCTTAAGTTCAGAAACCTCGGCATCATGCTCTTCTTTCTGCTTCTTCAGATCATCCTTCCGCTTCTCCTTGGCCGCCAGCAGATCCTTGCCGAGATCCTCGACCTTCTTCTCCAAATCTTGTTTCTCCTTCCCAATGGTCCCCAGCTGAACCGTAAGGGCTTCTTTCTCGGTCTTCAGCTTGGCGCACTCCTCAGTGGCCGTCGTGGATACCTTCAAGGCCTTATCACAGCTATCCTTCGCCTTACGGGCAGCAGGGACCATGTCCTTTTGTATGAACTTTAGAAGACTGATCTGCTGGAGATAGGTAATTTGTGCATCTCGAACGAATTGATCAATGTTGAACTCCCCTCTCATGAACTTCATCTGGATCTCTTCAGTATAAAACTGGGAATCCACGGCAGGATGATCCGGGTTGAAATCATCATCGAAAATAATAGCCTTTGTAAGCACCGGAACCCCAGACGAGGATCCTACGTCGGCCTTGGGACCCGCGGCCAGATTCTTGGTAACAACCTTGCTCTTCTTTTTCTTCCCATCGGCCTCAGATAGACCAAGCGCATGATCGGTTTGAGGATCTGGAACCAAAACAGGATCTGCAATCGCCTGAGGGAAAGCCAAACTTTGGCTATTGGAAAGTGTAGTGGATGATCCCTCGGCAGCCTTCCTCTTCTAGTTGTCCTTTGCCTTCGGGTCGACAAGGCCGACGGCTTTGGCCTTCTTCATCAAATCACTAATCTTCATCTATTCTTCTTCCGCAACAAAAAAGGAAACAAAAGGAGTTAGACCTCAGAAGAGAAAACCATGGAAAAGAACAGCAAGCTACACTAAACCGACCTAAGGCTACCACAAGCTGGTTGGGCGACGTATCTATTAACATACGAGAAGAGTAGCGTGTTCCGCCACGTTCTTTGATAGCCTCTTGAAGGAGGAAGAACGCATCTTGCTCGGAAGACGATAACCGCTCGTATTTAATAGCATATGTCCTCGGACCCCAGTCGTAGTGACGGCTATCCCAGTAGATGCTAAAATTCGGCTCCTGCTCCTCCCAAGAACTTCTCCAGAAAGGAAGGACCCCGTCCTTAGGAACAACCTTGAAAAAATCCCTCTTAAAGGAAACTCCCGACGACTTTATCGAATCCACGTACAACGTTAGTAGGGGTCGACCATTATGACAGCGCAAGCTCACCCAACCTCTCTCCCCAGCCTTCCTCGGGAAAACATCAAAGAAATGCGAGAAGAGCGGGACGGTCGGAATAACGGCCAGAAACCCGCAAAGAATCTCAAACGACTTGTCAAACCCCCAGGCGTTCAGATGAAATTGGCTCAGCGCAACACAATAGTGTTTTAAGACCGACCGCTCAAACTCCGTGAAAGGTAATCTTACCTTCAACCGATGGACGAGGAAGGCGTACAAAAACATGAATCTCACGTTGGTCTCCCCACGATGACACACTCGATCCGAGGCCTCCGGAGGCGAGACAGTGTACAATTCTTCATAATCTGGGTCCAACACAGATAAGGTCTCCCGTAGGGTCGCTTTGGTTTCCCCACAATATCGGGAGACAGTCCCTAATACCTCGGCATCGACCCATGCATATCGGTCCTGAACCCTCATCTCGCGGCTAGTAACTTCCCCCCGTTGGTGCTTGCAGCATCCATGTAGCAGTACCTATCACCTTCAGAAAATGAGCCTAAGTTAGAGACTTCGGCACCCTCATCAGTCGAATCTAAGTCGGTTTCTGAAGAGGATGCGCAAAGATCTCTCACAAAGGCCGACCTTTCAGCCGATGAGAGCCCGTGAACCTCTCCACGAGTCGAAGCTGCCGCATTCTCGTAGTGGCGAATCATAGAGGGAATAGTAAGCGCATGACGAAGTGTCCGACCGGCAGTCGATCCCCTTGCAGGTCTCGACGTAGGCCAAGATGGAGGAGGTGCGGGAAGCACCTCCAGAGAGTCGCTACTCTCCTCTCCACCATCCCCTCCCTCAGGGTAAGTCATTCTGAACCAAAAAGCTTAAAATAGAAGGGAAATGGTGAACAGAGGAAGCAGTACCTGAGCTTCGCTGTAGAATAACGGCGGAGACACGGCGGTTGACGGCACCAGATTTTGGAAAGCTTATTAATCTTATGGTGGATGAGGCAGACAAACAAATAAATCACACCACCAGAAAGCTCGAAGCAAGAGCAACAGTTCAAACGGAGCCAAATTCACGGTTGAGCTAAGTTGCCTGTAACTCACACAGGAAGAAGAAGATGGTGAGCAGGAACGAAGAAATGCAGAAATTGAAGTCTGTGCAGGGAAATGGAAGCATAGGGAACGGTTAGCCTCCTCCACCTATTAAAGTTCAAAAAACAAGGGCAAAAAGGTAACTTCACCCCTAAAGTTGAGAGCCACGCGTAAATGGCAGGGGCACTCAGGTCATTTCAAACAGGGGCGGAAAAGGCATAACACACCACTCCAGGGGCACCATGAGAATTTCACAACCCCAAATTGGGATAGAAAGGGAAGAGCAGTTGAGACGTGCGTAACGCACGACTCCGCAATCATGCACATTTAAGAACGCGCGTCTCGAGGGAAAAACACCCAATCAGCAGCAGCCGCGTATCCCAACTCGCCCAGACGGTCAGAAAAGGAATAGCTAACGGCAGGGCGACCACAGTTGAAAAGACAGGCGACAAGACACGACATGAGAGGTCAGCTGGAATCCCTGCGGGCTGTCTAAACTTCACATGATCGGTTTGCAAGCAAATCAAAACTTTGCGATTACGTTGCATCGTCAACGGCGAGCCGATCACTCACCATCACTCTGGAGGGCAACTGATCCGTACGACCATATTATGCCGCTTCGTCGATGGCGAGCCGATCGCTCACCATCACGCTGGAGGGCAACTGATCCGTATGACCATATTATGTCGCTTCGTCGATAGCGAGCCGATCGCTCACCATCACGCTGAGGGGCAACTGATCCGGACCCTAGCCAATGGATCCTTACAGGGACAGGACGTTTGTCATAGATACCGTCGCAACCATTCTGGTCCGGAGACCGACCAATTGGTCCACATGTAAGTAAGCCGATCGTCCATGCTATGTAACCGAGCGGTGGAAGGCCTTATGTAGCCTCGGACCCCTACCTCTAGGGCCTCAGACGTAGGTCACCTACCAAGTCTCATCGCATTTAATGCGCCCTATACCGCCCCCAATAAAGCTGAGAGGCCCTGACACACGCAACCGGGGATTACGGCTGGAACAGGTAATTATGGCGGGGGCGTGCCTGCTCCACCTGCCATGTCCCCTCCCGCCACGGCACAACATGGCTATATAAGGGGATCACCCCCAACAACTTGAAGGTAATTCTAAACCCTAACTTGCCTCCACATTGTCTATCCCACTAACTTGAGCGTCGGAGTGCCTTCGCAGGTACCCCCGCCGCGTGCCCCCGTGCCGGAGTGACCACCGGAGCATCATCAGCAGACCAGCTGCACCTCGGACCACCACCTGTGATCTCGGCCACGATCATTTTAGTTCAATTAATTGCTTTTCTATGTTCTATATGTAGGATGACAAATTTCAAGGCAAAAAAATTCAAAGAATTGAAAATCAATTAAGAAAGGAAGAAGTTAAAGAATATTGAGGTAAAAAAAGGAATGAAAAGAGCCAACAAGAGAGAACCATGACCTACCTATGGTCAAGACCATGACTATGGTTTAAACTAGTGCCAAAAATTGAAGAAATTACAACCAAAGAGAACCATGGTTTAAGTATGGTGGCCACCACTACCATGGTGCAGTTACAACATATACATTCTCATCTATTTTGATTTAATTTGGATTAGCCCCGAGGGAAACAAAAACCCTATATATTTAAGTTAACTTAGGGTACTTTTTAAAGGGTTCCAAGATAAATTTCAAGATGCCTTGCTTTCTAGAGATCAAAGCAAGAGTTCATGACCTTTGTTGGTAAACTGTAGGATTAAAGCAGGATTTAACAAAGACAACATGTTCTAAAGAGCATATATTTGAGTTCCTCCTTTCTCTACTGTATGTGTAAGGATCCTATCCTATCGTCTTGCTCTCCAGCAGAAGTTAGCTGCAAAATAGCTAAGCATTAGCTACCAATTTTAATTACTTAGTGATTTCATAGTCGATTCCTAGGTATTTCGTAGCTAACTTCTAGTGGAGAGGCAATATAGTTAAAAAGAATCCAGATTCATTCTTTTCTAGTTTTTATTGGATTCATGGTATTTGGATTGGTACCTATGGATTATATATAATTTGAATATGGTTGAGTATAGTTCTCTTAGTTTTAAGAATTGAGAGTAGCCTAATTAGGAAAGATGGTGATATATTGATTTTTAAACCTTTTTGTTAATATTTGGTTGTTTTGATTCAATTCTGGTTTTGATATATTGAATTATGACCCTTGAATTTATATATTTTTTTTTTGCCTAACCTCTAAGTCTGTTAAAAAACCTACTAACTTTTACTCAAGGAATTCCTTGGCTATTAGAGATTAATCCTATAAGATAATTATTAGTCAAGTCTGGTGTAAGTTATATTTTAATAATTAATATTACATGAATTAATATTGATGTTGTATAATATAAATAAGGCTTCATTCAAAAGCAAGATAAACCTAGCTAGTCTACAGTATTATAGCAACAAAATGATAAAACTTATATTTCTAACTATGCTTCTGTAGAATCAAATGATAATATCTTTAAACAAAGCTTTATGGAGTACTTGTTTATCAATTATATAATTAAATAATACAATAAGAATTTTTCAGAAGTAAATTTATATCAATATGATATTTCAAATTAATTTGCTAATGTGAAATTTGATGAATGGTGCTTCTGAAGTATCAAATGAATTTAAAGTTTGATAAAACTTTCCATATTATATATTTAAACAAAAAATCATCAAAATATATGAATAAATAAATTTTAAACTTCAAATATTTCCATACCATCACTTTAAATCTTTATGTTTGGTTCAAACGAAGGGAGGGGATTTTAATGAAGGGAAAGGAAAGAGAGGGGAGGTGAGATGATAATTTATCTTGTTTGGTTCGAAGAGGGGAGGTGAGGGGACACCTTTCTTGTTTCGTTCACAAGGGGAGGAGAGGGAAAATAAAACTAATTTACTTTTATATCCTTATACTTTTTTAACAGTCAACTTTATTAATTTGAGAAAAGGAATATTTAAGTAATTTTGATTGTTTTATTTTAAACCTCCTCCCCTCCCCTCTAAATCCCCCCACTTTTGGAGGGGAATCAAAATGGTATTAGGAGGGATTTTAGCCCCCTCTCCTACCCCCCCCCCCCCTCCTAAAAAATTGAATCAAACATAACAATCTTTTTAAAATCTCTCCCTTCCCCTCCCCTTTTAAGTAATGAACACATTTCAAAAGTTTGTTTTGAAGTACTAAATTGTACTAGATCTTAATGAAACTTTCCATATTAGCGTTTATACTACTCTGGATGAGATTTATGAAACTTTCCATATCAGTTTATACTATTATGGTTATTAGCTTGTCAACTTTTGGAGTTATGAATAATAATTAGCAAATTAATCAAAGTGAGTGTAGAAAAATAAAAAAAGTAAGGGAAGATATATTTGTCAGGACCACAGGAAACACTAGTAAGGGAAGAGATATTTGTTACACCTTGTTTGATTTTCTCAATCTGATCAGACCCTCCCCCTGAGCTATTGACCCTCCTCCTCAATCTTGCATCTTCAATAGAGTCTACATGCAGGCTTGCTTGAATGGGAGGTTTGAGTGGCAAATGGTTCTTGAAGTGCAGAAGCTCTTCATATAGATTAGGAAACCTGGGTAACCTCCTACTTTGATATCGGTCATTCAGATAATAATTATGAGGGAATTCAGCAGCCCTCAAAATATCTTCAAACCTGAGAATAGGAGCAGCCTTATCAAAAGTGGGTTTCCTGGAGATATCCCTTGTCTTTGGCTTCCACATCCTTTCCCTCAAAGATAGGTTGCCTTCAAAAGTAAAGACATCTTTCTCCTTCAGCACATAACTACCTTTAGAATGCCAGTCAATGGCTGCAGAGAGAATAGGCCCTTCATATACAACTATGGCAAGGGGATTTTCTGATTCTTCATCACTTTCTTCGAAGAGGATCTTTGTGAGGTCAGCAAGTATGGGATTTATCACATCAATAGGTGATTCAGTCTCCATAAGGTCACCAGTGTAACACCCCAGTCCTCTCCTGGCACCCCTTCTCAGGGCCCAGGACTTCACTGAGCATGTTACCGGTAACACCCCAGCCCTCTCCTGGCACCCCCTCTCAGGGCCCAGAACTTTACTGAGCATGTTACCACACTTAGCTTTAGCACCCCCTGAAGTGCCTTATTCCCCCTCTCAGGGAACCTCTGTGGGTTTCAAACCCAGGACCTCAGGGATATAGTCTTAGATTCCTCAAACCCATGAGGTCTTGGGTTCGAAACCCACGGAGGTCCCCTGAGAGGGGGAATAAGGCACTTCAAGGGGTGCCAAAGTTAAGTGTGGTAACATGCTCAGTGAAGTCCTGGGCCCTGAGAGGGGGTGCCAGGAGAGGGTTGGGGTGTTACCGGTAACATGCTCAGTGAAGTCCTGGGCCCTAAGAGGGGGTGCCAGGAGAGGACTGGGGTGTTACAACCAGCAGGTTCCACAACTTCCTCCCTTACAGCAATTGCAACAACCTTATCAACATTTGATTCTTCATCAGCAATAACCTCTGCAGGTTCTTCCAGGTTGATGACAGTAGGGGTATATTTATTCTCAGCACAAGAAACAGCAACAATTTCAATAGGTTCACCTTTGGTGTTGTCAGTAGGTGCAACCTTATCAGCTTCATTTTTCTCAGTAGGTTCACCGAATGGTGTAACCTCTTCAACCTTTTTACCAGCAGCAGGTTGGATTATTTCAGTTGAGGTGGTAGAGGGCTCTACTATATTGAGAGGAACAATGATTGGCTCCTCCATATCCTCCAAGTCTTCCTTACCAAGGTTATCAAAATGAACCTTGATCTTCTTATAAGGCTCTTTAATAGATAAAGACTTCATGGCAGCTTCTTTCATCTTCCTTTGGAACAGCTTGGTCCAATCAGGTAGAACAAAAGGTGTGGGATCCTTTGCCTTCATTTTCACGATTCTTTCTCTTTTCAAGTCCAAGATGGATTTTGATCTATCTTGCTTGAGAGTTTCATGAACAATCCCTTCATCATTCTTCGGGATAGGTTTGCTCCTAGTGATCATTGGTACATGAGCAGGAACAAGTTCATGAGCTAGGGAGAGCAACCTCTTCTTCTTAAATCTGGTCGCCTTGGAAGGTCTCTTCCTTTTGCTTCCAGTTCTTCTTTCAAATTCCTCATCTTCTAGCATTGCCTTCTGAGCAGCTTCAGCTAAGACCCTATCTTTTTCTTCTTGCTCCTTTCTTCTCCTTTCTTCCTCTTCCTCAATGGCAGCAACAATTTCTACTACCTTTTGGATCTCCGGGTCTGGATGTAGAGCAACAAGTGGTTTTATTGTGAGTGGTTCAAATGAACTTCCACTCTCAGACCTATCTATCTGAGCCCGTCCCTTTGGAGAAAAGGTAGGCTTAGCAGTATTGGCAAACTCTTCAGAAGTCTGACCCACAATTTCAGAAGGTTCACTTTGAACTTTCTGAACAGGTTCAGATTCCTGTTGAGTAATTGCTTTAGCTACCTTCTCAGATGAAGTAGCCCTTTGATACGAAGCTTCTACTTCCCTTACCCGTTCCAGATCAGTAGGAGAGAGAATTTTCTCAGAGATCTTAATCTTTTCAGAGACCTTTATCATTGGCCTCTTAACCTTCTCCTTCTTCTTTTCAGGAGTAACCTCAGCAGGTTTGAACTCCTCTTTGTGTACATCACCCTGAAGTTCCTTTTCAAGGATTTCCAGAGTCCCTTTCTGAGAGTCAGTAGCTTGAGTCTTCACACTTGGCTCAGTGGCAGTTTTCTTCAAAAGACCCATTTGCTTCACAGTTGTTGCGTTGAAGAAGCTTGGGCGCTTGTGATCAAATAGAGGTTCCACTTGTACCCCATGGTGCATCAAGATCTTCATGATTAGGGTATTGTAGGGTAGATTTGCTGCAGAGTCTCGAGTCCTCCTCAACATTCCATAGAGAATAATCCAGGGTAGGTTTATTTTCTTCTTCTCCAGCAAGTGAATGACACAAAACTTTTCCAAGTCGGAGATATGATCCTTGCTTCCTCCTTTGGGAATAATACAACATCCCAAAATAGCAAAAAGTAACCTAGGGATAGTGTTCATACCAGTTCCCTTAGGATTTGAGGGGTCTGCTTCTCCAAACAGCATTTAGTCGGATTTTCCAGCACCTCCAATTCTGACTTCCCAATCTCCCATGTACACAGCACCTTCACCTTTGATACCCATGACTTCTTCCAAAACTTTGTTGTCTACAATAATTTCACGACCCAGCACAGATGCCTTTAGGTACATCTTTTTGTGACCATCTACTTCTCCAGCTGTCTTCCAGAATTCAAGAAAACTGGCTTCATGCCAGCCATAATCAATCACTTTGAAGAAGGGTAGCCATCCAGCACTTTTGAAATAATCTTCAAGGTCTAGCCCAACCTCGGCAAGATTTTTAAAATCAACACTTCTGGAAGGAACAATCTTTCCTCCAGCTTTTGAGGCAGCACACACATTCTTCTTGGAGGCCATTTGAGTTTGCAGAAAGAAACTTGAGAGAAATTAGGTTTTCTTGGAAGTACAAAGGATGCAAAGAGATTTCACAGAAAGAGAGATAGTGACTTGAGACTAGCTTCTGCTGAGATAAATATAGACTCAGATAGCACTAATGATGATAGAGACTAGCTGCGCAGACTTGGGGAGACGTGCAATCCTGCAGATTCAGAGAGTAAGTGAAAAGCCAACCGTCTCGAAGTGCCACTTCATAAGGTGCCAATTTCAGAAATTATGTGTTTTCAGCAGATATATATATATATATATATAGATTTCAGCAGACACGCACACATCAGGAAGTTCATGCATCTCAGAATGAATATATGCATACAAATTTTCACACATTTTCAAATAGACATGGATAATTGTGCTATAATATTAAACGATGTTACCAGCAGAGATACTTTTGGATTTCCATTTGTTGAGACTCAACATTGTTTCCAATTTGCCTTTATTGCATCTGATGATCAGCTTCATAAGTTTTCTTCATCGCTTGTTAAGGTTTCCATTTGGATCTACTTCCCTCAGCATTTGTTAGATGCTCAACCCGAGGTTGAGCTCTGATACCAACTATTAGGACCACAGGAAACACTAGAAGGGGGGTTGAATAGTGTTTTAATAAACCATTTCTGATTTTCGAAAACATTTTAAAACAAGCAAGCTGATTTGAAAATATTTGAGCAACCTTCCGAAACTAGGAAGTTCAGCAACTTGCTTGATGCAACTCAGAAGGTTGGATTAAAACAATTTTAAAGTATTTTCATATGAAGAAAAGATTGTTTTCTGCGTTGATTTATAAAATAACTTTTCTTAAACCCTCCTTGGTTAGATAAAACAGATAACAGCGGAAAGTAAAAGAGTTAAGGGTAGAGAGAATTCAAGCACAAAAATTTATCCTGGTTCACCCCCCAACTCAGTGAGCTACGTCCAGTCCCAAGGCAAACCACCACTGGATTTTCCACTAATCTCGCAAGATTACAACGAGTATTATTTGCACACCTGGCCTCTCCAGGCCCAACCGAGATTGTTTGCACACCTAGCCTCTCCAGGCTCAACAAGTATTCTTTGGACACATCCTCTCCAGGCTAAACAAGTATTCTTTGAACACAGCCTCTCTAGGCTAAACAAGTATTCTTTGTTCCTCCAAGCCTCTCCAGGCTCTCTGACACTATACAGTGTTTACAATAAAGGTTTGTTTAAGTTTCTAAGAAACTTAAACACAGGTTCTCTTGTACAAAGGGATAACTGAGTAAAACTCAGGATATAAATAATAAATCTAAGTACAAGGAAATAAACTACAGTTGTGTGTTTTGGCAAGAAGGATTTTTCTGATGAATCTTGGCCATTCTCTCTTGGGCTTTTCTGTTTGCCTATCTTGGGCTTCAATGTTGCCATTTCATATCTTGGGATTCATGGCTTGATAAATTTTCTTTGAAGAGCATGGCCATTCTCTTTTTGGACTTCACCAGGGCATCACCAGGGGTTCACCAAGGGTCGTCACCTTCAAAATTTTTGCAGGGAGCTATATATATAGAGAGAGTCTTGAAATGAATCCGTTAAAGAGAGCTCATTCATCGTTGTGAGATAGCATTAAATGCTTTTTGAGACATTGTGAAACACTCTTCTAATAGCTTCTTATTTTTTGAGATATGCAGGTGTTGCAGTCTGCAACACTGCTCTGACACGACAACAGGTTCCGTTTAAGATAATGAGACTTTGATAGCACAAACGAACTCTGAAAACATTCCTTAAATGGATCAAACTTGCTTCAGACGTTAGGGATGAGTTATAACTTTAGCAGGCAGCTTCCAGGCTTTAGTCAACAGTTAAACCGAGGTCTTCAGCAGTTCTTCTAGAAATCTGTATCACTTCAGATGGTTGAAATGAGTTCAGCATATCTTAGCTTTTCGGAAAGTTTCCTCACATCAGTAGGTTCATCTTGAGGCTTCTTCTTCATGGATTTTGCTGAAACAATAAGGCAAGATACCTTTAAGTGATACTGTTCTCATAATAAATCATCTCTTTTTAAATCAAATTTGTTGTCCATTAAAACTTAGGATATGTGAGTCTTGAATTCGATTTAAATACTTAAATTGATTTTGAGACTCAACAATATTGTACAATGATTTTTATACTGGTTCACCCTTTCAAACTTTGGTCTGCATGCATTACCTACATTAGTAGGATTTTCCACTAATCTTGGCCATTCTTGGCCATTCTTGGGATTTTCTGATGAATCTTGGCCATTCTCTCTTGGGCTTTTCTGTTTGCCTATCTTGGGCTTCAATGTTGCCATTTCATATCTTGGGATTCATGGCTTGATAAATTTTCTTTGAAGAGCATGGCCATTCTCTTTTTGGACTTCACCAGGGCATCACCAGGGGTTCACCAAGGGTCGTCACCTTCAAAATTTTTGCAGGGAGCTATATATATAGAGAGAGTCTTGAAATGAATCCGTTAAAGAGAGCTCATTCATCGTTGTGAGATAGCATTAAATGCTTTTTGAGACATTGTGAAACACTCTTCTAATAGCTTCTTATTTTTTGAGATATGCAGGTGTTGCAGTCTGCAACACTGCTCTGACACGACAACAGGTTCCGTTTAAGATAATGAGACTTTGATAGCACAAACGAACTCTGAAAACATTCCTTAAATGGATCAAACTTGCTTCAGACGTTAGGGATGAGTTATAACTTTAGCAGGCAGCTTCCAGGCTTTAGTCAACAGTTAAACCGAGGTCTTCAGCAGTTCTTCTAGAAATCTGTATCACTTCAGATGGTTGAAATGAGTTCAGCATATCTTAGCTTTTCGGAAAGTTTCCTCACATCAGTAGGTTCATCTTGAGGCTTCTTCTTCATGGATTTTGCTGAAACAATAAGGCAAGATACCTTTAAGTGATACTGTTCTCATAATAAATCATCTCTTTTTAAATCAAATTTGTTGTCCATTAAAACTTAGGATATGTGAGTCTTGAATTCGATTTAAATACTTAAATTGATTTTGAGACTCAACAATATTGTACAATGATTTTTATACTGGTTCACCCTTTCAAACTTTGGTCTGCATGCATTACCTACATTAGTAGGATTTTCCACTAATCTTGGCCATTCTTGGCCATTCTTGGGATTTTCTGATGAATCTTGGCCATTCTCTCTTGGGCTTTTCTGTTTGCCTATCTTGGGCTTCAATGTTGCCATTTCATATCTTGGGATTCATGGCTTGATAAATTTTCTTTGAAGAGCATGGCCATTCTCTTTTTGGACTTCACCAGGGCATCACCAGGGGTTCACCAAGGGTCGTCACCTTCAAAATTTTTGCAGGGAGCTATATATATAGAGAGAGTCTTGAAATGAATCCGTTAAAGAGAGCTCATTCATCGTTGTGAGATAGCATTAAATGCTTTTTGAGACATTGTGAAACACTCTTCTAATAGCTTCTTATTTTTTGAGATATGCAGGTGTTGCAGTCTGCAACACTGCTCTGACACGACAACAGGTTCCGTTTAAGATAATGAGACTTTGATAGCACAAACGAACTCTGAAAACATTCCTTAAATGGATCAAACTTGCTTCAGACGTTAGGGATGAGTTATAACTTTAGCAGGCAGCTTCCAGGCTTTAGTCAACAGTTAAACCGAGGTCTTCAGCAGTTCTTCTAGAAATCTGTATCACTTCAGATGGTTGAAATGAGTTCAGCATATCTTAGCTTTTCGGAAAGTTTCCTCACATCAGTAGGTTCATCTTGAGGCTTCTTCTTCATGGATTTTGCTGAAACAATAAGGCAAGATACCTTTAAGTGATACTGTTCTCATAATAAATCATCTCTTTTTAAATCAAATTTGTTGTCCATTAAAACTTAGGATATGTGAGTCTTGAATTCGATTTAAATACTTAAATTGATTTTGAGACTCAACAATATTGTACAATGATTTTTATACTGGTTCACCCTTTCAAACTTTGGTCTGCATGCATTACCTACATTAGTAGGATTTTCCACTAATCAAGCTTGATTTCAAGGTATTCTTTCCCACATCCTCCTTAGGTTCAAAACCAATATTCTCTTCCCACAACCTCTACAAGATTCAACTAAGTAATCTTTTTCATAAAGCCACTGCAAGCTTCAACACACTCAATCAACATTAACTCACTAGTTAGCTTGGGAGTTTACAACTTCTGTTTACAAAAATAAGGTATTTTATAAGATGCTCATCCTATCACTCAAGGAATGGATTCGAATTTAATTTGGAGATGGAATTCACTCTCTAAGACTTTATGAACAATATCTCAGAAGGTAGAGTGATTAGAAGGAGATAAAAAGGCTACAAAAGGTGAAATTAAACTCAAATGGAAGATTATGCAATTTTAGCTCTTGGTTCTTCTCCTTCATCATGTTCAGCTTGAATGGATGCATTTACAGAAACTTCCATCCTTGAATTAGCCGTTGAGGCTTAATTCAAGTCCTTCAAATAGTGTGTAGGCTTTTTGGGTGCCGTTATTGTCATAAGAAACCTTTATCTCTCCTATGCTTTTGACCATTCAATGTTTCTGGAGATAAACTTTTGATCTCCAATGTATTTAGCTTCTAGAGAGCTTCTTGAGTGTCCTTCAACTTGAAATAATCATGAATATGGCTCAAGGAGTATGGGTGTTTTTCAATGCTTCTAAAAGTACTTTGAACAAGTTCTAAGCTTGAAATGATAATCTTGATGATTCTAGACTTGTAGAATTCATAAATTATGCTTTCGGAAGTGTGGAGTATGTAGATTGTGCTTCTTGAGACAAACATGCTTCTAATATTGTTGACTTCCTTCAATTGCTTTGTTTGTATTAGAAAAATTATTTTTCCATAAAAAATTTCTTATGCTTCTGATGGTCTAAGATGATCCTTCTTAAGCTTCAAGTTACTTTTGAATCTTAGTACAAATTGCTTTTAGGTTCCTTTGATCTTGAATAGTTATCTCGGCCTTCTTGAAGCTAGGAAGCAAAGTATTGCAATAGTTACACAACTTGAATCATAATGGCTTGAATTTTATGCTTCTGAACATTTGTTCTGTTATTTGATGTTTCTAATCCTTTAACATTCCTTCCAATGCTTTTTCTATTCTAATTTAGACAATCTCAAGTGGAAACATTAGTGCCAAAACATTCAAAATACTTAAAATTTATTGAGAAAGTTTGTTGTCATTAAAACCTTTGTTCAAAAGGGTTGTTGGACTTTACAGGTTGTTCTTAATGCTTATGGATTTGTTAGGCCTCTTATTCACATGGTCTTAAATATTAATGGAAGAATTGAAAGGTGAACTTTAATATTTTAAATAATAAAATTGAACATGGGATCCTTAATCACGAAAGTAGTTTATGTCTATTAATCATTTAATAAGTTACCATTATTTCTTGATGGATTTAATTTGATTTAATCACCATGAAAGTAAGAGTTGGTCTAATTAAATACATTGTCATATCCTACAAAGGAATAAAATTACATAAGGGTAATTCCCCTTCAAAACAAACCAAGAATTGGCTAAAAGGGTAATCTTTATTGATTCATTGACTCTAGTTGCGGTGAAACTAGCTCCTAGAAGCTCCTAGAAGCTTCTTGAAATTTCATCTCATTCCAATTTTAATTAGTTCTCCTTTACTCATTCTATTTTTTAAACCCTTTTGTTTACTTCTTATCTAAATTAATATGGGTTCACTCTTATTTCTTCCATTGTGTGTATATGTGTGTGTGTGACTATTATTTCTCTTAATATGCCCCACTAATATCAAATTGGTATTAGAGCTTGAGAGCTTGGTAGTGAGCGTTAAAAATATTGGGTGAGGAACAAGAAAGTTCTCAACCCATTCTAAATTTTTAGTAGAGTTAGTTTTGTTTGACTGAGAAAGATGGCAAATTACATTTTTGTCTAGTCTAATCCCAAATTAGATGGGAAACTTGATTATTGTTGTTGTTATTATTATTGGGAGCATTTTATTGTCTACCCATTTGAAAGCTCACAATATGTGGAGGTTCGTTGATCCAATCTTGGATGCAAGAGCTAATAAAACCACTTAACCAAGGGACCGATTGGAATTATCACAAATTCATCACGGTGAAGATTATTTATTTTTTCTTAAAGTTGCAAATGCTAAAACTACAAAGGAAGTGTGGGACATATTAAAGTTGTCATATATGGGTGCAGATAAGGCTCAATTTAACCTGCAATCTCTACGGAGAGAGTATGAAAGGTATGAGATGTTAAATTTTGAAAGTGTAGTTCAATATTTTTCATGTGTCACAGATCTTGTAAATAAGATAAGGGTGTATAGAGAAGACATACCGGGAAATAAGGTGGTGGAGAAAATCCTCCGCACAATGTTGATCAAATTTGATCATGTGGTGACTATATATAATAATATAGTTTCACAATAAAGATACAATGACAATTGTAGAATTGTGGGGAACTATTGAAAGTCATGTAAGTAAAATCTTAGAGAAGATGGAAAAAGAAAATGAAGAAGTTTTTGAAATGTTAGGTGAATTGCAACAATGTTTCTAAATCCCTCCAAAATGTGTTGAAGGTAGAGGTCTTGATAGTTTTAAAAATGGAGGAAGAGGAAACAAGGGTACAAATCGTGGAAACTTTTAGAGGAAGAAGACGTGGAAATTATAAACAATGGAGAGAAAACAATTTTAGACCACCTCAACGAAAAGGCAAAAATAATTTTGGACCTGCTAATCATTGAAGAGGATGAAATAATAGTTAACAGGAAAGAACCAATTCCATTTATTTTCAATGTGGGAATTTTGGACATAAAGTATACAAAATTGAATTTTCCATTATAATTTTTAGTTTAAAAAGCACGCTACACCTTCATCCTTACCATTTTTTCACATCTCTTTCCACCCCTCCACCATTGTTACTGTTGACCAACACCTTTTCATCATTATTATTGCATGCCACCCTCTACCAACATTTCCGCTAATACCACCTCACACCTTATGCGACTATCACCCTTGGTACCCTCCATCATTACTATCTAACACTCACCTCTATTAAGGTTGATGCCACCCGACACACTTCACCACAATCATTGTTGCCCAATACCCGTTATTACTAAAGCAAGCTAGGGTATCTTATTTTATATCCCTTAACTTGGACACCAAAATAGACCTATAAGGTTCACAATAAATTTTTAAAAATAGAAATCCATAAGAACTGAAATTGAAATGATAAAACTAAAACTACTTTTATTTTTTAAAAAACTTTTATACCTAACAACCAGATTGAACAAGGCCTAACCTAACATTGCTAAGATGAAGAATGTGCAACCCAGACAAGGATTCTATGTGCTTCAGTGCAAAATAATATGGACGGACCTAGGCAAAAGCAGAGACGTTTTGCACATACTATTACTAACATTACAACCATGGTTAGTCTTTCTTGTAGATTGTGCATGATTAGGGCCAATTCTTAGGCTTTGTTTGGTTCAAGGAGAGAAATAGGAAAAAGAGAAATAAATGAGAGATAGAGAAGAAAGTGTTGATAAATAAAGTAGATTTACATATTGTTTGGTAAAAGAGAAATAGAAGAGAGATAGAAAAGATGATAAAAAAATTAAGTAATAATTTTGTTAGTGTACAAAAATACCCCTATTTACCAAAATTTATTTAACCAAAAATACCCTATCAACTATCGTGAGTACAACTAACTAATGCCTCTTGGGAAGGGTATGATTGGAAAATGAAAATTGCAATGATATCCTTCTAGACTATCTTCACAGTTTTGTAAACATAAGAAAAACCACTGGGACCCATCATTTCAAAACCTCGCTTACCTATTTTTACGACAAATGAAACAAGGTTTTTGAAGCACTTGCCTGATCGGCTGATCAGTCTTAATTACCACATCATGACTCTGGAAATAGGTCCTCAACCTCCTTGTCGTCGTTACAAATGCCAAGGCGAGCTTATCAATCTTCTGATATCGTTTTTCAGCTCCCTGCAACACCCGACTAACAAAATATATCAGTCTCTGGGTTTTCTCCATTTCTTGTACTAACACCGAGCTCACAGCATACTCGAATACCAAAATGTATAATAAAAGCGGTTGTCCTTAGGTCGCATTAAGATCGGTGGGGAAGATAAGAATGATTTCAACTACTGAAATGTCGTCTCACACTCTTTAGTCTACGAGAACCTCTCCTTCTTCCTTAACAGCTTGAATAGGGGTAAAGCCTTATCAGCCGACCTCGACAGAAGTCGGGACAGTGCAGCCAGTCTCCCTCTTAATTTATTGAACTTCTTTTACATTAGTCGGGCTTCTCATCTCCAAAATGGCTTGACACTTGTCAGGATTCGTCTCAATGTCGCGCTCAATGATCATGAACCTGAGGAACTTTCCTGAAGTGATTCCAAAGATGCATTTCTGCATATTCAGCCTCATTTTATGTTTTAAGATCTCATAGAATATTTCCTTCAGGTCGCCCCAATGTTCTTCTTCTCTGGATGACTTCACCACCATGTCATCCACATACACCTCCAGGTTTCTGTCGATCTATTTTTGTAACACCTTATCAATCAACCTCTGATAAGTCGCTCCTGCATTTTTCAGCCCAAAACACACAACACGATAACAAAAAGTAGCGTTATCAGTCATAAATGTAGTTTTATCCTCATCCGATGGATGCATCCGAATTTGATTGTAGCCTGAGTAGGCATCCATCAAGCTTAGCAACTTATGGCCCGAGGTCCCATCCACTAACCGATCTATGCTAGGAAGCGGGTATGGTGTTAACTTCTAGGCAAGCGTACCTATAGTCAACTGTAGTATAATAGATTAAAGTATGAGTGTCGAACCCACAGGGAATAGGTCAATTAAAGTTGTAACTAAATTCAAAAAGCAGGTATATAAAAAGGAAAGTAGATTGATTCATGATTGATATTGATAGCTAAAATATGATTCTAATAAGCAGTAGAAAAGAGTAAAATTGATTTGAAATATCGGTTTGAGAAACAGGGATTGAATTTCATCTATCTCCCTCGTCTATATTCTGGTTGTATATCAATATATAGGATTTGTAACTACCGATATAGATACATACACAAAGATCATTTATATTGATTCCTCAATTATAAAATTCATAAGATTAATCTCTTGAATATTGATTCCTCATATATTCAATAGATTATCCAGCATTAAGTTCAAGTATTAAAGCATTCGATATATCGAAATCTATTCCTAGTATAACGATATATCGACTATTTTCGTTCAGATCGAATTTTCAGAAATACTTTCCAGTTAAATCCAAAAATCTAAATCTAGACTCTATTGATCAGGTAGAATCAAGAACATATAAACGGAACGAAAATAACAATATCAATAGAAACGAAATTACTATATAGAAATATAACCAGAATATATCCGAGTTCGAGTTGATTACATTCAATCCCAAAAGAGGAGATTAGCTACTCATAGTAGCTTTAACAATCAATAAAGATGAAGAAGAAAACAAAAGATCAAGCTTCCGCAGCTTTCGTTCTTCCTCGCGTTCTTCGTTCTATTTTTAGAAAGTTCGAACCCCCCGAAAAACTCCTTCGAATTCTGTTTTGTGAATGCTGAATAAGTGGAAATTCGCTTAAGCTAAATTTTAGCTTAAGCGAATAGCTATCTTCATGGTGAAGAAAAATCAATTCGCTTAAGCGAATTCAGCTCCAAAATTCACCCCTCTCTGGTCATTATTCGCTTGAGCGAATTGGGACTCGCTCAAGCGAATCCTCAACACTCTTTTTCCTCTTTTTCTCCTTGCTTCTTCAATTATTTTGCTTTTGATTGATCCCCTTTAATCTATCCTGCAATTAAACACCAAAATTTGGGATTAAAAGCTTTCAATTGCATCATTACTCAGATATTACTGCAAAAATCATAAGTTCTAGTATTTGGAGGAAATCACTAAATAATTAATACAGTTTAACCCATAAATGCCATATTTCTACATTAAAATCATCCAATCTTTGGCACTTATCATATGGGTCCTTAGGGCATGCCTTATTCAGGTCAGTGAAGTCGGTACACATTCTCTAACCAAGTTGGATACTTTATTTCTCTGATAAATTCGGTCTTCAGCAGCTTCTCCGTCTTTTCCACTATTATGTGCCTCCTCTCTTCCCGTACTCTGCGCTTCCACTGACATACAGGACGAGCTATATGGTCTAGAGCTAATCTGTGACATATGAAGTCGGGATCCATTCATGGCATGTCCTCAGCTGACCATGAAAATAAATATGAATTATTACGAAGCAAGTCAACCAGTTTGGCACTTATAACTTCCCCCAAAGACGAGCCTATCCTATTGCATTTCTCCTCGGTGTCTCCGATCTGAACCTGTTTCAACTCCTCCAATGGTTGATGTCGCCTATCATCTCTGAGCTCTCCCCTTGGATCCAGCTCGGCAAAGAAGACCCTTTTTTGAGGCATCCTCTTCACACTCTGCCCATTCTCCTCTTCTGATACGCAGACTGTTCCTATAGCATCTCCTCACCGCCACCTGGTTTGCTTTAACCACCCCAATGTTTCAATTGGCCAAAGGGAAATTCATTGTCAAATGTATTTTTGAAACCACTGCTCCTAAAGTGTTTAACGTCGCTCTCCCTAATATAGCATTGTACGAAGAAGGTGCGTTGACCACCAGATACTTCACTCTCACCGGCTTAGAATTTGGTCGCAAGCCAAAAGAAGTCAACAGCTCGACATAACCTCCCATCTCCATCGAGTCACCTGCAAAGCCAATCAAAGAGCCTGAAAAGGGTAGCAAGAGTTCTCGGGCCAATTCTAATTTCTTAAACGTACTCCAATACATAACGTCCGCCGAGCTCCCCTGATCCACTAACACTCTCTGCACATTATACGCCACCATGGTCACCTCAATCACCATCAGGTCGTCTTCTTGCGACATGATCCCTTTAAAGTCCTCATCTGAGAAAGTTAAAGGTCGGTAGTGGGGATGTTCAGGTTCACCCTCCAAAACCACCGTGATTTGCGTCACCAACCTACTATACCTTCTCCTAGCCAAGCTGGTTGCACCTCCCCCTATAAATCCCCCTTCTATCAATGTCATAGTTCCTCGGATCTCTTCATTCGGTTAACCCACATTCTCTTGAGCCCTTGGATGAGTTGAATGCCTTTGTCCTCGTCACAACTTCCTTGTCGAGCATAACCTGGTTTGTTCCTCCCTGCCACGTACTTCTATAAGTAACCATCCTTGATGAGCTGCTCTATTTGGTTCATCAAATCCTAATACTCTTCTATACCATGCCCTTTCATTCTATGAAAATTACACCACCTATCTTTATAAGGGCCCCTCAATCCTTTTGCTGGAGGAGGTAAATCCAACAAATCGAAGTTATAAACCTCTCGTAGTATCTGGCTCCTCTTGGCATTCAAAGGGGTGAGATCAGTTCTCGGAAAGTAGTCCATGCTCCTTCTGATGGGTGCGTTAAAACGATTATTAAGAGGTCTCCGCCCCAGGGGATCAAATCTTTGCATCTTCCTCTCTGCTCGGCCTCCATCATCATTATTCCTTGAAGGACCAAATCTCCTCCCCTGCTTGCTCTCAACTAGTCTTTCCCTATTGTCAGTGTTACTTTCTTCACCCTTGATGCAACACTCTGCTCGCAAACGGATCTCCTCTATTGACGTTGGGGATCGTTGTGCCAAAAATTCATTGAAAGGTCCTGCCTTCAGACCCTCCACGAATGCCAAAACGAACACCTCAAGGTTGGGATTGGTGACTAAGAGTGTGGCCTCATTATATCTCCCCAAATAATCTTCCAATGACTCTTCAGCTTGTTGTCTCACACTAAACAACCTCCATGTCGTCCACTTCTTCTGTCGCCGAACTGAGAACTAAGCCATCGAATTTCTGGTGAAATCCGCAAAACTAACAATTGACCTCGTAGGAAGCTTTGTAAACCATATCAAAGCCGACCTCGGCTATAGTTCAAGAAAATAACTTGCATTATAGAGCATCCTCCAATCCTCTGCTTATGATTTGGGTTCGGAATGAAGCCACATGCATGCCTAGGTCAGTCGTCCCATCATAAGTTGTCAACACTGGATCCTTGAAGTTAGTCGGATACGGTGTAACCAGAATTTCTTCTGAAAACGGTTGAAACTCGGCCATGACCCCATCAATCTCTTCTTCCACCGATCTCCCATGATCAATCGACGTCATCCTTTGTTGCAGAGTCTGATTTTGTTATCATAACTCTCATATCTCGTTCTCTTATCTCTTGTTCCACCTCGTCAACATGTCTATCCTAGTTAATGTTAGCGATAGTCTCTCGCAAATCATCATTCTGTCGTCTCAACCCCTGCATAACCTTCATCAGGTGTTGCAACAACGTGTTATCTCCATCTCCTACCCCATCTCCTTTTGGTCCGTTACTATGCGTTGTCCTCGTCATACTCGGTTTCGTCATCAAGTGTCCGGTGGGAAGAGTTTTACCGCCGCCCCACGGTGGGCGCCAATTTGTTCTCAAAAGTCTCCAAAAAACCGAGTTCAAAGCCTAGTCGGCGTCAAACCCAGTCGTCAGGATGAGAAGTATCAGATGCCCTCGGTTTAGGGTGAGTTCTTCTGTTTATAAAATTCATAAATTAGCCTCTCCAAGAAGGCCCATTTTATGGCCGACCTCTTAAACTCATGGAAGGTCGTGTCTATAGCTCGGTCCAGGTCGGCTCTGGGCAACCTAACCAACCATAACAGAACACCATCCAATCGTCAAACAGCTCGTGAGGGATTATATTATATCTGAAAATGTTATGTTATGCTCGTTTCTAAACAATTCCCAAACCAGCTTAAATAAGCATCAAAGCGTGTGAGAAACAACTAAGGCCACATTCATCAAAGATAGGCTCATGGGCATATAAACCATATACAGAATCGACCAATAATATATCAGGTTTACATTGAGAGCAATCTGAAACGTATTCTCTTCTTTCTTTCTAAGAACCCTAATGCCAAACAAAAGCTCCTCTGCCCCTTTGGGGCTCCCTCCCTCCATTGGAGGGATTCCTTCATGTGAGAGTTTTCTACCCACTCTAGGTGAGTTAATCTCTCTCTTTAGTGAGTTTTTATTTTATTTTTTCCCTCTACTTCTTCCTTCTTCCCCTTCCCCACCATTGTCTCTCCCTTCTTTTTTCTGACCACCATTTCCATAACCCCTCCTTTGCAAGATTCTGTTAGAGTATATCTCTTAACATTGTGAAGCATTATTTTACACAAATCTGCTACCTCTGTAATTCCACAAATATAGCTCCATTTGAAGCAGTGATTTACTCAGATTGGCTGCTCTTGATGTTGTGGTTTTTTTTGCTTTGAGTGAATGAGTACCCTACTATTTGGGGTCTACAATCTCTCTCTCATCGCTAGTTTCTCCCTCATTCAAGTTTTTCCATGTTTCTTATTCTAGTATTCTCCACGTTTTTTTTGTTACAAAAATTTAGGGTGAGGGGATGGTGCCCCAATCCAAGGCAGAAAAAGCCTCCGGGCTCTTTGAGCACTTACAGAGGTACTTACATTTTACTCCACCCCAAGGAGATGGATGGAGGTTCGAACCTGCGACCTGTCAGATACGATACCCTATCTTGCTCCACTCGACCAACCACTTGGGTTAGTATTATCCACTTATTTTGAAGGAGATAAATTGACTCCTATGGTGTAGGTAGTGGGACTTGTAATGCAACTTCTTCAAATATTATAAAATCAAAAAGTGGAGAAAGAATATCACATTTTACAGACCTTAAAAAGAGACCACCTTTTAATTAATTTTTGTCGCCTGCCAGCTTGACTTTCTATTCGGAAGAATAGATGAATTGCTTTCATTTTGATTTAGTAGCTTTTGAAATCTGAGAATGGAAGAGTTTGAGATAAAAGGATATATATATACTTTTTCAGTACCAAAAAAAGGTATAAGACGGAGAAGATAAAGAGCAAGAAGTCTGATTATTGAGTTTTAGTCGAAAATCAAAAACTGATTCTAAAGTAGTGCATTGCCTATAAAAGAAGAATTTGCAATTAAGGCAGAGGTTTAGGAGTTGTGAAGAGAAACTATTAACGGCGTTAGGCCAGGGGGATCTGAGTTGGGGCTTTTAATTGAGTTGTTATGTTAGGACAGAAAATAGTGGTACAGGAAAATGAGGCAAAGAGACAGGAGATTTGAATCCCAATCATCATATACTCGAATTGCCAACGCAATCGAAACTTTCGTTTCCTTTATTAATAAGCACTCTTGTCCTTCCAAGTTCAAACGCATTACTAGGCAGTATACACATTACAAACACAGTACACAACATAAAACTAACTAGCTACCCGGTCCAGGTCCATATCCATGTGTAACAACAAGGTGGCATCCACCGATAAATATATAGGAAAAAGAACAAAGGTATGTTGTTGATTTTCAAAGCCCTTTCACAGTCCCATAGGTGCAAGAGGCTTCTGTGTTCTGATCCTACTCTTTCTTAGCCGTTCAGCAATGATGAAAGCAAGCTCAAGAGATTGTGAAGCATTCAGCCTAGGGTCACAGTGTGTGTGGTAACGTGAGCTCAAGTCATCAAATGTGACTGTCCTTGACCCACCAATGCATTCGGTCACATTTTGACCTGTCATCTCTAGATGAACTCCACCTGGGTGGCTTCCTTCTTGATCGTGCACATCAAAGAATGCCCTCACTTCAGCCTGTCCAATTAATTCAGTGAAAAAAAGTTGGTGGCATCAGTAATCATGATCAAATTTCAATAATCTTGTGAATAAAGTGACCAAGTGAAATAATGTTTCTTTCTATAAGTTGGCAAGAATAAACATTCACACCCATATGGACCCCCAACGTCCAATCCCACCTACCGATAAAGAAATGTAACCCACCATCCAAAAATGACAAAAATATTTCACTATTTCACCTACTTCTACAAGTAGAGACCTTTTTCGACCTACCCACTCCAGCTTCTAAATATTATATAGCCTTTCAAAGTTTGCTAGCCCACCATTAAGGACCAGGTCATATACTTCCTCAAATTCTCAAATTAACCAGGTCTTGCTTACTTCTCAGTCCTCTTTTTCAACGTTTTTCCTTCTTTCAAGCATAAAGTTTTAAAAGGCTTGATTTTTTTTTCTCTCTCCAAAGATTATGACTACACTAGCAGAGTGAAATGATTGCATTTTCTGCTAAGGAAGACAACAATAATTTAAAATTGATTTTAACCCAAACACACACACACACATACATATATATATATATATATATATATATATTAAAAGCTACCGAATAGCCACTTATGACAGATAAAAAGAGAAAGAGACACAAGAATTATACCCTGATGGCATCAAAGGGGCGAGTTTTAAGACCACATGGAGCCTTGATGGTGTTTCCATGCATAGGATCGCTGACCCAAGTGACAATTTGCCCTGCTCTGCGCACTGCCCTGATTAGATGTGGAAGCTTCACTCTCATATTTTCAGCTCCCATTCTGGTGATCACAGTTATTCTCCCTGGTTTGTTTTGGGGATTCAAGATCTCGATGAGTTTAACAAGCTCATTTGGATCCATCTTGTCACTTACCTGCCATTATATAAAAAACATAAAACTTCAACAAAGCAAAAAAAGCCAAGGAATTAAAAATAAAGCATTAGAGACTCGACAACTGTGGAGATTATGCTAAGTGATTTAATTTGCTTTCTCAGGCTTGTTTATGACCTCATAAAACGAAAGTGAAGTTGGATGATAAGAATCATGTCCAAACCTTAATTCCCAAGGGATTAGCAACTCCTCTTAGAAACTCAACATGGGCACCATCCAGCTGCCTGGTCCTTTCCCCAACCCAAAGCATATGGGCTGAGCAGTCATAGTAGAGACCAGATGTTGAATCCAACCTAGTGAGGGATTGTTCATATGGCAATAACAAGCATTCATGAGATGTCCAGAATTCAGTTGTTTTCATTATGGGATGGTCAACTGTGAGTCCAGCAGCAGCCATGAATCCAAGTGCCTCATCAACTCGGTTAGCAAGCTCTCGGTACCTGTCATGCCAAGAAACGATTTAATTTACCTCAAGCAACACATATATCCAAGATTAAAATAACTAGACCTTGTAAAGAAAAAGAAAGAAAGAGTATACACAGCAAAGGCACACTCATCACATCAGCTGTTATCCAGTACACAGTGAAAGAACAAAAACAACAAAAGCATACAGCCCATAATACTGTCTAAATATAGAAAAAATGTAAACATTAACGTGATGAAATAAAAAAAGGCCTGAAATAAATCACGCACGGTCATCTTGAGAAAGAAATATAACTTTTTCCTAAGAAAATATACTGCACGAATCTATGGTAATTTAATTTATCTCCGAGTTTAATAGTACAAAATTAGAAAATACATGAGCACTTACTTCTTTAGTGCACCATAACTTTAGCTATATATGTGCAAACTCACATCAGCTACATAAATACACATACAATCTAATTACTTTGCCTGCAAGGCGTATCCATTCGTGTCTCTAGTAGAGATATAACTCTAGGAAAAAAAAAAACAGGAAGTTGCACATGTGATTCAAATCACATCTCACAAATATGGGTGAGTCGGTTTCTGAGTAAATAAAGATTACGAATGGAATTCCTCCTAAGTCACCCTCACGTCAGATAAGTTAGAAAAACCATTAGTTATCACTTTGTGAGTAACAAACTCATGAAACTCATGTTGATTTAACATAATTTCCACGAAATTGAGACCCGGACAAGTTATAGTGCTGTTGAAGTCAGCATCATCGTTTGAGAGAGACAACAACAACCAAATACCCACCACCTTAAACAAGTATATTCCCACTTATCTAATATAAATCATCACTTTATCTTCTATGAAACAAAAAGAGCTTTTCATTAAAAAATAAAATAAATAAAACAAAATTATGTTTTTCTGTTTTATAAAATCTTAACAACCAAAATAAGGCCAATATAGATTTTTCATTTTATGAATATAGGCCAATAAACAGTGAAAATTGCCAAGTCCATGGATTGTTCCGCTTTCACCCAAATTCAACACAAGAAAAAGCAGAGTAAAAATTGTAATTGCAAATAAACAAATAAATAAATAAATAAAATACCTGTCTCCTTGTTCGCTATGCTCTGTGAAGTCCAAATTCCATTGAGTAACCCTCTGCATAGCAGCATAACCTCCAGTGGCAAAAGCTCTCAGAAGATTGAGAGTAGCAGCTGCTTGACAATAAGCTCTAATCATTCTCTGCGGATCTGGAATCCTTGATTTCTCATCAAACGAATCTCCGTTGATGTTATCCCCTCTGTAACTCGGAAGCTTCACACCGTTCTTCTCCTCAAACGAATCCGATCTCGGCTTCGCAAATTGACCCGCCATTCTCCCAACCTAATCAAATAAACAACCACAAAATCTTTCTCATCACACTCCATTTGCTATTATCATTAAGAAATTCAAACAATAATCACTGCAGTTGCAGCTGCATCAGTTACATTTGTTGTGTAATTAATCATAATCATAATCATAATTCAAAAACTTGATTTTTTTTTTTTTTTTGCGTTACCTTGATGACTGGCATTTGGCCACCGAACATCATGACGACGCTCATCTGGAGGATGATACGGAAGGTGTCACGGATGTTGTTCGCATTGAACTCTTTGAAGCTCTCGGCGCAGTCACCACCTTGAAGAAGGAAGGCATTTCCTAAAGCAGCTTCTCCGAGACGCTCTTCCAGGGTTCTGGCCTCACCGGCGAACACGATTGGTGGGAACGCGTCGAGCGTCTTGAGCACCGATTCAAGGTCCTCCTGGTTAGGGTATTCAGGCAGCTGAAGGGCCTTTTTTGATTTCCAGCTGTCCAGGGCCCACTTTCCAAGCCCAGCATTTCGGGGAGGGGCTGTAGGTTGAGGTTTCGGGGGCTTGTCGGAGACCACCGGGTTCTTGGCGGGCTCGGCTGCGTGGACGGCGAGAATGGAAGGAGTGGGCCCGGGCTTGGGCCTGGAAAGGGTGGGGAATGAGGTTTGGTTGAGTTTGGTGGAAGGGATGAGGGAGTGGGTTTGAGGGATTAAGGATTTGGTGGGAATGAGAGAGTTAGCAGAGGAGGAGAGAGCCATTGTGTTTGTTATTGTTGTTATTATGAGTAAGGGTTCGAGGGATCCAATCCAGGTCACGCTTTATGAGAGGTGGCCTGAAGAGAAATGAGGGGAGTTTGGTAAGGGTTTTATAAGGAGACGGCTGTGGAAGTCTAAGTAGTCAGTGGTGGTGGTTGTTGATGTTGTTGTTGCCTTGTGCGTGTTGTGGGTAGAGACGTGGTGGTAGTTGGGGGAAGGGTGTTTTCGTCAATTGAAGTTTCTCGAGGGTTATTGTGGGTAGTGTGTGGTGTGCTGGTTGACAATGAAGTCAAATCGCTTTATTTTTCTTTTTCAAATGAAAAGTAGGGGATGTACTTTAAAAAAATAAAATATAAAATAATTATTAATTAAAAAATTGATAATTAAGATTATAATGTAATTTATATATAAATAGAAATTATTAAATTTTAATAATTAATTTTTAAAAGAAACTTTTAATTAATAATTTTAATTTCATGTTTTTATACTTTAAAATACATCATTCAGGTTTCAAAAAATCCAAAAAAAAAAAAAAAGATTTTCGTCACCTACTAATCGCCACTTATATAATATAACTTATTTTGGCGCAGCTCAGTAGACGGCGCGGCGTGAAATTAACGGCTCAGCCGTATAACACATTTTATCCTCTTTTTTATATTCACAAAAGCTTTTTTATTTTGGTAAAGTTCTAAATTAAATAGTTATAAATTTAGTATCAATTTGATTTACATATGAGTAGAATTAATTCTAGAAATAAATGGTTGAGATGAGTGATTTACATTTTACGAAGCACGTTGGACGGGAGTGATTTAAAATCAATTTTACGAAACCATGGTTTTACACTGTAACAATGGTATAATAAACAACGACTAAATCTATACTATTACATTTTAGGATCTTTTTATTCACTATTCATTCACTTAATGGGTTTTTTGACAATACTGGACATGTATTGGACTTTGCATAATTTATTTGAGCCCTGCGTTTCTTCAGTCGATGCGTTATTTTATCAGATTGTAGGTCATCCCAAATCCTCTGTTGCAAACTCTTTTTGTTGAGTCCCTAGTGATATGAACCTTATGGTTCGATTAAAGGGACCTTTAGAAATATTAGGCTGAAAACTCACTTTCTTTTTTACTGCTTGACTGATTTCCACATCACCTAGGGTCCATGTGGAACCATTTCTAATAAAAAAGCTTTAAACCTGGAAATGTGATTTTTGTATTTTTTTTATTCTTAATCTTTAATCAGTTTTTTTCCTGCTTATCTAATTTCATAGAAAATCAAAAGGATTCTAAAATATGTAGACTAAGAAGAAAGCTTATCTATTTTAATGTAATAAAAAAGGGGAAAAAGATTCGAAAAGTTAGGTGTGAAAAGAAGTGTAAAATAAAATGAGTGTGAAAAAATCATCCCTATTTTTTAAGAGTATTACAATTTTGACATCTTACTTTTAAGACGTGGTAAGTGTAGAAAGGAAATAAATAAAAAGAAAAGCAAATAAAATGAAGAGAGGTGAGATGAAAAATGTGATCATTTATGTGATAGGAAATGAATAGAGAGATAAAAAAATGGTGTGCGAAATAGAGTGTAAAACTTTGATTTCAATTTTAGGGTGTTGTAAGTGTAGAAAACAATATTAAAACTTTTTTAAAAATATATTAATATATTTGTTAGAAATATATAATATAAAACCATCAATGTGTCCTCCACCCAATAACTTAAGCTTTTTGGATAGTTGGTTCATTGACAATGTTGATATCTTATTTTTTTTTTGGTGTGGTAAGTATAGGAAAGAGAAATAAAGATGAAAAATGAAGACGACGGAAATGTGATAATTGATGTGATGGAGAGATAAAAAATGATGTATAAAAGAAAGTGTAAAACTTTTACACATCATTTTTAGTGTGTGAGAAATGTATGAAAGTAAAAAATAGAAAGGAAATTAAGTGAAATAAAGTGAAAACGTGATATAAAAGAAAAAAGAGAGATTTGAGGAAAAATAAAGTGCAAAGGAAAGTACGAAGGAAAAAAAGTGCGAAAGAAAGTGTAATATAAAGAATTTTGAAAAAATCATTAGTTTTTAAAAGTCTTAAACTTTAACGACTCATTTTTAGGATATGAGAAGTGTATGAGAAAGAGTTATGAGAAGAAAAAATAAAGATAGAAAAGGTGAAAAAAGTTATCATTAATGTAATAGAAAAGGAAATGGGATGGAGAAAAATGTGCGAAAGAATTTCATATATCTATACTATTAAAATTGGCTAGATTTTTTGATATTATTCATTGGGGGTTAATTTTTTTTCAATTCCTATAAGTAGTAAAGTTAAGAATTCTAAATTTAGCTTGACCTATAAGATACATAGATAGTAGGTAGATAAATATGGAAAGTTTAGGGAGGAGAAAAATAGAAAGAAAAAATAATAAAGAGAAAGAATGTGAAAAATATGATATGAAATGAAGAGAAAAATGAAAAGAAAATTAAGGTGTTAAAGGAAGTGTAGAACAAAAAATGTGAAAATATTATTATTCTTTTTTAAAAATATTAAAACTTTGATAGTTAACTTTTGGGTATTGAAAGTAGAAAAAAGAAAGAGATAAAAAGAAACACTTCAAGAGAGAGTGTGAAATAAATGACAATTGATGTAATAGAAAAAAAGAGAGATAAAAAGAAAAAAATTAGGCGTGAAAAAATCTTATATATTTTAAAATTAAACTATTAAATACATAAATAGATTATATGTTGCCATCGAAAACACATATAAATAATAGGAATTTAAATAAACACAAATGACAAGACAACATTAAATATTTTGAAATGAATACAATAGGAATTGAAATCACCTAAATACATACTCTCTCAATTCCTTTTTACAAGACACCTTTTAGAATTTTTTGTGTTCCTTTTTATAACTCACTTTACAATTTGAAGAAAACATTTATTATAATATTTCTTATTTGCCTTATTAACTTAAATGTCTTTTCAACTATCAAATGATAGTGGAGTTAGTTAATAATATTAAATAAGGGCAAAACTAGAAAGTTAAACTATTTTTTAAAACTCAAATAAAATAATTAATTAGCTTTAATTACTTTTATTGGTCTTTGTGATTCAATATAGTTTGCCTTATAAAAAGGAATGGGGGAGTATACTATATTTGTTTACATTAAAATGTATATAAACTGATTTTTATTTTTTTAAAAAAAAATAAGAAATACGGAACACATTTGGGGATACCTCGAATGAATTTAATTCTATTTGATTATCTCACTCCATTAAAGTTTAAACGAAGACAATTTTCATTTTTCTTTGTTTTATTGTGACCATTAATAAAAGTCAAAGTTAGACATTGTCACACGTTGGTGTTTATTTACCAAAAACCGTTTTCTCTCATGGTCAATTATATGTTGCTATATCTAGGGTGAAGTCTCAACAAGGACTTATGATTCTTATATGTGATTATATCTTAAAACGTTATAATTTGACGAAAAATATAGTGTATAAAGGGATATTTCAAAAAATATATATAAATGATATGATATGGTATATTTTACATTTATAATTATTAATGTTTGAAATTTGTTATTTCAAATAAATTTTCTATGTTTTAATTTTTTTAATTCTTTCTATATAAACAAGTATAAATTTTAATATGAAAAAAAATCACTAACCATTATCATTTTCTAAAGTTTACATATTTATATTAATTAAATTAAATATATTATAGTATTATAAATAATCTATTTGAATAATAATATCATGCATCGCATCGGTTGGACACTAGTTATCTACAATCTATAACTCCAAGTCACTTGAGAGAGATAAATCTTGAACGACTCTAGTAATTAACAAAAGAATTCAATAAAATTAAAATATACAACAATGCATATAATATATATTTTTTACCTCTCTATTACATAACTCATCTTATCTCTAGGGATGACATCCGTACGGGTCCTCACTCCCCATCCCCACCTCTCACTTATTTTCTTATCCTCACTCTCAATCCCTGACTCTGGGCAATATTTTCCACTATCCTCATTCCCCATATCACCATAAGTCCCCGCACGGATCCAGGATAATAATATTTTTATTTTGAGTGATTTTCCATACTTAACCTTATTTCCACCGGGGAAATCTTCAAACTCAAGGTTCTAAATGGGATAGTTACTACGAGAATCACCAAATGATAGGGGAAATTGTCAATCTTTCTCATCTCACATTTTTCTCTTTTATCCCTCTCTCTCTTTATTATTGTATGTTGTATTGTACAATCATGTTGTTTAATTAACATTTCTCAAAGAATTATAAAATTCAAAATTTATTGTTTTTTATCATTTCAATAAAAATAATTGTAGGAATTTGTATAAAAAGTTAGATAGAAAAAAATGTCTTTCCTAAAATAGTAACCCGCTCAAGATTTAAGCACACATTCCTTTTATTTAAAAGGTCACAAAGTCATTTATCATCATGCAATTCAATAAGTTTGAGTAAAACTACTTATAGGACAAGTAAGTCTTCGATATATTTATTTAAAAAGCATGAAATAATTAAAATATTAAAATAATCATTGGTTTCAAGTTCAAGTCTTTGGTATATAGCTGTGCTAAATATTCGGAGGGAGGATTTTGTCACCCATAAAAATCCTACCCGATTCAAATACAATTACCTCTCATAGAACATATTTGTGGTATTGCACAAATAAAAAACTACTTATAAGATAAGTAAGTTTTCAATATTTTATTTAAAAATCATGAAATAATTAAAATATTAAAATAATTTCTTACATTTTGAAGTATTAAAATAGTAGTATTCAAGTTTATAACATGTGGTATCTAGACTTTATCTAGACTTTAGTTTCATATATCAAGACCCAATTTAATGTGTGATTGAAAAAAATTGCATGCATAATTTAATGTGTGATTGAAAAAAATTGCATGCATGTAAGAATTTGTGTTATGTTATTATCTTACTTAATTTGTCATCCATAATTTTTTTTAGTTCATTAAAAACCCTATATCATATTAGCATACTTTTATACTATGGATATATGCATTGGAAAAATTAAAATGAATGAAAAATATAGATAAATATAGGATATACCCATTTTATGATACAAAACCCAATTTTAGGGTTAAGGTTGAACATAGATTTGCTTTTTATGTGTTTTGATCCTTGAAACTTGTCTTATTTGGTTAAAAATCATGTAGACATAAAATTTGTAAATCATATATCCTACCCTTTTGTATAAAGTTAAGATTATTTCCTATATTTTTCAATATTGTTTTATTATTGTTCATATAACATCTTTATTATTATAAGTATTATATTATATAAGCATTACTCATATAAGACTATTATTTGGTTTAAGACAAAATCATATTTTTAATATCTAAATCACACACACACGCACACACATATCCACCATTTATGATATTGAGTATGTATGCACATATATAATATACTCTAGCAGCACGAGTTACAAAGGGAATTATGAGATAGAAAATAAAGAGTCACCTCATCTAGATAATTAAAATAAGAAACAACAAATTAAATAAATAAATTATATTAGACATCATAGTTATAACTACCAATTATCGGAGGTAATCATTATTAATCTTCTAGATTATAGAGTGAGATGTCTAACCATGACACCGAGTTAGGGACACTTGGCAACTAAAAAACGGACTCCCCATTCTCCCAAGTCATCCCTTAATTTATAGTATAAGAGGTACTAGTCATTATATTACCTGCTACTTGAGAAGATTGAAGTTTAGGAAAAAAGAAATCCAAGAATAGATATTTTGGAAGTGAAGAGTGAATTACAAGAAGTAAGGATTCTTTCTCATCAACCATGGTCTATTTTATTCACAAAAATACATATTTGTAAAATATGTTTCTTTTCTATTCCTATACTTTACTTATTGAACCCTTGTTTTTTTTATTTTTGTTCTTCTTCTCTAGTCTTACCTTGACCCATAAAAGATTATAGGCACATGCATGTATTAAGTTTAATTGGAACATTGTTCTATATGTTATTTAATTTTCTTTTATGAAACTTGATGTTTTTCCAATCCATAATGGTTGGTGTTCTCAGCAAGAGTATTCGATTGACCAGGAGCCCGTGAACTTGAGCCCTTGATCGATTCCATTCTTTCCTGTTGAATTTGTTAACTGACTCCTCTTGACGACATTCCTTCCTTTTGGTCTATTGTCCTCTAACTGTCCTATCACAATCTCCTCTATCTGCCCTTTTTTTCCTGGGTCTTTTCCACCCACGCTCTCATGTCCTTAACTGTCCCATAGACCATCCTACTATTGGGCTACTCGGTCGACCCAACTCCAGGGGACAAGTCTGAGCATCCTTAACTGTCTCGTAGACCATCCTACTATTGGACTACTTGGCCGACCTAACTCCAATGGAGTACACAACCCTCCAAGCTTGAGCCTAGTTGACTAACTTGGCGAAAGGCTTGTCTGTCACTGAGGTACTTGGTCGGCTCAATTTTCGAGGAGTACACAACCCACCAAGCTTGAGCCTAGTTGACTAACTTGGCGAAAGGCTTGTCTGCCACTATGGTACTCAGTCGGCCTAACTCCCGAGGAGTACACAGCCCCCAAGCCTGAGCCTGTTTATTCAACATGGCGAAAGGCTCTATACGCAGGCTAGAAAATATATGACCTCGTACTTTATGATTTTGGGAGCAAGTAGATCTTATTTGCACTTGTACTTCACCCTTATTCATGAATCATTATTGCGGCTGTTTGGTTATCGAAGTTTATATGTTGACCAATATCTTTCTTTATATGACTTGTGTAAATAATGTGTTACTCTTCTAGTCGACCGATTCCTCTTAGGTTGGTAATTAACAACTCTATATGTAGGTTGGTGCCTTTTCTTAGGTCGGTAACCCAGATCACCAATGCCCTTTCTTAGGCTGGTAAATCAACACTCTACGAGTATGCCAGTGTTTTTTTCTTAGGTCAAAAATCGAGATCACTAATTCCCTTTATTGGGTTGGTAAATCACAACTCTATGAGTAAGACGATGCCTTTTCTTAAGTCGATAATCGAGATCACTAATGCCTTTTTTGGATTGGTAAATCACAACTCTACGAGTAGGTCGATGCCTATTCTTAGGTCAACAACCCAGATCACCAATGCCCTTTCTCTGGTTGGTAATTCACAACTCTACAAGTAAGTCGATATCTTTTCTTAGGTCGACAATCCAAATCATCAATTCCCTTTCTTGGGTTGGTAAATCACAACTTTACGAATAGGTCGATGCCTTTTCTTAGGTCGACAATCAAGATCACCAATGCCATTTCTAGGGTGGGCAATTCAGAACTCTACGAGTAAGTCGATGCCTTTTCGACTTCGTAGGCCAGTATTGAAAATTCTATCGCTGCCCTTTCTTAGATCGATGACATAGCTTATGTATTTTATTGATGCCTTCCGTAGGTTAGTATTAATAAGTCTACTAATTCCCTTTCTTAGGTCCGTGACATGCCTGATGTATTATACTGATGCCTTTTAATAGACTGGCCTTATGTATTAAGGTAAGTAGGAAAAATACCCATGAGATATTTCCTCCAAAAATCGAAGTTATAACCAGTCCTCTTTTATATAGGTCCCCTTATAAGGAGACTTCACCCATCATAGACATTTCTTTCAGAAAACAAAGTTATAAATAGGTCTCGTTATTGGTAGTCTTATTTGACCATAAATTACTTAAGTTATAAACAAGTCTCCTAATTCGTAGACTTATTTGACCATAAAGATAGTTCTTGTAGGAAACAAAATTGTAGATAGGTCCCCTTACAAAGAGACTTCACCCATCATAGACATTTCTTTCATAAAGCAAAGTTATAAATAGGTCTCCTTATTGATAGACTTGTTCAAACACAATGATACTTAAGTTATAAACAGGTCTCCTAATTCATAGACTTATTTGACCATAAAGATAGTTCTTGTAGGAAACAAAGTTATAGATGGATCCCCCTACAAAGAGACTTCACCCATCATAGACATTTCTTTCATAAAGCAAAGTTATAAATATGTCTCCTTATTGATAGACTTGTTCAACCATAAACATAGTTATGTTATAAATAGGTATCCTAATTCGTAGACTTATTTGACCATAATGATAGTTTTTGTAGGAAACAAAGTTGTTGATAGGCCCCCCTTACAAAGAGACTTCACCCATCATAGACATTTCTTTTAGAAAGAAAAGTTATATATAAGGAGACCTACAAGCCAAGAAACTCAAGAGTTAATTCAGTAGATCTTTTTCATTTACATGTCAAACTAGGGTCAGCGGCCGAGTTCCAAATCTTAGGAACTTCCCTTCCACTTAGCTCTTCCAACCTGTATGCATAATTGTCAAACGCTTCCTTGATTCATGCTCAAAGGAATTAACCTCAGTCATCCAAACTATAATCCTTTGAATGACTTAGAGGGTTGAATTCTTTTAGGGCATTGAAAATTAAAGTCAGTCGCCCCTCTGGTCTCCTTGTTGGTCATTTTTTCTTCCACTATCCATTTTTGTTTCTTCAAATTGTTCTCCTTATCAGTTGTCCTTCATTGTTAACATGTGTTTTCTCTACATTACTCTACTTTTCGGTTGTCCTTCATTGTTAACAGTTGTTCCATTAGTACCTTTTCTAGTTACCATCTCTTCCCATCGAAACCAACTCATCGAGTCGACCTCCAGACAAAAAAGAAAAATAGGTCGATAGGAATAGTTTTACCGTCGCCCCACGGTGGGCGCCAAATGTTCACGACAAAAGTATTCGGTCAATGAGGAGCCCGTGAACTTGAGCCCTTGATCAATTTCCTTCTTTCCTGTTGAATTTTCTGAACTGACTCCTCTCGACGACATTCCTTTGTTTTATTCTATTGTCCTCTAACCGTCCTATAACGATCTCCTCTATTTGCCTTTTTTTCCTCGGTTTTTTCCACCCAGGCTCTCATGTCCTTAACCGTCCCGTAGACCATCCTACTATTGGGCTACTCGATCGGCCCGACTCCAGGGGAGTATACAGTCTCACAAGCCTGAACCTCCTTAACCGTCTCGTAGACCATCTGTAACATCTCAAAAACTGGAACCTAGGAAACATAAGAAAAGCCTTAGGCGGTAGACCTAGCAAAGAAAGGAATTTAGAAGTAAGATGAGAATTCAGAGGTTAAATGTGACTTCAGACAATAAAGTAGGGAAAATCCATTTGGAACCATGTGTCTTAAAAGAGTATAGAGGAGGGACTAAGAGTTAAAAAGAAGAGCAACACCCTAGATCTTGGCCTTTAAGCGTGGAAGAATAAGCCTCGTAGTCAAGGGAATGGATTTATCAAGGATTAGAGTGGGGAAGGTTTGGATGAGAAGAACTAAGTTAGAAGAAGTTTTGAAGGATAGGAAGTAGGTTTGAGAAGGAGAGAATTGAATTGGAACCAAGAGGGGCACAAACTGAGGTTATTGCTTGATTTTGGGAGTTAGGCCTAATGACCTTGGTGCACTAATTCGCAAATATCTAGAGCCATGGGTGTCCGATTAAGGTGATTCCACTTCCATTAGAAAGCTAACTTCTGGGGCTTCAGTTTGATAGGTTATATGATAGGTTCCGAGCTCATTTGAACTCCCAAAATAGACTCATACTCGCTCAAGCGAAAATATCTCGCTTGAGCGAGAATTGTCTAGAGAAGGGTTGCTCTCTGGGGTATTTTCGCTCAAGCGAAAATATTTGGCTTGAGCGAAAATACACGAATTCAGTTTTTAAAAACAGAGGGTTTCACTCTCTCCCCTCATTTTCCTTGGTTTCCTAGGGTTCCTAGAGAGAGAGAGGGACTAGTTTAGTGAGAGAGGGAGCTAGGAGAAGAAGGAGAGCTAGATTGGAGGCTACTCCACCACCCTTGGAGCTTGAATCATCATCTTCCTCTCTCCATTCATCTGATTTTCCTCCATTAAAGAGAGAGGTAAGAGCTTTTTAGAGAGAGGGAGGAGGATTCTTGGTAGAAATGGGTGTTTTGGAGCTTGAAGGCTTAGTAAGGGACTTGGATCTTCACTTCTAATTTCTCCTCTACTTCAATTCCTTCTCTTTGAGTACTCTTAAGGTGAGTACAACTCACACACTTTCACATTGTAATTTTATTATCTCGAGTATGAACCCTACTCTCTAATTCCCTTTCTTCGTACTTGTATGGATTAATGATTAGTGATTATATGAAATTCATGTGATTAAGTTTAGGAATTGAGTATTTATCTTGTAGAATTACTGTTGTTGCTATTGAGAACCTTAGGTTACGAAACTTATGATACTTGCGAAACTTACGAAAAGTGATGTTATTGTCATTTGATGAATATCATTTATTAGTTCATTGAGATTATGTGCATTTGAGTAATATAAGCCGGTTTCGACCGTGAGTTAATTCAAGCTGGCCTTTGCGCTGTGAGTTAAAAATTAAGTAATTATGTGAAAACTTGACTTTGGTCCAGTAATGGGTGAGATTCGTCCCCGGGGAAGATGTTCTCCGTAGTCTGAGCTCAGTTCTAACTCCGGTTTAAGTGATAAGATCATGCCTACTGGGCACAAAAGTGAGTTGCATCATAATTGCATTTATATTGAGATGATTGAGATGCATGAGTTTGGGTCATAACCGTTGTGTATTGGAATTGTACATGTATCTTTACCTTGAGCTAAAATGAGTTTTCTTTATGAAAAGAATCAGAATTTAACTATGAACTATATGTTAGCATGTTTTAAGTGTTACATTTTGGATGATTGATTTCTCCTACACTGCGTTTGCATAGTTGTGCTCGCTGAGACTGTAGTCTCACACCACGTTTCGGGGATTTACTTTAGTTGTGCAGGAATTCCAGGTAATGATAAGGCAGGAAAGGTGATTGTGGAGCTGAGTTTTGTTTTACAATGAAAGCTTCTTGTAATAGAATTAGTTCATTTGTACTCATGGATGATTGATTAATGTTGTAAATATATATGTACATGTTTCTTAGTCATGGAGGCTTAATTATGATATTAGTGAATTCATGTTATTAAATTGTGCTGGTGGTTTTACTGAGTTTCAGGTTGAACTTGAAATTGGTAACATCCAGTTTTTAGGGGAGACTCTGCCGGATTTCCGGTATGAATCTCATGAACCACACCACTCCAAGTGTAGGTTCTTTCCCTAAGTTTAATTAAGATCTTCAGTTATTAGGAGATTAAGATGTATGTTTTTGGACAACTTAAGCTAATCATTGGGAGTTTAAGCGAATTGTTTGAAGATATCGAAAATAGAACGAAATAATTTCATAATTTCAGGAATAATGTCTCCAACGGGCATTATTTCTGAGTTGGGAAATTAGGACGTTACACCATCCTACTATTGGGCTACTCGGTTGACCCAACTCCAGAGGAGTATACAGCCTCACGATAGATCTCCACTTTTAGGCTTTGGCATCCTAATAGATCTCATTTCCAGCGTCGCAACAGATCTCCTTTCGTAGCAGCTGTTTTGAGAGGAAGAAGAATGCTCCATCATCACAACAACAACTTCATCGCAATCAAGCTCTAGTCATTGAGTGATAAGTGCTCAATTTAAGTGAAATTCAATGATGAATTTGAGCACTTATTGTTTGGAATGTGTTTATTTTGGATATTAATTCTCCTAACTTTAGAATTTTTGAATTCAACTGTTTATTTCAAGATATGACTGTAAATGAAGTTATTTGATCTCAATTTGTTTATTTTTCAGGTTGATTGAAGATGGGAGAAGGAAGAAGATTAAAGGAGACAAGAAGAAAAGAGCAAAATAGAAGAAAACTGGTGATTTTGACTTTCTTGCTCAAGTGAGGATGAGCTCGCTCGAGCGCAATTGCAAAACAATTTGAGTTTTGCCTCTGTTTTATTCGCAGTTTTATTCTAGCTCAAGCGAGCATCTCTCGCTTGAGCGAGAACACGTTTCTTCAGCATTAAGTACTCTTCTCCCTTGAGCGATAATTGGCTCGCTTAAGCGACAATTCACTTACTCAGAAATAAAAAAAAAGGTAAAAATAGATTTGAGAGGATCGAAACTTCACTTTTCCAAATATAGAAAGCTCGGGACAGAGGACGGAACGAATGAAAAGCTCCGAAAGCAGATTTTCTTTATTTCTTCTTTGAATCTTATGATTGTAATGGTTGTCATGAGCGGCTAAACTTTCTCTTGGGATTGAATGTAGTCGATTCGAACTCAAATGTATTCTGGTGATTTTTATATATAGTAATTTCGTTTCTACTTGATATTGGTATTTTCATTCTACTCTTATTGCTTGATAGTATCTAGATTTTCATTTTAAGATTTAACTGGAAAGTACTTCTTGAAATCCGATCTGAATGAAAATACTCGATATGTTGTAATACCAGGAATAGATTCCAATATATCGATTGCTTTATAACATCTTATCATAATGCTAGATAATCTATTAAATATCTGAGGAATCGGTATTTAGGAGATTTTTCTTATGAATTTTATACTTGAGTAATCAGTATGAATGACTTTCTTGTGTTGCATCAATATCGATAGTTTCAATTATTATATATCTCTTAATAACCATAATACAGAAGAGTGAGATGGATGAAATTCAATTCTAGCTTCGTTAATTGAATCTTCTTCAATCCTTTTACTATACTTTTTATACTTACTTGAATTTTATTGAAATTTTTCTATGTCAACAACCATGAACGAATTCAACTTATGTGTAAATACACTTAGTGAGTTATAAATTAAGAATTTTAATAGAAAACAAAGTTCTTCGTGGGTATGAAAACCCTTTAACTCTATTATACTACAGTTGACTTTGATACGCTTTCCAGAGAATCAACACTGAATGAGGGGGATAAGTGAGTGCTTCGGTGGGATGTGAGTCAGGCTGAAGGGAGACGCCACCAAGAGTGAGAGACTGAGGGTGCGAGAGTCAGGGAGATCAAGGAGAAGGAAGGTTAGGCGTGAGGGAGTTGCTATGTTAGGTGCACTATGTTATTTGGGATATTTATCCTCAATTAAAGGTCATAATATGTTTGTTATCTTGTCCAAATCGTCATCTAAGACACTTAATAAAGGGATTTTATTTGTATAATTTTCGTATTTTACTCACAATATTAAGGATAATAATATGACATATATTGGAGCACTTACACATCGGAGTCTACCACCGACCCAATGTTTATAGGGGTCTAAAGCGAATTTTATAAATGAGGCATTTTTTTATCCTCCAATCCAATGTACTAATGTATGTTTTTTTAGAATAATTTTTGAAAAAAAAATATTTTTTAAAAATATAATTATCTATTTAAATAAATAAGCCTACTTACACTGACATGATAAAGTCTAATCAAGTAAAGTGGCATGCTTATTAATATATACTCACTAAAGGACAAATCTCTACACTCAACAAAAAAGAGAAACTGTGAGAGTAAGAGAAAATATTTATTATCAATATAGCACCATCAGAAGAAGAAAAGACACAAAAAAAAAAGAAATAAAGTGAGTGATGAAACAAATCAATGTTAAAAATGGGTAAAATTAATAATTAATAATTATTATTTATGAGAAAAGAGAAAATCATGATAAAATGTGGCATTTTTAAGAAAAAAACTTAGTTACTTTTAATAATTTAATATGACTTACTAAATAATTATTAACTTATTTTTTAAAAATATTAATAGTAAATAAAATATTTTTTAGGGACCTAAAATATGGGTATTTTTTTTTGGGCTTACCCGCTTTAGGATTGGCCAGCCTTGCCGGAGTCCTATGCATGTTTATTTTTTATTGTAACCAAATTTTCCAAAATTGTAAATTTTTAAATAACAATTTTTATTTTAAATGAATGAATAAATGAATAATCATTTTCTTTTCTTGTTATAGCAATGTTGAAACTTGACCACCAAAACCAACAACAATATCAATATTAATATAGATGTTTTAATTGTTTACAATCGGTTATATGATACGTTAAAAAAATAGTAAGGCAATTGACTAAAAAATCTTTTCACATTAATATATTATGGACAATATGTGTATATCACTAATAATAAAATTAAACAAAATTATAGTATTGACTCTAGTCAATTTCGCTTGCAACAAATCCCTATCTAAATGCACCTTTTCTTTTCCAACTAAATACACAAATTTGTGGTAAAAGAAATTGATACCTGTCTAGTTAAATCATGACTATACGTTTGGTTATGTTTTAAGTGTGGACTATGCTATTTTACATATCTTCTATTTAAATAATGATATCTGTCTATTTTACATATCTATTTAAGTATGGATTCAAGATATTGTAAAGAAGTATGTGTTTCACGGTTACATTTTTCAAAAATCTCCTAATACATTTTTCTTTTCTAAGAATTAATGTATCTTAATTTCTTACGTTTTCACTGGGGGCGGATTTAAGACTTCATTAAATTGAGGATCAAATTTGAAAATAAATAAATAAAACCACATAACAACAAAATGAATTTGATTTCGTCATGAAAAATAAAAATCTACAACAAAACAGACTTGACCGAGCCGATAATCTAAAAGCAAGGCTTGTCACTTTTGACTTAATATCAGAATTTCCTATCATTTTGCTTTAGGTTGTTGTGGCCTTGTGGGAAGTTTGGTGAATGTATTGGTTGCTGCCTGCTACCATTTTATTAAGTTGGTTTTCGTTGACTGGACCAGCTACAGCAAGTATTTTGCATATGGAACCGGTTTTGAGTAATTTATTTATATATCAGTTTCTTATTTATCTCTCTCTCTCTCTTTTTAAATCTCATTTTACTCCTTCGGAGTTCGGACAAAATATTGAGTCCATCCCACACTATATCCGAACCGAAACCTCTTCAAGTACTCTTCAAGACATGGGATTCATGTACTTGATGTAGATACATTTCGCAGCCAGCGAAATCAAGTAAGACGCGTGGGGAATTAAACATGTGGCTTCTTTTCTTTTTTTTTTTTTAAATTATTTTATCGATTACTTATTTAGCTTTTTAAATATTGTTTTAAAATTAAATAATCACCAATATGTGTAAAGTTTTAGACATATAATTGTGTTAAAAACTTAAAAAAAGTTTTACCACCTATAATAGTCTTATCTAGCTCGAAGGAATAGATGTGTTAAATATTATTTTTAAATACAATTTTTATTATTTATTAGTCATTTTAAAGTCTAAGATAATATCAATTATATATTATTATATTCACTTAATTAATTGATAAAAATAAATTATAAAGATATATACATGCACACTAAAGAAACAAATAGTATATTAAGAAATTAAAAATAATTTTTAATATAAACAAGGATATAAATTATATTGTTTTATAATATGTATATTATTACTTTAAATGACAAATTTAAAATAAAAAATTACATTTTGACACCTCAGACAAATTAAAAATAAAAATTATATTTTGACACCTTAAAAACAATTCGATAATTAAAATAGAAAGTATTGTTATTTAAAAAAATAATTAAATTATCATACTTTAAATTAAACCAATAAAAGAGCAAATAGAAAACAATAAATTAGAACAGCGCCCGCACCTAAAGTAGGATCTGGATCCTCTTCAACGGAGTAGCTGTCTCAGCAAGTATAGCTACTGAATAGATACGGAATAGCTACGGAAACATTCTGTAGTTAATTCATAGCTATTTTTCTAGCTATTCCTTAACTAAACCTGCTGGAGATGACATACACACCTAAAGTATGTCTTGTAAGTAAAGGATGTACAGGCAGCGTAGTTAGGTTCTTGGGAAACTCTGAGAGTCAATTAAACATACAACACCAACTGTTTTTAATTACACCATGTAGAAGGAGAATGAAACATGTGTAACCTTAAAGAGAAGGGAGTGTTCATGATTAGCCAATCAATTTGCAACCCGATTTCCTTTATAAGGTTATGTTTATGTGTTTGTTTTATGCTGAAATCACGTTTCATATAAAGAGTAAAAGGCTTTTAAGGAAAAGAGAATTTTTATTTCTGAGTTAAGAAAATTATATAATTGTATAATATCTATAAAAAGTTAAGAAAGGATTAAGATATTAAGTTTTATGAAATTTATCATTTTATTCTTTCTATTCTAAGCAAATTATTAAATTAAAAAATATTGAGAAATGTTTTTCATACATGTTATATATACAATATGAAAAGAGATAAAGAGAAAATAAAAAAATGTGATAAGTGATATAATAAATGACATGATGAAGAGAGATAAAAAAATATGTTATATGAGTTATTGTACAAACTTATTGTATGAATATTATTTCTCAAAAAATGTTTATTTGAAGAGTACCGCTATTAATTTGGAACAAATTTTTCAGCACGGCTAGAATATCTATTATTCAAAACTCTCCCTTTTAATATCCTAATATTTGACAGCAATGTAGGCCCAACCATAAAGCACAAGTGCTGCGCTCAAAACAATGTTATTTCAGCCATAAAAAAATATTATTTATTAATATTTTTTTCTTCAAAAACATTGAAAGAAATTAATAATAGGAGTAAATATTTTTCTTATATAAAAAATTAGAACCACTGGTCTTACAACTCTCTCTCCTGATTAATAACTTTCTTATTATTTTTATTATTTAATTTTTTATATCCTATTAATCCTAATTAAAATTCACATATTTTATCATTTAATTTTATAAAAGTCAAATTGTCCATAAATTTTATTCAAACTGGCATGGCCTGAAAACACACTTGAAGAATGAAAAGATCATATTGTCCTGCTTTTATTGGGATCTTGAGAGTATATTTGCTTTAGATTCCCCAAGGCGTAAATGAACGTAGGGAAAAGGGGGGAAATTCTCCATCCTTCAAAAGCTCGATCTATAGATTATAAATTTGTTTGAAAAAGACGTTTGTGGTGACTAACAGAGAAAACAAACAAAATGGGCTTCCTTACTATTTGTTTTACTGGATTTTAGGTGAAAGAAAGAAAAACTAATAGCTGAAAAATGACAGCAAACTGCAGTGCTCATGCATATGGTTGAGTAAGAAAAGGGTAGGGACGTAGGGTGTTCACTGGTTGATTCCGGTTGGGTAATTTAATTGTTTTGATTTGATTTTTAATTTTTTTTGGCAAACCAACCAATTCATTTAAAATCGATTTGGGTTTTGTTTAGGTCATGGGTTAAGATAAAAAATATTATTATTATACTTTTCCAAATTTAATTCTTACATATTATTTTTTATATAAAATTTTGAAATTTAAATCAAAAAGTTATTTCTTCTTCAATGGATTTAGACAATAATTAAAGTATTTTGAAATGTTAATTTTACTTCAAGTTAATCTTTTTACCCAAGATATGATAATGAAATTGCAAAATAAATATAATCAAAGACACATGATAACATAGACATGCTAAATATACTCGGAGAGAGTTTTACCACTCATAGAGGTCTTATATGACTCGAACAGGATTGTCTCTTGTGAATGATACATATAGTTTTGCATAAAAGAAAAAGACACGTGATAACATTATATCATAAAAAAAGTCAAAATAGATTTAAAGAAAGAAAAAATTACAATAGAATTAAGTACCAAAATCTAAAATGTATAAATTTAAAATTAAATAAAAAGTTTATCAGGTCATTGAGATCGTTCGAGTGAAAAAAGAAAAATATGAGAACCAAACCGATTAAAATTATTTTGGTTCGGATTTGAAATAAACTGAACTGGTTAACCAACCTAATACGATCCAATTTAATTGGTTTGGTTCACACTATAGGATTGATTGAGTCAATTTGATCCTATGAACACCCCTAAAAAAGGGGAGGAGATGGAATACTGTAAAGGAACAGTGTTGGAAAAAGAGTTCTACACAAAACTAGTGAGAAAAGCTTGTAAAAATCTCTCATGTACTTTTGTAAACTCATGTATCAACACATTGTTAGCTGTACCACAAACTGATGGCGAGCTGCTTAAGGAGGAGATTGAAATTGGTGCAACTTGGACCATCAAAGGGGGCGTAAGGCCCAATCAAGGAGAGAGTTGACTTTCTTAGTCAACCTTGACCATACCACTCATGAGTCATTTCTTATTTCTTTTAATTAGTTGTACATTTTAATTCCCTAAAATATAGGACAAATTATTCATGGTCTCTAAACTATATAGTTTGATAGGATTTCCCTTGTATTTTATTTTAATTGTAATTTTCATATTACTTTAGGCTAGTTAGGCGCTAGATTTATGGGTTAATTTATTGGCTTAGTAGGAGTTTAGCTAATTAGCTTAGGAGTCCCTGGGTTCAACACCCAAGCAGAATAGTTTTATTCCCTCCTTATTTTCCTTCCCAAGAGGGCTTCCCCTTTTCTCTATAAAAGGGAGCCTCCCTACTCATGTAAGGGTTAATCAATTTCATTAATCAAAGCTTTAAGCTTATTCCCTCCTCTTGTGAGTTGAGAAGGTTTAGTGGTTCTAGCTTAAACCATGATGGTTCTTATCCTGCTCCATGAGCCGGTGGCAAATCTTCACTCAAGACTTATTTGCTCAAGGGGTTGCCTTCATCCATGGCGTCTTTTCCATCATCTAATCTCTTCAATTTTTCCATTTCTTCACTTTAAAATTATGCATCTATTTTCCTCTTTTATGCGCATATTTTTCTCATTTTCATGTTGATCTGATTATGTTTCCTGTCCAATTCTAGATCCATAACCTTCCTGCTATTAATTGGTCATCAAAGCTTTTTTGAATTGGACAATGTTTGCAGCTTGGCTTGTACTTTGGGCGCGGAATTCATGGCTGGTTAGGTGCAGTTTTTGTGCCATTTTATTGTGTAATTCTTCATCTCTTTCAATTATAATTCGAACTTTGAACTGTTCTCGGGTCCGAGGTGCCTTTCTGCTGCTATCAGCTTGCTTGTTTCTGCCTGTTTTGCGTGAATTGTATGGCTTAGAAGGTGCTTTTGGTACACGCATAATGTTGAGTCTCAAAAATATCATAAGGTTGTCTATGATGTTTTAAGACAACTAGATTCCCAAGTTTTAATGGTTGACAAATTTGACTTAAAGTATTTATCATAGATACACATATGCTTTAATATTTTATCTATGATTTTAGCAAGAGTCACTATGAGCCTACATAAAAAGACTAAGTGTTGAAGCTGTCTGAAGAAGCAGAACTCGTCTGAAGAGTTGAAGTTGTCTGAAGTAGTTCAACCCGTTTGAAGTATCAGTGCCGTCTGAAGTCTCATTTATGACGTGGCACTCTCTGCTGAAGTTTGTGAAGACTTTTCTGAACCTCTGCTGCACGTACCTTTTCAAACACGTTTATAGCAAGGAACACAGAGACCTTTCCTGGTGTTTTTGAATTTCATACACCACTGAGGAAATCTCTGCAACGCAGTCTCTGCAGCAACATTTGTAGCAGCTTTATGGTAGGAGCAACCTTGTTCCGTGTCAGAAATATCAGAACTCTCAGAAGCATGTCTCACAACGGATTAAATAGCATTTAATGCTATCTCTAAACGGTGGTATTTCAACGGAATGAAGATTGGGTATAAATATCCCCTCCTTTGAAGACCATCAAAGAAGAGAAGATTTTGATTTTAAAAAAAGAACCAAAAACTCTACAAGTTTTTCGCTGCAACAACTCTGAAAATATTTACACAGATTGTAATATCCTGAGCATACCTCAGTTTTTCTGTACAATTGTAATTGTTTAAGCTTCAAGACTGATATAGTTTGTAAGCTTAAGCATTTTATCTTCTCTGTATTTATTTGTTGAGCCTGGAGAGGCTTGTCTGAAAAAGAATACTTGTTGGTTTGAGCCTGGAGAGGCTTGTCTGAAAAAGAATACTTGTTGGTTTGAGCCTGGAGAGGCTTGTCTGAAAAAGAATACTTGTTGGTTTGAGCCTGGAGAGGCTTGTCTGTAAAAGAATACTTGGTTGTAGAGCCTGAAGAGGCTTGACTGTAAAAGAATACTTGTAATCTTGAAAGATTAAGAGAAAATCCAATTGCTTGTTGGCATTGGGATTGGACGTAGCTCACAGTGGTAGTGAGTGAACCAGGATAAATTCCTTGGCTAAGTTCTCTTACCCTTATCTCTTATCAATTCTTTTTATACTAAATCAAGGAGTCAGAATAATTAATCTGATATTTTATAAAGACACAAAACATCTTTTTAAATCAGTTTTTACAAGCCATCTGAAAACTTCAGACAGCCCCTTAAAAGCCTGTCTGAAATCGTGTTTTTAACACCTGGTTGCGAAAAAGCTTTCTAAAATATTTAGAAACACTATTCAACCCCCCTTCTAGTGTTTCCCTGTGTTCCTACAGTTGGTACCAGAGCTATACTCAGGGTTGAAGCACCTAACAAGTGTTTGAGAACTGAAAGATCCAAATGGAAGCTTCTAACAACAACAGGCAATACATCACAGAAGGAGCCTCTATCACAAGACCCCCAACATTCAATGGAGTGGATTACCACTACTGGAGAGACCGTATGAAGTTGTTCATTGAGAGCAACAACATTGATGTTTGGGATGTGGTCACTGATGGAGACTATATGCCTATGCAAAATGGTGTGCCTATACCTAAGACTGAATGGACCTTGGAGCAGAAGACTAGAGTCCAGATGAACGCTAAAGCCAAACTCTATCTGATATGTTCCCTGAATAAATCAGAATATGAGAAGGTCCATGGATGCACTTCTGCCAAGGAGATTTGGGATACTCTTGCAGCAGCCCATGAAGGGACTGAAACTGTCAAGCAATCCAAAATCAGCATGCTTATACATCAGTATGAGATGTTTAAGATGGAAGAAACTGAAACTATTGACCAAATGTTTGGGAGGTTTCAGACCATAACCAATGGACTCAGGTCCTTAGGAAGAACCTATGAATCTGGAGACAACAACAGGAAGATTCTAAGAAGTCTACCTAAGTCCTGGAGACCCAAAGTCACTACCATTCAAGAGGCAAGAGATTTGAACTCTCTGAGAATGGAAGAACTGTTGGGATCTCTCAAAGTCCATGAACTTGAGCTTGGAGAAGATGATAACAAGAAGAAGTCTCTAGCTCTAAACTCCAAGGCGAAACAGTCTAGGCATGGCAGCATGAAGGCTATGCAAGCTGAGGAAACTTTAGAAGCAGATGAAGATTCTGAAGATAGCTCAGAAGATGACAATGATCTTGCTCTTTTAAGCAGAAAGATCAAGAGAATGTTGCAGAATAGAGGAAAGTTCAGAAAGAACCAACCTTCATCATCCAAATCAGGTAAGACAGGTAAAGAGTCTAACACTGATAAAATTATTTGCTTTGAATGTAAGCAACCAGGGCATATGAAGACTGATTGCCCAAGACTGAAGAAAAACAACTTCAAGAAGAAGAAGTTTTTCAAAAAGAAGAAAGGACTTATGGCAACATGGGAAGACCTTGATGAATCAACCTCAGAAGAAGAGGAAGACACCTCAGAAGAGGCAAATCTGTGTCTCATGGCTAGTCTACCATCTTCAGACAGCTCTGAAGCTGAGGTATTTCCTCTCACTCTACAAGAAATGTATGATGATCTGGTAGAAAGTTCTCAAGAACTTTTCCAAGAGTATAAGAATCTATCCAAAGCCCACACAGAAATGTGTAACAAATATGAGACACTTGAGATAGAACATATTATGCTCAAAGAAAAAATTCTTGAGACTAAAAACTGCAGTTCACAAGCTGTGTCTGAAGAGAATGAGAAACTTCAGAAGCAGGTTGTGGAACTGACAAAAGATTTGGCCAAATTTGTCAAAGGAACTAAAAATCTGAATATAATGATTGGAAATCAAAGGCATTCCCTTGACAAAAGTGGACTAGGCTTTTGTGATCATAACATGTCAGAACCTCCTACTGTCTTAAATTTTTCTAAAGGCAAAAAGAAGGTTACTGGGTGTTCTCACTGTGGTAAGCCTGGACACAATATGACTCAGTGCAAACACAAGAGAAAAACAAGGCCCAAAGCTAACAAGAAATGACCCAAAAGAATATGGGTACCTAAAAACTTAATTATTCATGTTGCAGATGTGTTTAACAGGACAAAGAAGACCCCACAAATGGTACCTGGACAGTGGGTGCTCGCGAAACATGACAGGAGAAAAGTCTTTGTTCCAAAACCTTAGACCTAGAGCTGGTGGAGTGGTCACCTTTGGTGGAAATCAACAAGGGAAGATTATTGGAATAGGGACTGTAGGTATATCTCCTTCATCCCTTATTAAAAATGTACTCCTAGTGGAGGGACTACAGCATAATTTACTGAGCATAAGTCAATTATGTGACAGTGGTTATGTGGTATCTTTTACTAAGGAAGGATGCATAGTCAAAGACTCCTCTGAGCAAACTCTCTTTACTGCTAAGAGACACAGCAACGTGTACAAAATTGATCTAAAGGATCTAGCAAATCAAAATGTAAAATGTTTCATTTCTGTTGAAAATGAAAAACAGATTTGGCATCAAAGACTTGGGCATGCTAGCTTGAGATTAATCTCAAGATTGGCAAAACACAGTCTTGTTAAAGGATTGCCCAAGCTTTCATACAAATCTGACATTTTATGTGAAAGCTGTCTGAAAGGGAAACAAACAAGACACTCTTTTAAGAGTAAGGATGTTGTTTCAACTAGCAGACCACTAGAACTTTTACACATTGACTTGTTTGGTCCTATTAGAACGAAAAGTCTTAGTGGTAAGAAATATGGTTTGGTCATTGTTGATGACTATTCTAGATTTACATGGGTGTTATTCCTAAGAAGCAAGGATGAGACTTTTAGGAACTTCACAATATTCTGCAATAAGGTACAGAATGAGAAATGATTCTGTATTTCTGTTATCAGAAGTGATCATGGTGGAGAGTTTGAGAATGCAAACTTTCAAATGTTCTGTGATGAGAATGGGATCTCACACAATTTCTCTGTGGCTAGAACACCTCAACAGAATGGGGTTGTTGAGAGAAAGAACAGAAGTTTGCAAGAGATGGCAAGGACCATGCTTAACTCATGCAGCTTACCAAGATCCTTCTGGGCAAAAGCTGTTAGCACAACATGTTACCTTCAAAATAGAAAATTGGTAAGACCAATTCTGAAAAAGACTCCCTATGAACTGTCGAAAGGAAGAAAACCCAACATATAATATTTCCACACCTTTGGATGTGAATGTTTGTACTCAACACCAAGGATGATCTTGGAAAATTTGATGCAAAGTCTGATAAAGGATTCTTCATTGGATATTCTGAAACATCTAAAGCCTATAGAGTGTATAACTCTAGAACTTTAACTGTTGAAGAAACTATTCATGTTAAATTCAATGATAACAAAGAGACTGATAGGGAACTATCAAATCTAGAGGATGATTTTGCAGGAATGGAGCTGAATGACTACATCAGCTTGAAGGATGAGCAGCTGTCTGAAGTACCTACTGTTACTGAACCTCTTCAGACAAATGTTGAGTCTCAGACAGAACAATCAGATGTGATGCCTCCTCAGAAACCTGATTGGAAATACAAATCACATCATCCTAAAGAGCAAATCATTGGCAGCACTTCAGAAGGAGTTAAGACAAGATCAAAATTCAAGAATCTGAATTCTCTTGCTCTCCTGTCTGAAATAGAGCCAAGGAACATTGATGAAGCTCTGCATGATGAAGGGTGGATCCTAACCATGCAAGAAGAGCTGAATCAGTTTGCTAGGAGTGATGTCTGGACCCTTGTTCCTAAACCCCATGGGAAAACTATTATTGGAACCAAATGGGTGTTCAGAAACAAGCTGTCTGAAGAAGGCAAGGTAGTGAGAAACAAGGCAAGATTAGTTGCTCAAGGATACAACCAGCAAGAAGGTATTGATTTCACTGAAACCTTTGCCCCAGTGGCCAGGTTAGAAGCAATTAGAATTCTTTTATCTTATGCTGTAAATAATGGCATCAAGCTATATCAAATGGATGTTAAAAGTGCCTTCCTCAATGGTCTCATTGAAGAAGAAGTCTTTGTCAGACAACCCACTGGTTTTGAAGATATTGCTTTTCCTGAACATGTTTTCAAACTCAAAAAGGCTCTCTATGGTCTGAAACAAGCCCCAAGAGCTTGGTATGACAGATTGAGCAGTTTTCTAATCTCAAATGGCTTTGAAAGAGGAAAAGTGGACACAACTCTTTTTAGAAAATAGTCTAACAAAGATCTTATACTTGTTCAGATATATGTTGATGATATTATCTTTGGTTCAACTGACTCTTCATTATGCAAGGAGTTTTCAGAGTTAATGCAATCAGAGTTTGAAATGAGTTTAATGGGTGAACTAAAATTTTTCTTAGGACTTCAGATTAAGAAAGATTCTGACTGTATATGGATCCATCAAGAAAAATATACAAAGTAAATGCTTAAGAAGTTTAACTTACATGATTGCAAACCCATGTCAACTCCAATGCATCCCTCTGCATCTTTAAATAAAGATGAGAAGGAAGAACCAGTGAATCAAACTTTGTATAGAGGAATGATTGGATCATTATTATATCTAACAGCAAGCAGACCTGACATAATGTTCAGTGTATGTCTGTGTGCTAGATTTCAATCTGATCCAAGGAGTACTCACTACAAAGCTGTAAAAAGAATTTTCAGATATCTTAAAGGTACTACTAATCTTGGTCTGTGCTATAAGAAAAGTAAGGATTACAGGTTAATAGGTTACTATGATGCTGATTTTGCTGGAGACAAAATTGAAAGAAAAATCACTAGTGGTGGATGTCATTTCTTTGGAGAAAATATGATTAGCTGGTCAAGCAAAAGGCAAAGCACAATTGCCTTATCTACAGCTGAAGCAGAATACATCTCAGCAGCCAGTTGTTGCTCACAACTGTTATGGGTGAAGTATCAGTTAAAAGATTTTAACATTACTATATCTGCTATACCTGTTTTGTGTGATAACACAAGTGCTATTAATTTGTCTAAAAATCCCATTCAACATTCTAGGGCTAAACATATAGAAATAAAACATCATTTCATTAGAGACTATGTTCAGAAAGGTGTTTTTGATATTCAGTTTATTGATACAGAGCATCAATGGGCTGATATATTCACAAAACCTCTGACTGAAGATAGATTTAAGTTCATGAGAGATAATCTGAACATACATGCATTTTGATCGTGTGTGAATTGATCTGTTGAAAATGATGTATCTGAAATTTCAGCTTGTCTGAAACATGTGACTTGTCTGAAATTTTGGGTTGTCTGAAATCTATATGGGTGTCTGAAATCTGTCACTTGTCTGAAGTAAACAAATGATGTGGCTTTCTGAGACGGTTTAATTCCATTTATTTTGTCTCTTCCACTTCGCACGTTTTCCTATGTTTGCTCAGCCAGTACATGCCATCATTACTTCATGGGTCTATAAATACAGAAGCTAGTGGGTCAGAGAACTTCACCGTTCACTATTCTGTATTCACCTCTTGAGATCCTTCTCCTACAAGCAATTTATTTCTCTCTCAAGTTCCTGAGAAAACTCTTCAATGGCTCCTAAGAAATCTGCTGGAAGCAACATCGTGAAGACTAAGGGTGTAGTCCTGGAGGATCTTCAATCTCTGGGAATGGACTTATTTGCTGAGTTCGATGCAGCTGGGTGGACTCCGTATTTCAACCACAACTTGACACAGTGGCATGAGCAGAGTGTGCTGGATTTCTGGGCTACTGCCAGAGGAATACCCAATCCTCAGGGTATCTACACTAGCATCAAGGCCACAGTACGTGGTGTCGCTGTCTTCGTTGATGAAGATATCCTTGCTCACATCTGTGAGGTCAGGACTGAAGGAGCTGTATTCACTCCCTGGCTGGGAAGCAAGAAATGGTGGACAGAAGCAGTTCACAGAGTTTCTGTATGGTACCTCTGAACCAGTAAGCTTGGATGCAAAGCATATGTCAGACAAGGCTAGGGTTTTGCATGCCATCTTAGGGTGCTCTGTAATCCCTAAGAGTGGAAGCAGAAACCATGTTTCTGAGTTGGAGAGATTTTGTCTGATTCACCTACTGCAGAAGAAGAAGGTGAACCTCCCCAACATCATAATGTAGCACATGCAGAAGCGTCTCAGAGACTCTGCTGGGAGCTTCCCTCACAATACCATCATCACCAAGATCTTGCTGCATTTCAAAGTCCCCATTGAGAGGCTTTTTGATCGCCTTTCACAACCTGTGTTTGGTGAATCAAACCTCAAGAGCATGGGAGTGAAGCTGACTCCAAGACCTCCCTCTCCGTCCATGAAGGAGAGCCTTCTTCTTAAGAAAGCTGCTAGAAGGAAGACAAGAATGGAGGTTCTTGAGAATGAACTCAGAGGAGACATAAGGAGGCATGAGTTCAAGCCATCAAAACCCTCTCCTCAAGCAAAATTGAAGAAGCTACCTGTAAGGAGTGCTGCTAAAGTAGCATCTTCATCTGTGCAGAGACAGGTGTCTCAACCTGTTCAGAAGGCATCACAAAGGCTATCTGAAATTGTGGGTCAAATGTCTAAACCTGTACAGACTCCACAACCTACTTCTGAAATGGAAGACAGGCTCAAGAGGCAGATAAAACTGATGCAGTTGTAGCTGAGCCATTGGCTGCTTGCCCATCTGATCCTGAACTCATTCAGGTGGCAGCATTGGCTACTGCTTTGGAGCAGGAGGAGCTGGAGAAGAAAGCAGAACAAGAAAAGACTGATAGAGCTCTTGCTATTGCTTCACAATTGGCCTATGCTGAAGATGATAGGCAAGCAACCATAGCTGAGGGAGCAAAGAAAAGGAAGAGGTCAAGTGCACCTCAGAGAAGGAGGACCAAAAGCAAGCTACTTCAGACTGCACCTGAACCTAGGGTGACTAGAAGTATTGCCTCTCAGCTGATAGCAGAAGATGAAGCTGAGAAGTATCAAAATTTTGTTAAAGCTCAACAGTATTTTAAAAGGAAAAGGGAAGAAAAACAAGCACAAAGGGAGAAGGAAGAAGCAAAGGCAAAAGAATCTGAGGTAACCAAGCCTCCCTACAAGAGAATTAAGGTGAGATTTGATAATGTAACTCCTTCACCACCCTCATCACCAGAAAAACAAACACCTCATCAACCCTCTCAACCATCCTCTCAACCAACATCTCAACCAACATCACAACCTTCACCATAACTCTCACCAAAACCCCTATCACCTGAAAAACAACCATCTTCACCTCTATCACAACCATCACCACATCCACAAACAAAAAACCAACCCTCTGAACCCTCTGAACCAACAGAAAACAAACCAACTCTCTGAACCTACATTACCTTCCCCACGAACCCATGACCTTGCTCTGATACCACTTTTACCTTCATCACCACCACCACCACCACCTTCACCACCATCATCCCCTCCACCTTCTCTGGAAGAAGAGCTCTCTGCTGAAGAAGAGCAAGTCCTTGCTGAAGCTATACGGTTGTCTCTCCTTCCTTCTGATCCCTGTCCATTGCCTAAGTTTGGCAACCTGTCTGAAGAGCTACAGTATTTCAGACCAGCACCTGCTGTATCCTTGCATCGTGGATTAATCAGAAAAACTGTTGCTGAAGTTAGAAACCAATACAGTGCTCTTTCAGGAGGATTAGAAAAGATCAGAAAGGGTGTTGTCCCTCCTGCACATACTTGGGCTCCCATCAATCCATTCTCAGATGATTCCCTCAGGCTGAATAGTGATGAATGGAGTTTTGTGAGGCAGCTGAACACTGAGTCTGAGTTGTTTCAGAGGGATCTGCACAAGGGAGTTAGGATGAGAGGCTACAGGCCTCCTAGAACTTGTTCAATCAGGCCAACCACTAAAATCTTGGTGAAACCTGATAGAATAGTTCCTAGGTATCCCTTAAAGAAGGTCAGGGTGAGAAATTCAAAGGATCTAAAGTTTATTATGTATCTTCACCTCTGTCTGAAATGATGAGTCCATCAGAGTGGGAATCTTTATCAGAGCTCATCAGCAACCAAGGAGGAGGCCTGAATCATCTACTTCAAGATTGGATGTGGTCCTCTTACTGGAAGATCAGAGAAGATGTTGGATCTTCTTCGGATCAACTGGTCCTGATAATGATTCTGAAGTTGGACTTGGAAGGTCAACCAATGTCAAACATCACTATCTGAGAGATCACTTTCCCCCCACCTACTGACTCTTTTAATGAAGACTGGGTAGTACTGAACCCCATTGGCACCTTCTTTTGTCCTGTGTTCAAACCTTCTGAATACAGATTGCAGCCAGGATTTGGAGTACTTAGATTTGTTTGCCCCTACATCCAGCTCATCTTCTATGAATCTGAGCAAGACTTGTCTGAGGAAAATCTGAAGCTGAAGACCAAAGTTAAGAAACTTGAAAAGAAGTATGCTGATCAAGAGAAGAAGACTAAGCATCTAATTGCTAAACAAGAGCAGATTCTTCAAGAACAGCAGCTTATCAGATCTGGTCAGCAAGAATTGAAAACCTCAGTGGAAGCAGCAATAAACAAGGCCAAGGACGACTTGATTTCCTTTCTGACTGAGGCCTTGCTGAAGAAGAAGGATTAAACTGTTAATTTAGCCATTGTCTTTTGCTTATTTTCATGTTATGACAAGTGTCTGATTGTCTGATTCTTTATCTGAACATTCATTAAATACAATCAGTGACTTATCTCATATTTTTGTGAGTTGATTGTTAGTGCTATGATATATGTTTTATCTGAATTTATTGCTCGGTTACTGTTTTGCTCTGATATTCCCTTTTGATTGATGACAAAAGGGGGAGTATTAAACTAACCAAATCTGAATCTGAAGTGGTTACAGGACTCAGGGGGAGTTATGTTTTTCTGGGAAAATTTGAGCAAATGAGTAAAATATACCTTAAACAGAACCAGTTAAAGAATATTTCTATCTCAGGGGGAGCTTTCTTATTCTCAAAAATTGATTACAGATTTGAATATTTTAACCAAATTTGTCATCATTAAAAGGGTGAGAATGTTGAGTCTCAAAAATATCATAAGGTTGTCTATGATGTTTTAAGACAACTAGATTCCCAAGTTTTAATGGTTGACAAATTTGACTTAAAGTATTTATCATAGATACACATATGCTTTAATATTTTATCTATGATTTCAGCAAGAGTCACTATGAGCCTACATAAAAAGACTAAGTGTTGAAGCTATCTGAAGAAGCAGAACTCGTCTGAAGAGTTGAAGCTGTCTGAAGTAGTTCAACCCGTCTGAAGTATCAGTGTCGTCTGAAGTCTCATTTATGACGTGGCACCCTCTGCTGAAGTTTGTGAAGACTTTTCTGAACCTCTGCTGCACGTACCTTTTCAAACACGTTTATAGCAAGGAACACAGAGACCTTTCCTGGTGTTTTTGAATTTCATACACACTGAGGAAATCTCTGCAACGCAGTCTCTGCAGCAACATTTGTAGCAGCTTTATGGCAGGAGCAACCTTGTTCCGTGTCAGAAATATCAGAACTCTCAGAAGCATGTCTCACAATGGATTAAATAGCATTTAATGCTATCTCTAAACGGTGGTATTTCAACGGATTGAAGATTGGGTATAAATATCCCCTCCTTTGAAGACCATCAAAGAAGAGAAGATTTTGATTTTAAAAAAAGAACCAAAAACTCTACAAGTTTTTCGCTGCAACAACTCTGAAAATATTTACACAGATTGTAATATCCTGAGCATACCTCAGTTTTTCTGTACAATTGTAATTGTTTAAGCTTCAAGACTGATATAGTTTGTAAGCTTAAGCATTTTATCTTCTCTGTATCTATTTGTTGAGCCTGGAGAGGCTTGTCTGAAAAAGAATACTTGTTGGTTTGAGCCTGGAGAGGCTTGTCTGAAAAAGAATACTTGTTGGTTTGAGCCTAGAGAGGCTTGTCTGTAAAAGAATACTTGGTTGTAGAGCCTGAAGAGGCTTGACTGTAAAAGAATACTTGTAATCTTGAAAGATTAAGAGAAAATCCAATTGCTTGTTGGCATTGGGACTGGACGTAGCTCACAGTGGTAGTGAGTGAACCAGGATAAATTCCTTGGCTAAGTTCTCTTACCCTTATCTCTTATCAATTCTTTTTATACTAAATCAAGGGGTCAGAATAATTAATCTGATATTTTATAAAGGCACAAAACATCTTTTTAAATCAGTTTTTACAAGCCATCTGAAAACTTCAGACAACCCCTTAAAAGCCTGTCTGAAATCGTGTTTTTAACACCTGGTTGCGAAAAAGCTTTCTAAAATATTTAGAAACACTATTCAACCCTCGTTCTAGTGTTTCCCTGTGTTCCTACACATAACCCACCCCATAGGGGTTTGTAAAAATGCTTCTTAGTGTTTTCATGTGTGTCCTTACTTGTTCTTAAGATAACTCCTTGTGTGTTTTTTTTCTTTTGGTGGATTGTGGTAAGTGGGAGCATTAATGTTGCTTTCATTTTCCAAAGATCGTTCACCTACATTATTCCCCACTCCACTTTAATTTTTTTCATTTAATTCAGCTCATTTACATTTCAGTTCTTTAATTTTCAGTTCATCCCCACCCTTTTACTTTCTGCTCATCCCCTTTACATTTCTGTCATTTAAATTCTGTCAATCCCCATCCTTTTAATTGCTGCTCATCCCCTCTACTTTTTTGCCATTTAATTTCAGTCATCCCCATCCTTTTAATTTCAGTTCATTCCCCTATACATTTCTGCACTTTAATTTTGCGCATTTTCCTCATTATTTTTCCATTTTATGCGCATTTTTTGGCTATGTCGTGTTCAATTTTTTACTTCGGATATGTTTGTCTGTCTGTAATTTTGATTACAAATTTGAATTTAGCGCTAACAAAACCTTAGGAAACGTGTGGTTGATCGCTCAAAATGCATAATTCTAGGCTGGGTAATGCTTGGAAATTAGTAGAAAAATCATGATATTCATGGTAAAATTTTCACTCCTGATCAAAGTTTGATCCATAAAAAATCACCAAGCGTGTTTGTTTGTTGTTTGACCACTTGAATGACAATTAAAGGAAATGCTATGCTTTTTGTAGAATTTTGATTCAAGTTGCCACAAAATTTTCAAACCAAATTTTAGAAATTTTGGGACTACGCTTAATTTTAGCCAATTTGGCAAACTTATTTTAGTCCAATTTTTAGGGAAGATACGCGCAAAATACAAAAAGAATAGGGACTTATTTGCAATTTTTATAACATGTAAGTTGGGGCAAAATACAATTTAAAAAAATACAAAAAAGAAAAGAAAAGTAAAAAAGAAAGTCAATATGTGAAGAGGAAATATTCTCATCATTTAAAAAAATTGAAGTAAGAAAAGTGCCAAACATTCATCGCTTTTCTATTGTAATTTCAGTTTGTTTGTGTCCTTTCTTTCAATTGTAATGTACAATTTTTCTTGTAGGAACACATAGGAAAACACTATAAGGCGGGTTTGAATAGTGTTTTTATAAACTTTTCAGTTTTTGGAAACCTTTTTCACAAACTGAGTTGTTGAACTTTCAAACAGGTTTCAGAAGCTGTCTGAGATTTTGTCCTCTGTCTGAAATACTTCAGACAATGGATCTGTAAATGGTTTTCTTAAGATATTTTCACAAGTATGTATAACAACTCAGTTGTAGAACCCTCTTCTTGTTAGCTTAAACTGAATTTAAAGAGATAAGGGATAAAGAAGCACTCTACCAAGATTTATCCTGGTTCACTGACTACTACTATGAGCTACGTCCAGTCTCAGAGCCAACTAGCTTCTGGATTTCTCCAATAATCTGAACATATTACAAGTATTATTTTCAGCCAAGCCTCTTCAGGCTCTAAACAACATGTATTGTTTGCACTCCTAGCCTCTCCAGGGCACTTTACATGTATTGTTTGCTAACCTAGCCTCTTTAAGCTCAAAACAACAAGTGTTTGCAAAGAAAATGAACTTAGAACACAAAGTTCTTCGTTCAGAAGTGTGTACAAAGAAAATAGTGATTTAACACTGGGTATGAAAGTTTTTGTACAAGTATATCAGAGTAAATCTTCAAAGATTTTTGTAGTTTTTTCTTTCAACGAATTTTCGCGTAAGTTTCTTCTACTTTACTTCACAGAGATCGCTGGTATTTATAGGCTTTGATTAGCTTGAAAACATCGTTGAGAAGTCCGTTGAGAGATAACATTTAATGCTCTTCATCCCGTTGTGAAACAACTCTGACAAAGTACAAGGTTGCAACGCTGCTCTGACTTTCTGCAAATCCTGCAGCACAATATTTCCTCATTTGTGCTATATTTTCAAAACTTAGCCAAAAGTGATCTTTTGTCTTTTCTGATTTGTGTTCTGAGGTTGCGTGAAGGAATGAACCAGTCTTTAACTTGCCACGTCAGACAGGATCTTGGCTTCAGACAGCTTGGCTTCAAACATCACTTCAGTCTTTAGATCATACTTCAGACTTCAGAAGATACTTTAGAACCAGATACTTCAGAACGCCTTGAACACTTCAGACGGGGCTTCCTTCAGAACCAGAGTGTACTTCAAACAACCTTTGATTTTTAAGATGTTAAGTATATCTGAAATAACAGAACTACGTTAGAACGAATGTGAAGACTTAAAAAATCTATCTTAAGTTTATAATAATCAAAATCTTATCATAGGGGTGTCTTAGAATTTCAAACTCTTGAGACTCAACATTTCTAAAATTGCAACTTTGATTTCTTACCACTTGAATAAAAAACTATCATAAACATTCTCTTTACAATCAATTATGTGTCTCTTGTTTTGTCTGTTTGGCATTCTATTCTAGTTAGCTCTCTTTCATACCAAATTTGTTTGTTTGCTCATATTCTAATCTTAGTTTTGTGTTTGTAATTTTCTCCCTTTGGCAATCCTAAATCTTTAGTGTCATTCGTTCTAGCTCATTCATGCTTGGGTAGGGTCAACTTTGATTTTTGTAAGCCCAACCCAAACCTTAACTGAGTAGAAAAGGCCAGAGTGAACATTATAGAAAAAGCGAGAAAAGAGAGCTAAGAACATTATACACGGGTGAATTCATTCTTTGAGTGTAAACACTTAACTGAGTGGAAAGGTCCAAAGAAAACTTTAAAAATGACAAACAGAAATTCAACACATCCGACGCCAAGAACTTTAAGGCATAGGGCTGAAATCAAGGAAATAACCCGAAATTTCACTAGGGTTATGAGGGAAAGAACGGTTGAAATTATGAGGGAAATATCCATAAGTAGAAAAAGAGAGTTAAGGTATTCTTCTTGGAGAGGAGTGCTGGATATGGAAAGTAGTAACAATTAAAAAGGGTTCTAGTAACACCCCTAGGAGGGGAGAAATGAGGGAAAAAGAATACGTGAGGAAGAAGAAAGGGTGATTGAGCATATTTTTATTCACACTTAGCACCTCTAATCTTAGATGTATTGGATTGCATTCATGATTAAACCTACTATTTTAATTGGAATTTACCTAGTTGGGCTTTAATTGTAATTGTTGTTTAATTTTAGATTTTAAGCCTATTGACATACCTGTCTTGTTTGATGATATCTTGAGCTATATGTGGAAGATTTGGGTGATTCCAGTTGCGTTGGAAAGCTAAGATCTGGGGCTTTAATTTGATGTTCTACAAGATGGTATTTCCACGAGGGACGTAGGTGCAGTTTCATTTTGAAGTTGAGTTACGAAACCTGACGCGGAACAACATTGTTTAAGACTTGTATTAGTGTCTTGGGCTTGATACTTGTTAATCAAGGCCCAACCATTATTTAGATCTGATTAATCACGTGATTAGGAGTAGATCTATAAATAAGGGCAATTACTCTTTTGGAGGAGACCTTTCTTTTATTTTTTCAAGAATTCAGATTGGAGACTCTTGAGATTCTTTACTTTTCTCTCTTCCTCTTTCTTCTTCTTCCTTTACAATTTCATATATATTTTTTTTTGCTTCATCCTCCATGGAAGGCTGGAGATTAAAGATTGATCTCTAGTGTAATTCATAATGGTTCTTGAAGTTTTGATGCATAGTAATTCAGATTCTTTGTTTGCACAGGTTCTATCTTCCCTAATTTTTGAAACCTAGGTATTGATCTAAAAATGAATTGTTGCTTAATCCATTTCGTATTCTTTTCTTAACAAAGGATTCATAATTCAGTTTGCTTAATTCTGAATTAGATTCAAGGTTGCTTAATTCCAAAATAAGAAATTAGGATTCATACAAGTTGCTTAATTTTTGTGTGATATTCAAGAATTAATTGATGCTTATTTTGTTAATTCAAATTTGTGAAAGGATTTAGGATCTGTTAATTTGTTAACTAATGATTGAATCAATTGTGAAAGAGTTAGGGATTGATTTGTTTTCTTGAATTGTTTTTTTCTGAATTTCGAATTCTTGTTTTTGATCTTGAACCAAAAACAATCCCCCTTGATGTTAATCTTGAAATTCTTGTTGTTAATCTTGAAATTTTGATTTTACTATTGAAGATCTTTGGGAAAACGACTTTGGGTTAATTCAACCCTTACCTCACTTTAAATCTTTAAATATTTTATTGATTGGGTACAACCTCGATCAAAAGGAAAGGAGAATGAGTGAGAGGGGAAAGAGAAGATTACTATGATGATAGATATGAAAGGGTCATAGGAGGAGAAGGGAAGAAAGAGGAAGAAGAGAACCTAGGAGGGAGGAAGAGCCTAGGAGAAAGAGTAGTCTTAAAGGAGTTAAGGTTGAAGTGCCTACCTTCCTAGGAAGGAATGATGTTTGAGCAATTATTTAAAGTGGGAGTTAAAGATTAGAACAAATCTTTAGTAGCCACAATTATAATGAGGAAGAGAAGGTCAAAATTTCTTCTTTGGAATTTAAGAACTATGCCTTAGTTTGGTGGAACCAACTTCAAAAATGACTGTAGAAGGAGTGGACTTCCCTTAGTTTCAACTTGGGAAGAAAATTAGAGGTATCGTGAGAAAGAGGTTCATTCCTCACATTACATTAGGGAGTTGCACACAAAACTCCAAACACTTAAACAAGGTTCAAGAATGTTAATGAATACTAAAAGGAAATGGAACTTGCCTTAATTAGAGCCAAACATCATTCAAGATAGAGAGGTTATTATGGATAGGTTTATCAATGGCCTAAATTTTGACATAAGGGACATAATGGAATTGCAACCTTATGTTGAAATAGAGGACTTGGTTCACCAAGCCATAAAGGTGGAAACCCAACTAAAAAGGAAAGGAAGCTTTGAAATAAGTAGGTCTAATTACCCAACTAAAATCAACAAAGAGGTAATGAAGAGAGATGAAAGAAAAACTCAAGATAGGGAAGAGCCCAAATGGCCTAAGGTAAATTCGAACCCTAGCTTTTCTAAGGTTTAGAATGAGAATCCTTCTACCTCTACCCGTGAAAATTAAATGCTTTAAGTGTTTGGGTAAGGGTCACATCTTCCCAATGTCCTAATAAAAAAGACTGTGTTAATAAAAGAAAGTGGGGAGTACAATAGTGCAAGTTCTCCATAGGCACTCTAGTTGTCAAGTTTACATTGCAAAGAGTATAGAATGAGGGAAGACTAAATATATTGCAAAGAAAGAAGTCCATGATAACACAAAATCTAATGAAATAATCAAAATAGAGTAATCACTAAAAAATAAGGATGGCCATATGTACTAATGTATTTCCATTACTAACTGTAGTATGCTTCAGTATTAATATAAACAAATAGATTTTTGTAAATTGAATTTGTTAATAGTGGACAGGAAGGTTGAGTCAAGAACTCCAAGATTATTGATAAAATTTCAACTGCATTCAGATAAACATGAGAGACTAACTCTAACAGTGTTGACCAAGAGATAAAAGTTAATCATGAAATATGCAATACAACACCTATCTGGTAGATGTTTCTATATTTGAAGTATAGAAATGAAGACATCAATGAGCTCCTAACACCATTTAAAGGATTTCCTCAATGTTGCTTAATGTTTACAGTTTTCCTTTACTCATCTTCATCTTGATGTGAAATTCTACTATCCAACATCCTAAATATGGAAATTCTCAACATCTTTTAGTTGTAAGCTTAAGAAGAAAATAAATCTTGTAATCATTTCTTTTTTCATCAATATTTCATGAGATCATTCATTCTCAATTCCTCATGATTTGCTTCTCATGGAGGATACACGTGGTCCCACACATAAAAAAATTCTCATAATTTACCATAATTTTCACTAATGCTTATAAGTTAAAGAGAAAAAAAGGACAAGAGAGAAATAAATTATAATAACACCTAAATAGAAATAGAAGAAAACTCTTACTTGCTTGGTTAATTATTTTTGTTGGAGTAATAATATGGGGAACAGCTCCAATGCAGCCTCAATACCTTTGATAAAGAGATTATTATAGGCACTGTGATCCTCTCCTTCCAATATTTACTAATCTCTTCAAAAATCTCACGTGTTTCAGTTGAAGGCAAACCATTAACCACAATATCAGCATCCCAAACAGCTTCCTGCAAGTTTGTCACCACCTTTAAAGGACAAAGTGGGGTATCAATCATATTCAAACCAAAACCATCTTTCAGAATCTGCATATCCTAATCTGCATCTTGTCCCTGAATTGACCATAAGTATCTTGTAACAAAGCTGCAAAAACACTTCCCCAAGCACCAACTCCAACACTGACAATTCTCAAGGAAGTTCATGTGGGTTTGCCTAGTCTTATTTATTTTTTCAACAACTACCTAATGGACCCAAACACGAAATTTCAAATAGAACTCACACAACTAAAACCAAGTACTTGAAAATAAGAGTAAAGTAGCAATAGCAACATTCAAAACAACTCGTATAATATGATGGCATGGTATGGATAACCAAATGAATGAACCTTCTAATTCCTTGCCACTTGCAGCAGCTGCAGTTAACCTATCTTCAATCTGTTTACGCAACCCATTTCTCTTGTCAACTATCAAAATCATCCAAGCTGTGATTTATAAATATACCAAAGCTGTGATTTAATAAATTTATAATGCACTCATTTCCAAGTCTTTCAAATATACTCCAAAATAAATATTTGTAAAAATAAACATACTTATTATTCCCCACAAACACCAAACAGCCTATTCCACAAAAAATTAGCATTATGATAATGTAAAAACAGATGTATAACTGAAAGAATAAGGAAGGAAGCCTCTCAGCATACCCATGCTTTCCATTTGAGGAGCTTCACCTACCATGACTAAATAATTCGAAAAAGTGGTTATTAATTGTTATGCAACCTCTTTCTAAATAATTCAACAATGTTCTTACCAACTCTAAAATTCAAGAACAGGTAAAGACTTTTGAATTGTTATGCAACCTCTTTCTAATTTTACCTAGTCTATATAACTACGAACCAAAAGAATTATATGTCCCTGAGGAATCAAGGAAGCCTAAAGATGTATTGTCAAACCCTAGGAAAAGGACCCACAAAATATGCTACAACCTAATATAATCTACCTTTCTTGCTTTTCATCTACGATATGTTGCCTCAAATATATCCAAGCTTCTTTTTTGTATCAAGCAAAAGTAAACAAGAAATCACCAAAATACAGGAACTTTGAGTTTATGAACATGTTTAGTAACATGCAGATTTTAAAACATAGATTATCTATTTTCAAGAGCCCATATTAACCAATAAAGCATTAAAAAATTTCAACTCATGGGAAGGTACAATTATCCTTTTAAAATATTCATGGTGGCATCTAGGACAAACACAAACCCACAGGAATACATTCCTCAGTTTATCTCATTATAATATACAATATATAATAAGCTCAACCATTCAACTTTCAATCTCCAAAATTATATAAGCAAACTATGAAAAAGAAGATTTTTGCTTCCATTACATCATTTTTGTAGATAGATGAGCTCTTCAAGCACCAAAAGCATGCAAGGCAGTCCTCAAGTGGCTTGATCAACTGAGAAAAGAATAAGAGGTTAACACAGCAAGTTCTTAAGCTTCAAGAACACAAATAATTAAACAAAAATAAATCACAGGTAAAATAGAGTAGAGTGTGAAATCTAAGCAGAAACACCATTCTAGAAAAGTTAAAGTATGCCAAAACTCCAATGAACCTTATAACCAAATTGAAAATTCACAAATTGAAATCCTAACACTTCATCATCGAAACGGCACATAACTCACCTAAGATTAACAAATATTCGTTGATTGAATCCTCTATCGGGAATATTCGAGGAAAGTGGAAAAAAAAAATCCATGGGAAACAAAACCTCAAATGCTCATTTGAAAATCTAATAAATGGGAATAATCAAGTTGAGAGCATCAGAGTCTACCCAAGCCATCATCACGGTTGTCGTTAGCTGCTCGCGGTGGAGATCATTACGCAGGAGACGGTTTGCAGCGGTGGAGAGAGGGAGAGACGGTGTGCAGCGGCGGAGGGAGGGAGACGGTGAGCGCCAGACGGAGAGAGGAGAGAGCTCGTTAGGGTTTACAAAGAGAAGCCACATATGCAAAGGAGGAAAAAAAGATATAAGCATAAAAGGGGAGGGCAGCGCGAGGGCGCTTCTAGCAGCGCCCTAAAAGAAAATGGGTTTATTAGAGCATCCTCTTGGAGCGCTCTAAAGTATCTAACTAAAAAAAATGGGGGTATTAGGGCACTTCCAGGGAGCGCCCTATACTTAAGCAAACAAAAACGTGTGACATAAGAGGGCGCTTCTGGGAGCCCCCTTATCAAAGAAAATAAACAAAAATACAGGGCGCTCATATTGAGCGCCGTAACTGTAAATGGTAAGGGCGCTCCTGCCCAAATTTGAAGCGCCCTAACGTTAAAATGATCAATTTAAACGCTAATCAACACGGGAGCGCCCTAAAATAGGTGCTTTTATATCCTAAATTTGGCGTAGTGGGTTGATGGTTTAACACCCAATTATGATAGAATTTGAATTTTTTTTTCTTCCTCACTTGTATTCTAAATGTTGATTTGAATACACTTAGCCTTGAGCTATTTTTCCTCCTTATAGTGTGACTAGAGAATGGTTGATGGTGTTTTCCCAAACCATTTAAGAAACTTATCTAGCTCCAAGAGCGGGTGACGTTTCATCACTAGAACTTTTAAGCTAGAGGAATTGCATCTACTTCCTACCTCATCTCCATTTTCGATTTCTTCTTCACCTTTTCTCTCTAATTTCCATTTTTTCCTTTGTTTTGTTTTGGACCTGTGACCTAACCCATTGCACATTTTGAGTTGAATTTTAGATTTGCAATTCAACTGCTATCATGAACCAACCGGTCCTTAATTTGTTTGTTGATTTAATTATATAATATAATCCTCAAAATTTATGATCTAAAGATCACAATAATTTGATAAAAAAAATTATACTTAAAGATCTTATTATTTTTTATCATTAAAAAATTAAAACGAGGCATCTTTATTATATGTAATAAATACCAGTTTGGGTACTTTCTCCTTCTTAACCATTCATCTACACATGGCCTCTCAGTGCTTATCAGCACCTAGGCAACCGTCAACCGAGCAAGACTAAATTAATATTACCATCCCCTCAAAGACAAAGGTGGTCAAAATCAAATTCTACTTGGAGAAAGCGCAGCAACTTTGCAGTTTCAAAGACTAACTTTTTTTTCCGTAAAAAAAAAAAGTTAACACACGTGCAACAAGGTATAGGTGTCTTATGGTCTCCAATTTCCATTCAATTGACTAATCGCTTGTTTATTTTAAATTTCAACGGTATAAAATCATGGTTTTGCATAATTAATTTTAAATCAATTTCGTTTAATATATTTCGTAAAATGTGTATCATTCATCTCCATTATTCATTTCTAGAATCAATTTTATTTAACTGTGAACTAAACAAACTCTAACATAATCCCTTTTTTTTAAAAAAAAGACTCCCTTTATTTTAAAATTAAGTATCTTTTGGTCAATTAATTTTGATAAAATATGTTTTAAGAATTGACTTATATTTGAGAATATATTGTAAAAATAAATTTAAGAATAATATTTGAGAATGATGGCAAAATATAATTATTTTTAAAGTATAAATATATTATTTTTTGGTTAAATATGTTTTTAGCTCCTGAAATATAGTCAAGATTTGGTTTTAGTCCATATAATTTAAAATAAGTGATTTTAGTACTTCAAAAATTGAAAATACACCAATCTAGTCATTGTTACACAATTTCATTACATATTTATTACGAAATTACTACGAATTTTTATCCATAATTGAAAATGGGGTATTTTCATTTTTAAAGGCAACCAAATCTATCAGTTTAAAATTATTGGAACTAAAATCAAATCCCAATTATATTTCAATGACTAAACATATTTAACCCTATATTTTATAAATTTTACATCTAGAATAAAAGAAATTTAACCAAAAAAAAAAGAAATTTCACATTTCTTAGACTTGATTTAGACCATTGCAAATTTAATTTTAACTTATGAAAATGAAAAAATGTGATTTAAAAAAGACACTAATTTTTATATTATTTCTACTTGTCTTTACTCCACGTTTTTCTCTATTTTTCTAATTATATATCTCAACATTTTTTTCTTTTTGGTCATGCTCACATTAATAAAAGATATAAATATGATGTAATCAAAATGAAAACACACATACGTACTGTATTTTCAAAAGAGATTTCTATTGCGGGGTACAACTATCCAAGTCTCCCACCAACCCAACTTCCTCTCCCTTTCCTTTCTTGTATGCCGTTTACACTATTCCTCCATTCTTCTCCTACCACCTATTTCAAACAAACTTCCATTCCAACCACCGCCACATGACTCCTCAAGATTATATACCTACAACTATATTAGGTAGGCACGAAAACAAATCTAATCTAATCTTTACAAAGTTATAAGTTTAAAAATATTTTTTTGCCATTATTCATGGTTTAAACACTACTCCCTCCGCTCTTTTTTTTTTTAAGAACCTTTTCGAATTATTTAATGCATTAATTATTTTTTTATAAAAATTAAATAAAAATAGAAACACTTTCAATAAAGTTTCATTTAACAATGGACATTATATAGATAAAACTAGATGGATTATATCAAGTTGAGATGAAACTGCAATTCTATTTATTAGAGACGAAATTTAGAGACAAACTTTTCCATGTCAAACATATTCCATCTCTAAATAGTTAAAACCATTTTGGAGATGGAAGTTAAAGATGAACACTATCTATTTCTGATGAATTTTATCTATGATTCTGTCTCTAAATTACAAAATAATAATATCAATAGTAATATTAATTTTAGAGACGCACGTTAGAGATGGAAATTTGCCTATTCAATAATATATGTCTCTACTAACTGCTCAATTCAAAAAATTAAAAAACTAATGTGTTAGACATGGAATAATTTTGTCTCTAATCTTCCTTTTAATTAATTTTATAACTAAATTAATTTATTATGATACCATATTTAACTATACCATCAAAGTGAAAACCTCTTTCAAACCCTTTCATTTATAATGTGTTTTATTTAAAAAAACAATAACTTCTTATTATTATTATTATTATTATTATTATTAATAATAATAATATAATAATAATAATAATAAAATAGAGTGGTAAGATATGTTTATGTCTTGAGGAGAAATAAAAACAATAGATTCAAAATATTAATAATAGTTTTTGACAAAAAAAATATTAGTAATAGTTAAGAATCTATATATTATTATATTGTACAAGAGTGCATTTTATACTTTTTAAAACCATTTTAAATTTTATATATAATTTAAATTGTAAATAACTAATAATGTATATGTCCTGTAATTTTTTTAAAGATTATGTTTAAAATATTGTATTTTATTTATATTTGTTAATCTAATTTACCTAAGTTTAAAATATCATTTTCATACTCATTCGTATTTATCTTAAACTAAACTGAATTAGGTTACATAATATAAATGATTTAATTTATATTAATATAACCAAACTCAATTTAATTTATTGAATTTATTGGCTTACATTTCATTTGTTTTTTTTAAATATATCTTAACAAACATAATTTATGTGTGTGTATATATAATTTACATAAACTTTTAAAAATTAAAATCTAAAGATTCAATCTTTTAATTTAATTAAACTTCCATCTAAAATCAAAATTTACTCTATTTAATAATTTTCAATAACTTTAATTAATAATATATATATAATATAAAAATTAATAACTAATAGAGCAGTACTATCTCTGCACACCTACTCTCTTCAAGTCAAAAGCTATCAAAAGCTATTGGTTGTCTCTCAACGGTAACTAAGCTATCCTCAACGGTCACATTTCTGTATGCTATAAATAGCTTCTTACAAGACGTTGAAGGTGTCGGCCATATTCTCAAAATATATATTCTAAAGCTGCTGACCATCAAGAGAGAAAAAGGGGCTGCCAAAGAGAAAAGATCAAGAAAAGCTAGAAAAGCCCATCAGAAAGAAAAAGAGAAGAGGATCAACAAAAAGAGTGAATCAACCATTTTTAAAAGAAAATCTTTCTAAGCCAACACTCTGCAGAAATTGTATATCATTTCCTTGTACTTAGAATTATTCTGTGTATCTTGAGTTATTCTCAGTTATTCCTTTGTACAAGAGAACCTGAGTTTAAGTTTCATTGAAACTTAAACCAAACACATTTGTAAACACTGTTAAAGTGTCTGAGAGCCTGGAGAGGCTTGGAGAAGAAAGAATACTTGTTTGAGCCTGGAGAGGCTTGTTTGTAAAAGAATACTCGTTTGAGCCTGGAGAGGCTTGTCTGTAAAAGAATACTTGTTTGAGCCTGGAGAGGTTTGTCTGTAAAAGAATACTCGTTTGAGCCTGGAGAGGCTTGTCTGTAAAAGAATACTCGTTTGGGCCTAGAGAGGCCAGGTGTGCAAACAATACTTGTAATCTTGCGGGATTAGTGAAAATCCAGTGGTGTGTTCGCCCTGGGACAAGACGTAGCTCACTGAGTCATAGGGTGAACCAGGATAAATCTCTGTGTTAAGCTCTCTCAACCCTTTACTCTTTATTTTCCGCTGATATCTGTTTATTTCTAACTGAGGAGGGTTCTGAAAAGTGAGTTTATAATTTGCGCAGCGAAAACATTTTTGTCTCTTACGCAAATCATTTCAAAAATCAATTTTACTGGACCTGCTGAAGTGTTTCAACAAGTCTCTGAAAACTCATTTTTCAGCAAGTTGTTTGAACGTTGAAAATATCTTTGCTTGTTTCAAAAGGTTTTCCAAAAATCTGTAAAGATTATAAAAACACTATTCAATCCCCCTTCATGAATAAACCAAGTGAATTAAGAGTAATAGACTTCAAGAAGTTTAGGTGTTATCAATTTCATGATAAGTTATGCGACAGAGTAAAAGATGTGCATAGGAACTTATGAATATGCAGAAATTAAAAATTTATTATAATCATTCAAAATTTTAAATATTTCTAAAAGTGAGAACTTTGATAAGGCTCTTTGATAGTCAATGGCTTTCAATTTGATCCAGTCTCAGCAGCACTGGACGCTTCCTTCTCTGCCTTCAGCTTTAGTAATTCCTTCTGAGCACACACATGCAACCTTCTCAATTTGAAAGCCCCAAACACCTTCATTAACCTTCCATGTGCACCGAGAGAATGAGAGACTCTGGTCTCTTTCTTTTGACTTGAGAGATTGAGGGTGCGTTTTCAGCCAAGTCTTTTTCGTCAATTTCCTCTACAATGGTATATATCATATGTTCATAGACAGCAGGAGTGAAGAAGGAAGGAGGTGCCTGATCAAAGAGTTCATCAATGGGAAATACCTTGTGCTACAAGATTTTCATGATTATTGTATTATGGGGAAAATCTTCAGCAGCTTCCATTGACCTTCTGATCATATGGTAGAGAATGATTCTATGAAGGTTTCAACTATCTTCTGGAGAAGATGAATCAACACAAATCTCTCCAGCTCGGAGATGAGAACCTTTCCAAGGCCGTGGTGAGACTTTCTCTTCACTTGCCCTTAGCCTTGACTCATTGCAGCAGTTAATGATTGTCAGCAGAGTGCTCGGAGTCTCCAAGAGTTGTGAACACTTTGGAGCTTCAAAGATTCTGCGACCAAAAAGCATCTGGTCATACATCCACATCCCTCCATTGTCAATCTCCCAGTTGGGGGCAAACTGAGCTCCTCTTGCCTGAACACCAATAACTTTCTTTAGCACTTCGAAGTCCACTCTGAAGTGGTCTACCCATAACAGAGGTTTTCAGACCACAGGAAGTTTCTTCACAAATACTTCCAAGTTGTTCCAGAACTCCAGAAACACTCTATTCATGCCAAGGAGAGGAAACAATTCTCAAAGAAGGGAGCCCAGCCGGCAGCCTCAAAGATTCTGAGATGTTGTGCCCAGTCCCATCAAAATCGCTTAATCTTACACTTCTTGTGGGGGATAATCCTTTCATCGAAACGAGATGATGCAGGCATGTGTGAAGCGACGGATTCTGCAGTAATTTGAGAATATTTTGAACCGAGAAGGAGAAGCTTTAAAGTTCTTTTGAGAGATTTAAATTCTCTTGGATACGAAGGAACCTTTTCTGATTGTAGAGAGAGGTAGTCTTCATGCTGAACTCACATTCTCTATAAATAGACTCATCATCAGCATTGATGACAACGATTACTTAACTGCGCAGATTTGGAGAATTGTGCATCGTGCATCATGGAGTGGATAGTTGAAGAGCCATCTGTTACCAAGAGCCAGTTTACGATATTTTCAAAAACGGTTGTGAACTTAAAGCTTTTCATATTCTTAGTAAAAATAATTAAGATAATTAAAGTAATTTTTCAGCTCATACACGATTCAGAAGGATTATCACAAAGACACCTACCAAGATAATTCAGAAAGTACACATCATTCAGGCAGTATATTTTCATAGAGTCTAAGATAGGAATGATGTTACCATACGATGAACTCTAAGTAAGATTGAGACTCAACATTGCTTTCTGAATTGCTTCAGCAGGTCAAGCTTAGAGCTCTCAGTATGTATACTCTCTTTCCATTCAGCTCTCCACTCATCCATTCTTCTTTGGTTATTCTTGGAGTTTTCCTTGCTTTGTTAAGAATATCTGCAAGAAAAATAATGGACAATTTTGGTACCCATACTTTCTTGGGTCCACCAGGGTCAGTTACAGAATAGGTTCCTCATTTTGCTTACATTCAGATTTGAATAGTCTATTTTTATCTCAATGAGGACACCCATCACCTTTTTCTTTTCCTTTTTAGGCTTATCAGAAGTTGATGTTTTAGATGATGGTTTTCCAGAGAATCCTAAGCCTCTTTTATCATTTAACCTTTTCTGAGTTTTCAATAATCTGTCAAGATTATTGGTTCCTTTAGTAAAGTTGGCCATGTCTTTAGTAAGTTCTAAAATCTGTCCTTGAAGACCCTATTTTTCTTCAAGTAGATTTTGGAGCTTAGCATTCTCTTGCTTCAGAAGCCCTTTTTTACGTATAAGGTTTTCTTTTTCAAAATCCTTATTTTTAGTGCATGCAGCATCATAGGAACTAGAAAGTTCCTTATACTTTATGAAGAGTTCCTTAGTTCCATCAACTAAATCATCATAATTATCAAGAAGAGTTAAGGATGTTACCTTAGAGTCAACATTTCCTGATTGATTTGCCATGAATCACTGATTCTCTTCTTCTGTTGAATCCTTTCCACATTCAGTGGATTGTTCTTCTTCTGTCAGCTCAAAAATCTTCATTTTCATTAAGAGAGTATAAAGCTAGCAAATCCCAAATTTCTTTGGCAGAGTTGAATCCTTTTACCAGTTCATACTCATTTTGTTCAGAGAACAAATCAAGTAGAGCTTGGCTTGAGCATTGAGTTGATCTTTGATCTTTAGCTCAGAGGACCACTCAGCTTTGGAATTTGCATTCCATTTCTCATGGGAACATAATTACCATTAGCAACTATATCCCAGAGATATAGATCATTGGAGTCCATGAATAGCTTCATATGCTCTTTCCAGAAAAATAATCTTTTTTGTTGAAGATTGGGGGTCTTGTTACTGATGCTCCTTCTGAGATGTAGACATCATCGCTTGTTGAGGTTTCCATCTGAATCTTCTTCCCTCAGCACTTGTTAGATGCTTAACCCGAGGTTGAGCTCTGATACCAATTGTTAGGACCACAGGAAACACTAGAAAGGGGGTTGAATAATGTTTTTATAATCTTTACAGATTTTTGGAAAACCTTTTGAAACAAGCAAAGATATTTTCAACGTTCAAACAACTTGCTGAAAAATGAGTTTTCAGAGACTTGCTGAAACACTTCAGCAGGTATAGTAAAATTGATTTTTGAAATGATTTGCATAATAGACAAAAATGTTTTCGCTGCGCAAATTATAAACTCACTTTTCACAACCCTCCTCAGTTAGAAATAAACAGATATCAGCGGAAAATAAAGAGTAAAGGGTTGAGAGAGCTTAACACGGAGATTTATCCTGGTTAACCCACTGACTCAGTGAGCTACATCCAGTCCCGGGCGAACACACCACTGGATTTTCACTAATCCCGCAAGATTACAAGTATTGTTTGCACACTTGGCCTCTCCAGGCTCAAACGAGTATTCTTTTACAGACAAGCCTCTCCAGGCTCAAACAAGCATTCTTTTACAGACAAGCCTCTCCGGGCTCAAATAAGTATTCTTTCTTCCTCCAAGCCTCTCCAGGCTCTCAGACACTTTAACAATGTTTACAAATGTGTTTGGTTTAAGTTTCAATGAAACTTAAACTCGGGTTCTCTTGTACAAAGGAATAACTGAGAATAACTCAGGATACACAGAATAATTCTAAGTACAAGGAAATGATATACAATTTCTGCAGAGTGTTGGCTTAGAAAGATTTTCTTTTAAAAATGGTTGATTCACTCTTTTTGTTGATCCTCTTCTCTTTTTCTTTCTGATGGGCTTTTCTAGCTTTCTTGATCTTTTCTCTTTGGCAGCCCCTTTTTCTCTCTTGATGGTCAGCAGCTTTAGAATATATATTTTGAGAATATGGCCGACACCTTCAAGGTCTTATAAGAAGCTATTTATAGCATCCAGAAATGTGACCGTTGAGGATAGCTTAGTTACCGTTGAGAGACAACCAATAGCTTTTGATAGCTTTTGACTTGAAGAGAGTAGGTGTGGCAGAGATAGTACTGCTCTGACACACAGAATGTACAAGAGTTCCTTTTCGTGTACGTTGTTTCTTGAGACGCGGAAAGAACTCTGTAAAAACTTCCTTTTGTAGATGATGGTAGAAGACGTGTAGAGACCTTTAAGTCTTTACGCAGAAAGCCCTTCTGACTTTGACAGGATTTGCGTTGAACGTCTTCAGTAAGTCTTCTTAGCAACACAGATGATGCAACTCTTCAGAAGGGTTGATTAATTCTTCAGTAGAGTCCAAACACTTCAGAGAGTTTCTTCATGTGCTCATGTTGCCACGTCATCAAATGATGATTCAGATAGTATGTGTTCGACAGGTACACAGACTTCGGTAAGTGCAGATTCAGTACACACACATACTTCTGGAAGTTTTATGCGTGTCAGCAGGCTTGATCATTTTCAAATAGTTTGCTAAGCTCTTTAGTAGGTTGATCAATCCTTTTAGGTAGATGTTTCGGCTTTGTAGATATGTTCTTTTAAGAGTTCCTGAAACATCAAAGACAAACTGCCTTTCTCAGTAGCATCTGTTTCTTGTACAATCAAATTTGTTAATCATTAAAACCGAGGGTAATGAGTCTTGAGTTGAATTGAATACTTAATTTATATTGAGACTCAACACAACTCTCCCTAATGCACAACCGCTTACTTCCTTCTCCCCCCATTCTCACTCTCTCGGTTCCTTCCCTCTTAAGTCTTATTTCATCTCTTCTCTCATGTAGTATGTGGATCTACATATTTATATTCGTTTTGTTGCATTTATTTTTGTATTTTGAAGGTGTGCAACGGCAAGATTCGTGGTCGCGCACCGAGATGCACGAAGGCTACAATAGTAGGACGCGCGGAGGTTGCAATAGCAGGACTCCTAGCAGCGGCAGCGAGCAACTTGGTTGTGGTTGTGCGACGCTCTCTTCCTGTTTCATCTTCCTTTTTTTTGCCTATTTCCTTTTGTGTATGCTATTTCTTTTTGTTTTTTCAGGTGGTGGTGGAATGGAATAAGGGTGTTGCGTGATGTGATGGGATGGCTGCCTCTGCGGTGGTTGGGACAATGAAGCGGATGAGACAACCACCTATACTGTCTCTGTTTTTCTTTCTTCTTATGTCTTTAGTCTTTGTTGAACGTGGATCTGGATTTGCTTGTTTTGCTAAATTTTTACTTTTTCTTTACTGTTTTGGTCTTTGTATTTCACTTTTCTTTTTTATATGTATATATTCATACATGTAACATGTACACATAAAAGATTATAAATTTGTGAATTTTGTTTCCAAAATAATTTGTTTTATTCATATATTTTTAGTTTATGATAATGATAATGATAAGCCTACTTAAAAAAATAATGATAAGCATGAAATGAGTAGAAAGTATTTTTTTTGGCCGAAAAGGAGTAGAAAGTAAAATCTAGAAAAATGGCTAAAACAATTCTTAGAACTTGGTCTGTAAAATAATTGAAATGGACTAATTAAAATTTATAAGTCGAAAGTTTAAAATTGTTGGCGCAAGAAGAGATAAATAAAAATATCTTTGAAAGACAATAGACAAAAATGTTTGAATCGGCCTAAAATTGGCCCAAATCCGACTAAATCCACCTGATGAGACCCGTAATCCGTTATATCCGAAACCCGACAAAACCGTTTCATTATACGGTCGGGATTGGGCCATGAAATAATAAAGTCGGTTTTGGTCGGATTGGCCTTTTTGGGCCCGAATCCGACCAAATCCGACTGGTGGCCAACCCTAAAAAAATCCATAAGTTCCAGAGTTGAAGTAAATAGAGCAACTTTATCGGGTTTCAATAAGACCCGATGCTCAATGGGAATTTGCCATTAAAGCTCTGACACAATGGGGTACTTCACGAGCACCGGTGCTCAGTTGAGCATCAGTGTTTTAATTTTTTTGTTTTGTTTTTTTTTTTTGGGGTTTAGACCCCTAGTAATTTTTTTATTTAGATTTTCGGGGGTCTACCCCAAGTAATCTTTTTCTTTTTTTGTAAAGTGAATTTATCGGCGATTTAAACCGCCGAAAAACAATTTTTTTTTTACAAAAATTAATATTTTATTTTATTATTTATGAATATTATTTATTGATTATTAATTATAATATTTGTAATTAAAAAAATGGGTGATGTGTGATATATTTGTGGGACCCATTTAAGATTTTTGAATGGTAAAAAAGTGAGGTGATGGGTTACAGAAGAGATGAACTTAATAAGAATTTGCTGATGTGTACTGATGGGACCCATTTAAGATTTATGAATAGTGAAAAAATGGGGTGTTGGGATAAGATGGCCTTAGGCCATGAGCATCGCAAGATGCTTGGCCAGTTTAAGAACTTAAGCACATGGTGCTTACTGTCCCTATGCGATGGAGCACTTAAATTATTGGTTCTTATGTTAGCACTAGTGTTTATATAAGCAGTGATGCTTAACATTAAAAGAAAAAGAAAAAAATATTGTATGGTGTGTGATTGGTTGATAAGTTAATTATGGGGTCCATTTAAGAATTTTTTTAGAGTTGTTAGGATGGACATAAAAAGTGATTGAGTTGTTTAAAGTAATAAAAATAATATAATAGTATGGAAAATGTGAAAAATTATAAAATATTAGTTTAAGAAACTTTTAAGAAGTGTTGAGATGTAGATGACCTTAGTGTCTCTTCTATAGCAGTTCAGAACTCGAGGTAGATCCGCTTTTCACTTATTCTATTCACACAATCTGCCCTTTGATAAAAACATTTCATTAATTTTCACGTTTTGGTTTTAAACTTTTGGAAATTCAATTAATTTGTACAAAAATTTTGAATATATTTTTCGCTCATGCCTTTAATAATTCCTTCCATCTTTTTTTAGTTGCCATGTCTTGTTTGTCTCATAGAATGTGCTTTTGTGATGAAATCAATATATATGATTATAAACTAGAATAATTGTACGCTTATTTAGAAACTTATTACTAAACTTATAAGATCAATTGACACCTAAAGCCACTCAAATGCTTACATAAATGTACAAGAAATAGAACTTGTAATTTGCTATCTCATATTTATGGTAATCATTCAAAATTCACATGCTATAAAAATATATACAAATTACTAAGAAATTGATTCTAAAGGAGACAACTCAAGCAAAAAGTTGAGTTAAAAGGTTAGTACAAGTTAAAAGATAAGTTGATTGAGAAATTTGTTGAGTCTCAAGAAATTTTTTTAAGAATTTCTAAGAGAACTAATTCATCTTCCATGTTTTAATGACTACAAATTTAATTCTTAACACAATGGAAAATTGTCTATTCTATTAACAGTTTATTCTTATTTCAATAAAGTTAGACTCTTAAAAGTTATAAAGCTTTCTGAAGTGGCAAGCTGTCTGAAGAAGTGAAGCCATATGAAGTGGCAAGACTATCTGAAGTAGTGAAGCCATCTAAAGAGTCAAGGTTTCTGAAGACTGAAGTTATCTGAAAAGTGAAGCCCTCTGAAGATTTCTGACGTGGACATCAGTTTGACTGAAGACCCTTTATGCTCCTTCTCCAACACGTTTTTAAATGCTATTTTGAGCCATGCAGACATAAGCTTTTCAGCGTCTTTGAATTTCATGCACAAATGAGGAAAGTCTGTAAGAGCAGTTTTTGCAGAGGTCAGCGCAGTACTGCAACCTTGTACTGTGTTAGAGAACATCTCACAACGGACTTAATAGCATTAAATGCTATCTCACAGCGGATGTTTTCAAATGGACTTCTACAAATGCTTATAAATGGAGCTCTGCACAAGACAAAGAACAAGAACAAACGTGCATTATTCAGAAGCTCTTACGTTGCAAAATTTTCTGAAGAAAATTAAACTCTGATAAATTTCTTTTGATTTGTACACAACTTTCATATCCTGAGTTCTACTCAGTTATCTTGTACAAACTTGTGTTTAAGCTAGAACCGAATTGTAGTTCCTAAGCTTAAACCTTTTCTTTTTATACACTGGGTTTGTGTTAGAGCCTAAAGAGGCTTGACTATAAAAGAATACTTGGATTTGAGCCTGGAGAGGCTTTTCTGTAAAACAATATTTGGGTTTAGAGCTTGAAGAGGCTTGACTGTAAAAGAATACTTGTAATCTGTTCAGATTAGTGGAGAAAATCTAGCTGCTAGTTGGCACTCTGCGACTGGACGTAGCTCACTAAGGTTGTGAGTGAACCAGGATAAATTTCTGGCTGAGTATTTCTATCCCTTAACTTGTTCAATTTAGTTTTTAACTAACATCAAAGGGAATTGAATCTGTCTTTATAAAACTGAGCTTAAAAATATATTTCAGAGAACTCACTTTTACACTGTCTGAAAAATATTTCAGATAGAAGATAAACTTCAGATAACATCCCAGTTATCGAAATTTTCAGAAAACTCAGTTTTTGTGAAAAGGTTTCCAGAAAACTTAAAGTTTTATAAAAACACTATTCAACCCCCCTTCTAGTGTTTTCCGGTGTTTCTACACAATTGAGATGTCAATGCCATAATTTAGGCTTTAATTTTTATATATTAAAATAGATTTTCCATTTGAATGTTTCATTTAGTGTGTATGCTAGGATTTTTCTAACAATGAGTATTTATTACATTGATAAGACACTTAACATTATTTGTCTTATCATTTTATGTTTGTATGTCTATGTTTATCATATTATCAAACAAGTGATTCACTACAATATAATCGATAATTAGCGTTGGCCATAAGCCGACGCTACAGGGGAAAAACTGTCGCTAATTCATAATTAGTGACAACCAAGCGTCGGCTCCCCATTCGTCGCTAAAATGGGCGTCGTTAATGCAGTGGCGATGACCTTTTTAAAGCCGACGTTGTGTAGCATCGCCCTAGCCGTCACAAAGGCTGATGCTAATTTCATTGTCGTCACAAAATAGTGTCCTCTGTTGGCTGTTGCAAACCGACACACTGTAGCGACGACCATGGTTGTCGGAAATTATAGTGACGGCTCTTTTGCGTCGGTCTTACCGTCTCTATTTATGGCTTACTCATGCACATTTCCGGGGGGGGGGGGGGGAGATTATATGGTGTAACAATTACAAGCCAACATGATTATGGTGAAGTCGAAGCATGAATGTAAGGTGCAAACCCATCAGAACATAACCCCAATCTTACATTTCTTGGCTCATTTTCAAAATCTGGATACACATTATCAAAGTGTTTCCATGCTTCCCTGTCCGATGGATGACACAATAAACCAAAATCATTCTTGTTCTCATGATGCCATCGAATTTGTGCAGCAGATTCTAATGACGCATACAATCGTTGTAACCTTGGAATAATTGGCAAATAGAACATCTTCTTCACTGGAACATCTTTATATGTTCCCATCCCAACCTTACGTGTAACATCCTGAAAATTAGGGCCAAAAAAATGTAGTGGAAGCTTTAGGCTGTGAATCCCGCCAAGAGAGGGAAGTGAGAAGTAGGAGGAGAACTTGGGGGGTTTGAGTGTGAATTAAGACAAGAATTAGGAATGTATTAAGAACTATGTGTTTTAATAGAATTTAGAAGGGAAACCAGGTGTTAAGTCAAACACAATTGTAGAACAAACTTAGAAGAAATCACAGCCTGAGACGGAGAGAATTATAAGGTATAAGATGAGGGAGAAAGTAAGGGCTTTGAACGAGGGAGTTAGACTGAGGAGGAAGGGATTAGTTAGGGGATTGACGTAAATGAGGGAAGAGATTTGAATGAAAGGTGTTTTATAAGAGGAATTAGAAAGATGGAAGTCAAAACTAAGTTAGAAGCAAAGAAGAGTGATAATCAGGAGTTTGAGTCCTGACACTCTTGCTCAAGCGAAAGCATCGGCGAGAGCATCAGGCAGAAAGGGTGTTTTTGTTTTGGCAATCTCGCTCAGGGCTCGCTTGAGCGCGTCTGAGCGAGGTTGGGATTTTGTTTTGGTTTTTCTCTCCCAGGCTCGCTTGAGCGAAGACTGAGTGAGAAAACATAGTCAGAATGGGGGGTTTCTGGATGAAATTCCTCCCGATCTCGACCACCGCGTGCTGAGCGAAAAAGGCACTCTCGCTCAGCCCTCGCTGAAGCGCGCCTGGGAGAGAGCACGCTGACATGATCCCTTTAAAACGTAGTTAGGGCTTTTCTTTCTCATTTTCTTCCATTCTTTCACTTCTAGAGAAAGAGAGGTTTTCTAGAGAGAGAAAGCACTCTTGGATCCAAGAGGGAGAAGAGGAAGCCAAGGATTTCACCCTAACCTCCCTTCACCATCTCCCCTTTCTCTTTGAGTCCCCTTGAGGTGAGTATAACTCACACACCCACTCTCATTCTTGCTTGAATCCCTTGAATGAACCCTAATCCCTCTTTTCCCCTTTCTTTGGTCTTGTATGTCCTTGTATGATTGATGTTGCTCTATGTTTGACTTTGAATGGATAATATGATTAGAGGCATGAGTTAGGGCTTGTATGTTAGGGTTTCTCTAAGTTGCTTCATGTTTGAGCATTCATGGTGTACATGTATTTCATTAGCATGGTTAGTATTACATATTGGAAGTATGGAAAATTAGTTTGGCCTATGGCCACCCAACCCTAATTAATCAAACTTGACTTCGGTCCATAATAAAACTAAAATGAATTTGGCTTCGACCCAGAATAATTGGCTTCGACCCAGGTTATGAACTTTGGCTTCGACCCATATCATTTGGCTTCAGCCCAGATTATGAACTTTGGCTTCGACCCAGACATTCATGCATTAAAACTTGACTTCGGTCCATAATAATTGGCGGTAATAGTACCCAAGGAAGATGTTCCTTGTAGTCTGAGCTTAGGTCTAGCCTTAGAATCAGTGAAAAGACCCTGTTCTGTCGAGTAATACAGCTCATGCATTTTATATTCATTTTTGCTAAGCTTATGATGCTATGATGAATTGTGAACTCTATGTTGCATGACACTTACCTGTTTCCCCCACACTGCATGCTGCATGGTTATGCTCACTCAGACATTAGTCTCACCCCATGTTTGTGGGTTCATTTTAGTTATGCAGGACTGTTTGGCTGGATACATGGTTGGAGGGTGTGAACTCATCAAGTGGATCACTCCACTTCTTTTATATATTTTGAATCCCATGAGGGGAATTGATGTATAAATGTAATACCATGTTAAGTTAGGTTAGAAATTTCTATATATAAGGACGATGTATTTCTGAGCCACAAAGTGGCAATTGTATTATGGGATTTGTGGTGTTTGATTATTGTTTTCCGCTTATGTAATCGTTGGAGTTACCTAAGCATTTCATGAGTGTGTTGTTGTCGATATCGATAATGGCGCGAAATAGTTTCAAGAATTCGGGAATTTTACTTCCAACAGGCATTATTCTCGGATTTAGAAATTAGGACATTACATTAGAGGAACAAACCTCAGAGCATTACAAAACTTGCATTCAGTTAAATGTTTATCATCCTTGTAATACAACATGCACCCATTCCTAACAATCAATTTTTTTAGCCTTTAAACCTAACTTAGACACCAATTTCGTCACTTGATAATAGTTTTTTGAAATGTTGTTAGATTTTGGAGCTACATCAATTAGCATTTGCATAAAATAATCCAATCACTTTTTAGTAACATGCCAGTTAGTTCTAGCTGCTAATAGCCTCGAAGCTATTGATAACATAGATTCAGATGCTCCATCATAAATTGGCTGATTTGCAGAAATTAATAGTAAATAAGAAACTAGGAAAGTGTATTAAATATAAGGGATAAAAATGGAAAAAAATAAATAAGCTACAAGTTAGAAGTTAGAAACTTCTAAACTAAGCTTAAAGTTTGAACCTTACCAAACACTTTTATGTTGATCTAGCTTATAAGCTAGTTAAATAAGTTAAAATACAGATGACAAAAATACGCGCATTCATGGATATCCACGAATTTATTCCCAATGGATTCCCACATATTTATAAAATAGGTGAGAACAGATATTATACTACCCGCCCCATGAGTACAAACATACTGATTAAAATATATTTTCTATTAAATATATTAAATATTATGATTATTTTTATTTTATATTTTTTAATGATATTTTTATTATATTAACCCATTATGATATTATATAATAGTAATTTATAAGTTTAATTACATTTTTTGTCTTTATATTTTCACAAACGAGTGATTTTGGTCCCATATTGTTTTAGAGTGTGTTTAGTAAAACTAGCTGAAAAATTAGATGAAAGCTGAAAGGTGAAAAACTAGCTGATTTGATTGAAAGTGTTTGGTAAAATTAGTTGAAAATGGTAAAGTGACATACAAGAACATCATTAATTATTAAATAAAGATGAGTGGAGGTTGCTGAGGGATAAACTTGTAATAAATTTTCAGCTAGTAGGTGAAAAATGAAGTTTTTTTTAAAAAAACTACCTTGAGTAGCTTTTCAAGAAAAGCTAGTAACTACCTAAAAAAAAGTTACCTTACGAAACACTGGTGAAATGGTTTCAGCTATTATTTTCAGCTTTCGAGAGTGTTTAGTAAGTCATTTCAGCTAGCTGAAAGCTCCCGAGTTGTAGCTTAGTTGGCAACGCAGACTGAGATTATGGGAAGAGCTCCCGAGTTCGATCCCCACTAACACATTCTTCGGCAGGGGTGAGGAGCCTTAACTGTGACTAAGCTTCGAATAAGATTGCTCCTGGTAATTGGGGATACCTGTAATTTACACACAAAAAAAACTAGCTGAAAGCTGAAATTAGTAGTTGAAACCATTTCACCAATGTTTTGTAAGGTGGTTTTTCTTTTTGGGTAGCTACTAGCTTTCTTGAAAAGCTACTTGAGGTAGTTTTTTTTTTTAAAAAAAAAGCTCCAATTTTCAGCTACTAGCTGAAAATTTATTACAAGTTTATCCCTCAACAACCCCCACTCATCATTATTTAATAATTAATGATGTCCTTATATGTCATTTTACCATTTTCAGCTAGTGTTACCTAACACCTTCAATCAAATCAGCTAGCTTTACAGCTAGTTTTACCAAACACTCTTCATCTAACTAAAATTTCTTATTAAACACACTCTTAATTGCTCAAATCTAGTTCCTCTTCTTTTAAAATTGAACACATTTGACCAAGCAGTTAAGTTGTCATCCAATACGATATGAATTTAATAATATACACCGCCAATGTAAAGAAATTTTATACATGCATCCAATGGTGTGCCGCCACATCATTTAATGATATGACACATTATGTGTTAAATTCAATAAATGATGTGATAACACATCATTAAATGTCAATATAAAATTTCTTTATACTGACAGTAAGTATATATATATATATATATATATATATATTAAACTCATATAATATCATATTATATGACATTTTCTCCTTTACTTTATTTAATTTTTAAAATTTTTAATATTAATGGATATCTGCCTCACACGTGCATATCCGCTTATCTTAATAGGTATGGGTACGAACTAACAGCTCCCACCCCTGTTCCTGCCTAGTTAACATCCGTAAGCCAGAAGCTAACTTAACTTAAAGAGCTTGCCAAACACAAACTTTGTGATTGTGATTACCACATACTAGGGAAATCTGTTTGAGAGTTGGAGTCACCTTCACTCCACCGTTCTTCTCCGATCATGCTTGTTGTTGGGTGGAAAGCATGGCAATTGGCAGGAGGCAAGGTCTTTTGATTCTCGTTGTCATCTGGTGGAGATGGAAATTGGCAATTGGACATGGAAATGGCGGAACAATGCCATTTTCATTGGGCAGTGCATTATGTGGTGAAACATATTCACTGTCAATATGGTTTGTGAGACCGGTTCTATGGATGTCAACTTGCTCATATTCAAGAATTGCTACATAACAAAGGCCTTAGTAGGTAACTCTTCTCCATGCTTATCGTGAAGCAAATGATCCCACAAACCTCACCAGAATGGGTGCTCAGCCAGATGGATCTGTTTTAGGCATTTTGTCCAATAGATAGCTGGATCTGTTTCTGTTTTTGTTCTCTTTTAAATGTTAACATAATAGGTAAAAATTACTTGTACTAATAGTAGATCCAGAAAATAACACAACTCATCCTTTAGTGCCTGTCCTTGCTCAAACAATATGTGTTTGGTTTCATCTAGATCACATTATAAATATGGACCCAGACTAATGTTGCTTCCAATAGCGTTAGCCAGGTCAACGTGATTTTGATAGAAATCAAACACGTTGTAACACACTGGCTATCGGTCGAATACAGTATCATTGTGAAACACACTGGCTAAACCATACTCCTTGAACCTACTTTTATCGTCTTCCTAGCCTGTGAAATCATATGGGTGTTTTTGGTTTAAACTGGATTCACATTTTAAATGTGGATACGGGCATAAGCTACCATCAGTAGCTTTTACCCGGACCCCGGATCCACGTTTTGAAAAGTGATTTTGAGGTAAACCAAATACACACCTAGTCTTCCACATTAACAAGTTTTCAGAGCTATCTTTTACTTTGTCTGGCAAACCCTAATAAATTTAAGATAGGTTTGTATAATATTATTGTTATATCTTAGAATAATCTTTTTTATTTTTAAACCAATCAGAGATCATAAGATATAAAGATACTTTAAAACATTCCAAGATATAATAATGATATTATGAAAATTTTCCTAGATATACTCTAAAAGTTAAGTTCTGACAAGCAAGCCAAACTGCTACATTTTCATGGATACAACATCATGAATAGTGCATATGAAAGTCTACAGTAGAAGCATTAATTACAGAAAATAGAAAGCAAGCAATTCACAAGGAAATAATATAGCTTATGGAGATGGAGGCCAATACAGTCCAGCATCTTCAATACCTTCATAAACCCTGAACTCAAGTTCTTCTAGCCTTCTTTCATCTTCCCACATCCCATCATAACTCTCACTTTCATCATCATAGTATTCATCCACTTCACTATATGCAAATTCCCAAGCCAAATACTCAGAGGATCTGAGATATCTGAGCTATCTTCCCAATACATCCCTCTCGTAATAGCCTAGAACAAGGGGCCCCCAAAACCTTCAGTTTCGGAAAATTCTGCTTTACATACATGCTGTCAAGTTTGACACCCCCAACAACCCCTCAGATCCAAAATTCAAGCTTTGGACAATATGTTAGAATTTGAAGAACACCTTTATTGCTGATAAGATGATAAGCCATTTCAAGATGCTTGAGCTTAGGCATAGTGGAAGCAATTGCAAATGCTCATCATCTTCTAAGGGCTTGCCTGAAGTATCTAATGGGTGCATGTTCCGACACAAACCTTCTAGCAGTTTGCAGTTCTTGCCAATTATCTCTAGTGCAATAGGCACCAATTTTAATACAGTAGCTCACATCTAAGAAAGAAATCATAGAAAGCCTTCTAGTAATCTGTTCCACTATATAATCACTCATATTGCCTCCTTGGCAGGCGCAGAGTTTGAAGGGAGCCAGCACTTGCAAAAGAGTAAAAAAGGACACCACATAAGAAAGTTGGCCAATTGGACACAAATCCAGCTAATACCACCTAAACTAATTCTAGTGTTAACTCAATTTGGTTTTTGGTATTTAACATGACAATGAAAATATCAGCAGGGCTACACAAAAACATTAATTGTTGAATTTCAATTTGAACAAGCAGAATTACACAAGTTATAACAAATGTCAAATTTAGATTCTACTTTTAGCAATGAACAATATATCTATCAGTGTATTTAACTTGAATAGTTCCTCCAAACTGCATTAAACACCAAATAATGGGCTATGTAAACTGAAACTGTGCAAGTATGCTTACTTTTCAGCAATGAAAGTGAATATTCTCTCAGTCTGGAGACCAGAAACACAGAGCTTGCGGAGGGATCCAGAGCTTCTTGTGATCAGCATCTCAAGCATCCGGTCGAGGTGACGAGGCTCGGAGCGGCTGCTCCACTCTTCAATGTCTATCTCTTGCCAGCAGTAAGGTCCATTTACTGCTTTAGCCCATGATTTACATACCCTGGGGATCACTGTTAATCTTTCCTGAAGTGAAAGATTGTTGAAGATTACCCCTAAAGTGTCAGGTATTAATTCATCCCAACCACGAAATCAGACGCTAGTTCCATTTCCCATATATCCTACAAAGAAGAAAGTTTTGCTATATTATGCTCCTGTTTAGGACTCAGACTTATAAATCTGCACATTTAAAGCATTATACTAAGAAATTGAAGATTGAAGATTGAACTACTATATTATATCACATAAATGACCAGACTTCAAAAGATCCCTCACAAGCAGAAGAATGAATAGTTCAAACTTCACATTCTATAAACAACAGTAAAGCTATTCCTTTTAAAGAAGATTGAAATTTGGGAAATTTTTTTTCCTTTTCAGCTGAGCATTAAATTAAAAATGGCAAATATAAGACAATAAAATTTTGCAGCTTTACATGTTCATCTTACAAAGACACAATCCCGGAACATTTATCCATACATAAGTGATGTTTCGGAAAATACTAACAATTATATACCAGTCCAAGCCATTGACAAACAGAACAAACACTCCAAGCCAGTGCTAAAAATAAATGGTAGACTTAAAAAAAAATGAACTTCTAATTTCAAGATAGCACATCAAGAATACAGAAACATTTCCCCAGAATAAAGATTCCTTTCTTCTTTTTTCCCCTTCCTTTTTCAGTTCCCAGAAAAACCCAGAAGAGAGAGAGGAAAGGAGAAGAAACAAATCACTCACATAAAACCAAAAAGAATGGAAATTTACCAGTCTAAATCTTGGGGCATTGAGCGGGGTAATCCGCCACGTGCACCGGGAAAAAAGAGTTAAGAAGAAAGGGGGGGTAAAGGTAAAAGGAAAAAGACCCAAATCCACCCACCAACCCAAACCCTGAAGCTTGAATGCAACCACCAACAACACAAGAAGAGGAAGAAGAGTGTATGTATGTGTAAGTAAAGAAAGAAAGCTACTTGTAGAGTAGAGAGAGTAGAGTAAAGGCCTGAAACACCGGATGATGTTGCAAACAGATTTTCTTTTCCTGTTGAACCGAAACTGAGTTAGATATTAGTATTATATATAGGTGAAAAAGAAATGAGAGGAGGAGGGAAGCACCGGGAGCAGAAAATATCGGCTTTTTACTGCCACACTCAAACTGTCAAAATCGACTTGGCCAAAACGGAAAATTTTCAGAATCCCTTCCATTAAAATGTAATTACCTAATATAGATTATTAGTTTGGTTAATTATCTTTTTGTCCAATAATTTGGTTTTTGATCCTCTTTCATTTTTTTTAAAATAATATGTTTTTAGTTTTTATTTGACATATACTCTTAAGTCATGTTGCCAATTTTTACGGTTTTTTCATGTTAAAATTTATGGAAAATTCTAGCTAATTTTTCTTTAGAAAAATAGAGTAAATTCTGAAAAGTCATCATTTTTTATATAAAAATGTTGTTTAGAAAAATTTTTTTCTTTGTAATAGAAAAATCTGTATGAAAATTCTATATCATTTTAAAATCTAAAAGAAATTTTCTATAAATTTTGGAATGCACGAAAATATTCCTGAGAAAAATGTAGAGGAAAAGCTATGAGAAGCATTGTTGTGTTACATAATGGAATATAATAAATAATAGAGACTAAAAACTTGTGGTTTTAAGAAATAAAGAACCGAAATCAAGAACAAAATAAATAAAAAACATATTTGCCCTTATTAGTTTATATATTCTAAAATTTATTTTGAAAAAAAAAAAATAAAAAACTAGAGACGAGTAATAAATAATCAATTCTAATTTCTATTTGCAACGGTTGTTTTGTGAAAAGATTAAAAGATTAAAAAGAAATAAGGGCAAAAGATTTGTTTAGTGAAAAGATTAAAAATAGTTATTATACTTTTATATTTTAATATCATAATGAAAATATCAATACAAAATGAAAATATTTCATTAAAAAATATTTATTATACTTTATATTTCTAATATTATAAATACATTTTTTATATTTTGTATATATAGATCTTGATAAGAAAAAAAGGTATTGCTAATAAAGTACATTTATTACATCTTATTAAATATATTTTATTATTTAAAAGTAAATATAATTTTTATATTCTTCATGTAATAAATATTTATTTTAAATATTTAAATTTAAATTTTAAGCTTGTTTATTAAGAAAATGTCATACTAACTACTGTCCTAAGTGTGTTTGGATAGTGAATTTTAGAATTCCCAAAATTATGATAGGAAATGTTGAGTAAATAACAAGTATAAGAGTAATTGTAAATGATAAATCTAAAAAGTTAAACATACCATAGAAATGTTGAATTTTTTCTTTCATTATGTGTCATTTGAAATTCCTCCTATTTGTTATAAAGATCTCTCGTATTTTTCATTTGAAATTCTTTCTTTTACTACTTTAACATATGAAATCTAGTAATTTCAAATTACTCTATCCCAAACACAAGGTAAAGAAATGTGGTTGCTCCTGACTTATTTATAATCTAATATTTAATACATGTTTGATTCCCTTAATAAGGTCTTGGATTCAAGTCTTGTAGGTGAGAAAAAAAATGTGGTTGTTCCTGACTTATTTATAATCTAATATTTAATACATTTATAATAATATCCTAAAAAAAATATTTATAATATATTTATAATCTAAACAATTATATTTTAAATAATATTTTTAATTTTAATTTTTAGGGTCCGTTTGGTTTACAGTTGAGTATAATTGATTCTAAAAAATAAATAATTGAGATGGATAATGCATGCTTTACGAAGTACCTTGGACGGAAATAATTTAAAATCATTTTTCAAAACCATGGTTTTGTTTTACAAAGTACTCTATCTATTTTTTATTTGTTATTTTAATATTTAGGTACATGAATTCATAAATAGAATAATATATTTTGTTTTCATTGAAAATTTTATATATTTTTTATAACATATTTTAAACTTTAAAAATGGCAAATAATAGAGAAAAATCATAGTATAATTATTAAGACGACACTACCTAATGGCAAATAAATAGAGAAAAATCATAGTATTAATTATTAAGACGACACTACCTAACTACCCATGTGATAAGTGTGAGAGTGGAGGGAGTATCTTAAACAGTCGTCAGGACTTAGGATTTGCTTGCAAGAAAAATAATGAACACATTAATGGCATTTTAAGACGACACTGCCTAAGATTTGGCGCGTGCTTTGCGTTGTAAAATGACAGGCAGTAAATACGGTGAGAGAAGAACTAGTAATAACACTCATAAGTCACAGGTTTCAGTGTTTCACAAGTCATTACTGGGTTTGGGGAAATGAGGCACCGACACGAGTGGTTTCACTCAAGGGAAAAACGAGAAGGTTATAGGTCAATGGCAGTAGCAGTATAAGACCAAATCACTGTTCAATGTGGTCTTGTGCCTCTGACCAAAAGTCCTAGCTATAAAGTTTGTGGTCATGTGATAATGGCATGGCATGGGCTGGCTGATCAAGGTTGGTTAATTTGCTTAGTTTGAACCTCCATTTTCCTGTGTAGAACACTGAATAACATTGAGTATTGATAAGTAAAATCGTTGAATACTTAGTCATCCACTTGCGATGACATTGGACCGACACATAATGGGATCTGTAAAATTATCCATAATAGGTATGGTAATTATCCATTAAATGGGTATATGTCCAATTATCCGTATTTTTTAATAGGTACGGGTGTGAGTATGGATACTATGGTACCCTCTACCTTACCCATACCTACATTTATATACTCCTTTTGGTCTTATTTATAAGACAATTCAGACAAAAAACACATATATTAAGAAAAGTAATTAATTGCGTTGATTTTCAAGAAATTACTCTATAAGATTACAAGTTTACCCCTATTTAAATTAAACTCCACTACTATGGTAATTGTGTCACCCTTAAAATCTTTAATGGTCAACAAGGGTAAATATGAGAAAAAATAATAAATGATTCTAGATTTGTGCACTTTGTCTTATAAATAGGACCATGGAAAAGCTTCAAACAATTGTCTTATAAATAAGACCGGAGAGAGTAATATATAATAATGTAATTGTATATATGTATGATTAATTTAATATATATATATATATGTTTTTATATTAATTAATATTTTTCCCAAAAAATTAGATAATAATATATATTATATTCCAAAAAAAAATTATATATATTATTCATTTAATTAATTTAAATGTTATAAATGTTATAATTTTGTATCCTTAGACATTAAATAGAAAACTTGAACTAATTTCCATTTTTTCCTTCCATTGTTCTTATGTCTCATATTCCTCTTCCACATTATAAGAGGTTGTCTTACATTTTAAACTTGGATGATCTATGTATATTTTTTCATTTGTGCTAGAGTGTTTTTACTTGTTTTAAGTTAATTTTCATTTTTAAATCAATTTATTATTTTATTAGTTAACAAAAGTGCGGGTAATGGGTATGAGTACGAATACTTAAGTACCTAGCGGGTAAAGGTATGAGTAATAGAACTCACTACCCACGCGGGTATGGGTCTGAGTAGGGCATTTTTTTCTTTAAAACGCAGGTATGGAGACGGGTACTATAGTACCCCTACCCAAGTCCCTACCCATTACCATCCCTATCCAAAAGTACACAACTAAATAAAGGTTTGCTTCTAACGTGCACAAGTTATATGACCTCCCATAGCAGGTTCAGTAGGCTTTTCCTTTTATTTTATTTTATAATTTCGTTTTTTTTTTTTACGATTTGGTCATTTTTACTTGAGGAACGCAATCAGGATCAAGAAATTCGAACACACTTTTTTCCTCATCTCACTTGAGGCATTTGCCAGATCCCAGATGCTGCTACTACCTCTTTCTCTTGAATTTTTTTTTCTTTCACAAGAACAAACAGATTTCAAGTGGGGTTTAGGGAAAGTTTTAACCTTGAGTTCTAAGGAGGAGGACAATGCAGTTAGTTGGCTAGTAATGAAGAATTGCTTTGAGTTGAGGAGAGGTCATAAAGAGAGAGAGGGAGTGAAGAGGGTTTTTTTGTTTTGATCAAATGAGACAATTGATTATTTATTATTTTTATTATTATTAAAAAAAAAGAATGCTCCTCCTCATTGGTCAATCATCTTCCTCGCATCGCATAGGGCCTTTTCTGCAGATTTTGTCTAAAAATCAATAAGGAAACCGCAAACCACGAACCATGCATCATCTTCCTTGCGACCACAAACCATGGCAATGGACGTGATCGGTCCTTTTCCCTCAGATGAAAAACCAATAGTGAGACCATTGAACCACCACAAGGAGATCGCTGCCATCCCTCCTCCCGGCGAGTAAAGACAACATTGAATTAAATATTCATATATCTAACGACCAACAAAAACTTGTGTACCGATGCACAAGTTTTTTACGTTGTGCACCTTAGAAGCCACCCTAAATAAAAGCTTGCATCACAACAATGTTTTTCAGTCTTCAAATTTTCATAGTGCCCGTTTACTTTTAAGTCCTTTTGATTTTGCCATTTTACAGGGCAACAACCATAATTTCGTGAAATTGATTTAAATTATTTCGTCCAATATCCTTTATAAAATGTGTATCACTCATATTAAACAATTAATTTCTAGAATAAATTTTACTCAATTGTAAACCATATGGACACTTACAGTTGAGTAAAATCGATTCTAAAAAAAATCAATGATTGAAAATGAGTAATACATACTTTACGAAACATGTTTGATGGAAGTGATTTAAAATCAATATTATGAAATTGATCCTACATTGTTACTAACTTACTATATGGTAATCAAATATGCTAATAGTAATTGTGAAATTAGCTCATTTGAATTCATGATTCACTTCTAGACCAACTGCGGTTGAATTGTATTAAGCAATGCTTAAGGTTTGTTATTAAATAATTTATAAATTAAGAAATTTAATATATTATATTTAAAATAATTTTATATTTTTAATATGTAGCAAAAAGTTAATTGTTTTTATAAAAAAGTTTTAATTTTTTATGAGTATTTAAAAAGACGTTTATAAAATTTATGTATAATTGATTCATGTGGTATATGCCTACATTCTTTTCAAAGAATTTAAAAAGAAAAATCTTTTCGAAGAGGGTTTCATATATGTGGTATAGATAAAAAAAAGGGACATTTATTAAGAAATTAATAAAAGATAAAAATATTTAAAATAAATATAATATTTAAAAAATTTGATATATTAAAAATTGGGTAAAATAATTATTTCATCCCTATAAAATACTTGAGTTCTGATTTTCGTCCCTAGAAAATTTTTTTTTTTTTTCATCCTTATAAATATTTAAGTTAGTTTTTCAGTCATTAGTATCAACTCTACTGTTAATTGTGGATGTGTCGAACGTATAATAGTCACCAATACTTGAGAAATACCTGATATTATATAAGGGTGTTAGTGTCCATAAACTCATTCAGAGAGTCAAATTTCATGTCCGACTTGAACTGTAATTTTTTATACATTTCTTCCTTCCTATATGTCACAAATAAGATTTGAATGAGTTTAATTAAGAAATCTAACATTATTGTATAATGTGTCAGGGTACTGCATATAACATTCCTGACTGTGATGGACATTCGACATATCCGCAATTAACAATATAATCAACAGTAGGGACCAAAAAAATTAACTTAAATATTTTATAAGGATGAAAATGAAGAAGAAAAATTTTTCAGGACGAAAATCAAAACTCATATATTTATAGGGATAAAAAAGTTATGGAAAATGCTAACGAGTGTTGGGCCCTTCGTTAGTGTTGAGTCTAAAAAATATCATTAAGTATTTAATAATGATTGAGTCTCATTTTCCTATGTTTTTATATGAGTAACAATTATGTTAAAATTACAATTTCAAGAAATGCCTATGCTTTTAATTGTTTTTTTCATGTTTCAGCAAGATAAACATCTGAAGGTGATCTACTGCTTGAAGAAGTGGGATCATTTGAAGTGGTTTGTTCGTCTGAAGCATGGGATCATCTGAAGACTAGAAGACCATCTGAAGACGTGTGACGTGGCAGATTGTCTAAGATCAGAAACCATCTGAAGAGTGAAGCCCTCCGAAGATCTTTGATAAAGACTCAAGTCAGTTCAACATCTTCTGAAACAAGTCTTTGGTCTAACCTTATTAAGGCAAGCTGCTCAAAGACTTTCCTGCATATTTGAAATTCATGCACTAGAAAGGAAATGTCTGCAACACAGTCTTTGCTGTGCTCAGAGCAGAGACACACTGCACCATCTACCTTGTACTGTGTCAGAAGCTGTTTCACAACGAGATTAATAACATTAATGCTATCTCTCAACAGTGATCTCAACAGACTTCATCTCAAGAAAGTATAAATAGCTTCATGCACGTCCTTGCAAAACATAGAACAACCTAAGAAAGAAAGATCCAACACGCTGCAAGTTTTACGTTGTAAAACATACTCTGATATAATCATTCTCGTACAATAACTTTCATACCCCGAGTCTCACTCAGTTTATTTGTACATCATTCAGTTTAAGCTCTGAAGTTTCTTTTAGCTTGAACAAATTTCTTTCATTCTTAAACACTTGGGTGTTGAGCCTAGAGAGGCTTGTTTGTTAAACAATACTTGGTTGTGAGCATGAAGAGGCTTATTGGGAAACAATATTGTTGTTGTAGAGCCTGAAGAGGCTTGATAGAAAAGAATTCTTGTAATCTTCTGAAGATTAAGTGAAAATCCAGCTGCTATGTTTTGCTCTGGGACTGGACATAGCTCACTGTGGTTGTGAGTGAACCAGGATAAATCTCTGGCTAAGTTCTGTCTTCTCTAATCTATTTAAATTCAGTTTAAAGCTAACTAAAAGGGATTTGAAGTGATATAGATATAAAAGTTTTTAACGTAAACTAAATTTTTGAAAAACAAGTTTCTCAGTCTGAAGGTGCTTCAGATGATATATTAAATTTAAGATTGTCATTCTTCATCTGAAAGCTTTTGCCAAAACTCTCAATTTACGAAAAGGTTTCCAAAACGTTAAGTTATTTGAAACACTATTCAACCCCCTTCTAGTGTTTCCCTATTTATTTCTACAGTTGGTATTAGAGCTCAGCCTCAGGTTAAACATTTAACAAGTGCATAGGATAAAGATCCAGATGGAAACCTCTACAAGCAACATGCGGTATATCACAAAAGGAGCCTCCATCACCAGGCCTCCAACCTTTAATGGAGTGGACTATCACTACTATAGAGATCGTATGAAGTTGTTCATTGAGAGCAACAACATAGATCTTTGGGATGTTGTCACTGATGGTGACTATATTCCAATGCATGGTGGGTTGCCCATACCTAAGTTTGAATGACTATGGAGCAGAAGGCTCGTGTTTAGCTAAATTCCAAGGCTAAACTCTATTTGATTTGTTCTCTAAACCAATCTGAATGAGAAAGTTCATGGATGCACATCTGCCAAGGAGATCTGGGACACATTAGCATCAATCCATGAAGGGATTGAGAATGTTAAACAGTCCAAGATCAGCATGCTCGTTCATCAATATGAGATGTTCAAGATGCATGAGTCTGAAACCATTGATCAAATGTATGGGAGGTTTCAGACAATAACAAATGGACTGAGGTCTTTAGGGAGAACCTATGAATCTAGAGATAACAATAGAAAGATTCTAAGGAGTCTACCCAAAACCTGGAGACCCAAAGTCACTGCCATTCAAGAGGCAAAAGACTCAACTCTTTAAGAATGGAAGAACTATTGGGCTCTCTAAAGGTCCATGAGTTAGAACTTGGAGAAGATGAATCCAAGAAGAAATCACTGGCACAACACAAAAGCCAGACAGCTTAGGCATGGAAGCATGAATGCCATGCAAGCTGAAGAGACTTCAGACGGTGATGAAGAGTCTGAAGCTAGTTCAGAGGCAGATGAAGATCTTGCCCTTCTAAGCAGAAAAATAAAGAGAATGCTTTAGAAGAAAGGGAAGTTCAGAAAACATCAATCCTCTGGATTCAAACAAGGTAATTCCAGTAAAGATTCTTTTTCTACTGATAAAATTACTTGTTTTGAATGTAAACACCAGGACACTTGAAGGCTGACTGCCCCAAGCTCAAGAAACCTTCCTTCCAAAAGAAGAAATTCTTTAAGAAGAGAAGGGGCTGATGGCCACTTGGGAAGATCTAATGAGTAAACCTCAGAAGAAGAGGAGGATACTTCAGAAGAAGCAAATCTATGCCTGATGGCAATCCTTCCATCATCTGACAGCTCAGAATATGAGGTAATACCTCAACTCTTTAGGATCAGTATGATGATTTTGTTGAAAGTTCCAAGGAACTTTTCAATGAGTATAAGGAGCTCTCAAGAGCATTTACAGAAGTTAGCAACATAAATGAGATTTTAGAAGAGGAAAACCTTATACTCAAAGAAAAGCTTTGAAACAAGAGACTGCTAGCTCCAATGATCTTTCTAAGGAGAATCAAAACTTCAAAGAAAGGTTGAGGAACTCACCAAGGACCTAGCTAGATTTGTCAAAGGAACTGATAATCTCAACAGATTATTAGGAACTCAAAGACACTCTCTTGACAAAAGTGGCTTAGGCTTCTCAGATTATACATCATCCGACCTACTGTTTTAAAATTTTCTGATAAAGGTTAGATGAAAGGTAATGTGTGTTCCCATTGTGGCAAACCTACAATGTGTCACAGTGTAAGCACAAAAAGAAATCAAGGCCCAAATCTAACAAGAAAGGACCCAAGAAAATATGGGTACCTAAGCTTTTGATTATTCTTGTTGCAGATGTCTTTACTAGAACAAAGAAAACCCCTCAAATGGTACCTGGATAGTGGATACTCGCGTCACATGACGGAGAAGAAGGTCTTTATTCCAAAACCTTAGACCAAAGGAGGGAGGAGTGGTTACCTTTGGAGGAAACCAACAAGGGAAAATGACTAGCATAGGGACTATAGGTATATCTCCTCAATCCCTTATTAAAAATGTTCTTTTGGTTGAAGGCTGCAACATAACCTTCTGAGCATAAGTCAATTATGTTACAAGTGGTTATGTTGTATTTTTATAAGAGAAGGCTGTATAGTCAAGGACATCCTCAAATCAAACCCTCTTTTCACAAGAGAAGGCTGTATAGTCCAATTATGTTACAGTGGATATGTTGTATCTTTCACAAGAGAAGGCTGCACGTCAAAATGTGAAATGTTTTCTTTCTATAGAACATGAAAAACAGATTTGGCATCAGAAACACCTGGACATGCCAGCTTGAGATTGATCTCAAATCTAACAAAACATAACCTTGTTAAAGGCTATCCAAGCTCTCATTCAAATTTGACATTTTGTGTGAAAATTGTCTAAAGGGAAAGCAAACAAGAAGGCTCATTTAAGAGCAAGAATGTTGTGTCTACTTGCAGACCTACTTCACATTGACTTGTTTGGACCAACCAGAATAGAAAGTCTTAATGGAAAGAAATATGGTTTGGTCATAGTGGATGGATATACTAGATTCACAACGGGTAATATTCCTCAGAAGCAAGGATGAGACTTTTGAGAATTTCACCCAAAATTCTGTAAGAAGGTGCAAAATGAAAAAGGATTCTGCATATTGCCATTAGAAGTGATCATGGTGGATAGTTTGAAAACTCAAGCTTCAGATTGTTCTGTGATGAGAATGGGATCTTTCATAATTTCTTAGTGGCTAGAACACCTCAACAAAATAGGGGTTGTTGAGAGAAAGAATAGAAGCTTGCAAGAGATGGGAAGAACCATGCTCATTTCAAGCAACTTACCAAGATCCATCTGGGCAAAAGTTGTTCACACATCTCTTTACATTCAAAACAGAATTTTGGTAAGACCAATTCTCAAAAAGACTCCCTATGAATTGTGGAGAGGAAGAAAGCCCAACATTTCTTATTTCCATATCTTTGGATGTGAGTGTTTTATAATCAGCACTAAATATGATCTGGGAAAATTTGATCCAAAGTCAGACAAAGGATCTTTCATTGGATATTCTGAAACATCAAATGCATAAAGAGTTTATAACTCTAGAACCTTAACTGTTGAAGAATCCATTCATGTAAAATTCAATGACATGAAAGAGACTGGTAGGGAACTATCAGATCTTGAAGATGATTTTGTAGGTATGGGAGCTGAATCCTTCGTCTGAAAGGAAAGATGTCAAAAATGAAGAACCTTCTGAAGGATCATCTAAGGTCCATCTGAACAACTTCTAGTCAACCTTCTGAAGCTAGACCTCTTCAGATAGAGAATGTTGAGTCTTAGACAGAGAGTGTATTCCCTCACAGAAATGAGTGTAGATACAGATTCTCATCACCCCAGGGAGAAAATCATTGGTGATACCTCAGAGGGTGTAAGAACAAGATCCTGATTCAGAGATGTGAATAATCTTGCCCTACTTTCTGAGATTGAACCAAAGAATATTGATGAAGCTCTGCGTGATGAAGGGTGGATCCTAGCCATGCAAGAAGAGCTTAATCAATTTTGCTAGGAGTGATGTCTGGACCCTTGTTCCTAAACCCCATGGGAAAACAATTATTGGAACCAAATGGGTGTTTGATCGAGGTCGTACCCAATCAAATAATATGAATTAAGTGTAGTGAAGGTTAGGATAACCCAAAGTCGTCTCTCAAGGAATTCAATGCCAATTTCAGATAATAGATTCAGATGGAGTTTGATACTGCAGAACTCAGAAAGTAAGGCTTCAGAAAACTACTTTGGAAGGTTCACTTCAGCAAGTATTCAGCAAGTATACTTCAGAGGTACTCAAAATGCAGATTTTCATGAACTTTCTGAAGAGTGCAGTAATGTACAGAAACAGGGGGTTTTGATTGTTGTTTTGGAACAAAAGTTCGCAATTAAAGAAGTAAGAGTAAAACGATGTAAGAAAACAGATTGATTCTCTTGTTCTTTACAATTGGATTTCTTCATCAGTTAAAATGGCATTATTCTCAAGTTCCACAATAGATTCAGAACTAACTAAATAAGCATCAATTAATTCATCAATTATCCACTCAAGAACTAAGAGAACTTGCCAGAACTAAGCGAACTGGTTGTGAGATTTCTAATCCTTTTACTCCTGAATTAAGCAAACAGTTGGTTGTTTAGAATTAAGCAACTAAACCAGAATTCTAAGTGAAGAACAAAATTGGATCATCAACACGAGTTCAAATTCCAATTAAAGAAACCAAACCAGATTCTAAAGGAGAAGATGAAATTGAATCTACTACAGAAATTAAAATACGAATTTGAATTGAAATAAACCTCGGAATCCAATATAAATCACTCAAGATCAATCTCAGAAGTTTAGCCTTCCATGAGAGAAAGAACAACAAATGAAAATGCAGAAGGAAGAAGAAGAAGAAAAACCAGAGAGAAGACAGAGAGAACAAAGCGTCCCCAAAAATCTCCAATCTGTCCAAAATGAAAAGTGAAAGTGACGTCCCTAACAAAATCATAACTGCCTCTATTTATACTATTTCTCCTAAACCACCAAGATTAATCTAATGGCAGAGGTAGAATGGGCCCATACTAACAAGTTTCAGGCCCAAAATACTAAAACTACTTCAGCAAACTACTTAAGAAACTTGTTGTTCCCGCTCAGCTTCAGATAGCTTCTGAACGTCAACTTCAAACTGACAACTGCACCTTGTCTCTTGGTGGAATATAGCCATATATGCATATCAAATTAAAGCCCCGGATCGTAGCTTTCCAATGCCACTAGAATCACTCAAATCGGACACCTTTAGCTTCAGATATCAGGCAAACAAGACAGGTAGGTCAGTAGGCTTAAAAATCCGTATTTAAACAACATTTCTAGTTAAAGCCTAATTAAGTCCAATTTGGTCAATTCCATTTAAAACAATGGATATAATCACAATTAGAGTCCAAGAAAGCTAAGATTAATTATGCAAAGTGTGAATAAAAATGTGTTCATCAGTGTTCAGAAACAAGCTCCTCTGAAGAAGGAAAAGTGACCAGAAACAAAGCCAGATTAGTTGCTCAAGGCTACAATCAGCAAGAAGGTATTGACTTTACTGAAAAATTTGCTCCTGTAGCTAGGCTTGAAGCCATTAGAATTTTTCTTTCTTATGCAGCCAATAATGGCATCATATTATATCAAATGGATGTTAAGAGTGCCTTTCTTAATGGGATTCATTGAGGAGGAAGTATTGTTAGACAACCCCTTGGTTTTGAAGATAACTACTTTTTCTGAACATGTTTTTAACTTAAGAAGGCTTTGTATGGTCTTAAACAAGCTCCAAGGGCTTGGTATGACAGATTAAGCAGTTTTCTTATCAAAAATGGTTTTTGAGAGGGGAAAAGTAGATACAACTTTTTTTAGAAAATGTCTAACAAAGACTTTATTCTTATTCAGATATATGTTGATGACATTATTTTGGCTTAACAAATTCTTCTTTATGGAAAGAGTTTCTAAGCTTATGCAATCAGAATTTGAATGAGTATGATGGGTGAATTAAAATTCTTTTTGGGACTTCAGATTAAGCAAGAATCTAATTGTATATGGATCCATCAAGAGAAATATACAAAAAGAAATGCTTAAGAAGTTCAATATGAATGATTGCAAGCCTATGTCACACCCCTATACATCCTTCTGCCATCTTAAGTAAAGATGAAGGAGAAGAATTTGTTGATCAAACTATGTATAGAGGAATGATTGGTTCACTGTTGTATCTTACAACAAGCAGACCTGACATTATGTTTAATGTTTGTCTATTTGCAAGATTTCAATCTGATCCAAGAATTACTCATTACAAGACTTTGAAAGAATTTTCAGATATTTAAATTGTACTACTAATCTTGGTCTGTGCTATAAAAAGAGTAAGGATTGCAGGTTGGTAGGATACTGTGATGCAGATTTTGCAGGAGATAGAGTTGAAAGAAAATCAACCAGTGGAGGTTGTCACTTTTATTGGTGATAACATGATAAGCTGGTCCAGCAAAAGGCAAAGCACAATTGCACTCTGTTGAGATCTTGGCAAGTGGTACCAATATCGCAGCAGTATAATAGTATGAAAAGTAGGGGTTATCGGACCCATGAGGAATGGTACAAAAAATTGTTAGGACTCACGCTTATTGAGTAATGATTGCAATGATTGAGATTGTTTTGTGAAAAGTGAATTTAAAGATGCAATAAAGAATCTTGAGACAAAATAAACGTGGATGAAATTGAGCAGTTGAGAAGATAGGATTGAACTTCATCTATCGCACCCATATTGTATTTTGGGACTTAATAATGTATAGAATTTGTAGTTAACCATACTAAAGCACAAATAAATTTCATTCACATTGATTCCTCAAATATGAAATTCTCTTAGAACAATTCCCTAAAAACCGATCCCTCAGATATTAACAAATTGCCTAGATTTAGAAAAGTTGTTAAAAGCTATCAATAAATTGAACCCTATCCTTAGGAATTCAACCTATTGAGTGTTTTTACCCAAATCGGATTAGAGAACAGCTTCCCAGCTACTTCAAGAATCAAATCATAATTCCGTTACAAGAAGGGAATTAAGCATTAAGAATAGGAGTAAATGTTAGGACCACAGGAATCACTAGAAGGGGGGTTTGAATAGTGTTTTAATAAACCTTTTCTGATTTCGAAAACCTTTTAAAACAAGCAAGCTGATTTGAAAATATTTGAGCAACCTTCCGAACTGGGAAGTTCAGCAACTTGCTGATGCAACTTAGAAGGTTGTGTAAACTTGATTTTGAAAATACTTTTAGCGTGATAAAATTTTGTTTCGCAGCACAGATTAATAAAATCATTTTCTTAACCCTCCTTGGTTAGTTAAAACAGAATATAAAGAGTTAAGGGTAGAGATAACTTAGCCATAAAAATTTATCCTGGTTCACCCACTAACTCAGTGAGCTACGTCCAGTCCCAGGGCAACACTCCATTGGATTTTTCACTAATCTCGCAAGATTACAAGTATTATAAGAACCCAGCCTCTTCAGGCTAAACACCAAGTATTCTTTGGACCCAGCCTCTCCAGGCTAAACAAGTATTCTTTGGACACAGCCTCTCCAGGCTAAACAAGTATTCTTTGGACACAGTCTCTCCAGGCTAAACAAGTATTATTTGCACACCTAGCCTCTCCAGGCTCAACAAGTATTCTTTGTTCCTCTAAGCCTCTTCAGGCTCTCAAACACTTATCAGTGTTTACAATGATAGATAGTTTAAGTTTCACAGAAACTTAAACACAGGTTCTCTTGTACAAAGGGATAACTGAGTAACACTCAGGATACAAAGAATAAATCTAAGTACAAGGAAATGAACTACAACAGAGTGTTTTAGGCTTGAAAGGATTTTCTCTTATTGTGGCCAATTCACCCTTTTTGCTAAGACTTTTCTTCTTTTTCTGGAGAGCTTCTCTAATTTTTCATGCTTTCTTGTTCCTCTTTTCTTGAGCGTTTCACCTTTCTGTGAGATTTTCTATATGACTTGCTCTCTCTCGGGTGTTCTTTGAGTGGTTCCTCACTCTTCAAAGACTTTCATGGAGCTATATCTAGTGTCCAGAAAAGTATTCGTTGAGCATAAAGACGTTGAGAGACAAACTTGTGATAGCTTTTGACTTGAATAGAGTAGGTGTGCAGAGATTAGCACTGCTCTGACACACAACAGGTACAGAGGTTCCTTTTATGTGTACGTTGTTCCATGAGTCGCAGAAAGAACTATGTAAAACTTCCTTTTGTAGGCAAGGCAGAAGGCGTTTAGAGACGTTTAAGTCTTTGCGCAAAAAGTCTTCTGACTTGGACAGATGCTATGTTGCACGATTTCAGTAAGACTTCTCATCATAAAGAATGGTACACGTCATCAAGGGTTGAGAGAGTCTTCAGCAGATCCAAGTTCTTCAGAAAGTTCTTCATTTCAGTAGGTTGATCAACTTCAGAGAGTTGCTTCTTTCAGAGTTGCTGAAATACAAGAAAAATACCTTTCTTAGTATTACCTATTTTTATACAGTCTAATTTGTTAATCATTAAAACCAAGGATAATGAGTCTTGAATCTAATTTCAAATACTTAAATTGATTTTGAGACTCAACAGTAAAAACACCAATATTGATAAAACAAGGTTTCCTAAATATCAATGATCCAAAATACAATTAGGGTTTGAATCAACTACATTCAATCCTAAAGAGAAGTTCAGCTACTCACGGTAACCATTACAACCCACAAGAATTAAGAAGAAGAATAGTAGCAAAGCCTTCCAGCTCTATTGTAGTCTCCCTCTTGATCCAGAATGGTCTCTGTTCTTCTCCATAGCTTCGTATCTCCAAAACTTCTCTGTATCTTTTTGTCTCCCTCAAAAATTGTCTTGACGGCTCATTAAAATGCAAGATTACGTGTCCTGCGCTCAGCCTGCGCTCAGCGCAGGTGAAGCGCAGGAAACAGTAACAAAATAGTCATTCATGCGCTTTGCTTGCGCTGAGCGCAAGTGAAATGCAGGAAACAGTGACTAATTTCCCAGCTTTCCTTTCCTTTGAATCTTGCTCTACACAACTTCTGTCTCTCTCACTGTTCACTTGATGCTTTCTCTGTACAGTATTTCATCTCCTGTAAAAATTCCCAAAATTCCAATCAAAATATCATCAAATTCAGATTTAATTTTCAATAACTGTAAGAGCCACAAATTAAGTAAAGAAGGGTGAAATTGGATTATAAATTCAACAATTCATTACCAATAAGTGTTGTAATTACATAGAAATTTACTTAATTCTAGCACTTATCACACTCTCAACTGCTGAAGCTGAGTACATTACTGCTACCAGTTGTTGTTCACAGTTGCTATGAGTAAAATATCAGTTAGAAGATTTTAATATTGCATTATCTTCTATACCTGTTATGTGTGATAACACAAGTGCCATTAATCTGTCTAAAATCCAATCCAACATTCTAGTGCAGAGCATATAGAAATCAAGCATCATTTCATTAGAGACTATGTTCATAAAGGTGTTTTTGATATTAAGTTCATTGATATAGAGCATCAATGGGCAAATATATTCACAAAACCCATTGCTGAAGATAGATTTAGGTTCATAAGAGATAATCTGAACATGCTTGCATTGTCTGAAAATTAATAATGGTTGACTGTCTGAACCTTTTCTTTATCTGAAATATATGCTTCATCTGAATTGTATGCATATGAAATTTACGGTATCTTCTGAATGAGTGTTCAATCTAAACTGGGCATTATCTGAAAAGTCACCATCTGAGTGACGTGGCAATTTGAGATGGTTGGTTCTCCCACTTCTCAAAACCCCCAGCACGATGCACAGTTACCGATGTCTGCGCAGCCTGTAACTGCCATCATTACTGCTAATTTGACGACTATTTAAAGGTGGTTAAGGAGCCAATGCACGTTTACTCTTTCATCCAACTCTCAGTATTCCTTGCCCGCAATGAGTCTCAGTGTTCTCTCTGTGTTCAAGTTCTCTTTCTTCAACCTCAAGCCTTCATCCATGGCACCCAAGAAATCTGCAGGTGGTTAGATCGTTCCCAGTAGGGGAGTAGACCTAGATGTTCTTAAAGAAGGTGGTGTTGATCTCGTTGACACATTTGATGCTGCTAGATGGACTCCATTCTTCATTGCCCTAAACCGTGCATGGCATAAGCAGAGCGTAATTGATTTCTAGAAAATTGTTCAGTCTGTGACTAGTGCTGATGGGAAGTACACCTCCATCCAAGCCAAGGTTTGGGGAGTGAATATATTCGTTGATGATGCAGTCATTGCAACTGTCACTGGAGTAAAATCTGAAGGGAAGATGTTCGTTCCTAAATGGGAACACAACCATGGTGGCCCCAGAAGATTCACAAATATGTCGTACGACATAGAGGAGCCTAGTGACTTAAGGTATTCTCTGATGCATCCTAAAGCTAGGATTCTGCACGCTATTTTGGGTTGCAGCATTCTACCAAAGATGGGGAGCGAAAATCACATGTCAGAAGTGGAAAGGTTCTGTGTAATCCACTTGCTGAAGAAGAAACAACTGAATTTGCCAAAGATTATCCTCTACAATGTGCTTAAGAGGGTAAGTGATTCTGCAACCAGCTACTCCCATACTACTCTTATCACCAAAATTCTGCTTCATTTTAAGGTTCCCGCTGAAATATTATATGACCACAAAGGTTTTGTATTCTACTCATTGGTGAACATTAAGGAGATGGGGATTACTGTGAAGAAACCCTCTCCTGAGCGCACACTCAAGGAGACTGTTGTTAGAGAAAATGATGTCGCTACTGGGCGCAGTACTTTGGAGATTCTGGAGAATGAACTTCATGGAGATGCTCACAGGAGTGAATTTGTACCAGCTCAAGCTACTCCTACAAAGATCATTAAGAGGAAGAGATCTAAACCCATTCAGAAGGTTGTTGATTCTGAACCAACTCAGAAGGAAGCTCTTGCTGAAGATACCCTTGTTAGACAGTTTGAAGGTAATGCAAAACTCAGACAGTCTGAACTTACTCAGAAGGTCCCCTCAGGGAAAAATGAGATTGTGGATCAGACCCATGAGGATTTAGTTGTTAATGACACTAAGCCTACTTCTGTTCCAGAAGGACAGGTTGTTGTATCTGATCAACACAGAGCTGCTACTATAGTTCTTGAAATAAAATCTGATGATTTTGAGAGAACTATAGATGCAATACCTTTTGCTTCTAGCCATCCAGACTCGGAGTTACAACAAGTGGCTGCTATTTCCATAACTTAGAAGTTGAAGAAACTCAAAGGCTCAAGGAGAAAGAAGCTCAAGATCATGCACTTGTTGTTGCTGCACAACAAGCATATAGAAGATGAGAGGATGAGCAAGCCTTTTCAAGATTGAAAAGAAGAAGAGCAAGTACCAAGTCAAGGAGAGTTTAGAGGAGAAGATTTCTATCTCCTGTACCTGAGGCACCTCAGATTGTAACAAGGAGTAGATCAGTTCAACAAGAGGAAGCCATCAAGTTTCAGCAAGCTACTGAACTTGAGAGGAAGAAGCTGGAAGATCTGAAGAAAAAGAAACTGCAAATGTCAATCCTTCTCAGCAAGAATCAACATCTCAAAGAAGGCTAAAGGTTGTATTTGGAAATGTCACTCCCTCAGTGACAATACTCCTTCACCTAAACCTTCTGAACTTGCATCTACTGCACCTCACCATTCTCCACACATTCATCAACTTCAACTTCATCTGATTTTTATGAAGTAGACACTGAGGAAGAAGACTCAGATGTCGTTGAATGTGTCTGGTTGGGGAGCAACCTTCCCAAGGCTTTGTTGCTGAAGGAAAAGCCAGGGATCTCTCTAAAGATCCCCACTTATGATTTAGTTGCACCGACAAGAACCAGTGCTTAGTTGATGGAAACTGCTGAAATTCCACACAAATTCTATAATGTCCCACTGGAAGAAAGGCCTAGAGTGCCTAAGTTTGAAAATTTGTTTGAAGAGCTGATGTTCTTTAAGGTTGCACCCCCTCTGGCAACTCACAAAGGCTTGATTTTGGAGTCCGCTGAAACTTCTTGGCAACGGAGAACGCACAATTAGAAGAAAAGCAATAAAGATAATTTTATGCAATTTGATGAGCTAGAAAAGATTAGGAGAGTCATCCAACATCCTTCTCATAGATGGGAACCACTGAACCCATATTCTCAAGATCAACATATCATCTCCTAAGATGACTGGATTGTGGTAAGAATGTTATGTCTTCAAGCTGAATTGTTTGATATGCATATTCAGAGAGCCACATAATACAGAGATTTCAAGCCCCCTATCCTAATTCTATAAAGCTGTCAACAAGGATTCTAGTGTACCCAGATAGAATTATACCAAGGTATCCATGCGCTGAACAATTCTTTGAGAAGAAGAAGGAAGACAGGGTTTATGCCAGTACTCGTATTCCATCTGAGCCCATGACCTCTACTGAATGGAGTAGGCTATATGAGTACGTTCTGAGGAATGGAGGCATGGATCATGCCTACAGAGAATGGATGTGGGAATCCTATTGGGCTGAACAAGAGAAAGAAGGATCATCTTCAGGTACATCTTGGAATGATGCTGATTCAAAAATAGTTGGAAAGATCTGTACTTTGGAGACACCTTTGTTTTTCCTTGGTCGTTTTCCTCTCCCAGACAGAAGATGTCAGGAAGATTGGGTTCTACGACCTAGGTTCTGGTATCAGTAGTATTTCTATGCTGTTAATAAAGCTGAGGATCTCAATCTGCCCAAAGGTTTTCAATACTTCAGATTCTCGTGCAAGCATCTCTCAATGGTTTTCTATGAGCTGAACCTGGAAGAGGAAATCATTGCCTTAGAAGAAGAAAACCAACAACTAAGAGTGAAGAACTTGGAGCTGACTTAGAAGACTGATCAAATCTTGGCTACCTAACATCAGATTTAAGATGGACAATCTGAGCTCAGGGATGCTATTTTAGCTGAGCTTGAGAAGCAACGCTTGGCAATGCAGGATCTCTTTGAGAAGATTTTGGGGAAGACAAGTGGAGGATCTTAAGTCCATGATGTTTAGCCTATGTTCAGACAATGTTCTTTATGTTTTAAACTCTTTTAAAAAGTTATTACTTTTTGCTTTGATAGCATATGCATACATATTTCATTCTGTTTTTATTGATTCTGAATATCATGCTTTTATTTACGTATATGCCTTTATTGCTTGGCAGTTGTCGAACCTGCACAAAATTATACTTATAATTCTCCGATCTACAAACTACTTGTAGTAGAATGGTATAAACTGGGTCGAACCCTAAAGATCCACTCAAATTAATCCTTCTTTGGGGGGGGGTTTGATTTATTGGTATAAACTGAAGAAAATAAAAGATCAAGTTAAAAGCAAAGGTTGAATCAATTCAAGACAATATCAATCCAAGGAATTCAGAGGCTATTTTCATGGTTAATCATTGATTATTAATAATATGCAATCAAGAGATTAAATCTATCAACTTAGAATCATGTGGAATCCCTACAATGATCCTCAGATTTACCAATGAAATAATTTCCAGAGTTCAATTGATTAAGATTAACAAGATTAAATAACCACCAAATCTTATATTAGATCCAAATCAATTTTATAATCGAAACCTAATTGAAGTAAATAATTATATGAACACCTTCAATTTAATTACTTACTATATGCTCTTTAATTGTTGCATGATGATTAACCAATCAAGAGTACAACATACATCAATAACAAATTTCATAACCAAAACATAATAACCAATCAAGCTTTGATCAAAGAAACATGAAATTGAAGCAAGTGGAGTAGAAGAGCAAGGTAGATGTAATTCAATGAACATGTAAATGAAGATCAAACCTCAAAAACCAAGATGAAAATAAGCTTGAATCCTTGAATTGAATACAAACTTAGCCTTCCATGAAGACTTTACAAAAAGATGAACAAAAGTAAATGAAACTCTTAGTAATTTCTACTACAACTTGGATGCCCTTCTCCCTAGCAAGCCCTCCTAAATAGGAGGGGAAAAGATGCCATTCCAAACATGATCACTCAGAAATGACTAAGCATGTTTTGTCCACAAATGGACTTATTGATAAATTACCTAATGCATTTGTCCATTACTTTGAATTATTCATCTACTCTAGTTATCATTCACCTACTTGTCTCGCACTTGCATCGAGCATATCATCCTCAATATGGCAGAATCCAAGAGAGTTGTCTTCATATTAAATCCAGCTCTGGATCATAGCTTTCAAATGTCGTTGGGTTGAGCCCAAAAGGAGTTTTCTAGCCCAAGTTATGGCCCAATCATTGAGTGCTGGTCAGGTTTTCATATGATGCTGACTATTCCGTCTTCCAATCCCATTTTGTCTCACTATCCATCCGATTTAGCTTTGGGTTCTTCATCAAAGTTGTAGGGCTTTCTGTTATCTTTCCTACAATATAAAGAAAATAATTTTTAGATGTCTAGAACTTATGTTATGCTTGAAATACGAAAATAGTTTAATGTTGAAAAATGTAATTGAGCCCAATATAAACCTGAATTGGGATAATTTGCTTATGACTTGTTAATTAAGCATAAAAAATGCATTAAAAGGTTAAATTTGAGGGATGATTAATGTGTATAATTTGTATTTATCAAATTCCCCCACACTTATCTTTTGCACGTCCCGGGCAAAATTGGAAACAAGCATAAATTATTGACTCAAAGAGGTGCTTTCCAATGAAATTAGTGAAATGTAAAGAAAACATGAGCTAGAGGTGATTACAAGACATCATAACATTCATGAATTCTTATCTTTATGCATCTCAAAAATAGAAAGGCAACTTCAATTGAAAATAATGGATTCAAATTGATAGAACCTCACAGGAAGTACTCTCAATCTCTCAAGTGTTTAAAAGGTCTGTGTTTCTCTCAAATTCGACCCATGAAAATTGCATTATCATAAGCTTGCTTTTCTTCTACTTATCCACTACAAATTACACATACATCCACAAATCAAGAGGTCTTTATTAGGGTAGTAATGGAGTGACAATTATGGAGAGGTACAAACAAATATGACAAGTTAAACCAAAGAGAGTAAAAGAGGTTTGGAGAATGAATCCAAGTAACAAGTGTGATAGATACATATGAAATCAAACATTAAAGTTTAAGTACATCATTCAATCATTTGGATTCTTCAATCTTTTGCATATCTTTTTTTTTCTTTTTTTTTAGTTTTTTTACATAACAAAGAAGCACTAAGTATATATGTAGCAACCCACATAATTAACATTCCCCCACACTTGTTCAAGAATCCATTCTTATGATAAATCCAATACTCTTCTATTCTATAAGGTTAGGTAAAAGTTTGGTTTTATACTTAAGTATGGAACGAGAAACAACAAATAAGCCTTAAAAGGGTGATTCAAAGGAAAATAGTGTAAGATTGGCTATTTAACCGGGTATTTTATTCAAGTGAAAGAAAAATTTGCCTCAATCATTTTTGTTCATGCACGTGCAAGAGTAGTTTAAAAAAGAATCAAAGCAAGTTCTGAAGTAACAAATTCCATGGGTGAAAATCACACAAGAAAGAAAGTTCAATTTGTCAACAAGGCTCAAATCCTCACGGCTAATAACTATCCTAATTGATCCATTCAATTCAAATCTCTATTGCCAAACCAATTAATTTCAAGATGTTAGGAATCAATTCAATCATGTTATAAAAATCTTAAAATCACATTTTTTTCTATGTTTTGTTTTACACTTGTTAACTTTATTGGAAAGCTTAAAACAAAAACACAAATTCTTTTTTTTTTTAAAACTAACGGGATGTGATCAAGAGTTAAACATAACTCCTTACTTTGCCAACCTATAAATTTTTTTTTTGAAAAAAAAGACGGACCATCATTTCCCTCCCCCCAACATAATTAAGACATTGTCCCTAATGTCTTTATAGATTGGTGATTTTTTTTTTAAAATTGATATTTAAATGAAAAACTATACAAGCACAACTTTAAGAGGAAGGAAAGTTACGACCGGAGAGTGGTATCAGGATCTTCCTTCCTTCCATCATCTTTGTTATTCTTGTCCACCTGTTTTCCTGATGCATAAGGTCCAAGTGAAAGGTTATGCATTTGTTCAAGAAGTTCGTTAGCATTTGAAGAGCATGCCATGATTCTTTGCAGTCCTTGAGGTATGAATCCTTGATGCATAGCCTGTTCCAGAAAACTTAACAAACCATTATAAAAACCATTAACATTTAAGAACCTTAATGGCTTTTGGTAGAAGTTAGAATTGGCCCAAGACACAACAGTGAAGATATCTTCTAAGGTTCCGAGACCACCAGGTAATGCAATAAATGCATCAGATTTGTATAGCATTTGTGCCATACGTTCCTGCATTGTTGAAACCCTCAGTACGGTGCCTAGGGTAAGGTTTGCGGTCTTCTGGTTATTACCATCCATTAGAGCAACAACCAAAACTTGGCTCCCTCTTGTGATTGCAGTTCCTGCTGTACAACCCTTTAGGCCTTGTACTCCCCCTCCATACACAACATTGATCTTTCTAGCAGCCAATGCTTTACCACGGTCATAAGTTGCATACCGAAATGCTTCATCCTTTCCGAGATTGGTTCCACCAAAGACACAGATACTGTGGAATCTGCATCAAACACCTCACAAAACAACAATGGTTGTTGAGGCATCTCATTTCTACGTGATATGTTGCCCATTCTTTGGCATTATTCACAATTCTTACAATACCTGTAAGCATCACGAAACAAGGTAGGCCAATACAAACCAGAGTCCAAAACCTTTCTAGCAGTACGTTGAGGTCCAAAGTGCCCACCACATGCAAATGTATGGAAAAAATCTAGAATGGAATTAAACTCATGATCTGGCACACAACGCCTAATGACTTGATCGCTGCAAAATTTCCACAGGTAGGGATCTTCCCATACATAATATTTAGAATTACTTTTAAGTTTATCTATTTGTGCCCTAGATGCATGTGCAGGCAAAACAGATGCAACCAAGTAATTAACTAAATCAGCAAACCAGGGGGTGGTGTCACAGTTCCAAAAGCTGTTCATCAGGAAAACAATCATGAATAAGGAGGGAGTCAGGTGCTCTCCCAATTCTGCTTAAATGATCAGCTACCATGTTTTCTGCACCGCTTTTGTCCCTAATCTCCAAATCAAATTCTTGAAGTAGCAACATCCATCTAATTAACCTTGGTTTTGCACCTGGCTTCTTCAATAGGAACTTCAATGCTGCATGGTCAGTAAAAACAACCACTTTAGAATTAAGCAAATATGATCTGAATTTATCAAGTGCAAAAAAATAGCTAATAATTCTTTTTCAGTGGTAGTATAGTTAGCTTGTGCAGCATCTAAAGTTCTAGAAGCATAATATATGACATGAGGAAATTTTCCAACTCTTTGTGCAAGGACAACTCCCACAGCATAATTGGATGCATCACACATGATCTCAAAAGGGAGTGTCCAATTTGGTGGCTTGATAATTGGAGTTGTGGTCAATGATTTCTTGAGTTGATCAAAAGCCTCCTCACACCTGTCATCAAAGTTAAAATCAACATCTTTTTGTAGCAAGTTAGAAAGTGGAAGGGCTATCTTGCTGAAGTCTTTGATGAAGCGTCTGTAGAAACCTGCATGACCAAGAAATGATCTAATCTCGCGAATGCAAGATGGGTAAGGTAAACTGGAAATTACATCAATCTTGGCAGGATCCACTTCTATACCCTTCTTTGAAATTACATGTCCTAACACTATACCCTGGTCAACCATAAAGTGACATTTCTCAAAATTAAGAACAAGGTTAGTTTCAATGCATCTATATAAAACCTTATCTAAACTATCTAAACAGGTTTCAAATGAAGAACCATACACAGTGAAATCGTCCATGAACACCTCCATGCACTTTTCAAGGAAGTCAGCAAAAATACTGACCATGCACCGCTGGAAGGTACCAGGGGAATTGCATACTCTTAATGGCATCCTCCTATAGGAAAAAGTTCCAAAGGGGCAGGTGAATGTGGTCTTTTCCTGGTCCTCTGGTGCAATGTGAATCTGGAAATAACCTGAAAAGCCATCAAGAAAACAATAATGAGATTTCCCAGCTAAACGCTCAAGCATTTGATCAATAAAAGGCAAAGGGAAATGATCCTTTCTAGTTGCTTGGTTAAGTTTCCTATAATCAATACAAACTCTCCAACTGTTTTGCACTCTGGTAGGAATAAGCTCATTCTTATCATTCTTCACTACTGTGAGGTCAGTCTTCTTCAGGACCACTTGGATCGGACTTACCCAATGACTGTTAGATATAGGATAAATGATGCCGGCTTGTAAAATCTTGGTCACCTCCTTCTTCATGACATCCAAAATTAGAGGGTTTAGACGTCTTTGTGGCTGCCTTATTGGTTTAGCTCCATCTTCAAGTAAGATCCAATTCATGCACATAGAAGGGCTAATACTAGGAATGTCAGCTAAGGTCCATCCAATATCCCTTTTATGCTTCCTTAAGACTTGCAACAACCTTTCTTCTTGCTCAGCCTGAAGACTTGTTGAAATAATCACAGGAAACTTTTCATTCTCCTCTAAATAAGCATACTTCAAATGCTTTGGGATTTGTTTGAGCTCCAATGTAGGTGGTTGCTCAATTGAGGGAAGTGTCCTGGTGGATGGAATTGCATCTACAACCTGTAACTCAACAACATCCAATTCAATCAAATTATTACCTTCTAGCTCTGTTGAATCAGCAGGTACACCATAATATAGAATCTACACAATTGTCACAGGTGTAAACATCATGTAAATCAGCAAAAGAAGGGAAATCTTCATTAAACAGTTCAGAATAGGTATCATCAACCAGATCATCTAGTAACTTAATATGAAAAACAGAGTGCTCTTCCATGGGATGCTTCATAACATCAAATATATTAAATCTGACAATATCATCTCCAAACTCCATGGAAAGAGTTCTTGCATGGACATCAATATTTGTTCTAGCTATCTTAAGAATGGTCTTCCTAGAATAATCGGAGCCTTATTGGATTTAGACTCTCCCTCCATATCCAAAATGTAGAAATCTGCAGGGAAAATCAAACCATTAACTTTAACAAGGACATCCTCAATAAGTCCAGTAGGGTATGCATTACTCCTATTAGCTAGTTGGATGACAACACCTGTACTCTGCAAAGGTCCAATGGCAAGAGAGTTAAAGATAGACATAGGCATACCATTAATTGAAGCACCTAAATCTAACAAAGCATTTTCAAATTTACAATTGCCAATTATGCAAGGGATAGTAAACGTCCCTGGATCTTTGCACTTTGTGGGCATTTGTTGAATGATGGCTGAAACATTTTGCCCCATACTAATCTTTTCATCTCCCTTCAGCCTTCTTTTGTGTATGCACAAGTCTTTTTGAAACTTAGCATATCTTGGAATCTGCTTGATTGCCTCCAGAAGTGGAATATTGACTTCCACTTTCCTAAAGGTTTCCAAGATCTCCTTCTCCATTTCGTCTACCTTCCTGGATTTTGTAGCTCTTTGAGGAAATGGCAGTGGTACATTCTGCTGCATACTTTTCTCAGAATTTTGAAAAGATGCATCATCATCCGATGGCTTTGCTTCTTCTACATGATCCAATGGTTGTACTTTTTTATCATCCGGTGCATTGTTTGAATGAAGTCTTGGTTTTTTTTAGCAGCTTTCTGTATGTTTGACTCATCCATCACCCTTCCAGATCGAAGGGAAATTGCATTGACATTGGGGTTCACCACTGGTTGAACAGGAAACTTATCGGAACCTTTAGATTGCATCTCATTTAGTGAAGAGGCCAGTTGTCAAATTTGAATTTCTAAATTCTGAATGGTAGCTTCCGTCCTTTGCTGGAATTGCAGATTTGTTGCAGCCATTTGCTTCACAAGATCTTCTAGTGAAGGTTCAGAGGTAAGCTGTGAAGGCTGCCGAGCTGCAACATTTTGTTGATGCATTTGATGTCTCACAAGTTGCTGGTAAGATGGTCTACTATGTTGAGACATACTCACCTCCATATGTTTTTAATATGACAAACCACTAAGTTTTAAATATATGAAATGCATCTTGTTATTACTAACTGTGTGCTCAAGCATGTGGCAGAACATCCTTAGAATCTATATTGCAGAATCCACATGAAAGAAACAAGAAAGCCTTGAGAAGCATGAAGCACTAGATGAGCTAGAGACTCAGCAATAGCTTGAGACGCTGTCTCAGTAACAAATTCAAAACCAAGAGATCATCTCTAGAACAAGCTATAGATCAAGAAAGTGCAACATAAGCTCCATGGCCTAAGTCAAATGAAAATATGAGACTCAAAGATACAAGAGATCAGCTCAAGTTCAGAAAAGGTGCAAGATCAGCTTGAGACGCCATCTCATGGTCAGACGCGGTCTCATGTTCAGACGCTGTCTCATGAACAGACGAGAAGAGATGAGATCCAAGCAGCAGATGTAAGGAGGAGAGCCAGACTCAAGAACAGCTCAAAAAGTCAAGACATCAAGTCAAAATAAAGTGAAAGATCCAGTACACTGTGCACTGACACAGTGACATCTGTACTTGCAAAACAACTGCTCTCATCCAGGAAACATGGACTGACACTCACTCAACGGCTCTCAATGGTCACAAACGGTAAAAAAACGACTAACTGCCATCTGAAATAAATATTGAGAGCTACAGTGAAGTAAGAGTGTGAGACTACACAAATCATTGAACATCTACTGCATCTCAACTTATCTCAAGTGACATCTCAAGTGCTCATCTCAAGCAATTCATATTCAAACTTGATCTCAACTTGAGAATCTCTTTAGTCTCCATCCTTCTCTCCTGTTTACATTGTAATACGTTCAGTTAGAAGAGAGAATCACTAGCTAATCCTACTGCCTATCCATACATCGTATGATTGTAAGCTAGACTCATCACAACATCCTATTCTTGTAACCTATCTCATCTCAGATAGGAGTGTGCCTAGTCTTAGAGTGAGGTGTGATCGTCCTGAAGAGGCTGTAAGAATACTCGTTGCTCAGCCAAGGTAGGAGTGCCTACGCTTGGTGTGAGAGATGTCCTGAAGAGGCTGTAAGATTACTTATAATTGACGGGTTGTCAATAGTGGAAATCTCACGAGTTGTGAGGACTGGACGTAGCCCAAGGTGTGGATGAACCAGGATAAGATCTCTGTGCCATCTCTTTCCTTATTTCTTCATTTTGTTTTACACTTAACTCGTCTCAAATCTGTTAACAACTAAGTAATTGTTTTAAAGTAAAACTGAATCTGATTTGAGATTATAAGACAACTTGAACGTAATTGAAATAACTGAAAGTGAAACTGTTTATATCCTGTCTTAATAGAGACCCCAAGTCAGCAGACTTGAGATCACGTCTCAACTTTTAATTTCAGTGTGCAAATTTTTGGAACAATTTTTTAAAGTCTCTATTCAACCCCCCTTCTAGAGACATTCAGCCAACTTCAGTTGGTATCAGAGCTCGGCCTCTTTGGGGTTGAGCACACCTACGTGTGAAGAGGAAAAGATCAAATGGTTGGACCAAGTGCAAGCCTGTTTATTCCTGAAGGAGCATCTACCAACAGACCACCTGCCTTTGATGGATCTGACTACTACTACTGGAAGGACAGGATGAGATTATTTATTGAATCTCAACATGCTGATCTATGGGAAATTATTGAGATGGGACCTTACATGCCCCATATCACAGATGAGCTTGGGCTCAGGGCAGCTAAGCCTAGAGAGACGTGGACAGATGCTGAGAAAGCAAGATATGTATTAAATTCAAGAGTAAAATACTTACTCACCTGTGCCTTGAGCAGAAGTGAATATGACAAGGTGGTTGGATGTGCTACAGCTAAAGAAATATGGAATGCTCTTGAGATAGAGCATGAAGGGACAAATCAAGTAAAAGAAGCTAAAATCAACATACTGGTCTGACAGTATGAGCTCTTCAAAATGAATGAAGATGAAGGTATTGAGGACATGGTAAGAAGGTTCACTATCATTACAAATGACCTCAATTCCTTACGAAGAACCTACTCAAATCAAGACATGGTAAGAAAAATCCTGAGGAGCCTGCCCAAACCTTGGAGACCTAAAGTCACAACTATTCAAGAAGCCAAGGATCTTAGCACTCTCAGATTGGATGAACTCCTTGGATCTTTGAAGGTTCATGAGCAGGAGCTGATGAAGGAAGATCTCATCAGACGCCCTAAGACAATAGCCTTGAAAGCATCATCCAGCAGCTCCAAAGGTAAAAAGGTAAGCTTATCTCAACAGACTTCACTAAACTCATCTCATGACACAGAAACTGAAGAAGATGAAGGAGATGATGAAAGTGAGATGGATGATGAGTTAGCCTACATCTCAAGAAAGATCAGACGCATGTGGAAAGCCATAGGAAGTGGAAGAAGAAGCTTCCCTTCAAGAAGAGGAGAAATAAAGTCTGACAAAAAGGGACAATTCATCTGTTTTGAATGTAGAAAACCTGGACATCTCAGGTATGAATGTCCATTACTAAAAAAGGAGACGAAAAAGAGTCCAAAAAAGAAGGCAATGTTGGTAACTTGGGATGACACTGAAGGAGATGAAAGTCAAAATGAAGAATCTGCCAACATATGCCTCATGGCAAATGGTGACTCATCCGATGATGAGGTATGTGACTCCGATTCAGAGCTCGCCTTCAATGAACTCAAATGTGCTTTTGAAAATCTCCTTTATGATTCAAACCTTCTTGTTTCAAAAATCTCTCTCCTAAAATCTGAACTAGACACAACTCTTGAAAAAGTGAAATTTTTAGAAAAAGAAAATGAGAGTTTGAATCATAAAAATAGCAGTCTCATGTTGTCTCACATGAGACTCTCTGAGCTTTTTATAACAAAGAATCAATCTCATGATGAGAAAGATCAAAGAACTCTTTCTGAAGAAAACCAGAAACTCAAGAAACAAAATAGAACTCTCGTAGATGATCTAACAAAGTTTGTAAAGGGAACAAAAAACCTTGAGAGACTCATTGGGTCTCAAAAAGGAATTTTTGATAAAGATGGACTGGGCTATGAGAAGTCATCTAGTGAGATCTGGTATAAGGACTTCTTTGTCCCTGCAAGAAAAAGAAGGAAGGAAAGATGTTCTTGTATCAGCAAGTTTGGCCACAAGGCCACTGAATGTTACTTGAGACATGTAGCATTCAAGAGAAGGGTAACTAACCATGAAGGACCCCAATATAAGTGGGTACCTAAAGCTAAATCTTGTGTTTCAACAGATGTGCCTAGCAACAGCAAGATCAAAGAAAATGTGGGTGCGGGACAGTGGATGTTCAAGACACATGATAGGGGACAAAAGCAAGTTCCTGTCACTTGAAGAGAAAGCAACAGGGGTTGTCTTCTTTGGAGACAACAGCAAGGCCCAAATCAAGGGCATAGGTAAAATTGGTAAGACAAACTCAGCTCAAATTGAAAATGTCTACTTTGTTGAAGGGTTGAAACATAATTTGCTGAGTATAAGCCAGTTGTGTGACAATGGTTACCGTGTTAATTTCCAACCCACTTACTGTGAGATCATAGATTCTAAAACTGGGAAAACAGCCTTTTTAGGAAAAAGAAACAAAAATCTCTACTCAGTCTCACTTGAGAGCCTATCTGATCTCACATGTCTCATGTCTCATGATCATGAGAAGTGGCTTTGGCATAAGAGAGTTGGACATATTAACATGAGAACCATAAGTCAGCTTGCAAGTCAGTCTCTTGCCAAAGGATTACCTAAAGTAAGATTTGACAAAGACATGATATGTGAGTCCTGTGTGAAAAGCAAGCACAGCAAATCAAGTTTCAAGTCCAAGTCTCATGTCTCAACCACCAGACCTCTTGAAATCCTTCACATTAATCTATTTGGACCAACTAAAACTGCAAGCCTCAGTGGTAAAAAGTATGGTTTTGTAATTGTGGATGATTTCTCTAGGTTCACCTGGGTTCTGTTCCTATCTCAGAAAGATGAATCTTATGAATCCTTCAAAACTTTTTGCAAGAAGATTCAATCTGAGAAAGGATATGGAATTGGTGCCGTGAGAAGTGATCATGGAGGGGAGTTTGAGAATGCAAAATTCAAGAAATTCTTTGATAAAAATGGCATTACTCATAACTTCTCATGTCCAAGAACTCCTCAACAGAATGGAGTGGTTGAGAGAAAGAATAGGACCCTGCAAGAGATGGCAAGGACTTTGTTATGTGACTCTGGAATTGAAAAGTATTTTTGGGCATAAGCTGTGAACACTTCTTGTTACATCATAAACAGAGTCACTATAAGGAAGATTTGAATAAAACTCCATATGAGCTGTGGAAAGGGAGAAAAGCCCTCAATTTCATATTTTCATATATTTGGATGTGATTGTTATATCCTAAATACCAAAGATCAACTAGGAAAATTTGATACAAAATCAGACAAAGGAATTTTCTTAGGATATTCCCAAACTTCAAAAGCTTATAGAGTATACAATTTAAAAACTATATCTACTGAAGAATCTATGCATGTAGTCTTCAATGAGATACAGGGCAGCTCTCAGAGAGAGATAGATGAAGAAATTGAAGAGATGATGAGAGAATTGAGAATCTCAACTCAGGAAGGTGAAGAGAGATCTTCACCTGAACAAAAGCTAACAAGATCATCTCAGCCTGAACATAGAAGAGAAGCTCAGTCTGAGTTGTTGTCTCATAGAAGTATTCATCCTGACTCATCCCATGTACTCCAAGTAGAAGATAAAACTGATGAACAACATGAGATCACAGAAACAAGACAAGGAGATCTTGAGATCCAAAATGAGCATGCATCTCAACTGCCCAGAAGCTGGAGACTAGTGAGATCTCATCCCAGAGAACAAATAATTGGAGAAACCTCAGATAGAGTCAGGACCAGATCCTTCTTCAGAGATGCTGAGAACCTGATGGTTCTTCTATCTGAGATAGAACCAAAAGACATACATGAAGCTCTCAATGATAAATCATGGATTAATGCTATGGAAGAAGAGTTAAACCAGTTTGAAAAGAGTAAAGTATGGGATATGGTTCCACCTCCTTCTTATCAATCCATAATTGGAACCAGATGGGTATTCAGAAATAAGTTAAATGAGAAGGGCAAGGTCATGAGAAACAAATCAAGACTTGTGGCACAAGGATACAATCAACATGAAGGAATTGATTATGATGAGACTTTTGCTCCTGTTGCCAGACTTGAAGCAATCAGAATTGTATTGGCTTTTGCTGCTCACAAAGACTTCAAACTTTATCAAATGGATGTGAAGAGTGCATTCTTAAATGGAATTATTGAAGAGGAAGTATATGTGAGGCAACCACCGGGCTTTGAAGATCCCCATCATCCATAATATGTTCTCAGACTCAAAAAGGCCCTATATGGTCTCAAGCAAGCTCCAAGAGCTTGGTATTACAGGCTAAGTTCCTTTTTAATTAAAAATGGTTTCACCAGAGGTCAAATTGACACTACACTATTCAAGAGGGAAGTTAACACAGATTTATTGATTGTTCAAATTTATGTGGATGACATTATCTTTGGGTCTACTAATGAGTCTCTCTGTCAAGAATTCTCAAGTCTCATGCAGGGAGAATTTGAGATAAGCATGATGGGTGAGCTGAGATTCTTCCTTGGCTTGCAAATAAAGCAATTATCAGATGGCATCTTCATCAGTCAAGAGAAGTATGCAAGAGATCTGCTGACGAAGTTCAAAATGAGTGAGGCAAATCCAATGAAGACTCCAATGCACCCCTTAACTCAGCTTGACAAAGATGAGACTGGTAAAGCTGTCTCAGACAAGCTCTACAGAGGTATGATTGGATCTCTTATGTACCTAACTGCAAGCAGACCTGATATTCAGTATGCTGTAGGGATCTGTGCAAGATACCAATCAGACCCTAAGGAATCTCATCTTACTGCTGTCAAAAGAATTTTTAGATATTTAATTGGAACCACTAATCTTGGTTTCTGGTATGAGAAAGGTTCAAGTTTTGATCTCATAGGATACAGTGATGCTGATTTTGCTGGATACAAAATGGATAGGAAAAGCACAAGTGGAACTTGCCAATTCTTGGGAAAATGTCTCATCTCTTGGTCTTGCAAGAAACAGAATATAATAGCCTTGTCCACAACTGAAGCTGAATATGTATCAGCAGCTACCTGCTGCACACAGATTCTGTGGATCAAGTCCCAAATGCAAGACTATGCACTCAGGTATTCCAAAGTCCCCATTTATTGTGATAACACAAGTGCTATAAACCTTGCTAAAAATCATGTTCATCATTCAAGGTCTAAACATATAGATATTAAGCATCACTTTATAAGAGACCATGTACAAAAAGGAAATGTTGAAATTATTTTTGTTGATACAAAAAACCAACTTGCCGATATCTTCACTAAGCCTTTAGTAGAAGAAAGATTTGTTGAGAATCTAAAATTATTAAATATGTGCTTTATTAGTTAAGAATTGCAAGATGAGACAAGCTGTGAGTCTCACAGAGATGAGACAAGGAGTCATCTGAGAAGAGATGACGTCTCAGGAGTATGCTAGACAAGGAGCATCTCATGATGCGTCTCAACTCAGGTCTCACTATTGACTGAAACGTTACTGTGGGTAAAAAGAGCCGTTAACCAACAGCTAGTAACTCCACACTCATTAGTAAACTAGTCATTACTATATAAAAAGGAGAGCCAACCACCTTCAACCGTTTCATTAACTGCTATTCTGTCACATGCGCACTCATTCTCTCTCTCTCTCTGAAACCTCTCCTTATTTAAACCAACCCATAACTTCTCGTCTCATCTCTTCTCCTATCTTAATGCGCATCAAATTCGTTGGAATCAAGCTTCCCTACTCTGATAAATCATCCTCGTCTTCATCTCCGGAAATTAAAATGTCTTCTGAAGATGAACAATCTCAGTCCATCAATGTACACTCAAGCCAAGAGAGTCTCAGCCGCTCTCCATCACCTCAACCAAGCACTGAGTCTGAACCCTCTCAGACCCAGTCCCAAAAATCTCCTTCATCTAAGTCCACTTCTTCCAAAAAGAACACCCCTCTTCCTCCAAGAATGAAATCCCAAAGAATAGCTTCTCAAGTTACCCAGACCACATCTCACAAATCTCCAAAATCTCCTATCCACATAGACCTCACACTGCCTGAAGTTTCAAGAAAGGGCAAAGGCAAAGCTGTTGAAGGAAAGAAGCTCTCATTTCAGTCAGACTTGTTTGAAAGTGCTGATGTAGAAGAAAAGTTTACAAAGAAGTTTGCTGAGAAGAAAATCATCATTGGGAGGGTCATCTCTACCCAAAAGTTGCGTGATGAAGGATGGGACATTGGTCCCTATCTAAGAAAGCAAGGATGGGAAGATTACCTGTCCATTACAGAGTCAGTCTATCCCAAGATGACCAGAGCCTTCTATGCTGCCTGTTACAGAGCAAAGGGATCATCTCAAGGGCTTCCCCATGTTATTTCGGACATCAGAGGAGTTCACATTGAACTCACTGAAGAATCTCTGGGCACCATCATTCAAGCCCCAGTAGCTGGAAATAGACTTTATAATGAAGAGCACTGGTGGAATGAGATTGGCATTCCTACAGCAAATGTAGGCACCTCTCTGTTCAAGGGTGGCGTTATCACAGATTCAGCCTCCTCCCTCAACCTCTTTGGAAAATTTCTATTTCATCTAGTTGCAAAATGCATCATGCCTCGTGCTGGAACTTTCAACAAGGTCTACACCCAAGATATGATGGTTATGTATCACCTCAAGCATGGTATTCCCCTCAACCTTCCATTCCTCATTCTGAGACACATGGAGCATGCTTTTCACAACTCCAAAATCACTGCTTCTCTTCCCTTCGGAATGCTGACTACAAGGATTATGAAGCACTTTAAAGTGGACTTCAGTGGGTGTGACAAGTCTGATGAGAGACCTGGATATGTAGGAAAAACAAATCTCAAGTCACTCGGACTAGATGGTAAGTCTATACCTCCTCCTACTTTCCCTCTTGATAATCCTCCTTCTATCCCTATTGCTGCACAAGCCTCTCCCTCATCTAAAATGTCAGACACCCATAAAAGAAGAAAAAGAAGAAGGCATTCAAAAAGACAACAAAGGGATCTCAAGCAGGAACTGAGTTTCCCAAAAAGGACAAAAAGAGAAAATCTCATCAGTCAGTCTCAACTGAGACTAAGACAAGGAAGGAGAAGAAGAAAAAGAGAAAAGTTGAACAGGCTGCTTCTGCTCTCACCCAACCAGAGCCTCAACCACTCACCACAGAAGCACCTCTTATGAAGGAACCTGTCCCTGAGTCTCTCCCACCTAAGTCTCCACCACAAATCACTACTCCAACTGAACCTCAACATCATCAAACACCACCTACCTCTCCTCATCAAGAAATCAATCTATATGATGTCTCTCCTGTCACAAAGGTTATTGTTGAAACCCTGGTGAGCTTGGAAAATACTACTTCTACACATGATGAGATGCAGGATACTCAGGTAGCCGCAAATGAGAACCCTACCGATGAGATGCCTACTGTTGAGGCTTTTGGGACACAAAAGAATCCTCCAAGGTATGAGCCATCTCACTCCCAACAGACCTCATTTCCTAAACCTGGAAAATTCTTTGCGGACACTGTGTTGTTTGACTCTTCTCAGCCCAGATATGATCAAACAGCTCCTCCAACAGCCCAGCAACAACCAGCTCCATCTTCTGAGCCCTCCATTCCTACCCACATCTCCACATCCATCAACACCTTCCTCAATCAGCTCCAACAAGAGAATCAGCAACATCAACAGAATCTAAGCACAAGGCTTGAGAAGAATCAGAAAAAGATCCTCAAGAAGATGAAACATCAGAAAAAAAAGGCAAGAGGCTATCCTTGATGGACCTGACACAGTCCTTCAAGCCATTCGCACCTCAAATGATTTCACCAAAAAGATGAATCTTTATCTCTCTAATCTTCCTCCTCTGCCTGAGATTCCACAAGCTGTCATGCGCCCATCTGGACCAGACTCTGACTCATCCTCTTCTCCTTCCTCCTAGCTATGCTAGTCTCCTTTGTTTGATAGTGGCAAAAGGGGGAGAGTTGGTTAGATGTTTTTAGCATCTGATGAGAGTCTTAGTTTGTTTATTTACAGCTCTGTGTAGTCTGTTTAGGATGTTTTGGAATGTTTAAGATGTAATAACTTCTTTTCTTTGTTTTGATGAGATGCAGTGGCATCTTTTGCTATCAAATTATGTTCTTCCTTTTCTGATTAATGAAACGACTCTCTGTTCACAATCTTTTGCTATGATTAATCTATGGAAAAACTATTTTTTTCAACAGTTTAGATCTTTAACTCAGGGGGAGCTCATCTCTTTAAAAGAAATTAAAATTGCATATCTCAGGGGGAGTTATTTTCTACATCTGTAACTTAAAACTGAAACTGCTTAATATTTAAACTTTATGGTTTGCCATTATCAAAAAAGGGGGAGATTGTTGAGACAAACTCACCTCCATATGTTTTTAATATGACAAACCACTAAGTTTTAAATATATGAAATGCATCTTGTTATTACTAACTGTGTGGTCAAGCATGTGGCAGAATATCCTTAGAATCTATGTTGCAGAATCCACATGAAAGAAACAAGAAAGCCTTGAGAAGCTTGAAGCACTAGATGAGCTAGAGACTCAGCAACAGCTTGAGACGCTGTCTCAGTAACAGATGCAAAACCAAGAGATCATCTCTAGAACAAGCTATAGATCAAGAAAGTGCAACATAAGCTCCATGGCCTAAGTCAAATGAAAATATGAGACTAAAAAATACAAGAGATCAGCTCAAGTTCAGAAAAGGTGCAAGATCAGCTTGAGACGCCATCTCATGGTCAGACGCGGTCTCATGTTCAGACGTTGTCTCATGAACAGACGAGAAGAGATGAGATCCAAGCAGCAGATGTAAGAAGGAGAGCCAGACTCATTAGAAGACTCAAATACAGTTCAAAAAGTCAAGACATCAAGTCAGAATAAAGTGAGAGATCCAGTACACTATGCACTGACACAGTGAGGTCTATACTTGCAAAACAGCTGCTCTCATCCAGGAAACATGGACTGACACTCACTCAACGGCTCTCAATGGTCACAAACGGTAAAAAACGGCTAACTGCCATCTGAAATAAATACTGAGGGCTACAGTGAAGTAAGAGTGTGAGACTACACAAATCATTGAACATCTACTGCATCTCAACTTATCTCAAGTGACATCTCAAGTGCTCATCTCAAGCAGTTCATATTCAGACTTGATCTCAACTTGAGAATCTCTTTAGTCTCCATCCTTCTCTCCTGTTTACATTGTAATACGTTCTATTAGAAGAGAGAATCACTAGCTAATCCTACTGCCTATCCATACATCGTATGATTGTAAGCTAGACTCATCACAACATCCTATTCTTGTAACTTGTCTCATCTCAGATAGGAGTGTGCCTAGTCTTAGAGTGAGGTGTGATCGTCCTAAAGAGGCTGTAAGAATACTTGTGGCTCAGCCAAGGTAGGAGTGCCTACGCTTGGTGTGAGAGATGTCCTGAAGAGGCTGTAAGAATACTTGTAATTGACGGGTTGTCAATAGTGGAAATCTCACGAGTTGTGAGGACTGGACGTAGCCCAAGGTGTGGGTGAACCAGGATAAGATCTCTGTGCCATCTCTCTCCTTATTTCTTCATTTTGTTTTACACTTAACTCATCTCAAATTTGTTAATAACTAAGTAATTGTTTTAAAGTAAAACTGAATCTGATTTGAGATTTTAAGACAACTTGAACGTAATTGAAATAACTGAAAGTGAAACTGTTTATATCCTGTCTTAATAGAGACCCCAAGTCAGCAGACTTGAGATCACGTTTCAACTTTCAATTTCAGTGTGCAAATTTCAGGAACAATTTTTTAAAGTCTCTATTCAACCGCTCTTCTAGAGAAATTCAGCCAACATCATACTACTTGCATTATGTTGAAACTGTTGTTGGGGTTGTGTTCTTGTATTGTTACCCCACCTCAAATTGGGATGATCTCTCCATCCAGGATTATATGTATTTGAGTAAGGATCATAACGTTGTTGTAGTTGTGATCTCCCATGGAAAGCTCCAGTTACAGCAACAGATTCACCTGCTTGAATGGTAGTGCAAACATCAGTTGGATGAGATGAGCAATTACAGATACCACATACCTTTTCCGGTGCTTGCAAAAGTAGTTATTGTGTTTGAGAAGGTTGTTGCTGAGCTACTGCCACTTGTCTCACTAAGGATGTTAGCTCATCAAGTCTATTCTGCAGCCTTTGTTGTTCTTCCTGTGACACTTGAATTTCGTTCACTGCCCGAGTTGGCGTGATTCTAGTCCCAAATTGTTGGGTGTTGGAAGCCATGGTAGAGATAAGGCTTCTTGCTTCATGGATGCTTTTGTTCATTAATGCACCACCACTTGCTGCATTGATCATGGTTCTTTCCATAGGCAATAATCCTTCATAAAAGTATTGGATTAAAAGTTGATCGCTTATTTGGTGGTGTGGACAGCTGGCACACAACTTTAAAAAATCTCTCCCAGTACTCGTATAGAGTCTTTCCAGTCATTTGCCTAATTCCGCAAATTTCCTTTCTGATAGCACTAGCTCTTGAAGCAGGGAAGTATTTCTCTAAGAATATCTTCTTCATGTCATTCCAACATGTTACAGAACCTGCAGGAAGATAAAACAACCAATCTTTAGCAACATCAGTAAGTGAGAAAGGAAAAGCTCTCAATTTGATGTGCTCCTCAGTAACTCCTTGAGGTTTCATGGAGGAGCAAACCACTTCAAAATCTTTTAGATGTTTGTGTGGATCTTCTCCTGCAAGACCATGAAATTTAGGAAGTAAGTGAATTAAACCAGATTTAAGTTCAAAATCAACATCCAAGTTTGGATATTGAATGCACAAAGGTTGGTATGTAACATCAGGAGCAGACAACTCCCTCAAAGTTCTATCTTGCACATTGTTAGCCATTTGTTCAAATTGATTTATATCAACAGGTTGTTTAACTTGAGCAAACAATTTTCTCTTAGATCTATGTAAAGTTCTTTCAATTTCTGGATCAAATTCAATTAATTTTGAAGTAGAAGATCTAGTCATAAACTAGGAAAACACAAGAAGAAAACAAAAGAACTAAAAAATCCACAATAAAAAAATAAATAAAAGGATACTATCAAGTGGATCCCCGACAACACTGCCAAAATTTTGGCAGTTGTCGAACCTGCACAAAATTATACTTATATTTCTCCGATCTACAAACTACTTGTAGTAGAATGGTATAAACCGGGTCGAACCCTGAAGATCCACTCAAATTAATCCTTCTTTGGGGGGGTTTGATTGATTGGTATAAACTAAAGAAAATAAAAGATCAAGTTAAAAGCAAAGGTTGAATCAATTCAAGACAATGTCAATCCAAGGAATTCAGAGGCTATTATCATGGTTAATCATTGGTTATTAATAACATGCAATCAAGAGATTAAATCTATCAACTTAGAATCATGTGGAATCCCTATAATGATCCTTGGATTCACCACTGAAATAATTTCCAGAGTTCAATTGATTAAGATTAACCAGATTAAATAACCACCAAATCTTATGTTAAATCCAAATCAATTTTATAATCGAAACCCAATTGAAGTAAATAATTATATGAACACCTTCAATTTAATTACTTACTATATGCTCTTTAGTTGTTGCATGATGATTAACCAATCAAGAGTAGAACATACATCAATAACAAATTTCATAACCAAAACATGTTAACCAATCAAGCTTTGATCAAAGAAACATGAAATTGAAGCAAGTGGAGTAGAAGAGCAAGGTAGATGTAATTCAATGAACATGTAAATGAAGATCAAACCTCAAAACCAAGATGAAAATAAGTTTGAATCCTTGACTTGAATACAAACTTAGCCTTCCATGAAGACTTTACAAAAGGATGAACAAAAGTAAATGAAACTCTTAGTAATTTCTACTACAACTTGGATGCCCTTCTCCCTAGTAAGCCCTCCTATTTATAGGAAGGGAAAAGATGTCATTCCAAATATGATCATTCAGCAATGACTAAGAATGTTTTGTCCACAAATGGACTTATTGGTCAATTATCTAATGCATTTGTCCATTACTTTGAATTATTCACCTACTCTAGCTATCATTCACCTACTTGTCTCCCACTTGCATCGAGCATATCATCCTCAATCTGGCAGAATCCAAGAGAGTTGTCTTCATATGAAATCAAGCTCTGGATCTTAGATTTCAAATGTCGTTGGGTTGATCCCAAAAGGAGTTTTATGGCCCAATCATTGAGTGTTGGTTAGGTTTTCATATGATGCCTGACTATTCCGTCTTCCAGGCCCATTTTGACCCACTATCCATCTGATTTAGCTTTTGGGTTCTTCATCAAAGTTGTAGGGCTTTCTTTTATATTTCCTACAACATAAAGAACATAATTTTTAGATGTCTAGAACTCAAGTTATGCTTGAAATACGAAAACAATTTAATGCTGAAAAATGTAATTGAGCCCAATATGAACCTGAATTGGCATAATTTGCTTATGACTTGTTAATTAAGCATAAAAAATGCATTAAAAGGTTAAATTTGAGGGATGTTTAATATGTATAATTTGTATTTATCATTGCTCTGAATAACATAAGTGTTATTTCTCTAATAGTATGCTTTTTGCCCTGATACGTATTTATTACACCTTGAACATTTATTATTGCTCTGATACTTCATGATTATGCTATTGAATCCCTTTTGATTGATGATGAAAGGGGGAGTACAAACTAACAAAATTTGAAGTGAAGTGTTTTTCAGAACAAGGAAAATCTTATTCAGGGGGAGCAATAAGATTATCTGATTGAGGGGGAGGATATTCTAAACTCTTATATTCATTTTTAACCTTGTTCAGATTTTATAGTTTAACAAATTTGTCATCATTAAAAAGGGGGAGAATGTTGAGTCCCAAAAATATCATTAAGTATTTAACAATGATTGAGTCTCATTTTCCTAAGTTTTAATGAGTAAAAAATTATGTTAAAATTACATTTTCAAGATGTGCCTATGCTTTTAATGTGAGTAAACCACCACTTTAGTCCCTGAAAGTGTGGTCAACTGTTAATTTAGTCCCTGAATTGAAAAAACTGTTAATTCAGTCCCTGAAAGTGTAAAATGCCGGTCATATTAGTCCTTTTGTTACTCTGCGTTAGTTAACAAAATGTGAAGCAAAAGGACTAATTTGACCAACGTTTTACACTTTCAGGGACTAAATTGACAGTTGACCACACTTTCAGGGACTAAAGTGGTGCTTTACTCCTTTTAATGTGTTTTTCATGTTTCAGAAAGATAACCATCTAAGTGATCTATTGTCTGAAGAAGTAGGATCATCTGAAGTGGCTTGTTCGTCTGAAGCATGAGATCTTTTGAAGACTAGAAGACCATCTGAAGACGTGTGACGTGGCAGATTGTCTGAGATCAGAAACCATCTGAAGAGTGAAGCCCTCTAAAGATCTCTGATAAAGACTCAAGTCAGTTCAACGTCTTTTGAAACAAGTCTTTGGTCTAACCTTATTAAGGCAAGCTGCTCAGAGACTTTCCTGCATATTTGAAATTCATGCACCAGAAAGGAAATGTCTGCAACGTAGTCTTTGTAGTGCTCTGAGCAGAGACACACTGCACCATCTACCTTGTACTGTGTCAAAAGCTATCAGAAGCTGTTTCACAACAGGATAAATAGCATTAAATGTTATCTCTCAACGGTGATCTCAAGGGACTTCATCTCAAGAAAGTATAAATAGCTTCATGCACGTCCTTGCAAAACATAGAACAACCTAAGAAAGAAAGAGCCAACACGCTGCAAGTTTTACGCTGTAAAACATACTCTGATATATTCATTCTTATACAATAACTTTCATACCCTGAGTCTCACTCAATTTATTTGTACATTATTCAGTTTAAGCTCTGAACTGTGTAGTTCTTTAGCTTGAACAAATTTCTTTCATTCTTAAACACGTGGGTGTTGAGCCTGGAGTGGCTTGTTTGTTAAAAAATACTTGGTTGTGAGCTGAAAGAGGCTTGTTGGGAAAGAATACTTTGTGTTTGATAAGTGTTAAATTTACGTAAAATTCTTATATATTTACAACACTTATTGAGGGCAAAATGCTAAATTTATAACCCAATTTATTCCTTTTTGGCTTAAAATGTAATTCTTGTAATTATTTAAGTCAAATTTGAATTTGATGCTATTTTGATAGAAAATCTACTGATTTTATAGGTAAAAAGCAAAGTTATAAATAAAGCATCAAGAGAGCAGCAAACAAGGACAGGAACAACATGGAACAAGCTTCAAAAGAGAGCAATTCAGGAAAAGTTGATGTTGTTTCCTGCGCTGAGCGCAACTGGAGCGCAGAAATGACTTTTATTCTCTGTTTCCTGCGCTTCACTTGCGCTGAGCGCAGGTAGAGCGCAGGAAACGTAACCTAGTTTTTATTGGGCTGGAATCAGAGTCTCAAAAGCCCACCAGAACAGTTTATAAAGGCACTTTTAGGGATTGAGACGACTGACAGAGACGTACGGAGCCGTTGAGCAGATCTGAAGCTAGAGAAAAGTGTGACAGTCTCTCTATTGGTTTGTAATGGCTAACATGAGTAGCTAAACTCTCCTTTAGGATTGAATGTAGCCTATTCAATCCCCAATTGTATTTTGGATCCTCTTTGCTATTTATGAATCCCTATTTTTATAATATTGGTGTGTTTTATTCTATTCTTAATGCTTAGCTTCCGTCTTTGTACCGGAGTTATGATGCGATTTTTTAAATGCGTTGAGAAACAATTTTCTAAATCTGATTAGTGGAAACACTCAATTTGTCACTGTGGAGACCGAGATGAATTGATAGCTTTAACAACTGATCTTCAAACCAGGGCAATTTATGACTGTGGAGACCAACATAAATTGTTTCTGAGTATTTCATAGTTGTGGAGACTTTTATGAAATAACATTTATTTGTGGTTCAATATTATAATTATAAATTCATGAATATCATTGGGTTCCAAATACAAGAAGGGTGCGATAGACGAAGTTCAATCCTAGTTTTCTTAATTTGCTCAACCTTATCTCTATTCTCTCTCTCTTATCTTTTATTTAAATTACTATTGCAATCTTCACAAACAAACTTTCAAAATTCGTCTTACTTGATAAGTGTGAACAATAATTATTTATTTTGTACCGTTCCTCGTGGGTATGACAACCCTTACTTTAAAACTATTATACTACTGTGATATTGGTACGCTTGCCAAGATCTCAACAGTGTTGTAGAGCCTGAAGAGACTTGATAGAAAAGAATACTTGTAATCTTCTGAAGATTAAGTGAAAATCCAACTGTTGTGTTTTGCTCTGGGACTGGACGTAGCTCACTGTGGTTGTGAGTGAACCAGGATAAATCTCTGGCTAAGTTCTCTCTTCTCTAATCTATTTAAATTCAGTTTAAAGCTAACTAGAATGGATTTGAAGTGATAGATATACAAGTTTTTAACGTAAACTCAGTTTTTAGAAAAACAAGTTTCTCAGTCTGAAGGTGCTTCGAACGATACATTAAATTTCAGATTGTCATTCTTCATCTGAAAGCTATTGGAGAATCTACCTCTAGAAAGACGTAGTTCTAGAACTAGGTGTCTCAGCAGATTAAGGACTTCCCTCTTTCTGATGTTCCTACCTTTGCTCCTAGACCTCATAGTTCCCCTTCTGCTGATGGAAAAAAAGGGGGGAGTAGTTAGACAAAGTAAAAAATTGAAAAAAGGAAGTAGTTAGTTGTAGGAGTAAGATGTAGTGGACTAAGATGCAGTCTCTAGAATCTTGTGAAAATATTCTACCTATGCACTGCATTCAGCTTCTTGATATACAATAATTCTTGCTTCTATGAAATTCATGAATCACCTTCAAATGCTTGAAAATGCTTGCATGTGCTTACTAAAAATCTTTAGCATTATCTACTCTCATTTGTGCTTACTGATAAATCTTTTGAACTTTTGCACTTAACTGCATTATGGTTCTGTCTGAGATAATAACTTAACCCTGTAACTCAGAAAAATCTAATGGTAACCAACTCAGGGGGAGTCTCAGACTCAAGGGGAGTTTTTTTTATGTTTATAATTATTCCCTCAGAAAGAACCTAAAATTTTTATGATTGACAACCCCTCTGAGTAAGTAAAAATTCTAAGGTTGAATTTGAGTTACTTTTGTATCTTACCCATCTACTTGAGTGTGCAGTATTAGAATCTAACCAAGACGCAGATACATAAAGGCTTAAGAATCACTCTTCATCAAGCACCAAATGAAAAACCTAGAGTCAAACGCAGAAAGGTGCAAGTCAAACTCAGAACTCAAATGATGAAGACAAAATAAAAAAACTCAGAAACAAGTGTTGAAGCCTCAAGATCTATAACAGAAACATCTGCTCAAAATTCTAAAAGCATAAAGTCAGAAACAGAAGTTAGAAGCATTACCTCAAGTCAAATGCAAATCCATGGTCAGACTCAAATGCAAGAACCTAGACGCAGAAGAGAAGTCGGACACAAATGAAAGAACTCAGTCACGTAAATGAAGTCAGACTCAGAAGTGTTTTTGCATCAAGTTAGAAACAAGTACAATATGCTAATGTGGGTAAAGTTCCTGACACAAAAGTACAAAGAGTTGTTGGAGAATCCAACGACTATAAATGACTATATTCCAAGAGCAACTCTATAAATAGCCAAGAAGAACTTAGAACTGGGCGCGCGTGAGACGCCATACATCAGAGTCCAGAAACTTTGCAGAAAAAAGCACTAAACTGTTTTAACCATTAATCCTGCTTCTTACCACACAATCTCCACTGTTTATCAACTCTTTGAGTTTTATTTGTGTGTAAATCAATTGTAAATAGTTTATGTAACTTAGCTTGAGGATCTTCCAGTTTATCCACACTCTCTGTGTTAGAAACCTCAAGTTAAGAAAATCTCATTTTTCTGTGTAACTTGATGTTGCTCCTCCACCAAGTCGGAAGGGTTTTCTGAGTTGCGATGTTGAGTTGAGAAGCTTGGAGAGACTTGTATAAGACTACTTAGGAGCCTGGACAGGCCCTGCAAGGAGAATACTTAGGAGCCAAGAGAGGCCCTAGTAAGGAGAATATTTGATGTGATGGTGCTTGTCAGTAGAATTCTAAGTTGACAACTGAAGGCTAGGGTCAAGCATAGAGCTGCTGGAATTGCTTGGAGCTGAACCAAGCATGAGTCAACGTCAACATGGTTAACCCATTGACCTTTGACCTTGGACTCAAGTCAACATACAAGACTCCATCTAATTAGGATTAATTTTAGGATTAAGTTGTAATTAGGACATACTTGTAATTTTCCCTTTTCTTCCTATTTTGGGTGCTAAATGAGTGGGTTTAGTGGCTTAGGAGTTGGCTTAGCTAATTAGCCTTGGGATCATGGTTCAAATCCCACTTAGGAGAGCTTTCCACTCATCTTTTATTTTCTCCTTTTTCCCCTCCATTTGGCTGCCCCCTTGATCCTATAAATAGGAGGCTCCCCTCTTGTATTTTAACAACTTTGATGAATAGTAAATGCATTCTGCCCAATTTCCTCCTTAAGTGTGAGTGGAAAAGGCTTGGTGGTTCTTGCTCAAACCAACCAGAGACTTATGTGATTCTCCTGGATCAGTGGTGTCTAGCACTGGGACTTATCTGCTGTGGGGGTTGCCTGCTTCAGTGGCGTCCAATCCATCTCTTTCTTTTCCACTTTTTCTTTAATTTTCTCTCATTTTCTTAAATTTTCTTGCGTGAATATAGCTGCTGTCCAGCTGCTATATTTCGCAAATTAACTGCCTGTTCTTGATTCTAATCGGTTGTTTTTGCTCAATTCTAGATCCGTAACAATCCTACTATCAATTGGTAATCAGAGCTTTGTTGAATTGGGCAATTTTGGGGGCTGTTTGCTGCACTTTGGGCGTGGATTTCATGGCTGTTTTGCTGCAATAAATTGGTCAAAATTGTGTAATTCATCTCTTTGTTTCACTTGTAATTTGGACTTGGACTGTTTCTCGGGCCCGAGATGCCTTTTTGCTACTTTCAGCTTGATTGATTTGCTTGCAATTGCTTGATTTAGAGGGGCCTTTGGTGTGCAAATACCACCTGATAGGTGTTTGATGAAATGCCTTTTCTAATTGCTCATACTTGTTCTTGAGTGATTCTTGCAAATTAAACTGCTATAACTGTTGTTTATGGTGGAGTGTGGTAAGTGGAGCATTGTTGTCTTCATTTTCCAAAGATTGTTCACCTACATTTTCTCCCATTCCACCATTAATTGTTCATCCCCTATATCACTTGTTCATATTATCATCTCTTTACTTTCCGCTTTTAATTTTCCGCCATTTAATTTCAGCTTCTCCCCATCCTTTTAATTTCTGCCATCCTCTTTACATTTTTCCATTTAATTTCTGTCCTCCCCATCCTTTTAATTTATGCCATCCCCTTTACATTCTGTCATTTACTTTCTGTCCTCCCCATCCTTTTAATTTCTGCCATCCCCTCTACATTTCTGCCATTTACTTTATGTCCTCCCCATCCTTTTAATATATGCCATCCCCTCTACTTTCTGCCATTTACATTTCTATCCTCCCCATTCTTTTATTTTCAGTTTCCCCCTTTACTTTCTTTTTGCGCAATTTTCTTTCTTATTTTTGCCATTTTTTGCGCATTTTTGGGCACTGTTTTGTTCAATTGTCTACTCCTGTTCTGTTTGTCTGTTTGGCATTCTGATTGCACAATTGAATTGACTGCTATATCTACCTTGGACTTTCCCTGTTTGATTGTGCAAAACGCTCACCGTTAGGCTACTTTTTGGTTCATAGAGTTGGAAGAAAATCAATAAATTCCATTTGTTGATTTTCCTTCAAAATTTAATTCCCATCTTAAAATTGAATCAAGCGCGTTTCTGACACCATTTTGTGTTTGTATGATGAACAAGGAAGTGTTAAACAATTTTTTTGGAATTTTTTGAAATCAGGTTGCCATACCGTTTTATTTTACAGTTTTCAGAATTCAGCCTGTCTGTTTTATTTTCTGGTACCGTTTTGGACCAGTTATAGTTCAAAAATCTTGAAAAAAATATTTTATGTAGATTTGTATTTTTGAAATTTTGTACAAATTTATGAAATTTTCTGTTGTGGCAAAATGAAAAGAAAAAGAAGAAAAGCAAAAAGAATTCAAGAAAAATTATATTGCCAAAAATACGAAAAGAGGTGCAAAAAACAAAAAGGGTGCAAAAGTTAACAACAAGGGAAAAAAATCAAAAGACACCCAAAAAGTCAAAAATTCAAAAAAAAAAAGAGAAAAACAACAAAAAGAAAGCCCAATAATATAGGTAACATTTTACTGTAATTTTTCATTTCATTTTATTGTATACAACATTTTTGAGTTGTAATAGTTGTTTTCTCCAAAAACGACTCTTTGGCAACTGGTTTTCAAAAACTAACACTAGTACAAGAATGGATTCTACGACAGGAATTTACATCGGTTACTAAATAATCGATGTAAAACATAGGGCGGAGGCAATTTTGAAATTTATATAACATAGTTAACATCGGTTGTCATAATAACCGATGTCGAAAGTGAGAATGAAATAAAATTAATTTTCAAAAGTCCCATATCTGTTATCAACTTAGGTCTAGCAACCTAGTTTTATCCTTTTCTACTCATTCGCCGCCCCTGGCTCGCTCATCCCTAGTTCTCTCCCTCGTTGTCGTCGTCTCTCCTACACTCTAATCTTAGTGTTTAGGTCGTCTTTCCAGTTGAAGTTGTGGCGCTGCCCTGGTTCTCTCCCTCACTGTTGTATCTGGCCCCGATTCGTCGTTGTCTCTCTACTGCCTGAGAAGCGGTTTTCTCGTGTCTGACCTGCAATAGAGCTCATCTTAGTAAGTTTTCTCTTATCGTTTCCCTTGCTTTTGTTCATTCTTCAAAACTCCTAAACCCTATTTCTCTCTTTTTACCCCTAATTTTAATTTTGTTATGATGTGCGACATGTGCTAGGAGTGGTATGGTGGCGGCTACGTCGGGAACGAGACCGAGAGCACGCGACGACGCCTTTTTCCGGCACGGTGGGGTGCAGCTTTGATTGGGTTTTGGAAGCTTGTGACTATGGATCACGAGGAAGCCATAGCCATGGAGGTTTCACGAGTGGCTGGGTTTTCGCCTCTGTTCTCTCTTTTTAGATTATAATGAGTATTAGTTTTTTCTTGGAATTAGGAATTGGTAAGAGAAGCGTCTTCTGCTTTGATCGCTCTCCGTCAACATGCTTGGTTGTGCAATTTGTTTATCTTTTTATTATTCTTGGTTTTGATGATCTTATGGTGCTCATTTTATCATATATTGCCAATTACTGGAACTATGGAAGTAGGTTAGCCTGCAAAAGTGAGGGTGGTGTCGTTTGTGTGAGGTGTCCTAAATAGTCTTAGCCTTCCATCACCAGCGTTTGATATAGGGATTGATAGGGAATGGTTTGAAACGATTTGAAGAAGCAATTAAGGAGAATGGTCTCTGAGCAATTAAGCAATCACCAACCTAATGGAAGGTAGTTGTTGTTTCGTGCTTATTCCTTGGCTCGGTGTTTCATGTTTTATCAATCTGGTTCTTTTCTTAGTCTTCATCACACTTTTATTTGTTCTCATCTATGCCTACATGTTGACCAAGTATATTGTTTGATCTGCAAGCATATTGTTTGATATGGTTCTTTCCGTGCTTATCTTAGTTCTTTATTTCAAAATAAGAGAATATTGATTATTGTAAACTTAAATATATTACTCTTCCCTTGGGACAAAAGTTAGGTGCATTGAGAGGCTTTATCCTGACAAACTCACTACATGGAGAGACTTGATGTTCAAAATAGATTAGGAAAATGTTAGATTTTGTTCTAGGAAAGAGGTGAATGTTCGGATTGTTAGTGTCTTGATTGATGAACAGAAAAGTAGAAGGGGAGAAAGTTGTGCAATCTATGTTGTCAAACCTGTGAGATAACTAGTTATCTCGAGAATTTACTGGTAAAAAGTGTGTTAACTTATTAGTAAAAAGCTCATGGTCAAGCTAATGGTAAAGTAAACAGAGTGAACAGCCTTTTGTTGTTTATTTTAGTTTCATTAAATTCAACCTAGCTGCTGTGATTCTAATGCCTCATTCCTTGCTTCTCCTATGAAGTGTCTTTTCTTTCTATAAAAATGCATCCTGCTCCTCTAAAGTATATAGTGCAAATTTGAGAGTTTAGTGCAAGTAGTAATCTATAATGAAAGAATCAAAGGAATGAGTTCTCACACGTCCATTCTTATAACGATACTAATTTTTATTTTTTTTGTGTCTTTATCCCTCTTTATTTCTTGAAAGTATGGATGCTGGAAGAACTAAAATTAATGTTGTAAACAATACAGCCACAAGTTCCACTATAGAACTTGTTTGAATATATCATTTGCACCAAGTTTTGGATCAAAGTTGGTAAAATTTCTGCATGCTGTGATACTTTGACTAGTCCTCACTAATTCATTCATAACTTGAGCTAAACACATTAGATTTAAGTGCCGTTTTTTTTGTTAGAACCCTGAGATATATATCTTTCAACCAATAAAATTTCAGATTTTTTCTCTATTCTGTGTAATACCAGTTTTGGATCAAAGTTGGTAAAATTTCTGCATGTTGTAATACTTTGATTAGTCCTCACTAATTCATTCATAACTTGAGCTAAACACATTAGATTTAAGTGCCGTTTTTTTTGTTAGAACCCTAAGATATATATCTTTCAACCAATAAAATTTCAGATTTTTTCTCCTTTCCATGTAATACCAGTTTGGATCAAAGTTAGTGAAATTTCCGCATGCTCTGAGTTCTGACAGCATTTCATTCAAGTAGAAGTTGAGTTATACATATCCATTTAATGCAAAATCTGTCCCATTAGAAAGCTAAGATATATATGTACTTTGCATGAAATTTTCATGATTTAAGTCCAATAATTATAGTCTTGGCTTGTACTCAAAGACATTTTTGTTATAGTTAGGATTGAAGTTTTTTCTACCGAAGGTGCAGTAGTTTAGGACTGCTTGAGTACTACTGTCAGTAATGTGAATAGAGATGTAAAGCTATTTTCATCTGCTTGAGTACTAGCTCTTCATCTGTTTGTATGAGCATGTAAAGCTATTTCCTATTTTATTTTTTTGAAACTTTATTCTCAAATAGTTCATAATATCTTGGGATTTTTCTTGATGATAGAATTCATTCTTGGACAAGAGGCTTTGATTAGTTCTTTACTCTCCTGAATTTGTGAAGCAAATCATATGTGGGATACATACAAGGTAATGGTTTCATACTTTATCAATGATTTCAGATTTTAGTTGCCACTTCATGGTAATGGTTAGAACATACAAGGTCCACAAAGGAAGCACCAATGCAATACAGGGCCTCATGGTTTGTTATTATTATACATATATACCGTACCAGAATTAATGAATGTCAAAGTTGGTGAGTTAATTTTCCATATTATAATCACTTGAACTAAAAGAAGTATAAAACTAAGAACTCTGTTTGATGCCATTTCCTGAGCATTTTTAATTGTTTATTAGATAATTGTTATTATTCTATCTTAAGCATTTTTTTTTATGGAATGACTTGAATCCAATTCTGACTTCTTTTGGTCTCCTCTGCAATGCGCTAATACAAGTTTGTATGATCTAGCTTTGAGGGATAGGCTTAGAATTGCAGCTTCCAGAGGCAATATGACGTTGTAATTAATTATTATACAGGTATCCTCACATTGAAAAGGATCACTTAGTAAAGCTTTTGAAGCAATTGTTATTAAATACAGCCTCCCCATTGCTGGGCATGAGTACTGGAAATTCTCCATATGCAACTGATGTACCTACTCTTCTGGGAGGGGGTTCTTTTTCACTTCTGAGCTGTACATGTAATTTATTTGTGCTTTGATTAAGGATGACTTTTAACAACCCCATATTACGGTGCTTTCAAATGAATTACCTTTGCCTTTCTCTATATGTACTTATTAGAATTTTTTTCTCTACTATAGATGATAGAGATAAAATAAATGAAGTAACGACCAACTCCTTATATGCGCTGGCCTCATATGAAAGCAAATCAGGTTCATGGTTGTAGTTGGCTCAGCTCTTCCAGGTAATGTTTCTAGCCTGTGGTATTATAAGTGTGTGTGAGAGAGACAACTTATCCATATTTTCTTTGTTGAATTTTATGTTTCAATGTATGTCTCACTTGGAATAATCTTGTTTGCAAGCTGCTGAAGCATGTATTTTAGTGATACTGAGGCCTCCAAAACATAATTCAGTAATATAAGGCAAATCATATTTGTATATGATGGCCCCATAAGTTCAATTTTCAATGCTTTTATTTAAAGGAATATATAAATTCCTGTTTATGTTGCAGTTCAGGTGGGTTGCTAATCTCTACTTTCTTACAATCTCAATTTTGTCTACCACACCAATCAGGTATGTAAATGTTAGTTAAGCTCCCAGTCAGAAGAATGTTGTGCTACTTGTAAGCTTAGTTGTTGGAAAAGTGGATATTGACTTGAATGGGATAGGAACATTGTATTTTCTTCAGTTGGAAAACAATTCTCTTTGCAATTTCTTTTGTCTTGTCTTGTTTGCACTCCATTCTTGTGTATAAGCTTTCTTCAGTGCCTGCTTTTCTTGTTTGTCTATATCAATTTTTTGTTTTGTCTTAGGCAATTCCTAGTTCTTTCAGTAGCTTTTTCCTTTTTCTCTGCGCTTCTATTTGGAAGGATTAAGATTAAGTCTCACTGTTGGTCTTTGCAAGATCAATCCAACCTTACCTTGAGTTGAAGAGGCAAGAGAGTTTTTCATTATAGAAAAAGCCAAAAAGAGTGACATACACGAGTGTTACATTCGATTGAGTGTAAACACTTAGTTGAGTGGAAATGTCCATTTTAAAATTCAAAACTTAAAAACAATGGGTAGTAGGAACTCACCACCTCATTCACCTAGGACCCTAAGATATAGGGCCGAGTTGCAACATGCAATTCAAGACATGGCTAGAATGATGAGTAATGAAATGAATGAGCTTAGGAAAGAATTAAGTGGGAATAGGAGGGAGAGAAGACACTCTTCTCGGGAAGGAGGAAGTTAGAGTATATACAACATAGTGAGAAGTGAAGATAGATACCATCCTGAGAGTAGTGAGGGAGAGAGACATTCAAGTCATACTCTTAGGAGAAGGGAAGTAGGAAATAGAGAACATAGGAGGCCTAGGAAGCGTGAGGAAGCTAGGAGGTATAGAGAAGAGTACTATGAGGGATAGAGAAGAATACTATGAGGATACCCATAGAAGACATAGGAGAGAGCATAGGAGGGAAGAGGAACCTCAAAGGGAACAAGGCTTCAAGGGAGTTAAAATAGAAGTCCCAACCTTCAATGGAAGGAATGATGTAGAGCAATACCTAGAATGAGAACTTAAAATAGAGAAAATCTTTAGTTGCCATAGGTATAGGGAAGAAGAGAAAGTTAAGATAGCCTCTCTTGAATTCAAAAATTATGCTTTGGTTTGGTGGCATCATCTTCAAGCTGATAGAAGAAGGTGCAATGCTCCTCTGGTTTCCTCTTGGGAGGAAATGAAGTCCATCATGAGAAAGAGGTTCATACCTCAACATTACACTAGGGAGTTGCACATTAAACTCCAAACACTTAAGCAAGGTTCTAAGAGTGTAGATGAATATTTTAAAGAAATGGAACTTGCTTTGATAAGGGCAAACATAGTTGAGGATAGTGAAGCAACTATGGCTTGGTTTATCAATGGACTTAATTTTGACATAAGGGACATAGTGGAGTTGCACCCTTATGTTGAAATGGAGGACTTGGTACACCAAGCCATTAAAATAGAAACTCAACTTAAAAGAAAGGGTAGCTATAAAAGAGATAACTCTAGTTATACAACTAGGATCAAAGAAACCCTAAAGAGAGATGAGGGAAAAGGCCAAGACAAGGAAGAACCTAAGGGTTCGAGGGTTGCTTCTAACCCACCTCCTTCCAAAACACCAAATGAGGATACCTCTACTTCCACAAGAAACATCAAATGTTTCAAGTGTGCTGGAAAGGGACATATAGCTTCCCAATGCCCAAACAAGAGGGCGATGGTGGTAAAGGAAAATAGAGAGTACATTAGTGCTAGTGAAGATGAACATAGTGAAGAAGAGAGTGAAGCTAGTGAAGAGGAAAATGAGGTTAAAAAAGAGGTGTTTTGTAACGTCCTAATTTCTCAATTCAAGAATAAAGTCCGTTGGGAACATTATTCCGAATTTCTGAAATTATTTCGCGCATTCCGTGTATCGACATACAAATCACACAACGCTTAAGCAATCCAACATGTGCTTAGGCTTCCACAAAATTCATACCTCATAATTTTCAATATTGATTCTTAATTAAGAACCTAGGGTGAGAACCTACACTTGGGAGTGTTATGGCTCAAAAAACTCCTACCAAAAATCCGGCAGAGTTTCCCCTGAAAATTGGACATTTCCCAATTTTACAACTCAACCTGAAACTCAGAAAAATACCAATACAGTTTATAATATCACCATATTGTATCAATCTACCATAAGGCCTCCATGGCCAAACCAAAATCAATATATTAATACATAACTAATCTTCTAATTTACAAATATAATTCTTGACATTTTACTTCAATTGAGCCCTCTACTTTTGCGCCAAGAGCCTGTACAACCACCTGCACAACTGAAAGTAATTCCCACAACGTGGGATGAGACTACGTCCCAGTGAGTGAGGTAACAGCGTGTGCAGTGTGGGGAGACAACACATGATATACATCACTACAACATAACTCAGACAACTCATAAAAGAATTCGTAATGACAATCATTCCATAACAATCATATGTGCAGTAATGATTATGCAAAATAATGAACATGTCAATGCAACTAACATTGAATCTATCTACCGTACTTATTATGAAATGTTTCGTTATTCCCCAACACCAGGGGGTCTTTTCACTGTCACGTGCTTTGAGCGCTCGGCCATGTGACCAAGGACTGTCGTCCAGGGCCACCCTCATTAAGTTTTTATCCTTAAACATGCATGATTTATTTTTAACTGAGGAATCCCATACCCCTTGGCCTAGAGGTACATGTGATTGCCTTTCTTGAAACATGAATCCAAGGACCGGAGACAAAGTCTCAGAAACATGAGTCCTGGAATCAACCTCATTAATTCACATGAGTCCAAGGACCTGAGACAAAGTCTCAAAAACATGAGTCCAGGGACCAACCTCATTAATTCACATGAGTCCAAGGATCGGAGACAAAGTCTCAGAAACATGAGTCCAGGGACCAAAAGTCTGAGTGTGTAATATGATTAAGTTAAACATGAAATCCAAGGACCCAAAATAATTCGTTTCAAACAAGAAGTCCAAGGATTCGAAAGTCATTAATTTCAACATGAGGTCTAGAAGACCCAAAACCCTCTCTTTCAAAAACATGAGGTCCTAAGACCCAAATCCTTTTCTTTTTCAAAAATATGAGTAAATGGTTTCCCGAGGATAGTAACACTTCCATAATCATGTACATATGCATAATCAACAATTAATTCAACATTCAACATCAACAATCCAACATTCCATAAAATCCCCAATTCCTCTAACCTAAGGTTTGAGCAACAAAGTCATACATGCAAATAATCCAAGAATCCACCCTAGATTTGCCTAAAACCAACTCTAATCAACAATAATAGCAAGGGGAGGAAGAATAGAGAGCATGCAATGGAATGAAACTCAAGATTATAAGTGAGTGAGAACCACACTCACCTTGAAATGGAGGAACAATGGAGGAATGGAAGAATGGAGGGGAAGAGGATGAAGATCCAAGCTCTAAGAGATGGTGGAGAAGCCTCGCAATCAAGCTCTCCTTCTTCTCCCAACTCCCTCTCTCTAGAATCGCCTCTCTCTCTAAAACCCTAGAGTGAAGAGAAATGAAGAAGAAGAAGAAGCTGAAATGCGTTTAAAACGGACCAGGACGCGTACCTGCGCTCAGGCTGCGCTCAGTGCAGCTGGAGCGCAATTTTCCTCAAATCCTCTCCGTTTCCTGCGCTCAGGCTGCGCTCAGCGCAACTAGAGCGCAGAAAACAGATTGGAATTCCTCAATTTCTTGACAGCTTTCTTGCCTGAGCAAGGATGCGTCTGTTTGGGGTGCAAACAAACTCAGAATACTACTATATAGCATATCAAATTGAAGTCCCGGATCTTAGCTTTCTAATCCAAGTGGAATCACCTCAATTGGACACCTACAACTCCAAATATTTGCAATTTAGTGCACCAAGGTCATTAGGCCTAAAACCCGAAATTAGGCAACAACCTTAATTGAAGCCCAACGGGGCACACTTCACCTGAACCAAGATGTAAATCATTAATTGACCTCAATTTGGCTAAGATCAAGGGTTCTTAAGCGTTCATAAGACTAGGCTCCTCTATTCCCTTGCTCCTTTAGTCTACGCCTTTCCCTTTTCATTTCCGTCAATTCGTTCAAGCTTAGTTCCTACTGTCTCAATCTAATATCTAATTTCCCAGTTCCAATGTTTCTACTTCAATCCTCACCTCCCCACTGTGCTAGCATTTCTACTACCGGGTTTGACTTCTCATATGCTAACTATACGGTCAGGTTTGGCTTAATACTTAGTTTCTCTCTTCTCGGTTCCCTCAAAAACTCATAACTCTGAATCAATTCTTTAACTCTCATCTTATTTTCCTTTCCAACCCCTAAGTTCTCGTCTCACTTCTAACTTTCTCTAAATTCTTCTTAGGTCAAATCTTCGGGATGTTACATGTTTAGGGCCGAAGGAAAACTTTGCATGGTAAGAAGGTCCTTAGGAAATCAAATCATTAGAGAGGATGAGCAAAGACAACTGTCTTTCACACTAGGTGCATGGTTCAGGGACGAATTTGTTCCTTAATTGTGGATAGTGGAAGTTGCACCAACATTGCAAGTGCAAGAATGGTAGAGAAACTTGGGTTGTCTACCACTCCCCACCCTAAACCATACAAGTTATATTGGATATGTGATGATGGGGAAAGGGAAGTAAATAAGCAAACTTTCATCTTTATTTCAATAGGTGACTATGATGATAATGTTTCATGTGATGTTGTACCTATGGATGCCACACATATCTTATTGGGTAGACCTTGGCAGTTTGATAAGAGGACCATCCATGATGGCTACTCTAATCAAATATCTTTTAAACATGATGGAGCGAAAATTACTTTGATGCCAATGTCAATCCAAGAAATATGTGAGGATCAAGCTCACATGAAGAGATAGATAGAACTTGAGAAAATTAAGAAATTGAAAATAGAAGGTGAGGATAAAAAGAAAAGGAAGGATGAAACATCAAGAGTGATGGTAGAAAAGGTGAAAAAAAAAAAATAAAAGGGAGGCAATGTTACTACTTCATCAATTTAAAACTGCTGACCTTAGTTGTTTTGAAGGGGAAACAAGAAAAGGAGTTGCTGATCAAGGAAGGAGGAAGTAGCGACACTACTAGGGAGTTAATGAGTTCTCCTCCTCCTCCTCCTCCTCCTCCTCCTCCTCCTCCTCCTCCTCCTCCTCCTCCCAAAACTCCTTACATGATTCCCAAGTATTATTGTTATGAGCATTAGAGACTAAATGCTTGGGAATAATGAGTCTTCTTTTGTTGGCTAAGGATGAATCAGGATATCCATGATTGAAGACCTAGTAAGGAGTTACGAGTCTTAAAGGGAAGTCTCCACCTTCTCCTCTTATTTGTCATCCATCCCTACTATTCTCTTCTACCCCGTATACTCTCTTTGAACTTTCAGAATTTAGGACAAATGCTCTTTAAGGGGGAGGGAATGATGGCACCTGTCAGTAGAATTCTGAGCTGACAGCTGAAGGCTAGGATCAAGCATGGAGCTGCTGGAATTGCTTGGAGCTGAACCAAGCATGAGTCAAATTCAGCATGGTCAACCCATTGACCTTTGACCTTGGACTCAAGTCAACATACAAGACTCCATTTAATTAGGATTAATAAAAGTAGGATTAATTTTAGGATTAAGTTGTAATTATGACATACTTGTAATTTTCCCTTTTCTTCCTATTTTGGGCGCTAAATGAGTGGGTTTAGTGGCTTAGGAGTTGGCTTTGCTAATTAGCCTTGGGATCATGGTTCAAATCCCACTTAGGAGAGCTTTCCACTCATCTTTTATTTTCTCTTTTTTCCCCTCCATTTCGCCGCCCCCTTGCTCCTATAAATAGGAGGCTCCCCTCTTGTATTTTAACAACTTTGATGAATAATAAAGGCGTTCTGCCCAATATTTCCTCCTCAAGTTTGAGTAGAGAAGGCTTTGTGGTTCTTGCTCAAACCAACCAGAGACTTATCTGATTCTCCTGGATCAATGATGTCTAGCACTGGGACTTATCTGCTGTGGGGGTTTCCTGCTTCAGTGGCGTCAAATCCATCTCTTTCTCTTCCACTTTTTCTTTCATTTTCTCTCATTTTCTTACATTTTCTTGTGCGAATATAGTTGTTGTTCAGCTGCTATATCTCGCAAATTAACTTCCTGTTCTTGATTCTAATCGATTGTTTTTGCTCAATTCTAGATCTGTAACAATCCTGCTATCATGGTGTGTTGCCTGAAGAGGCAGTTGATAACAAAGAATACTTGTAACTTTAAGAATTTAGTGAAAATCCTCACTTAGGTGGGGACTGGAGGTAGCTCTTGTTGATAAGAGTGAACCAATATAAATCTCATTGTGTCATACTCTTCTAACCCTCTCTCAGTTATTTTAATTTCCTGTTTTTTAAACTGCTTCTGAGTTTCTTACTAAATATTGTCCCTTTAAATCAAAATCAGAAACTGAGTTAACCCTTTTTGAAAACAGTTAGAAAATTAGAAGCATATTTAAACAAGATCTATCTTCTTATAATCTCTTAATACAAAAGAAGAATTTGCTTCTGACCTTATTTGTGACAAAATGACACTTCAACATTCAAGTTGAAAGACTTGAGAATCTTGTCACAAAAGAGGTTCAAAAGTCAAGTATTTACATTTACTGAGTTATCTGCATCTGACTCTTAAGCATTACAGTTTTGTTTATGTGCTTATTACCATTGAAACTGCTTCTGAGTTTGCAATGAAAGTTCAAAACGTACTTTTAACTCAGAGTCATAGTTGAATTAGATTAAATAGATTCATATCAAAATTCACAAGCAAAACCATTTCAACAAAATCAATGTTAAGTCATAATCATTTTGCTTCTGTTTGAGTCTAACTATCTGACATCCAAGTGCGCAACACTTGAGAACGAAAGTCAGAAACGAGTTTAAGGTATTTTACAGGCTTAGTCGCGTCTCAATTCAACCCTCCCCCTCTTGAAACTTTGACCAACTACACGATGACCTCACCAACATTTGCAGACATTGTTAATCTTAAAAAGAACTTGTCCACGAAATTTTCTCCATGATTATCAATCCAAAATGTTATCAAATCTAGAAAATCCTATCTTCGTGCTTCTCTAGTTTCTTCAGGTTGATGAGATTTAACAATAAAGAATTCATTGAACTCTATGTTTGTTGTTGTCTTAGATATATTCAACCAAGTCTTAGAGAGAACATATGCTCATTGCTTCTTTGAATGGAAGAAAGGAAACAATTTTTGAAAGCAATTCCTCAAGAAAGAAACTAAATATGTCAATGTTCACTCCCATGGCTATGATAAGTATACTACAAAATCTTTGATGGATTTCTTTGGTCTATGTTACTAAAGAGTAATGAAGGAAATTGTAATATATTTTGAATAAATCTTACTTATAAACAAGGTTTCTCATGGTTTTATTTTGAACTAGACCAAGTTGGTAAGCCAACCCAAACTTCACCAAAAAGAATTCAGGTTCCCAAAGAGTTCGATAACCAGATCTATATTTTAAAATATAGTTCGGTTATTCGAACTACTTTAAGGTGAACTATACCCAACTGTTGTGAAACGAAATTCTTGTTCCTTTACCTCTCGATTCTCCCTAGTTTACCTGGATTTTGTTCATAACACGAATATCTTAACCATAAACCTCTTTTTGACTTAATATCCATGAACCCTAATCCCAAAATTGTGAACCCTGAATTACAAATGCTCCTATGCGACTGTTGTCAACACACGAGTAATTCATCACGAGTGTCATGCGAGCAGCCACCATCTTTGTCACTGTGAGCTGCAAGTCCCTCATCATTTGCCTCAATTGCTAGTCTCACTTCACTATGAAGATACTCACCAGGTCATTTCCCTGCACCACCACTATGAGCAACCATTTCTGCTCACGGTGTTGGCTCTGTCTCCAAATCTAAGCCCATTGTCACTATGATAACCATTCGACTTGTTCTCGTCACTCAGCCCTGCTACTACGACACTGTGTAAATTACTGAGTCCCCGTTTCGATTTGTCGATTGTTATTGCCCAAGTAGTTTCGAGTCTCTTTGTTAGTATAATGCCATTTTTCTCTCTCCAAGTCTTTTTATTTACCTATTTATGTATTTCAATTAATATGTAATCTTAACATATTTCACCATTGGACTTTGTAATGTTAATAATAATATTCTTACATATATTTTTTATCAATTTGTTTGAAATCCGAATCTTTATTTAATTGATATTTATAGAAAGGAATTTATCATCATCTAGGGTAATATTATCAATTTCATAAGTAAAATGGAAATATTATTACATATTTTACTTTTTCAAGCTTTTTGTTATTTTAAAGAAATCAAACATATAAATCAATGTATTTATTGATATTTTAGTGTTTAAACAAAACATTAACATTTACTCTCTTTATAGAAAATCTTTCTCTAAATTTTCAGCAATTGATCGTGACTTTTATTCTCGTCATTACATGCAAAAATTTAAAAGGAATTAATTAGATTGATTGCTAAAATAAATAATTTTTTTGTTTCCCAAATATGTTTTTCTGTTTTATTTGTGAATTTCTCAATTTTGTTACTTCATGTGGGTTAAGATATACTTTTAGTCCCTATAAATAGATCGAGTTTTTCTTTTAGTTTTCATAAAAATTTTCTTTTATTTTTACATCCTTATCAATGATTTTTTTAAATCATCATTATCATTAATCCTACTTTATTAAATGTTGATTTATCAATCGAAAACCCACATAGGCATGTAAATATTGCACAAATTAATGATTATGTGGCATTTTTTTAAATAGGAGGAAGTCTCGTGAGCTCCTTATAAATTTTTCTTTTTCCCTACACAAGTCTTCCAATGTTAAAAAAACACCACAAGGAACTCACGTGACTTTTTCATATGGTAAAGAAAATGTCACATTATCATTACTTGGTGTGATATTTGTATGTCTATCTAGATTTCTGTTTGACAAATTAACATTTAACAGAACTAGTCTAATAGTAAAGACAAATTAAAGAAATACATATTTCAGGGTGTAAATATAAAAAAAAAATTTAAAAGAATGAAAAGAAAAACTAGGACCATTATATATGTTGCTTTGCATTTTATTTTACAAGTTTGCATTTATACAAAAATAATGAACTATTTTTATTCTTTTTATTTTTCAGTTCTTCTTGTAAACTTTCTTATTTTTTAAAGAATTTTCACTATAATATAATTACTTCCTTTTATGTATTTTAATTTTTTTATTTATGCTACAATAAATGTATTCAATATTACGTCACATATGAATTTTCTATAATACTTTATTGTTTAAAACTATTTTGTAATTTATTTATGAAATATATAGATACTTAACAAATATTTTATTTAATAACATTTTTGTAATTTTTTATAAATTGTGAATATTTTATTCATTATTTTTTAATTTTCAGCATTCAAATGTTCAATTCAAAACTATTTTGCTTTAGTAAATTGAGCACTCATTAAGATAAATATGAAATATCAATGCATAAAAATAGTGTCATCAACAACAAATTAAGACAACAATTAGGGAATATATTGAGAACCATGAGTTTTGAGTGAATTTAGAAGAGAAATAAGGTGTTAAGCCAAACACAGTTGTAGACCAAACTTGGAAGAAATCACACCCAGACATAGAGAGAAATATAAGGTATAAGGATGACGGAGAAAGTAGTGGCGTTGAACGAGGGAATTAGATTAAGAAGAAAGAGATTTAGTTAGAGGAATTGACGAAAATGAAGGGAAGAGGTTTAGATGAAGAGGAACTAAGCTAGAAAGGTATGTTGTCCGAAAGAATTAGGAAAAAGGTAGGTGGAATTAAGTTAGAAGTGGTTAGAAGTGAGAATCAGGATTTCAAGTTCTAGTGCTCTCGCTCAAGCGAAAAGGGCTCGCTTGAGCGAGAATATCAGTAAAAATGAAGAATTTGGAATTTGGTTTTCTCACTTGAGCTAGAAAGCTCTCACTCAAGCGAGAAATAGTGGAGCAAGGGAGTGCTCTCTAGAAGAATTTCGCTTGAGTGAGAAGGGTCTCGCTTAAGCGAAATTCATCCAGAGAGGGGGATGCTCTCTGGAGCATTCTCGCTCAAGCGAGAAGGGCTCGCTTGAACGAGAATGCGCGTGACAGTTTTAAAAACATCGAGTTACGGTTTTTTTTCTCATTCTTCCCTTTCGTTCCTTTTATTTTGGAGAGAGAAAGCGCGGTGGAGCTTGGAGGAAGAAGAGGAGAGCCAAGGATCTCACCTCCAATCTCCCCTAACTCGTTCTCCCTTCTCTTAGAGTTCTCTTGAGGTGAGTATAGCTCACACACCTCTACCCATTAATGCTTGAATCTCTTACATGAGTTTTGCCCCTTCTTTTCCCCTTTCTTTAGTCTTGTATTTGTATGTTGGGTTGATTATTCCCTATGATGTGTATTATAAGAGGCTTGTGATTAGGGGTATGAAATAGGGGTATTGTATGTTTAGGGTTTCACTATCCCTTGATTATTGTCTTGTACATTCATGAATCATATGTGGGTGTCGATGATTGTGGGGTTTTGTCATGGGGTTCACATGTTAGGGTTTTAGTCTTTCTAAGATAATGTTTAGATCTATCTCGAGGTATGTGTTATTTGTTATGTGTGAGCAATTACATTAAGGCCTTTGACCCTAGCTAGTTGGAAAATGAATTTGAGCTTTGGCTTCCAGAAAAAAGTGAATTTGGCTTCGGCCCTAGAAAAATGGCTTAGGCTCTAGATTCGGCTTTGGCCCCAATTTTGGCTTTCGGCCCCAATGCACCCTAAATATTCAAGATTGGACTTCGGTCCCCAAAGTAAAACATGTGTTTCGACCCTTAGAATAATGGCAGGATTAATCCCCAAGAAAGCCGTTTCTTGTAGTCTGAGCTCAGGTCTAGCCCTAGAATCAGTAAAAAGACTCTGTCTGTCGGGTAATGCATGTTATGCATAACATATCTAATTTGAGTGGTCATTTGATATCATGGTTCAGTTTAGTTGAGTTATGGTATTATGATAAGTTGTGAATTCACTGATGCATGATTTGTGCCAGTTTCCCTCGACACTGTATGATTGTATAATTATGCTCACTGAGACATTATTCTCACCCCATGTTTGTGGGTTCATTTTAGATATGCAGGGTTGTCTAGTTGGACGCATGGGAAGAGGATTTGAGGCTCTTAGAGTGGATCATTCCACCCCCCGTTGTAGTTTAAACCCCGTGAGGGAAACTGATGTATTTGAGTTATGCTATGTTGAGTTAGGTTAGAAATTATGTATCTATGAATGATTGTTATCTTGAGCCACAAAGTGCCATTTGTATTATGGGATTTATGGTGTTCGATGGTTGTTTAGACTTATGTAATCATTGGAGATACTTAAGCATTTTATGAATGAGTACATAAAGATATCGGTAATGACGCGAAATAATTTCATAAATTTGGGAGTAGTGTCTCCAACGGGCATTATTCTCAAATTTAGAAAATAGGATGTTACATTATGGTATTAGAGCTATTCATTCCAATTGGACTATGGATGAGTCAGTTGTCTGAATTTAGTTATGATCTCATATGCATTGTATGAAATATAGAGCCTGATCAACTCCATGTTTTGGTCAATTTGTATAGAGTTATGGCTAGAGGAAGACGAAGTAGGAGTTGGGCTACAGGAAACCCCCTGGGACGCCTCCATTGCAGCTATCGAAGGGTTGACTCGCGCCCTGAACCAGCAGACCACTGTTCTCTCTGCCTATTGTAACATCCCAAAATTAAGGCCTAGAAACTATAGTGAGAGCGTTAAGCTGTGGTTCTGGCCAAATAACGGAGATTGGGAAGCGGAATGGGATGTTGGAGTTCTGAATGCGAATTTAAATAGGAATTTGGTAAATGAATTAAGAGGATTATAATGATTTAAGAATAAGAAAATGATATTAGAGGGAGAAGAACTAGATTGGGAAGGTATGATATTAGATGAGAGTTAGGAAATTGATTTATTAAGAATTAGAGTGGGGAAGGGTTTGGATGAGAAGAACTAAGTTAGAAGAGGGTTTTCATGGAGGGGAATTAGGTTTAAGAAGGAGAGAATTGAATTGGAGTCAAGGGGGCACAAACCGAGGTTGTTGCTTAATTTTAGGTTTTTGCCTAATGACCTTGGTGCCCTAATTCGCAAATATCTAGAGCCACGAATGTCTAATTAAGGTGATTCCACTTTCATTAAAAAACTTATTTCTGGGGCTTCAGTTTGATATGCTATAAGATAGTATTCTGAGCTCGTTTGCACCTCCAAACAGCAAGTTTACGCGCTACAGCGTGCAGAGTGCGTTGGAGCGCGCCCCAACACACTAAAAGTGCGCCCCAGCGCGCGCACACCAGAAGCGTTTTAAAAAACGCGATTTCCTCTTCTTCCCCTCATTTCTTCCGTTCTTGGGTGCAGTTTAGAGTGAGAGAGAGAGTGGGTTTTAGTGAGAGAAAGCTTAGGGAAGTGGAGAGGGAGCTATGGAGGGCTTGGATGGAGTTCTCCATCACCATCTTCAAACTCGGAGCTAGGGATTATGGCCCTTTTCTTCATCTTCTTCCCCAAACCCTCCTCTATTCCATGTGAGTGTGGTTCTCACTCACTTACTTCTTAGTTATGCTCCCTATTCTTCCTCCCCTTGCTATTATAGTTGATTATGTATGAGTTTATGCAAAACCTAGGGTTGATTACTAGATTAATTGAATATATGAATTGTTAGCCAAACCCTAGGTTAGGAAATTGGGGATTTGAGGATTTTCTTGCATGATGAATGATTGAACCTTGATTATGTGATTATTCGAGGTTAAAAAGAGGATTTATGTATGGATTGCTTTGGATTGCCTTGGATTGCTTGATTTTGGATAAAACCCATTTGGGGGTTTCATGAAATTGGAGGTTTGGGGGTTTCATGACCTCATGAAAATGTTTTGGGTCTTTAGACCTCATGTAAATAATCATGTTTTGGTCCCTGGACTCTTGTTTTTGAGACTCCTTCTCCGGTCCTTGGACTCATGTTAATTAAGCAAGATTTGGTCCATGGACTCATGTTTTAAGGCCTTGCTTGGTCCATGGACTCATGTTAAAGAATTAAGTAAAATTGTTTGAATCTATCACAGTTAATGGGTTAAGGTCTTATGGCCTTCAGGGACGATGGTCTCTGTTAGTCTGAGCTCAGTCTAGCCTCACAGATAAGTGGAAAGACCGCTTGGGTGTTGGGGTAAAACACTTCATGACTAACCCTGCATTTATGATTGTCATTGGATGACTAACATTACATGTCACTAATTGTCATTATGAATATTTTCTTAATTTATCAAGTGATGTATATTGTTTTATATCTTGTGCTTTGCCTCCCCACGCAGCACACATTGTTACCACACTCACTAGGACGTAGTCTCATCCCACGCTGTGGGAAATATCTTTCAGTGTGCAGGTCATTGTTCTGGTACTTAGAAAAGGAGCTGAGGACTGACTTGAGGTAGATTATGAAGACGGTCATTGGAGTTCTTTTAGTGTAGTTATTGATTTACTGGTGTAAATTAATATAAGTCTTCAGTAAAGGATTAAGTGTAGTTACAGTTAATTGGTAATTGGTATAGAAACCTGTAGTTGGCCACTGAGGCCCATTTTCCTTGGAATTATATTAGAAATCATATTATTATGAACTGTATTGGTGGTTTTGCGGGTTTTCAGGTGAAGCCGAAAATTGGGTAACGTCCAGTTTTCAGGGGAAACTCTGCCGGATTTCCGGTAGGAGTTTTAGGGAAACATGACACTCTGTGTCTAGGTTCATTTCCTTTAGATTTGAATATAATGTTTCATATTGTATTGTAGATTGAATTGTAGTGAAGACTTAAGTAAGCGTTGGATTACCTAAGTGATTGTATGATTTGTTCACCGATATTGAAAATGGCGCGAAATAATTTCAAAAATTCGGGAATAGTGTTTCCAACGGACATTATTCTTGAGTTGAGAAATTAAAACGTTACATTTTGGTATCAGAGCAGTTCAATTGAATTGGATTGTGGTTAGGTTAGTTGCCCGTAACTTACTATAATTCCACCGTGCGTCATGCCCAGTTTAGGGACTGATCACCCCTTTACTAGGTGTGTGGTACCCGGAATTGTGGTTAGTAACATAAGTAGAATGCCTTGTTAGGGAGTTGGCACACTTCTCTAATGAGGTTAGAGCCACCTACTTGCTAGCTAGAGGGAGAATGACATAGGCTCAATTTCTAGAGTGAGATCTTGACCCTAGAAATCTCATAGGACATACCCTTATCTCCTAGGAAACTTGAGGCACACTTAGAAAGTGTAAGTGTTGAGGACAAGTGACTTGGAGGGAATGATGAATAGACTCCCTAGTAGGCTAGAAGAGTGTCGGCTACTCGTGAGCAAACTTTGGTGATGTAATGTGTTTGAACAATGATAATTCTCCTTTCTGCTTGAATGATTGCTTGAATTGACTGTTATATGTGTTTCCTGAATGATTGTATGCTTGGTGTGTTAGATGGTGATTTGATGAATGAATTATGATGATGTTGCATGACTTGTATGTTGAGCTGCATGGTTTAGAAGGACATGTAGGCGGGAGGTTAATGGTGGTCTTATAAGGTCAGGGTGAATGATTTTAGAGTTGGAATTTTGTGAGTTTAGGATTTTATGCTAAGTGGACTAGGGATATGGCAGGTAGAAGTTAGAATGGGAAGTATAGGAACTTAATTCCATTGGTGAGAGGGGGTAACCCTAGCTTTTGGGTTAGTTATTTCTATGGGGTAGGTGTGATCTTAAAGACAAATCGAGGAATGGAATCAAGGCCTCTAAACCCACGTACTTGTTTTCCTTTCTTTAAATCCATGTTAGTGTATGCTTATGTCGATGGTTGTTGCTATTTCAACCCTAACCTCTTTCGTAGTTGCTAAGTCATTATGTATCCCGGGTAGATATCTCATTAGGCGTTTAATGAGTTTGTTTTGATGGTGGTGATATCGATTAAGCCCGTATGTCCTATGATTTGTTTTTAATATACAAGAGGTAGACCCACTCCTTTTCTCCTAAGTTACTAGACTAATGCTCCTAGAACCCCTAATTGGCTATTAGAGGTAACCTCGACCCTTGTAGACGCATGTGAAGTATCTAACTATTTAGTGCATGATTGATACGTAGCTTATTAGGAGGTTTCCTAGTTAGGGACCAAGTTGGAATTTGATGTACCTTGTCAACCCATGACTTCATAACTACCTTGTTCCACTCTAGGGTCCCTTGATCAATTCCGGTTGAGCTAGAGAGTAAACAATAGAGTTCCAGGGAGTGAGAGGCAGTGGAGACTTGGATGGTTGAGGGCACCTTGTAGGCTGCAATCACGGTCGGTTTCTTCTAGTTTAGGCCCATTTGGTTGTAGACACCTCAGGAATAAGGTTCTTGTGGTCACAACCAAAGTGTTCTGGGATATGTTGGTAGGGCACGGATTGTGATCCTTTTAAAGTTATTGATGGCAAAACTAAGTCTATAAAAATTAAACCCATTAGCCTCTTCTTTGTTATGACCTTAGTGGCAAGAATTATGTGGAACGTGAAATTGTTACTCAGTGTATATCTTCTAGGAAGATTAATGGTTTGTGGTTAGTCCATGCTTTAGTTAAGAAATGGTGTTGAGCTTAGTGTACCGAGTCCATCACTAGGTGTCGAGTATCCTCATTCCTTTTTCCCTTGTTTTGAGGACTCACGTTATCCACCTAAGTTTTGGTGTGTCCCCTGGCCACCAAGGCAATTGGATATCCCTTCAATTGCTGCGGTTGTTAGCTCTAGACAGTAGAGAGGTTGATGTCATAGTGTAGAGTAGGAGCTCGTACTCCGCCCCTAGTTGGGATGATAGACGATCATGTTTTCTGCTCTTGTGCACATGATGGGATGATAGGTATAAACAGACCTACACACCATCATGAATTGTGTGTCGAGATTGGGGTTTGGATGGACTGTGAGAGTTTGTCCATTCTCGGTCACTTGTGCACAGAGGAGTACCACGTAGGAGCAACTCTGTGTTCTGTTGTTGAAATCTGTATGTTTTGTTTTTAAGACCCTAGAATGAAGTAGAGTTGGCGAGAAAATCATGTTTCAAGACAGTTAAGGGAGGGCCAAGCCCTTAAGGGGGTAGCCTTACAGAAGGAGACTTGAGTACCCCGACAACTTAGACAACTTTTAGGTACTCCCTAAGGTTTGGTATGAAGATTAGGCATTGAGTTAGGAATCACCACAAGAACCTTGCGAACCCCCTGTTTGTTTCAATCATGTTACGTAGTATGTTTGACCCAAGTGGTTAAGTTACCTTAGAGCCAGAAGACCAAAGATAGACAGGGTCACCAGGTGTAGGTAGGGACTATGGGGGTGGACCCCAATCCGGCCCCTTTTTAATCAAAGCACGCAGCGGAAGCCCACACCCATCTCCCCTTTTTATCTTAGGACACCTCAAGCAGGGTAGAGGACCAGGAATGAGCGAATTTATTATGGGGTAGTTGGTAGTCGTCTTGAAAGTGGTATTAGGGAAGTCACGCAGTGAGTCAGAACTCGTTTGGAACCCTTCATGTTAAGGCCAGGTTATAAGACAACATAATTTACAGGCAGAGTAGTAATTCTTTAGGGTTAATGGACAATAAGGGCGTAATTCTAGGTGGCCCCAGATGCAGTAGATTAATTAAGGAGCAAGTTAGGAACTGGAACCCAGAACTAGGAAAGTGAAAGGGAGATATTAGAACAGTGACATTATCAAGTTAGACTTAGAACGAGAGTAGAAGGATTATTGAGACCCAAGACTGGGCTGATAATTAAAGGATGAAGAGACAAGATTAGGAAGCAAATCAACCCCTATGTCCCTTCATACCACCTTGAGCAATTGAGGTATTAGCTATCAAACAACAATTTGGGAGGATTCCAAGTGCACGAACAATGTTAAGAATAGGAGTGTGACCCTGCATTAGGATAGTTGGAGCAAATTTTAAGGACAAAATTTATTCAAGGGGGGTAGAATTGTAACATCCCAAAATTAAGGCCTAGAAACTATAGTGAGAGCGTTAAGTTGTGGTTCCGGCCAAATAACGGAGATTTGGAAGTGGTATGGGATGTTGGAGTTCTGAACGCGAATTTAGATAGGAATTTAGTAAATGAATTAATAGGATTATAACGATTTAAGAATAAGAAAAGGATATTAGAGGGAGAAGAACTAGATTGGGAAGGTATGATATTAGATGAGAGTTAGGGAATTGATTTATTAAGAATTAGAGTGGGGAAGGGTTTGGATGAGAAGAACTAAGTTAGAAGAGGGTTTTCATGGAGGGGAATTAGGTTTAAGAAGGAGAGAATTGAATTGGAGTCAAGGGGGCACAAACCGAGGTTGTTGCTTAATTTTGGGTTTTTGCCTAATGACCTTGGTGCCCTAATTCGCAAATATCTAGAGCCATGAATGTCTAATTAAGGTGATTCGACTTTCATTAAAAAGCTTATTTCTGGGGCTTCAGTTTGATATGCTATAAGATAGTATTCTGAGCTCGTTTGCACCTCCAAACAACAAGTTTACGCGCTACAGCGTGCAGAGTGCGTTGGAGCGCGCCCCAACACACTAAAAGTGCGCCCCAACACGCACACACTAGAAGCGTTTTAAAAAACGCGATTTCCTCTTCTTCCCCTCATTTCTTCCGTTCTTGGGTGCAGTTTAGAGTGAGAGAGAGTGGGTTTTAGTGAGAGAAAGCTTAGGGAAGTGGAGAGGGGGCTATGGAGGGCTTGGATGGAGTTCTCCATCACCATCTTCAAACTCGGAGCTAGGGATTATGGCCCTTTTCTTCATCTTCTTCCCCAAACCCTCCTCTATTCCATGTGAGTGTGATTCTCACTCACTTATTTCTTAGTTATTCTCCTATGTATGCTCCCTATTCTTCCTCCCCTTGCTATTATAGTTGATTATGTATGAGTTTATGCAAAACCTAGTGTTGATTACTAGATTAATTGAATATATGAATTGTTGGCCAAACCCTAGGTTAGGAAATTGGAGATTTGAGGATTTTCTTGCATGATGGATGATTGAACCTTGATTATGTGATTACTGGAGGTTAAAAAGAGGATTTATGTATGGATTGCTTTGGATTGCCTTGGATTGCTTGATTTTGGATAAAACACATTTGCGGGTTTCATGAAATTGGAGGTTTGGGATGTTGATGATGCCTATAATTGCTTGTGTTCATTCTTATTATCATGTTTATGCACTGAATGAATGTTTGTACATGTTTTTAACCCCCACCATGTTCATGGAAAATGTTTTGGGTCTTTGACCTCATGAAAATGGAAAAAGAAATGTTTTGGGTCTTTGACCTCATGATAATGGTAAAGGAAAATGATTTGGGTCTTTGGACCTCATGGAAATGGTTTTGGGTCTCATGACCTCATGAAAATGTTTTGGTTCTTTAGACCTCATGTAAATAATCATGTTTTGGTCCCTGGACTCATGTTTTTAAGACTCCGTCTCCGGTCCTTGGACTCATGTTAATTAAGCAAGATTTGGTCCATGGACTCATGTTTTAAGGCCTTGCTTGGTCCATGGACTCATGTTAAAGAATTAAGTAAAGTTGTTTGAATCTATCACAGTTAATGGGTTAAGGTCTTATGGCCTTCAGGGACGACGGTCTCTGTTAGTTTGAGCTCAGTCTAGCCTCACAGATAAGTGGAAAGACCCCTTGGGTGTTAGAGTAAAACACTTCATGACTGACCCTGCATTTATGATTGTCATTGGATGACTAACATTGCGTGTCACTAATTGTCATTATGAATATTTTCTTAATTTATCAAGTGATGTATATTGTTTTATATCTTGTGCTTTGCCTCCCCACACAGCACACATTGTTACCGCACTCACTGGGACGTAGTCTCATCCCACGCTGTGGGAAATATCTTTCAGTGTGCAGGTCATTGTTCTGGTACTTAGCAAAGGAGCTGAGGACTGACTTGAGGTAGATTATGAAGACAGTCATTGGAGTCCTTTTAGTGTAGTTATTGATTTACTGGTGTAAATTAATATAATTCTTTAGTAAAGGATTAAGTGTAGTTACAATTAATTGGTAATTGGTGTAGAAACCTGTAGTTGGCCACAGAGGCCCATTTTCCTTGGAATTAGATTAGAAATCATATTATTATGAACTGTATTGGTGGTTTTGCTGGTTTTCAGGTTAAGCCAAAAATTGGGAAACGTCCAGTTTTCAGGGGAAACTCTGTCGGATTTCCGGTAGGAGTTTTGGGGAAACATGACACTCCGTGTCTAGGTTCATTTCCTTTAGATTTGAATATAATGTTTCATGTTGTATTGTAGATTGAATTTGTAGTGAAGGCTTAAGTAAGCATTGGATTACCTAAGCGATTGTATGATTTGTTCACTGATATCGAAAATGACGCGAAATAATTTCAGAAATTCGGGAATAGTGTTTCCAACGGACATTATTTTTGAGTTGAGAAATTAGGACGTTACACCTGTAACATCCTAATTTCTCAATTCAAGAATAATGCCCGTTGGAAACACTATTCCGAATTTCTAAAATTATTTCGCGTCATTTCAAGTATCATCATCCAATCACATAATTGCTTAGGCAATCCAACACTTGCTTAAGCGAAATACATCAATTGCTCAACATAATTCATACAAATACATGCCACTCAGTGGCTCTCAAAAGTAATCCAATTCTGGACGCAAATCTAATTTATTACAACATGACATAATTTAATTATATCTAAATGTCCTAGAGTTCAATCAGGCAGCTGAGGGGCGGATGAATCCACCAAAGAACTCGAACTTTTTATCCATTGCTTAACAATCCTTCCTACACAACTGAAAGTATTCCCCACAATGAGGGGTGAGACTAACGTCCCAGTGAGCGTGATAAGTGTGTGCAGTGTGGAGAGAGCACCAAGAACCATCACAGAGATACATATTCATTCAGAGCATCACAAATAGAAGCAATTAAACATGATTCATCATCATTAAAACAATGCTTATGATGCAATGCATGACTGTGAGGTGTTGTTACCCGACACCCGGGGTCTTTTCTCTGTAACGTGACTGTGGTTGAGCGCTCGGCCTGAGAATCCAAGGACCGTCGTCCAGGGAAACCTATGATTACGTTTTAATTATTATCATTCATAATTCATTCTTGGTTGGGGACCCCATCTCTCTCTTGGCCAAGAGTTCGATGTGGTTACCCCGTCTTTCTTAAATAATTTGCCCGAAGGCCTGTGACGGTCAATGACCATGTGATATTTAAACTCATGATGCATGACTGTAATGGCCAAAGGCCCATGATTAATCTTTATGTGATACTAAAATTCAGTAATACAAATATTCCCCAAATTCACTACACTAGGGTTTACCATTCAACTCATGAAATCATTATAATGCAATAATATATTCCACATTCATCAAATCATAATTAAAATAACAATATTAACAAGGGAAGGAAGAATAGGGAGTAGACATAGGAGAACAATCAAGAAAACAAGTGAGTGAGAATCACACTCACCTCCATGGAGAAAATAGGAAAAGGAATGGAGGAATGGAAGAATGGAGGGGAAGAGGATGAAGATCCAAGCTCCAAGAGATGGTGGAGAAGCCTCCCAATCAAGCTCTCCTTCTTATCTCAGCTCCCTCTCTCTAGAATCGCCCTTCTCTCTCTAAAACCCTAGAAGTGAAGAAAAAATGAAGAAGAAGAAACTGAAACGCGTTTTAAAAGGACCAGGACACATTCCTGTGCTCAGGCTATGCTCGGCGTAGTTGGAGCGCAGGTTTCCGCAATTCCCCTCTATTTTCTGCACTCAGGCTGCGCTCAGCACAATTGGAGTGCAGGAAACAGATTGGAATTCCTGCATTCTTTGACAACTTTTTCGCCTGGGCAAGAATGAGTTTGTTTAGGATGCAAATAAGCTTAGAATACTATCGTATAGCATATCAAACTGAAGCCCCGGATGTTAGCTTTCTAATCCAAGTGGAATAACCTCAATTGGACATCTTGAACTGTAGATATTTGCAATTTAGTGCACCAAGGTCATTAGGCTTAAAGCCCGAAATCAAGCAACAACCTTGGTTTTTGCCCCTCTTTGATTCCAATTCAAATCTCTCCTTCTTAAATCTAATTCCTCTCCACGAAAATCTTCTTCTAACTTAGTTCTTCTCATCCAAACCTTTCCCCACTCTAATTCTTGATAAATCAATTCCCTTGACCACAAGGCTTATTCTTTCGCACTTAATCGCTAAGATCTCGGGTGTTGCTCTTCTCCTTAACTCTTTCTCCTGACCCTTCCTTTCAACTTAAATTCTTCTTTAACTAAACTCATTTCTTTACCCTTAACCACTATATTCTCTCTGACTCAGGTGTGATTCCTTCTAGGTTCGACCTACAGTTGATTGGCTTAACTCTTGGTCCCTCTTCTAAACTCTTTTAAAACTCATGGTTCCTAATGGATTCCCTAATTTCTTGTCTAAAACTATGCTTAACCTCCGAATTCTCATCCTACTTCTAACTTATCTCTTTGGTTGGGTTCAACACCTAAGGCTTCTCTTATGTTTCCAAGGTTCCAGTTTCCGGGATGTTACACTGCCCTGTTGGGGGAGAACGGTCACACCCCACCTGTAGGTTAGGCAACCCCTGCAGCTCCGATATCGGACAACCAGATGGACGGGTTTTCGGGTTTCTGGCTGTGCCACCCGCCAACCTTTGAGGGAAGCACGAACCACTCCTCAGCGGCTACTTGTCTTAGGAAGATCGAACAGATTGTGGACGCTAAAGGATTTTCCAGTGAGAAAAGGGCCCGTCTTGCACCCCTGATGCTCAAACGAGAGGTGGAGCTTTGGTAGAGGGGCCTTCAGGGTCGGATGGCGGCTTCAGACACCCGTATCACTTGGGAGGCCATCAGGACCCTTTTCCTGGAGAGGTATATCCCTACAATGCCCAAGAGAAGGAGAAATGAGTTGTTGCCTGAGGGGAAGCTCGGGTGGAAATGTGAGGGATGGGAAAGTTATCCAACTATCTGAACATCAGCTTGTTGTTTGCTTGAAGTCTGGGGACAACCACAGAGGACCTTGTCTACAGGGCCAAGGGAGATGTTACTACTGTACACGACTAGGACACATGGCGAAAGACTTCCCAAAGAAGAAGAGGAAAGTGGAGACCCAAGCGTCGAGCTCCCAGGAAGACCATCACCCTTAGGGTCAGCGGCACACTGAGACAATGAGTGAATGGAAGGTATAATTCTGATATGAAATCCTATCTTCGTCATAATTCCTGTGTTGGCCCTGTTCCTTTCTTGACCACTGTTTGTCTATAGTTTAGCTGCCAGTAAATGCTTCCTCAATCCTTGAGTCACTGCCAGACCCAACCAAGAAGCACCCCATTATTCTTTTCTTGTAGAGACTTCTCCATCTTCCGGGGAGATTCTCCAGAGTTAACCTGGAATGTTCACTCTTCATGTCACCCAAAGTCTTCCTTAGGCATTCTCGAGGGGTCACTGACCTCATCCTGTGTTTCGATCGTAATCATTTGATATCCCTAGCTTCTCCCCTTTCAGACAAGAAGAAAGACTTTCTTGCTAAACCCATAGAGTCCCCGTTGTACGGTAGTGAGTTGGGAAAACCATAGGGAATATAACTCATTGTTGGTTTTAATTCCTAACCGAACCTGTGGCTTAGGAATTGGAGGGCGTCATCGATAGTATTAGAAAACCAAAAGGTAGGAAAGAGAGAGTTAAGAACAATAAAAACAGGGTAAGCAACGAGAATCAATAGTTATGACAACTAGGTTAGTAACATATCGAGGTAAAGACTCCACATAGTCGACTTAAGAGAACTCCAATCTCTCATAGGAGGCCAAGAAGAAGTACCCCATAGGACTAGGCTGTTGATAAGTGCTAAATTTAGGATAAATTCTTATATATTTTCAGCACTTATCAAGGGCAAAATGTTAGATTTATTCCCAATTTATCTCTTTTTAGTTTAAATTGCAGATCTTGTGAATATTTAATTCAAACTTGAATTTGATGCTATTTTGATAAAAAATCTGTTGATTTTGCAGATAAAAAGGAAGGTTTCAAATGAAGAAACAAGATAACATTTATTTGAAGAAAGAATCTACAGATAAGATTCTAAATGGCAGCAGATCAAGATAAAATTAGCAGTTATTTGGATAAAGATTCTGCAGATAAAATTCTCAATTCAAATTCAAACCAAATTGGAGATAGAATCAGCACAAGATCAAGCTAAAAGGAGGGTGTTGAGTCTAAAAAATTAATATATGTAACTAAAAATATTTTGAGTCTCACTCTCTTAAGTTTTAATGAACAACAAAATATAAAATAAAGAGGCATTTATATGATACTATGCTTTCACAGTATGTTGCACTGTTTCAAATCCTACTTTTGAGAAAAGATCATCTGAAAGATCAACCTCATTTGACAGTCTTAGATCTTCTGAAGGAGCAACTTCGTCTAAAGAGTGTTTATCATCTGAAGACTTGAAGTTCATCTGAAGCTCTCCTTGCATCTGAAGGATGAGGTATCAGGATTAAGGTTTGACCTTTGAAGACGTTGTTGTATGAGAAGAACGTTCATCCCAATGGTCTAACCTTTTTCAGCATAAGAATCAGGGTTGCTTTTCCTCCTCGTTCAAATGATTAGCATTTTTAAGGAAAGACTGCAACGCTGCTGTACCTGCTCAAAAGCATTGTGTGCGCAGACCTGCTGCAACTAAGACTGCTCAGAACGTATTGGACAGAGTGTGTCTTAAACGTCTCCTAGAGCATTTAATTCTATTTGACAACGAATATCTCTTCTTGAAGCTTATATATATGTCCCATGCAGATTGAAAAGGAGAAAAGACAAGCTATCAAAGAAAGAATACTCTACCAAAACCCTGCGAACTTTTACTCTGTAAATTCCTGTACATTTGATATATTTCAGATCCTGAGTTAATCTAAGTTAACTGTACATTTCTCTTTAGTTCAAGCTATCACCTGAAGATAGTTGTTTGAACTTTTTGTTTTAAACCTTTAACCAGTTTGGGTTATAAGCCTGGAGAGGCTTTCTGTTTTGAAAGAATACTTGGGTTACACTTGGGTAAGTGTCTGAGAGCCTGAAGAGGCTTGGTGGAAGAAACAATACTTGGTGTAAAGCCTGAAGAGGCTTGACAGAAAAGAATACTTGTAATCTTGCAAGATTAGTGGAAATCCAGTGGTGGTTTGCCCTGGGATTGGACGTAGCTCACAGTGGTAGTGAGTGAACCAGGATAATCTAACAAAGGGGATTGAAAAGTATTTAAGTGTGAAAATTTTAACTTCAAACAAACGATTTTATAAAATTTTCTCTGCATCTGAACCTAGTTCAGAAGGTAGCAACTCACTTCAGACAATATCGTATCATCTGAAGTATTTCAGAAGCAGTTTTATTAAAGTCTTTCTGAAAAACAAAAAGTTTCCATTGAAACACTATTCAACCCTCTTGTAGTGTTTCCCTGTGTTTTCCTACAGTTGGTACCAGAGCTTATCCTCGGGGTTAGCACCTAATCAGTGCGGAGGACAAAGATCCAATGGAAACTTCTACCAGCAACAGACAGTACATCACTGAAGGAGCCTCCATCACGAGACCCCAACATTCAATGGAGTGGATTACCATTATTGGAGGGATCGTATGAAGTTGTTTATTGAAAGCAACAACATTGATGTCTAGGATGTGGTTACTGATGGAGACTACGTACCCATGCATGCTGGAGTGCCCATACCAAAGGCTGAATGGACCTTGGAGCAGAAGGCTCGAGTTCAATTAAATGCCAAGGCCAAACTCTATCTGATATGTTCTTTGAACAAGTCAGAATATGAGAAGGTTCATGGTTGTTCATCTGCTAAGGAGATCTGGGACACGCTTGCAGCAACCCATGAAGGGACTGAGACTGTGAAGCAGTCCAAGATCAGCATGCTTGTACATCAATATTAGATGTTCAAGATGGAAGAATCTGAAACCATAGACCAAATGTTCGGGAAGTTTCAGACAATAACAAATGGACTTAGATCATTGGGAAGAACTTTTGAATCTGGAGATAATAATCGAAAGATTCTAAGAAGCTTACCAAAGTCCTAGATAATATATCATCCTCTTTCTCTATACAGAAAAGGATCAAACATAGTGAGTTTGATGACTTCTTGGATGAAATTATTCGGTGGCTTTGGAGGCGTGTTGCTGAGCCGGATAGGTACTTTGACCCCGACCTAGTCAGAGAATTTTACGCCAATGCCATTGGAGATCATGGTGTTGACATACGCAGACGGTCCTATGTGAGAGGCCGGTGGGTTTCTTATGATCGCGATGCGATCAACACTTTTGTGGAGACACCTGGACCTGATGATAAGGTGATGATGCCTTTCTAGTACCATACACTGGTAAATGAAGTAGGCATCAACAACAATGATCCCTTAGACACTAGGACTGCTGAGTGTCTATGTTTGACGGGACGTGCCTTTGAGAGAAACGCTTATAGGCAGGCAACCAGGATTTATAGGAATGATATGAGGAACATTGCCGAGATGTTGACAGTATTGGTGTTAGCTAACATCCAGCCCACCAACCACATTTCAGATATCATCATGCCAGTAGCTCATCTCATCTATTGCATCCTGACTGGGCAGGACGTTGACATTGTCAAGGTGATATCTCATAAGATTTTCATGACGACATCCTCTGTTGTAGATCCCTATGACTAAGGGGTACATTGAGGCTAACTGCATTCCTGATGAGGAGGAGGAGGAGCAGCCACCAGCACCAGAGCAACCACCACCACCACCACAGCAGCAACAACCACCACCAGCAGACACACACATCCCATTTTGGGCTCAGCACATCATCTCTCTGAACTCTGCTCTTCATAGAGCAGTAGTTCATCTTCAGGAGTACCACTATCTGACTCGACCGGATCCCTACTCGGACATGTTACCTGCTCAGTTCAGAGATTACTTGCAGTGACCTGGGGACAGGCCTATTGTACCAGGAGGGGGAGGAGCAGCTACTAATGGAGTTGATGCTGAGGATGAAGATGGAGCCGATGCTAAGGATCATGATGATATGGAGGATAATGAGGATTGATTTTGGTGTTTTCTTTCTTTTTCCTTTCATTTTTTTTCATTTTTTCTTTCTTTTTCTTTCATTGGATCTGTACTGTATCTGATATTACTGACTTATTATTCCTATGCAATATGGATTCCAGTCTGTTTATTGTTGCATTAGGATTTAGTTAATTATTTTAGGATTTTTTTTAGGATTTTAGGAATTAGGGATTAAAGGAAATGAATTTAAAATCTCAAAGCTAGGCAGTCTAACTAACTGAATTAGGAAAGAAATAGGGATTTTGTGATTGAATCCATAATCAGTTAGGATTAGGATATTATGTTGGAAAATATATCAGGGTAGTTAATTAATTTCAATAAGTGAATTCATCAAGGAAATTAGCCAAAAAGCCGGTGAGTTGTGAGACCAAACACTTGATATGAGAGTTTTCACTGTTGCTTGACAACTGCTATTGCTTGAGTTGTTGGATTTTATTCTGCACATGAAAAATATGGAAGTGATAAAGGCAAACTTGTACTTATGAATTATTTGCTCAGTGTCAAAAAGCCAACCCATGAAAAAATGTTCCAAATTTTTGGTAACCCATTTGAGCTTTAATGTTCTTTTCTTATGCATCCCAGCCAAAATAATGTTTATATCCTATCCCTTATACACTTGGGATAGAGAGCAAAGGCGCAGTTTGATAAAATGGGATAATTGGTTGGTTACTTGAAAGTGAATTGAAGAAAAACAAAGAGCAGGTACAAGAAAACAAAGTGAGTCACTCCCTCAAGAATGAAAAAGAAAAACAAAATGTGAATAAAAAAGGGAGTGAATCACCAAACAAAGAGAAGAGACCAGCTGAATAATGCAAATCAAGAATGAAATGGAGAATGGAGAGAAAGCTCAAGATAAAGAAAAATCAAAATTGCTCTTTATTCCAGTGTTTCTTTGCATATCCAGAAAAACCATGAGTTCTTGATAGCCTACCTCATTACAGAAAAAAAGACCTTTTGATCCATGATTTACCATGTGCATGTTTATTAACCAAAAATGACTATCAATTTTAGTTGTTCAACTGCTGTGAAAAATTGAGGAAAACACTTACCCGTGAGCATGAGAGAATTCCTTGATTTATCACTTATTGTTTTGATTGCTACTTGTGAAAAAGTTTGAATGTGTTTTTATCCTGTTCTGATTGAGTCTTGGAAATATTACTTAATTCTGATTTTCAATCTGATATTAGGAAAGAGACAGCTGCCTAGCAAAGGGATGATGAAATTATTTCCTTATTATTGATAATCATAAAAGGGGATTGAATTCATTTGATTGCAAAAGGTTTTCTTGCTTGAGGACAAGCAAGAACCTAAGTTGGGGGGAATTTGATAAGTGCTAAATTTATGATAAATTCTTATATATTTTCAGCACTTATCTAGGGCAAAATGTTAGATTTATTCCCTAATTTATCTCTTTTTAGTTTAAATTGCAGATCTTGTGAATATTTAATTCAAATTTGAATTTGATGCTATTTTGATAAGAAATCTGTTGAGTTTGCAGATAGAAAGGAAAGTTTTAAATGGAGAAACAAGATAGCATTTATTTGAAGAAAGATTTTGCATATAAGATTCTAAATTGTAGTAGATCAAGATAAAATCAACAGTTATTTGGATAAAGATTCTGCAGATAAAGTTCTCAATTCAAATTGAAGATAGAATCAACACAAAATCAAGCTAAAAGTAGGGAAATAAGGAAAACGTAGTAGACAAAGATAAGATCAGGAAGAGATCAAGCTGAAAAAGAGGAAACGAGGAAAAGCAGAAACGGTGATCTGAGCTCCACTTGCGCTGAGCGCAAGTGGAGCGCATGAATTAAAATTCCTCTTTGTTTCATGCGCTGAGCGCAGGTTGAAGCGCAGGAATACGTAAATAGTTTTCCAATAAGATTTCCAAATAGATTCCTTCCAGATTTCAGATAGCTTTCCAACTTCTATTTAAAGGACCTTTTGCATAGATCAGGAGACGGGGGGAGCAAGAGCTGGAGCTAGAGAAAAGTGTGACAGTTTCTCCATTGGTTTGTAATGGCTACCATGAGTAGCTAAACTCTCCCATAGGATTGAATGTAGTTGATTCAATCCCCAATTGTATTTGAATTCTCTTTGTTATTTATGAATCCTTGTTTTTATAATATTGGTGTTTTTATTCTGTTCTTAATGCTTAGCTTCCGCCTTTGTGCCGGAGCTATAGGTTGGTTTTATGGGGCGCACTGGAAAGTGGTTTTGTGAAATCAATAGCGAGTTTGGGGGAGCCTAGGAATAGGGATCTTGAACGCTGATTGGTGAAAACACTCAAGTTGTCACTGTGGGAACCAGGATGGCTTGATAGCTTTTAGAAATTAATCATTAATCCGGGGTAATTTATCACTGTGGGAACCAGGGTGAATTATTTCTGAGTATTTCATATCTGTGGGAACCTTTTATGAAATAACATTTATTTGTGCTTCAATTTTATAAATTCATATTCATAAATATCATTGGGTTTCAAATACATGAGGGGTGCGATAGACGAATTTCAATCCTAGTTCTAGTAATCTACTCTACCTCATCTCAATTTATTGATTTCTATTTACTATTGCAACCTTCACAAACAACAACCATATTCTCTTACTTGATAGTTGTGACCACTAGGATTTACAATTGAATTGTTCCCTATGGATACGACAAACCCCCGTTACTTACTATTATACTAATGTGATTTTGGTACGCTTGCCAGAATTTCAACAGCTATGCGGGGCGCCGAGAGGTGCACAAATGGCAAACCTAAAATTAGGGAGAATGGATTGGAAGAGATCAAATAAACTACCATAGGATTACAGACATCACCGAGAGGGAAACACTAGTGCCACGAGGAAAGGAGAGGCTTGATCCCTAAGAGGGGTAGCCCTGTGAGGGAGCGATGATAGAAGATAAGGAAACCTTGTTGACTGTAGATTACGGTTATAGACCAAGAGATGGCTGGAGTGTCACTGGACCACCTGGGAATTACACCACTAGTTAGTAAGATCGGGGTTACATAGCAGAAACCCCAATCGATTCCCAATAGACCTTAGTCACTCGGGAGGGATAGTGTACCCTGGTAGGGGCTCAGGTTACTGAAGAGGGTTGAAGTGATTAGTAGTCGCGACCGGGTAGGTTAAGTTGTTCTCACGGAACTGTTAAATTTACAGACTCGAATGGAGCACACAAAATCTCTAGTAATCCAGCACCCTCTAATAATTCTCAGGTATGAGTTGATCAGAGTTTGCGCTAATATACTTCGTTACCATCCAACTACACCTAGCGCTGTCTCGACCTCTCATTGTACCCATTAGGCGTAAGCTCACGCATACCTTGAAACTCGTACACCATATGTTTTACTCTCGAGTAGAGGACACTTAGAGTCCCTAACATCAACCTCTAGAACCCAAATCCAGGCCTTAGGGTTGTCTACCCTCTCAATTCTAGGGAGGGTTGGCGAGGGCAGTAACCACCTGACTTATGTTTGTTCCTTCTAGTACCTCCTACGGAGGAGGTCAGACCATTTTGGGTGGTGATCAGTGAGGGAGAGCCAACACTGGACACCCTTTCCTAGTGCAACCTATTTGTTATTCCCCATTCCCGAGGCTAGAGGTTATGTCTTATGCCTAGCATTAGCCCATATGTCTGTAGGCCTCGATCTTTTTTCTATTCCAATATCTCCAACATCCTTTCAGTAGTTGTTTCACTCTGCCCGGGAGGGGTAGCTAGGGAAGATAACTCGTACACACCAAATTTCATTCCCTTAAGTTTAATCCCAACATCTTGAAACAAGTGCAATCTGATAAATACTTTAGGTGCAACCTGTAGTTACACCTTCTAGTTAGGGAAACCAATCTGCCAATCATAGTTGAGGCTAATTATTTTCTCAGGGAGGGAAAAATGTTCGATTCGAGGCCGAAAGGGAGTTGATAGAATAGAGGTAAGGTGGGTGAAAGTGCTAGAGGATAGGGGAATTTAGAGAGAACCCTTGGGAATACCCTAAGACGTAGGAAGGTAATAGAGCACATCTTACGGTGTTAGGGCTACAGATATGGCATTAGCTCATCTGATTCTTAAGGCAATGGGGTAATTGTCTAGAAAAATGAAGGATTAGTATGGCAAATTTTGAAGACAAAATTTATTTAAGGGGGGTAGGATTGTAACATCACGGAAATTAGGGCCTAAAAATATAGTGGAAGCCTTTGGCTGAGGACTCGGCCAAGAGACAGAGGTTAGAAGTAGGAAGAGAACTTGTGGGTTTGGGTGTGAATTAAGACAAGAATTATGAAATATAGTAAGAACCATGTGTTTTGAGAGAATTTAGAAGAGAAACCAGGTGTTAAGCCAAACACAACTGTTGACCGAACTTGGAAGAAATCACACCCTCAGTCAGAGAGAATTATAAGGTATAAGTATGAGGGAGAAAGTAGGGGTGTTGAATGAGGGAATTAGATTAAGGAATAGAGAGCGAGAGTAAATGAGTTATTAGTGAGTAATTAAAATGAGAGAGAAATTAAGGAATAAGACACAATGTGTATAATAGGAAATTAAACAATACTTTCATAAAATTAAGAATATTAAATGAATTCCTTAATTCTTGTGCCAAAACCTTAACGGACAATTATATGTAGGATGGTTAGCAAGAGGGCATAACATTACTTTTTACAAATATAAGAATCTCTTAAGAGTGTGCGTGTGCTTTTTTTTGTATGTAATGTTTGATAAATATTCTAAACTTGAAACAATGTCAATGTTAATGTTGAGCAACCATTTAAGCAACCAATTCTGCTCACGATGTTGGCTCTATCTCCGAATCTAAGCCCATTGCCACTATGATAATCATTCAACGTGTTGTCGTCACTCAGCCCTGCTACTGCGAAGTTGTGCCAATCACTGAGTCCCTGTTTCGGTTCACTGATTGTTATTGCCCAAGTAGTTTCAAGTCTCTTTATTAGTATAATGCTCTTTTCTCTCTCCAAGTCTTTTTATTTCCCTATTTATGTATTTCAATTAATATGTAATCTTAACATATTTCACCATTCCACTTTGTAATGAAAATAATAATAATATTCTTACATATATTTCTTTATTAATTTGTTTGAAATTGAAATCTTTATTTATTTGATAATTATGGAAAAGAATTTATCGTCATCTAGGGTAATATTACCACATTTATAAGAAAAATGGAAATAATATTAAATATTTTACTTTTTCAAGATTTTTTTATTTTAGAGAATTCAAACATATAAATCAATATATTTATTGATATTTTAGTGTTTAAACAAAACATTAACATTTATTCTCATTATAGAAAGTTTTTTTTCTATATTTTCAATAATTAATCATGACTTTTATTCTCGCCATTACATGCAAACACTTAAAAAGGAATTAATTAGATTGATTTCTAAAATAAATAAATTTATTGTTTCCCAAATATGTTTTTATGTTCTATTTGTGAATTTCTCAATCTTGTTACTTTATGTGGGTTAAGATACACCTTTAGTCCCTAAAAACAGATCAAGTTTTTTTAGTCCTCATAAAAATTTTCTTTTATTTTTTCATCCTTATAAATAATTATTTTTAAATCATCCTTGTCGTTAAAACACGATTGCAGGCAGTTTCCCACTCAGTTTCTCTTCCCTTTTTCGTTCTTCCAGAGATAGAAATAGAGGTTTTAGTGAGAGAATGCCCCAGTGAATGTCAAGAACGATTTCTACTCATCTAAGATCAAGTCCTCCATCAATCTACTCACCTCCAACGCTTCCTCTCTTCCGTTCGTTCTTCGTTTTCTCGAACTTCAGGTGGGTGTGATTGTCTGTTTCTTTGTTGTTTGAATATCAGAGCAAGATCCCTTATCTTTCCTTCCCTTTCTTTCATTGAGTCTTGATGTGTATGTTAGGAAGTAAAAATGTGATGGTTGTTTGGTATGTGATTTGTAGAAACACAGGGAAACACTAGAAGGGGAGTTGAATAGTGTTTCTTAATATTTTATGAAAGCTTTTTATAAACAACAAGTTTAAAACGATTTCAGATAGGTTTTTGAGAGACTGTCTGAAGTTCCTTAAGACGGCTTCTGAAAATGTATTTTAAAAGGTTTTCTTGCTTTTAAAATATCAGAATTGGTTTTCAACACCCTTTGATTAGTATAAATAAATTGACAAGAGATAAGGGTAAGAAAACTTAGCCAAGGAATTATCCTGGTTCACTCACTACCACTGTGAGCTACGTCCAGTCCCAATGCCAACTAGCACTTGGATTTTCTCTTAATCTTCACCAAGATTACAAGTATTCTTTTACAGTCAAACCTCTTCAGGCTCTACAACCAAGTATTCTTTTGTCAACCAAGCCTCTTCAGGCTCTACAACCAAGTATTCTTTTGTCAACCAAGCCTCTCCAGGCTCTACAACCAAGTATTCTTTTGTCAACCAAGCCTCTCCAGGCTCTAAACAAAGTTTACAGAGAAAAGAGTTTAAGCTTTTAAACTATACCAGTGTGAAGCTCAAACAAATACAATGTACAATAAAATATGAGGTATGCTCAGGATATACAAATGTGTACAACGAATTTTTTCAGAGAGTTTTTACAGAGTAAAAACTTGCAGCGTGATGTTTCTCTTGGCTTTCTTGTATATTGTTTTTTTCTCTTTTTCTAACCCTTGATGGTCTTCATGGAGGGTTATTTATACCCAATCTTCAATCCGTTGAAATACCACCATTTAGAGATAGAATTAAATGCTTTTTATTTCGTTGTGAGACATGCTCCTGAGAGCTCTGATATTTCTGACACATTACAAGGTTGCTCCTGCCATAAAGCTGTTACAAATGTTGCTGCAAAGACTGCGTTGCAGAGATTTCCTCAGTGGTGTATAAAATTCAAAAACACCAGGAAAGGTCTCTGTGTTCCTTGCTATAAACGTGTTTGAAAAAGGTACGTGCAGCAGAGGTTCAGAAAAGTCTTCACAAACTTCAGCAAAAGGGTGCCACGTCATAAATGAGACTTCAGACGACTTCAACACTTCAGACGGGTTGTGCACTTCAGACGGCTTCAACACTTCAGACGGGTTGAACCTTCAGAAGGCTTAACTCTTCAGACAGGTTGAAAGCACTTCACGTAGTCTTTATATAAGCTTATAGTGGCTTGCTGAAATCATAGATAGATCATTAAAACATATATGTATCCATGATAAATATTTTAACCAAATTTGTTAAACATTAAAACTTAGGGATTGAGCCGTCTTAAATCATCATAATCTTCCTTATGATATTTTTGAGACTCAACATTCTCCCCCTTTTTAATGATGACAAATTTGTTTAAAATACATAAATCTGAAAGGAGTTTTAAAGATAAAAGAATAGATAGCTCCCCCTCAGATGGTGATCTCTTAAACTGATTTGATCAAAAATACTTATCAGTTTCTTATTTACTCCCCCTAAGTCTTGTGATCACTTCAGATTCAGATTTTGTTAGTTTTTAATACTCCCCCTTTTGTCATCAATAAAAAGGGAATTCCAGAGCATAACAACAACAACAATCATAGCAAAATCATGAGGTATGAAAGAAAACAACAAACTCAGCACAAACACAGCATGATGTGAAACACTGATAGTATTAATCAAACTGTTCAAAAAAAAATTAACCACTTAGCAGAAATAAACATGAGACATGGCTACACATCATTGACTATCCATCCTTCTTCAGCAAAGCTTCTTTCATGAAGGAAATCAGCTCATCCTTGGCCTTGTCAATCTGAGAGATGAGAGCAGTCTTCATGTCTTCTTGGCTACTTCTAATCTGTTGTTGCTCTTGAAGAATCTTATCTTGTTTAGCAATGAGATCAACACTTTTCTTATCTAGCTTCTCTATCTTCAACCTGAGCTTTCTGTTCTCTTCTTCAGGATCAGGTGGTGCTTCATAAAGAATAATCTGGATGTGTCTGCACACAAATCTCAGCACATCAAAACCTGGAAGCAAACCATACTTCTGTGGATGATACACTGGAAAGAAGAATGTTCCAATGGGACACATAATCTCCCAGTCTTCATGAAATGATTCAGACAGAGGTGGGAAATGGCCTCTGATGTAATGATACTTCACATTCATGAATTTCCCATGCCCTATGATAGAATCAGCATCTGGTCCAGTTGACCCAGAAGAGGATCCAACATCCTCTCTGATTTTCCAGTAAGATGACCAAACTCTGTCTCTGAAACTGTGATCCATGCCTCCACCTTGTCTCTTGACCTTTGTTGGTAGCTCCTTCCATTCTCTTGGAGTCAGAGGCTTGAAGGGAACAGGATAGGCCTTAGGTTCCTTGAACTTATCAGCAGGGCCTTCCTTCAGAGGGTACCTAGGAACAATTCTATCAGGTTGCACTAGAATCTTGGTGGTTGGCCTGATGGAAAATGTTCTAGGGGGCCTGTATCCTCTCATGCCAACAGACTTGATGTAGTCCCTCTCTACCAGTTCTCCTTCTGTGTATAGATGCCTTGCAAAACACCAATCTTCATTGGACAACTTCAGACAATCTTTATCAGAGAAAGGGTTAAGTGGAGCCCACTTGTGAGCAGGTGATACCACACCCTTTCTAATCTTCTCAAGTTTCCCTGAGTACATCTGGTCTAAGCTTCCTTGATACTTCTCTCTTTCAGCATCTGAAGTATGCTTGAGTAGCCCATGGTGCAGAGAGATAGGGGGTGCATCTCTGAAATATTGCAGGTCTTCATAGAGGTTTGGGAACTTGGGAACCCTTTCCCTCTCAAAGAAAGGTCCTTCATACCTCTTATGAGGCACTTCAGCTTCCTCATCATGCTGATGCTGAGTGAAAGGAAATGCATAAGGATCAAAAGTGGGTTCTGTGAAGAAATCCCTACTTTTAGGTCCTAGCCTAATATGTTCAGGCAACATACTCCCTTTCCACACTTTTGAGCTCCCTCCTTGCTGAATCTCTACAAAAGGTTCTTCAGATTGGGTTGACTCTGAAAATGATGATGATGATGATGAAGATGGTGGTGATGGAGATGGTGGTGTTGGTTCTTCTTCTGTCTCCATAGGGCTCTGAACAACTTCCTTCTCTTTTTCTTCTTTCTTTTCTGGTGAGGAAGGAGGTGATGGAGTCACATTGTCAAACCTCACCCTTGGTCTTTTCACAGGGGGTTTGACCTTCTCAGGTTCAGACACCTTCTCCCCTTCAGCTTGTTTTTCTTCTCTTCTCTTCTTGAAATAGAGATTGGCCTTTACAAAGTTCTGGTACTTGCTAGCTTCATCCATAGCTTCTATTTGGCTAGCAATGCTCCTTGTAACCCTAATAGTAGGTTCAGGAGCTGTCTCAAGAATCTTGCTCTTGGTTCTCCTCCTTTGCTAAGTACTAGACCTCTTTCTCTTCTTATTACCTTGAGATAAGGTAGCTTGCCTTTCATCTTCAGCCAAGGCTAGCTGAGAGGCCACAGCAATAGCATAGTCTGTCTTCTCTTGCTCAGCCTTCTTATCCAATTCTTCTTGCTCTAAGGTTGTAGCTATGGCTGCTATTTGAATCAACTCTGGATCAGAGGGGCAAGCTGCCAGAGGTGGAGCTGCTACAGCTTCAGGATCAGCAAGGTTAGCAATCTCTTCCTCATGAGCCTTTCCTTCTATGTCAGAAGTAGGCTTAAGAGGTTTTGCATCTTCAGAACCCTGACCCACTATTTTAGACGACTTTTGCAAAGCCTTCTGAACAGGTTCAGATGCCTAAGTGTGCAAAGTAGAAGCTGCTGAAGATACCTTTGCTGCACTCCTCACAGGGAGCTTCTTCAATTTAGGTTGAGGGGATGGTTTGGAGGCCTTGAACTCTCCTTTTCTGATGTCCCCTTGAAGCTCTTGTTCAAGAATCTCTATTGTGCTTCCTCTTCTTGAGGCCTTCTCCATGAGAACACTCTCCTTCAGAGTAGGAGATGGAGGTCTTGGGGTGAGAGTGAGATTCATGCTCTTCAGATTAGCCTCACCAAAGAATGCAAGTGACTTGTGATCAAACAGTCTTTCAATGGGTACTTTAAAGTGCAAGAGTACCTTTGTTATGAGGGTGTTGTGAGGAAGATTTGCACCAGAATCTCTGATCTTCTTTTGCATGTGGAACATGATGATGCTTGGAAGATTGACCTTCTTCTTCTGCAGTAGGTGAATCAAGCAGAATCTCTCCAATTCATACACGTGGTTTCTGCTTCCACTCTTAGGGATTATGGAGCACCCTAAGATGGAGTGAAGTACTCTGACCTTATCCAGCAAGAACTTAGAATCAGGAGTCTTGGGTTCTTCTGTACCATACAACATCTTTGTGTACTTTTTTTGCCCACCATTCCTCAACTCCCATCCAGGAGTGAAGGTTTCTCCTTCAGCCTTGACCTTGGTGATGGTGGAGAGAATCCCTATATCAACAAAAACAGCGACTCCTAGCACATCAGCCTTGATGCTTTCATACACTCCCTTGGAGTTAGGTATTCCTCGAGCTGAAGACCAGAAATCTATCACACTCTGCTTGTGCCATGAACAGTAGATGTTGTCAAAGAATGGAGTCCAGCCAACAGCATCAAATTCCTCAGTTAAGTCCATTCCCAGGTTTCTGAGGTCCTCAAGGTCCACACCTTTTGATCTGACCATATTCCCACCAGAGCTAGAAGACTTCTTTGGTGCCATTGATAAGTTGCAGAGAAACTTGAGAGGAAACGGTTGCCTGAGAGAAGAAGTTCAAACAATATGCTGAGAGAAAGTGTAAGGTTTCCTCGACACACTTACTCCTGCATTTATAGACCCTACAATGCAATGATGGCCTGTACCGGCTGCGCAAACATTGGGTAACGTGCAAAGTGGAAGAGACAAAATAAATGGAATTCAACCTTCTCAGATAGCCACGTCAGCAAGTCATTTCAGACAAGTGAGAAATTTCAGACACACACATAAATTTCAGATGACCTAAAATTTCAGACATGCCACTATTTCAGACACACTTCTTATTGATTGTACCCTTGAGCCACCAATCTTGCCTTGTTTCTGACGACTTTTCCTTCTTCAGACAGCTTGTTTCTGAACACCCATTTGGTTCTAATAATAGTTTTCCCATAGGGTTTAGGAACAAGGGTCCAGACATCACTCCTAGCAAATTGATTTAGCTCCTCTTGCATGGCTAGGATCCACCCTACATCATGCAGAGCTTCATCAATGTTCTTTGGCTCAATTTCAGACAGGAAAGCAAGAGAATTCAGATTCTTGAATTTTGATCTTGTCTTAACTCCTTCTGAAGTGCTACCAATGATTTGCTCTTTTGGATGATGTGATTTGTATGTCCAGTCAGGTTTCTGAGGTGATATCAAATCAATCTGAGACTCAACATTTGTTTGAAGAGGTTCAGATGGTGCTTCAGACACCTGTTCATCCTTCCTGCTGTCATGAGTATTCAGCTCCATTCCTGCAAAATCATCTTCTAGATCTGATAGTTCCCTATCAGTCTCTTTCATGTCATTGAATTTAACATGGATTGATTCCTCTACAATTAAAGTTCTAGAGTCATAAACTCTATAGGCTTTAGATGTTTCAGAATAACCTATGAAAAATCCTTTGTCAGACTTTGCATCAAATTTTCCAAGATCATCCTTGGTGTTGAGTATGAAACACTCACATCCAAAGGGATGGAAATATGATATGTTGGGCTTCCTTCCATTCCAAAATTCATAAGGAGTCTTTTTCAGAATTGGTCTTACCAATATTCTGTTTTGAAGGTAGCAAGCTGTGTTAATAGCTTCTGCCCAGAAGGATCTTGGTAGGTTGCATGAGTTGAGCATGGTTCTACCCATTTCTTGCAAGCTTCTGTTCTTTCTCTCAACAACCCCATTTTGCTGAGGTGTTCTTGCCACAGAGAAATTGTGTGAGATCCCATTCTCATCACAGAACAGTTGAAAGTTTGCATTCTCAAACTCTCCACCATGATCACTTCTGATGACAGATATACAAAATCCTTTTTCATTCTGTACCTTCTTGCAGAATATTGTGAAAATCTTGAAAGCCTCATCCTTGTTTCTTATGAATAATACCCATGTGTATCTAGAATAGTCATCAATAATGACCAAACCATATTTTTTACCACTAATGCTTTCGGTTCTAATAGGACCAAACAAGTCAATATGTAACAGTTCTAAAAGTCTGCTAGTAGAAACAACATCCTTACTCTTAAAAGAGTGTCTTGTTTGTTTCCCTTTCAGACAGCTTTCACATAAAATGTCAGATTTGTAAGAAAGCTTGGGCAGTCCTTTAACAAGGTTGTATTTTTCTAATTTTGAGATTAATCTCAAGCTGGCATGCCCAAGTCTTTGATGCCAAATCTATTTTTCATCTTCAACAGAGATAAAACATTTTACATCTTGACTTGCTAGCTCCTCTAGATCAATTTTGTACACATTACTGTGTCTCTTAGCAGTAAAAAGGATTTGATCAAGAGAGTCTTTGACTATGCATCCTTCTTTAGTAAAGGAGACCACATATCCACTGTCACATAATTGACTTATGCTCAGTAAATTGTGTTCCAGTCCCTCTACCAGAAGAACATTCTTAATGAGGGAGAGAGGAAACATACCTACAGTCCCTATTCCTGTGATCTTCCCTTGCTGGTTTCCACCAAAGGTGACCACACCTCCTGCTCTGGGTCTAAGGTTTTGGAACAAAGACCTTTCTCCTGTCATGTGTCGCGAGCACCCACAGTCCAGGTACCATTTGTGGGGTTTCCTTTGTCCTATTAAACACATCTGCAACAGGAATGATCAAGTTTTTAGGTACCCATATTCTTTTGGGTCCTTTCTTGTTAGCTTTGGGCCTTGCTTTTCTCTTGTGTTTGCACTGAGCCACATTGTGTCCAGGCTTGCCACAGTGAGAACACCCAATAACCTTCTTTTTGCCTTTAGTAAAATTTAAGACAGTAGGAGGTTCAGAGATGTTGTGATCACAAAAGCCTAAACCACTTTTGTCAAGGGAATGCCTTTGATTTCCAAGTATTATATTAAGATTTTTTGTTCCTTCGACAAATTTGGCTAAGTCTCTTGTTAGTTCCTCAACCTGTTTCTGAAGTTTTTGATTTTCTTCAGACACAGTTTGTGAACTACTGTTTTCAGATACAAGGATCTTCTCCTTGAGCATAATATTTTCTATCTTAAGAGCTTCATATTTACTACACATTTTTGTGTGGGCTTTGGACAGATTCTTATACTCTTGAAAGAGTTCCTTGGAACTTTCCATCAGGTCATCATACATCTCTTGAAGAGTTAAGGGAAATACCTCAGCTTCAGAGCTGTCTGATGAGGGCAGGCTGGCCATGATACACAGGTTTGCCTCTTCTGAAGTGTCCTCCTCTTCTTCTGAGGTAGACTCATCAAGATCCTCCCATGTTGCCATCAGACCCTTCTTCTTCTTGAAGAACTTCTTCTTATTGAAGGTGTTCTTCTTCAGTCTTGGGCATTCTGCCATCTTGTGACCTGGTTGTTTGCACTCAAAACAAGTAATTTTGTCATTTTGAGAGTCTTTACCTGATTTACCTGCTTTAGAGGTTGAAGGTTGGTTCTTTCTGAACTTTCCTCTATTTTGCAACATTCTCTTGATCTTCCTACTTAGAAGAGCAAGATCATCATCTTCTGAGCTATCTCCAGAATCTTCATCTACTTCTGAAGTTTCCTCAGCTTGCATAGCCTTCATGCTGCCATGCCTAGACTGTTTGGCCTTGTAGTTTAGTGCTAGAGACTTCTTCTTATTGTCATCTTCTCCAAGCTCAAGCTCATGGACCTTGAGAGATCCCAACGGTTCTTCCATTCTAAGGGAGTTTAAGTCTCTTGCCTCTTGAATGGCAGTAACTTTGGGTCTCCAAGACTTAGGCAAACTTCTTAGAATCTTTCTATTGTTGTCTCTAGATTCATAAGTTCTACCTAAGGACCTAAGTCCATTAGTTATAGTCTGAAACCTTCCAAACATCTGGTCAATGGTTTCAGATTCCTCCATCTTGAACATCTCATATTGATGTATGAGCATGCTGATCTTGGATTGCTTGACAGTTTCTGTCCCTTCATGGGCTGCTGCAAAAGTATCCCAGATCTTTTTGGCAGAAGTACATCCATGAACCTTCTCATACTCTGATTTATTCAAAGAACATATCAGATAGAGTTTGGCTTTGGCATTCATTTGTACTCTAGCTTTCTGCTCCAAGGTCCATTCAGCCTTAGGAATGGGCACTCCATTATGCATAGGCATATAGTCTCCATCAATGACCACATCCCAGACATCAATGTTGTTTATCTCAATGAACAACTTCATACGATCCCTCCAGTAGTGGTAATCCACTCCATTGAATGCTGGGGGCCTTGTGATAGAGGCTCCTTCAGAGATGTATTGCCTGTTGTTGTTGGAAGCTTCCATCTGGATCTTTAGTCCTCAACACTTGTTAGGTGCTCAACCCTGAGTTGAGCTCTGATACCAACTGTAGAAACACAGGGAAACACTAGAAGGGGGGGTTGAATAGTGTTTCTTAATATTTTATGAAAGCTTTTTATAAACAACAAGTTTAAAACGATTTCAGACAGGTTGTTGAGAGACTATCTGAAGTTCCTTAAGACGGCTTCTGAAAATGTATTTTAAAAGGTTTTCTTGCTTTTAAAATATCAGAATTGCTTTTCAACACCCTTTGATTAGTATAAATAAATTGACAAGAGATAAGGGTAAGAAAACTTAGCCAAGGAATTATCCTGGTTCACTCACTACCACTGTGAGCTACGTCCAGTCCCAATGCCAACTAGCACTTGGATTTTCTCTTAATCTTCACCAAGATTACAAGTATTCTTTTACAGTCAAGCCTCTTCAGGCTCTACAACCAAGTATTCTTTTGTCAACCAAGCCTCTCCAGGCTCTACAACCAAGTATTCTTTTATCAACCAAGCCTCTCCAGGCTCTACAACCAAGTATTGTTTTGTCAACCAAGCCTCTCCAGGCTCTAAACAAAGTTTACAGAGAAAAGAGTTTAAGCTTTTAAACTATACCAGTGTGAAGCTCAAACAAATACAATGTACAATAAAATATGAGGTATGCTCAGGATATATAAATGTGTACAACGAATTTTTTCAGAGAGTTTTTACAGAGTAAAAACTTGCAGCGTGATGTTTCTCTTGGCTTTCTTGTATATTGTTTTTTCTCTCTTTCTAACCCTTGATGGTCTTCATGGAGGGGTATTTATACCCAATCTTCAATCTGTTGAAATACCACCGTTTAGAGATAGCATTAAATGCTTTTTAATCCGTTGTGAGACATGCTCCTGAGAGCTCTGATATTTCTGACACAGTACAAGGTTGTTCCTGCCATAAAGTTGTTACAAATGTTGCTGCAAAGACTGCGTTGCAGAGATTTCCTCAGTGGTGTATAAAATTAAAAAACACCAGGAAAGGTCTCTGTGTTCCTTGCTATAAACGTGTTTGAAAAAGGTACGTGCAGCAGAGGTTCAGAAAAGTCTTCACAAACTTCAGCAAAAGGGTGCCACGTCATAAATGAGACTTCAGACGACTTCAACACTTCAGACGGGTTGTGCACTTCAGACGGGTTGAACCTTCAGAAGGCTTAACTCTTCAGACAGGTTGAAAGCACTTCACATAGTCTTTATATAAGCTTATAGTGGCTTGCTGAAATCATAGATAGATCATTAAAACATATATGTATCTATGATAAATCTTTTAACCAAATTTGTTAAGCATTAAAACTTAGGGATTGAGCTGTCTTAAATCATCATAATCTTCCTTATGATATTTTTGAGACTCAACATGATTTACGTGAACCATAGGATATGAGACTTAGATAAGTATGTGTAGTGATCTGTAAGCATATTTATATATGATCATGGGCCTTTGGCCATCACAGTTATGCATTATTAGTTAATTATCACAGGGCTTACAGCCACTTCAGAGCCTCTAGGCTAATTCGGGGGTCTTCGAACCATCTCAGGCCTTCGGGCAATCATGTTTAAGCAAGACGAGGCGAACTCATCGACCTCTCGGCCAAGGGGAAGATGGGGAACCCTCAATCATGATAATAAAACAAGTTATGTGTACATCATGTTCAGATAAAACTTAATCTCAGGTTTCCCTGTACGATGGTCCTTGGGTTCATGGTCGAGTGCTCAATCACAATCATGTTACAGTGAAAAGACCCCGGGTGTCGGGTTACAACACTTCACAGACATGCATTTATCAACTTTATTATTACTTTGTGTTGTGTTTGATTGATGTGAAGTTGTTATTTGATTATAATGGTTGTTTGAGAAGCAAGATAATTGTAACGTCCTAATTTCATAATTCTAGAATAATGCCCGTTGGAGGCACTATTCTGAAACTCCGAAATTATCCTTCTACTTTATCGATATTGTCAAACAATTTCAAACAGTCACTTACTCAACTCCAACACTTGGTTAAGTCCACATATAGTCATACATCCTTCAAATTCAGATAAATAAGTTACAACATACATCCTAAACCTTACAACACCCCCACCGAGATTCCGACAGTCTCCCTTGAAAATGGAGATTTTCCCCAAATTCTAATCATCCTGAAAACCAGAAAACACTACCAGTACAGTTGATAAAATACACAGTCCATTGACAGTAATTTACCAAGCCTCCATGGCTAAGTTACAAACTCAATAATAATACATCAATACAATACAACGCACAATAATATAACTTAACAACTACTTCATGTGGGTCGTTAATCTTCTCCGCCAATGATCGAACATTAACCTGCACAACTGAAAGATAATCCCTGTAACGTGGGGTGAGACTACGTCCCAGTGAGTGAAGTAAATGTGTGTGCGGTGTGGGGAAACGACACAGGAAACACAGTGACATAACATAACTAAATCAAAGCAGAAAAACGTTTAAGATAGCAATCCAATACCTATAATGTTAATCATGAAATAGTAATCAGTCAAGGTAAAGGACATTTCAATGCAACTACCAACCATTCTATATATATATATATATATATATATATATATCGTACTTATTCTGAAGTGTTCGCTTTCCCCAACACTCAAGGGGTTCTTATCACTTTCACCTTCTGCCTGGAATTGAGCTCAAAACCATACTAGGAACGTCTTCCTAGTGGCCACTTAACCTTCTGTTTTCCTTTAGCAAATAGTTTGCTTTCTCATTCTTAAGTAATTTGGGCACAAGACCCCTTCTTTGGACCGAAGTCCCCTTCTTGGACCGAAGTCCCATTCTGGTGTTTCGTTATCCATTCTCATATGTGTACATACACACACACACACACACACACATATATATATATATATATATTTCCGTCATGCATCAGTAAAATTCACAGTCAATTGTATTACCTTAATTTCTTTACATAAAGGGAAAAGATAGATAGGGCTTATGACATTCATTTCTTTCCCTCAAACCCTAACCATCTCAGCCCTACATGCTCCTTAATTTATAGAGTAATTTTAACTACATGCAAGTGTAAATTCCCATTATCATGCATTTGAACCTTTACCCCAACAATTTCACAAATATCATAACCTAGGGTTTGAACATGTTAATGTAATACATCAATAAATCAAACAATCCAAGCATATATCTATTGATTCCAAGCATAACAATGAGTAAAGGAAGGAAAGTAGAGGAGAGGGATCATGCAAAGGATACAAGTACTCAAACATCAAGTGAAAGGAAACCCCATTCACCTCTAGGAGTACCCAAGGAGTGGTAGAGAGGAAAGAATGGAGGTGGAAGACCTTGAGATGGAGGAAAATCTTCTTCTTCTTCTTCCTTAGAATCAAGCCCCAGCTCCCCCCTCTCTCTAGAATCACGCTCCAACTCTCTCTCTAGGAAATGGGAAGTGGAGAAAATGAATAAAATGGATCAAAACTCAGTTTTTAGTGTTTTAACAGCAATAGTCGCGTCGCTGCGCTTCAGATGCGCTCAGCGCAGTTGTAGTGCAGCTTTTCCCCAAAACTCTCTTATTTCTGTGCTTCAGTTGCGCTCAGTGCAGCTTGGAGCGCATAAAACAGAGGAATTGAGGTAATGATGCTATTTCTCGACAACTTTCTCGCCTGAACAAGAATGCGTCTGTTAGGGGTTCAAACGAGCTCGGAATACTGTCATATAGCATATCAAACTGAAGCCCCGGATCTTAGCTTTCTAATACAAGTAAAATCACCTCAAAAGGACACCTACAACTCTAGATATTTGCAAATTAGTGCACTAAGGTCATTAGGCTTGAAGCCCGAAATTAAGCAACAACCTAGGTTTTTGCCCCTTTTTTATTCCAAATAAAAACTCTCCTTCTCAAACCTAATTCCTCTCCATACATTCTCCTCCTAGCTTAGTCCATCCTCACCCAAATCCTTTCCCCACTCTAATTATTGATAAATTGATTCCCTTGACCTTAAGACTTATTCTTCCACACTCAATGGCTAAGATCTCGGGTTTAGATCTTTTCCTTAACTATTTCTCTTGACTCTCCCTTTCAACTTAATTCTCCTTTCCCTAACCTCATATCTCTGCCCTTAACCACCATATTTCCTCTGACTCAGGTGTGCTTCCATCTAGCTTCGACCTACAGTTGATTGACTTAACTCTTGGTCCCTCTTTGACACTCTTAACCTCCGGTTTCTTAACCTACTTTTAACTTCCCTCACAGGGCTTGGTTCACCACCTAAGATTTTCTTTTATACTTCCTAGGTCTCAATTTTTTTGGATGTTACAATAATTGTCTGTATGTTCCCCTGGAGAGTCTTTGTTCATGCCCACTGGGATGTTGGTCTCACCACATTCCGTGGAAACAATATTTCAGTTGTGCGGGATACTCCTCAGGATGGAGATGATCAGTAGGAGTTGTATGGCATGGATAGTTTAGTACTTTGTTATGTTCTATGTACTTAGATACTTGTTATGTTTGTTGAGTAATTGTATCGACTGGAGCCTGTGTGGCGAGTATAGGTTATGGTTATTTCTTTGTTCATGTATGAAATGTTTGGAGCTTTAGTAAGTGTTGGATTACTTAAGCGAATGATGTGTATGCCGAAACGCAAAATGAACGAAATGATTTCACAAATTTGGAAATAGTGCTTTCAACAGGTATTATTTCTGAATTTAGAAACTAGGATGTTACAAAATATCAATGCAAAAAAATAGTGTCATCACCAACCAATTAAGCCAAATAAAATTTTAAAGAAACAAAATAAAAGCAGCTAACACGATGCTCTCAAATACTCATTAACAAACAGATATCTCCAAATCACTTGCATCCCTTGGAGCCTTCATCAAGTGTTTTTCCATCCTACGGTGGTGAGGCTCAACGTCCCTACCCTGACCTGCATCATCCTCTTGTAGTATATAAGTGTGTGTATGTCTGACAAATGAATAATTCTAAATCCCAATGTTCCTCCCACAAATACTTCTAATTACTAAATGATGTATGTATTAAATATTTATTTGTCAAATTTTCAAGATATGAAGTGAACTCAATATTTTATTTAAGATTTGTTTCAACTTCTCTATCTGGTTCAAAATAATAGTCCATCCCAAATATTTTATCTTTTTCAAATTATATTTACATTCACCATTTCAATGTAGAATTAAATTTTTGCCAACTTTACCCATCGATAATTATGATTCCTTAAAGAGAGAGAGAGAGTAAATGAGTTATTAGTGAGAAATTAAAATGGAAGAGAATTTAAGGTATAAAACACATTGTGTATAATAGGAAATTAAACAATTCTTTCACAAAATTAAGAATATTAAATGAATTCCTTAATTCTTGTACCAAAACCTTAACGGACAATTATATATAGGATGATTAGCAAGAGGATATAACATTACTTTTTACAAATATAAGAATCTCTTAAGAGTGTGCGTGTGCTTTTTTTTTTGTATGTAATGTTTGATAAATATTCTAAAGTTGAAACAATGTCAATGTTGAGAGATAATTAGAATAAATTAAGATAAAATCTATATTCAAATCGTCAAATATATCTAATAATCCAAATTTTGAAGAAATTTAAGAACTCATTTTCTTTTATAACTTGAGTCTTCAATTAAGATAGATATGATCAATGCGAAAAAACATTCTTATTAGCAACTATATAAACTAGATTGTAACCCGCGCGATGCGCGGCGTAGTGTGCGTTTGGTTCACTGTACAATCCCGTTTTAAATATGGATCCGACATTACTCTCAAATGTAGTTTCGATGTAAATCAAACACATAGTAATATATTAAGTGTTTTAGATGTAATAATAATATAATAACAATTGTTATGTTAAATGTTACGAAAATAAAAATATAATCTATTTTACTAATTTAATGATATTAATCTTTATTATTGGATTTTTTCATATTGGTTGCAAATTGAGGTACAATGAGAAGTTTTTTTTTTTGTTAAAAGTTTTGTTCATTTTTTAAAGTCTTGTCCATTTGTGAATAACATTTTTTAAATAATATAACTTTTTTAAAAAAAAATTACATACTTAGACAAACAATAAAAATGATTAAATTGAAAGTTATAATGTCAAATACAAGAGACAATAACATAATTTGATAAATATTAATTATTATTTTTTTCACTATCAATTATCATTTGATTAATATATTAAATTTTCTACATTTGATTATTGTTGATTTCATATTTTTCTTCTTCTTCAAGATATACAACACAACTAAATAAATTAAAATGTTTATTTTCAAGAAGCAAGCTTAAGGGAATTTGATTTTTGTGTATACTTAATAATTTATTATATTAATGATGAAAATAAGATTTTAATACTAATTAGTCGATAAAGATATAAATTAGTGACATGGCTAGAAAATAGAATAGATTCACAGATGATTTATCCTTTGAATTGATTTACTTAATTAGTGTAGTGATAATTATATAAATTTCACCTTTCTAACATTTTTTGTGTATATTTAATAATTTATTATATTAATGATGAAGATAGGATTTTTATACTAATTAGTTTATAAGAGAATGAAATAAATAATATGATTAAAAAGTAAAATAATTTCACAGATGATTCATCTTATAAAGGTTCTTTGTAAGGGTATTTGATTTTTGTGTATATTTAATAATTAATTATATTAAGGGTGAAAATGAGATTTTAATAATAATTAGTTTATGAAATATATAAATTAGTTAATATAAAAAAATATAAATTAGTGACATGTTTAGGAAGTAGAATAAATTCATAGATAATTTACTCTTTTAATTAATTTACTTAATTAGTGTAGTGATAATTTTATAAATTTCACCTTTTTAACGTTTTTCGTGTATATTTAATAATTTAATATATTAATGATAAAAATAGAATTTTAATACTAATTAGTTTATGAAAGAATTTTAATACTAATTTGTGTGGATTTTGTATTAAATTTTTAGTCACTTTTTAATATTTAATATGATATAATATGTTTAATTGCATTTATATGGAAGTTTTGGCATTTCAAAAGTCTCTCATAGGAAATAGAAAAGAAACATACAGAAGATGGTTAGGAATAGTGACACATCAAATTTTTATTGATGTGGCATAAATTGACAGATGTGGCAATATTGGAGGTGATGTGGCGACGCTGAATTACGCAACTCAGCTTTAATATATATAATAGATAGATGTTGAAATCATTCAAATGAAGTCTTAGAAACCAATTAAGCATAATAAATAAAACTTTTTTCTTATAAAAGAGTTGATACAGTACTCTCAAATATTCATTAATAGAGTGATATGTCCAAATCATTTGAACCCCTTGGAGCCTTCAACATGTTATTTGCAATTCTAAGGCGACGAGACTCAGCATCTATACCCTCACATGCAACATTCTCCTTTAATATATTGATAACAACCTTTTTCAAGACTTTCCCACCAATGATAAAATAGCTAAGGACGTGAATCTCATTCCAAGTTCCTCTAAAGTTCTTAACCTCCACCTCCTTCAAAGTTGATGTCATGCATTTGTAAAGTCTTGCATTGTCAATCCAAAACCTTTCGAAATTCAAGTGGAATAGTGGTTTACCATCCTACATTGTGAAAAATAAAAGTTAGGTGCGTATTCTTATTTAAGGACATTTATATAGTGGAACATAGTGCATGATTAACGTTAATTGTAAAACAATAAAAATTATCCAAAGCATTATATATATATATATATAAAAGAAAAGATAATTATATGGAATACTCACAAACACTTCTTTTACGCAACCTAATTCAATGGTGAGACGCTCTAACTGAGGGCAACTGTTTAGAAAGAATGTGATTCCCATAAACTCATACTCATGCAAAGCTGTTTTCATTATCAAATGTCTCACATTCATGTCACATCGCATACGCCATCTATCCTCTCCGATAGGAATAACCTAAGCAAATGTAACACAATGTTAGTCAACGCAAATATCAATTTCAAATTCCATGTTTCATTTAAGCCAAATAGAAATGTTAAGTATATCTCATTAAAAAGAAACTATTATTAGGAAAAAGATGAATAAAATTACCTGAAGCAAATAACTACAGACGGTCAAAACTCTAACCGTAAAGAGATTTCAGACCAAATCGCAAAGAAAATGACCATAAGATTCAAATTCAATGTCAGGGGAGAAATCAAGACTTGCTTTTTCCATTATAGGTGAATGTAATTTTATCTGAGAAAATGTCATGAACCCAGAATAATTGAAAATTCTTAGATTTGGTGCTTTGACATTGAAAACATCATAATAAAAAGTGCACTTGTCCACAACTAGATTTCTAAGCATGAGCTTGTCTTCCCCTATATCAAATTCATCTACAACCAAACACCTCTTTAGAGTCAAACTCTCAAGAATTTTACAATTTGATAGGAAAGCCTTAAAAGTACTAACTCTTACTTCCATCCACCCTAAAGAAACTTTTTAAAGTGCATGAAAGTTAAGCATGTCCATCTCCACGAAACTACAAGAAAACAACTTCAAATATTCAAGGCAATTGTGCTCATAAACATGTCTTGGCAATTCAAACAAGGCATCATGACCTCTGAAAGAATAATATTCCTCATCCTAGTTAGGATGAGAAAAGTCAAGTTCCAACTCCTTCACCCCATGTTGTGTGGCAAAAGCAATGCATCATTCGATGACCTCAACAACATCTGCAGACACTCTTAATCTTAAAGAGAACTTGTCCGCAAAATTTTCTCCATGATTATAAATCCAGAATGTTATGAAATCCAGAAAAAGCCTCTCTCTGTGCTTCTCTTGTTTCTTCAGGTTGATGAGATTTAACAAAATAGAATTCATTGAACTCTATGTTTGTTGTTATCTTAGATATATTCAACCAAGTCTTAGAGAGGACAGATGCTCTCATTGCTTCTTTGAATGGAAGGAAGGAAAAAATTTTTGAAAGCAATTCCTCAGGCAACAAACTAAACATGTCAATGTTCACTCCCATGGCTATGATAAGTAAACTACAAAATCTTTGATGGATTTCTTTGGTCTATGTTACTAAAGAGCTATGAAGGATATTGTAATGGGTTTTGCAGAATTCTTACTTATATATAGGGTTTTAATGGTTTTAATTGTGAACTAGACCAAACTAGTAAGACAACCCAAACTTCACCAAAAGAACTCAGGTTCCCAAAGAGTTCGATAACCAGATCTATATTTTAAAATATAGTTCGGCTAATCGAACTGCTTTAAGGTGAACTAGATCAAACCGTTGTGAAATGAAATTCTCGTTCCTTTACCTCTCGATTTTCCCTAATTTACCTAGATTTTGTTCATCACACGAATATCTTAACCGTAAACCTCCTTTCCGACTTGATATCCATGAACCCTAATCCCCAAATTATGAACCCTGAATTGGAAATGCTCCTGTGCGAGTGTCATCAACACACTAGAGTCATCCATCACGAGTGCCATGCGAGCAGCCACCATCTTTGTCACCGTGAGCTGCAAGTCCCCTTATCATTTGCCTCAATTGCTGGTCTCACTTCACTGTGAAGATGCTCACTGTAACATCCCAGAAATTGGAACCTAGGAAACATAAGGGAAACCTTAGGACGTGAACCCAACACAGAGAGGGAATTTAGAAGTAGGATGAGAATTTAGAGGTTAAGTGTGATTTCAGACAAAGAAATTAGGGAATCCATTAGGAACCATGAGTTTTAAAATAGTTTACAAGAGGGAACAAGAGTTAAGCCAGTCAACTGTAGGTCAAACCTAGAAGGAATCACACCCTCAGTCAAAGAGAATGTAGTGGTTGAGGGTGAAGAAATGAGGTTGGGTAAAGAAGAATTAAGTTGAAAGGAAAGGTCAGGAGAAAAAGTTAAGGAGAAGAGCTACACCCGAGGTCTTAGCCATTAAGTGTGGGAGAATGAGCTTTGTGGTCAAGGGAATTGATTTATCAAGAATTAGAGTGGGGAAGGGTTTGGATGAGAAGAACTAAGTTAGAAGAAGGTTTTCATGGAGAGGAATTAGGTTCAAGAAGGAGAGAATTGAATTGGAACAAAGAGGGGAACCAACCGAGGTCATTGCTTAATTGTGGGTTTTAGGCCTAATGACCTTGGTGCACTAATTCGCAAATATCTAGAGCCAAGGGTGTCCAATTAAGGTGATTCCACTTTCATTAGAAAGCTAACTTTCGAGGCTTCAGTTTGATAGGTTACTTGATAGGGTTCCGGGTTAATTTGCACTCCCAAAATAGACTCATTTTCGCTCAAGCGAAAAATATCGCTTGAGCGAGAATTGTCCAGAGAAGGGCTACTCTCTGTGGTATTTTTGCTCAAGCGAGAATTCCTCGCTTGAGCGAGAATACATGATTTCAGTTTTTAAAAAATAGAGAGTCCCACTCTCTTCTCTCATTTTTCTTGTCTCCTAGGGTTTCTAGAGAGAGAGGGATGAGTTTAGAGAGAGGGAGCTAGGAGAAGAAGGAGAGCTAGATTGGAGGCTACTCCACCACCCTTGGAGCTTGGATCATCATCTTCCTATCTCCATTCTTCCGATTTTTCCTCCATTAAAGGTGAGTGAAACTCACACACTTCCACTTCAATTGGTGAATGCTCTCCCTCATGAACCCTCACTCCTCTCTTCCCCTTTCTAGGTCTTGTATGTGATTGTTGTGTGATTAAATTGTTGGTAGCTTAGATATGAACATGATGTTAGGGTTTGCTTGGAGATTTACATTTAGATTGTGATTAGGGATTTATGTTAGGGTTTCAACTTGGGATTTTCCCCTTTGTGTTAGTTTTTCCTCAATAAGTCATGCATTATGATGGTCATGTACATCTGTTGATGATTAATAAAACACTTGGGCTTTAGCCCCCAGAGATTAGGAAAGAGATAACGAACTTCGGTCCCCAGAGTAATTGGACTTCGGTCCCCAGAGTAATGGTGGGATACGTCCCCAAGGAAGACGTTCCTTGTAGTCTGAGCTCAGGTCTAGCCCCAGAGATAGTGATAAGACCCCGTACTGCCGGGAAATGCAGTTCATACATATTATCAGAGCTACCATGTATTTTCAGAGCAAATATGTATTTCAGAGTTCATGATTAATGATTTATGGAAATTGTTGGTGCATTGCATCTGATTGCATTCCCTGCACTGCTTGTTGCATGCTTTGCTCGTTGAGACCGTAGTCTTACCCCACATTTCGGGGATATATTTTAGTTATGCAGGTTGTTCCAGATTTATGTTCAAGGGAAAGGAGGCTCTTGGAGTGGACCTACGCACTCCTAGTGATCAGAGGGAATTCTTAGTGGAGAATTAATTGTAATTGATAGTTAATGGTGTAATTTTGTTAAAACTTTAGATTGGCCATTGAGGCTTGATTGTAGTTGAAATTAGGTTGTGTTATTATAACCTGTACTGGTGGTTTTGCTAGATTTCAGGTTAAGATAGAAATTGGTAAACGTCCAGTTTTTAAGGGAAACTCTGCCGAAATTCCGGTATGAGATCTGTGAACCATGACACTCCAAGTGTAGGTTCATTCCCTAAGTTTTAGTTAAAGTTTTGTAATGAGAATAATGACGTATGAATTGTGTGAAGGCTTAAGCAAATGTTGGATTGCCTAAGAAATTGTATGAATGGCGTGACGATATTGAAAATGGAGCAAATTATTTCAGAAATTCAGAATAGTGTTTCCAACGGACATTATTCTTGAATTAAGAAATTAGGACGTTACATTTTGATATCAGAGCAGTTCAATCCAATTGGACAGTGGTTAGGTTAGTTTCCCGTGACTTACTATTATTCCATCATACCCCGTACTCAGTATAGGGACTGATCACCCCTCTACTTAGTGCGTTGTACACTGATTTATGGTTGGTGACGTGAGTAGGGTGCCTTGGTTAGAGAATTGGGGCACTTCTCTAACAGGGTTAGAGCCAACTACTTGATAGTTAGAGGGAGAGTGACATAGGTTCAATTCCAAGAGTACGACTTGCGCCTTACAAAATCTTATAGGATGTCATCTTTAGTTCTTAGTGGACATGAGGTACCCTCGAAAGGAAATGTAAAGTAGAAGTTTTTGAGAGAGAGTGCGTAATTGGTTTTGGAAGGTGAAAGTGAGAGAGAGGTTTAGAGGGAACAAAATGAGCAGGCTCCCTAGTGGGAGAGTGTTGTTGTTGTTGGTTGCACCTTGGTATTATGGTTTGCTTGAGATGAATGGAATGATTGATTTGTCTGACTGAGTGTAATGTTTGCTTGTTTGAATAATTGTGTGTCTTGTGTGCTTGGTTGTGATTTGTTTGATTAGTCATGATATTTGTTTTGCTCAAATGCTTGCTTGACATGTATGTTCGTTTTCGTGTTTGGAAGGTCTTGTAAGTATGGAGGTTAATGGTAAATTTCTAGGATATGGGTTGAACGGTCTTAGAATTTCAAATTTTGCGGATTGAGGGTTCATGCTTGGTTGGTTTGTAGAGGACGGGTGGAATTCATGAAAGGATAGAGGAACTAACTTCCTAGGTGTGGAGACATTGCTATTGACTTAGAGCCTTGAGTTAGGATTAAAGAGGAGTTAAAAGTAAGGAATTAAATCTTAGGATTCTCGCTCAAGCGAGAAGGGCTCGCTTGAGCGAGTTATGCAGCAAAAGTTAGGATTTTGGTTTCTGCAGATTTCGCTCAAGCGAGAGTGGTCTCGCTCAAGCGAGAATCAGGGGAATTTGGAGTTCTCTCTGGACAATTTTCGCTTAAGCGAGAAGGGTCTCGCCCAAGCGAGAATCTTCTAGAGAGGGGAATGCTCTATGGAGTATTCTCGCTCAAGCGATAAGTTCCTCGCTTGAGCGAGAACGCGAAAATAGAAACCCCTCAGCACTCTCGCTTTAGCGAGAATTCCTCGCTTGAGCGAGAATGCGCGAATGAGATTTTTAAGCATTAATCAGGGCACACTTCCATACTCTTTTAATTCCCCATATTCATTCTAGAGAGAGGTAGAGAGGAACCGAGTTGAAGCACCACTCGGGTGCGCCCCATAGGAGCCTATCAATACTTGTAGTAAGTAGCCCATATTTATAGACCTCAAGTAGTGCATAAGTTAAATGAGGGAGCCGAGGGAACCAAGCCTAGGTGACAGGGGGAGCGATAGTGAGAAACATATCTGATAAAGGTGTAGAGTTTGAGATCCAGTTGGGAAACAAGTAAAACAAGTAGATTACTCAGATCACCTTAGAGTTAGCCAAGAATTTCTAAGCAACTATGGATGCCTTCCTAACACCCAAACAGAAATAGGAAATTCTATATCACCTTATCATGAGAATAACCCGGGAGCTTAGGAAGGGGGAGCATGAATTAGTTTAGAAATTTGGATGTAAGTTTGGTACCTCCAGTGGAGGAATCAAGATTTAAAACCCTGAAGGATATTAGGGAGGGCTCGAAGCCTTAAAGGGGGTAGCCTTGGAGAAGAGACATAGAAGGTCACAAGAGAGAACTCGGTACATTAGCATACCTAAGTTATGCCCAGCCTAAGAGTTAGATTCGCGGATGGGTAGTTAAACTCGGCCAGAGAATCAGGGAGTATTAGAGGTCGTTAGACTCACACATCAAGTTAGAATATTAGGGCCTTTAGAAATCCTTACTCCTAGAAGGACCAGAATGGGAACAGCTCTAAGTCACTTTCTAATTTCAGTTAAAAACCTAAGGCCAAACTAGGAATAAGCCTTAACCGGCATAGTGGGGTTGAAATGGGGGGAGAAATCCCATTAAGGGAAGCTAGGAGATTGGTTGAGTTTTACCGTGACCATGCTACGACCTGTAGGTATTTCACCTGCATTCATGGCGTGAGTGTTTTGCTAGAATTCTAAATTCTTCCTTAGGAAACGTGTACCTTTCGTCACCTGTTGAGTTTGGTGTGTGATTGTGTGGTTGTGTGGACTTAATTCCTGGAGCACAACGTGAGTGTTGGAATATTCCACCGGCACAAACTTCATGGTTCGAGGGATTAAGTAATTGTGCGTGTGGTTTAACATTGTTTGCACCGTAGAGATCATAGTACGATCCGGAAGACCACTTAGAATCAACCTAAGCATGGCTAGCTTATTAACAACATAAGATTTAAATTAACCAGTGGCAGTCGAAGGTTAGGATCCCTAATCATCTAGATAATTTCTAGACATTCATAGGGTGAAGTGTTTTTGGCACAAGGTTTAGGTACTGAATTAGTACCCTTAGCCAATTGTTGTATGAACTCCTTTATCTCCTTCAGATCCTAATAGGTAGGTTGTCCAACCAAATTAGTTGAATTACTTTAGAGGGAAAAGACTAATGCGAGGTCCCTTAGGAATCCAGTTAGGGTTATGATTGAGGGAGTTTAGGTGTCAGGGTATCTACCAAATGGAAGAATGATAGAATTGATTGGTTTAAGATTGAGTTAGGCATGGAACAATTTAAGGAGTAGTGACAGTTAACACGTAGCCTTTGAAGATAGGACCTAGACGACGAGTTTAAGGAGGCAATAGAACCTTAGCTCCCTTTTGCCACCTTGAGTGATTGACGTGTTGGTTATCGCACGGCAACTTTGGAGGATCCTAAGTACACAAACATAGATAAGCATAGGAGTGTGACCCTGCGTTAGGATAGTCCGAGCAAATTTTGAGGACAAAATTTATTTAAGGGGGGTAGAATTGTAACATCCCAGAAATTGGAACCTAGGAAACATAAGGGAAACCTTAGGACGTGAACCCAGCCAAGAGAGGGAAGTTAGAAGTAGGATGAGAATTCAGAGGTTAAGTGTGATTTCAGACAAAGAAATTAGGGAATCCATTAGGAACCATGAGTTTTAAAATAGTTTACAAGAGGGAACAAGAGTTAAGCCAGTCAACTGTAGGTCAAACCTAGAAGGAATCACACCCTCAGTCAAAGAGAATGTAGTGGTTGAGGGTGAAGAAATGAGGTTGGGTAAAGAAGAATTAAGTTGAAAGGAAAGGTCAGGAGAAAAATTTAAGGAGAAGAGCTACACCCGAGGTCTTAGCCATTGAGTGTGGGAGAATGAGCTTTGTGGTCAAGGGAATTGATTTATCAAGAATTAGAGTGGGGAAGGGTTTGGATGAGAAGAAATAAGTTAGAAGAAGATTTTCATGGAGAGGAATTAGGTTCGAGAAGGAGAGAATTGAATTGGAACAAAGAGGGGAACCAACCGAGGTCATTGCTTAATTGTGGGTTTTAGACCTAATGACCTTGGTGCACTAATTCGCAAATATCTAGAGCCAAGGGTGTCCATTTAAGGTGATTCCACTTTCATTAGAAAGCTAACTTCCGGGACTTCAGTTTAATAGGTTATATGATAGGGTTTCGGGTTCATTTGCACTCCCAAAACAAACTCATACTCGCTCAAGCGAAAAATCTCGCTTGAGCGAGAATTGTCCAGAGAAGGGTTACTCTCTGTGGTATTTTCGCTCAAGCGAGAATTCCTCGCTTGAGTGAGAATACACGATTTCAATTTTTATAAAACAGAGAGTCCCACTCCTCTCATTTTTCTTGTCTCCTAGGGTTTCTAGAGAGAGAGGGACAAGTTTAGAGAGAGGGAGCTAGGAGAAGAAAGAGAGCTAGATTGGAGGCTACTCCACCACCCTTGGAGCTTGGATCATCATCTTCCTCTCTCCATTCTTCCGATTTTTCCTCCATTAAAGGTGAGTGAAACTCACACACTTTCACTTCAATTGGTGAATGCTCTCCCTCATGAACCCTCACACCTCTCTTCCCCTTTTCTAGGTCTTGTATGTAAATGTTGTGTGATTAAATTGTTGGTAGCTTAGATATGAACATGATGTTAGGGTTTGCTTGGAGATTTTCATTTAGATTGTGATTAGGGATTTATGTTAGGGTTTCAACTTGGGATTTTCCCCTTTGTGTTAGTTTTTCCTCAATAAGTCATGCATTATGATGGTCATGTACATCTGTTGATGATTAATAAAACACTTGGGCTTTAGCCCCCAGAGATTAGGAAAGAGATAACGGACTTCGGTCCCCAGAGTAATTGGATTTCGGTCCCCAGAGTAAAACTGGGACTTCGGTCCCCAGAGTAATGGTGGGATACGTCCCCAAGGAAGACGTTCCTTGTAGTCTGAGCTTAGGTCTAGCCCCAGAGATAGTGATAAGACCCCGTACTGCCGGGAAATGCAGTTCATACATATTATCAGAGTTAATGGTGTAATTTTGTAAAAACTTTAGACTGGCCATTGAGGCTTGATTGTAGTTGAAATTAGGTTGTGTTATTATAAACTGTACTGGTGGTTTTGCTAGATTTCAGGTTAAGATAGAAATTGGTAAACGTCCAGTTTTTAAGGGAAACTCTGTCGAAATTCCGGTATGAGCTCTGTGAACCATGACACTCCAAGTGTAGGTTCATTCCCTAAGTTTTGGTTAAAGTTTTGTAATGAGAATAATGACGTATGAATTGTGTGAAGGCTTAAGCAAATGTTGGATTGTCTAAGCAATTGTATGAATGGCGTGACGATATTGAAAATGGAGCGAAATAATTTCAGAAATTCGGAATAGTGTTTCCAACGGACATTTTTCTTGAATTAAGAAATTAGGACGTTACACTCACCAGATCATTGCCCTGCACCTCCACTATGAGCAACCAATTCTGCTCACGATGTTGGCTCTATCTCCGAATCTAAGCCCATTGCCACTATGATAATCATTCAACGTGTTGTCGTCACTCAGCCCTGCTATTGCGAAGTTGTGCCAATCACTGAGTCCCTGTTTCGGTTCGCCGATTGTTATTGCCCAAGTAGTTTCAAGTCTCTTTATTAGTATAATGTCCTTTTCTCTCTCCAAGTCTTTTTATTTTCCTATTTATGTTTTTCAATTAATATGTAATCTTAACAAATTTCACCATTCCACTTTGTAATGAAAATAATAATAATATTCTTACATATATTTCTTTATTAATTTGTTTGTAATTGAAATCTTTATTTATTTGACAATTATAGAAAAGAATTCATCGTCATCTAGGGTAATATTACCACATTCATAAGAAAAATGGAAATAATATTACATATTTTTCTTTTTCAAGATTTTTTTATTTTAAAGAATTCAAACATATAAATCAATATATTTATTGATATTTTAGTGTTTAAACAAAACATTAACATTTATTCTCATTATAGAAATTTTTTTTCTATATTTTCAATAATTAGTCATGACTTTTATTCTCGCCATTACATGCAAACACTTAAAAAGGAATTAATTAGATTGATTTCTAAAATAAATAAATTTATTGTTTCCGAAATATGTTTTTATGTTCTATTTGTGAATTTCTCAATCTTGTTACTTTATGTGGGTTGAGATACACCTTTAGTCCCTAAAAATATATCAAGTTTTTTTTAGTCCTCATAAAAAATTTCTTTTATTTTTTCATCTTTATAAATTTTTTTTTAAATCATCCTTGTCGTTAGTCTTACTTTATTAAATGTTGATTTATCAAACAAAACCCACATAGGCATGCAAATGTTGCACAAATTAATGATTATGTGGCATTTTTTAAAATGGGAGCAAGTCCTATGAGTTCCTTGTAACTTTTTCTTTTTCCCTACACAAGTCTTTCCATGTTAAAAAAACACCACGAGGAACTCACGTGACTTGTTCATACGGTAAAGAAAAGGGTAAAATATGTTTTTCATCCCTGAACTTTTGGTCAATTTGGGTCTTAGTCCCTGAACTTTAAATTCTTAGGTTTATATCCCTGAACTTTCCAAACCCTGTAACAGATGTCCCTGTCGTTAAAATGTTCTGTTAAGGTGCTTACATGACAGTTTCTCTTCCACATCACCCTACCCTACATTTAATGGGGCCCACTAAATGACATGGAAGCTGACTTAACTTAATTAGTATTTTAAATTAAAAGAAAATTAAATCTGAAATCAAATATTTGGGTGAATGTAGGGGTAAAAAAGTCATTCCACTGTAACCCTAATTTACTGAGGCTGAAGTCGAATAGTTTGGGCTCTATGGAAGATTCTCGTTGCGGTCAGAAGCAAGCATCAATCGAAGCTGTATGTGGTCCCCGAAGGTTGCATTGGAACGGTTCTCTTGCGGTCACGTGAATGTTGCATTGGAACGGTGTTTTTGTGGTCCCGTGAAGGATCTTCTGTGCGTTTGGAAGGTATGGTAATTTTGTTTTTACTTCCTCCTTATAATACTTTGCTTGCTTGTAGCGTTAGATATGACAAGGGTCTTATGGTTTGTTTAATGTTTTTTATATGTAACTGCCTTGTAGGGAATGGGGTTCTCGGTTGCTTTTTACCACATGGGTAGGTTTATCCATAAACCTTCACTTAGATATAAGGGGGGTGAGATACATGTCTTTAATGGGTTGGATGTGGACACATGGTCTTACTTTGAAGCAGTAGGTTTAGCAAAGGATTTGGGGTATGTTGACAAGGTAAATATGTGGTGGAAGGAGAAAGGAGCCACATTTAAGAGAGGGTTAAAACAATTGTGTAATGATGATGATGCAATTGAGCTTGCCACTATTGCTGAGAAAAAAGTGTGAAATGGAGATTTATTTAGAGAATGGTATGAGTAGGGAGAGCAATTTATAGTTTGTACAAGTTCCCTTAATTGCTAACAAACCAGCAGATGACAATGTGCAAGTAAATGAGGTTGAGAACGATGTGAACCAAACTGAGGTGGAGGTGAATAAGGTACAGAAGAATGTGACCCATACTGAGGTGGAGGTGAATGAGGGACAAGACAATGTGACCCATACTGAAGTGGAGGTGGAAGTGAATGAGACAGATGTTAATGCGAACCAAACTGAGGTGCCTGTTAGTGTCCCTAATTCTGAAATGGGCAATGAAGCTATGAATGATAATGAGGCAGGAATTCATGAAAATTGTGAGATTGAGGCAGTAGTTGATAGTGATAGTAGTGAGGACTCAATGAGGGATGTTCACTTTGAAGACGGTGAGGAAGAAAGGGTTATAGGGGCTGATGATGGGTTTACAATGGCTGGAATGGGTCATAATGAGGCAGAGGTTGACAGTGACATCAGGGCTGAAGACAATGCAGGTGATGCAAGTGGGGTTGCTGATAGGGCTGGTGATAATACACTGAGAACTTTTGTCCCACCAGAAGTTGCTAACATGCACAATATAGATGAGGAGTACGAAAGTGAGGAGTTGGAAAGTGATGTTGAGAATATTGATGGGAATGATGAGACAAAAACAAAGTATGAAAGGTGCCACAAGAAAGATATGTGTAAGAGGTTTAAGTGGAAATTGGGTATGGAATTTGGTTCAATTAAAGAGTTCAAAGAGGCAATGATTGAGCATAGTATTCTGAATGGTAAACAAGTAAAGTTTTCAAAGAATGACTTAGTTCGGGCAAGGGCAGTGTGCACTAGGAAGTGTCCTTTTACTGTACTATGTAGCAAGGTTGGTGGGAGTCAAACTTATAGGATCAAGACTTTGAAGGGGAGGCATAGGTGTGGCAAGGTGTTTAATAACAAGAATGCAAGCTCAAAATGGATTCCAAAGTAGTTGTGGACAAATTTAGGAGTTCTTCTAGGATGAAGCGGAAAGAGATCATTGAGGATGTGAGAAGAAATTACAGTGTTGGGGTAAGTGAATGGAAAGCATGGAAGGCAAGAAAGTATGTTACCAATAACAATACACCTTGTTATGGGACTATAGTGCAGAATTGAGGAGGATAAGTGTAGGAAATACATGCAAGATCAGCTGGAGAGATTGTCACCAGACCTACCACTAAGATTTGGTAGTTTTTATTTGTGCTTGGAGGGCTATAAAAATGGTTTCCTACAAGGATGTAGGCCCTTCTTTGGAGTGGATGGATGTCATCTAAAGACATAGTATGGGGGACAATTATTGATAGCCATGGGAAGAGATCCAAATGATCAATACTTCCCATTGGCATTTGCAGCAGTGGAGACAGAAACAAAGGAGTTTTGGAGGTGTTTTTTACAGCTTCTACTTGAGGATATTAGTGATGTCAGAACCAATAGATGGGTCTTCATATCTGACCAGCAAAAGGATAGTAACTTAATACCCTATAAATGTTTACAAAATTGTCAATTCAGTTTTAAATGTGTTTTGTCTATATAAACATGCTTGTGCATTTTTTATGTTACTTCTTTAGGGCTTAATACCAGTGTTTGAGGAGTTACATGAAGGGGTAGAGCATAGGTTTTGTCTTAGACACCTATATGCCAACTTCATGAAAAAGTTTGGAGGAGGAACCTTGTTGAGAGATCTGATGATGGGTGCTACAAAGTCTACCTACATACAAGGTTGGGAGGAGAAGATGAATCCGATTAGGAAACTTGACCAGAGTGCATATATTGGCTGAAAGACATTCCAACCAAATCATGGTGTAAGCATGCATTCAGTTTTTATCCTAGATGTGATGTACTCATGAATAATTTGTCTTAATCATTTAATAGCACAATCTTTTTGGCTAGGGATAAACCAATAATATCAATGTTTGAGTTTATTAGAACCTATGTTATGGGGAGATTTGCTGCATTGAAAGAAAAACTAGATAAATATGAGGGGGGATGTCATGCCAAAGCCTAGGAAAAGACTTGATAGGGAAATTGAATATAGTGGGAATTGGTTGGCTACATGGGCAGGTGAACTAAGGCTTGAAGTTATGCACACAATGGGGAGAGATAGATTTGTTGTAAATTTAAGGACACATTCATGTACATGCAATTTCTGGGAACTAGTGGGGATCCCTTATAGGCATGATGTGGCAACAATCACCTACAATGGAGAAGACCCAGAAAAATATGTCCATGGGTTTTATAAAAGGGAGGCTTATGAGATGACTTATGGTCAAGTCATTGCACCCATTAATGGAGAATAGTTATGGCCCAAAATTGGAGGTGAAGTGATTCTGCCACCTGCATATAAGCCTGGCCCTGGGAGGCCCAAGAAACTAAGAATGAGAGGGAACTAGATGTAGGAAGAAATCCAACTAAGCTGAGCAGACACTACCCAACAACCAGATGCAGTAGATGCCAACAATTGAGGCATAATAGCTGAAGTTGTACACACCCACCAGCACAACCCAATGAAAGTCAAGAACCTGGAACTCAGCAGTCACAACAAAACACAAAATCAACTACAAATGGTTCACAACAGGTAATTAACACATGTGTACATTTTCAGGTCTGTCATTCAATGTAGGTTGATACTAATAAACATATGTGTATATTTTCAGGGTACAAGCACACAAAATAAACCTCCTGTTCAACAGTCCCAACAAAGATCACAACAGGTAACAACATATGTTATGTAACAAATATTACACCAGTTTCTAATATGAGCATATAATTGTAACAGGATAAGGGTAAGTCAAAACAAGTACCTAGCCAGCAATCCAAACAAAGCCAACAGACCCAGCAAAACAAGAACAATGTAAGTATAATGATGTAATTGAGTATGAAGTCCATGCACATAATTTATACGCTAATGACAATTCTTCACAGGCCTAAGGGAAAGGGAAACAACTAATGGGTTCACAACAGTCACAGAATTCCCAGCCAAGAGTTACAAGAGCTTCAAAGAATTCCCAAAAATCTAAGGGTACAACTAGCAAAGCTCATGAAACATCAAGTAATACAATGAATAACAACAAGGTAATCAAACTATGCAGAGAAAATATGTGAACCAAACTGATTTTTTTCTAACATGTAATTATAATTATGCAGAGAAAATTGGTTAACACTCACATGAAAGGGATTGCAGAATCTGAAATTGCAGGGAGTAGTAAGAGTCAACCTACAACCAAAAGAGTATTTTCCAACCCTTATACACTTAAACTTGTACTATGTAAATTGGTTATATAATTTTGATTAAATATGTAAAATTGAAGGGAAGGAAAAAATCTAATAACTTAGGACCAACTATTCCTGAATTTGCAAGAAACATGACTATTTCTCAGTTGGTTGCACAAATGAGCAGAGTTTGGGTAAGTATGTTGGTGATACAAGAATATGATTTTTTGAAGAATAGAATCTGATAAGGTTTGCTTTTTTTCAGGAACAACACAAAAGCAATCTGAGAGAGAAGCTAATTCAGCCCAAGGAGCTTCATCATCAGCAGCTCCAGATCCACAAAATTCACCCTTTGCTGCAACAAGCTTAAACCTACACCCACCAGCAGGGCAACCATCTACATCAATGCAAAGTGGTCCACAACAAGACCAAAATAAAGAAGGAGGAGATGCAACGAATGATGTTGGAGGGAGTGGTTCGGATAGTGAACCAACTAAGGACAAAGATTGTAAAGCAATCTGAAGACAATGACTTTATTTGCACATGGTCCCACTTTTATATCTATAGGCAGCAATCGACCAACCATGTGCAAATTTTTTGGGAGATTGTGTAATGGGATTATTTATTTTGGGGTTGTGGTCATGTCTTGTCTTGTTAAGAAGATTCTGAACTTTTTTTCCTTTTGAGAACCAAAATTTAGTCTACAAGTTTCATAACATTTACATTTTGAACAACAATGTGACATGTCTTGTACTTTTGGATTCCTGAACAACAATACCAAAGTCTCAGTTTATTATTAATGCAAATTGGACCACATGGTCACATTTATACACTTAAACTTTGTCCCATTAACTACTATTTATTGCTATATGTATTCCAAATTTGTAACACAACAAAAGTAACTTAAATAATAGCATAAATTTAGTAACAAGATTCAAACAAAAACAACAATTTCCTTTCAAAAAACCAACCAAATTACATTTCTGAGACCATACATCCCACCAATATCCTCTTCCCAACATCTACATACAACTTCATATCCCACTGCTTTCTTCTACCTCCATTTCAAGTCACTCACTAAACCCTACAATTACACTTCAATGCACAACAGATGAACACTACAAAAGTAACAACCCAAGACAATATAACAAGAAAATTCTTCATCCTCCCAGTTGTCCTTTTTGCAACAAGCTTAGCCCTCAACTTTGCATTCTTCATTTTCATTTCTTCCACTGCATTGTCTGTTCGAGAAAAATTTCCCTCGGACAGCTCCTCATGATCAGCCCACTAGAAATAGTTGCAACTCATTTGGATCTGCAAATAAACCAAAACAGAGTAAGCCAACAAACCCATATCACCACAAATGCTTAAAATGTAATCATATTTACATCGCACAATGCACATCTCCAGAACAGTCCCCTGGGTTCTTCGCGCTCTTGGAGGTCAACAAAAGGAGCTTCTCCCCGCAACTGCGTCGCCTAGCGCGCGAATTCGCAAATGAAGAAGCCGAGTTGCATCTACCGTGCTTTTTTGTGAATGAAGTCCCTCCCTTAATCACCATTCTAAATCGCAAATATGGACCAAGCTTCCAGCAACTAAAGTGAAGAATTTCGAAGAACAGAGAAGAAAGATTTGGGGATGAAATGGAAGAACTCTATGAAACCCTAACATATTAGGGGATGCGAATTTTACCCCCAAATATTTGATTTCAGATTTAATTTTATTTTAATTTTAAAAAATAATTAAGCTGAGTCAGCTTCCATGTCATTTAGTGGGTCCCATTAAATGTAGGGTGATGTGGAAGAAAACTGCCATGTAAACACTTTAACAGAACATTTTAACGGCAGGGACATCTGTTACAGGGTTTGGAAAGTTCAGGGATATAAAACTAAGAATTTAAAGTTCAGGGACTAAGACCCAAGTTGACCAAAAGTTCAGGGACGAAAAACATATTTTACCCTAAAGAAAATGCCACATAATCATTTCTTGGTGTGATATTTGTACGCCTATCTAGATTTCCGTTTGACAAATTAACATTTAACACAACTTGTCTAATAGCAAAAGACTAATTAAAAAAATCATATTTAAGGGTGTAAAAATAAAAAATATTCGATAAGAATGAAAATAAAACTCAGACCAACTTATGATATTGTACTCTTTCAATTTTTATTAATTAATTGAGACATTTTATTTTTCTTATATTTCACATATTAGTCACATATTGCCATGTGCCAAAAGAAAATATTTGTTTGCCCTCTTTCACTGTTTTTCACATTATATATATATATATATATATATATATATATGTTGTTTTGCATTTTTATTTTGCAAGTTTGCATTTATACAAAAATATGAACAATTTGTATTGTTTTTATTTTTCATTTCTTCTTGTAAAGTTTCCTATTTTTGATAGAAATTTCACTATCATATAATTACTTCATTTTATGTATTTTAAATTTTTTATTTATTCTATAATAAATCTATTCAATATTATGTCACATGTTAATTTTTTTATAATACTTTATTGCCTAAAACTATTTTGTAATTTATTTATGAAATACATAGGTACTTAACAAATTTTTTATTTATTAATATCTTTGTAATTTTTCATAAATTGTGAATATTTTATTCATTATTTTTAATTTTCAACATTCGAATGTTCGATTTAAAACACCTTTGCTTTTGTAAATTCAGCACTCATTAAGATAAATATGAAATATCAATGCAAAAAAATAGTGTCCTCAGCAACCAATTAAGCCAAATAAAATTTTAAAGAAACAAAATAAAAGCGGCTAACACGATGCTCTCAAATACTTATTAACAAACAAATATCTCCAAACCACTTGAACCCCTTGGTGTGACACCCTTCTACCCATACCTCTAATACAATCATCAAATTGAAATATAAGGAAAAGTTGTAGTCCACATCGGGTAAAAAATTCACAATTCTCTCTTTATAGAACTATTTGAATCCAAAATCAACTCAATGTAAACAAAAGGTAAAATCAACGATTTTAAAAATTAAAATATTAAAATATCAACTTCATAAAAATCTCTCTTGGCCATACAAGGCACTTAAAATAGTTTTTATCTATCTCTACTCAATAACATAATAAAGTAAACCATATTACTAATGCCCTGATGTCACACGTATCAGAGCGGAACCCCTTCAATTCAATACTCGGCACATTGCGTGCCATCTTCATTACCTATAAAATAACCATAGAGAGTTCGGTGAGGAAAAGAATACATACTCATACATGCACGCAAAAGGCTACCCTATCCTCACCCAACACATAATCAACATTAATAATCTCATCACATAATCATTATCAATAATCTCATCACATAATAATCATTAATAATCTCATCACGTATTCATCATCAATAATCTCATTCCACACTCTTTACACTTTACACATATAAGTTTCTCATAAATATAAATTCACATTCTACACAATCATAAAATGCCATGTACGCTCACTCTATGCTCATGCACAAAAACTCTTCCTAAGGATCATGACTTAGAACTCCGCACAATGGGCGCACCTCATCAATCTCCCTAGTTGTTACCAATGATGGCCCTACCGTTAACGCCCTCTCTTGGCCGATAGGTTGCACAGTTAAACACCCCTCTCTTGGGCTCGTGCAGAGACATCCGCCCCGCAATGATGGCCCTACCATTAAATGTCCTCTCTTGGCCGATAGGTTGCACCCCCTCGATGGGTCTGTGCATAGAATGTCCCCCGTCATGGTCACCGAACCCTGCTCGCTGCCCCTCTCTTGGGCTAGGGTATTTAAGCCGCGTTTGGTTACTCATATATCTCATACATCATATGCTCATGCTCAATGCATCAACGTCATCTCATATAGTCACATCTCATATCTCAAGTGTTATGCTCAATGAAATCAACATCATATCTCATATCTCTCACACAATCTCGATTCACATATATCTCATACAATCTCTTTTACTCTATCACTTCACATCACATCACATAGGATACTCACGCCACAATACTCATGCCACAATCAATACACTTTATACATTCAATTAATCTATCAATTCCACAAAACAATTCTCATATTAAATAAACATCCATCTCAATTTTGCGTTTTAAGAATAACTATCTGAAATTTGGAAGGAATCTATTGAGATTATATTTAAAAAGCTTAGTCCGCATTTATGCGCTTCACTCTACGCTCAGCGCAAGTGGAGCGCAGGTTCCAGAGAGCTCTCTACCCTGCGCTCAGCGTAGATGGAGCGCAAGTCCCAGAGAGCTACGCCCCATCCTGCGCTCAGCACAGATGGAGCACAAGTGTCGCAGAACGCGACTACACCTGCGTTTTGCACCTTTTAATCTCCTTCTTCAATCCCTACTCAATTCTTTAAGTTCTAACTCGTTTATACTCGTTTTCACCGATTAAAAACACTAAAATCAACAATCATTCCTACGAATTACAATAAATTTAACATCTAATCAATTATGGTTCCTCATCTCTAAACCCTTATTTAACCCCTTTTCGCTATTCTCACTACCATCACCCAATTCATCCAGGTCATCACATGCATACATCAAATCAAACACATTCCAAACACACAACACATGATTCACAGATAGGTTCTCAAATTTAGAATTATTAGAGGGTCTTACGGTTGCCCTCACTACCCAAGCACTACCACATACACATATAAGCAGCACCCTCCCCCCCACGTACCTTAAGGTTGACGATCAAGAAACGAATGGCATCACTCCCTTGATGATCTACTCTGCTACACCTTCCCCTTGTGAAGTTGCTTCTCTCCTCCCTAGGGTTTGGTTATCTGACGTTTGAAAACTAATAGGGTGAACTAGATAACCCTCCCCCTATTTAAATATCTAACTAAGTTGGGCCTACTCCAACCCACCTGTTACCCTTTTTAATTAAATAATACCTTTTTCTGAAACATAATAATAATATAATATTATTATTATTATTATTATTATTTCTTCATAAATCTTATTTTAAGTTATTTATTCCTTTATTTTAGTAATTATTGGGATGTTACAGAATCCTTATCTATCTACATTCAAATTCAAATTCAAACCTTATCCTAAATTTGAATTGATTCTTATCTTTAATCCTCGTGATCTCATTATTCCTATTTTAAAATCTGATCCTAATTTAAAATATTAAACCATATCTCTCTCGTAAGATTATCCTTATTAATCTTGATATTATTATATTAATATAATAATTACTATACTTATAACTATTAATTTTAATTGCAGTCTTAATAATATAATTTATCTCCTAATAGTTTTATTATTATATTCACTATAATCAAATTGATTAAGATCTTAATAATCTGACGTCTCTCCTAATATTTATAATATTGTATTATTATTATATCATAACTACGGTTATATTAATATTTACTATTATTTATTTCTCTTATTCTATTTTATTTTATTTGTCCTAGAAATTTTAGGATGTTACACTTGGAGCCTTCATCATGTGTTTTTCCATTTTACGGTGGTGAGGCTCAACGTCCCTACCCTTACCTGCATCATCCTCTTGTAGTATATAAGTGTGTGTACGTCTGACAAATGAATAATTCTAAATCCCAATGTTCCTCCCACAAATACTTCTAATTACTAACTGATGTATGTATTAAATATTTATCATATTTTCAAGATATGAAGTAAACTCAATTTTTTATTTAAGATTTGTTTCAACTTCTCTATCCAGTTTAAAATAATAGTCCATCCCAAATATTTTATATTTTTCAAATTATATTTACATTCACCATTTCAATATAGAATTAAATTTTTTCCAACTTTACCCGTCGATAATTATGATTCCTTAAAGAGAGAGAGAGAGTAAATGAGTTATTAGTGAGTAATTAAAATGGAAGAGAATTTAAGATATAAGACACATTGTGTATAATAGGAAATTAAACAATATTATCACAAAATTAAAATATTAAATGAATTGCTTAACTCTTGTGCCAAAACCTTAACGGACAATTATATATAGGATGATTAGCAAGAGGACATAACATTACTTTTTACAAATATAAGAATCTCTTAAGAGTGTGCGTGTGCTTTTTTTTTTTGTATGTAATGTTTGATAAATATTCTAAACTTGAAACAATGTCAATGTTGAGAGATAATTAGAATAAATTAAAATAAAATCAATATTAAAATCGTCAGATATATCTAATAATCCAAACTTTTGAAGAAATTTAAGAACTCATTTTCTTTTATAACTTGAGTCCTCAATTAAGATAGATATGATCAATGCGAAAAAGCATTCTTATTAGCAACTATATAAATGTTGAAATCATTCAAATGAAGTCTTAGCAACCAATTAAGCATAATAAATTAAACTGTTTTCTTATAAAACGGTTGATACAGTACACTCAAATATTCATTAATAGATTGATATGTCCAGATCACTTGAACCCCTTGGAGCCTTCAACATGTTATTTGCAATTCTGAGGCGACGAGACTCAACATCTATACCCTCACCTGCAACATCCTCCTTTAGTATATTGATAACAACCTTTTTCAAGACTTTCCCACCAATGATAAAATAGCTGAGCACGTGAATCTCGTTCCAAGTTCCTCTAAAGTTCTTAATCTCCACCTCCTTCAAAGTTGATGTCATGCATTTGTAAAGTCTTGCATTGTCAATCCAAAACCTTACGAAATTCACGTGGAATAGTGGTTTACCATCCTACATTGTGAAAAATAGAAGTTAGGTGCCCATTCTTATTTAAGGACATTTATATAGCGGAACATAATGCATTATTAACATTAATTGTAAAACAATAAAAGTTATCCAAAGCATTATATATATATATATAAGAAAAGATAATTATATGGAATACTCACAAACACTTCTTTTACGCAACCTAATTCAATGGTGAGACGCTCTAACTGAGGGCAACTGTTTAGCAAGAATGTGATTCCCATAAACTCATACTCATGTAAAGCTGTTTTCATTATCAAATGTCTCACATTCATGTCACATCGCATACGCCATCTCTCCTCTCCGATAGGAATAACCTAAGCAAATATAACACAATGTTAGTCAACACAAATATCAATTTCTAATTTCATGTTTCATTTCAGCCAAATAGAAACGTTAAGTATATATCGTTAAAAAGAAACTACTTTTAGGAAAATGATGATCAAAATTACCTGAAGCAAATAACTACAGACGGTCAAAACTCTAACCGTAAAGAGATTTCGGAGCAAATCGCAAAGAAAATGACCATACGATTCAAACTCAATGCCAGGGGAGAAATCAAGACTTGCTTCTTCCATTGTAGGTGAACGTAATTTTATTTGAGAAAATGTCATGAACCCAGAATAATTGAAAATTCTTAGATTTGGTGCATTGACATTGAAAACATCATAATAAAAAGTGCACTTGTCAAAAACTAGGTTTCTAAGCATGAGCTTGTCTTCCCCTATATCAAATTCATCTACAACCAAACACATCTTTAGAGTCAAACTCTCAAGAATTTTACAATTTGATAGCAAAGCCTTAACAGCACTAACTCTTAATTCCATCCACCCTAAAGAAACTTTTTTAAGTGCATGAAAGTTAAGCATGTCCATCTCAACGAAACTACATGAAAACAACTTCAAATAATCAAGGCAATTGTGCTCATAAACATGTCTTGGCAATTCAAACAAGGCATCATGACCTCTGAAAGAATAATATTCCTCATCCCAGTTAGGATGAGAAAAGTCAAGTTCCAACTCCTTCACCCCATGTTGTGTGGCAAAAGCAATGCATCGTTCGATGACCTCAACAACATCTGCAGACACTGTTAATCTTAAAGAGAACTTGTCCACAAAATTTTTCCATGATTATAAATCCAGAATGTTATGAAATCCAGAAAAGCCTCTCTCTGTGCTTCTCTAGTTTCTTCAGGTTGATGAGATTTAACAAAATAGAATTCATTGAACTCTATGTTTGTTGTTGTCTTAGATATATTCAACCAAGTCTTAGAGAGGACAGATGCTCTCATTGCTTCTTTGAATGGAAGGAAGGAAACAATTTTTGAAAGCAATTCCTCAGGCAACAAACTAAACATGTCAATGTTCATTCCCATGGCTATGACAAGAATACTACAAAATCTTTGATGGATTTCTTTGGTCTATGTTACTAAAGAGCTACGAAGGAAATTATAATGGGTTTTGCAGAAATCTTACTTATATATAGGGTTTCTCATGGTTTTAATTGTGAACTAGACCAAGCTAGTAAGACAACCCAAACTTCACCAAAAAGAACTCAGGTTCCCAAAGAGTTCGATAACCAGATCTATATTTTAAAATATAGTTCGGCTAATCGAACTACTTAAAGGTGAACTAGACCAAACTGTTATGAAATGAAATTCTCGTTCCTTTACCTCTCGATTCTCCCTAATTTACCTAGATTTTGTTCATCACATGAATATCTTAACCGCAAACCTCCTTTCTGACTTGACATCCTGGAACCCTAATCCCCAAATTATGAACCCTGAATCGCAAATGCTCCTGTGCGAGTGTCGTCAACACACTAGAGTCATCCATCACAAGTGCCATGCGAGAAGCCACCATCTTTGTCACCGTGAGCTGCAAGTCCCCTCATCATTTTCCTCAATTGCTGGTCTCACTTCACTGTGAAGATGCTCACCAGATCATTGCCCAACACCTCCACTATGAGCAACCATTTCTGCTCACGATGTTGGCTCTTTCTCCGAATCTAAGCCCATTGCCACTATGATAATCATTCGACGTGTTGTCGTCACTCAGCCCTGCTACTGCGACGTTGTGCCAATCACTGAGTCCCTATTTCAGTTCGCCGTTTGTTATTGTCCAAGTAGTTTCAAGTCTCTTTATTAGTATAATGCCCTTTTCTCCCTCCAAGTCTTTTTATTTTCCTATTTATGTATTTCAATTAATATGTAATCTTAACAAATTTCACCATTCCACTTTGTAATGAAAATAATAATAATATTCTTACATATATTTCTTTATTAATTTGTTTGAAATTGAAATCTTTATTTATTTGACAATTATAGAAAAGAATTTATCATCATCTAGGGTAATATTACCACATTCATAAGAAAAATGGAAATAATATTACATATTTTACTTTTTCAAGATTTTTTATTTTAAAGAATTCAAACATATAAATCAATATATTTATTGATATTTTAGTGATTAAACAAAACATTAACATTTATTCTCATTATAGAATATTTTTTTCTATATTTTCAATAATTAATCATGACTTTTATTTTCGCCATTACATGCAAACACTTAAAAAGAATTAATTAGATTGATTTCTTAAATTAATAAATTTCTTGTTTCCCAAATATGTTTTTCTGTTCTATTTATGAATTTCTCAATCTTGTTACTTTATGCGGGTTAAGATACACCTTTAGTCCCTAAAAATAGATCAAGTTTTTTTTTAGTCCTCATAAAAAATTTCTTTTATTTTTTCATCCTTATAAATAATTTTTTTTAAATCATCCTTGTCGTTAGTGTTACTTTATTAAATGTTGATTTATCAAATAAAACCCACATAGGCATGCAAATGTTGCACAAATTAATGATTATGTGGCATTTTTTAAAATGGGAGCAAGTCCTATGAGTTCCTTGTAACATTTTCTTTATCCCTACACAAGTCTTTCCATGTTAAAAAAAACACCACGAGGAACTCACATGACTTATTCATATGGTAAAGAAAATTTCATATAATCTTTACTTGGTGTGATATTTGTATGCCTATCTAGATTTCCATTTGACAAATTAACATTTAACACAACTTGTCTAATACCAAAAGACTAATTAAAAAAATCAAACTTAAGGGTGTAAAAATAAAAAATATTTTATAAGAATAAAAATAAATCTCCCCAACTTATGATATTTTACTCCTTCAATTTTTATTAATTAATTAAGACATTTTATTTTTCTTATATTTCAAATATTAGTCACATTGCCATGTGCCAAAAGAAAATATTTGTTTGCCCTCTTTCACTGTTTTTCACATTATATATATATATATGTGTGTGTGTGTTGTTTTGCATTTTTATTTTGCAAGTTTGCATTTATACAAAAATTATGAACAATTTTTATTCTTTTTATTTTTCAGTTCTTTTTCTAAAGTTTCCTTTTGATAGAAATTTCACTATCATATAATTACTTCATTTTATGTATTTTAATTTTTTTATTTATTCTATTATAAATTAATCATTATTACGTCACATGTTAATTTTTTATAATACTTTATTGCCTAAAACCATTTTGTAATTTATTTATGAAATACATAGATACTTAACAAATTTTTTATTTATTAACATTTTTGTAATTTTTCATAAATTGTGAATATTTTATTCATTATTTTTAATTTTCAACATTCTAAGGTTCGATTTAAAACTCATTTGCTTTTGTAAATTGAGCACTCATTAAGATAAATATGAAATATCAATGCAAAAAAATAGTATCATCAGCAACCAATTAAGCCAAATAAAATTTTAAAGAAACAAAATAAAAGCGGCTAACACGATGCTCTCAAATACTTATTAACAAACAGATATCTCCAAATCACTTGAACTCCTTGGAGCCTTCATCATGTGTTTTTCCATTCTACGGTGGTGAGGCTCAACGTCCCTACCCTGACCTGCATCATCCTCTTGTAGTATATAAGTGTGTGTATGTCTGACAAATGAATAATTCTAAATCCCAATGTTCCTCCCACAAATACTTCTAATTACTAAATGATGTATGTATTAAATATTTATCATATTTTCAAGATATGAAGTAAACTCAATTTTTTATTTAAGATTTGTTTCGACTTCTCTATCAGTTCAAAATAATAGTCCATCCCAAATATTTTATCTTTTTCAAATTATATTTACATTCACCATTTCAATTTAGAATTAAATTTTTGCCAAATTTACCCATCGATAATTATGATTGTAACATCCCACAAAATTAGAGTTTTTAATAATTCATTTGGTGAAAAATAAGGGTTTAGGTATTAGTAATTAAGACAAGAAAGTTTTAGAAATTCGGAAATAAAACTAAGTTTGAAAACCAAAATTCAGGGTTTTCGCTCAAGCGAATTGGATTCGCTTGAGCGAATTATGCAGAAAAGAAGTTTAGGTTCAGTTGCAGTAAAATTCGCTCAAGTGAATTGGATTCGCTTGAGCGAAAATCAGGGGTCTGGAAGAGAGTCTCTGTACGATTTTCGCTCAAGCGAATAAAGATTCGCTCAAGCGAAAAACGTCAAGAGAGGGTGTTTTTCTTATGTCATTTTCACTCTAGCGAATTGAATTCGCTGGAGCAAATATTCGTGATTTTATTACATGCAAAGTACCATTCGCTCGAGCGAAAATATTCCGCTTGAGCGAAATTCCACTTAAATCATCAGGATTCCCTTTCAACTAGGGAATTCACTTTCTTTCATCTCCCTTATTTCTTTAGAGAGAGAGGGACTGAGTTCTAGAGAGAGGGTTTATTTGAGACTTAATACGGGAGATTGGAGCCGGAATTGTGAAGCAATTCATCACAATTACTACTCTTCCTCTTGATACTCCAAGAATAGGTGAGTATAACTCACACACTTTCACAAAGTCAATCTCTTTGATTCTATGCATGAACCCTAATCTTGTCTACCCTTTTCTTATGCTTCTTGATGTTGAATTAGTGATAATTGTATGATAAATTTAGTGATTAAGTGTGAAAGCATGTGAAATTGACATTAGGAACCCTAAGTTAGGAAATTACGAGATTTCGAAACTTACGAGATTTCGAAATATATTGTTATTGGTTTTCAATTCAATAAGTTGTAAGCCGGTTTCGACCGTGTGTTAATTAAGCCAGCCTTTGTGCTGTGAGTTAAAATTTAGTTATTGATGAGGGCGTACGAGCCGAGTTCAGTTGAGGGCGTATGCGCCGAGTCAGAGTTCAGTTGAGGGCGTATGCGCCGAGTCAGAGTTCAAGTGAGGGCTTATGCGCCGAGTCAAAGTTCAACTGCGGGCGTATACGCCATAGCCAAATTAGTATTATCCAATATGCTTTCATATATGTATATCTTAATTTATGATGATTGTGGCATCTTATTTTTCTAATTTTCCCACACGGCATGTTTGCATGGTTATGCTTCACTGAGACATTAGTCTCATCACACGTTTTGTGGACACAATCTAGGTGTGCAGGTACCTCCTGGAAGGGACCAGTGATTGGAGATAAGGAGTTTCTCTCTAGTTGGAGTTTAGTTTTCTTTTTGGGACTGTTTAGAGAACTCTTATGTATATCTTGACTGATGATTAGTATTTAGCCTTCGGGCCAGTTATGTACATATTACGTTATATATATATATATAGAGTATAGAGTTTTTATTCTTCACAAATTGTATAAGTTATCATTGGTCACTTATCGAATTGTGAATATATGCTTGATTCAAAATGACGCGAATTGATTTCAAAAATTTGGGATTTGGTTTCCAACGGACTAAATCTTGAATTTAGAAATTAGGACGTTACATTTTGGTATCAGAGCAGTTCAATCCAATTGGACTGTGGTAATAGTAGATTTCTTGTGACTTGTTGTATACTTTGTGCATTATTTTGTGAACTAAGAGACTGATCACCTCAATGTTTACTTAATGATGTGAAGAGAATTATGGCAAGTGGCAGGAGGGGCCGTACTAGGGTTAATACTCCTTCTTCTTCTTTCCGGGATCAACATGTGGATCCCGTAGCAGCAGCTCTGCAGGATTTCACTCAAATGATGGGGGAACAGATGAATTTTAACCGAATGCAAGCTGAGGCTACACGAGAGCAGGCGGTCCTCAATACAACCTTACTCCAGGAGTTGGCCCGAAGAACAACGGGAACATCACCCCTTCCTACGGTGGATCCGTTTGTTCAAGGGTTGGCAGAATTCAGGAAACACAACCCTCCTCAATTTAATGGGGTTTATGATCCAGATGTTGCATCCAACTGGATTCATGATCTTAACAGGATCTTCGACGTAATGAAATGTGTTGATGACTCCAAGGTTGGTTTTGCTGTGTACATGATGAGGGGTGAGGCTGAGGATTGGTGGAAGACAACTAGTGTTAGGGCCGCAGTGGCAGAAGCCCCAATCACCTGGGGTGTCTTTCAGACTTTGTTTTCGGAGAAGTACTTTCCGGCAACCGTTCGGAGACAGAAGGAAGCTGAGTTCCTTCAACTAAAGCAAGGGAGTCTAACGGCGAGCCAGTATGTTGCCAAGTTCGAGGAGCTGGCCAAGTACTCCAAGTACCTGCAAGCGGTCGCCGACGAAGAATGGAGATGCACACAGTTTGAAGGAGGACTACGACCGGAATTCCTGGATCGAATTGGAACACATGAGATCAAGGACTTCCCCACCTTAATCAATAAATGCTACATTGTTGAGAAAAACCAGAAGAATGCTGCCCCACCCCCACTGTCAGATGACAAGGGGAAGAAACAGCTAGAGGAGCCCAGCCAGGAGATAGACTCAGGATCGGAGGAACATGATGATGTTGTTATGGACGACACTATAGCTCAGAGGCAGTGGGACGTGTCCCAATGCCCCAATTGTGGGAGGGGCCATGGGAGAGAGTGCATGTGGGGACTCGGGGTATGCTACAGGTGTGGTCAACCCGGACACGTGATGCGGGACTGCCCGGAAACTACAAATCGGAAGAGGTGTTTCTATTTCTAGAAGTGAGGTCACATAGCGCGTAGGTGCCCAGAGTTAAGGGAGGATGAAGGTAAGAACAAGGTTAAATTTTTCCTTAATTTAGCCCTCACGAGGAGGAGTGAATGTTGCCTTTTTAGTTATTTCTTTATTTTGAATCTGTTTGTTTTCGTTGATATGATATGGAATATGTGTGCTTGTGCTCTGCTTTTGGTGTGCCACATTTGATTGCTTGCATTCTTGTTATTTGATCTATTTGAAAGGCTTGATTAGAGTAAGAGATGTAAAGAGGATTCGTAAGGCAAATTTTGAGGACAAATTTTCTTTTAGGGGGGTAGAATGTAACATCCCACAAAATTAGAGTTTTTAAGAATTCATTAGGTGAAAAATAACGGTTTAGGTATTAGTAATTAAGACAAGAAAGTTTTAGAAATTTGGAAATAAAACTAAGTTTGAAAACCAAAACTCAGGGTTTTCGGTCAAGCGAATTGGATTCTCTTGAGCGAATTATGCAGAAAAGAAGTTTAGGTTCAGTTGCTGTAAAATTCGCTCAAGTGAATTGGATTCGCTTGAGCGAAAATCAGGGGTCTGGAAGAGACTCTCTGGACGATTTTCGCTCAAGCGAATAAAAATTCGCTCAAGCGAAAAACGTCCAGAGAGGGTGTTTTTCTTATGTCATTTTCGCTCAAGCGAATTGAAATCGCTTGAGCGAATATTCGTGATTTTTTTACATGCAAAGTACCATTCGCTCGAGCAAAAATATTCCGCTTGAGCGAAATTCCACTTAAATCACCAGGATTCCCTTGCAACTGGGAAATTCACTTTCTTTTCTTCTCCATTATTTCTTTAGAGAGAGAGGGTCTGAGTTCTAGAGAGAGAGGGTTTATTTGAGACTTAAGACGGGAGATTGGAGCCAGAATTGTGAAGCAATTCATCACAATTACTACTCTTCCTCTTGATACTCCAAGAATAGGTGAGTATAACTCACACACTTTCACAAAGTCAATCTCTTTGATTCTATGCATGAACCCTAATCTTGTCTTCCCTTTTCTTATGCTTCTTGATGTTGAATTAGTGATAATTGTATGATAAATTAAGTGATTAAGTGTGAAAGCATGTGAAATTGACATTAGGAACCCTAAGTTAGGAAATTACGAGATTTCGAAACTTAAGAGATTTCGAAATATATTGTTATTGGTTTTCAGTTCAATAAGTTGTAAGATGGTTTCGACCGTGTGTTAATTAAGCCAGCCTTTGTGCTGTGAGTTAAAATTTAGTTATTGATGAGGGCGTACGCGCCGAGTTCAGTTGAGGGCGTATGCGCCGAGTCAGAGTTCAAGTGAGGGCTTATGCGCCGAGTCAAAGTTCAACTGCGGGCGTATACGCCATAGCCAAATTAGTATTATCCAATATGCTTTCATATATGTATATCTTAATTTGTGATGATTGTGGCATCTTATTTGTCTAATTTTCCCACACGACATGTTTGTATGGTTATGCTTCACTGAGACATTAGTCTCATCACACGTTTTGTGGACACAATCTATGTGTGCAGGTACCTCCTGGCAGGGACCAGTGATTGGAGATAAGGAGTTTCTCTATAGTTGGAATTTAGTTTTCTTTTTGGGACTGTTTAGAGAACTCTTATATATATCTTGACTGATGATTAGTATTTAGCCTTCGGGCCAGTTATGTACATATTACGTTTTATATATATATAGAGAGAGAGTTGGAATTCTTCACAAATTGTATAAGTTATCGTTGGTCACTTATCGAATTGTGAATATATGCTTGATTCAAAATGATGCGAATTGATTTCAAAAATTTGGGATTTGGTTTCCAACGGACTAAATCTTGAATTTAGAAATTAGGACGTTACAATGATTCCTTAAAGAGAGAGAGAGAGAGTAAATGAGTTATTAGTGAGTAATTAAAATGGAAGAGAATTTAAGGTATAAGACACATTGTGTATAATAGGAAATTAAACAATACTTTCACAAAATTAAGAATATTAAATGAATTCCTTAATTCTTGTGCCAAAACCTTAACGGACAATTATATATAGGATGATTAGCAAGAGGACATAACATTACTTTTTACAAATATAAGAATCTCTTAAGAGTGTGCGTGTGCTTTTTTTTGTATGTAATGTTTGATAAATATTCTAAACGTGAAACAATGTCAATGTTAATGTTGAGAGATAATTAGAATAAATTAAAATAAAATCAATATTAAAATCATCAGATATATCTAATAATCCAAACTTTTGAAGAAATTTAAGAACTCATTTTCTTTTATAACTTGAGTCCTCAATTAAGATAGATATGATCAATGCGAAAAAGCATTCTTATTAGCAACTATATAAATGTTGAAATCATTCAAATGAAGTCTTAGCAACCCATTAAGCATAATAAATTAAACTTTTTTCTTATATAACAATTGATACAGTACTCTCAAATATTCATTAATAGATTGATATGTCCAGATCACTTGAACCCCTTGGAGCCTTCAACATGTTATTTGCAATTCTAAGGCGACCAGACTCAACATCTATACCCTCATCTGCAACATCCTCCTTTAGTATATTGATAACAACCTTTTTCAAGACTTTCCAACCAATGATAAAATAGCTGAGCACGTGAATCTCATTCCAAGTTCCTCTAAAGTTCTTAATATCCACCTCCTTCAAAGTTGATGTCATGCATTTGTAAAGTCTTGCATTGTCAATCCAAAACCTTTCGAAATTCACGTGGAATAGTGGTTTACCATCCTACACTGTGAAAAACAAAAGTTAGGTGCCCATTCTTATTTAAGGACATTTATATAGTGGAACATAGTGCATTATTAACATTAATTGTAAAACAATAAAAATTATCCAAAGCATTAGATATATATATATATATAATAAAAGATAATTATATGGAATACTCACAAACACTTCTTTTACGCAACCTAATTCAATGGTGGGACGCTCTAACCGAGGGTAACTGTTTAGCAAGAATGTGATTCCCATAAACTCATACTCATGCAAAGCTGTTTTCATTATCAATTGTCTGACGTTCATGTCACATCGCATACGCCATCTATCCTCTCCGATAGGAATAACCTAAGCAAATGTAACACAATGTTAGTCAACGCAAATATCAATTTCTAATTCCATGTTTCATTTCAGCCAAATAAAAAGGTTAAGTATATATCGTTAAAAAGAAACTACTTTTAGGAAAAAGATGATCAAAATTACCTGAAGCAAATAACTACAGACGGTCAAAACTCTAACCGTAAAGAGATTTCGGACCAAATGGCAAAGAAAATGACCATAAGATTCGAACTCAATGTCAGGGGAGAAATCAAGACTTGCTTCTTCCATTGTAGGTGAACGTAATTTCATCTGAGAAAATGTCATGAACTCTTAAATTTGGTGTTTTGACATTGAAAATATCATAATAAAAAGTGCACTTGTCCACAACTAGGTTTCTAAGCATGAGCTTGTCTTCCCCTATATCAAATTCATCTACAACCAAACACCTCTTTAGAGTAAAACTGTCAAGAATTTTACAATTTGATAGTAAAGCCTTAATAGTACTAACTCTTAATTCCATCCACCCTAAAGAAACTTTTTTAAGTGCATGAAAGTTGAGCACGTCCATCTCAACAAAACTACACGAAAACAACTTCAAATATTCAAGGCAATTGTGCTCATAAGCATGTCTTGGCAATTCAAACAAGGTATCATGACCTCTGAAAGAATAATATTCCTCATCCCAGTTAGGATGAGAAAACTCAAGTTCCAACTCCTTCACCCCATGTTGTGTGGCAAAAGCAATGCATCGTTCGATGACCTCAACAACATCTGCAGACACTGTTAATCTTAAAGAGAACTTGTCCACAAAATTTTCTCCATGATGATAAATCAAGAATGTTATGAAATCCAGAAAAGCCTCTCTTTGTGCTTCTCTAGTTTCTTCAGGTTGATGAGATTTAACAAAATAGAATTCAATGAACTCTATGTTTATTGTTGTCTTAGATATATTTAACCAAGTCTTAGAGAGGACAGATGCTCTCATTGCTTCTTTGAATGGAAGGAAGGAAACAATTTTTGAAAGCAATTCCTCAGGCAACAAACTAAACATGTCAATGTTCACTCCCATTGCTATGACAAGTATACTACAAAATCTTTGATGGATTTCTTTGGTCTATGTTACTAAAGAGCTACGAAGGAAATTGTAATGGGTTTTGCAGAAATCTTACTTATATATAGGGTTTCTCATGGTTTTAATTGTGAACTAGACCAAGCTAGTAAGACAACCCTAACTTCACCAAAAAGAACTCAGGTTCCCAAAGAGTTCGATAACCAGATCTGTATTTTAAAATATAGTTCGGCTAATCGAACTACTTTAAGGTGAACTAGGCCAAACTGTGGTGAAATGAAATTCTCGTTCCTTTACCTCTCGGTTCTCCCTAATTTACCTGGATTTTGTTCATCACACGAATATCTTAACCGCAAACCTCCTTTCTGACTTGATATCCAGGAACCCTAATTCCCAAATTATGAACCCTGAATCGCAAATGCTCTTGTGCGAGTGTCGTCAACACACTAGAGTCATCCATCACGAGTGCCATGCGAGCAACTACCATCTTTGTCACCGTGAGCTGCAATTCCCCTCATCATTTGCCTCAATTGCTGGTCTCTCTTCACTGTGCAGATGCTCACCAGATCATTGCCCTGCATAGGCATGCAAATGGCACCAGATCTTTGTTTATTTGACAATTATAGAAAAGAATTTATCGTCATCTAGGGTAATATTACCACATTCATAAGAAAAATGGAAATAATATTACATATTTAACTTTTTCAAGATTTTTTTATTTTAAAGAATTCCAACATATAAATCAATATATTTATTGATATTTTAGTGTTTAAACAAAACATTAACATTTATTCTCATTATAGAAATTTTTTTTTTCTATATTTTCAATAATTAATCATGACTTTTTTTCTCGCCATTACATGCAAACACTTAAAAAGGAATTAATTAGATTGATTTCTAAATTAAATAAATTTATTGTTTCCCAAATATGTTTTCTGTTCTATTTGTGAATTTCTCAATCTTGTTACTTTATGTGGGTTAAGATACACCTGTAGTCCCTAAAAATAGATGAAGATTTTTTTTAGTCCTCATAAAAGTTTTCTTTTATTTTTTCATCCTTATAAATATTTTTTTAAATCATCCTTGTCGTTAGTCTTACTTTATTAAATGTTGATTTATCAAACAAAACCCACATAGGCATGCAAATGTTGCACAAATTAAAGTCTCTATTACCTAAAGTTTTAATGAGTAATAAATTTGTATCAAAAGACAGATTCTACTAAAAGGTATATTTCTCTGTGGTGCAGTAACCCTCTGAAAGTGAACAACTTACTGAAGCAAGGAAACTCTCTGAAGGTCCAACCCTCTGAAGTAATACAACCTTCTGAAGAGATGAACTTACTGAAGGACCAAGAGCCTGCTAAAGCGTTCAACCTTCTGATATCAAGAAACGAAGCATCAATATTCTGCACAAAGTCTAGTTTCTTTGATACCTTTGAAAAATCAAGTCTCGTACTACTTTCAATTATTCTATCCGCTCAATCCTCCTTCTGGAAAGTCAAGTCAGAAGCTTTTGTACGTATTTCGAATCATGTTCACCAAAAGGGATAGTCTCTCTGCAAAAAGTACACTTTCTCATAAAAGTAGAGTCAAAGATGCTGCTACCTACCTCTGTTGTGCCTACTGCTACATGCTACCTCTGCTTTGTCTCTGAACGGATACAAGCTATTAGAGAACGGGATTCTGAAGATTTCTAACCGGTCTACAGATCCTTTGCTCCATAAATATGAAGAGTCATGCAGCTCAAGATAAAGAAGACTACGTGATATACTTGCTGAAGTGCTGCTCATTTTATCCCATATATTCGTTTCACTTCATTTGTACACAATATTTCTTATTCTGAGTGTGACTCAGTTATCTGTACAAGTTACCCAGTTTAAGCTCTAAACTTGTGTAGTTTGAGGGTTTAAACTTTATCTTTAAACAATTTTCTGTTTTAGCCTGGAGAGGCTGTGTCCAAGGAATACTTGGTTTTTTAGCCTGAAGGGGCTGGGTTCAAAGAACACTTGTATCTGATCAGATAGTGAAAATACAGTTGCGTGTTTGCACTGGGACTGGACGTAGCTCACTGTGTTAGTGGGTGAACCAGGATAAATTCTTGGCTAAGTCTTCTCAACCCTTATCTCTTATTAACTGTTATTTTATCTAACAAGAAGGGTTAAGATTTTAGTGAATTGAACTGTTTAAACATAAGGTTTCAAAAATACGCTTCAAAATAGTTTAAGAAATCAGTTTTGGTGAATCTGCTGAAAAGATTTTCAGCAAGTACATATTCCACTTTCAGAAAGTTGCTTCTAATTTTTGTGAAAACTCTGTTTGTGAAAAAGTTTCCAAGAAAAACTGTTTAAACAATTAAAACACTATTCAACGCCCCTTCTAGTGTTACACGTGGTTTCTACAATTGGTATCAGAGCTCAACCTCGGGTTGGGCATCTAACAAGTGCTGAGGGAAGAAGATCTAGATGGAAACCTCAACAAGCAACCCACACTACATTGTTGAAGGTGCTTCAGTCTCAAGGCTCCCAGCTTTCAATGGTATAGACTACCATTATTGGAGAGACCGTATGAAGTTGTTCATTGAGAGCAGCAACATAGATCTCTAGGATGTTGTCACAGATGGTGATTATGTTCTTGCCAACAATGGTGTGCCCATTCCTAAGTCAGAATGGACTGGTGATTAGAAGGCGCGTGTACAACTAAATGCCAAAGCAAAACTCTATCTTGTCTACTCTTTGAGTAAGTCAGAATATGAGAAGGTGCATGGCTGCTCTTCTGCTAAAGAAATCTGGGATACATTAGCTGCTGCTCATGAAGGGACGGACAATGTAAAGCAATCCAAAATTAGCATGCTTGTTCATCAGTATGAGATGTTCAAAATGCATGAATCTGAATCTATTGACTAGATGTTTGGAAGATTTTAAACCATCATTAATGGACTCAAATCCCTTGGAAGAACCTATGATTCAGGTGATAATAATCGCAAAATTCTTAGGAGTCTACCAAAGGCTTGGAGGCCCGAAGTGACTACCATTCAAGAGGCAAAGGACCTCAATACTTTAAGAATGGAGGAACTCTTGGGATCCCTCAAAGTCCAAGAGTTGGAACTTGGAGAAGATGCTCCCAAAAAGAAGTCACTTGCCCTGAATTCCAAGTCCAAACTGCCAAGGTCTAGAGCACAGACGACCATGAAAGCTGAAGAGTCTTCAGAAGGTTCTGAAGATTCAGAAGGTAGCTCAGATGATGATGATGATCTGGCTCTATTGAGCAGGAAGATCAAGAGAATGCTTTAGAGAAAGGGAAAGTTCAGAAAATAATCATCATCTGACCATAAATCAGGTAAATCAAGTAAAGACTCTTTTTCTGCTGATAAAATTATTTGCTATGAGTGCAGACAGTCTGGACATATGAAGTCTGAATGTCCTAAGCTAAAGAAATCCTCATTCGGTAAGAAAAAGTTTCCAAGAAGGAAGAAAGGTCTGATGGCAACATGGGAAGACTTAGATGACTCAACCTCTAAGGAGGAGGATGAATCTGCTGAAGAGGTCAACCTATGTTTGATGGCAAGTCTCCCTTCATCAGATAGTTCTGAATCTGAGGTAATCTCTCAAACCCTCCAATATATGTATGATGATCTTTTGGAGAGTTCTAAGGAACTTTTTCAATAGTATAAAGATCTGTCTAGAGCTTACACTGAAGTTGCAAACAAAAATGAAGCTCTTGAAACAGAGAATCTTTTACTTAAGGAAAAACTTCTTAGTTCTGAGTCTTGTGATTCAACAAGTTTAAAATATGAAAATGAAAATCTTAAAAAACAAGTTGCTGAACTCACAAAAGTCCTAGCTGCTTTTGTAAATGGAACTCTGAACCTTAACAGAATTTTGGGTGCCCAGAAAAACTCCAAAGACAAAAGTGGTATTGGGTACTCAGAAAGTACTCCTTTGCATGATGTAAAAGTTAAACCTGCTGAAAATGCTAAGAAAGGTAGAGGATGCCTTTACTGTGGAAAGCCTGGACATGATGTGTCTCAGTGCAAGCATAAAAGGAAAGGTAAACTTGCCACTAACAAAAAAGAACCCAAAAGGATATGGGTACCTAAATCTCCGATTATTCCTGTTGCAGATGTGTTTAACAGGACAAAGGAAACGCAACAAATGGTACCTGGACGGTGGTTGCTCGCGACACATGACAGGAGAAAGGTCTTTGTTCCGAAACCTTAGACCTAAGGATGGTGGGCTGGTCACCTTTGGAGGAGACCAGAAAGGTAAAATCTCAGGTATTGGTTCAGTAGGTATTTTCCCCCTCTTTGTGATTCATAATGTTCTCTTTGTTGAAGGGCTTCAACAAAACCTGCTGAGCATAAGCCAATTGTGTGATAAAGGTTTTGTTGTTTCCTTCACAAGGGATGGCTGTATAGTCAAAGACTCCTCGGATCAAACTTTTTTTACTGCCAAGAGACATAGCAATGTGTACAAGATTGACCTTGAGGACCTTGCATATCAAAATGTGACCTGTCTTATTTCTGTAAAAGATGAAAAACATATTTGGAATCAGAAACTTGGGCATGCCAGCTTGAGATTGATCTTAAAGCTTACAAAACACAATCTTGTAAGGGGATTGCCCAAGCTTTCTTTCAAATATGATATTTTGTGTGAAAACTGTTTAAAGGGGAAACAAACAAGAAGCTCTTTTAAAAGTATAAATGTTGTTTCTACCTCAAGACCTCTAGAACTTATTCAGATTGATTTGTTTGGTCCTACAAGAATAGAAAGTCTTGCTGGGAAAAAGAATGGTTTGGTCATTATTGATGACTATTCTAGATTTTCATGGGTGATATTTCTCAAAAGCAAGGATGAAACTTTTGAAAATTTCACAAAATTCTGTAAAAGGGTCCAAAATGAAAAAGGATTTTGCATATCTGCTATCAGAAGTGATCATGGAGGTGAGTTTGAAAACTCAAGCTTCAGCATGTTCTGTGATGAGAATGGGATCTCTCACAATTTCTCAGTGGCTAAAACACCTCAACAGAATGGTGATAAGTGCAAAATATATGATAAATTATTGTATAATTACTGCACTTATCAAGGGTAAATTGGAAAATTTATTCCCCAAATTACCTCTTTTTAGTAATAATTGCATATTTTGTGATTATTTAATTCAAATTTGAATTTGATACTATTTTAATAGAAAATCTGTTGATTTTGCAGATAAAAGGGAAAGTTTTAAAAGGAGAAAAAGATAGCATCTATTTGAAGAGAAAATTTGCAGATGAGATTCTAAATGGCAGCAGATCAAGATAAAATCCGCAGTCCTTTAAACAAGGATTCTGAAGATAAAATTCTCAATTTGAATTTGAAGATCAAATCGGTGCAAAATCAAGCTGAAAAGAGGGAAATAAGGAAAGCAAAGCAAACAAAGATAAAATCAAGAAGAGATCAAGCTGAAAAAGGAGAAAATCAGGAAAGCTGGAACGAGAACCACGCTCCACCTGCGCTGAGCGCAAGTGGAGCGCATCAATTAATTTGCTATCTGTTTCCTGCGCTTCATCTGCGTTGAGCGCATGTTGAAGCGCATGAATACGGAAATAGATTTCTGATAAGATTTCCAACAAGATTTCTTCCAGATTTAAGATAAGCTTTCCAACTTCTATTTAAAGAACCTTTTGCAAAGATCAAAGTAAGTCCCAGAGACCCAAGGGAGACGGCAGAGCAGAGCTAGGGCTGAAGAAAAGTGTGACAGTTTCTCCGTTGGTTTGTAATTGCTACCATGCGTAGCTAAACTCTCCGATAGGATTGAATGTAGTCGATTCAATCCCCGATTATATGTGAATTCTCTTTAATATTTATGAATCCCTATTTTTATGATATCAGTATTTTTATTCTGTGCTTAATGCTTAGCTTCCGTCTGTGTGTCGGAGTTATAGGTTGGTTTTATGGGGCGCATTGGAAAATGGTTTTATAAAATCAATAGCGAGTTTGGGGGAGCCTAGGAATAGGAAACTTGAACTCTGATTGGTAAAAATACTCATAGTAGTCGCTATAGGAATATAGGGCGAATTAATAGTGTAACAAACCGAAAGTAGATATTTAAAGTCGGGGTAATTTGGTGCCTGGGAGAACCGGCATGAATTATTTCTGAGTATTTCGCGATCCGGGGAACCTACACGGAATAACATAGTTTGGCTAAGGTATCATAATAATATATTCATAAATATCATTGAGGTTCACATATGAAAGGGGTGCGATGAAACGAAGTTCAATCCTAGTCCAAGTAACTGTCTCTACCTATTTCAATCTATTTGCTGCTTTTATTTACTTTCACAATTCTCAATTCTCAACAACCATACTCTTTACTTGATAGTTGTGACCACTAATCTTTATAAAATTGAACCGTTCCCTGTGGATACGATACTCTTACTTACTATTATACTGTTGGCATTTTGGTACGCTTGCTAGATTTCCAACAAATGGGGTTGTTGAGAGAAAGAACATAAGCTTGCAGGAGATGGGTAGAACCATGCTCATTTCAAGCAACCTTCCAAGGTCATTCTGGGCAGAAGCTGTTCACAGAGCTTGCTATATCTAAAACAGAATTTTGGTAAGACTAATTCTCAAAAAGACTCCATATTAATTGTGGAAGGGAAGAAAACCTAACATTTCTTATTTTCACATTTTTGGTTGTGAGTGTTTCATACTTAACACCAAAGATGATCTTGGAAAATTTGATGCTAAATCTGACAAAGGGTTCTTCATTGGTTATTCAGAAACCTCTAAGGCGTACAGAGTTTATAACTCAAGAACCTTATCTGTTGAAGAAACTATTCATGTTAGATTTAATTATGGTAAAGAGACTAATAGGGAACTATCAGATCTAGAAGAGGATTTTGAAGGTATGGAGCTGAACCATACTTCAGAGACGAAAAAGGTCAAGAATAAAGCACTTGCTGAAGGACTCTCTGAAGTACCTGCTGAATAGACTTCCAGCCAACCTGCTGAAACTGACTCTCTTCATAAAGGTAATGTTGAGTCTTAGATTGAGCCTGTATTTCCTCGAAGGCATGAGTGGAGATACAGAACTCATCATCCTCGAGAGCAAATCATTGATGATACTTCAGAAGGAGTAAGAACAAGATCAAGATTTAGGGAAGTCAATAATCTTGCCTTCCTTTCTGAAATTGAGCAGAAGAATATTGAGGAAACTCTGCATGATGAAGGGTGGATCCTGTTGAGTCTCAAAACCTTCACTTAGATGTAAGGGGGGTGAGATACATGTCTTTAATGGGTTGGATGTGGACACATGGTCTTACTTTGAAGCAGTAGGTTTAGCAAAGGATTTGGGGTATGTTGACAAGGTAAATATGTGGTGGAAGGAGAAAGGAGCCACATTTAAGAGAGGGTTAAAACAATTGTGTAATGATGATGATGCAATTGAGCTTGCCACTATTGCTGAGAAAAAAGTGTGAAATGGAGATTTATTTAGAGAATGGTATGAGTAGGGAGAGCAATTTATAGTTTGTACAAGTTCCCTTAATTGCTAACAAACCAGCAGATGACAATGTGCAAGTAAATGAGGTTGAGAACGATGTGAACCAAACTGAGGTGGAGGTGAATAAGGTACAGAAGAATGTGACCCATACTGAGGTGGAGGTGAATGAGGGACAAGACAATGTGACCCATACTGAAGTGGAGGTGGAAGTGAATGAGACAGATGTTAATGCGAACCAAACTGAGGTGCCTGTTAGTGTCCCTAATTCTGAAATGGGCAATGAAGCTATGAATGATAATGAGGCAGGAATTCATGAAAATTGTGAGATTGAGGCAGTAGTTGATAGTGATAGTAGTGAAGACTCAATGAGGGATGTTCACTTTGAAGACGGTGAGGAAGAAAGGGCTATAGGGGCTGATGATGGGTTTACAATGGCTGGAATGGGTCATAATGAGGCAGAGGTTGACAGTGACATCAGGGCTGAAGACAATGCAGGTGATGCAAGTGGGGTTGCTGATAGGGCTGGTGATAATACACTGAGAACTTTTGTCCCACCAGAAGTTGCTAACATGCACAATATAGATAAGGAGTACGAAAGTGAGGAGTTGGAAAGTGATGTTGAGAATATTGATGGGAATGATGAGACAAAAACAAAGTATGAAAGGTGCCACAAGAAAGATATGTGTAAGAGGTTTAAGTGGAAATTGGGTATGGAATTTGGTTCAATTAAAGAGTTCAAAGAGGCAATGATTGAGCATAGTATTCTGAATGGTAAACAAGTAAAGTTTTCAAAGAATGACTTAGTTCGGGCAAGGGCAGTGTGCACTAGGAAGTGTCCTTTTATTGTACTATGTAGCAAGGTTGGTGGGAGTCAAACTTTTAGGATCAAGACTTTGAAGGGGAGGCATAGGTGTGGCAAGGTGTTTAATAACAAGAATGCAAGCTCAAAATGGATTCCAAAGTAGTTGTGGACAAATTTAGGAGTTCTTCTAGGATGAAGCGGAAAGAGATCATTGAGGATGTGAGAAGAAATTACAGTGTTGGGGTAAGTGAATGGAAAGCATGGAAGGCAAGAAAGTATGTTACCAATAACAATACACCTTGTTATGGGACTATAGTGCAGAATTGAGGAGGATAAGTGTAGGAAATACATGCAAGATACAGCTGGAGAGATTGTCACCAGACCTACCACTAAGATTTGGTAGTTTTTATTTGTGCTTGGAGGGCTATAAAAATGGTTTCCTACAAGGATGTAGGCCCTTCTTTGGAGTGGATGGATGTCATCTAAAGACATAGTATGGGGGACAATTATTGATAGCCATGGGAAGAGATCCAAATGATCAATACTTCCCATTGGCATTTGCAGCAGTGGAGACAGAAACAAAGGAGTTTTGGAGGTGTTTTTTACAGCTTCTACTTGAGGATATTAGTGATGTCAGAACCAATAGATGGGTCTTCATATCTGACCAGCAAAAGGATAGTAACTTAATACCCTATAAATGTTTACAAAATTGTCAATTCAGTTTTAAATGTGTTTTGTCTATATAAACATGCTTGTGCATTTTTTATGTTACTTCTTTAGGGCTTAATACCAGTGTTTGAGGAGTTACATGAAGGGGTAGAGCATAGGTTTTGTCTTAGACACCTATATGCCAACTTCATGAAAAAGTTTGGAGGAGGAACCTTGTTAAGAGATCTGATGATGGGTGCTACAAAGTCTACCTACATACAAGGTTGGGAGGAGAAGATGAATCCGATTAGGAAACTTGACCAGAGTGCATATATTGGCTGAAAGACATTCCAACCAAATCATGGTGTAAGCATGCATTCAGTTTTTATCCTAGATGTGATGTACTCATGAATAATTTGTCTTAATCATTTAATAGCACAATCTTTTTGGCTAGGGATAAACCAATAATATCAATGTTTGAGTTTATTAGAACCTATGTTATGGGGAGATTTGCTGCATTGAAAGAAAAACTAGATAAATATGAGGGGGGATGTCATGCCAAAGCCTAGGAAAAGACTTGATAGGGAAATTGAATATAGTGGGAATTGGTTGGCTACATGGGCAGGTGAACTAAGGCTTGAAGTTATGCACACAATGGGGAGAGATAGATTTGTTGTAAATTTAAGGACACATTCATGTACATGCAATTTCTGGGAACTAGTGGGGATTCCTTATAGGCATGATGTGGCAGCAATCACCTACAATGGAGAAGACCCAGAAAAATATGTCCATGGGTTTTATAAAAGGGAGGCTTATGAGATGACTTATGATCAAGTCATTGCTCCCATTAATGGAGAACAGTTATGGCCCAAAATTGGAGGTGAAGTGATTCTGCCACCTGCATATAAGCCTGGCCCTGGGAGGCCCAAGAAACTAAGAATGAGAGGGAACTAGATGTAGGAAGAAATCCAACTAAGTTGAGCAGACACTACCCAACAACCAGATGCAGTAGATGCCAACAATTGAGGCATAATAGCTGAAGTTGTACACACCCACCAGCACAACCCAGTGAAAGTCAAGAACCTGGAACTCAGCAGTCACAACAAAACACAAAATCAACTACAAATGGTTCACAACAGGTAATTAACACATGTGTACATTTTCAGGTCTGTCATTCAATGTAGGTTGATACTAATAAACACATGTGTATATTTTCAGGGTACAAGCACACAAAATAAACCTCCTGTTCAACAGTCCCAACAAAGATCACAACAGGTAACAACATATGTTATGTAACAAATATTACACCAGTTTCTAATATGAGCATATAATTGTAACAGGATAAGGGTAAGTCAAAACAAGTACCTAGCCAGCAATCCAAACAAAGCCAACAGACCCAGCAAAACAAGAACAATGTAAGTATAATGATGTAATTGAGTATGAAGTCCATGCACATAATTTATACGCTAATGACAATTCTTCACAGGCCTAAGGGAAAGGGAAACAACTAATGGGTTCACAACAGTCACAGAATTCCCAGCCAAGAGTTACAAGAGCTTCAAAGAATTCCCAAAAATCTAAGGGTACAACTAGCAAAGCTCATGAAACATCAAGTAATACAATGAATAACAACAAGGTAATCAAACTATGCAGAGAAAATATGTGAACCAAACTGATTTTTTTCTAACATGTAATTATAATTATGCAGAGAAAATTGGTTAACACTCACATGAAAGGGGTTGCAGAATCTGAAATTGCAGGGAGTAGTAAGAGTCAACCTACAACCAAAAGAGTATTTTCCAACCCTTATACACTTAAACTTGTACTATGTAAATTGGTTATATAATTGTGATTAAATATGTAAAATTGAAGGGAAGGAAAAAATCTAATAACTTAGGACCAACTATTCCTGAATTTGTAAGAAACATGACTGTTTCTCAATTGGTTGCACAAATGAGCAGAGTTTGGGTAAGTATGTTGGTGATACAAGAATATGATTTTTTGAAGAATAGAATCTAATAAGGTTTGCTTTTTTTCAGGAACAACACAAAAGCAATCTGAGAGAGAAGCTAATTCAGCCCAAGGAGCTTCATCAGCAGCAGCTCCAGATCCACAAAATTCACCCTTTGCTGCAACAAGCTTAAACCTACACCCACCAGCAGGGCAACCATCTACATCAATGCAAAGTGGTCCACAACAAGACCAAAATAAAGAAGGAGGAAATGCAACGAATGATGTTGGAGGGAGTGGTTCGAATAGTGCACCAACTAAGGACAAAGATTGAAAAGCAATCTGAAGACAATGACTTTATTTGCACATGGTCCCACTTTTATATCTATAGGCAGCAATCGACCAACCATGTGCAAATTTTTTGGGCGATTGTGTAATGGGATTATTTATTTTGGGGTTGTGGTCATGTCTTGTCTTGTTAAGAAGATTCTGAACTTTTTTTCCTTTTGAGAACCAAAATTTAGTCTACAAGTTTCATAACATTTACATTTTGAACAACAATGTGACATGTCTTGTACTTTTGGATTCCTGAACAACAATACCAAAGTCTCAGTTTATTATTAATGCAAATTGGACCACATGGTCACATTTATACACTTAAACTTTGTCCCATTAACTACTATTTATTGCTATATGTATTCCAAATTTGTAACACAACAAAAGTAACTTAAATAATAGCATAAATTTAGTAACAAGATTCAAACAAAAACAACAATTTCCATTCAAAAAACCAACCAAATTACATTTCTGAGACCATACATCCCACCAATATCCTCTTCCCAACATCTACATACAACTTCATATCCCACTGCTTTCTTCTACCTCCATTTCAAGTCACTCACTAAACCCTACAATTACACTTCAATGCACAACAGATGAACACTACAAAAGTAACAACCCAAGACAATATAACAAGAAAATTCTTCATCCTCCCAGTTGTCCTTTTTGCAACAAGCTTAGCCCTCAACTTTGCATTCTTCATTTTCATTTCTTCCACTGCATTGTCTGTTCGAGAAAAATTTCCCTCGGACAGCTCCTCATGATCAGCCCACTAGAAATAGTTGCAACTCATTTGGATCTGCAAATAAACCAAAACAGAGTAAGCCAACAAACCCATATCACCACAAATGCTTAAAATGTAATCATATTTACATCGCACAATGCACATCTCCAGAACAGTCTCCCTGGGTTCTTCGCGCTCTTGGAGGTCAACAAAAGGAGCTTTTCCCCGCAACTGCATCGCCTCGCGCGAGAATTCGCAAATGAAGAAGCCGAGTTGCATCTACCGTGCTTTTTTGTGAATGAAGTCCCTCCCTTAATCACCATTCTAAATCACAAATATGGACCAAGCTTCCAGCAACTAAAGTGAAGAATTTCGAAGAACAGAGAAGAAAGATTTGGGGATGAAATGGAAGAACTCTATGAAACCCTAACATATTAGGGGATGCGAATTTTACCCCCAAATATTTGATTTCAGATTTAATTTTATTTTAATTTAAAAAACTAATTAAGCTGAGTCAGCTTCCATGTCATTTAGTGGGTCCCATTAAATGTAGGGTGATGTGGAAGAAAACTGCCATGTAAACACTTTAACAGAACATTTTAACGGCAGGGACATCTGTTACAGGGTTTGGAAAGTTCAGGGATATAAAACTAAGAATTTAAAGTTCAGGGACTAAGACCCAAGTTGAACAAAAGTTCAGGGACGAAAAACATATTTTACCCTAAAGAAAATGTCACATAATCATTTCTTGGTGTGATATTTGTACGCCTATCTAGATTTCCGTTTGACAAATTAACATTTAACACAACTTGTCTAATAGCAAAAGACTAATTAAAAAAATCATATTTAAGGGTGTAAAAATAAAATATATTCGGTAAGAATGAAAATAAAACTCGGACCAACTTATGATATTGTACTCTTTCAATTTTTATTAATTAATTGAGACATTTTATTTTTCTTATATTTCAAATATTAGTCACATATTGCCATGTGCCAAAAGAAAATATTTGTTTGCCCTCTTTCACTGTTTTTCACATTATATATATATATATATATATATGTTGTTTTGCATTTTTATTTTGCAAGTTTGCATTTATACAAAAATATGAACAATTTGTATTGTTTTTATTTTTCATTTCTTCTTGTAAAGTTTCCTATTTTTGATAGAAATTTCACTATCATATAATTACTTCATTTTATGTATTTTAAATTTTTTATTTATTCTATAATAAATCTATTCAATATTATGTCACATGTTAATTTTTTTATGCCTAAAACTATTTTGTAATTTATTTATGAAATACATAGGTACTTAACAAATTTTTTATTTATTAATATCTTTGTAATTTTTCATAAATTGTGAATATTTTATTCATTATTTTTAATTTTCAACATTCGAATGTTCGATTTAAAACTCCTTTGCTTTTGTAAATTCAGCACTCATTAAGATAAATATGAAATATCAATGCAAAAAAATAGTGTCATCAGCAACCAATTAAGCCAAATAAAATTTTAAAGAAACAAAATAAAAGCGGCTAACACGATGCTCTCAAATACTTATTAACAAACAAATATCTCCAAACCACTTGAACCCCTTGGTGTGACACCCTTCTACCCATACCTCTAATACAATCATCAAATTGAAATATAAGGAAAAGTTGTAGTCCACATCGGGTAAAAAATTCACAATTCTCTCTTTATAGAACTATTTGAATCCAAAATCAACTCAATGTAAACAAAAGGTAAAATCAACGATTTTAAAAATTAAAATATTAAAATATCAACTTCATAAAAATCTCTCTTGGCCATACAAGGCACTTAAAATAGTTTTCATCTATCTCTACTCAATAACATAATAAAGTAAACCATATTACTAATGCCCTGATGTCACACGTATCAGAGCGGAACCCCTTCAATTCAATACTTGGCACATTGCGTGCCATCTTCATTACCTATAAAATAACCATAGAGAGTTCGGTGAGGAAAAGAATACATACTCATACATGCACGCAAAAGGCTACCCTATCCTCACCCAACACATAATCAACATTAATAATCTCATCACATAATCATTATCAATAATCTCATCACATAATAATCATTAATAATCTCATCACGTATTCATCATCAATAATCTCATTCCACACTCTTTACACTTTACACATATAAGTTTCTCATAAATATAAATTCACATTCTACACAATCATAAAATGCCATGTATGCTCACTCTATGCTCATGCACAAAAACTCTTCCTAAGGATCATGACTTGGAACTCCGCACAATGGGCGCACCTCATCAATCTCCCTAGTTGTTACCAATGATGGCCCTACCGTTAACGCCCTCTCTTGGCCGATAGGTTGCACAGTTAAACACCCCTCTCTTGGGCTCGTGCAGAGACATCCGCCCCGCAATGATGGCCCTACCATTAAATGTCCTCTCTTGGCCAATAGGTTGCACCCCCTCGATGGGTCTGTGCATAGAATGTCCCCCATCATGGTCACCGAACCCTGCTCGCTGCCCCTCTCTTGGGCTAGGGTATTTAAGCCGCGTTTGGTTACTCATATATCTCATACATCATATGCTCATGCTCAATGCATCAACGTCATCTCATATAGTCACATCTCATATCTCAAGTGTTATGCTCAATGCAATCAACATCATATCTCATATCTCTCACACAATCTCTATTCACATATATCTCATACAATCTCTTTTACTCTATCACTTCACATCACATCACATAGGATACTCACGCCACAATACTCATGCCACAATCAATACACTTTATACATCCAATTAATCTATCAATTCCACAAAACAATTCTCATATTAAATAAACATTCATCTCAATTTTGCGTTTTAAGAATAACTATCTGAAATTTGGAAGGAATCTATTGAGATTATATTTAAAAAGCTTAGTCCGCATTTCTGCGCTTTACTCTACGCTCAGCGCAAGTGGAGCGTAGGTTCTAGAGAGCTCTCTACCCTGCGCTCAGCATAGATGGAGCGCAAGTCCCAGAGAGCTACGCTCCATCCTGCGCTCAGCACAGATGGAGCACAAGTGTCGCAGAACGCGACTACACCTGCGTTTTGCACCTTTTAATCTCCTTCTTCAATCCCTACTCAATTCTTTAAGTTCTAACTCGTTTATACTCGTTTTCACCGATTAAAAACACTAAGATCAACAATCATTCCTACGAATTACAATAAATTTAACATCTAATCAATTATGGTTCCTCATCTCTAAACCCTTATTTAACCCCTTTTCGCTATTCTCACTACCATCACCCAATTCATCCAGGTCATCACATGCATACATCAAATCAAACACATTCCAAACACACAACACATGATTCACAGATAGGTTCTCAAATTTAGAATTCTTAGAGGGTCTTACGGTTGCCCTCACTACCCAAGCACTACCACATACACATATAAGCAGCACCCTACCCCCCCCCCCCCCCCGCGTACCTTAAGGTTGATGATCAAGAAATGAATGACATCACTCCCTTGATGATCTACTCTGCTACACCTTCCCCTTGTGAAGTTGCTTCTCTCCTCCCTAGGGTTTGGTTATCTGACGTTTGAAAACTAATAGGGTGAACTAGATAACCCTCCCCCTATTTAAATATCTAACTAAGTTGGGCCTACTCCAACCCACCTGTTACCCTTTTTAATTAAATAATACCTTTTTCTGAAACATAATAATAATATAATATTATTATTATTATTATTATTATTTCTTCATAAATCTTATTTTAATTTATTTATTCCTTTATTTTAGTAATTATTAGGATGTTACAGAATCCTTATCTATCTACATTCAAATTCAAATTCAAACCTTATCCTAAATTTGTATTGATTCTTATCTTTAATCCTTGTGATCTCATTATTCCTATTTTAAAATCTGATCCTAATTTAAAATACTAAACCATATCTCTCTCGTGAGATTATCCTTATTAATCTTGATATTATTATATTAATATAATAATTACTATACTTATAACTATTAATTTTAATTGCAGTCTTAATAATATAATTTATCTCCTAATAGTTTTATTATTATATTCACTATAATCAAATTTGATTAAGATCTTAATAATCTGACGTCTCTCCTAATATTTATAATATTGTATTATTATTATATCATAACTACGGTTATATTAATATTTACTATTATTTATTTCTCTTATTCTATTTTATTTTATTTGTCCTAGAAATTTTAGGATGTTACACTTGGAGCCTTCATCATGTGTTTTTCCATTTTACGGTGGTGAGGCTCAACGTCCCTACCCTTACCTGCATCATCCTCTTGTAGTATATAAGTGTGTGTACGTCTGACAAATGAATAATTCTAAATCCCAATGTTCCTCCCACAAATACTTCTAATTACTAACTGATGTATGTATTAAATATTTATCATATTTTCAAGATATGAAGTAAACTCAATTTTTTATTTAAGATTTGTTTCAACTTCTCTATCCAGTTTAAAATAATAGTCCATCCCAAATATTTTATATTTTTCAAATTATATTTACATTCACCATTTCAATATAGAATTAAATTTTTGCCAACTTTACCCGTCGATAATTATGATTCCTTAAAGAGAGAGAGAGAGAGAGTAAATGAGTTATTAGTGAGTAATTAAAATGGAAGAGAATTTAAGATATAAGACACATTGTGTATAATAGGAAATTAAACAATATTATCACAAAATTAAAAATATTAAATGAATTGCTTAACTCTTGTGCCAAAACCTTAACGGACAATTATATATAGGATGATTAGCAAGAGGACATAACATTACCTTTTACAAATATAAGAATCTCTTAAGAGTGTGCGTGTGCTTTTTTTTTTGTATGTAATGTTTGAAAAATATTCTAAACTTGAAACAATGTCAATGTTGAGAGATAATTAGAATAAATTAAAATAAAATCAATATTAAAATCGTCAGATATATCTAATAATCCAAACTTTTGAAGAAATTTAAGAACTCATTTTCTTTTATAACTTGAGTCCTCAATTAAGATAGATATGATCAATGCGAAAAAGCATTCTTATTAGCAACTATATAAATGTTGAAATCATTCAAATGAAGTCTTAGCAACCAATTAAGCATAATAAATTAAACTGTTTTCTTATAAAACGGTTGATACAGTACACTCAAATATTCATTAATAGATTGATATGTCCAGATCACTTGAACCCCTTGGAGCCTTCAACATGTTATTTGCAATTCTGAGGCGACGAGACTCAGCATCTATACCCTCACCTGCAACATCCTCCTTAGCATATTGATAACAACCTTTTTCAAGACTTTCCCACCAATGATAAAATAGCTGAGCACGTGAATCTCGTTCCAAGTTCCTCTAAAGTTCTTAATCTCCACCTCCTTCAAAGTTGATGTCATGCATTTGTAAAGTCTTGCATTGTCAATCCAAAACCTTACGAAATTCACGTGGAATAGTGGTTTACCATCCTACATTGTGAAAAACAGAAGTTAGGTGCCCATTCTTATTTAAGGACATTTATATAGCGGAACATAGTGCATTATTAACATTAATTGTAAAACAATAAAAGTTATCCAAAGCATTATATATATATATATAAGAAAAGATAATTATATGGAATACTCACAAACACTTCTTTTACGCAACCTAATTCAATGGTGAGACGCTCTAACTGAGAGCAACTGTTTAGCAAGAATGTGATTCCCATAAACTCATACTCATGCAAAGCTGTTTTCATTATCAAATGTCTCACATTCATGTCACATCGCATACGCCATCTCTCCTCTCCGATAGGAATAACCTAAGCAAATGTAACACAATGTTAGTCAACACAAATATCAATTTCTAATTTCATGTTTCATTTCAGCCAAATAGAAACGTTAAGTATATATCGTTAAAAAGAAACTACTTTTAGGAAAATGATGATCAAAATTACCTGAAGCAAATAACTACAGACGGTCAAAACTCTAACCGTAAAGAGATTTCGGAGCAAATCGCAAAGAAAATGACCATACGATTCAAACTCAATGTCAGGGGAGAAATCAAGACTTGCTTCTTCCATTGTAGGTGAACGTAATTTTATTTGAGAAAATGTCATGAACCCAGAATAATTGAAAATTCTTAGATTTGGTGCATTGACATTGAAAATATCATAATAAAAAGTGCACTTGTCCAAAACTAGGTTTCTAAGCATGAGCTTGTCTTCCCCTATATCAAATTCATCTACAACCAAACACCTCTTTAGAGTCAAACTCTCAAGAATTTTACAATTTGATAGCAAAGCCTTAACAGCACTAACTCTTAATTCCATCCACCCTAAAGAAACTTTTTTAAGTGCATGAAAGTTAAGCATGTCCATCTCAACGAAACTACATGAAAACAACTTCAAATATTCAAGGCAATTGTGCTCATAAACATGTCTTGGCAATTCAAACAAGGCATCATGACCTCTGAAAGAATAATATTCCTCATCCCAGTTAGGATGAGAAAAGTCAAGTTCCAACTCCTTCACCCCATGTTGTGTGGCAAAAGCAATGCATCGTTCGATGACCTCAACAACATCTGCAGACACTGTTAATCTTAAAGAGAACTTGTCCACAAAATTTTCTCCATGATTATAAATCCAGAATGTTATGAAATCCAGAAAAGCCTCTCTCTGTGCTTCTCTAGTTTCTTCAGGTTGATGAGATTTAACAAAATAGAATTCATTGAACTCTATGTTTGTTGTTGTCTTAGATATATTCAACCAAGTCTTAGAGAGGACAGATGCTCTCATTGCTTCTTTGAATGGAAGGAAGGAAACAATTTTTGAAAGCAATTCCTCAGGCAACAAACTAAACATGTCAATGTTCACTCCCATTGCTATGACAAGTATACTACAAAATCTTTGATGGATTTCTTTGGTCTATGTTACTAAAGAGCTACGAAGGAAATTGTAATGGGTTTTGCAGAAATCTTACTTATATATAGGGTTTCTCATGGTTTTAATTGTGAACTAGACCAAGCTAGTAAGACAACCCAAACTTCACCAAAAAGAACTCAGGTTCCCAAAGAGTTCGATAACCAGATCTATATTTTAAAATATAGTTCGGCTAATCGAACTACTTAAAGGTGAACTAGACCAAACTGTTATGAAATGAAATTCTCGTTCCTTTACCTCTCGATTCTCCCTAATTTACCTAGATTTTGTTCATCCCATGAATATCTTAACCGCAAACCTCCTTTCTGACTTGACATCCTGGAACCCTAATCCCCAAATTATGAACCCTGAATTGCAAAAGCTCCTGTGCGAGTGTCGTCAACACACTAGAGTCATCCATCACAAGTGCCATGCGAGAAGCCACCATCTTTGTCACCGTGAGCTGCAAGTCCCCTCATCATTTTCCTCAATTGCTGGTCTCACTTCACTGTGAAGATGCTCACCAGATCATTGCCCAGCACCTCCACTATGAGCAACCATTTCTGCTCACGATGTTGGCTCTTTCTCCGAATCTAAGCCCATTGCCACTATGATAATCATTCGACGTGTTGTCGTCACTCAGCCCTGCTACTGCGACGTTGTGCCAATCACTGAGTCCCTATTTCAGTTCGCCGTTTGTTATTGTCCAAGTAGTTTCAAGTCTCTTTATTAGTATAATGCCCTTTTCTCCCTCCAAGTCTTTTTATTTTCCTATTTATGTATTTCAATTAATATGTAATCTTAACAAATTTCACCATTCCACTTTGTAATGAAAATAATAATAATATTCTTACATATATTTCTTTATTAATTTGTTTGAAATTGAAATCTTTATTTATTTGACAATTATAGAAAAGAATTTATCATCACCTAGGGTAATATTACCACATTCATAAGAAAAATGGAAATAATATTACATATTTTACTTTTTCAAGATTTTTTATTTTAAAGAATTTAAACATATAAATCAATATATTTATTGATATTTTAGTGATTAAACAAAACATTAACATTTATTCTCATTATAGAATATTTTTTTCTATATTTTCAATAATTAATCATGACTTTTATTTTCGTCATTACATGCAAACACTTAAAAAGGAATTAATTAGATTGATTTCTTAAATTAATAAATTTATTGTTTCCCAAATATGTTTTTCTGTTCTATTTATGAATTTCTCAATCTTGTTACTTTATGCGGGTTAAGATACACCTTTAGTCCCTAAAAATAGATCAAGTTTTTTTTTAGTCCTCATAAAAAATTTCTTTTATTTTTTCATCCTTATAAATAATTTTTTTTAAATCATCCTTGTCGTTAGTGTTACTTTATTAAATGTTGATTTATCAAATAAAACCCACATAGGCATGCAAATGTTGCACAAATTAATGATTATGTGGAATTTTTTAAAATGGGAGCAAGTCCTATGAGTTCCTTGTAACTTTTTCTTTTTCCCTACACAAGTATTTCCATGTTAAAAAAACACCACGAGGAACTCACATGACTTATTCATATGGTAAAGAAAATTTCATATAATCTTTACTTGGTGTGATATTTGTATGCCTATCTAGATTTCCATTTGACAAATTAAAATTTAACACAACTTGTCTAATACCAAAAGACTAATTAAAAAATCAAACTTAAGGGTGTAAAAATAAAAAATATTTTATAAGAATAAAAATAAATCTCCCCAACTTATGATATTTTACTCCTTCAATTTTTATTAATTAATTGAGACATTTTATTTTTCTTATATTTCAAATATTAGTCACATTGCCATGTGCCAAAAGAAAATATTTGTTTGCCCTCTTTCACTGTTTTTCACATTATATATATATGTGTGTGTTGTTTTGCATTTTTATTTTGCAAGTTTGCATTTATACAAAAATTATGAACAATTTTTATTCTTTTTATTTTTCAGTTCTTTTTCTAAAGTTTCCTTTTGATAGAAATTCCACTATCATATAATTACTTCATTTTATGTATTTTAAATTTTTTATTTATTCTATTATAAATATTCATTATTACGTCACATGTTAATTTTTTATAATACTTTATTGCCTAAAACCATTTTGTAATTTATTTATGAAATACATAGATACTTAACAAATTTTTTATTTATTAACATTTTTGTAATTTTTCATAAATAGTGAATATTTTATTCATTATTTTTAATTTTCAACATTCGAATGTTCGATTTAAAACTCATTTGCTTTTGTAAATTGAGCACTCATTAAGATAAATATGAAATATTAATGCAAAAAAATAGTATCATCAGCAACCAATTAAGCCAAATAAAATTTTAAAGAAACAAAATAAAAGCGGCTAACACGATGCTCTCAAATACTTATTAACAAACAGATATCTCCAAATCACTTGAACTCCTTGGAGCCTTCATCATGTGTTTTTCCATTCTACGGTGGTGAGGCTCAACGTCCCTACCCTGACCTGCATCATCCTCTTGTAGTATATAAGTGTGTGTATGTCTGACAAATGAATAATTCTAAATCCCAATGTTCCTCCCACAAATACTTCTAATTACTAAATGATGTATGTATTAAATATTTATCATATTTTCAAGATATGAAGTAAACTCAATTTTTTATTTAAGATTTGTTTCGACTTCTCTATCAGTTCAAAATAATAGTCCATCCCAAATATTTTATCTTTTTCAAATTTTATTTACATTCACCATTTCAATGTAGAATTAAATTTTTGCCAACTTTACCCATCGATAATTATGATTGTAACATCCCACAAAATTAGAGTTTTTAATAATTCATTTGGTGAAAAATAAGGGTTTAGGTATTAGTAATTAAGACAAGAAAGTTTTAGAAATTTGGAAATAAAACTAAGTTTGAAAACCAAAATTCAGGGTTTTCGCTCAAGCGAATTGGATTCGCTTGAGCGAATTATGCAGAAAAGAAGTTTAGGTTCAGTTGCTGTAAAATTCGCTCAAGTGAATTAGATTCGCTTGAGCGAAAATCAGGGGTCTGGAAGAGTGTCTCTGTACGATTTTCGCTCAAGCGAATAAAGATTCGCTCAAGCGAAAAACGTCAAGAGAGGGTGTTTTTCTTATGTCATTTTCGCTCTAGCGAATTGAATTCGCTGGAGCGAATATTCGTGATTTTATTACATGCAAAGTACCATTCGCTCGAGCGAAAATATTCCGCTTGAGCGAAATTCCACTTAAATCACCAGGATTCCCTTTCAACTAGGGAATTCACTTTCTTTTCTTCTCCCTTATTTCTTTAGAGAGAGGGACTGAGTTCTAGAGAGAGGGTTTATTTGAGACTTAAGACGGGAGATTGGAGCCGGAATTGTGAAGCAATTCATCACAATTACTACTCTTCCTCTTGATACTCCAAGAATAGGTGAGTATAACTCACACACTTTCACAAAGTCAATCTCTTTGATTCTATGCATGAACCCTAATCTTGTCTACCCTTTTCTAATGCTTCTTGATGTTGAATTAGTGATAATTGTATGATAAATTAAGTGATTAAGTGTGAAAGAATGTGAAATTGACATTAGGAACCCTAAGTTAGGAAATTACGAGATTTCGAAACTTACGAGATTTCGAAATATATTGTTATTGGTTTTCAGTTCAATAAGTTGTAAGCCAGTTTCGACCGTGTGTTAATTAAGCCAGCCTTTGTGCTGTGAGTTAAAATTTAGTTATTGATGAGGGCGTACGCGCCGAGTTCAGTTGAAGGCTTATGCGCCGAGTCAGAGTTCAGTTGAGGGCGTATGCGCCGAGTCAGAGTTCAAGTGAGGGCTTATGCGCCGAGTCAAAGTTCAACTGCGGGCGTATACGCCATAGCCAAATTAGTATTATCCAATATGCTTTCATATATGTATATCTTAATTTGTGATGATTGTGGCATCTTATTTGTCTAATTTTCCCACACGGCATGTTTGCATAGTTATGCTTCACTGAGACATTAGTCTCATCACACGTTTTGTGGACACAATCTAGGTGTGCAGGTACCTCCTGGAAGGGACCAGTGATTGGAGATAAGGAGTTTCTCTCTAGTTGGAGTTTACTTTTCTTTTTGGGACTGTTTAGAGAACTCTTATGTATATCTTGACTGATGATTAGTATTTAGCCTTCGGGCCAGTTATGTACATATTACGTTATATATATATATATATATATATATATATATATAGTTGGAATTCTTCACAAATTGTATAAGTTATCGTTTGTCACTTATCGAATTGTGAATATATGCTTGATTCAAAATGACACGAATTGATTTCAAAAATTTGGGATTTGGTTTCCAACGGACTAAATCTTGAATTTAGAAATTAGGACGTTACATTTTGGTATCAGAGCAGTTCAATCCAATTGGACTGTGGTAATAGTAGATTTCTTGTGACTTGTTGTATACTTTGTGCATTATTTTGTGAACTAAGAGACTGATCACCTCAATGTTTACTTAATGATGTGAAGAGAATTATGGCAAGTGGCAGGAGGGGCCGTACTAGGGTTAATACTCCTTCTTCTTCTTTCCGGGATCAACCTGTGGATCCCGTAGCAGCAGCTCTGCAGGATTTCACTCAGATGATGGGGGAACAGATGAATTCTAACCGAATGCAAGTTGAGGCTGCACGAGAGCAGGCGGTCCTCAATGCAACCTTACTCCAGGAGTTGGCCCGAACTACAGACGGTCAAAACTCTAACCGTAAAGAGATTTCGGACCAAATGGCAAAGAAAATGACCATAAGATTCGAACTCAATGTCAGGGGAGAAATCAAGACTTGCTTCTTCCATTGTAGGTGAACGTAATTTTATCTGAGAAAATGTCATGAACTCTTAAATTTGGGGTTTTGACATTGAAAATATCATAATAAAAAGTGCACTTGTCCACAACTAGGTTTCTAAGCATGAGCTTGTCTTCCCCTATATCAAATTCATCTACAACCAAACACCTCTTTAGAGTAAAACTGTCAAGAATTTTACAATTTGATAGTAAAGCCTTAATAGTGCTAACTCTTAATTCCATCCACCCTAAAGAAACTTTTTTAAGTGCATGAAAGTTGAGCACGTCCATCTCAACAAAACTACACGAAAACAACTTCAAATATTCAAGGCAATTGTGCTCATAAACATGTCTTGGCAATTCAAATAAGGTATCATGACCTCTGAAAGAATAATATTCCTCATCCCAGTTAGGATGAGAAAACTCAAGTTCCAACTCCTTCACCCCATGTTGTGTGGCAAAAGCAATGCATCGTTCGATGACCTCAACAACATCTGCAGACACTGTTAATCTTAAAGAGAACTTGTCCAAAAATTTTCTCCATGATGATAAATCAAGAATGTTATGAAATCCAGAAAAGCCTCTCTTTGTGCTTCTCTAGTTTCTTCAGGTTGATGAGATTTAACAAAATAGAATTCAATGAACTCTATGTTTATTGTTGTCTTAGATATATTTAACCAAGTCTTAGAGAGGACAGATGCTCTCATTGCTTCTTTGAATGGAAGGAAGGAAACAATTTTTGAAAGCAATTCCTCAGGCAACAAACTAAACATGTCAATGTTCACTCCCATTGCTATGACAAGTATACTACAAAATCTTTGATGGATTTCTTTGGTCTATGTTACTAAAGAGCTACGAAGGAAATTGTAATGGGTTTTGCAGAAATCTTACTTATATATAGGGTTTCTCATGGTTTTAATTATGAACTAGACCAAGCTAGTAAGACAACCCAAACTTCACCAAAAAGAACTCAGGTTCCCAAAGAGTTCGATAACCAGATCTGTATTTTAAAATATAGTTCGGCTAATCGAACTACTTTAAGGTGAACTAGGCCAAACTGTGGTGAAATGAAATTCTCGTTCCTTTACCTCTCGATTCTCCCTAATTTACCTGGATTTTGTTCATCACACGAATATCTTAACCGCAAACCTCCTTTCTGACTTGATATCCAGGAACCCTAATTCCCAAATTATGAACCTTGAATCGCAAATGCTCCTGTGCGAGTGTCGTCAACACACTAGAGTCATCCATCACGAGTGCCATGCGAGCAACTACCATCTTTGTCACCGTGAGCTGCAATTCCCCTCATCATTTGCCTCAATTGTTGGTCTCTCTTCATTGTGCAGATGCTCACCAGATCATTGCCCTGCATAGGCATGCAAATGGCACCAGATCTTTGTTTATTTGACAATTATAGAAAAGAATTTATCGTCATCTAGGATAATATTACCACATTCATAAGAAAAATGGAAATAATATTACATATTTTACTTTTTCAAGTTTTTTTTATTTTAAAGAATTCCAACATATAAATCAATATATTTATTGATATTTTAGTGTTTAAACAAAACATTAACATTTATTCTCATTATAGAAATTTTTTTTTCTATATTTTCAATAATTAATCATGACTTTTTTTCTCGCCATTACATGCAAACACTTAAAAAGGAATTAATTAGATTGATTTCTAAATTAAATAAATTTATTGTTTCCCAAATATGTTTTCTGTTCTATTTGTGAATTTCTCAATCTTGTTACTTTATGTGGGTTAAGATACACCTGTAGTCCCTAAAAATAGATGAAGATTTTTTTTAGTCCTCATAAAAGTTTTCTTTTATTTTTTCATCCTTATAAATATTTTTTTAAATCATCCTTGTCGTTAGTCTTACTTTATTAAATGTTGATTTATCAAACAAAACCCACATAGGCATGCAAATGTTGCACAAATTAAAGTCTCTATTACCTAAAGTTTTAATGAGTAATAAATTTGTATCAAAAGACAGATTCTACTAAAAGGTATATTTCTCTGTGGTGCAGTAACCCTCTGAAAGTGAATAACTTACTGAAGCAAGGAAACTCTCTGAAGGTCCAACCCTCTGAAGTAATACAACCTTCTGAAGAGATGAACTTACTGAAGGACCAAGAGCCTGCTAAAGCGTTCAACCTTCTGATATCAAGAAACGAAGCATCAATATTCTACACAAAGTCTAGTTTCTTTGATACCTTTGAAAAATCAAGTCTCGTACAACTTTCAATTATTCTATCCGCTCAATCCTCCTTCTGGAAAGTCAAGTCAGAAGCTTTTGTACGTATTTCGAATCATGTTCACCAAAAGGGATAGTCTCTCTGCAAAAAGTACACTTTCTCATAAAAGTAGAGTCAAAGATGCTGCTACCTACCTCTGTTGTGCCTACTGCTACATGCTACCTCTGCTTTGTCTCTGAACGGATACAAGCTATTAGAGAACGGGATTCTGAAGATTTCTAACCGGTCTACAGATCCTTTGCTCCATAAATATGAAGAGTCATGCAGCTCAAGATAAAGAAGACTACGTGATATACTTGCTGAAGTGCTGCTCATTTTATCCCATATATTCGTTTCACTTCATTTGTACACAATATTTCTTATTCTGAGTGTGACTCAATTATCTGTACAAGTTACCCAGTTTAAGCTCTAAACTTGTGTAGTTTGAGGATTTAAACTTTATCTTTAAACAATTTTCTGTTTTAGCCTGGAGAGGCTGTGTCCAAGGAATACTTGGTTTTTTAGCCTGAAGGGGTTGGGTTCAAAGAACACTTGTATCTGATCAGATAGTGAAAATCCAGTTGCGTGTTTGCACTGGGACTGGACGTAGCTCACTGTGTTAGTGGGTGAACCAGGAAAAATTCTTGGCTAAGTCTTCTCAACCCTTATCTCTTATTAACTGTTATTTTATCTAACAAGAAGAGTTAAGATTTTAGTGAATTGAATTGTTTAAACATAAGGTTTCAAAAATACGCTTCAAATAGTTTAAGAAATCAGTTTTGGTGAATCTGCTGAAAAGATTTTCAGCAAGTACATATTCCACTTTCAGAAAGTTGCTTCTAATTTTGTGAAAACTCTGTTTGTGAAAAAGTTTCCAAGAAAAACTGTTTAAACAAATAAAACACTATTCAACGCCCCTTCTAGTGTTACATGTGGTTTCTACAATTGGTATCAGAGCTCAACCTCGGGTTGGGCATCTAACAAGTGCTGAGGGAAGAAGATCTAGATGGAAACCTCAACAAGCAACCCACACTACATTGCTGAAGGTGCTTCAGTCTCAAGGCTCCCAGCTTTCAATGGTATAGACTACCATTATTGGAGAGACCGTATGAAGTTGTTCATTGAGAGCAGCAACATAGATCTCTGTGATGTTGTCACAGATGGTGATTATGTTCCTGCCAACAACGGTTGTGCCCATTCCTAAGTCAAAATGGACTGGTGATTAGAAGGCGCGTTGTACAACTAAATGCCAAAGCAAAACTCTATCTTGTCTGCTCTTTGAGTAAGTCAGAATATGAGAAGGTGCATGGCTGCTCTTCTGCCAAAGAAATCTGGGATACATTAGCTGCTGCTCATGAAGGGACGGACAATGTAAAGCAATCCAAAATTAGCATGCTTGTTCATCAGTATGAGATGTTCAAAATGCATGAATCTGAATCTATTGACTAGATGTTTGGAAGATTTTAAACCATCATTAATGGACTCAAGTCCCTTAGAAGAACCTATGATTCAGGTGATAATAATCGCAAAATTCTTAGGAGTCTACCAAAGGTTTGGAGGCCCGAAGTGACTACCATTCAAGAGGCAAAGGACCTCAATACTTTAAGAATGGAGGAACTCTTGGGATCCCTCAAAGTCCAAGAGTTGGAACTTGGAGAAGATGCTCCCAAAAAGAAGTCACTTGCCCTGAATGCCAAGTCCAAACTGCCAAGGTCTGGAGCACAGACGACCATGAAAACTGAAGAGTCTTCAGAAGGTTCGGAAGATTCAGAAGGTAGCTTAGATGATGATGATGATCTGCAACTATTGAGCAGGAAGATCAAGAGAATGCTTCAGAGAAAGGGAAAGTTCAGAAAACAATCATCATCTGACCATAAATCAGGTAAATCAAGTAAAGACTCTTTTTCTGCTGATAAAATTATTTGCTATGAGTGCAGACAGTCTGGACATATGAAGTCTGAATGTCCTAAGCTAAAGAAATCCTCATTCGGTAAGAAAAAGTTTCCAAGAAGGAAGAAAGGTTTGATGGCAACATGGGAAGACTTAGATGACTCAACCTCTAAGGAGGAGGATGAATCTGCTAAAGAGGTCAACCTATGATTGATGGCAAGTCTCCCTTCATCAGATAGTTCTGAATCTGAGGTAATCTCTCAAACCCTCCAACATATGTATGATGATCTTTTGGAGAGTTCTAAGGAACTTTTTCAAGAGTATAAATATCTGTCTAGAGCTTACACTGAAGTTGCAAACAAAAATGAAGCTCTTGAAACAGAGAATCTTTTACTTAAGGAAAAACTTCTTAGTTCTGAGTCTTATGATTCAACAAGTTTAAAATATGAAAATGAAAATCTTAAAAAACAAGTTGCTGAACTCACAAAAGTCCTAGCTGCTTTTGTAAATGGAACTCTGAACCTTAACAGAATGTTGGGTGCCCATAAAAACTCCAAAGACAAAAGTGGTATTGGGTACTCAGAAAGTACTCCTTTGCATGATGTAAAAGTTAAACCTGCTGAAAATGCTAAGAAAGGTAGAGGATGCCTTTACTGTGGAAAGCCTGGACATGATGTGTCTCAGTGCAAGCATAAAAGGAAAGGTAAACTTGCCACTAACAAGAAAGAACCCAAAAGGATATGGGTACCTAAATCTCCGATTATTCCTGTTGCAGAAGTGTTTAACAGGACAAGGAAACGCAACAAATGGTACCTGGACGGTGGTTGCTCACGACACATGACAGGAGAAAGGTCTTTGTTCCAAACCTTAGACCTAAGGATGGTGGGCTGGTCACCTTTGGAGGAGACCAGAAAAGTAAAATCTCAGGTATTGGTTCAGTAGGTATTTTCCCCCTCTTTGTGATTCATAATGTTCTCTTTGTTGAAGGGCTTCAACAAAACCTGCTGAGCATAAGCCAATTGTGTGATAAAGGTTTTGTTGTTTCCTTCACAAAGGATGGCTGTATAGTCAAAGACTCCTCGGATCAAACTTTTTTTACTGCCAAGAGACATAGCAATGTTTACAAGATTGACCTTGAGGACCTTGCATATCAAAATGTGACCTGTCTTATTTCTGTAAAAGATGAAAAACATATTTGGAATCAGAAACTTGGGCATGCCAGCTTGAGATTGATCTTAAAGCTTACAAAACACAATCTTGTAAGGGGATTGCCCAAGATTTCTTTCAAATATGATATTTTGTGTGAAAACTGTTTAAAGGGGAAACAAACAAGAAGCTCTTTTAAAAGTATAAATGTTGTTTCTACCTCAAGACCTCTAGAACTTCTTCAGATTGATTTGTTTGGTCCTACAAGAATATAAAGTCTTGCTGGGAAAAAGAATGGTTTGGTCATTATTGATGACTATTCTAGATTTTCATGGGTGATATTTCTCAAAAGCAAGGATGAAACTTTTGAAAATTTCACAAAATTCTGTAAAAGGGTCCAAAATGAAAAAGGATTTTGCATATCTGCTATCAGAAGTGATCATGGAGGTGAGTTTGAAAACTCAAGCTTCAGCATGTTCTGTGATGAGAATGGGATCTCTCACAATTTCTCAGTGGCTAGAACACCTCAACAGAATGGTGATAAGTGCAAAATATATGATAAATTATTGTATAATTACTGCACTTATCAAGGGTAAATTGGAAAATTTATTCCCCAAATTACCTCTTTTTAGTAATAATTGCATATTTTGTGATTATTTAATTCAAATTTGAATTTGATATTATTTTAATAGAAAATCTGTTGATTTTGCCGATAAAAGGGAAAGTTTTAAAAGGAGAAAAAGATAGCATCTATTTGAAGAGAAAAATTGCAGATGAGATTCTAAATGGCAGCAGATCAAGATAAAATCCGCAGTCCTTTAAACAAGGATTCTGAAGATAAAATTCTCAATTTGAATTTTAAGATCAAATCGGCGCAAAATCAAGCTGAAAAGAGGGAAATAAGGAGAGCAAAGCAAACAAAGATAAAATCAAGAAGAGATCAAGCTGAAAAAGGAGAAAATCAGGAAAGCTGGAACGAGAACCACGCTCCACCTGCGCTGAGCGCAAGTGGAGCGCATCAATTAATTTGCTCTCTGTTTCCTGCGCTTCATCTGCGTTGAGCGCATGTTGAAGCGCTATGAATACGGAAATAGATTTCTGATAAGATTTCCAACAAGATTCCTTCCAGATTTCAGATAAGCTTTCCAACTTCTATTTAAAGAACCTTTTGCAAAGATCAAAGTAAGTCCCAGAAGGACCCAAGGGAGACGGCAGAGCAGAGCTAGGGCTGAAGAAAAGTGTGTTGACAGTTTCTCCGTGGTTTTTAATTGCTACTATACGTAGCTAAACTCTCCGATAGGATTGAATGCAGTCGATTCAATCCCCGATTATATGTGAATTCTCTTTAATATTTATGAATCCCTAATTTTATGATATCCAGTATTTTTATTCTGTGCTTAATGCTTAGCTTCCGCTGTGGCCGGAGTTATAGGTTGGTTTTATGGGGCGCATTGGAAAATGGTTTTATAACATCAATAGCGAGTTTTGGGGGGAAGCCTAGGAATAGGAAACTTGAAACTCTGATTGGTAAAATACTCATTAGTAGTCGCTTATAGGAATATAGGGCGAACTAATAGTTTGTAACAAACCGAAAGTAGATATTTAAAGTCGGGGTTAATTTGGTGCCTGGGAGAACCCGCATGAATTATTTCTGAGTATTTCGCGATCCGGGGAACCTACGCGGAATAACATAGTTTGGCCTAAGGTATTCATAATAATATATTCATAATATCATTGAGGTTCACATATGAAAGGGGTGCTGCGATGAAACGAAGTTCAATCCTAGTCCAAGGAGTAAACTGTCTCTACCCTATCTCAATCTATTTGCTGTTTTTGTTTACTTTCACAATTCTCAATTCTCAACAACCATACTCTTTACTTGATAGTTGTGACCACTAATCTTTATAAAATTGAACCGTTCCCTGTGGATACGATACTCTTACTTACTATTATACTGTTAGGATTTTGGTACGCTTGCTAGATTTCCAACAAATGGGGTGTGTTGAGAGAAAGAACATAAGCTTGCAGGAGATGGGTAGAACCATTGCTATTTCAAGCAACCTTCCAAGGTCATTCTGGGCCCAGAAGCTTTCACAGAGCTTGCTATATCCAAAACAGAATTTTGGTAAGACCAATTCTCAAAAAGACTCCATATTATTTGTGGAAGGGAAGAAAACCTAACATTTCTATTTTCACATTTTGGTTGTGAGTGTTTTCATACTTAACACCAAAGATGATCTTGGAAAAATTTGATGCTAAATCTGACAAAGGGTTCTTCATTGGTTATTCAGAAACCTCTAAGGCGTACAGAGTTTATAACTCAAGAACCTTATCTGTTGAAGAACTATCATGTTAGATTTAATGATGGTAAAGAGACTAATAGGGAACTATCAGATCTAGAAGAGGATTTTGCAGGTATGGAGCTGAACCAAACTTCAGAGGACGACAAAGTTCAAGAATAGAGCACTTGCTGAAGGACTCTCTGAAGTACCTGCTGAATAGACTTCCAGCCAACCTGCTGAAACTGACTCTCTCATAAAGGTACTGTTGAGTCTCAGATTGAGCCTGTATTTCCTCGAAGGCATGAGTGGAGATACAGAACTCATCATCCTCGAGAGCAAATCATTGGTGATACTTCAGAAGGAGTAAGAACAAGATCAAGATTTAGGGAAGTCAATATTCTTGCCTTCCTTTCTGAAATTGAGCAGAAGAATATTGAGGAAACTCTGCATGATGAAGGGTGGATCCTGTTGAGTCTCAAATATTATTAAAAGGTTAATAATGTTTAAGTTTCATAACCCTAAGTTTTAATGAATAACAAATGTGGTTAACATCATTATGAGAAAGAATATGTTTCTACTTAAGGTAATCTCTGTGTTTTCAGAAGGTATCAAATGCAGCAACTCTCTGAAATATACAACCCTCTGATGAAGAGCAACCTGCTGATAAATCAAGACCTACTGAAGCAAGGAAACCTGCTAAAGTTTGAAGTCACCGTACTGAAGCTTTGTACCTTTTTGGGAAAGTGCTTCTCTGTTAATTCCCATTGGAGACTCAAAGTCTTTCGTAGACTTTCACAGCTGTTTGTGCTTCTTCCAGAAAGTCAGATCAGTTAGTTTTTGACACATTTCAAATATTTATTCACCAATGAAGCAAGTCTGTTGTAAAGTACATTGTGCTCAGAGAAAGTGGAGTCTGCACTGCTGACACTACTACCTGCTGCACATGCTACTGCAATGCTACCAAAGCTATGTGTCTCAACGGGAGCATTTGCATTAAATGTTATCTCTCAAAGGGAATTACATCAAAGCTCTAAACGGATTTCTTTCCCAATCCTATAAATACAAGTCTCATGCAGAAGAGTAAACGAGATAACGAACATACTTGTTGAAACGCTGCTAAAAAATTACTCTCTGTTATTCTTTCATTTGTTCCATTTGTACAACCACTTTCTTATTCTGAGTTCTACTCAGTTATTTGTACATCTTACATAGTTAGGCTTTGAACTTCTATAGTTTATAAGCTTAAGCAATCTTTCTCTTTATACATTGGTTGTGTGTTAAGCTAAAGAGGCTTGGTGTTTTAAACAATACTTGGGTTTGAGCCTGAAGAGGCTGTCTGTAAAACAATACTGGGATTAGAGCCTGGAGAGGCTAGGTATGCAAATATACTGTATCTGATCAGATATTGAAAATCTAGTGTTGTGTTTGCCTTGGGACTGTGACGTAGCTCACAGTGGAAGTGGGTGAACCAGTATAAATTCTTGGCTAAGCTTTTCTCTACCCTTATCTCTTTATTTTCAGTTTTTTAACTAACCAAGGAGATTTTTTTAAAAGTGAAATTATAAATCTGTGCAGCAAAATAACTTTGTTATCACGGTAAAACTATTTCAAAATCATTTTATTGAACCTGCTGAATGATATCAACAAGTTGCTGAAAACTCCAGTTTCAGAAGGTTGCTCAAATCATTTGATAAACACTTTGCTTGTTCAAAATGTTTTCTTAAAATCTGTAAAGATTTATAAAACACTATTCAACCCCCCTTCTAGTGTTTCCTGTGGTTCTAACAGTTGGTATTAGAAGCTCAACCTCGGGTTGAGCATTCTAACAGTGCTGAGGAAAAGAATCCAGATGGAAACTTCTACAAGCAACTCGCACTACATTGCTGAAGGTGCCTCAGTCTCTAGGCCCCCAGCTTTCAATGGTTCTGACTATCATTATTGGAGAGATTGTATGAAGCTCTTTATAGAAAGCAGCAACATATATCTATGGGACGTGGTCACCGATGGTGATTATGTTGCTACCAACAATGGTGTGCCCATTCCTAGGTCAGAATGGACCGGTGATCAGAAGGCTCGTGTACAAACTAAATGCCAAAGCAAAAACTCTACCTGGTCTGCTCTTTGAGTAAATCAGAGTGTAGAAGGTGCATGGTCGCCGTTCTGCCAAAGAATCTGGGACACATTGGTTGCAAGCCCATGAGGAACTGACAATGTGAAGCAATCCAAAATCAGCATGTTGGTACATCAGTATGAGATGTTCAAAATGCATGAATATGAATCCATTGATTAGATGTTTGGAAGATTTCAAACCATCACCAATTGACCTCAAATCTTTGGGAAAGACCTATGATTCAGGTGATAACAATCACAAAATCCTTAGAAGTCTACCAAAGATTTGGAGACCCTAAGTGACTGCCATTCAAGAGCAAAAGACCTCAACTCTTTAAGAATGGAGGAACTTCTGGGATCTCTCAAAGTCCATGAGTTGGAGCTTGGAGAAGATTCCCCCAAAAAGAAATCACTGGCCCTGAATGCCAAGTCCAAACTACCAAGGTCTGGTGCACAGAAGGCCTTGAAAGCTGAGGAATCTTCAGAAGGTTCTGAAGGTTCAGAAGGTGACTCTGATGATGATTGATAATCTAGCTCTTCTGAGCAGAAAGATCCAAGAGGATTGCTTCAGAGGAAAGGGAAAGTTTCAGAAAAGGATCATCCTCTGAAACTAAAGTAAGTAAGTCAGGTAAAGATTAATTTGTTACTAACAAAATAATTTTCTATGAATGCAAGCAGCCAGGGCACATGAAGGTAGATTGCCCTAAACTAAAGAATACCCTCTTACAAGAAGAAGAATTTCTTCAAGAAGAAAAACGGTCTGATGGCAACTTGGGAAGACTTAGATGATTCAACTTCAGAAGAGGAAGATTAATTTGCTGAAGAGGCCAACCTATGCTTGATGGCCAGTCTCCGCTTCATCAGACAATTCAGAATCTGAGGTAATTCCCTCAAACTCTTCAAGACATGTTATGATGATTTGCTGGAAAGTTCTAAAGAGCTTTTCCAAGAGTACAAAGATTTGTCTAGAGCATACATTGAAGTTGCAAACAAAAGTAAAACTCTAGAAACTGAAAATCCCTTGGTCAAAGAAAAACCTCTTGAAGAATTCTGGGACTAGTAGTTCAGAAAGCTTGATTAAAGAAAATGAATTTTTAAAGAAACAAGTTGTTGAACTTACTAGAGACCTAGCTAACTTTGTAATGGAACCAAGAACCTCAACCAAATGTTGGGTGCTCAAAGGATCTCAAAAACAAAGACGGTTTAGGCTACTCAGACAGTGAATAATCACATGATTCAAATTCTAAACCTGCTCAAAAAGCTAAGAAAGGTAAGGGATGCTCTCATGTGGAAGCCTGGACACAGTGTGCCACAGTGCAAACACAAGAGAAAGGGCAGACCTGCTGCTAACAAGAGAGGACCAAAAAAAGATTGTGGGTACCTAAGTCTCTAATTATTCCTGTTGCAATGTGTTTAATAGGACAAAAGAGACACCACAAATGTACTGGGACAGTGGGTGCTTGCAACACATGACGAGGAGAAAGGTCTTTATTCCAAAACGTTAGACCTAAGGATGGAAGGGCGGTGGTGACCTTTGGAGAGAAAATCAGAGAAAGGAAGAAGAATCATTGGTATTGGTTCAGTAGGTAGTAGGTATCTCCATTCTCTCTATATTCAGAATGTTCCTCTGTGGAAGGACTTGAACACAACCTGCTGAGCATAAGTCAATTATGTGACAGTGGATATGTTGTGTCCTTCACTAAGGAAGGCTGTGTAGTCAAAGATTCTTCTGACCAAGTCATTTTTACTGCCAAGAGACACAGTAATGTGTATAAAATTGATCTTGACGAACTTGCATATCAAAATGTAACATGTCTTATTTCTGTGAAAGATGAAAAACAGATTTGGCATCAGAAACTTGGGCATGCCAGCTTGAGATTAATCTCAAAGCTTACAAAACATAATCTTGTAAAAGGCTTACCCAAGCTTTCCTTCAAATCTAACATTTTATGTGAAATTTTTCTAAAGGGGAAACAAACCAGAAATTATTTTAAAAGTATAAATGTTGTTTCTACTTCAAGACCTTTAGAACTTCTACATATTGATTTGTTTTGGTCCTACAAGAATAGAAAGCTTGGCTGGTAAGAAGTATGGTTTGGTCATTGTTGATGACTATTCTAGATTCACATGGGTAATATTCCTCAAAAGCAACGATAAGACTTTTGAAAACTTTGCCAAATTCTGTAAAAGGGTTCAAAATGAGAAAGGATTTTGCATATCTGCCATTAGAAGTGATCATGGAGGTGAGTTTGAAAACTCAAGCTTCAGTATGTTCTGTGATGAGAATGGGATCTCTCACAATTTCTATGTGGTTAGAACACCTCAACAAAATGGGGTTGTTGAGAGAAAGAACAGAAGCTTGCAGGAGATGGGTAGAACCATGCTCATTTCAAGCAATCTTCCAAGGTCATTCTAGGCAGAGGTTGTTCACACAACTTGCTATATCCAAACTAGAATTTTGGTAAGGCCTATTCTCAAAAGGACTCCCTATGAATTGTGGAGAGGAAGAAAACCCACATTTCTTCTTTTCACATTTTTGGCTGTGAGTGTTTCATACTCAACACCAAAGATGATCTGGGAAAGTTTGATTCTAAATCTGATAAAGGATTCTTCATTGGTTATTCAGAAACCTCTAAGGCATATAGAGTTTACAACTCTAGAACCTTAACTGTTGAAGAAACCATTCATGTTAGATTTAATGATGCAAAAGAGACTGATAGAGAACTATCAGATCTAGAAGAGGATTTTGCAGGAATGGAGCTGAACCCCACTTCAGAGACTTCAAAGGTTAAGAATGAAGAACCTGTTGAAGGACCATCTGAAGTACTTGCTAAAAAGTCTCCTCATCAACCTGCTGAAACGGATTTTCTTCAGAGAATTGATGTTGAGTCTCAGAATGAGCATGTATTCCCTCGTAGGCATGAGTGGAGATACAGAACTCATCATCCTCGAGAGCAAATCATTGGTGACACTTCAGAAGGAGTAAGAACAAGATCAAGACTTAGAGAAGTCAATAATCTTGCCTTCCTCTCTGAAATTGAGCCAAAGAACATTGAGGAAGCTCTGCATGATGAAGGGTGGATCCTAGCCATGCAAGAAGAGCTTTATCAATTTTCCAAGAGTCATGTCTGGACTCTGGTTCCTAAACCCCGTGGGATAACTATTATAGAAACCAAATGGGTGTTCAGAAAAACTCTCTGAAGATGGTCAAGTTGTTAGAAACAAAGCCATACTTGTTGCACAAGGCTACAATAAACAAGAAGGTATTGATTTCACTGAAACTTTTGCCCCTGTAGAAAGGCTTGAAGCCATTAGGATTTTACTTTCCTATGAAACAAATAGTGGCATCAAACTGTATCAAATGGATGTTAAGAGTGCCTTCCTAAATGGTTTCATTGAGGAAGAGGTATTTGTTAGACAACCCCCTGGTTTTGAAAATCTAACTTTTCTTGAGCATGTTTTTAAACTGAAAAGGGCTCTATATGGTCTGAAACAAGCTCCCAGAGCTTGGTATGAAAGATTGAGAATTTTTTACTCAAAAATGGTTTTGAAAGAGGAAAAGTTGATACACCCTTTTCAGAAAAATGTCTAACAAAGACTTGATTCTAGTCCAAATATATGTTGATGACATTATTTTTGGATCAACAAATTCCTCTCTGTGCACTGAGTTCTCAAGTCTTATGCAATCTGAATTTGAAATGAGTTTAATGGGTGAACAAAAATTTTTCCTGGGACTTCAAATTAAGCAAGATTCTGATTGTATATGGATCCATCAAGAGAAGTATACAAAGGAAATGCTTAAAAAGTTCAATATGAATGATTGCAAGCTTATGACAACTCCTATGCACCCCTCATCAATATTAAGTAAAGATGAAGGAGAAGAACTTGTTGACCCAACCTTGTATAGAGGTATGATTGGATCCTTATTATATCTTACAGCAAGTAGGTCTGACATTATGTTCAGTGTGTGCTTGTGTGCAACATTTCAATCTGATCCAAGAGTACTCATTACAAAGCTGTAAAAGGATTTTCAGATATTTGAAAGGTATTACTAATCTTGGTATGTGCTATAAGAATAGCAAGGATTGCAGGCTAGTAGGATTCTGTGATGCTGATTTTGCTTTATATAGAGTTGAAAGGAAGTCAACTAGTGGAGATTGTCACTTCAATGGAAGCAACGTAATCAGTTGGGCAAGAAAAAGGCAAAGCACAGTAGCTCTATCAACTGCTGAAGCTGAATATATTGTTGTTGCATGTTGTTGTTCACAGCTGCTTTGCGTTAAATATCAATTAGAAGACTTTAATATTTTTGTTAAATTTGTTCCAGTCTTCTGTGATAACACTAGTGCAATCAACCTTTCCAAAAACCCAATTCAGCATTCTAGAGCAAAACACATTGAAATAAAACATCATTTTATAAGTGACTATGTTCAGAAAGGAGTTATTGATTACAATTCATTGATACAGAGCATCAATGGGCTGATATATTCACTAAACCACTTGCTGAAGATAGATTCAAATTTATCAGAGAAAATTTGAACATTCTCACACTTTCTGAAAATTAATTTTGAAGTAAATCATAGAGTCACAAGAAGGGGGGTTGAATTGGACCCTTGAAAACGTTTGGTCCAACCTGCAAGTACTTTGAACAACTTACTGATCTCTGCTCAAGGAACGCCTTGGCTATCAGAAGTTCCTTCTAGAAGATAGTGGTTAATGTATAATGCCAACTACGTAGATTAAAAATATCTTCTTAAAGGCAAGCAAAATCATAGGGACTGATATCATCAAAATTTATTCTTCCATATAATGTATTTAATGTAGTTATAACTCAGAATAAGGTTCAGAAGAATAATATGTTTATGCAGTTATGCAGAAGCAAAACAATGAATCTGTCACTTTAAACCTTTCTTCTGGAGGGTCAAATGACTTTGTATTTTAATAAAACTTTCCATAATAGTTATTTAGGCAATAACTAATAAGATTATATAAGAAAATCTGTTCAGAAGAAAGTTTATATCAATCTGATATTTTAAAATCAAGTTACACAATGAAATCTGATATATGCTTCTTTTGAAGCATCAAATAAACTTGAAATTTGATGAAACTTTCCAGATAATAATTTAAGTAGTAAAAAATTAGAATATCAAGTTAGATCTGATTAAAATCAAGTTTATAAAGATCCGGTAGTTTGAACCCTAAGTTTCAATGTTGAACAATGGACAAATTTCAAGAAATGTGCTTCTGAAGCACCAAACAGTTTCATAATTTAATGAAACTTTCCAGATCAGTATTTGAACTGATATGGATGTGATTTATGTGAAAATATTAGTTCAAAAATAGGTTTATCAAAATCTGGTAGTTTGAACCCCAAGTTTTAATGTTGAACAATGAACATCTTTCAAGAAATGTGCTTTTGGAGCACCAAACAGTTTCATAATGTAATGAAACTTTCCAGATCAGTATTTTAACCGATATGGATGTGATTTATGTGAAATATCAGTTTAAAAACAAGTTTATCAAAATATGGTTTACAGCTTGCTAAATGTTCAAAGTGTGAACAATACTAACCAAGCAATAGATGTATGTGCAGAAAATTAAAGAGAGTAAGGGTAAGAGACTTTGCACAGATGATTTTTATACTGGTTCACCCTCACAATCCTTGGGCTACATCCAGTAGCTACCTCAATAGGATTTTCCCCTAATCAATCATGATTACAAGGTATTCGTTGCTCCCACAGCCTCCTCAGGCTCTTTGCCAAGTATTATTCTGCAGCCTCTTCAGGCTCTAATCACCAGTATTCTTTTCTCACCCTCTGCAGGCTCTTATAGGTTTCTTCTGCAGCCTCTCAAGGCTTCACACCTACTGCAGCTTCTTCTACAGGAAGTACAGACTCAAAAATACCTTGCAGATTTCCTTCTGCAGGAGTTACACCTCTGTTTAGCTCACTGCACCAGTGCTGCACTCACAACAACAATTATACACTCTCTCTCAAGAGACACTAACACTCTTAACGCACTCTTGAGAGTTTAATTAAGATGTATTTGGTGAGAATATAAGAAACATGCTCAAAACTACTACAAATTAAGCACAGCAGCGAAAGGTTAAGCCATCTCTCTCTTTCTAAACTTTTTAGAGCAGAATCTCAGAAAATGTGAAGAGAGAGAAAGTCTCCAGAAGATGGATTGTAAATCTATGCTCGGATACTTCTTCTGGAGAGAGGTGTTCTCAACTTGAAAGGAATGTCTCCTTTTATAGGGAGTGAAAGAAAATAGTCGTTGGAGACATTCTTGGACTCACAGATGTGTTCCTGGAGCTGTCTGATGGGATTTAGGCAAGCGTACCGAAATTCCAGCAGTATAATAGTAAGTAAGAGTATCGTATCCACAAGGAACGGTTCAATTTATAAAGATTAGTGGTCACAACTATCAAGTAAAAACAGATGGTCGTTTGTTGAGAATTGCAAAAGTAAATAAAAACAAAATATAAATTGAGATAGAGATAGAAACAATTACTTGGACTAGGATTGAACTTCGTATCATCGCACTCCTTTCGTATGTGATCCCCAATACTATTTATGAATATACAATTATGATACCTAGCAAAACTATGTTATTTTACCCTGGTCTCCACAGTGATAAAATACTAAAAAATAATTCATGCGGGTTCTCCCAAGCGACAAATTGCCCCGGCTTGATTGCTCTACTTTTCCGTTCGTTAACACTATCAATTCGCCCTATATTCCAATAGTGACTACTATGAAGAGACTGTCACACTTCTTCTTCAATAATTGATTCTCACTATATTCCTATAGTAACTACTATGAGTACTTTTATCAATGAGAATTCAAGTTACCTATTCCTAGGCTCCCCCAAACTCGCTATTGGTTCTTGATGGCTTTCCTGGCAAGTTTACCAGTAGTCCAGTAGTTTTAGAGTAAGTAAGATATCTATCCACAGGGAGCGGTTTTAACTTGTAAAGTTAAAGTAATTGTATTTTCAATAAAACGTTTCAAAAAGGTTGGTTTTAATACTGAATAATAAAATACTAAAATAAACACAAATAACACGAGAAAATAATATTTAGGACTAGGATTTGATTTCGTTTCATCTCCCCCTTGTGTATTCGAACTCCTTTTCCCTTATTTATGATCGTACTTGTAATTACCTTAGCATTGTTTAATTACAATAATTATAAGGCATGCCTGGTAATTATCGTACCCACAAATTCCCCTATAATATCATAATTAAACGCCAAAAGCTATTCTCTACAGGCATTCAAAGTGGCATTTGGCGACCCCGAACATTCCCCGTATTTTGCAATCAGCGCTATCGATTTAACCATACTTTCACATAAGGCACCTACGGAGGGTGTGTCACTCACTGAACCTCCGATCGTTAGAATACAATCCTTATGCTACGATATAATTAAACCGAGTACCTTTAGCAATCCGAGAATAAGCTTCATGAACAGCTCCATGCTCACCTACCTCTGATACTAGCCGGAGTTCCACTTTTTGTATCCAGAGCACTAGCCTACCATCCCGGCGCACGCGCGGAGTTGATGCATTACACACAACATAAAGATACCGATAAATTACAAGCATAGAATCATAAATAAAATAGAAAAGAGAATTCTTATACACAAGGGGATCGAATCTACTACTACTCATCAATCCTACTAGAGAGCTTAGCTACTCATGGTAGCCATTACAAACTACTGAGAAATCTGTCACCTTTCTCAATCCTATACTACTCTCTCTGTGTATCAGTGTTTTGGTCCCAAGGACCGTGTCTATGACCTTTGCAAAGGGCTCTATTTATAGAGTTGGAAAACCTTCAAGGGATCAGGTTGTGATGTCACTGGTGAGTGTTTAATCCAATCAGAGGCTGCCTTTTCATTAATTGACGTCACTGTTGTGAAGCTTGACCAATCAGGAGCTTCCCTTTCATTAATTGACGTCACCTGCGCGCGGCTTCATTAATCAGGACACGCGCTTCATGTGCGCTTAGCGCACATGAAGCCTGGCCAATCTGCTCATGCGCTCCACGCGCGCTAAGCGCATATGGAGCGTGTGACTCGCTGCAGCTTTCCTTGATTTGTGGATCTAACCTCTTGATTCCTTTCTGATCTCATCTGGTTTTCCTTTATCCCTTTTATCCGAATTATTATTGTATTTATCTGCCTTGGATTTGAATTGAAAAGATTCTTTGCAGGATTCTCTGATTTTCTTTTATTTATTTAATTTCTGAATCTGCAATATCCTCCATTCTGATGCTTTTTCCACTCTTGTCCCAAATCTGCTATAATTCTGCATAAAATAGCAAATTTCTATTTAAAATAGCATCATATTCAAATTTGTATCAAATAAATACAATTATTATAAATATTAATAAAAAGGGATATTTTGGGGCATAAATTACTATTTTAACCTTGATAAGTGTAATAAAAACTATATGAAAATAACGCTAATTTTACACTTATCAAATACCCCCCAACTTAATTTCTTGCTTGTCCTCAAGCAAGACACCCTTGCAGTCAAATTTCAAAACACCCTTGATTAAAATTCTCAAAATAACTACAAGGAAAATTTCTTTATTATCTCTTTATTAGGCAGAAGTCACTTTCCAAATTAAGAAAAATTGAGATCAAGAGATATTACCATGACTCAACCAAAATTAGAACATAATCAGCAAGTTGAATTTTCTCAAGAGTAGCAATTAAAGCAATAAACAAAATACCAAGGAATTTCACTCATGCTCACGGGTACTGTTTCCCTCAATATTTTCACCACAGCTGAACAACTAAAATTGATAGTCGTTTCTAGTTCCTAAGCTTGTTTATGGTTAACATGGGATCAAAAGGTCTTTTCAAGGTTGTAATGAGGCTGGGTTATCAAGAAATTATGGTTTTTGGATAAACAATGAACATTTAGAATAGAGAGCATCTTTGGATGTTGCTTTTGATCTTCACTCCTTCCACCATTTTTTTTTCTTGATTTATTTCTCTTCTTTGCAGGCCTCTTTCCTTGTTTAAAGATGCACTCCCCCCCAACTTATTCAATTTACTTTTCTTTTTGATTTTAAGGGGAGTGATCTTCTTTTTCTTTTGTTTTTCTATACCTGCTCCTTGGAATTTCAACCTTTTCTTCCCATTATTTTTCTACTTGTCACCTTGCTCTCTATCCCAAATGTGAGAGACAGGATATATATTATTTTGGCTTGGGTGAACAAGAATAATCAATTAAGGCTCAAAATGGGTTATCAAAAATTTGGAAAAATTGTACCAAGGTTGGCTTTTTGACTCTGGGCGAATATATTGAAAACAAATTTTTTTTGCCTTTTCATTTCCATATTTTCCAAAAACAGGATAAGCTCCAAAAACTCAATCAATAAAAGTTGACAGACAGTGGTGAAAAACTCTCAAATTTAGTGTTTGGGCTCTCAACTCACCGGTTACTTGACTAAATTCCTTGATAAAACATTTACTGATTTTAATTAACTACCCTGATAGATTCTCATGTGAAGTATCCTAATCTTAATTGATTATGGAATTAATCACAAGACCTTTTTTCTTTCCTAATCTGGTTAGTTCAACTGCCCAATTTCAGAAATTTGAAAAAAATTTCTTTATTTTCCTAATTCCTAGGTCCTAAAAATTTTAAAAATCCTAAAATTAAAAATAAACAAAATCCTAATTAATAAAATAAAAGAACGAAAAGAAAGAAAAACACCAATGTCAATCTTCATCCTCTGTATCCTGTGGGTCCTTGTTATATGATGCTGCTTCACCTCCCTCCTGGAAGAATAGGCCTGTCCCCAGGCCACTGCTAGAATATCCGGAACTCTTCAAACAGCATGCCTGAGTATGGGTCTTGCAGCAGCCTGCGTACTCTTGAATCTCATGGGATCATATTCATTATCCTTTTCTTCATGTCTTCTCCTCGTGAGCTAAAGCCACGGGAAAGACTAGCAATTTAGTCCTGGTATCTGAAAAGGTAAATAACAACAATTAGTTGCTAAAAACAAATTAATTTCAATGATACCTTATTGCAAACACCAATTCATGAAGAACATGGAAGCCTATCATTAACCAATTGCATGCATAAAGATTATTTTCAACAAAAATTTACTGCACTTGGTAATGTCTTCCTAAAAAGAATATACTCAATTGTTTTGCAAGTATTCAATCAATCCATAGAAAGTGAGAGTTTAAAATTTTTAAAAGAGATAGAGCATAACACTTTCAAATTTAATAACTCACAAAACAAAGAGTATTCCAATTAAGCAAATTGTTCTTCATTTCTCATAGCCAAAAACACATTAAAGATAGCATATAATCAATAATATTCATAATCTTAAAGTTGCTATCCTAAAGTGCAAATCATGAAAACAGAATAGATGAAGATTTTAATTGGTAAAAAAAAATATGAAATTTGAAAGTTTCAAAATTGATTGAAGTTTGTGAGTGGAAAAGTGAAAGAAAAACTTAGGAAGTAGAAAACAGTACATGAGAAAATAGAAGATTTTTAAATTTTCGTACTGTTGCGCTTCTCCTGCGCTTAAAGCAAGTGAAGCGCAGAAAACAGTGACTAAAATTGCAATATGCGCTTTACCTGCGCTTAGCCCAAGTGAAACGCAGAAAACAGAATTTGATTTTGTAATTTTTAGTCACGTTTTCTGCTACTTCCTATTTTTTTAAAAAAAAATATTTTATTTTCCACAAACTTATTTCAATCAATTTTGAAAATTTCCTAATTCCTAAAAAAAATCCTAATTAATAAACAAGAAAATGCAAAACTAAAAATAATTAAAACTTTAAAAATCTCTAGGTTGCCTCCCAGAAAGCGCTTGTTTAATGTCTGATAGTTCGACGCCTGCTTTGTTAGGGTGGCTAATACTGAAATCTTTTGGTGAGCTTGTGAGCTGCACCCTTCCTTTCTTTGGCACATAAGCCTCCCATAACATTGCCTTGGAGAACTTGTAGTGTGAAATGTCTTTAAGCATTTGGGCTTCTTTCTGGAATTAGACCATGCCTCTGACTCCCTTGGCTTGACTCTTCTTTCTTTATTTTCTTAGTCTCAGGTGCATGAGTCTTTTTCTCTTGAAGCCTTGATGATTCACCATTGGTTGCTCTCAAATTCTTTGCCTTGCAGGGATCTTTGATATGAAACACTCCTGACCACTTGATTTTCAATCTGGCTCTAGGCTCTGAGTTTGATTCTAGCATGACTTTCCTTCTCTTTGCCTTGTTCTGGTCAGTGTGCTTGCATGCCTTTCTTTTGGGAGGTCTGGAGGGATTATTACTTGTACCATACCTTTCTTGATCTTCCTTTGTAGGACTGGTTGGATAAGGCACGATCGTTGGTTTTGATATATCTTTCCTTCCTTCCTCGGGCTTTGATTCATCATCCTCTGTTCACCTTTTTCCTCTGTTTCAGGTTCACCTTTCTTTTTTCCCTTTCACAGTCAGATTCTTCTTCAAGCACCATCTTTTGTGTTTCATTTTCTCCTTCTTCTTTTTCTTCTTCTACTGCACCTTCTTCCTCTTTCTTTTCTTCAGCAGCTTCTTCTAATTTCTTTTCTTCATTAAGAACGAAATAATAAAGAAAAGGATGTTCCTCTTCGTCATCACGGTGAAAAACTAAGTGCATTTGATATGGTAAACCTTTGACTTGCAGTGCATGTGTAAACACTTCTTTTTCTTCTTCCTCTTCCTCATCAACTTCTTTTGCTTCTTTTTTTGTGCTTCTTCAGTTTCCACTTCTTTTTCTTTTTTTTCTTCTTCTTCTTTCTTCTTCTTCTACTTCTTCTAGTTCTTCTTCTTGTGCTTCTTCAGTTTCCTCTTCTTCAGCTTCCTCTTCTTGAATATCTGGAAAAGAGCAGTCATCGTTGAGATGATTACCTCCGCAAAAGTCACAAATTAATTGTGATGACTGGATAGGATAAGCGTGAACTGTTTGCGGTGGCTGAGAAAGGTTGGCTATCTTCATATTGAGTGCTTCTAATGACTGCTCCAACCTCCTGAGTCCATCTTCAACGATCTGCTTATGGGGTGAAACATCATCTTGAATCGGTGCATGAGAGAAATATTTTGATTCTTGCTTGAATGAAGAAGTGTGTGCCTTGGTTTGAATGTAACATGGCTTGCAACAAAATCTTCTTGCAAATTTTTTTGTTACCACGTTCCAATTGTTCAGACTTTGGCTGGGGTGTGACATTAACCAATCTTTGGTTGTTCCTGCAAGAGAAAAGGAAAATAAACGTAAGCATGCAGCTTCTTTGTCCTTCTCTTCAAAACCCATAGTTTCAACGTGTTCCAGGAATGTAAAAAGATGTTTATTTGGATCCTCGTGTGCCATCCTGTGAACTGTTGAGCTTTAACAAGTTGAAGATGTGCTCCATTTATTTCCACAGCTTTTGTATAAATTGGGTGACCAGTACTTGAATGATGAAATAGCCCCTTAGGAATGATATAATCTCCCAAAGTCCTCCTTCTGGATTATGTTCCTTCCATTAATTGATTTTGAGATACCTGTCAAAAGTACTTATTCAAGAATCTCAAACAATTGTTAGCTCAGGAATGTGGACTAATTTTTTTTAAAATAAAATACGAAATAAAATAAAAAATAAAAAGAAATATGAAATTACATTTTTGAAAATTTTTGAAACAAATGAAAATTCAATCACTAAACTATACAAATTGAGACACCGCTTCCCGGCAACGGCGCCAAAACTTGATGGCTTTCCTGGAAAGTTTACCAGTAGTCCAGTAGTTTTAGAGTAAGTAAGATATCGTATCCACAGGGAGCGATTTTAACTTGTAAAGTTAAAGTAATTGTATTTTCAATAAAACGTTTCAAAAAGGTTGGTTTTAATACTGAATAATAAAATACTAAAATAAACACAAATAACACGAGAAAATAGATTTAGGACTACGATTTGATTTCGTTTCATCTCCCCCTTGTGTATTCGAACTCCTTTTCCCTTATTTATGATCGTACTTGTAATTACCTTAGCATTGTTTAATTACAATAATTATAAGGCATGCCTGGTAATTATCGTACCCGTAAATTCCCCTATAATATCATAATTAAACACCAAAAGTTATTCTCTACAGGCAATCAAAGTGGCATTTGGCGACCCCGAACATTCCCCGTGTTTTGCAATCAGCGCTATCGATTTAACCATACTTTCACATAAGGCACCTACGGAGGGGTGTGTCACTCACTGAACCTCCGATCGTTAGAATACAATCCTTATGCTACGATATAATTAAACCGAGTACCTTTAGCAATCCGAGAATAAGCTTCATGAACAGCTCCATGCTCACCTACCTCTGATACTAGCCGGAGTTCCACTTTTTGTATCCAGAGCACTAGCCTACCATCCCGGCGCACGCGCGGAGTTGATGCATTACACACAGCATAAAGATACCGATAAATTACAAGCATAGAATCATAAATAAAATAGAAAAGAGAATTCTTATACACAAGGGGATCGAATCTACTACATCAAATCCTACTAGAGAGCTTAGCTACTCATGGTAGCCATTACAAACTACTGAGAAATCTATCACCTTTCTCAATCCTATACTACTCTCTCTGTGTATCAGTGTTTTGGTCCCAAGGACCGTGTCTATGACCTTTGCAAAGGGCTCTATTTATAGAGTTGGAAAACCTTCAAGGGATCAGGTTGTGATGTCACTGGTGAGTGTTTAATCCAATCAGAGGCTGCCTTTTCATTAATTGACGTCACTGTTGTGAAGCTTGACCAATCAGGAGCTTCCCTTTCATTATTTGACGTCACCTGCGCGCGGCTTCATTAATCAGGACACGCGCTTCATGTGCGCTTAGCGCACATGAAGCCTGGCCAATCTGCTCATGCGCTCAACGCGCGCTAAGCGCATATGGAGTGTGTGACTCGCTGCAGCTTTCCTTGATTTTTGGATCTAACCTCTTGATTCCTTTCTGATCTCATCTGGTTTTCCTTTATCCCTTTTATCCGAATTATTATTGTATTTATCTGCCTTGGATTTGAATTGAAAAGATTCTTTGCAGGATTCTTTGATTTTCTTTTATTTATTTAATTTCTGAATCTGCAATATCCTCCATTCTGATGCTTTTTCCACTCTTGTCCCAAATCTCCTATAATTCTGCATAAAATAGCAAATTTCTATTTAAAATAGCATCATATTCAAATTTGTATCAAATAAATACAATTATTATAAATATTAATAAAGGGATATTTTGGGGCAAAAATTACTATTTTAACCTTGATAAGTGTAATAAAAACTATATGAAAATAACGCTAATTTTACACTTATCAGTTCTATAGAACCACCTCTCAAATGCACCCCATAAAACCAACCTATAACTCTGGCACACAGGCGGAAGTTATGCATTAAGCCAAGTATAAAAATACCGATATCATAAAAATAGGGATTCATAAATAATAAGGAGAATTCACATACAATTGGGGATTGAATCAACTACATTCAATCCTATTGGAGAGTTTAGCTACGCATGGTAGCCATTAAAAACCAACGGAGCAATTGTCACTTTTTCCAGCCATTGCTTCTGCTCTGCCGTCTCTCCAAAAGCTCATTTGATCTTTGCAAAAGGTCCTATTTATAGATGAAGGAAAGTTATATGAAATCTGACTTGAATTCAAAATGAAAACAAATCCCGTGTTCCTGCGCTTCACCTGCGCTCAGCGCATCTGAAGCGCAAAAACAGAGAGCAATCCTGGTAGTTGCGCTTCACCTGCGCAACTACCTTAGACCTAAGGATGGAGGGGTGTGGTGACCTTTGGAGGAAACCAGTAAGGTAAAATCATTAGTATCGGTTTAGTCGGTATATCCCCTCTTTCTGTTATTCAGAATGTTCTCCTTGTTGAAGGTCTTCAACACAACCTACTGAGCATAAGTCAATTATGTGACAGTGGATATGTTGTATCCTTCACTAAGGAAGGTTGTGTAGTCAAAGATGCTTTTGACCAAGTCATTTTTACTGCCAAGAGACACAGTAATGTGTATAAGATTGATCTTGAGGAACTTGCATATCAAAATGTGACTTGTTTGCTTTCTGTTAAAGATGAAAAATATATTTGGCATCAGAAACTTGGGCATGCCAGCTTGAGATTAATCTCAAAGCTTATAAGCACAATCTTGTAAAAGGATTACCCAAGCTTTCTTTTAAAACTGACATTTTATGTGCAAAATTGTCTTAAAGGTAAACAAACAAGGAGCTCTTTCAAGCGTAAAAATGTTGTGTCTACCTCAAGACCTTTAGAACTGCTTCACATTGATCTGTTTGGTCCTACAAGAACTGAAAGCTTGGCTGGTAAAAAGTATGGCTTAGTCATTGTTGATGACTACTCAAGATTCACATGGGTGATATTCCTCAAAAGCAAGGATGAGACTTTAGAGAATTTCACAAAATTCTGTAAGAAGGTGCAAAATGAAAAAGGTTTTTGCATTTCTGCAATCAGAAGTGACCATGGTGGTGAGTTTGAAAACTCAAGCTTCAACATGTTCTGTGATGAGAATGGGATCTCACACAATTTCTTTGCGGCTAGAACACCTCAGCAAAATGGGGTTGTTGAGAGAAAGAACATAAGCTTGCAGGAGATAGGTAAAACCATGCTCATTTCAATTAACTTACCAAGATATTTCGGGGCAAAGGCGGTTCACACAGCTGGCTACATTCAAAAAAAATTTTGGTAAGACCAATTCTCAAAGAACTCCCTATGAATTGTGGAGAGAAAAAACCCAACATTTCTTATTTTCACATTTTTGGCTGTGAGTGTTTCATACTTAACACCAAAGATGATCTGGGTAAATTTGATTCTAAATCGGATAAGGGATTCTTCATTGGTTATTCAGAAACATCCAAGGCTTATAGAGTTTACAACTCTCGAACCTTGACAGTGGAAGAATCTATTCATGTTAGATTTAATGATGCTGAAGAGACTGATAGGGAACTATCAGATCTAGAAGATGATTTTGCAGGAATGGAGATGAACCCAACTTCAGAGACTCCAGAGGTCAAGAATGAAGCACCAGCTGAAGGACCCTCTAAAGTACTTGCTGAACAGACTTCCAGTCAACCTGCTAAAACTGATTCTCTTCACAGAGTCAATGTTGAGTCTCAGAATGAGCCTGTATTCCCTTGAAGGCATGAGTGGAGATACATAACTCATCATCCTCGTGAGCAAATCATTGGTGACACTTCAGAAGGAGTAAGAACAGGATCAAGACTTAGAGAAGTCAATAATCTTGTCTTCCTCTCTGAAATTGAGCCAAAGACTATTAAGGAAGCTCTACATGATGAAGGGTGGATCCTAGCCATGCAAGAAGAGCTAAACCAATTTGTCAGGAGTGATGTCTGGACTCTAGTTCCTAAACCCCATGGGAAAATTGTTGAGTCTAAGAATTAATTTAAGTATTTAAATTAGATTTAAGACTCATTAACCTTAGGTTTTAATTATTAACAAATTAGAACATATAAAGACAAGTTCTACTGAGAAAGGTATTGTTTTATGCATGGACAAGCAGAAGAACAATACAGCAAACTATCCGAAGACTAAATCAAGTTGCTGATATTGTATTAACTGAAGAGAAGGAGCATGACTAAGAAAGCTGAAAGTTTTCATGAAGATCACCAATCGGTCAAGAACGCTGAAATCCAACATGCTGAAAGGATCAACCTGCTGAAGATGATGAACATGCTGAAGCAATCCTATTGAAACAGTCAACATGTTGAATCAACAAATGAGAGTCAGAATCAAGTTCATGGAAGACCATCAAGAACAAGAAAGAACAACAAATCAACAATATCAAATCTAGAAGAAGCAATCTGAAGAAGAAAAGTGCTGGAGTAAATCAACTCTCTAAAATGATGTGGCATTTCAAAGTATCTGAAAAAGAAGAAGAAGCCAGTTATGTCATATAACATTCTGAAGATATGAAGACTCTCAACTCTCTGACTACGTGGAAAAATCTCAAACGTAGAGAAGTCTCAACAAAGGCAAAGAGCATTTGATTAACAACTAGAAAAGTGTCTAAATGTCTTATGCCTTCATCCAGAAAGGACGTAGTAGCAAAAGTTATTTTCCTTCTTTCAAGAAGCTCTGTTCGAGAAAGAAAAAGGAGAATAAGGCAGAAACACAAATAGCGTCAGGAATAGGTCAGCGTTGCTGTACACCTACTTTTGTACCTCCACGGCCAATATGCAATCAGAAGTCTGAATCCTTGAAGAAGAAAAGCAGAAATTATCAAGGATGAAAGAGAAGCTCAACGGCTAAATTAATTCATCATCATCCATCCGAAAGCTTCGTACTTCAAAGAAAGATTGAGAGAAGCAAGCCAACCTGTTGAAGATTAAACTACTCTCTCAGGAAATATTCATATGCCAACTTGCTGAAGAAGCAATTTCACTCTCGAAGAAAATATGTGAGTAAAATTGTTGTGTGTGTGTCAGAACGGATAAAACATGTACACACCTATACTGGTCAAGGCTAATGAAAGAGAAGCAGAGCTCCACAACGGTCAAAAAGGAGTAGACTAACAGATATCTATATCCTATCTTATTACATCTGCAAGAAGAAGAATGAAGAAAGATAAAGAAGAAAGAGAAAGAAATAGAAGAAAGAAGAAGACGAAGAAGAGAGAGAGAAATAAACTCGCTGAAGACAATGGAAAACTCTCAGAATTAAATAGCTTATTTGCAGTGTGTCAGAGCCAAGTCATCTGCACACTTAATCTGCTTGAAAAGAAGCAATCGAATGAAAAGCTATTTCACAATGGCTATATGAGCCAAATCATTTCTTCTCAACGGTATTATCAACAACCTTCAACGGCTATATTTTATCAAAACATATAAATAGCCTGAAGCAAGACCTTGAAGCTATTGGAAAAACTTTCAAAGATGCATCTCTAAGGTGTCAACCACAAACAAAAGGGCTGCAATGTATTCTCAAATTAAATTATCTAATCCAAGGCATTTCACTTAGTTCTCAGAAGAGTATGGCCATAGCTTATCAAAGATCATGCCCAGCCAACCTTCTGAAAACTCGGAGATAATTTAGAGCTTAGAAGTATAAACCTATATCTTTGTAATTCCTTGTACTTAGCATTTAACCTTTGTATTCTGAGTAGTACTCAGTAAACCATTAGTACAGGAAATTGTAAGTTTAAGTTTCTAGGAAACTTAAACATGAGCTTAATTGTAAACACTTTAAGTGTAGCTAGAGCCTGGAGAGGCTTGGGAAGAAAGAATACTTGTTTAGAGCCTGCAGAGGCTTGCTAAGAAATAATACTTCTGAAAGCCTGGAGAGACTTAGTGAAAGAAAGAATACTCTTAGAGCCTGGAGAGGCTTGATTGAAAACAATTCTTGTGCAGAGCCTGGAGAGGATTGATAGAAAAGAATACTTGTGTAGAGCCTGGAGAGGCTTGATAGAAAAAAAATACTTGTTTGATCCTGGAGAGGCTTGATTGTAAAAGAATACTTGTGTAGAGCCTGGAGAGGCTTGGTAGAAAAGAATACTGCACTAAGTTTCCTGGAGAGGCAGTTGATAACAAAGAATACTTGTTGAGCCTGGAGAGGCTTTTCTATAAAAGAATACCGTATGAGTTGCCTGGAGAGGCAGTTGAAAACAAAGAGTACTTGTTGTTAAGCCTGGAAAGGCTGGTATAAATAATACTTGTAATCTTGCGGGATTAGTGAAAAATCCAGTGGTGGTTTGCCCTGGGACTGGATGTAGCTCATGGTGTAGTGGGTGAACCACGATAAATTCTTTGTGTGAATTTTTCGTTTCCCTTAACTCTTTTACTTTCTGTCAATATCTGTTTATTACTGACCAAGGAAGGATTTGATTAGTAAACTAACTTTTAACAAATCAATATTTCAAGTAGCAAACAAATTGTTTTGAAAAGACTACTTACTGAACCTACTGAAAGAGGTTTAGCAAGTTCCTCAACAACATGGTTTTCAGCAAGTAAATAGTTTAGTAGGATGATAAAGAAAACATCTTTGAACTAACAGTTTTCATTTCAAAACAAGTTTAAACAAAGTTTTTATAGATAGTTTTCCAGACCTTCTGAAGTGTTCGTAGAACACTTAACTGTTTTATCAAACTCAGCAAGTTTCTGAAAAACAAAGAATCATAGCTTCCGCACTGCTCTGATTATTTAAATTATCTGCCAATGAAGTTCTCCGTGATAACTTGCCAAAACACATTTATTGTCTTTTACGAAAAGGTTTTCATAATTAACTTAAAATTTTAAAACACTATTCAACCCCCTTCTAGTGTTTCCTGTGGTTCTTACAGTTGGTATCAGAGCACACCTTCGGGTTGAGCATCTAACAAATGTTGAAGGAGTAGATCCTCAGAAGATGGAAACCTCATCAAGCTGAAGCTACTCTGAGATAAAGTGGATAGACGAATGAGAAAAGAGTATATTCTCTTAAACTCATTTTTCAAGCTGCCGAAGCATCAATACAGAAGGGCGTGATGAGAAAAGGAAAACACGTTAAATCCAAACTCCATCTGTGGTAACATCTTTCCTATCTCAACCTACATGCATTATCTGATATATATATATATATGTGTGTGTGTGTGTGTGTGTGTGTGTGTGTAAATCCTCTGAAAATTGCATGTAGTCTCTGTTGTATGAGAAATGGACTTGCTGATATATACTTAAACTAAATGTGATTACTTGCTGAAAACCATTTATCAGATTATTTCACTATTTTTTTAAATTGTGTTAAATCTTCCTTGTTTTAAGAAGTTGAAAAGTTTTCAAAACTTAAAAACGCTTTTGTTAAAACTATGACTTGGCTCCAAGTAAGTTAATGGATTATCGAACGTCTCCTCATAGTGGCACAATGCACGTCTCTCCACAACTATTCAGTTCGTGTAACCACCATCATCAATGCCTCAAGCACGCCTATTTATAAGGATTGAAAGAATATCATGAGAACATCATTCAAATCAATCCTCAGAGCAGAACTTCACTCTCTTTAGAGAATATTAAACTTAGAAATTCTAAGCTTTGCAAAAATGGTTGCTGAGTCTGGTACCTCATGTGATTCAAATTTATCAAGGATTAATGAGAAAATCATTCCATCAAGGATGATTTATCTCTCTGAATTCGAGGAAGCGGAATATAAAATCACTAAGTACTTTGATACTGCTGGGTGGACCTCGTTCTTAAATAACACTGTCTCTGCTTAGCATGGAGAAAGTGTTATGGAGTTTTGGAACAATGTTGAAGTTGTCTCCAATCCAGAACACACGGCGATTAACGCAACTGTTATGGGAAAATCAATTTTCGTGGACTACAAGTTGATTGCTAAAGTAATTGGTGTTCCTTCAAGGGGAGAAACCTTCTGTCAAAATTGAGAAGTACAGTTTGGAGGAGGCTATCTGATATTCGATCTGCTGCTGTTTGCTAGAAGATGATTTGACCTAAATAAACACTACCAACTTTAGGAAATCCCCAGAGTCCTCCTTGTTGTTCTTTACTACTGCATACCTCCTAAAGGAAGTAACAATTTTCGTGTGAATCGATTAACAAGGAGGCAGGAGAAAACTCAGAAGGAGCAACTGAAGCTAATAGGCAGAAAAAGAGAGTGCCATTGCTGATGAGGATCTACCTGTTGATATTTCTTAAGACATTCAAAGAGCCTTGTCATTTTTATATAAAACTTTACTTTCAAAATGTATACACTTTTAATAGAATTCATGTTTTAGTTTCTTGAATATCTCGTAAGTGATTTATATATCTTTAATATGTGCCATATAAGTATTTCCTAAACTTGTTGAAACACTCTGAACTCTCTAATAACAAAGTAAAAGAAAATTAAAATGGTAAATCATAACAAGCATAGAAGAATTCATAAAGGTAATCAACAAAGAAACAAAATTAGTCCTGAAGATAAGTTAAGTTAATTCTCAACTGTTACGTCTCTTCAAAGTAAACCCTTCTTTAATAACGTAGTTTGCTCCTTAGGTGGTTCTTGTGTGTCCATAAAAATACTTACATTAATATAATTATATGGCTTCATAATTTCTTTTAAAACTAGCATTTCAAAATATAAAACAAATATAATTTCTGCAGTTTTCTTTAAAACTTAACTGACTAAGAGAAATTAAAAGAAATAACTTGTCACCTAATTGCTTCTGAATGCAGGTTTCCTATAACTATTGGTTCTTCACTTGTCCAGTCATTGATGGACGTTACAACACTTCCAATGACTGTAGTCTACGCCTTTAATGCAATCATAGCCTATCTCTTTTCGTGTGAAACTGTCCAAAATACTCAATCTTCTTGCTTCTCTCTGATCGCCTTAAAGTCTCGAAGTCCTATAAATTCACCAGAGCCCTTAGGGCAAACTCATCTCCTTATAATTTTTTTTTTGGGTATGAGATCTGGATGAAAATTTCTTAGGATACGATGAAGAGGCCGAACGAAATGAAGGAAGCTGCACTGAAACAAGAACTCATTGATATCAATGACGTTTTGGAGGAGATCGATCTCTCATGGATGATGTATGGAATGAGAAGAAGGGTACAAGTTTCATCTCGATACTTGCCCTACAACATTCTAGACATGGAGATCTGGTCGCATCACAAGCGTACTGAAAGGCCACTGGTAAACTCCAGAATATCCAATCTCATGAAGGGCCTCACCTCATCTGTGGCCCTAAAGATAAATGTTAAGGGTGGTGGTCGATATACAGTATGATGCACCTCCACTATTTCTGCTGTTGAAAGAAGATTGCGTGTGATGGCACGGAAAAGGAACAGTTAAAGGCTCAAGAAGGCTGGCTAAGTCTACAGAGGAAACTGTTGGGAAGGATATGCCAAAGACGAAGCCAGAGGAAACCAGAAGCTTATGTTGACATATGTACATTTGTATATATTTTCAAAAGATTTTCTAATAAAAAGTTCTTTATACTTGCTTGTGTTTGTTTGTTTGTTTGTTCATACCTGTGTTTATGTTCATAAAATTTCTCTGAAGTTTGTTCATCTTCGTAATATTCATCTTAAAATTTGTATATAACTGTTAAAAATTTTCTATCCTTTTTAAGATTTTCAGAATACACCTGAAGTTGATGTCTTCCTTGGGCATTTAAAAGATTCATTAAAATTTGTTCATATTATTAATCTGTTTAAATTTTTAGCCGGTATAAAACTCTGTTAAAAAATTGCTTCAAATCTTCTCATCAACAATCCTTTTTAAATAATGACAAAAGGGGGAGAAATATATAACTAACAAAATACAACAAGTGGAGAGAAGAAAAGAATCTAAGGAACAAAGAATATAATCTGAAGTTAAGAGGTTCAAAGATAAAAAGTTATCTAAAAGTTAAGAGATTCAAAAGATAAAAAGTGATCACAAAAGAAAGATAAAAGCTTATAAATACAAATCAAGAAGCAGTATCTATTAAAGAAAAAGAGCATAACAAGCGGTATTAATAAAAGATATAACAAGCGGTATTAATAGAAGATAAAAATATCTCAGGGGGAGTTAACACAACCTTTAGAATCTAAAGATTAATGTTTTTCTCAGGGGGAGTAATATAGATAGGGGGTGTTATCTAAGTCTAAATAGATAATAGAATTATACTTCATACTTTTCTTTATATATTTTGTTAGTTATATATCTAATTTGTCATCATTAAAAAGGGGGAGAATGTTGAGTCTCAGAATTAATTTAAGTATTTAAATTAGATTTAAGACTCATTATCTTTAGGTTTTAATGATTAACAAATTAGATCATATAAAGACAGGTTCTACAGAGAAAGGTATTGTTTTGTGCATTGTGTTTCAGGTAACAGGATGAAGCATCCGTCTGAAGACAAGAAGCAGGCAAAAGACAGGAAGAGGAAATCCCAAGAAAGACGAAGCAACTTGCTGAAAAAAGGAATCTGCTGAAAGAGGACAACATACAAGGAAAAGAGAAGAGCATTGGAGAAACTCTCTGAAGATAACCAACCAGCTGACAAGAAAAGAAAGACTAGAAGAAGAGAACTAGAAGACTTGGAAGTAGAAGAAGAAAGAATCAACGAGCTACAAGAAGAATAATATAGAATCTAATAAAAGAAATAGAAGAAAGAAGAAGCAATAGACTAAGAAGAAGAACATCACAACAACTATCTGAAAGGTCAAACTATTTGGAAGACATCAAGGAAGACTAAGAAGATCACAAGGAAGAAGCATTAAGCCAAGAAGAAGTACAACACAGCAGAAACTATCCAAAGAAGATCAAAGAAGAAACAATCTGAAGAATAGATGAAGCATTGGATGAAGAAGCTGAAGAAGAAGAAAAAGGACAAGCAGAAGAACAATACAACAAACTATCCGAAGACTAAATCAAGTTGCTGGTATTGTATTAACTGAAGAGAAGGAGAACGACTAAGAAAGCTGAAAGTTTTCATGAAGATCACCAATCAGTCAAGAACGATGAAATCCAACATGCTGAAAGGATCAACCTGCTGAAGATGATGAACATGCTAAAGCAATCCTATTGAAACAGTCAACATGCTGAATCAACAAATGAGAGTCAGAATCAAGTTCATGGAAGACCATCAAGAACAAGAAAGAACAACAAAGCAACAATATCAAATCTAGAAGAAGCAATGTGAAGAAGAAAAGTGCTGGAGTAAATCAACTCTCTGAAATGACGTGGCATTTCAAAGTATATGAAGAAGAAGAAGAAACCAGTTATGTCATATAACATTCTGAAGATATGAAGACTCTCAACTCTCTGACTACGTGGACAAATCTCAAACATCGAGAAAGTCTAAACAAAGGCAAAGACCATTTGATTAACAACTAGAAAAGTGTCTAAAAGTCTTATGCCTTCATCCAGAAAGGAAGTAGTAGCAAAAGCTATTTTCCTTATTTCAAGAAGCTCTGTTCGAGAAAGAAAAAGGAGAATAAGGCAGAAACGCAAATAGCGTGAAGAATAGGTCAGCATTGTTGTATACCTACTTCTGCACCTCCACTGCAATACGCAAACAAATTGTTTTGAAAAGAGTACTTATTGAACCTACTGAAAGAGGTTCAGCAAGTTCCTCAACAACATGGTTTTCAGCAAGTAAATAGTTTAGTAGGATAATAAAGAAAACATCTTTGAACTAACAGTTTTCATTTCAAAACAAGTTTAAACAAAGTTTTTAAAGAAAGTTTTCCAAACCTTCTGAAGTGTTCGTAGAACACTTAACTATTTTACCAAACTCAGCAAGTTTCTGAAAAACAAAGGTTCATAGCTTCCGCACAGCTCTGATAATTTAAATTATCTGCCAATGAAGTTTTTCATGATAACTTTCCAAAACGCATTTATTGTCTTTTACGAAAAAGGTTTTCATAAATTAACTTAAAATTTTAAAACACTATTCAACCCCCTCTTCTAGTGTTTCATGTGGTTCTTACAAAAACTACTATAGGAACCAAACGGGTGTTTAGAAACAAACTCTCTGAAGATGGTCAGGTGGTCAAAAACAAGCCAAGATTGGTTGCGCACAAGGTTACAATCAGCAAAAAGGTATTGACTTTACTGAAACTTTTGCTCCAGTAGCAAGGCTTGAAGCAATTAGGATTTTTCTTTCCTATGCAGCCAATAATGGCATCAAACTATATCAAATGGATGTAACGAGTGCATTCCTAAATGGATTCATTGAGGAAGAGGTATTTGTTAGACAACCCCTGGTTTTGAAGATCTGACTTTTCCTGAGCATGTTTTTAAACTAAAAAAGGCTTTGTATGGTTCAAAGAAGCTCCCAGAGCTTAGTATGACAGATTGAGCAATTTTCTACTCAAATGGTTTTGAGAGAGGAAAAGTTGATACAACTCCTTTCAGAAAAATGTCTAACAAAGACCTAATTCTAGTCCAGATATATGTTGATGACATTATTTTTGGATCAACAAATTCCTCCCTGTGTACAGAGTTTTCAAGGCTTATGCAATCTGAATTTGAAATGAGTTTAATGGGTGAACTCAAATTTTTCTTAGGACTTCAAATTAAGAAAGATTCTGATTGTATATGAATCCATCAGGAGAAATATACAAAAGAAATGCTTAAGAAGTTCAACATGCATGATTGCAAACCTATGTCAACTCCTATGCACCCTTCAGCAATCTTAAGTAAAGATGAAGGAGAAGAATGTGTTGACCCAACCATGTATAGAGGCATGATTGGATCCCTGTTGTATCTTACAGCAAGTAGGCCTGACATTATGTTCAGTGTATGATTGTGTGCAAGATTTCAATCAGATCCAAGGATAACTCATTACAAGGCTGTTAAAAGAATTTTTAGATATCTCAATGGTATTACTAATCTTGGTCTATGCTATAAGAAGAGTAAGGACTGCAGATTACTAGGTTACTGTGATGTTGATTTTGCTGGAGATAGAGTTGAAAGAAAATCAACAAGTGGAGGATGGCACTTCATTGGAGAAAATATGAAAAGTTGGGCTAGCAAAAGGCAAAGTACAATAGCCCTCTCAATTGCTGAAGCTAAGTACATTGTTGTTGCATGCTGTTGTTCATAACTGCTGTGGGTAAAATATCAACTTGAAGATTTTAACATCCCTGTTAAATCTATTCCTGTGTTTTGTGATAATACAAGTGCCATAAATCTTTCTAAAAATCCCATTCAGCATTCTAGAGCTAAGCATATAGAAATCAAACATCATTTCATTAGAGACTATGTTCAGAAAGGTGTTTTTGATATACAATTCATTGACACAGAGCATCAGTGGGCTGATATATTCACAAACCTCTTGCTGAAGATAGGTTTAAGTTCATTAGAGATAATCTGCACATTCTTGCATTATCTGAAAACTGAACTTGCTGTTATATACTTAACCTGTTGAACTTAACTGGTTTGCTGCATTACTAATATGCTCTTTCAACAACTTCTTTACCCTGAATATTCTTGCTCTATTGCTTAATTATCACTTCAACATGCTCTGGGCACCCTTTTGATTGATGACAAAAGGGGGAGTAATATTAACTAACAAAATCTGAAGTTTAAGCTCATTTCAGAGAAGATATCTCTTATTCAGGGGGAGCAAAGCAAAACAAGTTTTTTGTTTAAAAGTTCGTATAGAAGAAGGAGAAACTAATTCCTATTCAAGTATCTAAGATAGGGGGAGAATTTCTAAACTTATCTCTTTTTTATTTTCCCTTCAAATATTTGATAGTTTAAACAAATTTGTCATCATTAAAAAGGGGGAGAATGTTGAGTCTCAAAATATTATTAAATGATTAATAATGTTTAAGTCTCATAACCCTGAGTTTTAATGAGTAACAAATTTGGTTAAATTCCCTAAAAGAGAAGGAACAGTTTTCTGCTGCAGGTAGTTTCTGTGTTTCAGAAAGTGTCTGATACAGCAACCCTATGAAATGATGCAACCCTCTAATGTGGTGCAACCTACTGAAGTAAAGGAACCTGCTGAGTGATCAAGACCTACTAAAGCCAGAGAACCTTCTGAAGATGAGAGACATCGTACTAATTCTTGTATCTTTTTGGAAAAGAGCTTCTCTGCTAATTCCCTTTGAAGACTCAAGTCAACCGTAGCCTTTCTCAGCTGCTTGTGCTTCTTCTTCTTTCTGGAAAGACAGGACAATTGCTTTTTGGAATAATTCAAATCTCAAGTCACCAAAAAGACAATGATTGTTGTAGAAGTACAATGTGCTCAGAAAAGTAGAGTCTGCGCTACTGACACCTACTATCTGCTGCAACTTGCTACTGTAAGCTACCAAGGCTATGTGTCTCAACGGAAGCATTTGCATTTAATGCTATTTCTAAACGGGAATCATATGAAGTTCAACGGATTTCTTTTCCAACCCTATATATACCATTCTGAAGAAAGACAGAATCAACCAACTTGCTGAAGCGCTGCTAAAACTCTCTGAGAGATATTCATTTGTTTCATTTGTACAACAATTTCTTATTCTGAGTTATACTCAGTTATTTGTACATCTTACCCTGTTTGTGCTTTAAACTTGTGTAGTTTAAAAGCTTAAGCATTTCCTTTTTACACACTGTTTGTGGTTGAGCTTGAAGAGGCTTGTTGTTTTAAACAATACTTGGGTTTGAGCCTGGAGAGACTTGTCTGTAAAATAATACTTGGGTTTTGGCCTGAAGAGGCTGTGGATAAAAGAATGCTTGTAACTGTGATCAGTTAGTGGAAAATCCTTTGCTGGTTTGGCATTGGGACTAGACGTAGCTCACGGTGGATGTGAGTGAACCAGGATAAATTCTTGGCTAAGTCTTCTCTACCCTTATCTCATTATATCTGTTATTTAAGCTAACAGGAGGGTTCTGAATAATCTGTTTTATAAGCTCGAACTTTAAAACAATCTCAAACGCTTTATAAAACAAGTTTATACAACTGTCTTCTGGACCTGCTGAAGCACTTCAGTAAGTCCCTGAAAAGCCCAGTTTCAGCAAGTTGCTCAAAACTTTTGTTAAACACTTGCTTGTGAAAAGGTTTTCATAAAATCTATTTGAAATTATAAAACACTATTCACCCCCCCCCCTCTAGTGTTTCCTTTGGTTTCTACAAGTAGCAGTGAGATTTTTGCAGCGTATTGGTGATAAAACGTTCTTCTCTCTTTTTTTACTTTGTCGTTCTTCATGAAGCTTTATATAGGAGTTAAGCTTGAGTCCGTTGAAGATTGATAAACCCACCGTTGTGAAAAAACATTAAATGTTGTTGAGACCGGTTTGAGACAATCTTCTGAAAGCTTCTGACTTTGTGTGTTGCAGGTGTGCAGTCTTTGACACAGTTCTGACACTTGCAGGTACTATGTTACAGCAGTTTCCCTTTCTGGTAAAATGATTTGAAATGCATTAAAAGGGGTTTTTGTAACATTCCTTAATTGAATCAAACTTGCAGAAGATGTATATGATGCATTAAAGTCTTGAGCAGAGAGCCTTCTGACTTTGGTCAAATGCCACGTAGAGAGTCTTCAATAGATCTTCTTGATTCAGATAACACATCTCTTTCAGAGGGTTGAATACTTTCAGCAAGTTCTCATCCTTCATAAGGTCGCACCATTTCAGAGAGTTGCTCCTTCAAAGAGTTGGTGAAACACATGAAATACCCTTAAGAGAATTTGTACTTTTATCAGCATACTTTTAACCAAATTTGTTACTCATTAAAACATAGGATTTGTGAGACTTAAACATTATTAATCTCTTAATAATATTTTGAGACTCAACATTCTCAAGATCATTCCTTCTATTAAAAGAAATAGGTAAAGTCATATATCAGACTAAATCTGATAGACATCCACAATATCTTAATTATTCATAAAAAATATAATCATATTATCTTTATGTGAGATAAAATAGTAATATAAAAAATTAAATATAATAATTATGTTGTGATTTTAAAGGATTAAGTTGCTAACAAAAATTCTTTACAAATTATTGTAGAAAGATGTTAATATTTAAAATACCGATTAAAAGTTTTACAAACCAAACTCGTTTTACCCTAATTATTCGATATTCACTCTTTTTTTTCTAATCGTTTCTCTTAAAGGAAACCAAACAACAAATAATTTTGTTGGAAACCAAAATGGTTTTCTGTTTAATTTTTAAAACTTTGAATGCATTTAAATTTTATAAAATTAAAATTCAAAAAGTAATTTAATAAAGGACATAGTCACATAGATTGTAAAGAAATAAAAAAACTTTAGATTTTGGTCACATGATAGTTTCATTAGCTATTTAATAAAAAATTAACAAAAGATATTATTAGAATTATAATTAAAATTTAATAATTAATTAAGAGGACTTTAAAATTTATACTATTGATTTTTTTTTGTCCAGTTTAAGGTGGTCGTATGTTTTCAATTTTTTATTTTTAAAAAAAATTCAAATAAATCTTTACAACTCAAAATTAAAATTTAAAAATAACTTGTGGCTTTTAAAACTTTAATTTTGAAAAGGTTTTGGAAACCTTTCAAATTTTTATTTTAAGTTGTAAAAATTAATCGAAAATTTTTTAAAATTAAAAAATAAAAAACGCAATTACCTTTTTTTTTGGTCGAAGAAAACGCAATTACCTTAAATAGACTTTTATCTTGTGTTTGGATGGAGAATTTTAGAATTCTCAAAATTATAATAGACAATGTTGAGTGAATTGTTAAAATGGGAGGAATTGATAATGACAATCTAAAAGTTTGAACATAAAAGAGAAATGTTGAAATTCTCTCTCAATATTTGTCGTTTGAAATTCCCCTATTTGTCATTTGGAATTCTTTCTTATACTATTTTAACATATGAATTCTAGTAATTTTAAATTTCTCTACCCAAACACAAGGTTAATCTCTTTTTTTTTGGGTCAAAGCCCAAAGGCCCTTAATCTAAACTACAATTTATAAACGTCTCAAAACTTGGGGCGGTAAGTGTGCATGTATAGGTCCACAAAATAGAAGCAGACACACTTTGAAAAGCCCAAATTCCCAACTTACATGTTTTTGTACAAGTCTAATAGGTTGACAAAAAAAAGAGTCTAAAAGAAGCAGCTCTTTAGAAAAGATCCATTATTTAACGGAATGGGACTTTGTCTGAAGCAGGTGGGCTGGTTACATACAAGCTGAGACTGAGAATTTTCCTTTCAACATGGGGCCATTACTTTTCCCACCGAGTTTTTTACTATTACCACCCCCCATTTTTTTGAAAAATTGTAAAACCTAAAACTACCCTTTAGTTAATTGGTTTGCGGACAAGGCTGTCCGAGAACTATTCCCGGACAACCTTGTCCGTAAACCATTTTTTTAAGTAGTTTTAAAGACACAATTGTGTGGGAACTATTCCCGAACAATCCGTAAAAAAAAATAACTTACGGACAAGGTTGTCCGGGATGGTTCCTAGACAATCTTGTCCGTATATTCTCTCAATTAATTGATATAGGGGGGAGGGAAGGGGGGGAGGGAAGGGGGAGGGAAGGGGTAAAGCCTTAAGGGGGAAGGGGATCTGTGGGGGTTTAGGGGAGGGATACTCTTAACCGAAAAATTGTTGGGGTGTGAATAGCAAAAAATGCAGGGTGGGAAAAGTAAGCACCTCAACATGGTTCTGCAAGTGTTGATGACCCAAAACGGTGTGATGATCAATGGAACAATAAAGGTCGGTTTGGTTCAAACGAAGGGAGGGGAGGGAAGGGATTTTTATGAAGGGGAAGGGATGGGAGGGGAGGTGATACTTTATCTTATTTGGTTCGAGGAGAGGAGGTGAGGGAAGGGGAAACATTTGTTGTTTGGTTCACAAGGGGAGGGGAGGGGAAATAAAACTAATTTACTTTCATATCCTTTGACTTTTATAACATTCAATTTTATTTAATATGAGAAGAGGAATATTTAAGTAATTTTGATTGTTTTATTTTAAACCTCATTCTCTCCCCTCCAAATCCCCCCACTTTTGGAGGGGAGGCAAAATGATATCAGCAGGGATTTTGGTCCCCTCTGCTCACCTCCCCTCCTAAAAAAATTGAATCAAACACAACAATTCTCTTAAAATTCCCCCCTCCCCTCCCCTCCCCTCCCCTCCCCTCCAACCAAACAATACCTAAGAGTTTACTGGTGACTCACCTTGGGCTTTGATTGACCCAAACATTACATACTGGAGTATCTAATTAGGAATTTCGACACAAAGGAATATCTAATTAGATATGTAATAAAAAATATGTTTTTTTAAAAAAATTATTAGATTCAAAATTCCCGAACAAAATATTAAAAAATTATCTCATAATATCATTTTTAAAAATTAATCCAAAGTAACTCTTATGACCTATTTTCATACATAAAATAACACAATCCAATAAAAAAAATGACATTCCGAAGTAACCAATTTTTTCTCACACACAATCCAAATCCAACAATGATTTGTACAAAACAGCAGGTCACACAAGTGTCTTGCAGGTGGAGCTGACTGGGTCCCACATCGCCGGCAGCAAGAATTTCCGGCCACGCACACCTACCGCATTGTAGCTAGCACCCGTCGTCTTGTCCACCAATACGTTACCCGCATAACCCGGATACGCACCTTTCCCGAAAATCCCGGTGCACGCCGACACCGCCTCCAACGGCGCACTTGCCGGCCCCTGGTAATAACCGTCATCAAACGGATTCGTAACTGCCCCCGCCAGAACCGTCGCCAAGTTTATCACCATCCCGTCCACTCCTACGTCGCCGTTTGGTGAAACTAACGGCTTCGTTTGGGGGCCATACACGGGTTGGTGAAAAGGCCAAGCACACTGACCCGGACACTGCTTAACAGGGTTACCGACCCAAGAATACGCAACCCTCTTCCCTCCAAACCGACCCGACCCGTGGGTCCCGCATTGGTTTATGCAGAAGTCCTCTACTGCCACGTCAGCAGATGTGAGGATGACGTGGATCGCGTGACCTTTTGGTGCGGCGGGTTTTTTGTTGATTTTAGACGCGAGCTGGAGGAGGTGGTGCGTTTTGAGTGATTTCCCGAGGGAGTAACGGTTGTCGAGGATTTGGTTCCCTACGACGAGGGTGCATGGGCCTCCCCTGTAGCTCTCGGTGGTTTTCCACCAGGAGAAAACGGAAGGGGAGTTTGTGCGACTCGTGGAGCTAAGTGATTGGATGAAATCGAGGATTATGGAGCGTTGTGTTGGAGTGAAGGTACCGTACCATAGGAGATGAACGGTGATATTGCCTTTAAGGAGTGGACCGTTATGGTACTTGAGAACAAGTGGTTGTTGCTTTACCAAAGCTAGCATGCGGTTAGGGGAACGAGAAGTGGCTTCGGAAGTGTTTGGTTGACCAGATAATAATAAAAGGAAGAGGAGAAAGGGAAAAGAGTTGGCTAATGCAAGAGCCATTACTTAGTGAGTGTAGGAAGTGGTGACAGCTGAGTGCTATATAGAGATTTGAGAGAGGACTGTTTTATTTTTTGTGTGAGCATTTGCCTTTATATAGTGATGGTGTGAGTAAGGTTGAGATTTTGGAGATGGTTGATTAATGTTAATTAATGCGAACCGCGTAGTTTTAATTAACAATAAAAGGGGAGCTTCCGGTCTTGGTCTGCAATATATACACAGTTCTTCCTACGTGCAAGGTTGTTTTCAAGTTGTAATTTTTATTCTGGTGTACGTTTTTCTAGTTGTAATGCGATAGGTTTGATCAATTAATTACTTCCTCCTCCAGGCCTTTTTATAAGGCATTTAAGTTTTTGTGGACTTTTTATAAGGCACTTTATAATTTTAAGAAAGCATTTATTATCATTTTTCTTATTTATCCTTAATAACTTTAATGTATTTATAATTGTCAAATATAGTAATGGAGTTAGTTAATGATATTTAAATAAGGGTAAGACTAGAAAGTTAAAGTATTTTTTAAAACTCCAATAAAACTAACCAACTTTAATCTTTTTCATTGGTATGTGTAATTCGGTTAATAGTACCTTATAAAAAGGATAGGAGGGAATAATTAATTACTCTCTTCATTTTATATTGATAGTCGTTTTAGGAAAATAAATTTTTTTCATAATATGAGTCGTTCTCTAGTTTCTATGTGAGTATTAATGTTAATTTTCCATTTTTACCCTCCCACTTTTATGGGGAAAAAAACTTAAAAAACTGTGCACCACACTACTCATTAATATATTTAGGTAAAATGAAAAAAGTGTTGTAGTAAATTAATAAGGGTAATTTAGTAAGATTACTATGTCTTTTAAGTCATTTATTATTGTTCTTAATTTGTGTGTATAAACCTTAAACGACTGTCAAAATGGAATGGAGGGGGTGATTAATTAATGGATAGAGATATAATGAGAGGTAGGCGTTTCCTAGGAATGAAATTCTGGACGGGTGCTTGCTGGCAGTCTGGCACGATGTATCGCTCTCATCCTCCGTTGTTACATTAATTAGTGGCATGCTGTCATGAAAATGAGAAGAGATGAGATTTACTATTTTTTTAACCAAAAATAATTATAAACCTTTTTAAAAAAAATCAATTGCATAAAAAAGTTACTTGTATTTATTTCCATGTATATTATTTTCTTTTAATATCTTTTACTAAAACTACTCTATGCGTTTAAAATTGAAAGTAGTCTAATTATGCGTAAATTGCTAATTAACTATAGTAGCTTGAAAGACTCATTATTTAGTTGCTAAGGAAATAATGGAAACTCTAAACAGATAAAGGCGATTATCAATATTAATAAATACAGACAGGTCAATTCTAGGTCTGTGACTCTGTTATAACTATCTAAGCTAAACGAAGGGAAAAAGTTGAGAATTAATAAACTCTTGTTGATTTAATTGCTTTGACAAGGCATATGGTACCCAACTAGTCGGCCTCAGATCGAGTAACGTACGCGTGCTTTACTACAATTATGAAAAACCCACACAAAAAATTAAATTGGTATATAGAGGAAGAAAAATGAAATAGCCCCATTATGAAACTGGCAACGCGGATTAATAAATTACCATTCATTACCCTTCACCGCAACCTGCTGGTACAGATTGTTTAATTTGTTTGGATTTCAAACTTTATTAAAGACTCGCTTTAATTCCTTCTAGAGGCATAGCCTAGCAATTGTGTGTGCATTAAAAATTTAAAAATACCGTACTGAAGTGGTACACGATTTTACACTACGAAAATTTCACTACAGATGTGAACTAGTTTTAGGAAGCACATAACATTACCACATTAAATAAAAATTTGCATTTATAAATGTGCCTTTTAACTTTCGTTAAATATAAAATCCAATATGGAATTATCATTATGGATCTTTCTAATTGGAACACTTGAAATGTTTTACTCATTATTAATTACCACCCATACATATTTAGTTTACCTCTTTGGTAATTTGCAGGTTGTGCTACCACATTTCCCCAAAAAGGAAAAACCAACCCGCTGATTTGTTATTTTGTTAACGAAATAATGATAACTCATTAAAAACCAATGAACAATAGTAGTAGTTGGTACATACATGATGGATCACACAATGTGGGTGGGTTTTGTTACATGCTAGGCTTTTGTTTTCTAGGGTTGGAAAGATGAGAATGTGAGACAACAAAACCAGAAAAGGTTGGAAATGTATGGGGCATAGAGGTGCACGTACGCTTTGATGGACAAAAGACGGTTCCCTAAGTGCTTATCGTCACTGTTTGTGATTGACGATAAATATGATCTAGAACCATATGGATGCCAGGCACTAATTCATGGGTGGAGATATGTGGGTACATCATCGTCCAAATTCCGTTGGTTACTGTTCGTGGAGGATTCACTGAACAGTACTGCCAATGCCAATGGGTAGCGCATGGTGTAGAGATGGTTCTGCTGTGAGCATTTACATGAATAATGTATTGTGGTCCCAGGGCTGGCCCAACACACAAGCTGCCAAAGCATTCGCTTAAGGCTCCCAAAAATAAAACTCACTTATAGGTCCCAAAAAAATATTTATTATTAATATTTATAAAAATAAAAAATAAATAATATTACATTATTAACGGCAACGGAATAATTTTCTTGAAAAAATGCCTCATTTTATCAGGATTTTCTCTCTCCTTATAAATATTAATTATATTTTAAATAAATTATAATTATGATAATAGATTCTATCTCCAATTAATAGTGATTTGTTCCATCAATCAGCTATTATTTCTCTCTCCGTGACTTTTCCCCTACTAATATAGTTATTCCCTAATCTATTCTCTCGGACTCTGTCTCACTCTCTAATCTCCATTGTACCGATTGAACAAGACTCAATTTTTTTATCTGGCGGTCACTCTTTTCTCCCACGGTGACAGTGTCTATGACTTGTGGCTAACAATTAACACCCATCAATTTGCGTCAGTAGTATCATTTTCCTTAATCAATAAAACAACAACCACCGAGCCACGTTAACAAAAGACTAAAAAAATAAACTTTAAATAAAAATATAATATTTTAATCAATATTTTTATTAATTAAAAAAGGCCTCATTATAAAGTTCGCTTTAGGCCTAGAAATATGTTGGGCTTGCCCTGTGTGTTCCCCTGGCTATTGGATGGTGTTGACTGAAGTGAGGGATATATTGCATCGGGACAATTATTTAAAATTTTAAATTCATGATACAAATCATTATCCATGATATATAGGCCACAAAAAAAATCTTATAACGGCTAACTCGTTTTTATTTTAATTTCTAATATTTGGAAATAGGTTATTTGTCAAGATATTTAAAGCTTAATTGAGTTAATATTAAGCCTAAAATCAGAAGAAAGAAATTTATTAAGAGATCAGAATTGATGACTTCTTTGTGTTTTAGATTATTGGGAAATGCTAATGAGTGCCCTTAGGCCTAAGATCATCTCCAACAGGAGTTGCTTAGAAGAGTTGTTTAACATAAAAATTAATATTAAAATGTGGGTCCCACAAGTTAAGTTGCTTAAAAATGGGACCCACATTAAAATAATAATTTTAAAGTTAAGCAACTCATATAAAGTAACTCTCATTGGAGTTGCTCTTAGGGCACTAGTTAAAGAATTAAAAAATATAAAATTTTTATTGCAGTATAGCATTCAATGTTAGATATGCAATCAATATATACCATGATTTCTAATTAAAACATTCTATTTATGAATCATTACTAAGTGCCCTAAAAGGGATTCGTTAGCAGAACCCTTTTATATTTTGGGTCCTGAGTGCTAATGATTAAGGATTTATGAATAGAAATTTTTTATTATAAATCACAGTATTGATTACATCTGTAACATTAAATGCTGAACAATCTAGTCACAATATTGAGTTTTTTTATGTAAATTGAGGATGGTTATCATATATCTTGAAACCATAATTTCTACCCAAATCAAAACTACTTGAATCAGATCGAAGTCACCTATATAAGATGTTTTTATGCATAATGTTGATTGTTCCATTTCAACTAATTACAGGGTTCTTCCATAATTAAAGTTAAAAGTATATCCTGTTAGTAATTTATGTAGCTTGCTGATATCTGGGTTGTGCTTGTTCTTTGGAAGTGTAAGGCGCATGATTGTTTAGCTACGTGTGCCATTGACAGTGCTGTTGGTAAGTGCAGACCTTTTACGTAATGGCTAGTGGGGTTGGCAATTTAAGCCGGTACATAGAAACCAAAGAGAAGGTCGGAAAGGTATGCACTTAAATAATTACTCAAATGAATTATGGTCAGTGGATAACGAACGAAATGTGAGACACTGTTAGCGAGCTGGGGCCTGGGGTACCACCATTCAAGTATGGTGCCTCGGTTAATCCAACACCATTTGGGAGCTGGATGATGGGTTTGTGTGCCTAGGCTTTGTGTATGGGATATATTGTGTGGTCCAAGCACAACCGACCCTGTTGAATTTGTTGACCTTCATATGTACCCTCGCGGATGTGGATCCCTTTTGTTTTTGTGGAAAAAAAATGTAATGTAAATTAAAGAAATTAAAGGATTTTGTCGTGTAACTCTTTTTAGTTATATCTCTCTTTATAAATAATTAATACTTATAAAGATCATATCAAAATTTATAAATATTTTTAAATATAGAGAAAAAAAGTTTATATTAAGTTATAATACCATTAATTAAACATACTCTTAACGATAGATAATTAATCTTAACTGTGACTAATTATCGGAACAAGTTATATCCCTCATAAAAATATGAAACCTTAACGTCAAATGATTCACACCCTGAAAAGAGCTTTAATATTTCAAGTTAATTAATATATAGTATCTATTTTTTGGGCCACTTTATTGAATATAATAATTTCACTAAAACTCTTTCTTTTTTAAATAAATCAGGTCTGCAGCACTCTTTTTGAATGAATCTTAATATCATTTAATTAGATCATATGTTAGCTCAAATATAAAATAAGTTGATTTCAATATTTATTAATCAATGTATCATAAGAAGAATTTAACTAAAATAATAACTATTTTAGAAGTCAAAGTGGCCCAATGTAAAAAGAAATAGAAGAAGAATCTATAGGAGGAAAAATATGTTAGAGATAATTAAAATAATTCCATAGACGTGGAGTCAAACAATTTTTAAAAAGATTTGGTTGCTAATATGGGAAGGTGTAATGTATATAAGGAGTACAAGTTTTGAATACTTTAATCAACCTTTACTATATAATCACTAAAATTATCTGGTTTAATACTACAGTTAGATGTGTTTGGTAAAACTAATTAATAAGTTAGCTGATAGCTGATAAGTTAGTTTATAGCTAATAAAGTAGTTATTAGTTTATAAGTTCTTAATTTATAAGTTCCGAAATTATAAGCTAACTTATTGAATTAAAAATGTTTGGTAAAACTACTTGATAATTTAGATAATAAATATAAAATAACATAAAAGACGTATAAATAAGACAAATAAAAAAGTGTATTAAAATATAAGAAATAAAAGTGGGAGAAAAATATATAAACTAGAAGCTTTGAGGAGTGTTAAAGTTGATACCCCAATTTTGGGGTATGGGAGGAGTGTGAAAGAGAAAAAAAAAAGTAAATGAAGAGAGAAAATAAAACAAGTGATGATATGATAATAAGAAAACAAACAACAATGAGGCATAAAAGAACATGTAAAAATTGGAGTGTGAAATAATTATAACTTATTTATAAATTGTCATCTAATGCTCCATTTAACGTGATTGTCAATTTTTAGTTTTTAACTTTCAAATTTTTTCTTCAAACAAAACATATTCAAATAAAATAATTACAAGTTTTATTTTAAACTTGTTTTTCTTTCAAAACTACCAAAGATTTTTTTTTTATTTTTAGTTTTAAGTTCTAAAATTCTTGATTTTAACTTTTAAAAAACCAACAACTAAGAATTGGTAATTGACCAACTCAAACGGGGCTTAACAAATTAATTTTTTACCCATAACAATGTAAATTTGTCAAAGAAAACTAATATATGAAGATAAAATCAAAATAAAAAATGTGTTATATATTATATAGAAGGAAACCTTTTAACTCTCAAGAAAGAAAGAAAAACCCTTAAACAATAATTTAAAATTTTTAGAAATTTACTTTTATTTTTACAGTGATTTTTAACTACAGATCAGATCATTCTAAATTTTATAGCAGAAATTATTCGAGATCAACATTATAACAAATAATAGTAATGTTTCAATAGCAGAAAATGCTTCAATAGTAAGAAAACTAAGAGAAACCAGACTAGACCGCTCAATCTGACGAGATCGAGAAAAGTAATTAGATTGACTGGTCTATTACGTTTTTGGTTTCAATGGTAAGTTCTAGTTCAATATTGTGATACATATAGTTCACAAACAATGAGAAATTTCCGTTTACATTAAGTCTCGACCAGGTATGTCATGTGTGCACCATTTGCGCATTGCTAGAATAGATGAAGATGGGTGCGACCGAGATTAAAGAAGGAAAAGAGCATCAACTTAATTTCATAATTATATATTTTTATTTATAAGATTATAACAAAATGAATGAATGAATAAATCAAAGAATCTGCCGTTTCCTAACAGCTAAACAGGTTGAGAATGTTGACTCGTAGAATGCAAGGCGCACTCATTCGTTCGCGTCTATACTTCATAGTACTCTCTATACCAGCGTAGAACAAGCTGAAGTTTTAGGGTCAACGAGAGCTGGCAGCACATACTTCCTTCCATTGACGCCGTTAGCATTGTAGCTGGCGCCAGTTGTTGGGTCCACCAAGAGGTCCCCAGCGTAGCCAGGGTAAGCCCCTTTCCCATACACCCCAGTGCACGCCGATGCAGCCTCCAGAGGTGCCTCTTTGGGTCCTTGGAAGTAGCCATTCCCGAATGGGTTAGTAGCAGTGCCAGCCAAGAGACTAGCCACGTTGATAACCATGCCGTCTAGACCCACATCGTTGTTAGGGGCAACCAAGGGTGGGTTCTGGGGACCGTAAATGGGCTGGTGGAATGGCCACGCGCACTGGCCAGGGCACTGAGACTCAGAGTTACCCACCCAAATGTACGCGAACTTGTACCTCTTCCCATTCACGCGAGCTCCCAGAGAGGAACCGTGGGTCCCACACCTGCTGGAGCAGAAACCGTCGACTGCCACGTCAGCAGCCGTGAGAACAACGTTGATGGCGTTTTTCTGAGCTCCCTTGGATGCGAGCTTAATGATTTGGTTATTTGTGAGTGATTTTCCCAATGAGTAGTTCTCGTCCAGGATTTGGGCACCAAGCGAGAGAGCGAGCTTTGGTGACTTGTTGTTGTAGTATTTCTCGGTGGCCTTCCACCACGTGCCGACGGATGGTTGTGGTGTTGTGGTTTTTTTGGGAGAGGAGAGGGAGGTGATGAAGTCTGCGATGATGGCTCGCTGGGATGGCTTGAATTTGCCGTACCAGATGAGGTTGACTGAGATTTACCTGTGAGGAGAGGGCCTTTGTGGTATTGGAACTTTAGCTGCTGGTCTGACTCGGCGAGTCTCCTGGCTGAGCTCAAATGAAGGAGGGAAATAGTGAGAAAAAGGCTGAACAGAACACTTGAGGATATAAGAGAGGCCATTTGTACGTGTTTTGTGTTCAGAGAATAACGGAAAAAGATAGTATATTGGAAGAAGGGAGGTGTTGTAAGATTGTAAGTTGAAGTGATGGAGAAGATGTGGTGGTTAGGTATATATAGTGGGAGGGGATGGGGATATATAGTAGTAGAAGGGAAGGTGGAGGGAACAAGAGCTAAGTGAAGAGAGAGGGCGTAGTGGGGAAGTCAAATTATGGGGATGGTGAATGGAGTGAGGCTAGCTAGGTAACTGGTGGAGGTGCCAGCTCGATAACGCGTTGCTCTTTTGTGATTCCAATAATAACCCAAATGGCCAAATCCATGACTTTGTGCGGCAAGCTTTTTCAAGTTTCGACTGTATTCATTATTTTAGTCTAGTCATTGCAGTGTCATAACTCGTCCGGGGGGACATGGCATATAGCCAGCTAATTAAGGTGAGAGTATGGAGGATAGTAATAACAGCATGGGAACAGCTAGGACAAGAAGACAAATTTGAGTACCGTTTGTAGCGGGCATGCCCCCTTTCGAAGGGCTAGCTGACTATTATTCCACAACAAGTATGTGCTGCTGGATGTGCATGACAGCTAATATAGCAATTTCCATTTGTAAATTTAAATCGTAATTTCACTTCTTCTAGATAGTAATTGTTTTTAGATTACTCGTTATACAAAAGGTAATTTATAGTTTTTATATGAATATTTAGTTATAAAAGATTTTTTATTTTTCTTTATTTTTCTATTTTTTCTTTCTATCTTTTTATCTTTCTAGATACATTAATTCATGCAAGTTGTCTCTCATGCTAATAATGCAATTCTAATTTTAATTCTTATTGATGAAAATTTACCTGTCATTTTGTGTTCACACAAATTTTTTTACAACGGACCTAGAGTGTGTTTGGTAAAACTAGCTGAAAAGCTAGCTTAAAGCTTAAAGACAGCTGAAAGCTGAAAAACACGTTGAAAGTTAAAGTTAGCTGAAAGCTGAAAAGCTATTGAATGTGTTTGGTAAATCTAGTTAAAAATGGTAAAATAACATTTAAGGACAACATTAATTATTAAATAATAATAAGTGAGGGTGGTTGAGGGTTAAACTTGTAATTAATTTTCAGCTAGTAGCTGAAAATTGGAGTTTTTTTAAAAATGCTACCCCAAGTAGCTTTTAAGAAAAGCTGGTAGCTATAAAAAAAGCTACCTTCCCAAGCACTGTTGAAATAGTTTCAGCTACCATTTTTAACTTTCAGCTAGTTGAAATGACAAGTCAAACACACTCCTAATTTATACAAACTCTTAGCATAATTTTAGGGCGAAGGCTAGGGTGAGTTTTCCAAAGAGTGTACCACATGTGGTGCAATACTTTTTACCTGTATTAGAGGGTTATTACCCGATTTTTTGAAAAAAAAATTAAAAAATGAAATTGAAAATAAGTCCTAATTATTGCAAAAAAGTCTACCTTTCAATGCATTCACAAACAATACCCACTGAATCCCCATTTCTCTCATATTTCCAATCTCATTCTCTCATTTCCTTTCTTCAAACTCTCTGGGTTTCATCTGTTTCATCCTCTGTTTTGATCTCATATTGTTCTCCCATTTCATTCTTCCATTACATTGTTCCATATGAAGGAGCGGGTATAGTTGTTTGTTAGTGGTAGCTTCGCCTTCGTCGTTGCCGATAGGGTTCAATAAGATTCCCAACTCCTCCCATGGAGTTTTATTTCCTCGTCGAACGAGAAAGGGTGTCAAGTGAAGCTTAGATCGAGATCAGTTTTGGGGCAAATCATTGACCGTGAAAGTTTTCTTTCAATACACAGGTAACTACTCATGAATGTTTTACTTAAGGTAGAATGTTTAATAATTGCTTAGAACTATATTTGATTTTTTGTGACTGTGACATTCATTTTTCTGATGCTTGTTTTTTTATTTTTGATTAAGTAGTAGTTGATTGGAACACATGTCTGGAAGTATGAGCAATGCGGACACAGGGGGATTGGTAAGGATGATTTTGTGGAAAGTTTCTCTAATATGCATTTTTTATTTTATTCTTCACAAATTGATGGATTGTTATGTGTGTTTTCCTTTTTTTTATTTTATTATTGAACTAGGGAATGGGTGATTTGAATTTGGGTTGTGATAATAATGTGGTAGTTAATGAAACAGAATCAATTGAGAATAGTAGTTTTCCTTGTTATTTGGAAGATGATGACGGAGGTGTATGTGTAGTAGATGAGAATTGGGGAAATAATAGTGATGTTTATGGTGATGAAGATAATGGTGGAAGTCCTTCTTCGAAGAATAGTGATTCTTTGGGAGGTGCTTTCTTTTGTGGTGATGAGAATGGGGTTGCTTTCTTGGTGGGAGAAGATTGGGAAGATAGTAATGATAACGGTCAGGGTGATAATTGTGGTGATGATAAAATTGTAATTGAAACAAATGATGATGTTATTAACATAAGAGATTTGGCTTTGTTTAGTCCACATGAGATTGAGAGTTATGAATTTGGTAGTATTGAGGTAGCATACAAGTTCTATCATGAATATGGGTTTGCTAATGGTTTTGGAATAAGAAGGGGGAGAACTTTAAAGAGCAAAAAACATTGGAGGCGTATCAAAAAGAGTTTATGTGTTGTAGAGCTGGAAAGCGTGAAGATCGTGGTCAAAAAAAAGGAAGAGAGAGTCCGTGAGCAGAAGGCAGAAACTAGGTGTGAATGTAAGGCGAGATTTCATATTCATGTGAATAAGTTATCTGGTAGGTGGTATTGTGTTTGCTTTGAAGATGAACACAACCATGGTCGGTTAGGTGAAGTGCATTTTAGTGTGTTACCAAGTTATAGAAGAATGTCTGACAGTGACATTGTACAAATGAATAACATGATGAAGGTTGGGATTAGGCCACCTAATATATTTAACACATTTGCTAGTCAGTCGGGTGGTTATGAGAAGATAGGTTTTAGAAAGAAAGACATGTATGACAAGATAGGTGAGCAGAGGCGAAATTTATGTTCTAATGCTAAAGGAGCCATTGAATACCTTGGTTTGCTTGGTCTAAATGATCGTATGATGTATTATGAGCACACTGTTGATGAACATGGTAGGTTGCAACATCTTTTTTGGAGTGATGGATATAGCCAAGTGGATTACAACATTTTTGGGGAAGTGCTAGCATTTGATGCAACATATGGCAAGAATAAGTATTTAATGCCGCTAGTTGTATTCTCTGGTGTTAATAGTCATAATCGTTCCACTATATTTGCAGCTGCTATTATTGCCAATGAGACCGAGGAGACATATGTTTGGCTTTTGGAGCAGTTTTCAAAATGTATGAAGGGTAAGTTGCCTAGTGTTGTAATCACTGATGGTGATGTAGCTATGAAAAATGCTATTGAAAGGGTATTTCCAAATGCTTATCACAGGTTATGTGCATGGCACCTCATGAGGAATGCCACTTCTAATATAAAAAATGAAGATTTCACAAAAGCATTTGAGGATTGTATGCTTGGCTATTATGATGTGGGGACATTTAGAAATAAATGGTTAGAATTGGTTGTAAAATTTGGGCTTGAAGAGAACCCATGCGTGGCTGCTTTATATGAGAAGAGGAGTATGTGGGCAACAACTTATTTGCGGGGTAAATTTTTTGCTGGCTTTAGAACCACCTCTAGGTGTGAGGGATTGCATTCTGAGTTGGGAAAGTTTGTAAATTCACGGTATAATTTGAGTGACTTCTTGCAACATTTTCAGTGTTGCCTCAATCATATGCGTTTCAAAGAGAAGGAGGATGACTATACTTCAATTCATGGGGAGTCAGTGATACAAACTCAGTTTGAAGCACTTGAAAGATCAGCTGCTAAAGTGTATACAAGGAGGGTTTTCTTCCTATTTAGGCGAGTGCTGTTTAGGGCTTCAGAGTTGATAGTTACTGATATAGCAAAGGCAGTTCGATGTGTTATTTTTCGAGTGATCAACCAAACGGGAATGAATTGGGAATGTCGTGTTTCGTTGTATGACTCCACCAATGAATTAAAATGTGCCTGCCTTAGAATGGAGTCTAGAGGGCTACCTTGTGAGCACATAGTTACTGTGTTGAATCATTTAGGGATTGATGAGCAGCCAGAAAGTTTTGTCCTTAACAGGTTGAGCAAGGCTGCGAAGGATGGTTTGGGTGGTACAGAGTTTGAGACTAATCATAGTTTGGATGCTGGTTTCAGTGCTCGTAGGGCAGCACTGAATGGTTTCTATAATCATATTAGTGAGTACAAGGCTGCTACCATACTAAAATACAATGCTGAGCGAGAGAGACTACTTAAGGATTGGAGGTAATGCAGGGCTGACGGTGGAATTGTTCAGGATGTGGGAGCATCAGCTGGAAATGGTAGGAATGGCATTCTGAGGGACCCTGTACGTGCAGCGACAAAAGGCAGCGGTGGTGCATCAACATCTTCAGGCATTAGAGTTAGGAAAAAAAACTGTTCTATCTGTAAACTTCCAGGACACAACAAAGTCACTTGTCCATCTGTTGGCCAACAATCTTCTGCGCGTAATCAGTTCAATGTTGATGGATCTTCACAATTTGATGGTGATGAATTTGATAGGAACAAAGAATATGAGCAGTTTGACCCTGAAATGGTGAGTTTGTTGTCCTAAGTTTTATTTCGGAACTGGTTTTTATGTTTAATCACATATTTAATTAGCTTATAACTTACTAATGCATTATTTATTCTTTTTTATGCAGTGGATGTGAAATTGGAATATTATGATTCAAGTCGGACTGTTAAAGTTGATTAAGTGATGTTGTTTTAATGTAATTGTAGTAGAGGTAATGTGCAGTCATTTTGATTAACCAATCCGGATTAGGTGAAATACTATATTGTAAGATGTGTTTTTGGTTGACATGTGTATGTTTGTGGATGTTGCATTTGGTTTCTCTTGAAAATGTGTTCAATGGTCATGTTGCTGACATATTAAGTTTTGTTTGTTTATTTGGTTTGTTGTAATGACTTGGCTGCTGATATGACATGGCTTGTAGGTGGTTTTTTAATGGTTTTTATTTACTTGTGAAATAGTGTTATTGTTGTTAGAAGTTGGCTGGTAACCATTTAGGGGTAAAGGTGCAATTTGATCGAACTAGTAGTTGTACTTGGTAGGTAAGAAGCATTAAGGAAAACTGTTTTAAAATAAGTGTGTGAGGTGGGTAGCATTTATTGCCAATGTCTATATAAGAGGGTAGATGTGGGCATAAAGTGTGTCTCATGTAGACATTCTTTGAAATTGTTTAGCTGGTTGCTCTTACTAACAGAGTATGGAGGGATCTAGTTCTTGCAACAGCTACATGTCCACCAACTCTGGTTTTGTTACTAGGATGTGTGAGTGTGGTGTGAAGGCTGTCCTGCAAACCTCTTGGACAGAGAAGAACCCAGGAAGAATGTTCCTAGGATGCGGCAATTACAAGGGACCAGACACATATTGTAATTTCTTTGATTGGTTTGATCCCCCTATGTGAAAGGTCAGTGAAAATTATTAACAGTGTGTTGAAAAAAACAAAAAGTTAATTTCTGATTTGGATAAAGAGAAGCATGAATTAGGGGATTTGCAAGGCATAATATCTTGTAAGGACGACGAAATTGCGGAATTGAAATCGAAGGTCATTAAATTAAGTTGTGAGTTGAAGATGATTAAAGTGCTCATGTGTAGCTTATTTGTGTGTGTTGTTGGACTACTATGGCATTTAATTTTAGGAATTTAATCGGAGTAAGATTGTTAGTTTTAATTTTTAAAGTTAAATGATGTAGGTTTCCTTTTGGTATATTATAATGTATCCTATTTGGCTATTGTGTTGTTGTTTACGGAGTTCTTGTATGGTAGTGAAGTAATGCGAAAATTTCTTTCAAGCAGTAGTAATATTTGTGAAATAAATTCAGATTCTGTCAATACTAATAACATAATAGTTACAGGCAATGCCTTTACCTAATTTCTCTCCAAAAAAACGTTACACCCAGTGCTATTTTCATTCATCTAAAGTCTATTTGTAAAGTCAATTTAAATGCCTGATTGACGTGTCAAAACCCATTAGTCTCCACAAAATAAAAGGTTCACTAAAAGTCGCAAATGATGGACCCCAAAAGTTCAGAACTCATGCGCAAAAGGTCACTGCTGGTTGGAGTTTTTGATATGCTGCCAAAAAGCTTAAGCTTTTCCAAGTACTTCATTAAGAGTTTGATTATGAGCTCCCTGAACCAGGTCTAAGGCAATCCTCATTCTAACTAAATTTTCATTCAAGTTTGGTGAAATATTTGCAGTAAATGCGTCCCCCATTGTCATCCAATCAAGTACCCAAATGGCCGAGTTATCACTGTTGAAAACAATTTCACTAAGGTCACATAACAAATAATTATATGAATTAGCGTGTTCATTAATAAATCAAGAAATAGATCATACTCGTTAGTGGAAGTAGGTAGCTGTTGTGGTTGACTTATATCCCAAAGCTCCATCTCATAATAGGGTGAGTAATAACTAGCAGGATATGGAGTGCAATGTACCATCTCACTAATGACCTTACACTACACACAAAATTAATCATTATTAAAGTTATTTCTTAAAATGATATTCAATACAATAAATGTAAAAGTACATGCTGCCATAATTATGTTGTGGCTTAATACTGACCACTTTTTTAATACTCTGGTGCTTATCTGACATGGTTTGGGGTAATCCACAAGAATCAAAGTGGTAAAGGAGTTCCTCATGTAGGCACAAAACCATTAAAAACCACTGACCATTCATTTCTTCAAAAGGGACATATATCTGCATTTATGTATATTCACAATTTGAACGTCAAGGGTTTAACTCTATTAAGTCTTGTAATCACAAAATTTACTTGTACATTGTGCTCACATATTTCAAATTTTTTTACGGTGGCATCCATTCCTCAGTATACACATTCAATAATTTGTCAACATCAGACCCTCTATAAATATCCCACTGTCCAAGTAAAGAGTAAATATTTGTATTAAACGTGTTCTAAGATGCATTACTTTCATTAAATAGGAAAATGTTAATTATGTCGAGTTTGTGTACCACAAAAGATGGGGGAAGGCACCAAGTTGTTTTAGGTGAAGGCAAGTGACGTTGATCATAAGTGATCTTCCTAGCCATCAAACGTATGATCTAATTTAAAAAGGTATATTTGTGTAAGGTCAAAATGGTCATTTAAATGGGGTTAAGATTAAATGGAATAATTAAGAACACTAATACCTCGTGATTCACCGATTTGTCAGGACATAAAGACTCCAGTGTACCCTTTGTGGCAAATGATGTTCCAATTCTTACTAGACATTCATTGTTTATGATATGAAAAGCTAGTAAGTAAATTTTTTGTTTGATTTAAGTTAATATTTTATAATAGGTTAATGGAACAAAAATATACCTAGGATCTCCCTGAACCTGGAAAATGTACAGGGACAAATGGACTTCAGCCGGAGTGAGTTTCATGTCTACAAAAGGCTTGAATTTTGTCTTTATGTATGTCTACAAAAATAAAATGAATATAAGCAATTATAAACCACTTATGTTGCCCCTAAAGATAATAATTATGTACCTTAGCCACGTTTTTATTTTGTTGCGCAGCTGTGATGACATTTTTGCTGGCTGGTGTCCTTCTAGGAGTGAACTTTTTTGCTGGTTCCAAGTTGCTAACTTTTTTGTTTCTTAAAGGCACCAGGTGAACTAAAAGAAAGCTTCCTTGGCATAATCAACGTAGATTTGTCTTCCACTTGGCTTTCTTGAGTGTTATTTGGAGCACTTAAGTTGTGCCCCCTCCTAAAATTACTTGCAATGACCTTCAAGTCAACGCCACTGTCCCTGTTGTAGAACATGTCATTTTCAGTTTTCAGGAAGCTATTCCCAGTCGTACGTTGCAGAGGGGTTTGAGTTGATTGCATTCGCATTTTCATATTCTTTTTTTTACTTCCCATATCATGGAAGTAACCATCATCTTCGGACTCATCCACAAAGTAAACATCATCAACATCTTGTTGAAATGGCTCTAATTTTATACTGTCCCAATCAGTATGCATGGGTCCATTTGTTGTCCCATTATTTCCAGCATGGTTTTCTCCTAAGATGTGAGTTGAGTCATTGATTTGAAGCCCTTTCTCCTTATTTGGCTTTTCATTATTATAAACCCCTTTCTCGAATAATATTTGTAATGTATGTTCCATTTGCTCCTGCCTTTTCAACATGGTCTGCCATATAAAAAAATATATAACCATCATTAATAACCTCACATGAACAAGAAACATGTTTACATTAAACATAAACAACAAAAACTGAACACCTTCATATCAGCTGCGACTTGGTTGAATAATGACAGTAAATGCTTTGCAACGAATTCCTTACTGCTCTCAGCTAACCCTGTATCAGTGGCATCATGAATGCGTCCGTTTGTGTTAGGTAGTTCCTGAAATACATTTAGTTCCCCAAAAGTTTCTTCAAAGGAATTGTTCTCAGCCATTTTTGAGGGAGAAATGAAATGCTTTTTTCAAATGAGGAGCATCCCTCTAGGTCAATAGTCTTCTGTATTTAAAGAATAGTAAATGAAGGGCTTTTTGTGAGCAGTAACCGTGCTTGAAAGGAAAAAAAAGGAATACTATATTTAGTTTAGAAACTTTTTATTTTGCTTCCTACAACAAGGTTTAATGCATTTCCCATTCCTATTTTGTGAATAATATTAGTCTCACAGTTTTACCCCTTTCTGCTAGACACGTTTCTCCCGTTGTGAAATTGTATAGGTAAATACAATCACATCTTTTCCAAAAAAGGTATTCCCAGTGATATTTTAATTTTTTTGGACACATTGAATTTGATTTTTATTTAATTACCGTACTTCATTCTGGACTTAATTAACTTTTATGTTGACCTTTCAAAGTTTTCAATTTTATTTTGAAAAAAGTCTGTCCATGAAAAATTTCCACTCTGTTGAATTAAAGTAATGAAGCAAATAATGAAATATGTTATACTTCATTGGCAGGGAGAACATACCATTTTGATGCAACTCTTTGGGACCATAAAAGACGAACGGGACAGGGCAAGCTTTAGTATTGTTGTTCTGAATATAAATTACCTTTCAAAAGTACAAAATTTAAGGCACTACTGCAACTGCAGTAAATTTTTTTCTGCTTCCTTTTCAACAAATTAAAGATTTTAAGCATATTTTCTGCCCAACTTGGCGATTGGGCTTGTATATGACTATTTATAATAATACTTTGTCATCACCTTTCCTATGGTGCCTTTTGGAAGATATGCCTTTAAGGTATAAAACCTGTGGAAGTGTGTCATTAGTAGCCCCTGCTCTGGTTTTTTGTTTCCTGCTAACGATGAGCCACTGTGCCTCTCTGTCAAAATGCTGTTTTTACTACAAAGTTCATTTTGTAATGGTTTTGGCTCACCAGGGGGATACTTTACGTGTTGCCATGCAGAGTAAGCCAAAGCAAACGGGTTCTTTGAAAATTTGGGTGCATATTAACGCATCATTAAATATATGTATTATAAATATTGCAAAATGAAATTCCACAACAACCCACCCGCAATAGGTTTTAATTAACATTACATAGGTGACTTAAAAACGTCCACCTAAAAATGTACCTTGTAATTTATTAACACTTCAACTTTTGTTTTAAAGGATGTTTATAAATCCAGTTGTGAAATTGTAAGGGGTATACAACAATGTCTGAAAAAATTGGATGTGGTATGTGGTGTTTGAGGGGAAAAGGCCGGGAATATATCATTCTTGGTTAGACTGCAAAGTGCAAATTTCAGGTTACAAGGGGGCACGACACTCCGTTTACAAGAGTCGTGACTAAGCATTGAAAGCATCGTTTGAATACCATAGAACTGGTGGTAGTAGCACATCTTATCACATAGGTATTTTTTAAAAAAAAATTCTAATATTTACGGATATGCAATATTTTTTTACTTATTTCATATGTAATACTTATAATTGCTGAATAAGTATTTTATATTTCACAGGAGATGAGAAGGCTTGTGGATTTCTAATACATGTTTGCATGCAAGAGTTGCTACTTGAAATAACCAAAAAATTTAGGATTCCCCCACCACAATATACTTTACTGGATAAGAAGTTAATTGATGAAAAAATAATGTTTAGATGTTATGGTTCGTTACATACAAATTTAATTGGTAAACCTCCAGCATGTGTTGGTGAATATGCTGAAACTGAATTTGAAGCTCGAGAGAGTGTGGCACTCTAACTCTTACAACGATGGTCAGCATCAAGTGGGAGGAGAATAAAGGATTTTAACTATTCCTATATTGAGATGTTAGAGGATGAAAATAGACGTTTAGATTGTGAAAATTTTGATCTCATAATGGAGAATAGTAGACTCAAGGAAGAATTGTGCAAAGTTATTAATAATGAACGTGGCTGACTACAAATAATTTATTCTGGAATATTTTCCTACATTTTTACTATATTCCCTTTTTTAAATTATTTTTGTATTTAATTCACCAAAATTAAATTAAGGTAATTGTTTAAAAATAATAATTAATTATTATTGAATTTTAGATAAATTTGAAGAAGTATTTTCCCAAATGAATTCATTACCACTTTATTTTAATGGAAATACTTTATTGCTAAAAATGAAGGAAACGTCATCAATTTGTGTCTGCATCATGTTTTAAAATCCGTATGCGAATATAAAGGCCACAAAACTCCAGATGCGGCTTCTCAAAACACTCCGCATGCGGTTTTAGGGCTCGAAAACCCGCATGCGGGTTTTAGACGCATAAAAGCTTTTTTTAGTATTTAATTCACCAAAAATATATAATAATTCAAATCACCACGAAAACTCACAACCAACTTCCCAGTGTCAAAAGGGGCACAGCCCCTTTTTTCTGGATTTTTTTGAACCTTTATACTATTTCCCCCTTTTTTTAAAGCTTTTTTTGTGTATATAATTCACCATAAATAAATAATAATTCAAAAAATCACCAAACTTCACCGGTGGGGTCCTCATGCCACAACCTTCATCCAAGCAAAATTTTGTGGCAAGATTCCAACGTCAAGGTTGCATGCATGAGTCATCCCTCCAAAAAGTATCCTAGGGTTTAAGGCACCTAACTTTCCCACCACCCCAACATGCAACTCATTACCCCCACTTTTCCGGAACACCACCAAAATTCACAACCAACTTCCCAGTGTCAAAAGGGGCACAACCCCTTTTTTCTGGATTTTTTTGAACCTTTATACTATTTTCTCCTTTTTTAAAGTTTTGTTGTGTATTTAATTCACCATAAATACATAATAATTCAAAATATCACCAAAGTTCACCGGTGGGGTCCTCATGCCACAACCTTCATCCATGCAAAATTTCCTGGCAAGATTCCAGCGTCAAGGTTGCATGCATGAGTCATCCCTCCAAAAAGTGTCCTAGGGTTTAAGGCACCCCCAACATGTAACTCATTACCCCAACTTTTCCTGAACACCACCAAAACTCACAACCAACTTCCTAGTGTCAAAAGGGGCACAACCCCTTTTTTTTGGATTTTTTTAACCTTTATACTATTTTCCCCTTTTATTAAAGCTTTTTTGTGTATTTAATTAACCATAAATACATAATAATTCAAAAAATCACCATACACCACCGGTGGGGTCCTCATTCCATAACCTTCATCCATGCAAAAATTCATGGCAAGATTCCAACTTCAAGGTTGCATGCATGAGTCATCCCTCCAAAAAGTGTCATAGAGTTTAAGGCACCTAACTCTCCCACCACCCCAACATGCAACTCATTACCCCAACTTTTCCGGAACACCACCAAGATTCACAACCAACTTCCCAGTGTCAAAAGGGGCACAACCCCTTTTTCCGGATTTTTTTGAACCTTTATACTATTTTCCCCCCTTTTAAAAGCTTTTTTGTGTATTTAATTCACCATAAATACATAATCATTCAAAAAATCAGGAAACTTCACCGGTGAGGTCCTCATGCCACAACCTTCATACATGCAAAATATCGTGGCAATATTCCAATGTCAAGGATGCATGCATGAGCCATCCCTCCAAAAAGTGTCCTAGGGTTTAAGGCACCTTACTCTCCCACCACCCCAACATGCAACTCATTACCCCAACTTTTCCGGTACACCACCAAAACTCACAACCAACTTCCCATTGTCAAAAGGGGCACAACCCCTTTTTTCTGGATTTTTTGAACCTTTATACTATTTCCCCCCCTTTTTAAAGCTTTTTTTGTGTATTTAGTTCACCATAAATACATAATAATTCAAAAAATCATCAAACATCACCGGTGGGGTCCTCATGCCACAACCTTCATCCATGCAAAATATGGTGGCAAGATTCCAACGTCAAGGTTGCATGCATGAGTCATCCCTCCAAAAAGTGTCCTAGGGTTTAAGGCACCTTACTCTCCCACCACCTCAACATGCAACTCATTACCCCAACTTTTTCGTAACACCACCAAAACTCACAACCAACTTCCCAGTGTCAAAAGGGCACAACCCCTTTTTTCTGGATTTTTTTGAACCATTATACTATTTTCCCCTTTTTTTAATGCTTTTTTATGTATTTAATTCACCATAAATACATAATAATTCAAAAAATAACCAAACTTCACCGGTGGGGTCCTCATGCCACAACCTTCATGCATGCAAAATTTCGTGGCAAGATTCCAACGTCAAGGTTGCATTCATGAGTCATCCCTCCAAAAAGTGTCATAAGGTTTAAGGCACCTTACTCTCCCACCACCCAAAATGCAACTCATTACCCCAACTTTTCTGGAACACCACCAAAACTCACAACCAACTTCCCATTGTCAAAAGGGGCACAACCCCGTTTTTTTTTTGGATTTTTTTGAACCTTTATACTATTTTCCCCTTTTTTAAAGCTTTTTTGTGTATTTAATTCACCATAAATACATAATAATTCAAAAAATCTCCAAACTTCATCGGTGGGGTCCTCATGCCACAACCTTCATCCATGCAAAATTTTTTGGCAAGATTCCAACGTCAAGGTTGCATGCATTAGTCATCCCTCCAAAAAGTATCCTAGGGTTTAAGGCACCTAACTTTCCCACCACCCCAACATGCAACTCATTACCCCCCACTTTTCCGGAACACCACCAAAAGTCACAACCAACTTCCCAGTGTCAAAAGGGGCACAACCCCTTTTTTTTGGATTTTTTTGAACCTTTATACTATTTTCCCCTTTTTTAAAGCTTTTTTGTGTATTTAATTCACCATAAATACATAATAATTCAAAATATCACCAAAGTTCACCGGTGGGGTCCTCATGCCACAACTTTCATTCATGCAAAATTTCCTGGCAAGATTCCATCGTCAAGGTTCCATGCATGAGTCATCCCTCCAAAAAGTGTCCTAGGGTTTAAGGCACCCCCCAACATGTAACTCATTACCCCAACTTTTCCTGAAAACCACCAAAACTCACAACCAACTTCCCAGTGTCAAAAGGGGCACAACCCCTTTTTTTTGGATTTTTTTTAACCTTTATACTATTTTCCCCTTTTTTTAAAGCTTTTTTGTGTATTTAATTCACCATAAATACATAATAATTCAAAAAATCACCATACACCACCGGTGGGGTCCTCATTCCACAACCTTCATCCATGCAAAAATTCATGGCAAGATTCCAACTTCAAGGTTGCATGCATGAGTCATCCCTCCAAAAAGTGTCATAGAGTTTAAGGCACCTAACTCTCCCACCACCCCAACATGCAACTCATTACCCCAACTTTTCCGGAACACCACCAAGATTCACAACCAACTTCCCAGTGTCAAAAGAGGCACAACCCCTTTTTTCCGGATTTTTTTGAACCTTTATACTATTTTCCTCCCTTTTAAAAGCTTTTTTATGTATTTAATTCACCATAAATACATAATAATTCAAAAAATCATCAAACTTCACCGGTGAGGTCCTCATGCCACAACCTTCATCCATGCAAAATATCGTGGCAAGATTCCAATGTCAAGGTTGCATGCATGAGTCATCCCTCCAAAAAGTGTCCTAGGGTTTAAGGCACCTTACTCTCCCACGACCCCAACATGCAACTCATTACCCCAACTTTTCCGGAACACCACCAAAACTCACAACCAACTTCCCATTGTCAAAAGGGGCACAACCCCTTTTTTATGGATTTTTTTGAACCTTTATACTATTTCCCCCCTTTTTTAAAGCTTTTTTTTGTGTATTTAGTTCACCATAAATACATAATAATTCAAAAAATCATCAAACTTCACCGGTGGGGTCCTCATGCCAAACCTTCATCCATGCAAAATAAGGTGGCAAGATTCCAACGTCAGGGTTGCATGCATGAGTCATCCCTCCAAAAAGTGTCCTGGGGTTTAAGGCACCTTACTCTCCCACCACCTCAACATGCAACTCATTACCCCAACTTTTTCGTAACACCACCAAAACTCACAACCAACTTCCCAGTGTCAAAAGGGCACAACCCCTTTTTTCTGGATTTTTTTGAACCTTTATACTATTTTCCCCTTTTTTTAATGCTTTTCTATGTATTTAATCCACCATAAATACATAATAATTAAAAAAATAACCAAACTTCACCGGTGGGGTCCTCATTCCACAACCTCATGCATGCAAAATTTCGTGGCAAGATTCCAACGTCAAGGTTGCATGCATGAGTCATCCCTCCAAAAAGTGTCCTAGGGTTTAAGGCACCTTACTCTCCCACCACCTCAACATGCAACTCCTTACCCCAACTTTTCCGGAACACCACCAAAACTCACAACCAACTTCCCAGTGTCAAAAGGGGCACAACCCCTTTTTTCTAGATTTTTTTGAACCTTTATACCATTTCCCCCTTTTTAATGCTTTTTTTTGTATTTAATTCACCATAAATACATTATAATTCAAAAATAACCAAACTTCACCGGTGGGGTCCTCATGCCATAACTTCATGCATGGAAAATTTCGTGGCAAGATTCCAACGTCAAGGTTACATGCATGAGTCATCCCTCCAAAAAGTGTCCTACGGTTTAAGGCACCTTACTCTCCCACCACCTCAACATGCAACTCATTACCCCAACTTTTCCGGAACACCACCAACACTCACAACCAACTTCCCAGTGTCAAAAGGGGCACAACCCCTTTTTTCTAGATTTTTTTGAACCTTTATACTATTTCCCCCTTTTTTAATGCTTTTTTTTTGTATTTAATTCACCATAAATACATTATAATTCAAAAAATAACCAAACTTTACTGGTGGGGTCCTCATGCCATAACCTTCATGCATGGAAAATTTCGTGGCAAGATTCCAACGTCAAGGTTACATGCATGAGTCATCCCTCCAAAGAGTGTCCTAGGGTTTAAGGCACCTTACTCTCCCACCACCTCAACATGCAACTCATTACCCCAACTCTTTTGGAACACCACCAAAACTCACAACCAACTTCCCAGTGTCAAAAGGGGCATAACCCCTTTTTTCTGGATTTTTTTTTAACCTTTATACTATTTTCCCCTTTTTAAAGCTTTTTTGTGTATTTAGTTCACCATAAATACATAGTAATTCAAAAAATCATCAAACTTCACCGTTGGGGTCCTCATGCCACAACCTTCATCCATGCAAAATATCGTGGCAAGATTCCAACGTCAAGGTTGCATGCATGAGTCATCCCTCCAAAAAGTGTCCTAGGGTTTAAGGCCCCTTACTCTCCCACCACCTCAACATGCAACACATTACCCCAACTTTTCCGTAACACCACCAAAACTCAACCAACTTCCCAGTGTCAAAAGGGGCACAACCCTTTTTTTTTCTGGATTTTGTTGAACCTTTATACTATTTTCCCCTTTTTTTAATGCTTTTTATGTATTTTAATTCACCATAAATACATAATAATTCAAAAAATAACCAAACTTCACCGGTGGGGTCCTCATGCCACAACCTTCATGCATGCAAAATTTTGTGGCAAGATTCCAACGTCAAGGTTGCATGCATGAGTCATCCCTCCAAAAAGTGTCCTAGGGTTTAGGGCACCTTACTCTCCCACCACCCAAAATGCAACTCATTACCTCAACTTTTCTGGAACACCACCAAAACTCACAACCAACTTCCCATTGTCAAAAGGGGAACAACCCCTTTTTTTTGGATTTTTTTGAACCTTTATACTATTTTCCCCTTTTTTAAAGCTTTTTTGTGTATTTAATTCACCATAAATACATAATAATTCAAAAAATCACCAAACTTCATCGGTGGGGTCCTCATGCCACAACCTTCATCCATACAAAAATTTGTGGCACGATTCCAACGTCAAGGTTGCATGCATGAGTCATCCCTCCAAAAAGTGTCCTAGGGTTTAAGGCACCTTACTCTCCCACCACCTCAACATGCAACTCCTTACCCCAACTTTTCCGGAACACCACAAAAACTCACAACCAACTTCCCTGTGTCAAAAGGGGCACAACCCCTTTTTTCTAGATTTTTTTGAACCTTTATACCATTTCCCCCTTTTTAATGCTTTTTTTTGTATTTAATTCACCATAAATACATTATAATTCAAAAATAACCAAACTTCACCGGTGGGGTCCTCATGCCATAACTTCATGCATGGAAAATTTCGTGGCAAGATTCCAACGTCAAGGTTACATGCATGAGTCATCCCTCCAAAAAGTGTCCTAGGGTTTAAGGCACCTTACTCTCCCACCACCTCAACATGCAACTCATTACCCTAACTTTTTTGGAACACCACCAAAACTCACAACCAACTTCCCAGTGTCAAAAGGGGCACAACCCCTTTTTTCTGGATTTTTTTTGAACCTTTATACTATTTTCCCCTTTTTTAAAGCTTTTTTGTGTTTTTAATTCACCATAAATACATAATAATTCAAAAAATCACCAAACTTTTCCCTACTTTTCTACAATTTCATATTTTTTTTTACTATTTCCCCTTTTTTATTTGAACTAATTATTTATAATTTTAAGTTATTTTTCCTATATTACCTGCATTTTTTTTTACATTCACCATGATTCCACCATAATGCAAACTACAACATTTCTAATAAACCTAACTGACATAAATAAATATAAAAAATCAATTCAACCTAACTTAACTCCTATAGTCCTATTACAACAACCATAAATTACAAATATTAAATTTTATTTTTAAACCTTAAAACTAATTGTCAATTGGGCATGGCCATGGGGATTTATTTCACGATTTACGATTGTTAAAGATAACTATACGATTTCAAATTTTTAAAAGGGCATCCACCAACTTTACTCTCTTCCTCTTCTCTCTCCCAAACCCTTATACATCTATTCCAACTAAATTACAAGAAAAATCCCCTATTCATCAGTCATTTCGTGTCGTCTCTTCCGGTCTCTTCTTGTGGAGGTCTTCACGATTATTCTCATCTGCAGTGCTCGACGACAACAAAACCAGGTGCTGCATTTCTTTTGGTTGCTCATTATCAATTTTTTTTAATTCCAACTGTCTTTAAAATTCGCATGCGGTTATTCTCCGGTTTAAATTTTTTTAAATCACTCAACTCTATTAGCAACATCATGAACAGTCACAACCTTATTTAAATCGTAACTGAAGAGAAGAAGTTAAATTTCATCCGTTTGATTTTATCTTTCAGTTATAAACATGAACTACCCATAAACTGCTACCCCACCACCACGGGCTCTCTGTTCTAATCATTCTCAGCGTCACCGCCTCTTGCCTCTACAAGGTTAGATTTACATCATCAGTCCATAGCAATGCATATAAGTGGTCGTTGAAATGGGTGATTTATTTTAAACTTTATAATATGATATGATGCGAGTTAGGCTTTAAATTTTGGTGTTTTGAGATGGGCTTTTTGTCCTTTACAAGGGGTGTGCTTTTACTTCTAAATTTAGGAAATAATATTTTTTTGGGTTGTGTACTATACATGGTAAAAGTTGTTTTTTGTCTACTTGTCCTTTTATGCTATAAAAGTCTGATATTCTTTGTTTAATTTTCATTCAGGTTGTACTTATTGGAAGACTTAATTGAAATCTATTTTTAGAATATAAATATGGAAGCCACTACGACAAACAAGAAACATACAAAACTTACAGGTATTTTTAATATTTAATGATATAGGGAGTTGTTTCAATAATTGTTACTCTACAATATTCGAACATAAATTACTTAGCCCCCTATTGTTTTTGTTCTTATTAGTGGATGCAATGCAGCCCGGAGAGGTACAAAAATATTGTGGGGTTAAATTACACTGGAAGGTTAGGGAAAAGCTACAAGGATCAGGTTTTGAGTACATGTTTGACTTGGCTCACAAGGTTAACACTTGTAAGCCATTACTAGTAGCCCTAACTAGAACTTACCAACCAAAATCCGGGCTATTTTTGTTTGGTGAACAACAAGAATTAGAATTATATTTTGGTCTACAAGACATTTTTTGCATAACTGGCTTACCGATTGATGGTGAGCCAGTTTCCTTAGAAAATTTGAAATTAAAGGAGGGTGAGTTTTCTAGTCTCACTGGACTAGAATGTCATCAAAGTGTGCTTTCATTGCAAACGCTGGTTGATGCAATCAATATGTCTTACGATGATGTAAATAATATGGATGAGAATAGGCTCAATCAAATATGTAGAATAGTTGCCCTACTCGACATAGGATGTATGATAATGCAAGAAACAAAATCAACAATTAAAATCAAATACATTTGTCTTCTTCAAAAAGTTGAGGCCATAAAAGATTATGCTTGGGGAGCTGCTACATGGGCAAGTCTACACTCTAGTTTGATTCAAATAAAAAATGGTGATGGATCGAACCTCTATGGCTCTGTAATTTCGTTGATGGTAAATTCTACTGTTTTTTTACTAAACATGCTTTCTATGTGGGGTCTACATAAATTAATTGTGACTCACTTAAACTAATTTCTTTAATGTAAGTTTTCGCCCTGGTACGGATTCCAAGGTTAATTCCATATGTTTACAAGGATAGACGTCCCCAATCTCTCGACAATTTATCCTTTCCAATGATGATAGAGTTCACTAACATCATTGGGAGGGATGAAATGGTCAACAATTACAATCAAACTCAAGCCAGTGAGTTTGAAGCTGTCCTGATGACCTTAACTGGAAATGATGTAAGTTTCTTAATTTATTTTATGTCATACCTTGTTTATTAATACACCATCCATTATAATTCTCGTATTCATTTCACTTAGATTAAATGGACTTATGAGGATCTCCCAGAGACATCTCACAATAACTACTATGACCAAGAGGAATTGGGGTACTCAGTGACCACAACCATTGCAGATAGTTTCGCAGTGAAGCACCAACCACATTTGGCTCCTAGACAATTCCCTTTATTCAACCCCAGGAATAAGTTGATCGACCAGTGGGTAAAGGAATTACAAACTATAAATGTTGGTCGAAAAAAAAGGGAGTTTAGATGTACATAAAAAAATATGGGAACAAAGATGGAGCCGACTAATTTCTCTGCGCGATGAAGGTATTGCTAAATAACTATTAATTATTTTACATGTTATCAGTTTGCTTATTTGGGCTTAAGGACACATTACTTTACGAAGCAGATGATGAAGATTCACCTAATCCTTCTCAGCGTGGTGCTGAAGTACAAGTTATGAAGAAAAAACTACTTGTACTTGACATAAATGGTTTGTTAGTGCATATTGTCTATGCTAATCAATGGGAATATCACAGATGTCCAGATGCAATTCATGGGAAAAATGCAAGTATGGATAGTCTTTTTTATTTGATTTAATAGCAACTTAATCTTTCTATCACTAATTAATTGCAATTCGTATATTATTACGGTTTTCATGCGGCCATTCGTTACTGAATTTTTGGAATTTTGCTTTGACAAATTTGAAGTTGGCATATGGTCTTCAAGGATGATGTAACTTTTAGCTCTCTTCATAATTTTTTTCCTGCTTTTCTATTAATCATGTCTACTTTAGAAAATATGCTATTGTTTATAAGAATTGTTGTATGGATTTAGTACCAACTTTTCAAATATTTCATTTTCATAGGTGGAATCTCCATCCAATCGTAGATGCTATCATGGGAAACCTACAAAACAAGTTGGTTTTCTGTTGGGTGAGCATTTTTTCATTTAAAATATGGCTACTAAAGCATATATGTATTTGTCTTAACCTAGCTAAACCACTTGACCTACACTTTGTTTTATTAATTTTCTTAATTGTAAACTTCTCTTCTTTTAACAATCAAATTTCATTTCTCATTATTGCTTGCAGGACGGATCTCATTGTACCCATACAAACCACTATTCCCTCCATGGAAATAAATAAAAGAAAATTGCCTTTAAGGAATTGAAGAAAATATGGGAGGACAGTAATTCTGATCTTCCTTGGGAGAAAGGAACCTACAATGAATCCAACACATTACTATTGGATGATTCCCCTTATAAGGGATTGTGTAATCCTGTAAGTACTTTGGCGATCTATTCTCTTATAGTTTAAACTTTGGATTATATAAACCAACCAATAAAAAAATTCATTTACTAACGTTCCTTCATTCATTATTATAGCCCTTCACCTCAGTCTTCCCTCATACATTCACTTCTACCGATGAAAGTGACTTCTCTTTAGGTAATTTGTTCATTACTTCAATTTATATTGTTTTTTTTCATATACCCAGTAAAATTATTCACCAATAGCATAACTATTACTTATGACAGCTGATGGAGGGGACCTCAGATCATTTCTAGAGGGTTTGGCACATGCTGAAGATATGCGTAACTACATTCAGGAAAAGGCATTTGGCCAACCTCCAATTATCGAAACAAGTCAAGAATGACACTACTATCAAAAAGTCCTCACTAATATTTCTAAAGGCCAAGTGTGATTCAAATTTACTACTTTGCATACAATCCTGTATTTGTTTCCCCTACAATGACTTTAAACACTAATTGACAAATTTCTAAATTTAAAGTCGAACCTTAGTTATCTGAATTCAAGTATTTTCAATCATAATTTGTCTATTACTACATTTACGGTCATAACCAATTACAATTACACATGCCAAGATAGAAGTAAGTGACATTTCCACCACGCCTAAAAACCAGGCCTAAAACATATATACGTTTTTAACCATAATTATCACAAAAATAATTCAATTTTAATTCACCAACTTATCTGTATGGTAACTTATCTGGAATTTAAAATTTATTCTACCTTAAAACAAAAAAGTAAAAGTTAAGTATACGACCAAAATTTTCTATGCTTAAGGGCATCCACCAACTTTACTCTCTTCCTCTTCTCTCTCCCAAACCCTATACATCTAGTAGAACTAATGGTGGTTATAAATTCCTTCTAGAACTCTTCAAAAACCCGCATTCGGGTTTTGTTGAGCTAGAAATCCGCATGCGGGTTTGTTTGGTCTTAATATTCGCATGCGGGTTTTTTAAACATCATGTACACACAAAGCAATGATGTTTCCTTTATTTTAGGCCTTAACGTATTTCCATTATAATAATGGTGGTTATAAATTCCATTAGAAAAATTCATTTTGAAATATATCAAAATTTTCATCCTTATTTTACAAATAATATTTTATAGAAAAAGTTTTTTAGCTCATTTAACATCCATTAATTATATATAAATATATATTTCAATTTTTTCATATTACTTATCCTACCATATTTTACTAAAAATAATAAAAAGTACAGTATTTAACTCATTTAAAATCCATACTAAATAATACATACTAAATATATTCATTTATTTATTAAACCATATGGCATTGCTAATTTTACAAAACAAGAGTTTGCAATAATTTTATCGTTTACCTTCATCATTTGGACCCAAATATTTTCTCTTGCTAACCTTTTAATTGTTCACCACAAAAAAATACCGCACTAATGTAAAGACAATTTAAAATAACCCCTACCCACTCAGAGAAAACCAAAAGACAAAGCCTCTCACTCTCACTCAAAACACCTTCATCCTCGTTCGTCCTCCTTCCTCCATCGACAATGAGAACAAGCAACCACCGACGAATGGGACCTTCGGCGAGCAACTTCCGTCGCGATCCACCGCCACACCCTACACAGAGGTATACTTTTCGACACAACCACACTATTTACTTAAATCTCCTGTCATTAAACCCTAGTGTCATTCCCTCATTCCTATCGAAATGTTTCTCTGCATCTGATGCAACATGCATTCATCATTTACAGAAATAGGGTATAGAATGCTTCTACCCATTGATTTATTACCTGAGAACAGAAACATTATTTAGGGTTTTGTTCAAAACAATCGCTCACGTATAATAGGGTTTTTAAGAAAGCTTACCCATTACTAGACAAATTCTTAGCAAATAGACCCCACGCCTGTTTGATGTCTGTTAAAAGAATGTTTTTATCGTACAACACTACACCATCAAAATTACCTAATTAGGCAAACCCCTTTTTCTTTGAGTACTTCTATGGGACCACTTTGGAAGATTTCAATATCTCTCCGGGACCACTTTCACGAACATGGTAAAAAAAACTCTTTTAAAATTATGCCCTGTGAGCATTATACCCCTAAATTGCACAACAGATTCACTTCAAACTAAACAAATATTTTCCCCAAAACAAACAACCTTCAACCATCCAATTTAACATTCTCGTGAACCCTACCCATTAATATAATATTATCCACATGCATCCCAAACATATTTCATTTTCCACAATTGCATATTACTAGGGCTATATTGTCTACCATTCACTACCACTAACACTTGCATGATTGGTCAAATATTAATAATATTTTCAACCATTCAGTGCCCTTCTGTAACACAAAGACTTCCATGTTTTATTTTATTTCTACACAAACTACAAACTTGTCACACTATTAAACTCAAGTTGATTTTATCAAACTTGTTATTCATAACTAAACTATATTATACTCTCAAATTATAATAGGCCACACACATCACTAATTGGTTCCAAATTGGGAATCAACTACTAAATTCTCTGTCCCTCATAGGGACCAATTCCACCTCCTTTTTTTTTGTCATCATTCATGCTTTCTTTTAATGAAATACACTTTCCCTCCTAGGAGCACTATCCCCAATTTAGAAAATAAGACAAATAAAACATTGGGCCCTGTCATACTTTCAGTTCACAATAGGACTCCATTCCTATTAAGTTTTGTCATTATTCCACTTAGTTTTATTATATCTCCACCACTTATAATGCATATGCTTTGTCACCACAATATGACTCACACCTTTTATGTACATTTATTCTAGGACTCATAGATCTGTTACGGGGTGTACTTACAAGGCAAAGTGGCATCCTAATCAGGTACTAATTTCTTCTTGTACCATCATTTCAAAAATTTAATTCCTGTCCCTACAAATTGATTACCTCATCTAATATGGCCATGCGGACTAGGATAAGGGTTGCCAAACATTTAAATGACTTCCTGCTACCAAGATTGGATGAAATCGTTAAGTTCAAAGACCCTGCAGGAAATATTCACAACATAGCAGTCAACATACATGATGACAGGCAATGGTTTGAGGATAGATTGCTACAGATGATGCAGTTCTACAACCTACAACAAGAAGTTCAGATACACTACACTTAAACATTCAACTATGACTTCGAACTTAAAATTTGGCGCCCATATGGGTTGGGTGAAATTCAATATCCTCAGCGTAGACAAGTGCACCGAGAAATCAAAGAGGAACCACAGGAAGTGATAAATATCGAAGATGACATAGAAGTTATTGACATCCCAGATGACCTCCCATATGACCTCCAACAATTTCAAGGGGTGCTGCTGCTAATGTCCTATGGCCAACTAAACTCACTAAAGCACAAGAAGGAGGCAGACAAGGCTTGGTAAATAATTTCAATCACTACTTTTTCATTTGCATTACATTTGGTGCCTATAATTATTTCTTTCATTACAAAGCCCCAATTAAGTTCATAATTCCAAAACAATTATGTAGGTCCTCCCTGTTAGAATAGTAGCAGAATTGCTAGATGAGGACCAACAAGTAGTGCTTGTTTGCGTGCCTAATCGAGGTATTCGGCTATGGAAGCTGCTGTGCAACACCAAGATAGCAAAACATTGTCGTGTTGGGCAAGGTTGGTACCGGTACTGCAGGGAAGAGGGACTTAAGGCAGGTGATGAAATTTGTTTCTGGAAAGTGGATGGTGCACAATACCTATGTTTCCAAGTACAATGTCACAGGGAATAGGACCAAATTTGCATGACTTTTCTGGAAAATGTTTTGTAATGAGGAGTCCTTCATGTCTTCTTTTGGCAAGTTCAAAACTGTAGTTTGTATTAGTGTTGGTAGTTGGTTATTTAGATTTCAGTTGCTAGTTATGAACATGGTGGGCCTATGAACATTTGCCTTACTGTTAATTAGACTTGTAAATATTATAAGTAGAACTTTATGTTACAACCTATGTATATTAAGACATCCTTTTGCAATGCAGTCGAAGCTCATAGATTTAGCCAAGGTCATATCCAAAAGGTTCAAGTTTTGCCAGGAATAATTGCTAGAAGTTAATTGCCTTAATATTTCCTGTTGGGAGATTTTTTCGGTGTGTTGGAGTGCTCATTACCTCCTTTTAAGATGCTTTAAACATTGCTAATGTGCATTTTTTTCTCAGCTTTAATAGATGTTAAGTCTGGATAGGTTAATTATCTTTAATCAAACATTAAACAGACGTTAACTGTGGACATGTCATTTACACTTGACTTATCCTTAAATAGAATTTAAGAATGGATAGGTTCTCTACTGCAGAAAGGACTAAATGTTAAATAACACAACTTAAATGAAAAGGACTACTCAGCAAATAACATAACTTACTGCTAAAAAATATAGCAGGTTACCGGTAAAGAATCTCGGCAGTCCACATGTTTTTTTAACGATCCAATGGTTTAATAACAAGTGTACCACTAGTGGTACAATCTTTGAGAAACTCATGTGGCCTAGTGACTAATAGTGTATCTGTATAACAGTTGAAAATGAACTTTTGCGGTTTTCCGAGGCAAAACTAACAAAGAGTTACTTTGAGATAGGTGTACGTTCTCAAACGTTTATCTAAACACACTATAAAGATGATAAAGATGTGTAGTGATTTTTATCGGTACCGAGTTCTTCATTCTCGTGTTAAACTTAATGTTTCGATTTGCTTGCGTTGCCACTTAGTCTAACATCGACTTGCTTAGTGTTGGTTGCGCTTAGTGTGCGTCAACATCGAGTTTTTCTTGATTCTCTTGCCTAACTTAGTGCTTTGGTTTGGTTGATGTTAGTCACATCCATATCGATGGTGAAATTTTCTTGATATCAAAATAATTTGAAACCGGCCACTTTTCCTCCAACGATGCCTCATTAAACAGCAAAAATAAATCAATCATGAATTATATAGCGTGCACATGCACATAAACATATCAAATTTACACACAATTTTATCTTATCTCACTCTTTTTAATAATAAGTTAATAATTAATAATAAATCATATATTATTTTCTATATTTTTTTTTCGTATACTTGATATATTCACACACACACACATCAATTTTACAAGCAATTCTACCTTATCTCACTCTTTTTAACAATAAGTCAATAATAAATCATAAATCATATACCATCTTCTATATTTTTGGTGTAATTAATATATTCAAATTTAAAGGTGAAAAATAATGATTCACGAAACTAAATAATTGTATCAGATTTCCACTTAAAAGTATAGAATAATACCCCATTGATCATGCTAAATTTAATATTTTTTTCATAAATTATAAAGATAATAATACAATTAATTATGATGACATCAATTATTAATTAAAAAGTTAAATGAATGTGAAAACTTACCATTACAACCATAGTGTTTGGTAATTTGATCTCTAATTATAATATATGTTACTATTTAATATGGCAGACTTTGAGCTAGTAACAAGTCAATGATAATTTCTATTGTTAAGAAAGAAAAATTCATGATGATAAACGAAGATTTAGTTAAATCAATAATACATAATATTTCTTAAAATTGTTAATTAGTAATAAATCTCACACATAATGTTTCAAATTAAAAATTACCTGATATATATTCTTTTAAAAAAATTAAATAGTCAAAGATACACATACATAAATACTAATTGTTTAATTATGACATTATTAATTATAATTAACCGGTTTCAAGATTTCATTGGTCTTCATGATTTAGTCTTATGTTTTTTTCATAAGGGTCATCCTAACGAATGTCTTAATGACACTAGTTAATTAATTAGGAACCTATAAATAAAATATTTTAATTGCAAATCACGATATTCAATGTATTTGTAATTTTAAATGCTATACATCTCAATAAAAACTTTCTATTATAGGTTCTTAAACTATTTCCCTAAGGAGACTCATTAGTATTCTCCTCTTTAAAAATAAAACCGGAAGTAGTATTCCATAAGACACTACAAAAAACACAGGATTCAGTTGGGGTTAAATTTGCATTAATTTACCGTGATTTTAACCCCCACTAGACGTTTTACCCAGAGTTGGTGGAACCCCTGGAAATTTGAGCGTCGTAAAGGGGTTACTTGTAACGTCCTAATTTCTAAATCCGAGAATTTAGACCGTTGGGAGCCAAATACCCGATTTCCTGAAATTATTTCGCGCCATTTAGATACCTCAATTACATACATCATATAACGCTTAAGTCCCAACGATTACTTAAACAATGTATGGAGAAAACAATTGAGAATTAATACATATAATTGCCATCAAGGCTACATAATCATCCAATATACAATAATCATTTGGGATACCCCCATACATGTGCCCTAACAAAATAGAGGGCAAAAGGCCACACATGTACGATCATCCAATATACAATAACCATATAGGTCGCGGCCTACTGCACCATATGTGCCTCTTGACTGATTGTTTGATGCTTGTTTACAGTGCCTGTCTCCAAAACTAGATCCGGGAAAATTGCTGCTATCACCTCCTCTAGAATCTGATGCCTCAGACTACCCCCTTAGGAACACAAACTCTCCCTTAGAAGAGAATCATCTCATCACCTGACTCAGAGAAACCTGGCTGCCCTCTCCTAGCTTGGAGGTATGGGTCCGAACCCTGTGCCTCCCTAATCAGAGCTCTAAGCTCACTGGTGACCTCTAGCCTATAGAGCCTTAAGCTACTCTCTCCGACCTCAACATTAAGGCTTAGGTTCCTAAATTCTTCTAACAATCCTATCTGATGCACCATCATGGATGAAACATGCAAGGACTTCCTACTGAGGGCGTCAGCCACTACATTGGCTTTGCCCGGGTGGTACTTCAACTCAAAATCATAATCCTTCAGAAACTCCATCCACCTCATCTGCCTCATGTTGAGTTCTTTCTGATCAAAGAGGTACTTAAGACTCTTGTGATCATTGAAGACCTCAAAACTCACACCATACAGGTAATGCCTCCAAATTTTAAGGGCAAATACCATAACTGCTAACTTTAAGTCGTGGGTAGGGTAGTTCTCCTCGTTGGGCCTTAACTGCCTAGAGGCGTAGGCCACTACTCTCTTCTCTTGCATCAATACACATCCTAGCCCCTTACCAGAGGCATCACTGTAGACCTCGAAGGTCTTGGACAAGTCCGGTAACACAAGTATCGGGGCGGTGGTCAACCTCTCCTTGAGTTCCAAGAAGCTCCGCTCACACTTCTCGTCCCACACAAAGGCTTGTCCCTTACGGATCAATCTAGTGAGGGGCAAGACTAGCTAGGAGAATCCCTTAATGAATCTTCGATATTAGCTGGCCAATCCTAGGAAACTTCTGATTTTTGTGATGGTCTTAGGCCTTTCCCCTTCAAGGATGGCTTCTTTCTTGCTAGGGTCAACTGACACACCCTCTCTAGAAATCACATGCCATAAGAAATGGACCCTGACATCCAAAACTCACACCTTTTCTGGTTGGAAAACAACTTCTTCTCTCTCAAAATCCCTAAGACAACCCTAAGATGTTGCTCATGCTCTTCTAAGGTTTGGGAGTAGATAAGAATGTCATCGATGAACACGACAACAGACTTATCATGGTAGGGCCGGAAAATTCGGTGGAGCATTGGTTAAGCCAAATGGCATCACCAAGTACTCATAATGCCCACATCTAGTCCTAAAGGCAGTCTTGGGTATATCCTCACCCCTAATCCTGATCTGGTGGTAGCCAGATCTCAAATCTATCTTAGAGAAGATCGAAGCCCTTCTAAGTTGGTCTAGAAGGTCATCTATCCTAGGTAAGGGATACATGTTCTTAATGGTTACCTTGTTGAGCTGCTTAAAGTCTACTCACAACCTCATACTCCTATTTTTCTTTTTCACTATGAGTACTGGGGCTCCCCGGGGTGACACACTAGGCCTAATGAACTTCTTAGCTATAAGGTCTTATAATTGGGTCTTAAGTTCACTAAGCTCTAGTGGGGACATTCTACAGGGTGCCTTGGAAATGGGCCCCGTTCCCGGTACCAAGTCAATGGTGAACTCAATCTCCCTGTCCGGAGGTAAGGTTGTTACCTCATTAGGGAAAACATCTTGAAACTCTCTAACTGTGGCTACACTGTTTAGATCAATACCAGAGTCTAGAATTGAGGAAAGTAATAAAATAAAACAACTACTCCCATCAGTCAAGCAATTAGACACTTGGGTTACACTGGATAAGAGTACAGGTGGCCTCTCCCTCGGAAGAGGAGGAAGAATCGGAAAAACAACCTCCTTGTTGAAACAATCAAGCATGACATGGTTTTGAGATAACCAGTTCATGCCAAAGATTACATATATGCCCTTCAATGGTAAACAAATTAAGTCAACCTCAAAGGCCCTCCCTTATACAACAACGGGGCATTTAGAACACACAAGGGAAGTGGAGATTGCCTCCATGGCTGAGGTGATGACATGTAAGTTATAGGGTAAAGGGGTGGCATGAAATCTCAATTTCTCCACACAATCATATGCAATGAATGAATGTGTGGCTCCCAAATCGTAAAGTACAACTACAGAAATGCCTCCTAAGTCACACATACCTCTAATCAGATTATCGGTCGATGTTGTTGCCTCTCCATTGAGTGTAAAGACTCTCATAGTGGCTTGGGGTCTGGCGGCCTCCTTCCTCTTGGGGCACTCATTCTTCATATGGCTTGGCTCCTTGCAGAAGAAAAAAAGACTCTAGCCCAATAAGCATTGGCCCTAGTGTCCCTTCCCACACTTAGCGCACGGGGGTACTCCCCCTTGCCCTAAAGCAGGTCGAGTGTCGGGGTGGCATTGCCATGCCACTTGGGCATAGAGCCCTTGCCCTGACTGAGCTCCTCCAGCTTCCTCTGACCTTTCTTATCCGCTGGCCTGGGGGTCTCATCAGTAATACTCTGTCCGCCAAGAGGCATTTGCTGACGAGAGAGGGAAAGTCTCTCACCTCCAAAGTAGTCACACTCCTCCTTTGCTCGGGCTTCAGACCCGCTTGAAAATGGTTGCTCTTCCATCCCTCATTGGGGATGGTATGGAGGAATGTCGAATACTTGGCGAGGCGCTCAAACTTGGCCGCATATGGGCCCATAGATAAACTCCCTTGCTTCAGCTGCAAGAACTCTGCCTCCTTCTACCTACGGATGGTGGTAGGGAAGTATTTCTCCAGAAACACCGCCTGAAAGCTCACTCAGGTCAGAGGAGTACCCAGGGAAGCCAAACGGGCTTTAGCTCCTTTCCACCAATCCTTCGTGTCTCCCTGGAGCATGAACGCTGCAAACCGAACCCTGAGGTTGTCAGCACAACTCATGACCTCAAAAATCTTCTCCAGGGCATTGAGCCAGGAGTTAGCCGCCTCTGGATCATAAGCTCCGAAGAATGATGGGGGATGATGCTTCTGGAACTCTTCTAGGCCTTGGGACAAAGGGGTCTGTGGCCACAACTGGGGTAGGTGGAGGAGTCTCCCTTGGATACTCCTGGATCTCCCGGAGAATAGCCGCATTAGAGGCGGTCTACTCCTTGATAGTCATCGTCAACATCCTGAGAGCAACTGCTATGGGGTCAGGGTCTGATGTTGGCGTTGAAGAACCTCGGGGGCGGCCTCATTGTCCGCTAGTTATAATCTTAAACACATCATTAATGAAACATTGAGGTTATCAGTCTCCACATATCACAATAATGCATGTAAGATTACAATTAAGTTTAGATAATTCTAACTATCCACAATCCAATTGGATTGAACTGCTCTGATACCAAAATGTAACGCCTTAATTTCTAAATCTGAGAATTTAGCCCGTTGGGAGCCAAATACCCAAATTCTTGAAATTACTTCGCGCCATTTAGATACCACAATTACATACATCATATAACGCTTAAGTCCCAACGATTACTTAAACAATGTATGGAGAAAACAATTGAGAATTAATACATATAATTGCCATCAAGGCTACATAATCATCCAATATACAATAATCATTTGGGATACCCCCATACATGTGCCCTAACAAAATAGAGGGCCAAAGGCCACACATGTACGATCATATCCCTCAAAAGAATAGAAATACAATTCGTTATAATCTAAACATCAACAGGCTAAACAACTAAAACATGACATCCTGGCTCAGAGCAAAATACACTAAAATAGCTCCTTGAGCTCCACGCTCACTGATCGGTGCGGGGAGGAACCTGTGTATCTAGAATATAATCCACAGAACGTGTGGTGAGAAGGATGCCTTAGTCAATATAACTATGCAGCATGCAGTGTGGGTAAGGCAGGCAAATGAAATGCAATGGGATAAATACAATCAATTCATGACATGGCATTTCATCTTATCATAAAAATAAACATGAACATGCATGACCTGCATTGCCCGACAGATGGGGTCTTATCACTAGACTGGGGTTAGACCTGAGCTCAGACTACAAGGAACGTCTTCCTTGGGCATAACAACGCCAATTACCTAGGGGCCAAAACTCGTGTTTTAACTAGGGACTGGAGTCCAATTAACTGGGACCGAAGTCCAACTGGGGACCAAAGTCCAAACTTGTTTAATTAAGGGTGAACTGGGGTCGAAGCCAAATTCATTTTCTCATTATTACTTAGGGCCAACGACCATGAATGAAATGCTCAACCACAGTTCAGTCCAAGAATCATACAATAATGTCATAATACATGAGTATGAGGAAACCCTAACTTGGGGAAAATCCCCTATACATTCTCCTACTTCATACCACAATCCAATGTACCAATATAAAGAAAATACACACACAACAATCATCCACAAGATTTAAAGAAGGGGCAAGAGAGAATAGGGCACATGAAGAAGAAGCAAGCCAAATGAGTGTTGGTGTGATTTATACTCACCTCAAGAACTCAAGTGGAAGTGGGAAGAAGTTGAGGAAGGTGGGAGGATGAGGTCATTGGCTTTGAGCTCCTTTCTTCAAGCTTTAATGGAGTATTTCCCTTTCTAGAACGTCTCTTTCCTTCTATAAAATGGTAGGTGGAAGAAATGAATGAGGGCCAAGCCCTAAATGTGTTTTTAGGGTGTTCTGATTTCGCGTTCTCGCTCGCTCGAGCGAGCCTGAGTGAGAAGCCTTCCTCGCTCGAGCGCTCTCTGAGCGAGCCTGAGCTGAATTTTACAGAAAAGTCCCTATTTTCACTCTGTTTTCTCGCTCAGTCCTCGCTCGAGCGAGCCTGAGCGAGAAAACCAGAATGAGAATTCTCCCCTATTTTTGATATCCTCGCTCATGCGTGCTCAAATGAGCCTGAGCGAGAGTACCAGATTCCAACTTCCTGATCTTTACTCCTTTTTATTGTAACTCAATTTCTTCTACTCAATTCTAGTTCCTTTTTATAAAACTTATTCCATTACTAATTTAATTCATAAAAATGGTTTAGAATTTGGGATGTTACATTACCCACGATTTTTGATAATCGCTAGTGAAATACAAAATGTACGTAGTTGGGGTTTACAAACCACTAGTAATTATTCGGGGTTTGAAACGTCGACAAAAGTATTAGGGGTCTAAATTATCGCAAGTAATTACATTGGGTTGTCAAATGCAGCCAACTACCCAGAATTCATAAATCGTGGGTAATACCAAACTTTCTTTTTTTAATTGTCCATTACCTGAGGCTATAACCGCAACTAATATTGTACATTTATTTTTATTAACGTTGTCACACAATTTTTTTCCACATTAATGATACTTTCTACCTGCACATTTTAATTGTAATAAATTAAAGATAATATATCAAACCAAATAATGATAACAAATAGGCAATAATGGCAAACCAGCAAATCAAGATTTAATACAACTCAAAACCTCAAATTGTTCATCCAAAAGAACCAATATTGAGTAATTAAAAAATATCAAACATGACAATTGTACTAGTTAGCAATTGAAGCTATAAAATGTTTGTCTGCATTTCGATAACATTTCAGCACTAAACAACAAAGCTCAGTAAATATCTAGTCTTTTGTCTAGCTCTTCATCTCTAAATGAACTATTCTTCAGGTTCAAGATTTGATAGAGAATGATCAGTGACATCATTAGTTGGATGTTCACTTCCTTCATTAGACACCTAAAATATATTGTAAAACACAATTATAAACATGAAAATAAACTAATAAATATCACTAATGAAGTTTGAAACTGATGGCGCCTGTCAGTAGAACTCTGGGCTGACAACTGAAAGCTAGGATCAAGCATGGAGCTGCTAGAATTGCTTGGAGCTGAACCAAGCATGAGTCACTCTCAACATGGTCAACCCATTGACCTTTGACCTTGGACTCAAGTCAACATGCAAGATTTCATCTAATTAGGATAAATAAAAGTAGGATTAATATTAGGATTAAGATGTAATTAGGATGTAATTAGGACATGCTTGTAATTTTCCCTTTTCTTCCTAACTTGGGCTCTAAAATGATGGTTTTATTGGCTTAAGCATTAGCTTAGCTAATTAGCCAAAGAGATAAGGGTTCAACACCCACTTAGGAGTGTTTTTCACTCATCTTTTATTTTCCCCCTTTTTCTCCCATTATGGCCGCCCCGTTACTCCTATAAATAGGAGGTTTCCCCTCTTGTAATCACAACTTTGATGAATTGAGTAAAGGCATTATGCCCATTTTTCTGCTCAAGTGTGAGTTGAGAGTAGGCTTGGTGGTTCTTGCTTAAACCAACTAGAGACTTATCTGATTCTCCTGAATCAGTGACGTCTAGCACTTGGACTTATCTGTTGTGGGTGGATTCCTGCTTCAGTTGTGTCCCAACCATCTCTTTCTCTTCCACTTTTTCTTTCATTTTCCCTTATTTTCCTTCATTTTCTTGCGCAAAGTAGCTGCTTCCCAGCCAATACTTTTCGCAATTTTAGTGCATGTTATTGATTCTAACTGGTTGTTTTTGCTCAATTCTAGATCCGTACCTATCCAGCTATCAATTGGTCATCAGAGCTTTGTTGAATTGAGCAATTTTGGATCACTTTGGGGATGTTTTGGGCGCTGTTTTACTGCACATTTTGGTGCAGAATTTTCGGCCATTTTAGTGTAATTCCTCTCCTTGTTTCAATTGTAATTCAGACTTGGACTGTTTCCCGGGCCCGAGGTGCCTTTCTGCTGCTTCCAGCTTGTTTTATTTGCTTGCAATTGCTTGAGTTAGAGAGGTTTTTTGGGCCGCTAATTCCCACCCCATAGGTGTTTGATGAAATGCCTATTCTAATTGCTCATACTTGTTCTTGAGTGATTCTTGCAAATTAACTACTATAACTATTTGTTTGTTGGTGAAGTGTGGTAAGAGGATGCATTGTTGTCTTCATTTTTCCAAAGATCGTTCACCTACATTTTCTCCCATTTTACCATTACTTGTTCATCCCCCATATTCATCTATTTACTTTCCGCTTTTAATTTTCCGTCATTTAATTTCAGCTTCTCCCTATCCTTTTAATTTCTGCCATCCCTTTTACTTTTTGTCCTCCCCATCCTTTTAATTTCTGCCATCCCCTTTTACATTTTGTCATTTACTTTCAGTCCTCCCCATCCTTTTAATTTCTTCCATCCCCTCTACATTTCTGCCATTTACATTTTAGCTCTCCCCATCCTTTTAATTTCTGCCATCCCCTCTACTTTCTGCCATTTACATTTTTGTCCTCCCCATCCTTTTAATTTCATTTTCCCCATTTACTAACATTTTGCACAATTTTCTTCTTTATTTTGCCATTTTTTGCGCATTTTTTGGGCACTGTATTGTTCAATTTTCTACTCATGTTCTGTTTGTCTGTTTGACATTCTGATTGCGAATTTGAATTGATTGCTATCTCTACCTTGGACTTTCCCTGTTTGATTGTGCAAAACGCTCACCATTAGGCTGATTTTTGGTTCATAGAGTTGGAAGAAGATCAACAAATTTCCAATTGTTGATTTTCCTTAAAAATTTAATTTCCATCTTAAAATTGAACCAAGCGTGTTTCTGTGACTGTATTGTGTTTGTATAATCAACAAGGAAGTGCTAAGCATTTTTTTTGGAATTTTTTGAAATCAGGTTGCCATACCATTTTATTTTACAGTTTTTAGAATTCAACCTGTCCATTTTGTTTTTCTGGTACCGTTTGGACCAGTTTAGTGTCAAAAATCTCAAAAAAAATTACATTAGTTGCAGTTTAGTTTTCTGTAATTTTGTACAACTTTCTGTAATATTCTGTTGGGGAAAAATCCAAAAAGAAAGAAAAGAGGCAAAGAAAAATACAAAAAAAATTATATTGGCAAAAATACAAAAAGAGGTGTAAAAAGCAAAAAGGGTGCAAAAGTCAACAACAAGAGAAAAGTCAAAAGACACCCAAAAAGTCAAAAAATTAAAAAAAACTAGAGAAAAATAAAAATAAAAACAAAAGAAAGTATCCCAACAATACAATTGACAGTTTATTGTAATTTTCTCTTTCATTTCTCTGTATACTGTATTTTTGAGTTGTAATTGCTGTTTACAAAACAACAAATTTTGGCAACTCTTTTCAAAAAATCACCAAAAACAATTCTCTTTGCAATTTCTTTTGTCTTGTTTTGTTTGCACTCCAATCTTGTGTATAAGCTTTCTTGAGTGCTTGCTTTTCTTGCTTGTCTCATCAATTCCTTGTTTTGTCTTAGGAAATTCCAATCCTCTTTCAATAGATATTTTCCTTTTGTTAGTGCGCTTCTATTTGGGAAGAGTTAAGACTTAGTCTCATTGTTGGTCTTTGCAAGATCAAACCAACATCAACCGAGTAGAAGAGGCAAGAGAGTTTTCATTATAGAAAAATCCAAAAAGAGTGACATACACAAGTGTTACATTCCATTGAGTGTAAACACTTAGTAGAGTGGAAAGGTCCATTTTAAAAATAAAAAACTTAAAAACAATGGGTAGTAGGAACTCACCACCTCCTTCACCTGGGACTTTAAGATATACGGCCGAGTTGCAACATGCAATTCAAGACATAGCAAGAATGATGAGGCATGAGATGAATGAGCTTAGGCAAGAGTTAAGTGGGAATAGGAGGGAGAGAAGACACTCTTCTCGAGAAGGAGGAAGTGAGAGAAGATATAGCATAGTGAGAAGTGAAGATAGGTACCACCCTGAGATTAGTGAGGGAGAGAGACATTCAAGTCATACTCTTAGGAGAAGGGAAGTAGGAAATAGAGGACATAGGAGACCTAGGAGGCGTGAAAGGCATAGAGAAGAGATCTATGAGGAAGAACCTAGGAGGCATAGAGAAGAGTGGAAGGTCCAAGACCATTTGAGCAAAGGTTTTAATGATAACAAACTTTCACAACAATATTCTAAGTGTTCTGAATACTTTGGTACTAATGTTTGCACTTGAGAATGCTTGAAAGAATACAGGAAAAGTTACAGAAGGAAGGTGGAAAGATCAAAGACAACATTTAACATCATAACATGTGTCCAGAAGCATGTTACATAGAGCTTTCATGTCAAAAGTGATTAAACGAGTTCAATAAGTAGCTTCTTAGTTTCAAGAAGGTCAAGACAGTTCATCTAAGATCCCATGAGTATTAAACTGAGTTGTATCAAGCTTCAGAAGCAAAGTTGAAGCTTTGGAAGGATCATTCACGAACACAAGAAGCATGAGAAGGAGCTTTTCATGAAACTGGACACCTTCTGAATGTGAAAGATCACTTAAGCAATTCAAGCATATTCATTCCAAGTGTTGCTGATGCAAACAAAGCAATTGGAGAATATCAATATCATTAGAAACACAGTTTTGTCCTTAGAAGCAAAACTTACAGTTTCTGCAGAAGCATCAAATTCTTATTTCAAGTTGTACACATGTTCAAAGTATCTCTAGAAGCATTGAACAAGTTCCCACACTCCTGAAGATATTATCCTTGAATATTTCAAGTTGAAGAACACTCAAAGAAGCTTCCATAAGCATAATTACTTCTCTCACAATGCAAATAAAGGAAGGATAAAAGATTGGAAGCTTTACAAGCATATTTGAAGAAGAAACATAATTTATGCACACTTCCAGAAGATACAGGAGAAGAAACAAAATTTCTGTAGAAGAAACAAAATTTCTACACACTCCAGAAGATGCAGTTTTCTTCAGAAAAAGAAACATAATTTCTGAAGAAGAAACAAAATTTCTACACACTTCTAGAAGATGCAGTTTGCTCCAGAAGAAGAAACGAAATTCTGCACACCTCCAGAAGAAGAAACAAAATTTCTGCAGAAGAAACAGACCCTCTGCAACCTCTAGAAGAAAGAAATAGGCAGAACCTGTTGCAATTTCAATTTAAAGGAGTTTAAGACATCCTTTGCTAAAAATGAGAAAATGCCCAGTATTTATGAATGTCTTACTAACTACTCAAGAAGAAGGAAGCTCAAATAGAATGAAATTATTAGCTGCAGAAGTTACACTTCAAAAGGATTGACTGGTCAAGGCTGAAGAAAGAGAAAAACTGTCCTATGATAGTGACAACTGCTATACGGCCAGCTGAGATTTTGACCACCTCTCCAAGCAACTCCAACGGCTATTTTGAACACCAAAACTCTATAAATGCAGCCCCATCCTGCTGGGCAAAATCAAGGAGAACAAAGGGAAGAAATCCAAAGAGCCATAATGTAGAAATCCCCTTCTAGAGTGAGGTTCTCCTTCAACCACTCCAATATGCAGAGCTGCTACGCATAATTCTTAGAGAGTGTGTTTAGGTTCAGTTTTGTAATGATTAATCCACTCCATGAGTGTTTTGTGAGCCATATGTAAAAATCCCATCACTTGTTGAAGAGTGTTTGTGATCTCCCAAGGTAACTAGAGAGAGTTAGTGTTGGATTGAGAGGATGCAGAGCCTGAGCAAATGATACTGGTTTTAGAGCCTGAAGAGGCAGCAAAATAATACTTGGAAAAGAGCCTGAAGAGACTGCAGAAGAATACTAGTGGTAAGGTGTACCCAAGGTGATTGTAAAGTTAAAGAAAAGTAAGAAATCCTACAGGTGTAGGTACTGGATGTAGCCTAAGGATTGTGAGGGTGAACCAGTATAAAAATCATCTTTGCAATATCTCTCACCCTTTCTCTCTTTAATTTTCTGCACATACATCTATTGCATTGCTAGTTATTTTTCATATTTTGAATATTTAGCAAGTTGTAAACCATATTTTGATAAACCTATTTTTGAACTGATATTTTCACTTAAATCACATCCATATCAGTTAAAATACTTATCTGGAAAGTTTCATTACATTATGAAACTGTTTGGTGCTCCAAAAGCACATTTCTTGAAAGATGTTCATTGTTCAACTATGGAACTTGGGGTTCAAACTACCTTATTTTGATAAACATATTTTTGAACTAATATTTTCGCATAAAATACATCCATATCAGTTCAAATACTGATCTAGAAAGTTTCATTAAATTATGAAACAGTTTGGTGCTTCAGAAGCACATTTCTTGAAATCTGTCCATTGTTCAACATTGAACTTGAGGTTCAAACTACCAGATCTTTACAAACTTGATTTTAATAAGATTTAACTTTATATTCTAGTTGTTTACTATTCAAATATATGATCTGGAAAGTTTCATCAAGTTTCAAGTTCCTTTGACCCTTCAGAAGATTGGTTTAAAGTGACAGATCCAATGTTTTTCTTCTGCACAACTGCAGAAAACTTTATACTATTCTTCTGAACAGTTTTTCTCACATAATCTTATTAGTTATTGGTTAAATAACTATTCTGGAAAGTTTTATTAAAACACAAAATCATTTGACCCTTCAGAAGATTGGTTTAAAGTGACAGATTCATTATTTTGCTTTTGCATAACTGCATAAACATTATATTATTCTTCTGAACCTTATTCTGAGTTGTATCTACATTAAATACACTATATGGAAGAATAAAATTTGATGATATCAATCCCTATAATATTGCCTACCTTTAAGAAGATAGTTTCAATCAACTCAATTAGCATTATACACTAACTACTATCTTCTAGAACTAACTTATGATAGCCAAGGTATTCCTTGAGCAAAGATCAGTAAGTTTTTCAAGTTACTTGTAGGTTGGGCCAAAAGTTTTCAAGGGTCACAATTCAACCCCCCTTCTTGTGACTCTCTGATTTACTTCAATTGGTATCAGAGCTCAGCCTCTATGGGTTGAGCACACTTAACCGTGTGAGAGGAAAAGATTCAGGAAGAAGTAATGGCCAACCAAGAAGCATACTCCAAAAGTGTTGATGCAAAATATTGAAGAAATGAACAACTTCAAGAAGGAGCCAATGATGCTAGAAATTGATACAACTCTACATGTGGCTCAAAAGGGTCACACTTAAGGTGTGTACTGCTAAATTTGAACATTGTCCTCCCTATGATGAGATAGATTTTGCTTATGATGGATTGAATGATGGTTTGATAAACTTTGAAAATAAGAATATGGAATTCTTTAAAAGGAGATTCTTTATTGAACTTCAAATTGAAACTTTGATGGTTGAATATGATTTTCTTGAAGAAGATGTACTTGTAAATTGTGAAACTCAACTATCTTCAAAAGTCATGATTGAAAATGAAGTTGAAAACTTATTTTTAACATTTGCCAAAACTGAAGTATCTACTTGCTCTTATTCCATGTTTGTCAATAATGGAAAGAATGCTATTTTACATGGAAAACTAAGTAAAGGTTGTGGCAAACAGATTTCAGAATCTCATCACAATACCATGTCCATGTTTTTCAAAATGATCTTCAAATGATCAAGACATCATTCAGTCTCATTATCTGTAATTATTGTGAACATCATGTTTATATCTCTTATTTGTGCAATTTTAGAAGAAATATTTATATGATATGAAAGATAAGATGGTATGAGTTGCTAAATATCCTAAGAGTTCAACCACTAACACTCAAGGACCCAAGATGAAATGGGTACCAAAATGTCTCCTTAGTAATTTTGTTATGCAGAAAAATTCTCAAGAAGATAGGACTATTGGCCAAAGGAAATACTTCCAAGGCTATGAGAATGTTCCATCCAAAGAAGGAACATGACTCTAGCCAGAGCTTCTCAAAATGCTTGGTGTGAAATCTCCAAGATTCATGACTTATAGAAAGAAGCAATAGGTAAGAAAAAGTACAGTTCAATTGACCAAGAATAAGGTATCAAAGATTTCTATCCCCAATGCATATTCATAGAGTTAATGAATTTGAAGCACATTCCTAATAGGTTTATGCTAAGGTCTTGGGTGCTTGGTAATTGAATGATTATCATTGATTGACATTTATATGAACATTCTGTTCTAATCATTTTATTAGTCTTAAACATGAAAAGAAAATGATTAGAAGATCAAAATTAATGTGCTAGTACTGCTAGTTTAAAATTCTAATATAGCTACTTTTAAATGAGCATAACTTGGCCTACAGAAGTCTGTTTTAGGTGAAACCAATTTTTTTTGAAAGATTATTGATGGTAGTATCAAACTGGAAAATATGAGAATTTTACCTTAATCACAAAAGTCCCAGTAAAAGTTTGAATATAGTTGTTCTGTAATAGGTTCTGATATAAACTAGTCAACTTCAATTGATCATATCTTGAGCTATAGAAGTGCTTTTTGAGTGAAACCAATTTTGTTTTAAAGCTTATTTATGATATTATTAAACTGGATAGTTTGAAAAATTCATCTTAATCACAAAAGTCCCAGTAAAATTTTGAATACAGCTGTTCTGTCATAAGTTCTGATATAAACTAGTACACTTCAACAGATCATAACTTGAGCTACAGGAATGTTTTTTCAGTGAAACCAATTTTATTTGAAATCTTATTCATGTTAATATTAAACTGGAAAGTTTGAGAATTTTATCACAACTACAAGAGTCCCAGTAAATTCGTGAATATAGTTGTTCTGCTATAAATTCTGACATAAAGCAGTCCACTTCATCAGATCATAACTTGAGCTACAAGAATGATATTTGAGTGAAAAAAATTTCATTGAAAAACTGATTCATATTAATTATAGACTGGAAAGTTTCAGATTTTTTGAACATCTAAATAATTCCCAGTAAGTCATTAAAGTAGGTTGTTCTGTTATATGATCATATTTGAGCCTACTATTTTGGTATGTTTATAACTTGAGTAAGGAAAATCTTTTTCAAGTGAAACCAGTTGGATTTGAAAGATAATACTTAATAGTTTAATCCCATTAAGTATCTAAGATTTTGGTTTCATGGATTTGTATCAGTGCATAAAAAACAGAACTGTCCCATTCTGCACTCTGTGATAAATCGGTCAACTTAAATGCATCATATCTTGGGATAGGAAAATCCAAATTGCATGATCTTTGTCTTGTTAAAAAGCTTGAGATATCTAGTTTATTATGGTGAAATCTCATTTATGTGTGAATTGAAAATAATTCACAGATGCAGTTTGAAGTGTATAAGTCAATGATATTTTTCTAATCTAATGCAGTAACTTGTAATTAGAATATCTTTGGATGTACTAATCCAAATGAGATGATTTTTGTGGCCTTAGAATGATTGAATGATTCTTTTTATTGTGATAAATGATCATCTCTTAGTTTAAAATTCCTTTAGAGATTGGACTTTGAGAAACTGCTCAAGTCTCTAATATGTTTTACTCTCAACCACAAAGGATGATTCTTTAGAAGCTTCTGCAAGAAGGTCCAAACTGAAAAATGATCCAACATTGCATCTGTGAGTTTTGTTCATGAAAGAGAGTTTAAGGACTCCTTATTGAAAGCCTTCTTTGGTGAGAATGACATTTCTCACAACCTTTCATGCCCTAGAACTCCATAACAGAATGAAGTTGTGAAAAGAAGGAATAGGACACTACAAGAAATGGCTAGAACCATTTTAAGTGACTCTAGTGTTTGGGCTAAAGTTGTAAGCATTTTATGCTATACTTTGAATTTAGCCACTATTAGAAGCATGTGAAACAAGACTATATATAAATTATGGAAATGTAGAAATCTTAACATTTCATACTTGCATACATTTGGGTGTGATTGTTATATTGGTAAGTTTGATTCAAATAAGGCTATCTATCTTGGATATTCTCTAACTTCAAAAAGCCTATAGAAATCAAACTAATTAAGGAAAGTATACATGTTGTTTTTCATTGAATCTAATTCTTCTCTTGAGAAAGAAAGAACTACAGGTTTAGAAGATGAAATAGAAAAACCAAATCTAAACCAGAAGAACAAATCTGACTTCAGAAGAAGAAGTCAGGAATCAGAAGAAGGACCAGAAGCTGATCAGAAGAAGGGTCAGAAGTTGATCAGAAGGATCAGAAACTTAAGGATTCTGATTCTGATTCTAATTTATAAAAACAGAATGAGGAATATTCAACAAGCTTCCAATGATCCATCCATACCTAGGAGCTGAAAAGTAGAGAATGCTCACCCTTATGATCACATTAGAAGAACAAAGTAGTTCCTCCTTCTCAAAATCAATCCATCATTGGAACAAGATGAGGTTTCAAAAACAAGATGGATGAGAAAGGTAAAATGATTAGAAACAAAGAAAGAAAGAAGATGATGAAATCTCCAAGAGAAGTCTACAAAGGATCTTCTCATAAGATTCAAAATGGATGGAGCCAAGCCAATGACAACTCCAATGCACCCATCCACTTTGCTTGATAAAGACAAATGTGGTAAGTTTGTTTCTAAAAAGGAATTCAGAGGTATGATTGCTTCCTTATTGTATTCAAATAGGCAAGTAGGCAAGCTATTGCATTTTCAATTGGATTATGTGCAAGGTTTCTATCTTCTCCTGAAAGAGTTTCATGTCATATCTGTGAAGAGAATATTTAGATTCCTTGTTTGAGCTACTAATCTTGGCCTTTGGTACAAGAAAGGAACAAGTTTTGATCTTGTAGGATTCTATGATGTTGATTTTGCTGGAGTTAGGATTGAGACAAAAAGCATAAATGGTGAATGCCAATTTCTTGATGAATCTCTCATATCATGGATGTGTAGCAAGCAAAATACTATTGTCCTATCCACTGTAGAAGCAAGATATATATCAACAGTAAGATTATTCACAAATGTTGGGGATTAAACATTAAATGGAGGATTACTCCCTGAGGTACACTGAAATCCCAATCTTATGTGATGATGAAAGTTCTATGAACCTATTTATCAATCCCATGCATCACTTTAGATCAAAACATATTGATATCAAGTATTATCTTATTAGAGATCATGGTCATAATCATGACATTGAACTGAAATATATTGAGACAAAGTCTTAACTTGCTTATATCTTTTCAAAACATCTTCTAGAAGAAAGATTAAGCTTCATTAAAGATCAAATGCATATGTGTGTGATTAATTGATTGATATATTATGTGTTCTAAGTTTAACATGAACTTTCTTTACCTAATCTAGAACACTTAGAAGGTGAATTTCCCCATCCAGAAGCAAAAATGATGCTTTTGAACAGATAGAAAAGAGAGATGGAATTCTTTCTATTGGTATTCTCACATTCTTCAATGCCTAAGAGGGAGTTGTTGCCTTCATTTTTACTCACTATAAATAGAAACTATAACCAAAGTGAAAGATAGTTTGTTTCCTTCATATATTCAATTCTCTTTCACAACATTACTTGTTTTTGTCAATTCCATGAGGATCAAAGCTATAGGAAGGAAGGGCATAAAACCTGTAGCTACTCATATTCATCAAAGTTTACCAATTAGAGTTGTCCTTGTTACAACTGTTCTAATAACAAAATCTCTTCCACCTACTAGAACTCCTAAACCACTCATAAGAAAAGATTGGGGTGTAGATGTCTTCTTAAAAAGACTAGGATGGCTCAAATTCTTTAAAATATAGGAGCCTATGTATCCAAGATTAGTGAAAGCATTTTCGCTGCAACTTCTAAGTTTAGGAGTAATGATCAATATCTTATAAAGGATATCAAGGGATACTCAATGTTACTCACCGATGGGTATATTCATGAATCTGTACATGTCTTCCATATGACATGTTTCTTACCAAGCCTTTTAGGTTTCAAAAAATATCCACTTGATGATGTAGAAAAGGAATAAGATCATTTCTTCTTTGCATGGAAGAATCTGTATAAAGTGCTTCTCATGGGGTGATAAAGTGAAAGAAGAAAAAGAAATAGGTTACATTGAAAAAAGATAGAGTCTCCATAGGAAAACTTTGGGACTAATATGGTAAACCAGTTCCTTACCTCTTATATATTTCATTCTTATGTCCCATCATCTTATGATAAAAGTCCAAGCCCCTATTCTTGATGATTCAACTTAGTTTGGATAAAGGGATCTTGCCTTCGACATTTTAGTATTGAGAAAATGTCTTAAGATTATGTGATATACAAGAGAAGGAAGTAAGGATTGTGTAGTATCAATCCTGGTTTAACACATTTGTGTTACTAGTAAGAGTTTCTCATGTTCTACCAATGCCTTTAGCTCACTTCCAACCGACTTAAGATAAATAGAAGTCGGCTACTTGATCTTATTTAAGTCATTCCTCACTAAGTAGCCTAGCCATTGATGAGAACTTATTCCTTCCTATCATTTTCATGCTCATTTTGATGGATGACAAAAGGGGGAGAAGAATAGGAACATTCGATCATAACAAATTTCTATCTGAATGTTATAAATGGCCCAAATTCAGGGGGAGCTTTAATTCTTTACTGTTAAATCACTTGATTATTATTCCCCTCATTCAGAAAACATAGAATTTGTTCATGAAAGTTTGTCATCATCAAAAAGGGGGAGATTGTAAGGTCCAAGACCCTTTGAGCAAAGGTTTTAATGATAACAAACTTTCACAACAATATTCTAAGTGTTCTGAATACTTTGGTACTAATGTTTGCACTTGAGAATGCTTGAAAGAATACAGGAGAAGATACAGAAGGAAGGTGGAAAGATCAAAGACAAAATTTAACATCATAACATGTGTCCAGAAGCATGTTACATAGAGCTTTCATGTCAAAAGTGATTAAACGAGTTCAAGAAGTAGCTTCTTAGCTTCAAGAAGGTCAAAACAGTTCATCTAAGATCCCATGAGTATTAAACTGAGTTGTATAAAGCTTCAGAAGCAAAGTTGAAGCTTTGGAATGATCATTCAAGACCACTAGAAGCATGAGAAGGAGCTTTTCATGAAACTGGACACCTTTTGAATGTGAAAGATCACTTAAGCAATTCAAGCATTTTCATTCCAAGTGTTGCTGATGCAAAGAAAGCAAATGGAGAATATCAATATCATTAGAAACACAGTTTTGTCCTTAGAAGCAAAACTTACAGTTTCTACAGAAACATCAAATTCTTATTTCATGTTGTACACATGTTCAAAGTATCTCTAGAAGCATTGAACAAGTTCTCACACTCCTCAAGATATTATCCTTGAATATTTCAAGTTGAAGAACACTCAAAGAAGCTTCCATAAGCATAATTACTTCTCTCACAATGCAAATAAAGCAAGGATAAAATATTGGAAGCTTTACAAGCATATTTGAAGAAGAAACAGAATTTCTGCACACTTCCAGAAGATGCAGAAGAAGAAACAGAATTTCTGCAGAAGAAACAGAATTTCTCCACACTTCCAGAAGATGTAGTTTGCTTCAGAAGAAGAAACATAATTTCTGCACACTTCTAGAAGATGTAGTTTGCTCCAGAAGAAGAAACGAAATTCTGCACACCACCAGAAGAAGAAACAAAATTTCTGCAGAAGAAACAGACCCTCTGCAACCTCCAGAAGAAAGAAATAGGCAGAACCTGCTGCAATTTCAATTTAAAGGAGTTTAAGACATCTTTTGCTAAAAATGAGAAAATGCCCAGTATTTATGAATGTCTTACTAACTACTCCAGAAGAAGGAAGCTCAAATAGAATGAAATTATTGGTTGCAGAAGATACACTTCAAAAGGATTGACTGGTCAAGGCTGAAGAAAGAGAAAAGTTGTCCTATGATAGTGACAGCTCCTATATGGCCAGCTGAGATTTTGACCACCTCTCCAAGCAACTCCAACGGCTATTTTGAACATCAAAACTCTATAAATGCAGCCCCATTCTGCTAGGCAAAATCAAGGAGAACAAAGGGAAGAAATCCAAAGAGCCATAATGTAGAAATCCCCTTCTAGAGTGAGGTTCTCCTTCAACCACTCCAATATGCAGAGCTGCTGCACATAATTCTTAGAGAGTGTGTTTAAGTTCAGTTTTGTAATGATTAATCCACTCCATGAGTGTTTTGTGAGCCATATGTAAAAAACCCATCTCTTGTTGAAGAGTGTTTGTGATCTCCCAAGCTAACTAGAGAGAGTTAGTGTTGGATTGAGAGGATGCAGAACCTGTAGAGACTGAGCAAATAATACTGGTTTTAGAGCCTGAAGAGGCTGTAAAATAATACTTGGAAAAGAACATGAAGAGGCTGCAGAAGAATACTAGTGGTAAGGTGTACCCAAGGTGATTGTAAAGTTAAAGAAAAGTAAGAAAATCCTACAGGTGTAGGTACTGGATGTAGCCCAAGGATTGTGAGGGTGAACCAGTATAAAAATCATCTGTGCAATATCTCTTACCCTTTCTCTCTTTAATTTTCTGCACATACATCTATTGCATTGCTAGTTATTGTTCATATTTTAAATATTTAGCAAGTTGTAAACCATATTTTGATAAACCTATTTTTGAACTGATATTTTCACATAAATCACATCCATATCAGTTAAAATACTGATCTGGAAAGTTTCATTACATTATGAAACTGTTTGGTGCTCCAAAAGCACATTTCTTGAAAGATGTTCATTGTTCAACTTTGGAACTTGGGGTTCAAACTACCATATTTTGATAAACATATTTTTGAACTAATATTTTCACATAAAATACATCCATATCAGTTCAAATACTGATCTGGAAAGTTTCATTAAATTATGAAACAGTTTGGTGCTTCAGAAGCACATTTCTTGAAATCTGTCCATTGTTCAACATTGAACTTGGGGTTCAAACTACCAGATCTTTACAAACTTGATTTTAATAAGATTTAACTTTATATTCTGGTTGTTAACTATTCAAATATCTGATCTGGAAAGTTTCATCAAGTTTCAAGTTCATTTGACCCTTCAGAAGATTGGTTTAAAGTGACAGATTCAATGTTTTGCTTATGCACAACTGCATAAACTTTATACTATTCTTCTGAATAGTTTTTATCACATAATCTTATTATTTATTGTTTAAATAACTATTTTGGAAAGTTTTATTAAAATATAAAATCATTTGACCCTTCAGAAGATTGGTTTAAAGTGACAGATTCATTGTTTTGCTTTTGCATAACTGCATAAACATTATTTTAATCTTCTGAACCTTATTATTAGTTGTATCTACATTAAATACACTATATGGAAGAATAAAATTTGATGATATCAGTCCCTATAATATTGCTTACCTTTAAGAAGATAGTTTCAATCAACTCAATTAGCATTATACACTAACTACTATCTTCTAGAAGTAACTTCTGATAGCCAAGGTATTCCTTGAGAAAAGATCAGTAAGTTTTTCAAAGTACTTGTAGGTTGGGCCAAAAGTTTTCAAGGGTCACAATTCAACCCCCCTTCTTGTGACTCTCTGATTTACTTCAAAAAGTACTATGAGGAATAACCTAGAAGGTATAGAGAAGAGTACTTTGATGGAGAACCTAGGAGGTTTAGAGAAGCATACTATGAAGATACCCATAGGAGGCCTAGGAGAGAGCATAGGAGGGAAGAAGAGCCTTAAAGGGAACAAGGGTTCAAGGGGGTCAAAATAGAAGTCCCAACCTTCAATGGAAGGATTGATGTTGAATAATACCTAGAATGGGAACTTAAAATTGAACAAATAATTAGTTGTCATAGGTATAGGGAAGAAGAGAAAGTTAAGATAGCCTCTCTTGAATTCAAATATTATGCCTTGGTTTGGTGGCATCAGCTTCAAGCTAATAGAAGAAAGTGCAATGCTCCTTTGGTTTCCTCTTGGGAGGAAATGAAGTCCATCATGAGAAAGAGGTTCATACCTCAACACTACACTTGGGAGTTGCGCATTAAACTCCAAACTCTTAAGCAAGGTTCTAAGAGTGTAGATGAGTATTTTAAGGAAATGGAACTTGCTTTGATAAGGGCAAACATAGTTGAGGATAATGAAGCAACTTTGGCTAGGTTTATCAATGGACTTAATTTTGACATAAGGGACATAGTGGAGTTGCATCCTTATGTTAAAATGGAGGATTTGGTACACTAAGCCATTAAAATTGAAACTCAACTAAAAAGAAAGGGTAGCTATAAAAGAGGAAATTCTAGTTATACAACTAGGATCAAAGAAACCCCAAAGAAAGATGGGGGAAAAGGCCAAGAGAAGGAAGAACCTAAGGGTTCTAGGGTTGTTCCTAACCCACCTCCTTCCACAAAATCAAAAGAGGATCCCTCTACTTCCACAAGAAACATCAAATGTTTCAAGTGTGATGGAAAGGGACACATAGCTTCCCAATGCCCAAATAGGAGGGCAATGTTGTTATAGGAAAATGGTGAATACACTAGTGCTAGTGAGGATGAACTTAGTGAAGAGGAAAATGAGGTTAAGAAAGAAGTGTTTAGGGCCGAGGGAAAACTTTGTATGGTGAGAAGGTCCTTAGGAAATCAAATCATTAAAGAGGATGAGCAAAGGCAAACTGTCTTTCACACTAGGTGCATGGTTGAGGGACGAATTTGTTCCCTAATTGTGGATAGTGGAAGTTGCACTAACATTGCATGTGCAAGAATGGTAGAGAAACTCGGGTTATCTACCACTCCCCACCCCAGGCCATACAAGTTATCTTGGATATGCTGAGATGGGGAAAGGGAAGTAAATAAGCAAACTCTCATCTTTATTTCCATAGGTGACTATGATGATAATGTTTTATGCGATGTTGTACCTATGGATGCCACACATATCTTGTTGGGTAGGCCTTGGCAATTTGATAAGAGAACCATCCATGATGGAGCTAACATTACTTTGATGCCAATGTCAATCCAAGAAATATGTGAGGATCAAGCTCACATGAAGAGAGAGATTGAACTTGAGAAAATTAAGAAACTAAAAATAGAAGGTGAGGATAAGAGAAGAAGGAAGGAAGAAACATCAAGAGTGATGATATAAAAGGTAAAAACAAAAGAAAAACAAAAAAATAAAAGGGAAGAAATGTTACTACTTCATCAATTTAAGATTGCTGACCTTAATTGTTTTGAAGGGGAACAAGAAAAGGAGTTGCTGATCAAGGAAGGAGGAAGTAGCAACACTACAAGGGGTTTCCTCCACCCTTTTCTTCTTCTTCTTCTTCTTCTTCTTCTTCTTCTTCTTCTTCTTCTTCTTCTTCTTCTTCTTCTTCTCTTCTGTCTTCTACTACTCCTTCTTCTCCTAAAGCTCCCTACATGATTCCCAAGTATTATTATTATGAGCATTAGAGACTAAATGCTTGGGAATAACGAGTCTTCTTGTTGGCTCAGGTTGCATGAGGGTGTCCATGATTGTAGACCTAGCAAGGACTTACGAGTCCTAAAGGGAAGTCTCCACCTTCTCCTCTTGTCATCCATTCCTATTACTTTCTTCTACCCCTTATACTCTTTTTGAACTTTCAGATTTGAGGACAAATGCTCTTCAAGGGGGAGGGAATGATGGCGCCTGTCAGTAGAACTCTGGGCTGACAGTTGAAAGCTAGGATCAAGCATGGAGCTGCTAGAATTGCTTGGAGCTGAACCAAGCATGAATCACTCTCAACATGGTCAACCCTTTGACCTTGGACTCAAGTCAATATGCAAGATTTCATCTAATTAGGATAAATAAAAGTAGGATTAATATTAGGATTAAGATGTAATTAGGATGTAATTAGGACATGCTTGTAATTTTCCCTTTTCCTCCTAACTTGGGCGCTAAAATGATGGTTTTATTGGCTTAAGCATTAGCTTAGCTAATTAGCCAAAGGGATAGGGGTTCAACACCCACTTAGGAGTGTTTTTCACTCATCTTTTATTTTCCCCCTTTTTCCCTCATTATGGCCGCCCCCTTACTCCTATAAATAGGAGGTTTCCCCTCTTGTAATCACAACTTTGATGAATTGAGTAAAGGCATTATGCCCATTTTTCTCCTCAAGTGTGAGTTGAGAGTAGGCTTGGTGGTTCTTGCTTAAACCAACCAGAGACTTATCTGATTCTCCTAAATTAGTGGCGTCTAGCACTTGGACTTATCTGCTGTGGGTGGATTCCTGCTTCAGTGGCGTCCCAACCATCTCTTTCTCTTCCACTTTTTCTTTCATTTTCCCTTATTTTCCTTCATTTTCTTGCGCAAAGTAGCTGCTGCCCAACCACTACTTTTCGGAATTTTAGTGCCTGTTATTGATTCTAACCAGTTGTTTTTGCTCAATTCTAAATCCGTACCCATCCAGCTATCAGAAACATATATAGTTAAGTCTGGAGGAAGTTGACTTTGGAAATTCTATGTAAGAAAACTCTACAGGGGGCATATTGAAATTCTTCTTAATACTGTAGACTACAAAACCTTCAAGATTGTATTTTCCCTTTCCAATTGAAAAATGTGATTTCCCTCTTGAAGCTAAAGAATTAGCTTTAGGTGTTGTGCTTTCATCATAGCATTTGGTAGTCTATGTTCAAAACAATTAACAGCTTAGTAACAAGACTTCATTAAAAATAATGAATTATATTTACAATGTCAACGTACTAAGATAAAGAGCAAAAGATTTAATTGTATCTCTCATGGATAAAAAGGATCAAGATATAGAAAAGCACATAAACTCATTAAAAGGCCTACCTCAATAATGTTAAAATTGTCCCCACTACTAGAAAGTAGGCTGAAAGTCATCACCGGCGATATACATATTTGATTGCTTACTCTTTCCTCTTAGCGCAAATGGTTGTGCATGCCTTGCATAATAGAGTGTTGTCTAAAAGTATCTGATTATCACGAATGATAAAAGCCGATTTAGCAAAGCATATCAAAAGGAACTAGAAATATGTACTTTTTGAACTTTGAGGTACTAAGTAGATTTAAAATGTTAATGTGTTCCTCCTCCGTCCTCATACTACTCATCAAACTTGATAACTTTTCCTTTCCAAAATGTTTCCAAGAGTTATAATGGGTTGTTTACAAACCACTATAATTAAAAGATTGACACACTTCTCAAGTTGATTAAGTGATAAAGACTTCGGGATTCCTACCTTAAGACAGGGAGTTAAGAGTTTTCACCAGCCAATATTATTGATTCATCATTGATGACAATTTCTTTCTTCTGGAGCTTGTATTTGTATCTCCAAAAAATTGAATCTGAAATGTGTTCTGTCAATTTCTTTCTTCTGGAGCTTGCTGTCAGTATTATTTTCTTCTGAGACAGTCTGATGTATTGATGATAGTTTCTTCTCAACAACTTTTTTGATTTCTATAATCTTCTAAAAAACCTTTTTTGTATTGTACATGAGATTCATATTTTTGCAAAATAGTTAATCTTGAAATTGTTTCTTCTGAGCATGTGTATTTGGTAATTGATAGCAGGATAGTTGTAGGATCTAGAATTGAGCAAAACCAACCAATTAGAATCAATAAAAGGCACTTGAATTGCGAAAATAAGGTGCAGGGCAGCAGCTTATTTTGCGCAAGAAAATGATAGAAAATGAGATAAAATGAAAGAAAAAGTGGAGAGGAAGAAATGGTAGGGACGCCACTGAAGCAGGAATCCACCCACAGCAGATAAGTCCAATGCCAGACGCCACTAATTCAGGAGAATTAGATAAGTCTCAGTATGGTTTGAGCAACAACCACCAAGCCTCCCTCAACTCACCAAGGGAGGAGAAAATTGGGCATAATGCCTTTACTATATTCATGTAAGTGTGAAATAGAAGAAGGGAAGACTCCTTTATATAGGAGTGGAGGGGGCGGCCACTTAAGGAAAATAAATGGGGAAAATAAAAGATGGTAGGAAAGCTATCCTAGTGGGTCTTGAACCCATGTCCCCAAGGCTTATAGCTAAGCTAAGTCTTAAGCCAATAAACCTCACAATTAGCGCCCAACATAAGGAGAAAAAGGGAAATTACATCCAAATCCTAATTACTTTTATTTTCCTATTTACAAAGTCCTAATTAATTTGAGTCTTGAGTTGTTGACTTTGACTTCATGGTCAATGGTCAAAGGGTTGACTTTGATGAGGAAGGCTCATGCTTGGTTCAGCCCCAAACACTTCAAGCAGCTCCAAAGTTGTTCCTAGCCATCTGCTGTCAGCTCAGAACTCTACTGACAGACGCCATCAGTAATGTAGTCTATGTTCTGATGGTTGTTTCTTCGCAAACAAATTCTTCTATTCAGTTTTTTCTGTTCTTTCTAAGACAATCTCAATTGCAACCATCGGTATGCATTTATTCAGAATTATATTAAGTGTATTTTTAGAGTTTGTCATTATGAAAACATCTCAAAAGGATTTTTAGACCTTACAAGAACAACATGTCATCTAGTTGCTAGTGAATGTCAGTGAATTGCAACTAGAGAGAAGGCCAGTGAACTGCAACCGCGTGCAGATAAAATGAAAACAAAGATGGAAAAGCCCTAAAGACCTAAAGAGTAGAAGATGTCTTATAATTAGTGCGGAGAGAGAACATAATTTTGGGGAGCTAGTGTGTATTTTACTTGGAGTTTCAATCCCGACAATTTTTTTAGTTTTATAATTACATTTTAAAATCATAAAAAATTTGAAAGGGCTTTAAAAATAGTTACCTACAGTTGTAGATGTAGGGAAAAAATAAAAGCTTATCCGCGGTTAGAGAGCTCTAGGTAATTGATGCATTCAAAGACGATTTTTACAAATAAAACCCACTAGTGACGGATTATAGTTATAACAGGGGGAACCATGACTCCTCGAACTTTTTCAAAAAAAAAAAATATATATATATATATAATTATCAAAACTTATATTTTTTTATTTTCAACAGTTAAAAACAATATTTTGTAATATCTTAACGTATTTCTTTTTAGAAATTTTTTACAAGGTTTATTCAATTAGCGATAATTTTATTTATTTAAATATTATTTTTATGATAAACTTATATTAATATTACAATTTAAATTTAAGATATATAGTTAATATGTGGGGATTAAGTTATTCTAGGAGTAACTCATTAATGTTACTCCACTTAAGAACTATTCATTAATATTGAGTCTCATTAATCCAATCGTTAGATTGAAAATTCTATAAAAATAAATTATTTATACAAAATTTATACAATAAAAGAACCAATTGATATTTGATTAGGTAATTTTATTTTAATGTATAATATATTTCTTAAAATATAATAAGTATATATTGACTTTATGTAACATCCCGTAAATTAGAATCTCTATTAATTCATAAGATTAACATTTCGCTCAAGCGAGAATGAGCTCGCTTAAGTGAGAATCGTCCAGAGGGGGTGTATTTTCTGGGTCATTCTCGCTTAAGCGAGATAGTCTCGCTTGAGCGAGAATGTGAAGAAAGGCCATGCAACCGACACGCTCGCTCAAGCGAGAAGACCTCGCTTGAGCGAGAATCCACTTAAGGCACCAGATTTCTCTTCAGAATCATAATTTTCTCTTCTCCTTCTTCTTCCTCCTTAATCTAGAGAGAGACTCTGGATTTCTAGAGAGAGAAAGCTTGGATTAAAGCTTGAAAAGGGAAATTGGAGCAAGGAATCGTCACGTGATCCATCCTTACTCACTTTTCTTCCTTTGAGCTTTAAGATTAGGTGAGTATAACTCACACACCTTCACATTAAGATTTCTTTGATCTAATGCATGAACCCTATCCTTTAATTTCCCTTCTTTACACTTATAAATATTGAATTATTGGTGATTGTATGAGAATTCATGTGATTAAGTTTAAAAGCTAATGTTTAATCTATATATGTTGTTATTGATATCAAGAACCTTAGGTTATGAAACTTACGAAATATATTGTTTATCAGTTATTAGTTCATTGAATCATATAAGCCAGTTTCGACCGTGAGTTAATTCAAGCCGGCCTTTGCGCTGTGAGTTAAGAAAATTAAGTAATTATGTGAAAACTTTGACTTCGGTCCAATATTGGGTGGGATACGTCCCCGGGAAAGACGTTTCCCGTAGTCTGAGCTCAGTTCTAACTCCAGTTTAAGTGATAGGATTATGTCTGCCGGGCACAGCAGTGAGTTGCATCATTAGTGCATATAATTGATCTGATTGTTATGAATATGGTTATGTCTTGACTACTGCATATTAGTTCATGATTTTTCCCCTACACTGCATATGCATAGTTGTACTTCACTGAGACATTCGTCTCACCGCTCGTTTTGTGGACTCAATCTAGGTGTGCAGGTACCTCCTGGCAGGGATCAGTGATTGAGAGCATGGGCTTTTTACTAGTTGGAGTTTAGTTTTATTTTGGATTGTATAGAGAGAATATGTATATGTGTTGACTGATGTTTCTATATGATTACCTTGTAGCCTTCGGGCAAGTATTGTATATATTATGTATATAGTTTGAGTTTCTTCACAAATTGTATAAGTTATCGTTGGTTTCTTATCGAATTGTGAATGATTTGATATTCCAAAAATGTTGCGAATTAATTTCAAGAATCTGGGATTTAGTTTCCAACGGACTAAATCTTTAATTTAGGAATTAGGACGTTACATTTTGGTATCAGAGCAGTTCTATCCAATTGGACTGTGGTATTAGGATATTCATGTAGCTTGCTATCATACTATATGCATTATTATGTGAATTGGGAGACTGATCACCTCGATGTTTGCTTAATGATGTGTAGAGAATTATGGCAGGCGGCAGGAGAGGTCGTCCTAGGGTTAATTCTCCTTCATCTTTGTCTCGGTATCCTCCTGTAGATCCAGTAGCAGCGGCCTTACAAGCCTTTACTCAGATGATGGGGGAACAAATGAATTCCAATCGAATGCAAGCAGAGGCGGCTCGAGAGCAGGTGGCTGTCAATGCAACATTACTCCAGGAAATGGCCCGAAGAACAACGGGAACACCGCCCCTTCCTACGGTGGATCCGTTTGTTCAAGGGTTAGCAGAGTTTCGGAAGCATAACCCTCCTTAATTTAATGGAGTCTATGATCCAGATGTGGAATCCAATTGGCTTCGTGATCTCAACAGAGTCTTTGATGTGATGAAGTGTACCGACGACTCCAAGGTTGGATTTGCAGTATACATGCTGAGGGGTGAGGCCGAGGATTGGTGTAAAACTACTAGTACTCGGGCTGTTGTGGCTAAGACTCCTATCACTTGGAGCATTTTTCAGACTTTGTTTTTAGAGAAATATTTCCCCGCCACTGTTCGAAGACAGAAAGAAGCTGAATTCCTACAACTGAAGCAAGGGAGTATGACGGTGGGCCAATACGTGGCCAAATTCGAAGAGTTGGCTATGTATTCGAGGTACCTGTAAACGGTAGCTGATGAGGAATGGAGATGTACTCAGTTTGAAGGAGGTCTTCGACCTAAGTTCTTGGATCGGGTTGGAACACACGAGATTAAGGATTTCCCCACTCTGATCAACAAATGTTATATTGCGGAGAAGAATATCAAAGGAACTATGTCAGCAACACCACCTACAGATAACAAAGGAAAAAGAAAGATGGATGTGATAAATTAGGTTAAGGGCCCGAGGCCTAAGTGGCAAGGCACCTCAACCTTGGCCACTCGGCCGGCCCAACGCCAAGGGGTACCCACTTGCCCTAAGTGCGGTAAGGAACATTCCAGAGAATGCCTGACGGGGAAGAACATTTGCTTTTTCTGCAAGCAGCTGGTCATATGAAGAATGAATGTCCAAAGAGGAAGGACCTACAAAAACCCCAAACCACTGGAAGAGTTTTCACCCTTAGCGGGGAAGTGGCAGCTTCTGCGGATCCGGATAATCTGACGCGAGGTATGTACACCCTAGGAGATCAGACCTTAAATGTATTGTTTGATTCAGGAGCTACTCATTCTTTCATCTCTCATGATTATGTAAAACAGTTAAAATTGCATGTTATCTCTTTACCCTATGTGCTCAGTGTTACTACACCTGCCAAGGAGGCCATTTCTACTTCTCTTGTATGTATTCAGTGCCCCATTGTGATACAAGGGAAGGCCTTCGAGGTTGACCTAATTTGTTTATCGTTGAGGGGCATAGATATCATTCTCGACATGAATTGGTTATCTTCAAATCAATTCATGCTTGATTGTTTTAATAAGAAAGTTGTTTTTCCACTTCTTCCTCCTCCTTCGAGGGAGAAACCATCAATACTTTTGTCCAGCACCACACAAGTGTCCGAATGCCTTATTGATGGGAGTGAATGTTTTGTTTTATTACTCTCCTCAACTCTAGAGTCTAAGGTAGATGTGAGCAGCATAGCTACGGTTAGGGAGTTTCAAGATGTTTTCCCTAGTGAGGTAACTACCTTACCTTCAGACCGAGAGATAGAGTTTACCATAGATTTAGTACCGGGTACGGGATCCATTTCTAAGGCACCATATAGGATGTCCCCACTTGAACTTATTGAACTTAAGACTCAGTTAGAAGATCTTATGGCTAAAGGGTTCAATAGGCCTAGTGTGTCATCCTGGGGAGCTCCAGTACTCTTAGTAAAGAAGAAGAATGGGAGTATGAGATTGTGTGTAGATTATAGGCAATTGAACAAGGTTCCCATTAAGAATAAGTATCCCTTACCTAGGATAGATGACCTTTTGGATCAGCTTAGGGGAGCCTCAGTTTTCTCTAAGATAGATTTGAGGTCTGGTTATCACCAGATCAAGATCAAGGGTGAGGATATACCTAAGACAACCTTCAGGACTAGGTATGGGCACTATGAGTATTTGGTGATGCCATTTGGAGTAACCAATGCTCCTGCTGTATTAATGGACTACATGAATCGGATTTTCCGGCCCTATCTGGATCAGTTTGTCGTTATTTTTATTGATGATATTCTGATCCACTCCCACAGCTTAGAAGAGCATGAGCGACACCTTAGGATTGTGTTAAAAGTTTTGAGGAAAAAGAAGTTGTTTACTAACCCTGAGAAGTGTGAGTTTTGGAGTGACAGGGTTCAATTTCTAGGACATGTGATTACTAGTGAGGGTGTATCTGTTGATCCTAGCAAGGTAGAAGCTGTCCTTGAATGGGGAAGGCCTAATACCATTACGGAGATTAGGAGTTTCCTAGGATTGGCTGGCTACTACCAGAGATTCATTAAAGGATTCTCCTAGCTAGCCTTGCCTCTCACAAGGTTGACTCGAAAGGGTCAAGCCTTTGTGTGGGACAAGGGTTGTGAGCGGAGCTGGCGTTACCGGATTTGTCTAGGACCTTCGAGGTGTACAGTGATGCCTCGGGGAAAGGTTTAGGATGTGTTCTGATGCAGGATAGGAGAGTGGTGACTTATGCATCTAGGCAGTTGAAGCCTCATGAGGAGAATTATCCTACTCACGATTTGGAGTTAGCAGCAGTGGTTTTTGCCCTCAAGATTTGGAGGCATTACCTGTTTGGTGTGAGATTTTAGGTCTTCAGTGATCATAAGAGTTTAAAATATCTCTTTGATCAGAAAGAACTCAACATGAGGCAGAGGAGGTGGATGGAATTTCTTAAGGATTATGATTTTGAACTTAAGTACCACCCCGACAAGGCCAATGTAGTGGCCGACGCCCTCAGTAGAAAGTCCCTTCATGTATCCTCTATGATGGTACATGAAATGAGTTTACTAAAAGAGTTTAGAAACCTAAGTTTAGGTGTTGCAGTTGGAGAGCATAGTTTCAGACTCTATAGGATTGAGGTCAATAGTGAGCTGAGAGCTCTAATCAGAGAGGCTCAGAGTTTGGACTCAGGCCTTCTGGGTAAAAAGGAGCAGTTAGGATTTTCTGAGTCCGATGATGGGATGATTTTCTTCTAAGGGAGAGTCTATGTCCCTAAGGGGGTAGTCTTAGACAGCAAATTTTAGAGGAAGCCCACAGGGGTAAATTTTCCATACATCCTGGCACTACCAAGATGTATCAGGATTTGAAGGGGTTGTTTTGGTTGGATGGTATGAAAAGGGATATAGCAGAACATGTTTCTAAGTGTTTGGTATGTCAACAAGTCAAAATAGAACATAAAAAACCATAAGGAACCCTTTTGCCTTTAGATGTCCCTGAGTGGAAGTGGGAGAGTGTAGCTATGGACTTTATGGTAGGATTACCTCGGGTCCAAGCTGGTTTTGATGCCATCTGGGTTATTGTTGACCGGCTGACTAAGTCAGCCCACTTTCTACCAATTAGGAGTACCTATTCCCTTAACAAGTTAGCAAACTTGTATGTCAAGGAGATTGTCAGGCTCCATGGCATTCCTTCTAGTATCATATCAGATAGGGACCCTAGGTTCACTTCTAGGTTCTAGAATGCACTTCATCAGGCTTTCGGGACTAAACTCAGGTTTAGTACTGCTTACCACTCTCAGACTGACGGCCAGTCTGAAAGAACCATCCAGACCTTAGAAGATATGCTTAGAGCTTGTGTGCTAGAGGAGTCAGGGAGTTGGGATAGGTATCTGCCTCTCATTGAGTTTGCCTACAACAATAGTTTCCATAGCAGTATAGGCATGGCACCATATGAAGCCCTGTATGGTAGGAAGTGTAGATCCCCCTTGTGTTGGTATGAGGTGGGTGAGAGAACCTTGTTAGGTTCAGAGTTAGTTCAGGAAACCACAGAAAAGATCAGAGTCATTAGGGAAAAGCTTGCAACTGCCCAAAGCCGGCAGAATAGCTATGCTGACAAGAGAAGAAAGGACTTAGAGTTTGAGGAAGGGGATCATGTATTTCTGAAAATAACTCCTGTCACAGGCATAGGACGATCCATCAAGACCAAAAAGCTCAATCCTAGATTTGTTGGTCCATTTCAGATCCTGCAAAGGGTTGGCTCTCTGGCTTACAGGATAGCTTTACCGCCTCGGTTGTCCAGGATACATGATGTTTTCCATGTATCTCAGTTGAGAAAATACATTCATGATCCTTCCCATGTCATTAGCCCTGAAACGATACAATTAAGAGAAGATCTCACCATCCCTTCTAGACCCACACAGATTATCGACAGAAGTGTCAAGACTTTGCGAAATAAGACAATTCCATTGGTGAAGGTGTTCTGGGAAGGTCAATCACCAGAAGAGGCAACATGGGAAAAAGAAGATGTTATTCGTGATCAGTTTCCAGAACTTTTCAGTTGAGGTATTCTTGATATCTTTTCCTTAATCAATTTTGAGGACAAAATTGCTTAAAGGGGGGTAGAAATGTAACATCCCGTAAATTAGAATCTCTATTAATTCATAAGATTAAGATAGGAAATTGTATGTTCATAATTAAGGAAAGAAAGCTTAAGAAATTAGGAGATAAGGCTTAGGCTAAAAACTAAGTTTCAGTGGTCTTGCTCAAGCGAGAAGATCTCGCTTGAGCGAATTATGCAGAAAAGTCTTGAATTTGAGTTTTCTGCATTTCTCGCTTAAGCGAGTAACAGGGACTTTGGGAAGGCTCTCTGGACAATTTTCGCTCAAGTGAGAATGAGCTCGCTTAAGCGAGAATCGTCCAGAGAGGGTGTATTTTCTGGGTCATTCTCGCTTAAGCGAGATAGTCTCGCTTGAGCGAGAATGTGAAGAAAGGCCATGCAACTGACACGCTCGCTCAAGCGAGAAGACCTCGCTTGAGTGAGAATCCACTTAAGGCACCAGATTTCTCTTTAGAATCATAATTTTCTCTTCTCCTTCTTCTTCCTCCTTAATATAGAGAGAGACTCTGGATTTCTAGAGAGAGAAAGCTTGGATTGAAGCTTGAAAAGGGAAATTGAAGCAAGGAATTGTCACATGATCCATCCTTACTCACTTTTCTTCCTTTGAGCTTCAAGATTACGTGAGTATAACTCACACACCTTCACATTGAGATTTCTTTGATCTAATGCATGAACCCTATCCTTTAGTTTCCCTTCTTTACACTTATAAATGTTGAATTATTTCCCTTCTTCACACATTCACTACCATTTGACTTAAACAAGATCCGGTTCGACCTGAACACCACGCCTATCTCCAGAACAACATGCATCCTTCCAGAGTCCATGCCCTTTTAGGTTCCAAATAATGACGGACAACAAAAAAAGAAAGACAAGGGGGTGAGAACACTTTACATGAACTCACTTAACGCAGGATATGATAACTAAAGTAGACAGACACGGGAATTCACGCAACAATAAATCCAATCATTCACATAGAAGGTCACAACATCACAAAATGGTGTGATATACTCGTGCAATACAAACAACCATGTACCATGCAATGCATGAGGGCCCGGGGAAAAATCACCATCCACAGTGCACACAGCAACTGCCCGACCATATATGTACAACGTATCAGGAGTTAGAGTTTGTACTAGCGCCGGTACAAAGAGCATTGCTCATATATTTTGGCCAATCATTTTATCCGTCTTCCAGACAATCTCTACTGACCCCGAAACCTTAAGAGCGACATGATAGTCGAGCCTGATCCCCTTCGTACTCGACAGTAGGGTGCGAGCCTACGTCACCTGAGCCTTTCTGGAACTCGACTATCCTCAGGGTTGGCGTCCCATTTTTAGGACCCGCTGGAGTTCTTTGCAAAACCCAGTGCACCCGTCCCAACCAGTTTCCCACTGTACCAAGTGTCACTGCCATATCGGTCGTAAGGTTTTCAACCTTGAACATCATCAATGCTTTATGATGCATGTCACACAATCAATGCTTTCCAGCATACACATCCTTACAGGCAAGGCCCATTGAATCATTCTACGTCACCACTCCCCGTGGTACGGCCCGATTCAATGTCTTTCCTTCATAAGGAGAACCAAACAATGCTTTCTCAGCATACACATTCCTTACAGGCAAAGCCCATTGAATCATTCTACGTCACCACTCCCCGTGGTACGGCCCGATTCAATGTCTTTCCTTCATAAGGAGAACCAAACCCCATCTCGGGTTAAAACCGCACTCTCTCACTAAGCTTCTCAAGTCTTATGTAGAAAGAGTGTGTTTGTTATAAACTTTTAAGTTAATTTGTACTAATGTTTTTCTTAAAGTCAATGACCGCTTTCACTTAAGTCCTATAGTTTACTAAGACTTATGGGTGTGTCTTATGAATAGTATTACCTACCTTAATTCATCTTGTATGTGTAATTAGGATTTGGTTTAACCCTTAATTATGATTAGTCTTCCTTAATTAGACCATAATTAATCTTAATTATCCTTAATTAAGTCTTAATCTTCACTTACGATCCTAATCAATCCCTAATTATCCCTTAATCTCTCCCTTAATCTTGGGTTAAACTTTTAATTATATTTGATTAATGTTAACCACAATTAATTAGTTCTTAACCACCATTAAGCCTTAATTACTTAATTAATACTTCATTAGAAACTAATGATTTAAGATTAAGATTAATCTTCATTATGGTTATTTAACTCTAATCTTAATTAATTTCCTTCACTTAATTAACTTAAGTGGGTTGGATTACTTAACTTAGGCAAATTGGGTTTACAGGCCCACTAATTTAAATTTATAAGTTTTAGTCTTGATAGGTTGGATTAGAGTTGAAGCCCAACTCTAATCTAAGCCCAAGCCTATAAAATATTTTTGGCTGACTTATATGATGAATCTTTTGACTTTTTTTTAAGGCATTGGGCCTAAACTAAAGGCCCAATGGTTATGTAACTCATAGGAGTCCAATTTTCCACATTACCATCCAATATTATGGATTTTATGGTGACTTTTAATTAGGTTTATTTTTGTACCCGAATTTAATTTGTAGGAATTACCAAAAATTTGTTCTCAATTAATTTAGTTACCACTTTAAATGATTATACTTTTTAGCTTATTGGGCCACTAGGGTCCATAAACATTTTAACATTTTTCTCATGCCCAAAACAAGATAAAACAATTTCTTTCATGAGTTTCTCATGAATATGCTCAAGAACATGAATAACAAGGATGAACACTATGAATGTCATCAAGAATACCAAAAATCCAATAAATTCCAAAATTTGCCAAGTTCAAGCATGATCATCCACAAGCACATTAATCAAGCAATTTCATCAATAAAACCCTAAATATACAGCTATTGTGCGAACCAAATATCTCCCAACCCAGACTTCGTATCAACGATCCAACCGTTCAAAATGAAGAACTTGATGTCCCGAACTAGCTGTTAAAATTTCAGCCCGATCCAACGGTGAATGAATCTATAGTCGCTATTTTACAGTCGCAGCTCTATGTAAAAATGGGAAAAATTTCTTTCCAACCAATTTCATAACATGCATGCATCCAAAATCACCAAACAAGCACATTTCAAACATCATAAAAATTTCTAAAATACACATACAAACCACATGCAAACAGTCGAACCATTTCCTCGAGGAATTAGGTTCCAAAAATTCATTTTTACAAAAGAAAAACGGATAGGGACAAGGATCAAGGGTAATCCTTAACTCTAGTCACCAATCCTACTAGAGTTCAAGGTTCTCCCCCCTTTTACCTAAGGAAATCTCTCTTGAAAATGTGCAGCAAAATCCACAAAGACTCCTCCTTTGAACTCCTCTCGATCACCCAAAAAACTTGTACAAGGTTGGAGGCTAGATTTTTGAAGATCAAGGTTCAAAGATGGAACCTTTCTCTTGAAATGTGAAGGAAAAATGGAGAACTTTTGGAGAGAATGGAGAGGATGGAGAGGGAGGGGGTTCACGGCTTTTCCTTGAGAGAAATGGAGAAAGGAATTAACTTTGCATGTTGGTTTTTGGAAGAAATGGACAAGTGTAGTTGGTTTCATGAAAGTTAAGGCTTTATGTCACTTCATTTTGACTTTTGGCTTAAGGAAGGATGTGAAGCCAACATGTGGCACACATGCACACACACACACACGACTTTGGGAGAGGGGAAAGGAAGGATGATGCAGATTTTTCTGGCCCGGATCAAGAGTATTCGGGTCCGGTTCCAAAAAGAGTAGGGGTAAAATGGAAATTTCACACCAAAATTCCCAAAATTTCCCAAAAATTCTAGAAAGATTGCTATAATTGCTCTAACCTATTTTAAGCCTAAAAATGTGATTAGAACTCACTTCTCACTTAAACTCTCTTATTCTCCAATTTTCCCAGTTTTCGCACACAACAGTCAATTTTTAATAAGAGTAAGCAGATAGAAAATTATGGCTTTACACACAAAAATTCTATAAAATTATAAATATCATTTTCAATCCACTTTTAAGGTCCAAATTATATTTTCCATATTATTCTACAAATTTTCATATGTTGGTTAGGGTTACACTGCTAACCAGGGGCATATTGGTCTTTTTGCCCTAAAGTGCCAGAAAATTCTAAATAAATTTCTAAAATTCGTTATTAATTATATTAAGACCATTTTGACTAAAAATATAGATCCCTTTAAGTTTTAGTTATTTTTTCATAATTAAATCTATATTTTTCGTAACTGTATAATTACTAAGGATATCTTAGGTCATTTTCTCGAACACCTCTCTAAAAACAAATTGTTTATAATTATGGTTGGAAAATTCTAAAAATAAAATTTTGATTGTTTATCAATAGTTCCTAAATACCTCGTAATTAAATTTCTCTCTCTCTTTTTTTTAAAAAATTTTCTCTATCTTATTTATATACGGGTAGGGGAAATTGTGAAATTGTGGGTGTTACAAAGAACCTTAGGTTACGAAACTTACGAAATTTACGAAATATATTGTTTATCAGTTATTAGTTCATTGAATCATATAAGTCGATTTCGACCGTGAGTTAATTCAAGCCGGTCTTTGCGCTATGAGTTAAGAAAATTAAGTAATTATGTGAAAACTTGACTTCGGTCCAGTAATGGGTGGGATACGTCCCCTGGAAAGACGTTTCCCGTGGTCTGAGCTCAGTTCTAACTCCAGTTTAAGTGATAAGATTATGCCTGTTGGGCACAGCAGTGAGTTGCATCATTAGAGCATATAATTGATCTGATTGTTATGAATATGGTTATGTCTTGACTGCTGCATATTAGTTCATGATTTTCCCCTACACTGCATATGCATGGTTGTACTTCACTGAGACATTCGTTTCACCACTCGTTTTGTGGACTCAATCTAGGTGTGCAGGTACCTCCTGGCAGGGATCAGTGATTGAGAGCAGGGGCTTTTTACTATTGGAGTTTAGTTTTATTTTGGATTGTATAGAGAGTATATGTATATGTGTTGACTGATGTTTCTAGATGATTACCTTGTAGCCTTCGGGCAAGTATTGTATATATTATGTATATAGTTTGAGTTTCTTCACAAATTGTATAAGTTATCTTTGGTTTCTTATCGAATTGAGAATGATTTGATATTCCAAAAATGTTGCGAATAATTTCAAGAGTTTGGGATTTAGTTTCCAACGGACTAAATCTTGAATTTAGGAATTAGGACGTTACAACTTTAAGATTTTATGCCAATGAATGTTTTTTTTCTAAACATTTGTGTGCTTAATCAATTTGTTATTAATTATATTATCACATTATTCAATGGTTATAAAATTCAATATTCGTAAAAAGTTATTAAACACGACAACATTGATAAGAGTTACTCCTGGAGTAACTTAATTTCCACCATGATACCAGTTTGGATAAACTTTTCTAGAAAAGCTTCTAGGAGAAGAAACAAATAATGAATCAAGATGTAAAATGAATTCAACTTCTTCTGTAAGTTAAAATAGTCTTTCTAACTCAACTTTTCCAGAAGATGCTTTCCTTTGGTGAGTGGTAGAGCAAATAAAGAGGTGTTTAATCCAATCTTGGATAAGATTAATCAAAGGCTTGTTGGTTGGAAGGGAGCATTTCTTAACAGGACGGGTATACATAAAGTTATTTGATCCTTTATATGGGACAATATTGCTAACAAAAAGTCCCTCCATTTTGTTGGTTGGCATGAGCTCATCTTGCCTAAGAAGAATGATGGCCTTTCTATTAGAGATGCTCAAACTTTGAATGTTGCTCTGTTCGGAAAATTGGTTCACGAAGTCCTCCAGAATGATAATTGCTTATGGGTCAGATTTTATCACATAAGTATTTAAATCAAGGATCCATTATAAGTTCTAAAGCTTCTCCCTCCGCTTCTTTGATTTGGAAGTATCATAAAATCTAAGGATGTTCTTAAGGATGGTTTCATTATGAAGTTGGGTTCTAGTGATTCTTCTATCTGGTATGATGACTAGACTAGCCTTGGTTATCTTCCGTTGTCTTTTATTCATATCTCTGATACTGAATTAAAACTCAGAGACTTATGGTTAAATGGTTTGTGGAATTATAATGCTTTAGCCACTCAAATCCCTACATAAGTGTTGGAATTAATTAATTCAATTTTAATTCCTGATTTTGTGACTGGTGATTTTGATAAGTGGATTTGGGATGGCGGTGGAAGTGGGATGTATTCTTTAAAAGATGGGTACAAGTGGTTGCTTGAGGTTAATTCTTCATTTTCAAATGTTAACTCCTGGAGATGGGTTCGGAAAGTTCAAGCCGTAGAGAAAATTCGATTTTTGTTGTGGCTTATTTTTCATATCTCCCTCCCAACTAAAGACTTGTTTTTTGGAAGACATATGGCAAATTTCGTGTCATGTCCCTGTTGTCAGAATAGTCATGAAACTTGTCTTTACTTCCTTAGAGATTGTAGTCAAGCCAATCAAGTTTGGTCTCACTTGGGTCTTCATTTAGCATTTGATTATTTACCTCATGATCTTATTTGTTGGTTGAAGAAAAATATAAGGGGTCCAATTCCACTCTCTTTTTGGCCATTTTGTGGTGGATTTGGCGCTGGAGGAATAATATTGTCTTCAATCAGCACTGAAAAATGGGATCTCTCCTATGTCATTAGGAATTTCTTAATCATGTAAGATGATATGTTTAATTCCATCAATACTCAATCTGAAGAGCCTCTGGTATCTAATCTTTGGTGGACTATTCCTCCTCTAGGATACATGAAGTTAAATGTGGATGGTAGTTTTCACAGCAGAGATGGTGTTATGAGAACTGGTAGGTCTTGCGTAATGCGGGATGTCGTTGGGTCTTGCCTGTGGTGTTTCTCATCTTTAGAAGGGACTGAGAGTGCCTCTTCATTATTGGCTCCCTCGTAGGTAGGACAAAACCGAACCAGTGCTTCAAACATAGCTACAGAGTCCGCCACGGTGCCATCTCCTTGCTTCAGTTCAAGAAACTCTATCTGCTTCTTGTTACGGATGTCATGAGGAAAATACTTCTCTAGAAACAGTCGCTTGAAGTTCTCCCAGTTCATTGCGGTGCCTTCCTCAATCATTCTCTGGTAGGTAATCTGCCACCAAAATCCAGCATCTCCAGATAACATGAAAGCAGCCAATGTCACCTTTTGCACCAACGGGCATTCTATAGCTCTAAAAATCTTCTCAATCTCGAAGATCCAATCAGCAGCATCATCGGGGTCATAACCCCCACGGAAGGTAGGTGGATGGTTCCTCTGGAACCGAGCAAGCCAATCCACCTCCTGATGTTGGTTCAAATTGCCTACAGCCTGAGCCATAGCCATTAAGGCCTCAGCAATAACACGATCATTTCTACCCCCTCCAACCATCACTTTTCTGATTCATAGAAAAGTAGAGCAATCAAACAAACAGTTAAATCAAAACAATATATTTCACTCAATCAACATCACAAGTTAGCACCATGGAAACACAGCAAACGCATGACTCAAGGTCGGTGAACCGACCTGCTCTGATACCACTAAATGTGACACCCTTCTACCCCCAAATGATAATACAATCATCAAATTAAATTATAAGGAAAATTATAGTCAACATTAAGGTAAAAAGGTTCACATTCCTCATTTAAACAATTACTGAATTCAAATCCACTAAATTTTCATAAAAGTAAAAACAATGTTTCGAAAACTAATTTATCAACATAATAAAAATACATCTTGGCCATGTAAGACCCTTAAAAACAATCTCCTTAAATAGGACAAGTTCCTAAACACTAAGCCCCGATGTCACATGTATCAGAGCGAAACCCTGTCCTTTTAAAATTCAGCACATTGAGTGCCATCTTCATCACCTATAAAAACCACAGAAGAGTACGGTGAGGAAAAGAATACATACATATACATGCAATACAGAAGGCTGCCCTTATTCCCACCCATCACCATACATATCATTATTCATCTCAATCCACACTCTTTACATTCAGCACATTAATTTCACACAAATATATAATTCACACTTCTCAAACAATCATAAAATGACAAGTATGCTCACTCTATGCTCATGCACAATGCCTCTTCCTAAGAGTTATGATTTGGAACTCCGCACAATGGGCGTTGTTGAGTCTCAAAGGATTAAATATATGAAATTAAAAATATTTTGAGCCTCACTCTCTTAAGTTTTAATGAACAACAAATATAAAATATAAAAGGAATTTATATGATACTATGCTCTCACAGGATGTTGACTGTTTCAGATCATATTGTCTGTGTAAAGGATCATTTGAAAGATCAACTTCATCTGAAGAGTGTTTATCATCTGAAGAGTGTTTATCATCTGAATACTTGAAGATCATCTGAAGCACTCCTTGCATCTGAAGGATGAAGGTATCAAGTTTAAGGTTTGACCCGTGAAGACGTTACTATGAAAGAAGAACGTTCATCCCAATGGTATAACCCTTTTCAGCATAATAATCAGAGTTGTTTTCTCTCCTCGTTCAAATGTTTAGCATTTTTAAGGAAAGTATGCAAAGCTGTTGTACCTGCTCAAAAGCATTGTGTGCGCAGACCTGCTGCACCTAAGACTGCTCAGAACGTGTTGGACAGTGTGTGTCTCAACGTCTCCTGAAGCATTTAATGTTATTTGATAACGGGAAACATTTTCTCGAAGACTATAAATATGCCCATGCAGATTGAAGCAAGTAGAAGAAGAAAAGTTATCAAAGAAATCTTACTTTGCGTAAACGCTGCAAAAATACTCTGATATTTTCTGTACATTTTCTCATTTGCTTATCCTGAGTAAATCTCAGTTACTTGTACACTTCTGATAAGTTCAATCTATCATATGAAGATAGTTGATTGAACTTCATATGTTTTTATCTTAAAACAGTTTGGGTTACAAGCCTGGAGAGGCTTATTGTCTGAAAGAATACTTGGGCTACACTTGGATAAGTGTCTGAGAGCCTGAAGAGGCTTGGTGGAAGAAACAATACTTGTTGTAGAGCCTGAAGAGGCTTGACAGAAAAGAATACTTGTGGTAGAGCCCGAAGAGGCTTGACAGAAAAGAATACTTGGTGTAGAGCCTGAAGAGGCTTGATAGAAAAGAATACTTGTAATCTTGCAAGATTAGTGGAAATCCAATGGTGGTTTGCCCTGAGACTGGACGTAGCTCACAAGTGGTAGTGAGTGAACCAGGATAAACTCTTGGCTAAGTTTGCTTTCCCTTAAACTCTTTCAATTCAGTTTTTGAACTAACAAAGGGGTTTGGAAAAGTTTTCAAGAGCGAAAATCTTAACATCAAACAAAACTATTTATCAAAACTGTCTTTGTGTCTGAACCAAGGTTCAGAAGGTAGTAACTAACATCAGACGATCTTTATCATCTGAAGTTTTTTACATAAACTTTTAAAGTATTCTCTATAACCAAAAGGTTTCCATTGAAACACTATTCAACCTCCCTTCTAGTGTTTCCCTGTTTTTCTTACAGTTGGTATCAGAGCTTATCCTCGGGGTTAGCACCTAATTAGTGCGGAGGACAGAGATCCAATAGAAACTTCTACCAGCAACAGACAGTATATCACTGAAGGAGCCTCTATCACGAGACCCCCAACATTCAATGGAGTGGATTACCACTATTGGAGGGATCGTATGAAGTTGTTTATTGAAAGCAACAACATTGATGTCTGGGATGTAGTTACTAATGGAGACTACGTGCCCATGCATGCTGGAGTGCCCATACCTAAGGCTGAATGGACCTTGGAACAGAAGGCTCGAGTTCAATTAAATGCCAAGCCCAAACTCTATCTGATATGTTCCTTGAACAAGTCAGAATATGAGAAGGTTCATGGTTGTTCGTCTGCCAAGGAGATCTGGGATACGCTTGCAGCAGCCCATGAAGGGACAGAGACTGTGAAGCAATCCAAGATCAGCATGCTTGTACATCAGTATGAGTTGTTCAAAATGGAAGAATATGAAACTATAGACCAAATGTTTGGGAGGTTTCAGACGATAACCAATGGACTCAGGTCATTGGGAAGAACCTTTGAATCTGGAGATAACATTCGAAAGATTCTAAGGAGTTTACCAAAGTCCTGGAGACCCAAGGTAACTGCCATTCAAGAAGCCAAGGATTTAAATTCTCTTAGAATGGAGGAACTACTGGGCTCTCTCAAAGTCCATGAGCTTGAACTTGGGGAGGATGACACCAAGAAGAAATCACTGGCATTGAACTGCAAGGTCAGACAGTCTAGGCATGATAGCATGAACGCCATGCAAGCAGAGGACACTTCAGAGGATGATACTGAGTCTGAAGACTGTTCAGAAGATGATGATCTTGCTCTTCTCAGCAAGAAGATTAAGAAAATGCTGCAAAGAAAAGGAAGATACAGAAGATCTCAACCTTCTAATGTCAAACAAGGTAAATCAGGTAAAAAATTTACTATCACTGAAAAAATTATTTGCTTTGAGTGCAAATAGCCAGGTCACATGAAGACGGATTGTCCCAAGTTAAGGAAGCCAACCTTTCAGAAGAAGAAGTTTTTCAAGAAAAAGAAAGGATTGATGGCTACATGGGAAGACTTGGATGATTCCACTTCAGAGGAAGAGGAGGACACTTCAGAAGAAGCTAACCTCTGTTCGATGGCAAGTCTACCATCTTCATATAGTTCAAACTCTGAGGCAATTCCTCAAACTTTACAAGATCAGTATGATGACCTTGTTGAGAGTAGCAGAGAGTTATTCAATGAGTTCAAGGAACTTTCAAGAGCTTTTACAGAAGCTGCTTTAGAAAATGAAAAATTACAAAAAGAAAACCTTGCTCTCAAAGAAAAGATACTTCAGCAAGATCCAAGTAGTTCTGATAATCTTGTTAAGGAGAACAAAAAGCTCAAAAACAAGGTTAGAGAATTAACTTTGGATCTAGCCAAGTTTGTCAAAGGAACTAATAATTTAAATAAATTATTGGGCTCTCAGAGGCATCCCCTTGACAAGAGTGGATTAGGTTATTCAGACACATCTGAATCTGAATCTTTTATATTTAATATGCCCGATAAAGGACCTAAGAAAGGTAATGGGTGTTCTAACTGTGGAAAGCCTGGACACGTTGAGTCTCAGTGCAGACACAGAAGGAAATCCTGTTGCAGATGTGTTTAACAGGACAAAAGAAACACCACAAATGGTACCTGGATAGTGGGTGCTCGCGACACATGACGGGAGAAAGGTGTTTGTTCCAAAGCCTTAGACCCAAGGCAGGTGGAGTGGTCACCTTTGGTGGAAATCAGCAAGGGAAGATCACCGGTATTGGGACAGTAGGTATGACTCCTCTATCCCTCATTAAAAATGTGCTTCTGTTTGAAGGACTACAACACAATCTTCTAAGCATAAGCCAATTATGTGACAGTGGATATGTTGTGTCTTTCACTAAAGAAGGATGTATAGTCAAGGATACTTCAGATCATATCCTCTTCTCTGCTAAGAGACACAATAATGTGTACAAAGTTGATCTAGAGGAACTTGCTAATCAGAATGTGAAGTGTTTTGTTTCCATCGAAGATGAAAAACAGATTTGGCATTAGAAACTTGGGCATGCTAACCTGAGATTGATCTCAAAGCTAACTAAACATAACTTAGTTAAAGGCTTGCCCAAGCTCTCATTCAAATCTGATATTTTGTGTGAAAATTGTCTGAAAAGGAAACAAACAAGACACTCTTTTAAAAGTAAAAATGTTGTTTCAACTAGCAGACCTTTAAAACTACTTCACATGGATTTGTTTGGAGCCACTAGAACAGAGAGTCTTAGCAAAAATAAATATGGATTGGTCATTGTTGATGACTATACAAGATTCACATGGGTTATATTCCTAAGAAGCAAAGAGAAAACCTTTGAGAATTTCACAAAATTCTGTAAGAAGGTGAAAAATGAAAAAGGAATCTGCATATCTGCTATTAGAAGTGATCATGGTGGAGAGTTTGAAAACTCAAGCTTCAGACTGTTCTGTGATGAGAATGGGATCTCACACAATTTCTCTGTGGCTAGAACACCTCAGCAAAATGGGGTTATTGAGAGAAAGAACAGAAGCTTGCAAGAGATGGGAAGAACCATGCTCATTTCAAGCAATCTACCTAGATCCTTTTGGGCAGAAGCTGTTCACACAGCATGTAACATTCAGAACAGAATTTTGGTAAGACCAATTCTCAAAAGAACCCCACATGAATTGTGGAAAGGAAGAAAACCCAACATTTCCTACTTCCATATCTTTGGATGTGAGTGTTTCATACTCAACACAAAAGATGATTTAGGAAAATTTGATGCTAAGTCTGACAAAGGTTTCTTTATTGGATATTCTGAATCTTCTAAGGCTTACAGAGTGTATAACTCAAGAACCTTAACAGTAGAAGAATCTATCCATGTAAGATTCAATGATTTTAAAGAGACTGATAGGAAATTATCAGATCTTGAAAAGGATTTTGCAGGAATGAAGCCGAATCCCGAACTAAAGTCTAAAGGACCTTCTGAAGGTCATTCTGAAGAACCTTCTGAACAAAAGTCTGAACCTGCATCTGAAGCTGAACCTTCTCAGACCAAGATTGTTGAGTCTAAGACAGAGTGTGTGCCCTCTCACAATCGTGATTGGAGATACCGAACTCATCATCCAAGAGAGCAAATTATAGGTGACACCTCAGAAGGAGTAAAAACAAGATCAAAATTCAAAAGCTTGAATAATCTTGCACTTCTCTCTGAGATTGAACCTAAAAACATTAAAGAAGCTCTGCATGATGAAGGTTGGATCCTAGCCATGCAAGAGGAGCTGAATCAATTTTTCTAGGAGTGATGTCTAGACACTTGTACCTAAACCCCATGGGAAAACTATAATAGGAACCAAATGGGTGTTCAGAAACAAGTTATCCGAAGAAGGAAAAGTAGTCAGAAACAAAGCAAGACTTGTTGCTCAGGGCTATAATCAGCAAGAAGAGAAGTAAGGATTGCAGGTTAGTGGGATTTTGTGATGCTAATTTTGCTAGAGATAGAATTGAGAGGAAATCAACAAGTGGAGGTTGTCATTTCATTGGTAACAACATGATCAGCTGGTCCAGCAAAAGGCAAAGCACCATTGCTCTTTCCACAGCAGAAGCTGAATATATTGCTGCAGCCAGTTGTTGTTCACAACTGCTATGGGTAAAATATCAGTTAGAGGATTTTAACATCAATGTATCTTCTATACCTGTAATGTGTGATAACACAAGTGCAATTAATTTATCCAAGAATCCCATTCAACATTCTAGGGCAAAGCATATAGAAATCAAGCATCATTTTATTAGAGACTATGTTCAGAAAGGAGTTTTTGATATAAAGTTCATTGATACTGAGCATCAATGGGCATATATATTCACAAAAGCCCTGACTGAAGATAGATTTAAGTTCATAAGAAATAATCTGAATATCTTGGCTTTGTCTGAAATATAATTGTTGCATCTAAATATGCATCTGAAGTTGTTGCATCTGAACATGCATGGTTGTCTAAATAGCATGTAAGTGTGAAGCAACTCAGTCTGATGACGTGGAAAGCTGAAACGTTTGGTCTTCTTCTCTAAGTAACTACTCTAAGCATGTTTGCACAATCTCCGAAACTTCAACTGTCATCATTACTATGTGTGACGACTATTTAAGAGACGTGATTGCTACTGTTACTGGCTATTGCTCTCTCTCTCTCTCCAAGTGCAGACTACTACCTTTCTTGTGCCCTAAGTTCCTTGAAGCCTCTCCGTATTCTTCGTCTCCTTCTTAGTTCATAACAATGACTTCCAAGAAATCGGTTGGTGGTCAGATTGTTCCTTCCAGGATTGTAGACCCGGAGATGCTCCGAGATGGTGGCATTGATCTCACTGACACCTTCGAAGCATGTGGCTGGATTAATTTCTTCTCTGCCATTGATTGTGCATGGCATGAACAGAGTGTGGTGGACTTCTAGAAAAATGCTCGAGATACTTCTTCCAAGGATGGAAGGTATCAAGGTTTTGAAACTAAGGTGATGGGTATAAAAATCTTTGTAGATGCTGACACCATTACTGCTGTAACTAGTGTTCCCAATACTGGAGATATGTTCATTTCAGAATGGGAAGTAAAGAATGGTGGAGTTAAGAGATTGACCCAGAAGTTGTACGAGATTGAAGACCTAGGTGATCTAAGAAGCTCTTACATGCATCCTAAGGCAAGGATTCTTCATGCCATCTTGGGGTGTTGTATTTTGCCCAAACATGGAAGTAAGAATCATGTGTCTGAGCTGGAAAGATTCTATATAATCCATCTTTTGGACAAAAAGCCTCTTAATCTACCCAAGATCATCCTCTACAATATGATGAAAAGGTTAAATGATTCTGCCTCAAGCTATACTCATACCACTGTTATCACAAAGATTCTGCAGAAGTTCAATGTTCCCATTGAAAGAGTGTATGACCACAAAGGTCCTGCTCTCTTCTCCCTGACCAACATCAAGAGGATGGGGATCGCTGTGAAGAAGCCCTCACCAGAAAGGACTTTGCTAGAAGAAGTTGTTCAAACCAAGGCTCGCAGAAATGGGAAAAGTCCTTTAGAGATTCTGGAGGAGGAGTTGCAAGGTGACACTCACAAAGACAAGTTTGTGTCTGCTCAGACTCCCACTAAAGTTTTGAAAAAGAAAAGAACAAAGCTGCTTCAGAAGAAAGAATCACCAAAAGGAGAAATTCAGTTCAGACAATCTGAACCTGCTCAGAGTATGTCTACACATACTTCTGAGATTGTGGGTCAGGTTACTGAGAACCTAGTTTTTGCTACTCAGCCTACTCTCGACTCGGGAGGACAGGTAGAGGACAACAATAGTCTAGAGTCTGAACCAATCTCAGTTGCATTAGATGATTCAACTGAGACTGTCAAAGCCATCTCTCTTGCTACGAGTCTGCCTGAAGCTGACATCAGTCAAGTGGTCGCAGAGATTGAAGAAGAAGAAAGAAAGCAGAAGGAAGAACAAGAAAAGCAAGACTATGCTCTTGCAGTTGCAGCTCAACAAGCCGTTCTTGAGGATGAAAGGCTTGAGCAAGCCAACAGGCTAAAAAGAAGAAGAGCCAGTGCTAAGACTAGAAGAAATCAAAGGAGAAGACTATTGTCTCCTGCTGCTGATGCCCCTCAGAAGTTGACTAGAAGTAAAAGCATCCAACAAGAAGATGTTGTCGAGTTTCAGAAGGTTGCTGAAGCTCAAAGAAAGAAGAAGTTGGAGGAACTGAGGAAGAAGAAGCCAGCTACTGAAGGCTCTACAGCTCGTATCAAGAGACCTAGGGTTCTATTTGGAAATGTCTCGTCCTCAGAAAATGAAGCCCCTCCTCCACCTAAAGCTATCAGTACACCAAGAGAAGTACCCCCACCTTCACCATCTTCTTCCTCTCTGTCAGGTTACTCTGAACTTGATTCAGATGTCGAGCCAGACTGCATCTGGTTTGGTGGAAATCTTCCTGTTACCATTCTGCTGAAAGAAAAAGAAAGGAACCTGTCAAGGCAACCTACCTATGATCTAGCTTTACCTATTCGCAGCAATAAACACTTGAAGTGGGTTGTTGAAGTGCCTCACAGATACTACAATATGCTCACTTCTGTACGAACCAGAGTACCAAAGTTCCCAAACTTATATGAAGAATTGCTATTCTTCAAGGAAGCTGCACCACTGTTGTCTCACCCACCATCGAGGTTTTTGCTGGAAACTTCCTCAGAAGCAAGACAAAGGAGGATGCTTAGCTCAGGGGGAGGTGGTCTCTCAGACGCTCTTGAGAAGATCAAATATGGAGTCATCACTCATTGCCATAAGTGGAAAGCTTTGGATCCTTTCTCACAGGATCAACTCAATCTATCTCCTGATGAGTGGATCACTGTCAGAATGCAGTGTCTTGAAGCTGAACTGATTGATCAAAGTTGTTCCAGATCCTTTGGCTGTAGAGATTTCAAAGCCCCTCTACCTATTCATACAAAGTTGTTAACTACTATTCTGGTGCAACCAGACAGGATAGTACCTCGGTATCCTTATGCTGACTTACTTTCTATCAAATACAAAGGACCTAAGATAGTTTCACAAGGTGCTGGACCTCCAAGAGTGTTATCTGAAGAAGACTGGAACAATCTTGCAGAATATATCTTCATCAACCAAGGCATGGATCATTCACTTTATAACGCCATGTGGGACTTTCACTGGAATCTTGTTAAGAAGGAAGGGAGTTCATCAGGAACAAGTTGGGATGATGCTGACTCTCAAGTGGTTGCAGGTTCAACTATAGTAGAAAATGCTACCTTCTTTAGAGGACGATTTCCATTGTCTGATAGGGATCTCCATTCAGAGTGGATGGTGGCATTCCCTTTTGTTCGCCCTGAATTTTATATTAGAGTGAAGGACCCTTTGCAGTATCATCTACCTACTGGCTTTCAGTACTTCAGATTCACCTGTAAGCATATCTTTCTTGTTTTCTATGAAGAGAATCTTGAAGCCGAAGTCAGTGCTTTGGTTGAGGAGAATGAGGAACTTCGTCTGAAGAATCAACAGCTTATGCAGAAAACATATCAGATTTTAGAAACTCAAGCTCAGATTCAAGCTAGTCAAATTCATCTCCGAGAGGCTGTAGTAGCTGAACTGGAACGGCAGAGACTGGCTATGCAAGAATTGTTTGAGAGAGCTTTGGGAAGCTTAAGATCCAGTTCATGATAATGTCTAGAATTATTCAGACTGAGTTTCACTGTTTATGTCATTACGTGTTTCCGATTTTAATCCATAAAGTTTTGATTGTTATCATTCTATGTGCTCTCTTTGTTGAACATCAATCTTAACTGCTATCTGTCTGTTGCTTACCCTTTTTTATTGATGCCAAAAGGGGGAGCAGTAATATGATGTGATTGGTAGTTATGCAGTATGCAGTATTTACTATGGTATTACTAACAAAATCTGAAAGCAATGCAGCAAGAACTTCAGAAAATGTCTCAGAACTAGAAAGGGGGAGAATACTTCAGAAGGAGAACATTTCAAAAGGAATATGATCATCTCAGATGAAATATCTGTTTAAGGGGGAGAATTTTCTCAACTAAAACCTTTTTCAGATTTTATCATATTATATATTTGTCATCATAAAAAAGGGGCAGATTGTTGAGTCTCAAAGGATTAAATATTTGAAATTAAAAATATTTTGACTCTCACTCTCTTAAGTTTTAATGAACAACAAATATAAAATATAAAAGGCATTTATATGATACTATGCTCTCATAGGATGTTGCAGTATTTCAGATCATATTGTCTGTGTAAAGGATCATCTGAAAGATCAACTTCATCTGAAGAGTGTTTATCATCTGAAGACTTGAAGATCATCTGAATCACTTCTTGCATCTGAAGGCTGAAGGTATCAAGTTTAAGGTTTGACCCGTGAAGACGTTACTATGAAAGAAGAACGTTCATCCCAATGGTCTAACCCTTTTCAGCATAAGAATCAGAGCTGTTTTCTCTCCTCGTTCAAATGTTTATCATTTTTAAGGAAAGTCTGCAAAGCTGTTGTACCTGCTCAAAAGCATTGTGTGCACAGACCTGCTGCACCTAAGACTGCTCAGAACGTATTGGACAGAGTGTGTCTCAACGTCTCCTGAAGCATTTAATGCTATTTGACAACGGGCAACATTTTCTCGAAGACTACAAATATGCCCATGCATATTGAAGCAAGTAAAAGAAGAAAAGTTATCAAAAAAATCTTACTCTGCATAAACGCTGCAAAAATACTCTGATATTTTCTGTACATTTGCTCATTTGCTTATCCTGAGTAAATCTCAGTTACATGTACACTTCTAATAAGTTCAATCTATCATCTGAAGATAGTTGATTGAACTTCATCTGTTTTTATCTTAAAACAGTTTGGGTTACAAGCCTGGAGAGGCTTATTGTCTAAAAGAATACTTGGGCTACACTTGGATAAGTGTCTGAGAGCCTGAAGAGGCTTGGTGGAAGAAACAATACTTGTTGTAGAGACTGAAGAGGCTTGACAGAAAAGAATACTTGTGGTAGAGCCTGAAGAGGCTTGACAGAAAAGAATACTTGGTGTAGAGCCTGAAGAGGCTTGATAGAAAAGAATACTTGTAATCTTGCAAGATTAGTGGAAATCTAGTGGTGGTTTGTCCTGGGACTGGACGTAGCTCACAAGTGGTAGTGAGTGAACCAGGATAAATTCTTGGCTAAGTTTCCTTTCCCTTAAACTCTTTCAATTCAGTTTTTGAACTAACAAAGGGGTTTGGAAAAGTTTTCAAGAGCGAAAATCTTAACATCAAACAAAACTATTTATCAAAACTGTCTTTGTGTCTGAACCAAGGTTCAGAAGGTAGTAACTAACATCAGACGATCTTTATCATCTGAAGTTTTTTACAGAAACTTTTAAAGTATTCTCTATAACCAAAAGGTTTCCATTGAAACACTATTCAACCCCCCTTCTAGTGTTTCCCTGTTTTTCTTACAAGCGCACCTCATCAATCCCTTTAGTTGTTACCAATGATGGCCCTACCGTTAAATGCCCTCTTGGCCGATAGGTTGCACCCCCTCTATGGGCCCGTGCAAAGACATCCGCTCCCTCCCACCATCACCCACCTCTTATGGGCTAGGTGAGTCGCATTGTAAAACACTCCCTCTTGGAGTTATGCAACGGATGTCTCCCATCATGGTCTCCACCCTGCTCGTCGCCCCCTCTTTGGGATAGGGTATTTTTAGCCACGTCTGGCTACTCATGTATCTCATGTGTCTCATACATCATATGCTCATGCTCAATGCATCATCATCATTTCACATATCTCTCACACAATCTCTATGCTCAATGCATCATCATCATTTCACATATATCTCATACAATCTCTTCTACTCTAATCACTCCACATCACATAACGAATATTATAAACATAGAACATCACATAAGATACTCACACCATAATACTTCATGCCACAGTTCATACACTCTATACATCCAGTTTAATCTCATCAATCCCACAAAACAATTCATATATTAGGTAAACATCCATCTCAATTTCACGTTTTAAGAAAAACTATCTGAAAATTGGAAGGAATCTGTTGAAATTATAATTAAAAAGCTTAATCCGCGTTTCTGCGCTTCACTCTGCGCTCAGCGCAAGTGAAGCGCAGGTTCCAGAGAGCTACGCTTCACTCTGCGCTCAGCGCAAGTGAAGCGTAGGTTCCAGAGAGCTACGCTCCATCCTGCGCTCAGCACAGGTGGAGTGTAAGTGTCACAGAACGCGACTGCACCTGCGATGTTGCCCCTTCCAACCCCCCTTCTTTAATCTCTACTCAAATCTTTAAGTCCCTAACTCAATTAGACTCGTTTTAACCGATTATAATCAATCAAATCATCAATTATATCAATAGATTATAGTTAAATCAACAATCAAATCAATTTATGAAATCTCTCTCTCCCAAATCCTAATTTGACCCCTTTCGACAACCTCGCTTCCTACTCTCAATTCCAACAAGAACATGACAGTAATCGTCACAACAATCACGAATTTCATCATATTACAGACAATTCATCATTCATAATTTAAAATTTAAGAATCCTAGAGGGACTTATGGTTACCCTCACTACCCAAGCACTCCAGCATACACATATAGCAGCACCCATTCCCCCCGTACCTTAGAGATGACGATCAAAACTGAATTTGCAGAACTCTCTTGATGCTCTACTTTGCGGCGCCTTCCCCTTGTGGAGTCGCTTCTCTCCTCTCTAGGTTTCGTTGTCTGACGTTTGAAAACAGATAGGGTGAAGTAGATGACCCCTTCTTTTCTTAACTATCTAATTGGACTGGGCTTATTCTAACCCACCCATCCCCTTTTAATTAATAATATAATTTCTAACTAATAATAACCATAATATAATATTAATATTATTACTTCTTCATTTTATTTTATTTTAATTTTATTTTAGAAATATTAGGATGTTACATCTCTCACTTACAACAACTGGGAAATAATGAAACAAGAAAAAAGAATGTGTTTGACTGTGTCGTGATGCTAGCTGGTGTTGGTGCAGTGATTTTTTTTATGAGCTTAGGAAAATAAATGAAACAAGAAAAAATTAAATTACAAATAAATAATCTTGCAAAATGCAATTCTAGATCTTTGGTGGAGGAGTATTCCAAATAACCAAGTGTTGACAATGTGTCCCTCTGAAAAGATGATTAATATGCACTTGGCATTCCCTTTTTCAAGCAATCCAAAAATGATAGACAAATAATATGAGAATGCTTAATTCATAAATTATGCAACTTTTCAAAGAGAAAATTGATTTTGAATAACAAAAATTTATTTAATAACAATATGTGCAAAAGCCAGTTGTGAAAGTAATATATATATATATATATATATATATGGAAATGCTAACGAGTGTACTTATGACACTTGTTAATGAACCAAAAAGAGAAGTTTTTTATTGGAGAGTGTGATATTTATTGTTATTAATTTCTATCCAACCAAATATATATATATATATATATATATAATTTCTCTCGTATCAATTTCTATCTAACCAAATAACAAACTTTCCCTATTTCTTTTATATTTTTCACATATTTCTCTCATACCAAATAATTTTTAAATCATCTCTATTTCTCTTTTTTTTATTTATGTTTTTTCATTTATCTTTTTCCTAATTCTTCACTCTCACCAGAAATAGGCTATGTAATGTCTATTTATCAGCCTCTCAACCTGTTGTGCATATTGCGTGTATATACGAAACGAAGTGATTATTAAGATAAAAAAGATAAAAAATAAATCAATTCTCTTTCATTTTTTTATAATTTTATTTATAATATAACAAATTGAATGAACAAATAAAAGAATCTCTTTAATAAAAAAAAAAATCTCTCTTTGCCTAACAGCTAAAACACAGTTTGAAAATAATGTTGACTCGTGGAATGCACGACGCACTCTTTCGTTTCGCGTTCGTACTTTATACCAGTGTAGAACAAGCTGAGGTTAAAGGGTCAACGAGAGCTGGCAGCATATACTTCCTTCCATTGACGCCGTTAGCATTGTAGCTGGCGCCAGTTGTTGGGTCCACCAAGAGGTCCCCAGCGTAGCCAGGGTAAGCCCCTTTCCCATACACCCCAGTGCACGCCGATGCAGCCTCCAGAGGAGCCTCTTTGGGTCCTTGGAAGTAGCCATTCCCGAAAGGGTTAGTAGCAGTGCCAGCCAAGAGACTAGCCACGTTGATCACCATGCCGTCTAGACCCACATCGTTGTTAGGGGCAACCAAAGGTGGGTTCTGGGGACCGTAAATGGGCTGGTGGAATGGCCACGCGCACTGGCCAGGGCACTGAGTCTCAGAGTTACCCACCCAAATGTACGCGAACTTGTACCTCTTCCCATTCACGCGAGCTCCGAAAGAGGAACCGTGAGTCCCACACCTGCTTGAGCAGAAACCGTCGACTGCCACGTCAGCAGCCGTGAGAACGACGTTGATGGCGTTTTTCTGAGCTCCCTTGGATGCGAGCTTAATGATTTGGTTATTTGTGAGTGATTTGCCCAATGAGTAGTTCTCGTCCAGGATTTGGGCACCAAGCGAGAGAGCGAGCTTTGGTGACTTATTGTTGTAGTATTTCTCGGTGGCCTTCCACCACGTGGCGACGGATGGTTGTGGTGTTGTGGTTTTTTTGGGAGAGGAGAGGGAGGTGATGAAGTCTGCGATGATGGCTTGCTGGGAAGGCTTGAACTTGCCGTACCAGATGAGGTTGACTGAGATTTTACCTGTGAGGAGAGGGCCTTTGTGGTATTGGAACTTTAGCTGCTGGTCTGACTCGGTGAGTCTCCTGGCTGAGCTCAAATGAAGGAGGGAAATAGTGAGAAAAAGGCTGAATAGAACACTTGAGGATATAAGAGAGGCCATTTGTGTTTTTGTGGGGAGAGAGACTAAAGAAAATAGTACTCTAAGAAGGGAGTGAGATTGTAGTGTGAGGTGATGGAAAAGTGAAATGCGGTAGAAGGTATATATAGTGGGAGGGGATTGAGTTAAAGAAAGGTACGAGCTGGAGGGAGAGTGCGTAGTGGTGAAGTCAAATTATGGGGATGGTGAATGGAGTGATGCTAGCTAACTTGTGGAGGTGCCAGCTTGATAAGTAACGCGTTGCTGTTTTGTTATTGTTAATTATTCCAATTCCAATAATAACTAAATCCATGAGAGTTTGTGTGCGGCTAGGTAGCTTTCAGGTTTCAACCGAATTCATTATTTCTTCCTAGTGGCATGACTCGTATGGGATACGCGGGGGCATGGCATGGCAAGGCCAGCTAAGGTGAGTATACTATAGACATAGACAATTAACAGCCAAGGAAGGGGCAAAAAGACAAACTTGAGTACCGTTTCTAGCAGGCATGCCCCTGCATAGAAGGGCGTGACTTTAATTCTTCACATAGTATGTGCTGGATGTGCTAGCTTTGCAATTATCATTTCTAATATTCAATTTTTAATTTCACATCTCCATAGTGATTGTATAAGGATTGTGTTTGTTAGTACCAAATATAATTTATAATTGAGTAAACCTTTAAATTTGTCTTGGTACATGTAATCTCTTTTTTATTAGTCATCAAATTAAATTAATTATATAAATAGTTCTTAAACTTTTAAATATCAATCATATTAGTCTTTTAAGTTTCACGTTATTTCGTCACATTAGTCCTGTTATGTACTAATCCCCTTAGACCCATTAACGATGTTAGCCCAAAACGAGTATAACAAAGTGTATTATGATATTACCAATTATTCATAAATATATATACTTGTCTAATTACTATATTTATAATTATATTTGCTTACCATATTTATACAGACCCAAGATCCTTATAAATAAGAGGTATCAATAATTCACAAGATACACAATCTTTACTCAGTCAACTACTTTGACTGTTATACATATCTGACTTGGGCGTCAGAGTGCCTTTGTAGGTACACCCCCATCTGTGGACAACCCGAATCCGTTTCTCAGCAATACCCAGATCCGAGTTTGACTTCGACTTCGCAGGCCCAAGTCCGAGTTATACACCAGAACAAGTCCCTACAAGGATCAATTTGATTGATACTATGAAAATTAAATGACTACTTGTACAATTAGTTTAGTTTGATGACTAATGATGACAGAAATGACAAATTTAGAAACTAATAGTATGTTTTGGTTTAATCCAGAATCACGTTTCAAACGTGGATCCAGGTCAACGCTACTCTTAGTAACATCTGCCCACATCCACGTTTAAAACGTGGTTTTGAGGTAAATCAAATGCACACTAAATTGAGGGTTTACTCATTTATAATTTTTACATAAATATTTAGCTGTAATAGAACTTTTTAAGTTTTCTCTAACTTTTACTCTTTTTTCTCTTATTCATATATTCATGCAATTTGTCTCGTACTAAATACTAAGTCTTATTTTAATGCTTATTGATGAAAAATTTGTGTTTACGCAAGTTTTCTAAGATCAAGCTTAGATTGGTGATTAGTTAACCTAAACCTAGCATTAAAGTTAGGGTGTGTAGAATTCTATTTTATTATTTTAATTTGTAAGACTGTTTTATAAAATAAATTTTAATAATGTTTTTTAAATAAAATGATTTATTTATAGTATTGTCTACAAAAATAGAAAAATTAAAAAAAAAAAAAAACTTTATGAGACATCCTAGAGTTATTAAAAAAAATAGTCACACTTTTAAAGATTGTATGTCAAACATATTTTTAGTTTTCTATTTTTAAAAATAGAAAATTATTTTTTAAAACTGTAAACAAACCTACCTTCGTGTGTAAAAATGTCCTTTTATGATCTATAGGTGTAAGGTCCAAAACCCCTTTGAGAATTTTTTTTTTTTTTTTGTTGCACTACGGGGGCAAAAGCCCCAAAACGGAAAAACTAACTAAGACAGCCACGCCGGAAAACTACACCAGCAACGTCAGCATTACAAGCAAGAGAAGCAAAGGGAGTAACGGAGTGGAAATCTTGGAACAGAATCTTAGAATGCAAAGCATGTTTGGCGAAGGTGTCAGCAAGAATATTTCCTTCACGACGGGTATGACTCCAAATAATACCGGGAATGGAGGAAGCCAGATTAATCACTTCTTCAACCAAGGGGGAGCACTGGTGAGAACGAGGACAGCCGTGCAGGATGAAATGAATGGCCGAATTAGAGTCGGATTCCATGACCAGTCTCGAAATTTTTAACTTTATAGCCAATTTGACACCAAGAAGCAAAGCATGGAGTTCAACAAACATAATAGAACTGTCTCCAAGAAAGGCAGCAAAAGCTTCAATAAAGCGCCCAGAATGATCTCTAAGCACTCCACCACAGCCGGCTTCATGAACGGAAGGCAAGACGGAGCCATCAGTATTAATTTTGAACCAATCAATAGGAGGAGGAATCCATTTTATGTAAAGGTCGAAGCTCATCACTTTGCAGGAGGGGATCACTTTGCCAATACCATAAGCTTCACGAGTATCGGAAAGGAGATGAAGAATTTTCTGCTTAACAGAATCGTAGGAAGAAGAGATGGAGTTAAAGATTAAGTTATTTCTTTCTTGCCAAAGACAATCAGTGGTAATGCCAAAAAGGAGGCTCCAAACTGGAGAGGAGAAGGGCGCTGAGTCAAGACGCAGATTAAAGTCAAACCAGTCAAGTAAATCCTTGTGGAAGAAAGCATGGTGAGAGGTCGAAGGGACAAGGTGAGACCAAATGAGTTTTGCAAATGGGCAATCACGCAACACGTGGATAATGGTTTCGGCCTTGGCAGGACAGCGCGGACAGTCTTGGGAAGTTGAAATATGACAACGAAATCTTTCTACGTTTGTGAGTAAGGCACCTTGAGCAACCTGCCAAAGAAAGAGCTTAATTCGTTGCGGGCCTTTCCAAAGCCATATTCTTTTGAAGCGATCACAAGGGTGGAGATTCTCATGATGGGCAAGGAAACTATATGCAGAGGCAACTGAGAAACAACCATCCGAACCTAAGCCCCAAGCAATGGAATCATCACCTAAATTCTGCACCTTAGCAAGGATAAGAGGAGGAAGGACACCCTGTAATCGAAGAAGGTCCCAATTACCATAATCTTGGATATAGTCAGCAACTTTGGCTTCCATGTTATCAATCATAAGGGGATCAACGAGGTCCTGCAGGGGAGCAAATGAAGGAACTCATCTATCCTTCCAAAAGGAAACGTTGTTGTCGGCCCTGACTCTCCATGTGAGGTTCGAATTAATAGCTGGCCAGATATAGTTAACCCCTCTCCAAAGATTGGAAGCAGAACTGCGGTGGTGAATGGAAGGGATAAGATCATTGCCACATCTATATTTATTGCGAAGCACTTGGGCCCATAGGTCATCTTTGTGAGTGATAAGTCTGCAGCCAATTTTCATTATAAAAGCATCATTGACCAGACTAGCAGGGCGAAGACCCTGACCACCACAGGGCTTAGGTTGATAAATTCTTCCCCAAGGAACAGTGTGAATATGTCTGTGGTTATCAGAATCACCCCACAGGAAGCTTCTTGTAATTATGTCAAGCCTGTTACAGATAGTTTGGGGGAGCCTGGCTGTCTGCATAGCATAGGATGGCAAAGCTTGAAGAATGGACTGGGCAAGGGTCAATCTACCAGCAAAGGAAAGGGTGTGAGATTTCCAGGAGCTTAGGCGATTGTTCACTTTATCAATAACATAGTTATTGTGCTGCTGGTAGGATCTAGAGTGATGCAGGGGAACTCCGAGATATTTGCCAAGATCGTCAGTTCCTTGAATGCCAAAAGCTTGACAAATGTCAGATTTAAGATCAGAGTCAACATTCCGGGAGAAAAAAAATTCTGCTTTTATCCTTGTTGAGAGTTTGGCCCGAACTGTCGCAGAAGGAGTGAAGACAATGGGATATGGTTTGAACTTGCTCTAAGCTTGCTTCGGCAAAGAGGACTATGTCGTCAGCAAAACAAAGGTGAGAAAGCTTGGGACCATTCCTAGCTGGATCGGCCGCCAAAGACCCTGATCAACAAGAAAGGAAATCAGATGGGATAATCTTTCAATACACAAGACGAATAAATAGGGGGAGAGGGGATCTCCCTGTCTAACGCCACGCTGAGGAAGGAAGGAATTGGTTACTTCACCATTCCAGAGGAGTTGCATGCTAGGAGAGGAAATACATTCCAAAATTAAATTATAAAGATAACTAGGAATATCGATATCATGCAGAGTATCAGCAATAAAGTGCCAACTAAGTTTATCAAAGGCTTTCTCTAAATCTAATTTGATAATCATAAAACCAATAGGGCCTTTTTTAATTTTCATGGAGTGAATAATTTCTTGAGTGATAATGACATTATCACCAATAAAACGATTAGGCACAAAGCTACTTTGAGCAGGGCTAATTAATTTAGGCATAACAGATTTAAGTCTACTAGCTATAATTTTAGTAACAATTTTGTAGGATACTTTACACAGACTTATAGGTCTGAAATGCTTGAGAGAAGAAGCCTCCTCAGATTTGGGAATGAGGGTTATGAGGGTGCTGTTGATCTCCTGAACTTTTGAGGGATTCAAAAAGATATTCTTGACCAGAGAGCAGAGGGAAGGACCAACAGTGTCCCATTGACTTTGGTAGAAGATTGCATGGAACCCGTCTTTACCCGGAGCTTTGAGGTCGCCCATATCAAAAAGGGCCCGCTTAATTTCAGCATCAGATACAGGACAAGCTAACATAGATAGGAGGTGATCCTGAATTGGAGGGAAGCAACCAGACAAACCAAAAGGAACAACAGTTTGCTCAATCGTATAGAGATTTTTGAAGAAGTCGATGGCCATTTGTTCCATCACCTCTTGATCATGAATCCAATCTCCATTAGCATTTTGAAGGGACTCAATTCTGTTCTTTTTCCTACGAACGGTGGTGGTTCCATGGAAGAACTTGGTATTTTTATCGCCCATTTGAAGCCATTTACACCTTGATTTTTGGAACCAGAGAGCTTCTTCCTGAAAGAGAACTCCTTCATACTCCTTCCACAAATTATTTTGCAGGGTCAAGAGGAACGGATTAGAGGAAGAGGATAGCCTTCTAGCTATACCGTTTAATCTATTCAATAAAACTCTTTTGCGTTTGAAGATACTGCCAAAAACTTCTTCATTCCAATGTTGAAGGGAGGACTTTGTATTTTCTATGTTGGAGTTCCAATCCAGAGAACCATCCCAATTCTGCTGAATCTCCTTATTAAAACTGGGATGGCTTAACCAAGCAGCAAGAAATCTAAAGGGACGCCTTCTTCAATTAGGACGAGGAGATTCCTTAAAGCAAAGCCAGAGAGGAACATGGTCAGATTTTAAAAAGGGGAGATGGTAAACAGAGGCTTGCTGGAAGCGCAGACGCCAATCAAGGTTAATGAGGACACGATCCAAGCGCTCAGCAAGGTTGCCTCTCCTCCAAGTGAAAGGATAACCAACAAATCCGACTTCAATAAGTCTACAGTCAGAGATGAAGTCATTAAAAACAGCACTGCTCCTATTATGGTGAGAAACACTCCCCCAATTCCGCTCATGGTTAAACCTGATAGCGTTGAAATCTCTAGCAATACACCAAGGGCCATCAATAAGGTGATGGATGTGACGTAAATCCTCCCAAAGGATCCTGTGTCTAGAGCAATGTGGGCTGGCATAAATGGCAGAGAAGAACCACGGATCACCTTTGTTCCAACGAACTTCCATGTGGATGAATTGGTCAGAACTACCAAGGACATCAACTTGCCAATCATGAGAATCCCAAAGGCACCACAGACCTCCAGAATGACCCGAAGAGTGAACAAGATGGTGACTGTTGAAGTCAAATTTCTTCACAGTAGAAGGAGCCTGCGACTCAGGGCAATGTGTTTCCAATAAAACAATAAAAGAACTAGAATATTTAGTCTTCAATTCCTTGATTAGTTTGGGGAAGGATCTGTGCCTAACTCCCCTACAATTCCACACGATAATATTCAATTTGATAGAGGGGAGATAGAATTGCCCTGCTTAGTAGGACTGGTTTGCTCAGGTAAATCCACCTGCATAGATTCAACGTTATTAACAACCTGACCTGGAGTAGTGTTATGGGAAGCCAATACCTGAGGTCCTGGGTCAGGAGGTTCTCTGGATGAGGAGTGCCTCCCTAAATTGAGTTGTTTATTAGATAGAAAATTCATAGTCTCTTCATCAGGGAGGACAACAGCGTCATGGAGAATAGCTGAGTAGGCTTTCATATTTTGATGGGACTCCTGTTGTTGCTTACCAATTTGGTTCATTAAGGCAAAACTGGCACGCTCTTCAGCTTTATCAACTTTGCTGCTAGGAGATGCAGCGATCGGGGGTAAAGGCTGAACCAAAGAGGGGGATGGGGAAATGGCTTTTAGGGGCGCAGATGCAATACGGGGCATGGGCTGGGTCTTGGGAGGCTTTTTTTCTTTTTTTGACAGCGGCCCTTTTTGGGGATTCTTTCCACCACTGGAATTGCGCACCTTTGAGATGAGAGGCTTGACAGGGGCAAGAGCTTTGGGGGATTGGGGCATTGTAGTAGGTTTCGGCCCAGCAGGAGCTTCTTGGGCAGCAACTGAATGTTCAATATGGGAAGGATCAAGAATATCAAATCTTGAACCAGAGCCCGTTTTAGCAATGTTGGAGGGACCTTTGGGAACATTTGGAGAGACACGGGATTGAGTGCGTCGAGCTTGTTTCTTAACAAGCATCCAGGGGCCAAAAAGATCCTCAGAGGAATGACGGGGATTGATCGTGCAATCTTGCTGGGAATCAGGCTCAACTATGGCTGGAGGCGGAGAAGAAGGAATGGAAGAGGAAGTCTGACGAGGGGAACAACTATCAGGAGGTTGCTGGGATAGATGATCACCCCTTTGAGATATTATAATGATAGCAAACTCTCAAAATAAGTTTAAAGTAATTTTGAATGTATGTGATACTAATGATAGCACTCGAGATTGTTTAGAAAGAACAGGAAAATAACAACCAATCATAAGAAGTATCTCCTTAGAAGAATTAGAGAATCCAATCCAAAATTACAATTTGAAATCGCTTTCTTCTAAAGAATTCACACTGTATTGAAGTCAAGAATATCTTATATAGAAATCTATTAGATAATAGTTCAAATCTTTGGCCTACAGAAGCAAGAATCTACATTGAGAAGGATATGAGCAAAAAATGATCATTCAAAGTTAATTGCATAACTTGACTGCCTTAAAGAATTAAATCAAAATGATTAATGCAAAAACCGTTAAAGAACAACAAGCACTTGCAGAAGTAAGATTGCATATTCCAAAATTAAATCTGTAGATTTCTGAAGCATCAGAATGAACTTCGTGAAGAAATTATCGTTGAAACAGTTAAGTTAAGATTAGGATTAATAAGGAAACATAATGATTTAAAGGCAATAATAAATTAATAGAAATAAGTGGACAAGGATTGCAATAAATCAAGAATTAGGAATCAAGAATGGACTTGGAATTAAAATATATTAAGAATCAAAATAAAACATATAATGAACCAAGATTAGGACAAATTAACAAATTATGTATTAGAATGCATAGGAAATCCTAAAAATCAAAATTAGTGACAAGAATCAATATTGAACCAAAAATTCGAATAGGTTAGGGATTAGATTAGTAATAGATTCAAAATTAACCATATGTAAGAAATTAAAAAAATCAACACCAAAAATCAAAATAAATACATCAAATACAACATAATCAAACCATCACCATTACTCAAATTTAGAATTATAATAACCAATGATCAAGAACCAGAAAAAGTGTAGAACCACAGGAAAACACTAGAAGGAGGGTTGAATAGTGTTTTTACAAACTCTTTGCAGATTTTCAGAAACTTTTTCAAAAACTTAGTTTTCGAAAATTTCAAATAGATTTTCAGCGGCTATCTGAACTTTTGTCTCTTATATGATGAGCTTCATATAAGAGGTTTTACTGAAATATAGTTACTTGGTTTAAAATAGAAAAACGTTTGTAAACTTTACGTTCCAATCCCCTTTTACGTTAATGCAAATAAATTATAAAGAGTTATGGGAAAAAAGCACTTAGCCAAGATTTATCCCGGTTCACTCACTACCACCTGTGAGTTACGTCCAATCCCAGTGCCAACAAGCTACTGGATTTATCCACTAATCTTAAGAGATTACAAGTATTATTTTACAGACAAGCCTCTTCAGGCTCTAAAACACCAAGTATTGTTTGTACACCTAGCCTCTCCAAGGTCTAACAAGTATTGTTTGCTCACCTAGTCTCTTCAAGCTCTACACTAAATGTTTTACAAAGAATCAAAGAGCTTAGAACTTCAGATGAGTTCTTCGTTCCAAAGAATTTGTACAAGCAACTGTGTTAAACACATAATATGAAAGTTGTGTACAATCAAAGAATCAGAGTATGAAATCTATACAGATTTTTACAGCGTTTAGCTTCAAAGAATAATGCGTAGATTTTCTGCATTTTGCTTCACAAAGATGCACTTATATTTATAGGCTTCCTGAGCTTAAAAACATTGTTGAGAAGTCCATTGTGAGATAACATTAAATGCTCTTCATCCCGTTGTGAGAAAACTTTGACACCGTACAAGGTTGCAGTGCTATTATGACCTTTGCAGGTATGCTACTCAGCATTTTCTCTTTGGTGCTTGCTTTTCAAACCTTAGCCAAAAGTGATATTTTGTCTTGCCAAATTTATTTTCTGAGGTTACGTGAAGAGTTGGATCAGACTTTGACTTGCCACGTCAGATTTTCCTTGGCTTCAGATAGCTTGGCTTCAGATATATCTTCAAACTTCATATCACATTTCAGACTTCAGACTTCAGATGAATCTTTGGAACCTTTGAGCTTTAGATGCCTTGACTTCTTCAGAACGTAGGTTTCTTCAGATCCATGACTTGCTTCAAATAGTATTTGTACTTAAGATTGTTTGCCTTATCTGAAACATCAGAACTTCATTAAATTTAGCGTAAAGACTTATTCTGAGTTTACTTAAGTTTATTATCATCAAAATCTTTAAATGTGGGGTGTCATAGACTTTTAAAGTCTTGAGACTCAACAAAAAGTTACCAATCAAGAATCATAATAACCAATAATCAAGAATCATAATAATCAACCATCAAAGCCATAGTAATCAAGAACCATAATAACAAAATCAAATATCATAACCACCAAGAATCAAGAACCAAAACCTAGCCAAAATCAAGGAAAAGCTAAAATCAACCAATAACAAAAATTAAAAGAAAGATAAAGGCAAGAATATAAAGAGGATTAGAGGCCACAAACCCTTGATTTGGGTTTGTATTTAAGATTAAATTCATCCAAAATTAAAGAGACTAGTCTAGGGAGTTAGGGACTCTCCCTAAACCTAATGGAAACTAGACTTCCCTATACTTCCATGAGAGCTCCCCCTACCTATGAATACAACTGCAACCACAAGGAGAAAGGTGAATAGGTTAATGAATGTTTTTTAGCTTCTAGGCTTGTTTTCTTGCTAGTTGGAAATTCTACTAGAATTTGTGTGGAAGATCTCGCAAGAAAAGGGAAGGTTTTTGAGTTACAAGAAGCTAAAAAAAATGGAGGAAAGGTGAAGGGGTATTCATGGACAAATGGAGAAGCATAAGAAGGGAGCAAATTGTTTTGTGAGTAATTTCTTTCTCTTCACCCTTTTCCTTATTTATAAACCAAATTTTGCGCCTTTTCCATTTTCTTTTAATTCCTAAAATTATTAAAATAGTGTTTTTATTAGCTTAACTTCCAAGTTAAGAATTAAATAATATTATTTCATTATATTACGATTTTATTTGGTTGCTAATCGACTCTATGAGTGTTATAGTCAATATAGATTGTATACTATCAGTTTAAGGAGGGTAGGTTCCTAAGTTTAAAGTTCTACAACTCCAAATCTAATTACATATTCATCAATAGCTTCTAAACAACAAATTATCTTAGTGATAATTTTTCTAGATTTTTCCAGATAAAAATTCACCGAAACGTGCTCTTGAATCAACCCTGTCGTCATTTCCCTTAGGGTGTGCACGTATTAATGCTCTACCGAGGGAAAATCATTGTTTAATTGGGTAAACTATCCGCATTCATTACTATACTGATTATTTAATCATTTCCCTGCCCGGTCCCAGTCCTAGTTCCAACTGGATAAATATTATTTTAATATGTTGTGGGACTGCGGAATAGTGAGATCTACTATTTGGCACTATTTGACACCATTTGATACTATGTTGCTAACCACTCTTTCGTCTTATTCTCCTACGTATGCCACATGTCCTCTCCGCCACTGTTTCTCTCTCTCTCTCTCTGAGTTCCTTCCTTCTATGGTCCGGGCTATCGGCTCCCCGTTTTCATTTTCTCTATTTTACTTTGTTTTCTCTATTTTAAAAGTCATTTTTTGATAAAATATTTCTCTAAGTTACTTTGATATTATTTTATTAATTTTTATATTATACAGACCCTACAAAAAATCTGGGATGTTATGGATCCGAACCAATAAAGATCCCTAGAATTCAATATATAAATATTAAATGATAATTAGTTTCAATTAGGAATTTAATTCGAATGTATGTATTAAAGGATAATTATTTTAAATTTAAATTATTAATGCATAAAACCAATTATTTCAATTACACTTTTCAAGCTATAATATTTCATATAATTTTAAAACTATCACATTCTTTTATATAATTCAAATTTTCATATGCCAATCAATCATCATATTATTAAATTTGATTGTTGTTGTTGTTATTATTAATTTTGAATTATATATTTCTAGTATATTAACTTACATGATACATGAGCAAAAGTATGTTTTTATATAATTATAAATTAAAGATATAATAAATTAATATATTAAAAACTTCATAAAGATTAGAATTAAAATAATTTGGATAATTATTCAATTATAAATTAAAATATATAGTAGAACATGTTTTACTGTTGAAATCTAATTTACATTATCATTTGATAAGAAGTTATAATTAAATAAATTAAAATCATAAAAAAAATATAAATTTATATTAAAAATAAGGATTAGAATAGAAATTAACAAGATAAGATTTTAAATATAAATAAAATTTAAAATTATAGATTAGAATTTTATAGAATTTAAAAATTAACATTTAAAAATTTAAATAGGGAGAAGGAAAACAGAGAAGGTTAACATTAACGATTGAAAGAGAAAATCTCACTCTGCTATGTTTTGTGGGGAGTTCACTAGAATGAGTCATTGAGAAATAACACTAGAATGAGTGTCTCACTTAGAAAGGTAAGATCTCAAATTTATAATATAGAGAGAGTTGATTAAATAATAACAACAAGAATTTAATTTGAATTAAAAGAATATTTGGAATAGGAAAATGTAGGTTAAGGATTAAAGTCATGAATATTTATATTTTAAAATATCAAATTTTTAAAACAATTGAGAGATGTTTAAAAATATTAAAAAATCTAAGTAAAGGAATTGTATGAATGACACACTAAATAAACAGTGAGTAAATATTAAAAGTGACAAATGATTTTTTAATTAAAATAAAAAGAAAATAAGTATCTCACTCTCTATTCTCTAGAGTGTATCTCATTATTAATAAATAAAAAATACTAAGATTTCAATAGAAAAATTAATCCAACATAAATTACTTTAAATTGAATTGTATTGAATTTTATTTATATTTAAAATAAAAAAATTGATTTTTTTTAAAAAAATTGAAAATTAGAAAATCAAGGAAAGTAGATTGAATAACTTTTCTTTTTTTAAAACCAATCTAATCTTTAATTTATATAAGATGTAAACTTCATTACCACTGCTACACAATAAAAACAATCACAGAATTTTTTTTTCACCTACAAGTATTAAAATAATTACTAGCTATCAATTAAAATTGAAAAACAAAATTTAAAAATACTTTTATAAATCAAGCAAGCTCTAAATTAGCAGACAGATCCAGCACATATTCCTTGAGGAATAAAAGTCACGCCCTCGGTCCTTCTATTATGCACCAAGAAAAAAGGGGCATGCCTTCTACCAACGATACTCAATTTTGTCATCTTGCCCGGTTCCTGTGCTGTTGTTGTCCATATCTATGATACTAACCTTAGCTGGCCATATCCTGTCCCCGCGTATAATGAATCCAGTCAAAATTTAAAAGGCAGACGCACTTACTCATGGATTTGGTTAGAACTTTAGCATAGATAGCCAAACAGCAACGCGTTATCCAGCTGTCACAAGTTAGCTAGCCCCCTCACTCCACTCACCATCCCCCATAATTTGACTTCACCATTACGCTCTCTCCCTCCTAGTAGGTCTCATTCGCTCCACCTTCCCTTCTACCATAGCGCAATCTCCTACTATATATACCCACCACTGCACTCTCTTCTCCATCACCTCGCCTTACAATATCTCACAACACAACACCTTCCTTCTTCCAGTTAATTATTTTTTTGTCTCTCTACCATAAACTACAAAATGGCCTCTCGTATATCCTCAAGTGTTCTATTCAGCCTTTTTCTAACTATTTCCCTCCTTCATTTGAGCTCAGCCAGGAAACTCACCGAGTCAGACCAGCAGCTAAAGTTCCAATACCACAAAGGCCCTCTCCTCACAGGCAAAATCTCAGTGAACCTCATCTGGTACGGCAAGTTCAAGTCATCCCAGCGAGCCATCATAGCAGATTTCATCTCCTCCCTCTCCTCTCCCAAAAGAACCACAACATCACAACCATCCGTCGCCACGTGGTGGAAGGCCACTGAAAAATACTACAACAACAAGTCACCAAAGCTCGCTCTCTCCCTCGGTGCCCAAATCCTGGACGAGAACTACTCATTGGGAAAATCACTCACAAATAACCAAATCATTAAGCTCGCATCCAAGGGAGCTCAGAAAAACGCCATCAACGTCGTTCTCACGGCTGCTGACGTGGCAGTCGACGGTTTCTGCTCAAGCAGGTGTGGGACTCACGGTTCCTCTTTCGGAGCTCGCGTGAATGGGAAGAGGTACAAGTTCGCGTACATTTGGGTGGGTAACTCTGAGACTCAGTGCCCTGGCCAGTGCGCGTGGCCATTCCACCAGCCCATTTACGGTCCCCAGAACCCACCTTTGGTTGCCCCTAACAACGATGTGGGTCTAGACGGCATGGTGATCAACGTGGCTAGTCTCTTGGCTGGCACTGCTACTAACCCTTTCGGGAATGGCTACTTCCAAGGACCCAAAGAGGCTCCTCTGGAGGCTGCATCGGCGTGCACTGGGGTGTATGGGAAAGGTGCTTACCCTGGCTACGCTGGGGACCTCTTGGTGGACCCAACAACTGGCGCCAGCTACAACGCTAACGGCGTCAATGGAAGAAAGTATCTTTTGCCAGCTCTGGTTGACCCTAAAACCTCAGCTTGTTCTACGCTCGCATAGGCATAAACATCAACGAAAGAGTGCGTCGTGCATTCCACGAGTCAACATTATTTTCAAACTGTTTTAGTTTAGCTGTTAGGCAGAGAGAGAGATTCTTTTATTTGTTCATTCATTTTGTCATAGGCTGAATAAAATTATAAAATTATGAAAGTTTATGTCATTTCTCGTTTTAATCTTGATTACTGTCTTTATCTATTCGTGCAACACGCAGATAGTGCAGACATACCAGGTTAAGGCTGATAATCGGAAATTAGTGTCTGTAAATTGTATTACGAGCAGAGTTGATTTTCATTAGTTTATATAGAATTAATGACAAAAAAAATAAAAATGAATGATACCTCTTGTTCTCAAAAGCCCTGAGAAACCAAGCTCGAGTACTAAGGAGGCGCCGAGCAAAGTTCCCCAAAGCGAGAAAGTGTCAGATGCCCCTAGGTTAGCGATAGGTCTCCTATTTATAGGTTTCGGTCTTTGGGCCTTACCTAGGTGGCCCAACGCTGACTAGGAGGTCGCCCTAGTAATCCTAGGTTGAGATTGGGACCGATGTCCCTAATACTCCTTGATGTCCCTAATACTCCTTAACGGTACACCTCTCAATTGGGAATCAAATTGGCACAAATATGTTAAACCGATTAAATCAGGTGTTTAGATAAAATGGGCATGGATGCCTATCAACTCCCACCCAATTAATTCTTTACACATGTACACACCCCAACTTCAGTCAAATTAATTTAACCGTTCTTAAATTTATCACACAAAAGCCGCACAATTTATTGATTCTTCCGTTAGATATCCTCAAGAGTAGGATTGCAATTAAAAAACTTCCCTGCCAGATCAATTTGGGTGACTCCTGAACTCCTCAACATATACTAGAGGAAGACCATAAAAGCAAACAAGAGATAGAAACAATGGGACCGGGATTCTCTCCAGTTGAAATCAACTGGAGAGGGTGCAATTTTATGATCTGACAGTTACCATTTTTTCCAACAACTTTTTTATTTTTTATTTTTAAAAATAAACGGTCGAGATCTCGTCTCATTTTTTGGTTTATAAGAGAGGATCCTGGCCAGAAACAATGTTGGGTGACAGCGAAGTGGAGAGGGTGTATTTCGCTGACAAGATCTCTGATTCTCTATTAGTTTCTCTCACTGGTGCTTCTCTTCAATTTGTTACGTAGCCCAAGAAATTGAAGAAGGTGAACCAATATAAGATTTTGATGATAATAAACTTAAGAAAAATTCTTTTAAGTCTTCACATAAAACTGATGAAGTTCTGATGTTTCAGATAAGTGGAATCATCTGATATTCAAAGGGTATCTGACGCACATACTGGTTCTGAAGGACGCCCTATCTGAAGTGTCCAAGGCGTTCTGAAGCACTAAGCTTCTGAAGCCTCTTCAGAAGTCTGAAGTATGATCTAAAGACTGAATAGTTGTCTGAAGCCAAGCTGTCTGAAGCCAAGATCCTTTCTGATGTGGCATGTCAAAGTCTGACTCATTCCTTCACGCAACCTTAAAACACGAATCAAGAAAGACAAAAGATCACTTTTGGCCTGAGTTTGAAAATCAAGCACATATGAGGAAATGTTGCGCAACAAGTTTTGTAAAAGTCAGAACAGCTCTGCAACCTTATATTGTGTCAGAGATGTCTCACAACAGGATGAAGAACATTTAATTCTATCTCACAACGGGCTTCTCAACAACATTTTCAAGCCAACAGAGCCTATAAATACAAGTGATCTTTGTGAAGCAAAGTGCAAGAAGCTTACGTGAAATTCTTAAGAGAAACGCTACCAAAATCTTTGTAGAATTTATACTTTGATTTTCTTTGTACAAAAACTTTCATATCTAGTGTTAAATCACTTATTTCTTTGTACATTATCTGAACGAAGAACTTTGTGTTCTAAGTTCATCCTTTTTCTGTAAACACTTAGTTGTTTAGAGCCTAGAGAGTAGGGGTGGGAATAGGCCAGCCGGCCTGTCAGGGGCCTATGGCCTGGCCTGTTTATGGCCTAGCCTGGCCTGGCTCGTTTATTAAAAAGGTCAGGCCAAGGCTTGTTAAAAGGCCTGTTTAGTTAAATAGGTCAGGCTTCAGGCCTATGAAAAAGCCTATTAAACTTAACAGGCCGGCCTATTTAATATAATAATATATAATATATTAAATTAATTATATAAAAAACTATAAATATAATTAAAAAATTATAATATATTAAATTAATTATATAAAAAATCTGCTTAAAATGCCTGCTGGCCTGCATAGGCTTATAGGCCTGTTGGCCTGTTTGTAGGCCTTGTTATAAAACAGGCTTCTAAACAGGCTTACAGGCCAGGCCAGGCTTTTTCGCAGGCCAGACCAAGGCCTTACAAAAAGACTTGTAACAGGTAACAGGCCAGGCTCAGGCTTAAGAATTAGGAGTCAGGCCAGGCTCAGGTCTGCCAAAGCCTGGCCTGGCCTGGCCTGTTTCCACCCCTACTAGAGAGGCTAGGTGTGAAAACAATACTTGGTTGTTTAGAGCCTGAAGAGACACTTGACTGTAAAAGAATACTTGTAATCTGTTCAGATTAGTGGAGAAATCAAGTTGCTTTTTGGCATTGAGACTGGACGTAGCTTACAGTGGTAGTGAGTGAACCAGGATAAATATGTGGCTAAGTGTTTCTCTATCCTTAACCTCTTTTATTTTGTTTATACTAACAAGAAGAGGGTTCTGAACTAAAGTTTTTATAAACGCATTTGAAAATATGTTAAGAAAATATTTCCAAAGCTCGAGTCTGAAATATTTTAGACAGGGTAGAAAAACTTCAGATAGCTTCTAAAAGCTTATCTAAAAACATTAAAAACTCAGTTTACGAAAAAGGATTCTGAAAACTGTAAAGTTTATAAAAACACTATTCAACCCCCTTCTAGTGTTTTCCTGTGTGTTCTTATAGTATTCACTTGCTTTTACCTTCTGCAAGTCTAATGTTTACTATTTCAAATTCTAAACTTTGTATTTTTGTTATTATTGTCTTAGTATCAGAATCATAACTTATTCTTCTATTGCGTCAAAATTGTTTTAATATAATCTCAAAGAATTTAACAAGACTAGAAGTTATTCATTTCCTTATTATATAAACACTATTTTAAAACTAAGCTCATTAATATTTTAGATATGATAGATAATACCTATATATGGGTTTGAATAATTATTGAACTATATTTAAAAGAATTTCTCAAGAAGCAATTTCGTTAAAGAACTTAACTTTCTTTTGAATCTAAGTATACATATTTTCTCCAAACATTTACTATTCTAAGGTTTTAAATCAAAATATAATTTTAAGGAATAACCTTTAATTAGATTTTATATATTAATTGAATATTGTTATAAGCTTCTGTAAAAGCCAAGAAGAACTTCTTGAGCATAATTATTTTTCATGAAGCTTCAAATAGAATTGGTCAAATTTTTAATGAGTCACAATTCAACCCCTTGTAGAATTTTATATATAGTTGATGTTTTATTTTTTCTAATTAAATAAAGCAATTCTAAAAGTGTGATGAAAATGTGGGGAAATTTTTCGTAAAATGTTTTAATGATCTTTACAATAGAAATAGAGTAGAAGAAAATACATTGAATATGCATCTATATATTTATAAAGTCTGTAAAATTGTTTTGGGCATCACCGCCATATAATACAGATCATCAGGGTGATAAAAGCATACTAGTCAAAGATTCATGTACGAAATAATAACCCCTCAACTAGACAGATGTGATCACTTTGGTCCAGGTCATCATCCTGCACTGAGCTCCATCATTGTTATGCCTAACAATTATCAATAGATAGAGAATATTAACAGATAGAGACTCTAATCTAGGAGATTTCTCCTTGTCAGTAACTATAATGAAGGATTTATCCATCACGTGTAGTGAGAGTCTTATTCTATCTACCTCTCTTCGTCACTGAAGTAGACGATCACTATTATCGTTGTTGTATTCTATTAGGTATACATCTAATCATTCATACAAACAAAAAGAGAGGGTGAAATATTGGTCCCACTTAACATAAGTGCAGGGAAAATCTAAGCATCAGAATATAATTACGGATGAAGACAATCACTCTGTATAACAAATAGCAAAACAAAAGTCAGCAGATAATCAACATATATTCATTTACAGTAAATTCATTCTATCCCAATATGTTATTAACAGTAACAACGAAGTTACGGTAAATTAGTCAACCAACATTTAATCAATAATAAACACAACAACAAATAAGAGAGACTAGTCACATATCAAACAAATATTAATTTATGCAATATCATGCAGTGCAATGCATGTGGGCCCCTGAAAACATCCTTTCACTGGACTACCTCCATGAAGTTTACAATATCGGAGAAGCGATGGTTGGGAACTCTTATCATGGAATACAACACCCATTACATATAACAGGTGCATAAATTCATTATATAACTGCACTTAAATTAAAACTCGGTGGGCACCGTGACGCACTCAACCGTCATGATGATACTTAGGGTCTAGTCGAGCGCGCCAAGCCTTGACCACTCACCACATTATGGAAAAGCCACCCCCAACCATTGTGGCCAATGAATTGGACTATGTCCCTAGAACTTTCCTGGTTGTCCTTGTCTATCTCACACTTCACTGGGTGTAGAAGACACTATATAATTATAACCGAATTTATTAAAGAAAGTAAAGGAATTAGAAAGAATGAATAACTATGATGAAAGTAAAGGAAGATTGATAAAACAATGGTGTGGATTCGATTCCCTAGTTTGGGATTAGAATACTATGATGAAAGTATTCTCCTTGCTTTGGTTGCTGCAATTGGTAAACCAGTAAAGGTTGACATGACTACTCTCAATGTAGAGCGGGGACGGTTTGCTCGAGTGTGTGTGGAAATTTCTCTGGATGAACCAATGGTTGGAAAAGTTTGGTTACGTGATAACTGGTATAGAGTGGAATATGAGGGACTTCACCTCCTGTGTGCTTCTTGTGGCCATTATGGGCATGTTACTCGCACCTGTGATATGAAAAAGGCCGTCCCTAATCCAGTGAGTATTCCGACCCAAGTAGCGGCGAAGGCCCCAACAAAGGACGGCAATGACCAGGTCAACCATAATCCAAATCATGCACCCGATTTTGCAGCACAAGAAGATCTTTATGGGGATTGGATTACGGTTACAAAGAAAAAGAAAGAGCATAAGTCAAGGGGGAAAGATATCAAGAGTAATGGCACAATCTCGGTTGAGGATAAAACAAATCAGGGAATTGCAGTAGTTAAGCCCCACGTATCAGGGAACAAATTCTCCACGCTAATTAACTCCCAATGCTCGGATACCATTCAAATTTTCTCTTCAGAAAAACATGATCCAGGGAGTAGTGGTCACATTGCTAGTGGGTCGGGATCACAAAAATTTTTGATTAGGAAAAAGAGACCACGTAAGGAACCGGTGTTTTTTTAGCCCAAGATCTTTAGTGAGGACAAATACAAGCCCTTTATGAAAGCGGCTGGACTTGGGGAGGAGTCTAAGGCCCAAAAGGAGACTCAATTGGTAATTCCTAAAGCTACTGCTAATGAGTTGATTAAAAATGTTCCCTCTAGTAGCAAAACTCAAGCCCATGTCAAAGAGTTACAAGGGGGTATCCGTATACTTATGGAAGTGGAGTACGTTGGGCCAAACCAGCTCCGTTTTGTTGACAATCCTGAACCTCCGGACCCAACATGCGATGAACCCAATAGGAAGATGGACGATACTGGCTCACAGGGATCGGGGCAGCCTACCATGGGGCGATCTTCCACAATTAATATGGAAGAAGGACACAGTGAAGATTCTGAGGAAGACCAAGAGATGGTAGCAGATTCATATGCAGGACCAGGAGCTTCTTAGTACCGGGCCCTGTTAATTTCCTTCCATTCAGTTTTTTTAATGAATCAGTTTAAAAACTTTACTGGACTTGCTTGGAATGTGCGTGGGGCAGCAAATAGGAGAGGTCAAAGACACACAAAGGAGCTTATTTCTCGTCTTTCTCCATCAATTATTTTCCTATTTGAGACCCATATTGGTTTTGATAAAACTAGCTCCTTTTGGCAGCACATGGATATGACAAAGTGGCTGTCGAAGAAGCCCGTGGCCATTCTAGGGGCATTTGGGCTCTGGCACAAGTAGGAAGCCCATTTACCTTTCAGGTGTTAGACGTGTTCCACTAGGCAGTCTCTATAATGATTTCATATGGGTCTGTTAGTTGGATTTGTACTGGGATCTATGCAAGCCCAATTCCTACTACACGCGCATAACTTTGGGCGCATCTTCGTGGTCTTAGAAGCTCATTTTCGTTACCTTGGGTTACTATAGGTGACTATAATGAGATTTTATTCTCTCATGAACAAAGAGGCGGGGTGTTCAGTGTAACCAGAGCCGCGACTTTTGCTCAAATGATGGATTCGTGTAACCTCATGGATTTGGGTTTTTTTGGGGGTAAATTCACCTAGCAGAGGCCGGGCCCAGGAGGGAGGATGCTTTATAGGAGGCTGGATCGAGCTTTAGTTGACCAGGAGTGGGCTTTAGCTTTTTCGGATGCATCTTTAGAAGTTATTAGTCGGACTCATTCCGATCATAACCCTCTTTTCCTTCAATGTGGGCTGGTCCAAAAAATAAGAGGGGTTCGTCCCTTTCGTTTCGAAGCTATTTGGGCCACACATACTGGCTATGAACCCGTTGTTGCTGGTGCGTGGGAAGAGGCACAAGGCAATGTCATGGGAGCTCTAAGGAACGTGCATGAGGAATCCCGTAAGTTTAATTCTGATACTTATGGAAATATTTTTGCCTCTAAAAGGAAGATTGAAAATAGGTTGAGAGGTATTCAAAAGTGTTTGGAAACAGTGGACTCAGTTTTTTTCTTGACACCCAGAGACAGCTACAGCAAGAATATGACTCCATTCTTTTTAAGGAAGAGGTGTTTTGGTTTCAAAAGTCTAGAGAACAGTGGGTGAAGTTCGGGAACCAGAATACTTCTTTTTTTCATGCTCAAACTGTTACTAGACGATGCAGGAATAGGATTAATGGTTTGTTTATTGTTGACGGAATTTGGTGTGACAAGGATGAAGACTTACAGAAGGAAGCAGTGTCCTTTTACAAGAATCTTTTTTGTGTGACTGAGGCTACTCATTAGGTCATTAGTACTCCCAATATGCCTAAGTTGCCAGATGCTTGTATTCAGGGGTTACTTATGCCTGTGACTAAGGATGAAGTCCACCAAGCCCTTATGAGTATGAAGTCCTACAAAGCTCCAGGACCGGATGGCTTCCAACCAATTTTCTTCAAACTTTACTGGCACATTGTGGGTGATGAGGTTTGGAAACTTGTCAGAAATGCTTTTATGAATGGAAGGATTGATTCAGAGGTGGCTGAAACTCTCATTGTTCTTATCCCTAAGATTGATGAGCCTCTTAATTTTAGGGATTTCCAACCCATTAGCCTTTGTAATGTTATTTATAAACTTATTACAGAGGTTCTAGTGGCACGTTTGAGACCCTTCCTTAATGAAACTATTAGCCCTTTTCCAAAGTAGTTTCATTCCGGGACGAGGTACGGTGGACAATGTCATCATCTTGCAAGAAGTTCTTCATCATATGCATACCTCCAAGAAGAAACAGGGCGATTTGGTGTTTAAACTAGACCTGGAGAAAGCTTATGATAGGATTGACTGGGTATTCTTCGACAAGGTCTAATGGAGTTCGGTTTTCCTAATATCACCATCAATCTCATTATGAGTTGTGTCTCATCTTCCTCTCTTTGTCTGTTGTGGAATGGTGTGAGATCTTCCTCTTTCTCTCCCTCCAGAGGTCTTCGCCAGGGTGATCCCCTCTCACCTTATTTATTTGTTCTCTGTATGGAGAAATTGAGTTATATGATATCAGAAGCAGTTGACCAGAAATTGTGGAAACCTGTATCAGTGACAAAACAAGGTCCTCATCATTCTCATTTGTTTTTTGCTGATGATTGCTTGTTATTCTTGAAGGCTTCCAATTCCCAGGTGCACATAATGAACACTATCCTGCAGAGATTCTGTACAGTCTCAGGCTTGAAAATCAATCTGGTTAATCTCGAGTGTTAGCATCGAAATGTGTGCCCAACAGCAAGAAGGTTAGCGTCTCACAGATTTCATCTATCAGGTTTACTTCTAATTTGGGGCGCTACTTGGGTTTCCAAGTTTTTCAAGGAAGACCCTCAAAGGAGCATTTCCAACATGTTATTGACAAAATTTCTTCAAAGTTAGCTTCTTGGAAGCAAAAACTTTTGAACAGAGTAGGGCGTTTAACTCTTATTAATTCTGTCATGGCTGTTGTCCCTATCTATAATATGCAGGCTTATTGATTCCCACAATCTATCTGTGACAAGCTGGACCGTATGTCCAAGAATTTTCTGTGGAAGAATCAGCAGGGCACGGGCTTTAATTTGGTGAGTTGGACCAAAATTACTAGACCAAGGCGCTATGGAGGTCTTGGGGTGAAAGTTGCTCGTTTACAAAATATATCTCTGCTAGGTAAGCTCATTTGGAGCACCATGGTTAGCAATAAGACATGGACCACTATTTTTTAGCATAAATACTTGCAGGGGCAACACATATTGGATGTCAGCAAGAAGGGGGATCTTATATTTGGAAGTCTATGCTGAAGGCTAAGGACGAACTCATCCAAGGTTTTAATTTTAAAATGGGTGATGGTTCTTCGAGCTTTTGGTTTCATAACTGGTCTGGACAGGGTGCTATCTGTGAGAAAGTTCTGTTTGTGAATATTAATGATGTGCATCTCAAAGCCAAAGATGTGTGGAATGGGAGCACTTGGGACCTGAGAACCGTTTGGACGCACCTTCCGGACGTGGTGCTAGAGACCCTTCAATCCAAATCACCCCAGCTTTGTGAGGGTGTCCCAGACATGTTTGTTTGGGAAGATAATATTTCTGGTGAGTATTCGGCCCGAGCATGATATAGCTGGATTCTCAATCGTGCGCAGACAGCAAGTACTGACTCTTGGAGTTGGATTTGGCGGACCTCTGCTCTAGAGAACATTCGCTTCTTCATGTGGTTAATTTGTCACAATTCTCTCCCTACTAAAGTCAATCTGAGCAAGCATGGTCTTGCTATTGACACTACGTGTAGCTCCTGTGAGACTGTAGCTGAAACTATTGATCAGTGCTTGCGAGACTGTCCAAGAGCTCGTAGCATTTGGAGACATTTTGGGTTGGAATATCTCAGCCAAGGTAATCAGAACATCAACCTTATTGATTGGATGTTAAAGGGGATCAAGCAGGGGGAGCTTTGTTTCTGTCTGCACTTTGGTAAATTTGGAAGAGCAGGAACCGGTTCACTTTCGACAACATCAGGTACAATAATTGGGAGGTTTATCATGACAATCTTTCTCTCACAGATATCATCAGTCGTATGTTTTCTACTGGCCAAGGGCTAAGTTCTCATTTTAGAGCCACTCGTCTCATTAGTTGGACTCCCTTTGAAATTGATTAAGTCGCTTTAAACACTGATGGCAGTGTTACTGAAATTGCAGCTGGTTTGGGAGGTCTGATTCGCTCTCATAATGGTGGATGGATAATGGGGTTCTATGGTTCTTCCACAAGTAGGGAGATTTTGGAAGTGGAGTTGCTTGCTATTCGGGAAGGGCTGCGGATTTGTTGGGAGTCTAATTTTCGAAATGTAAGATGCATGACTGATTCTTTGTTAGCCAAGCAATATGTTCTTAGTGGGGTGCCCCGTTTTCACAAATATGTTGTTCTTGTGAAAGACATTCAAAATCTTCTTGCAAAAGATTGGACTGTCTCCGTTGATCATGTCTTAAAAGAAGGAAATCAGTGCGCTGACTATCTTGCTAAGCTAGGGTCAGAAAGTTCGTCTTCGTTATTACACCTTCCGGATCCTCCAGATGGGATTAGGTCTTTAGTTCAGGCCGATGCAATGGGAACTGTGCTTTCCCGTTTGTAGTTTTTTTCTTTGTCTGTTTTGTTGTTGTCTCTTTTGTTTCTTTGTTAGTTTTTCCCCACTTATAAAAAAAAACTACCTTTTTTAAAACCAATGTAATATGCGATTTATATAAGATGTAAACTTCATTACCACGGTTACACAATAAAAACAATTAACCACAATTTTTTTCACCAACAAGTATTAAAATAATTACTAGCTATCAATTAAAATTGAAAAACAAAATTAAAAAAATACTTTTATAAATCAAACAAGCTCTGAATTAGCAGACAGATCCACCACATATTCCTTGAGGAATAAAAGTCACGCCCTCAGGCCTTCAATTATGCACCAAGAAAAAAGGGGCATGCCTTCTACCAACGATACTCAATTTTGACTTCTTGCCCGGTTCCTGTGCTGTTGTTGTCCATATCTATGATACTAACCTTAGCTGGCCATATCCTGTCCCCGCGTATAATGAATCCAGTCAAAATTTAAAAGGCTGCCGCACTTTACTCATGGATTTGGCTAGAACTTTAGCATAGATAGCCAAACAGCAACGAGTTATCCAGCTGGCACAAGTTAGCTAGCCTCACTCCACTCACCATCCTCCATAATTTGACTTCACCATTACGCTCTCTCCCTCCTAGTAGGTCTCGTTCGGTCCACCTTCTCTTCTACCCTAGCGCAATCTCCTACGTACTATATATACCCACCACTGCACTCTCTTCTCCATCACCTCGCCTTACAATCTCACAACACAACACCTTCCTTCTTACAGTTAATTATTTTTTTTGTCTCTCTACCATAAACTACAAAATGGCCTCTCGTATATCCTCAAGTGTTCTATTCTGTCTTTTTCTCACTATTTCGCTCCTTCATTTGAGCTCAGCCAGGAGACTCACCGAGTCAGACCAGCAGCTGAAGTTCCAATACCACAAAGGCCCTCTCCTCACAGGCAAAATCTCAGTGAACCTCATCTGGTATGGCAAGTTCAAGCCATCCCAGCGAGCCATCATCGCAGATTTCATCTCCTCCCTCTCCTCTCCAAAAAAAACCACAACACCACAACCATCCGTCGCTACATGGTGGAAGGCCACGGAGAAATACTACAACAACAGGTCACCAAAGCTCGCACTCTCCCTCGGTGCCCAAATCCTGGACGAGAACTATTCATTGGGAAAATCACTCACAAATAACCAAATCATTAAGCTCGCATCCAAGGGAGCTCAGAAAAACGCCATCAACGTCGTTCTCACGGCTGCTGACGTGGCAGTCGACGGTTTCTGCTCTAGCAGGTGTGGGACCCACGGTTCCTCTTTGGGAGCTCGCGTGAATGGGAAGAGGTACAAGTTCGCGTACATTTGGGTGGGTAACTCTGAGACTCAGTGCCCTGGCCAATGCGCGTGGCCATTCCACCAGCCCATTTACGGTCCCCAGAACCCACCTTTGGTTGCCCCTAACAACGACGTGGGTCTAGACGGCATGGTTATCAACGTGGCTAGTCTCTTGGCTGGCACTGCTACTAACCCATTTGGGAATGGCTACTTCCATGGACCCAAAGAGGCTCCTCTGGAGGCTGCATCGGCGTGCACTGGGGTGTATGGGAAAGGTGCTTACCCTGGCTACGCTGGGGACCTCTTGGTGGACCCAACAACTGGCGCCAGCTACAACGCTAACGGCGTCAATGGAAGAAAGTATCTTTTGCTAGCTCTGGTTGACCCTAAAACCTCAGCTTGTTCTACGCTCGCATAGGCATAAACATCAACGAAAGAGTGCGTCGTGCATTCCACGAGTCAACATTATTTTCAAACTGTTTTAGTTTAGCTGTTAGGCAAAGAGAGAGAGAGAGATTCTTTTATTTGTTCATTTATTTTGTCATAGGCTGAATAAAATTATGAAAGTTTATGTCATTTCTCGTTATAATCTTGATTACTTCGTCTTTATCTATTCGTGCAACACGCAGATAGTGCAGATGGCATACCAGGTTAAGGCTGATAATCGGAAATTACCGTATCTGTAAATTGTATTACGGGTAGTTTTGATTTTGATTAATTTATATAGAATTAATGAAAAAAAAATGATACCTCTCCATTGGGAATCAAATTGACACAAATATGTTAAACTAAAACTTCCCCTCCTACGTTCTTCCGAGGGTAACGGTGAATAACATTGCCCCTCGTATTAGGGGTACTTGTGGTTTAAACCAAAAAACTTCCCCTCCTAACTCGTAACTTAAGTATAAAAAAATAACTAAATTCACACTTATTAAAAAAGTTAGTTAAATTCATTTAATTTTCTTGATATCATCTAAAAGAAATTGCATTGCTTAAATAATCTTATATTCAATTTTTTTGAAACATATTTCAAGTGAGTATTATTAACACGTGATTAATTAAATAGAGTGGTTTGAAAATTAAAATCTGAATTAAATAAAGAATAATTTGGGATGATGTCACTAAATAGGGTGAAATTAATTACATTTTATATACTTATATTTTAGCCCATTATAGTGAGTTATTTTTTTCTTATATTTGAGTCCGTAAGGAGTACTTTATATCTTCCGGCCACTCTAATTATTTGTCTCAAACTCCACAGTAGGCACCAACGGGGGTTGGTTCAAGTGGTACATGCTTGATTTCCCTTAAGCAAGGTCTCGGGTTCGAGTCTTGTGGATGGAAAAAATTCCCGCTGGGAGAGCTAGCCCCACCATGATGTGAATGTTCCCGGATCGAACAGGATTGCCTCCAGTGGAAGATACCCGTCGTTAAACAAAAAAAACTCCACAGTACGCAATGGAGATGGGAATGGGCCGCAGATCGTCTCTCACGGACCTCGGGCTTGGTCTATTTCTTAAAAATAGGTCGAGTTAAGGCTTTTTAAAAAGTCTGTTTAACTAAAAAAAGCCATGTTAAAAGCCTTAAAAAAAGCCTGTTGGGCCTAACAAGCTCACACACACACACATACACACATATGAGTGATGATTAAATGACATCAGATGTCGAACTTGTAGAGTTACACCACTTAATATTATTTTATCAAATGAGAATTTGACCAATCCAACCGTTGAATCATATTATATTACTTTCATGATCATGTATATCAAATTTCAAATAATTTAGATATGCGTAGGTATCTTATCTAATAGTGGACTTTTACTTATATTTAAAAACATATTATACGTTAAAATAAATTAGTTGGATGAAATATCAATTGGTTTATGATTTTTATGAAATTTTATAAACCTTATCCACTTTATATGAATTTCCAATTCAATGGTTGGATTGATCAAATTCTCATTTGTAAAAAAGATATTAAGTGGTGTAACTCTACAAGTTTGACACCCGGTGTTAATTGATCATGTTTCATATATATTTAATTATAATTATATTTACATTTAATATTAAATATATGTAATATAATGAAGTAATGATTGGAGTAATTAAAAATAAATTAATAATATTTTTTTAATCTAAATATTTTCATTTATAAAAAAATAGAATTCAAATATTCATAATAAAAAACAATTATAAATAACAAATTACAATTCCCCTCTTTATTTATTTCATATTTCTAAAATTGTCTTTGAAGTGTTAAACATATAAGAACTAGAACCCTAGGCTCTAACACTTGTAGAAAAGTCACCGCCACTATGAGTCGTTCGGCCAACATCGGTGAGGAGTGGTAAATGGCAGTTAGTAGGGGTGTCCAAAATTTTTAAAAGAACCGTATTAAAGCAAGAACTGTGCTGTACTATATTGAAAAAAACCGTTTTATTATAAAAGTTTACGAACTGAACCAGGTATTAAAGAACGAAACACACGAACCTGAATTGCCTTTGGAGAAAGGGATTTGAACCAGAACCACGAACCATACTCTCCCTCTCAAGCTCATCACTCTCTGAAAACTAAATCCCAAATCAGATCAAAATACAAACCCTAAATCCCAAATACAAACCATAACTGAGTTGCGATTCACGATCTCAGAAACTCAAAATTAGAACCCACTTCGAATATTCCTCTTTGATTTATTTCGCAAGTTCTACTGCTTTTGAATCGTACCAAACTTGTTCACGTTCGAATTGTCTCGAACTCATTGACGGTGATTATTGCTTACCTTACTGAAATTAATCTTCTCGATTGATTGTACTTCATCTGACACTAGTTCACGGTTTTTGTCTTTATAGTCTAGGTTTGAGCGATCTGTTTTCAAGGAACAAAGGACAAGGAGTGATTTCTTGATTGGTTCTACTTCATCTCCCAACAAAAGCGCTACTTTGATTCTTGCTTGTGTGTGTGTCACTTCAAGAGGTAAGTGGGTGAAGGGTTATTTGTGTTTTGGATGGAAGGGTTTTGAGCTAAAGTTTCTTTCTATATAACAATTCTATTTGGTTACTTTGAGTCATTGAGAAATGTCAGTTTATGTGATGATGTGTTCTAAAGTAAGAAAATCACTTAGTTCATCATTTTTGCTTTGCTAAACCTCTATAAACTTGCACTGATTTATGTTAATAAATGTTAGGAACTAAATTTGTCAATTAATCTAGAAGTTGAAGTGTTTGTCAGACCAGTATTGCGAATATCTGATTGTCAATATTTGATTTGGCACTGGACTCCAAATGGATATATGATTATATGTTGGATGACTTATGTATCCTGTGTTTTGCTCTTCTTTACTTTGTGGATGTGTGATTGCTGCAACTTCGCTCTTCTTTACTTTGTTGTGACATACATAAAAAATAGAACTATACTTCCTGAATTAAATTGTGTTTATGAACGTAGTTTTATCTTTTGTATTGGAATATGAATATTTTGGGTGATAAATATTGTTTTATGTTGTTGAGATAATCTGGGTTGATATGTGCATAATGATATTGCTATTTGTTTAATAATACTAAAAACTGATAGTCCACTAAGAACCAAGACATGTTCTTGAATCTCTATCTGAGGCATTTCTTTGAAGCAGCTTGCTATTCGAGCTCTTCTGAAAGATGCATCTAGTTCTCTCATGGTTCAAAAGAAATAACAAGGGTTGCTGCAAAGCTGATCCCTTGACTCTAGTTTTGTCATGTCATCACTGGTTTTATAAGGAGTTTTGGGAACGGGGGTCACTCTTTTTTTCTTCATTTAGGAATCCATGGCTGAGTGTGTAAATTGGATGGAGATTTTTTAGGCCAATAAGCTTAGGCTTGGTGCCTTATTTGAAGAAAATCTGAGGCCTTTCGAAATTTAAGTTTGAAAAATAATTAATGGGAAAAACTAATGATAGGTTACAACTAGATCGAGGCACATAAATAATGCATTTTCTATCTCAGGAAGATTTGGCATGGTTCTATCATCCAGAAATGTGAAGTGATTTTGAAAGAAAAAATCGAGTTACTAGATCTTTCATTCATTGATGAGTTGATGTCAAAACCCAGAGCATGTAAAAGTTCTATGGGCTTCCTAAACCCATGGTAGTTACAAACTCACATTAGCTATCGGTTGCTCTAGCTAGCTCGCTGGTGGTAGGAAAAAGACCAAAATAAGCTAGATGATAAGTGTTAAAATTACGTAAATTTCTAGATAAATTATAGCACTTATTGAGGATGAATTGTTGAATTTATATCCCAATTTCACCATTCTTAGCTTAAATTGAAGCTTTAGTATTTATTGAAATTAAATTTGAACTTGATGCTATTTTGATAAAGAATCTGTTGATTTTTACAGGTAAAAAGCAAAGTTACAAATGAAGCGTCAAGAGAGCAGTGAGCAAGGATAGGAACAACATAGAACAAGCTTCAAAAGAGGACAAATCAGGAGAATCAGTTGTTGTTTCCTGTGCTAGCGCAGGAATGACTGTTCAGTTACTATTTCCTGCGCTTCACCACCGCTGAGCGCAGACAGAGCGCAGGAAACATAACCTAATTTTTAATGGGCTGCAATTAGAGTCTCAAAATCCCGTCAGAACAATTTATAAAGGTACTTTTAGGGATTGAGATGGCAGACACAGACGTATGGAGTTTTGAGCAGATTCGGAGCTGGAGAAAAGTGTGACAGTCTCTAGTTGGTTTGTAATGGCTACCATGAGTAGCTAAACTTCCCATTAGGATTGAACGTAGTCGATTCAATCCCCAATTGTATTTTTTATCATTGTTATTTAGGAATTTCAATTTTTATAATATTGGTGTTTTTATTTTGTTCTTAATGCTTAGCTTCCGGCTTTGTACCGGAGTTATGATATGATTTATTGAATACGCTGGGAAGCGGTTTTCTAAGTCAGGTGCGAATTCTTGAATGCCTAGGAATAGGGTTCTTGAATTCTGATTTGGGTAAAAACACTCGATAGGTTGAATACCTAGGAATAGGGTTCAATTTATTGATAGCTATTAACAACTGATCTTAAAGCTAGGCAATTTGTTAAACAGCCAAGGGATTGGTGTTTAGGGAATTGATCTAAGAATTTCATACTTGAGGGATCTTTATGAATGAATTTTATTTGGGCTTCATTATTTATAATTATGATTTCCTAGATATCATTGGTTTTTAAATTACAAGAGGGGTGCGATAGACGAAGTTCAATCCTAGTTTCCTTTATTTGCTCAATCTTATCCATATTCTCTTTGTCTCAGTTTTTATTTTATTTTACTATTATAATCTTCACAAACAACCATTCAAAATTCCTCTTACTCGATAAGTGTGAGCATTGAGAATTTAAATTGTACCGTTCCTCGTGGGTACGACAACCCTTCTCTTACTATTATACTGTTGTGATATTGGTATGCTTGCCAAGACCGCAACAAGTATTTTTGGTGCCGTTGCCGGGGAACGGTGTCTCAATTTAGATTCTTAGTACATTCTTATTGAGTTGTGAATTTTATTTTATTTTTTATTTTATTTTTTTAAATTTTATTCCTCTCTCCTTAACTAACTCTTGCTCTAGTGTTTGTGATTTATGCTCTTGAGAGGTCAGGTGTCTAAAGAATTATTGGAATTCGATCATGAAATAGAAAAGACATCAAGAAGGAACAGGAGCAAAAACAGGAAGGAAAGGCAAGAGCGAGCTCAAGGAGACAATCTCAACACTCTCTGTCCAACTACCCAAGGAGAGATAAAAGCTGAAAATATGGTTGAGGAGCGAGTAGACCCCCCTCTATCTCCACCAAGAAGAACTTTGGGAGAATATGCCATGCAACAAGGGCCACACTATTTCTCAAGCATAGCCATACCTGCCACTGCCAAATCTTTGGAGATGAAGCCAACATTCCTAAGCTTAATTAGTGCTCATCAATTCACCGCATTGGATCATGAGGATCCTTACACTCATCTTTCTACTTTTTATGAATTGATTGGTACTATGGGTTTTGAGGAAGGTGATTTGGAATTTGTTTACTTACATTTATTCCCTTTCTCTTTGATAGGCAAAACTAAGAAATGGCTGAAATCTCACCCCAATCAGAGCCTGACTAGCTGGAGCATTGTGGAAGAAAAATTTCTCAACCGATTTTTCCCACCATCAAGATATATTAAGGCCAAGTCAGACATCTTTACATTCAGGCAGGGATCAGAGGAACCGTTTTGCGAAGCTTGGGAGAGATTTAAGTCATAGCTGAGAAGGTCCCCCAACCACGGATTTGAGGACATTGCTCAACTTAACATTTTCTACAATGGTCTCAGACCTGACACCAAGATGATATTGGATGCTGCAGCAGGTGGCACTATGATGTCAGTGGATGCAGAACAAGCTACTAGGATCATTGAAGCTTTAGCCTTAACTAATCAGCAAGCTCAGCATGCGAGGAAACCAGTTCAGAGGAAAGGTGTATTGGAGTTGAGCATTACAGATGCAATATTAGCTCAGAATAAAATCCTCACTCAGCAGATAGAGGCACTTACCAAGTAGATGTCCAAGCTTCCTCAACAGTTGCATGCAATATAGTCAAATCCTAGCCAGTCACCACAATTAACTTGTGACTTTTATGGATGGGACCATCCTAATGGCCATTGCTCTTACCAATCTAATCAAGAAGAGCAAGTAAACTACATGGGAGCCCAAGGAAGACCTGGAAATTTTTCCTACAATTAACAACTGTTTTGCAAACAACTATTCACAAGGTTGGAGAAATAACCAGGGTAATAATTCTGGTTGGAGACAAGATGCAGGGCCCTCCAATAGGCCACATTCTTTCCAGCAACAACAAGGCTACCCTCCAATTCATGACAAGCTATCAAGATTGGAGGACACATTGGACAAGTTTATGCAATCTTCAGAGGCTTATCAAAAAAATACAACAGCAGCCATCAGAAATCTAGAGTACAAGTTGGCCAGTTAGAAAAGGATATAGCAGAATATAAGAAAGGAAAATTCACTGCTAACACTCAGACCAACCCCAAGGAGCAATGTAATGTAGTTACTACAAGTACGAATACATCATCAGGGATTGGTATGGAAGGCAACTTAATATCTAAAAAGGAAGAGTTATTAGAAGGAAAGAGTGTGGAAGATTGTGTCAAGACAGACAAAGAACAGAAAGAGAGTGAGAAGAAGATAGAAAACTCAATGAGGAGTACAAGCTCAGAAAAGACATTAGATCCTAGCAGATTCACTATACCAGTCACCATTGGCGCTTTGTAACATCTCGATGAATAATAATAATGATTAATGAAAGGTTATACGACAATAAATTTTCATGTTAATAATCAAGAATAAGGTAAGGAATCGATTAGAAGAGGATTAAAAACCTTAGGTAGGAAAATCAGGTTTCAGTGTTCTCGGTCAAGCGAGAATGGACTCGCTTGAGCGAATTATGCGGTAAAAATGAGAAAATGGGTTTCTGCATGTCTCGCTTGAGCAAGAAGATCTCTCCCAAGCGAGACACAGGGGAATTTTTGGAGTGCTCTCTGGATGTTTTTCGCTTGAGCGAAATGGTTCTCGCTTAAGCGAGAATCTTCCAAAGAGGGGTCATTTTTGGGTCGATTCTCGCTCAGGCGAGAAGCCTCTTACCCAAGCGAGAATGAGGAGAGTAATCATACCCCGAGCATCTCGCTCAAGCGAGAACATCTCGCTTGAGCGAGAGTTCACTTTCAGCTCTTAAAAGCTTTTATTAGGGTTCATTTTCATTATGTTTTCCTTTCCCTTCTTCCACCTTTTAGAGAGAGAGAGAGATATTCTAGTGAGAGGGAACTCCATTGAAGCTCAAAGAAGGTTCTCAACCCCAAGATGAAGTCCTTCTTTGGTTCTCCTCATCCCCCAACCTTCTTCCTTTTCAATCTCATAAACCACTTCAAGGTGAGTGTAACCACACACTCACTTCTATTAGGATGACTCTTGAATGATCCCACTTCCTCTTTCCCTTTCTTTTACTTGTATGATGTTGATTATTGATTGGATTATATATGTGATGTATTTGTGGAAATGAATCTTGCCCTAATAGGTGCCCTAGTTGATGTTAGGGTATGGAATGTGAATAGTATGAATTGTTATTATGTTTTCTCTCATGACCAACATGTATAATAATGATGTCTTACATTCCTCACTTGAATAATGTTCAAAGAAAGGTTTTGGGGTATTTTTGGCCCGTGGAAATGGTTGAGGTCTTTTTACCTTCTGGTAATGGTGGGTAAGGTCTTTCGACCTTCAGGGACGACGGTCCCTGTTAGTCTGAGCTCAGTCTAGCCTAAGGAAAAGGGAACCCTTGGTACGAGGTTAAGCATTTGAGGATTATTATTAATGTCATGTTTGTTATGATTATGCTTGAGGAATTCATTATGCTTATAATTCTAATTTCATGTCATGAACCTGTTAATCCCTACACTTGCATGCTTTTGTTACCTCACTGGGACGTTGGTCTCACCCCACTCCGTGGGAATTTACATTTCAGATGTGCAGGGACCACATTCAGGCCATGGAGGCCAGTAGGGGGGCTTGATTCCATTATGTTGGATTTTCGTTTTGCTATGAACTATGTATCCAGTTACTTTGGTGTAATCATGACTATTTGGTATTTTAGATAGGATAGAGTGGTACATGGGTATCTTCTGGCTTGTTATTATTATTCAGGATGCATGTATAGCTATATCCTGTACTTTCTCTACTTTGGTTATATTTGAGCCAAGTGGCCTACTCATGTTTAGTTATTACATTGTATCCCTGTCAAGTGTATTTTTATGGCTTAGGTAATTGTTGGACTACGTAAGCGACTATGTTAATTCTGATCAATATCGAAATGCGCGAAATAATTTCTGAAATTTGGAATTGGTGTTTCCAACATGCATTAGTTCTGAATTTAGAAATTAGGACGTTACACGCTTTACCAGTAACAAAGGTACTGCTAGACCTTGGAGCTAGCATCAATCTGATGCCTTTATCCATGTTTAAAAGACTTGGTGATTTGAAGGTCAAACCTGCAAACGTAGCCTTGCTACTGGCAAATAAGTCCACCATATACCCATATGGGATAGTTGAAGATGTGCCCGTAAATGTGGACAAATTTGTGTACTTTGAGGATTTTGTTATCATGGATATGGAAGAGGATACTGATGTCCTTTTGATTTTGGGACGACCTTTTTTGAAAACTGCCAAGATGGTCATTGATGTTGACAAAGGAAGATTTAAAGTCAGCCCACAAGGTGAGAGTATTATTTTCAATGTATTCAAGGGAACTCCACAACTGGCAAAACCACCAGATGAATTGAAGTTAGACCTTACTTAGGGGGTCTTCCATACCTATACTGAGCCACAGTTGCAAGGGGTGAAAGGTAAGGAAGCTGATTGTCAAAATGCTTCTGAATGTCAGGAGAAGAAGGATCACAAGAATCCTAATAGGAAGCTGGAAAGGAGGAGAAAGCAGCTGCAGGAATCAATGGTGGAGTTCAGGTTCAAGAAGAAAAAAAGATCAACATCATTTGTTGGTGAGGAAGTTGATAGGACAAAAGAATGGTTTGGAGGATGGATACAAGAAGCAAGTGGTGGAACACCAGAGTCCACCATCATTTTCCAATTACAACCCCCATGAGAAAAACAGGCGTCAAGCTATATGACGTTAAACGAGCGCTTCCTGGGAGGTAACCCAGTGTTTCAATTTTTTTTTTAATTTCTGCAGTTTTTCAATTTGATTTATGTTTTGTATTGTGAATATTTTGTGTTAATAGGTTTTTAAGTTTGATTGGTTTAGGAATTATCAAGAATAGGTAGAGCAAGTGAGTGAAAAATTTTGATCAGGAGGAAGTAGCAGAAAATTTAACTAAGTGTTGAAAATTTACATTCTGTTTTCTGCGCTCAGTGCAGGTAAAGCGATGAAATAAAAAAATCAACACTGTTTTCTGCGCTTCACCTGCGCTCAGTGCAGGTGAAGCGCAACGGCTCGAGAATTTTAAAACTAACACCTGCGCTCCGCCTGTGCCGAGCGCAGGTGAAGCGCAGGTGAAGCGCTACACCTTAAATTCAAAAGTTTCAACAGGGGAGGGTCATTTCCAGCTCTTCCCCCTGTTCTTCCTCAAAGCCTCAAGAGTGATTCTCTGCTTCCCAAAACATTATTCCTCTATTTTTCACTCATAAACCTCTTTCATTCTTGCTTCTTGTGTGTTTCAAGGTATGTTTTTTAAGTTTTTGAGTCAATTTTACCGATTGAATTCCTCCTTTTCTATTTTTTAATGGATTGAACCTTAGGCTAGCAAACTTAGGCTTTTAAAGTTACATGTTTCTATGATTTGTTGTCAATATAGCCTTTGGATGATTTGTTGGCTGTGGTTGCAATTGTAACTTGATGATTGTTGGTATGCTCAGTGGTTTTTGCAAGTTATTATGGTCAAGGATGTTATTGCTCTGTTTTTATTTCAAATTTTTACATTGATTATTCTATGCAAATTTTGAATTAGTTCTTGATAAATGCCTGAATAAGTTTGTGTGACTGAGCCTAGTACCACTTGTCAATTAAATGTTCTGTTTTTGAGTATGCTGATTCTAATGAGAAATTTGCTTTCATTAATCATTTTTGCATTGCAAGTTGGTCATGAATTTTATTTGGTGCTCTAAGTATTTTACATGAATTCATTGATAATTGTTCATACACTGTTAATTATTGGATTGTGCGATCCATTTTGCTTGCCTTGAACTGAGAATGTGTACTGTTCAACTTTTGCAGATGGCTCGCACTAAGGTCACCAACGCTACTGGCGACTCTAGCTCTAGGAAAGGTAAAGGAGGAAAAAGGGCACGCGATGAACATCACTATGATACTAGGAGGTTAAGGGATGCCAAAGCTGTTGAGAAATACAGTTCTCTCCAAAACCGTAACTTTATCCTAGAGAGGCCAGTAGAACTCTATCCTGGAGAGTTTGAGGATTTCAACATGGAGATCACTAGGAGGCGATGGAGGAGAGTAGCTGAGCCTGAGAGGCATTTTGACCCGGAGCTGGTTCGGGAGTTTTATGCCAACGCTACAGGCATACCAGGTGGTGGAGCCGATAGGAGGTCCTATGTGAGAAACGGATGGGTGGTCTACAATCGCGATGCGATCAATGATTTTATCGACCGCCCAGGACCTGATGATTCTGAGGATATGCCTTGCCAGTACCAACAGTTTTTGCATGATATTGGCATTTATGGGTATGAGGAGCTTTATACTAGGACAGCTTAGCACTTGTGTTTACCTGGGCGTACTTATGACGTCAACACCTACCGGGAGACAGCTAGAATTTTCAGGAGGGACATGCAGAGCATTTCTAGGATTTGGATGGTTTTGGTGTTTGCTAACGTTAATCCAACCAAACATGTGTCTGACATCACCATCGAGACGACACACTTCATCTATTGTGTTTTGACTGGTCAGGATATCGATATCTCCAGAGTTATATCTGAGAAGATATATCTCACGGTGGTCGTGTTAGAACCACATGAAACATTAGAAGGGGGGGTTGAATAGTGTTTAAGAACTTTAACCAGTTTTGAAAACCTTTTTTTAAATATTAAATGAATCATGACAAGTTGTATTGAAAAACTTGATTTATACATACGCAGAGTTATTTGTGTTGTGCGAAAGCTTAGAAATTAAGTTTTTCAAGGTTTTAGTAAGTATGTTGAAGTTGTTATTCTTTCTAAAATACTTTAGAAATATTTTTATTTATCTTTCAATTAACTTAGTTTCTTATTTAGAAATTGAGTTATCTGAAAAACATCTCAAGTTACCTTCTGAAGATTATTTCAGAAATTTTTTTCAGAACTGTCTCTGAACTACTTCAGATGATTAATGATCGTCTGAAGTCTGTTTCTAACTTCTGAACTGAGTTCTTTTCAGACTCATTTCAGAGAGTTATTTCAGAGGTTCTTCAAAGTACATTTTATGCAATACTTCAAATGATATGAGATAAATTAAAAGTTAGTTTTATCTTCTGAAAACTGTTTTATTGAAATTGTCGAATTAGAGTTTGATATGAAAATCACTTTTCAATCCCCTTAGGAAATATAAAGCTAAAAATAAATGAGTTTAAGGGAAAGAAGACTTAGCCAAGAATTTATCCTGGTTCACCCACCAACCCAATGAGCTACATCCAGTCCCAGGGCAAACCACCACTGGATTTTCCACTATCTGAACTCAGATACAAGTATTCTTTTGCCATAGCCTCTTCAGGCGTAAACACGAGTATTCCTTTGTTTTCAACTGCCTCTTTAGGCAACTCATGCAGTATTCTTTTGCAGACAAGCCTCTCCAGGCTCAACAACAAGTATTCTTTTACCATAGCCTCTTCAGGCTTAACAACAAGTATTCTTTTATTTTCAACTGCCTCTCCAGGAAACATATGCAGTATTATTTTACAGACAAGCCTCTCTAGGCTCAACAACAAGTATTCTTTTACCATAGCCTCTTCAGGCTTAACAACAAGTATTCTTTTATTTTCAACTGCCTCTCCAGGCAACATATGCAATATTATTTTATAGACAAGCCTCTCCAGGATCAACAACACGTATTCTTTCTTCCACCAAGCCTCTCCAGGCTCTCAGACACTTAAAGTGTTTACAACATAAACTAAGTTTAAGTTTATGAGAAATATAAACTTAATTTCATCCTATACTTACAGTTTAACTGAGTACTACTCAGGATACATGAAATTGATTCTAAGTACAGGGGTGAGACTGAGATACAAGTGTATGAATTTGGGTACAATCTCATCTTCTAAGTGAGGTATAACATCCTCAAGGAATTGGCTAAGTAAAATATTGAATTAAGCTTCAGCCAGATCCTTTTTAGGCTTTTGTATCGCCATTTTGGTTGACTTGGTTGGTCTACATGCTTCCCAACGAGCTAGCAAGCTTTTCCAACAAGCCAACACCTTCAAAGTCTTTCTTGAGGCTATTTATATGTTCTGATGAAATATAGTCGTTGAAGATTCCTTGGATACCGTTTGAGAAGAAGTGATTTTGGCTCAAGTAGCCGTTGTGAAATAGCTTCTTAAACGGTTGCTTCTTCTTGAGCAGAATAGGTGTGCAAAAAGCTTTAGCTCTGACATACTACTGATGAGCTCTTTATCCTTGAGAGAATTTCCTTAATCAGATGGATGTCTTCTTTTCTTTCTCTCTTCTTCTCCTTTTCTGATCCTCTTATTTTTCTGTGAATGTGAGGATGTATCCGTTGAGTTTGTCCTTTAGCCCAAAATGTGCTAGGTTCCTTTTTGCTTAGCTTCTGACATTCTGTTGTTTTCTCCTTTCTCTTTATCGAGAAGAGTTCCTTAAATATTTGAGCAAATCTTCCAGTTATTGATCACGTGGTCTTTACTTTTGTTGAGACTTCTTGTATTTGAGCTTTGTTCATATTGTCAGAATTGAGAATCTTCATGTCTTCAGACAGATTGAAATATCTCATTAATTTGTTCAGAGAGTGTGTGCGTTCAGAAGATTGAATTCTTGAATCTTCACATACTTTCAGATAATCAGTGAGCATTCAAATGGTTGCATTGTTTCAGCTTGATGTCAACAGCTTCACCATGTGCTTATCTCAGATGATTGTTTCAAGCATTTCTTTCTTCAGATGGTTGCAACTCTGTTCTTGTTTGTCTCTTCTTATTCTTCTGTGATTCAGATGGATAAAGATGTTGAATTTGACAAACTTAGTTCAAACATCTTTTTGTTTATTTTGCTTGTTCAGTCTGATTCATTCTGATCAGTAGTAGATGCAGTAGGTCTGCGTGCACAGTACCTCCTTTGTTGCAGGTGCAGCAGTAGTTGCAGAGTTTCCTTATTTGTGCAAATTATTTGAACGAGGTAGAAAAGTGAGTTTGATTCTTGAGCTGGATAAGGTTAGTCCATTTGAAAGACCGTTCTTCATCCTTAGTAACGTCTTCAAAAAGTCAAACCTTGAATCTGATACTTTCCATCTTCAGATGCACAGAGTGCTTCAGATGATAGTCACTCTTCAGACGAAATCAAGTTCTTCTATTGTCTTCAAGTCTTCAGACGATGAATATGATTTAGATGGTCTAGTCTTCTTTTCTTCTCCTCTATTATATTTCTGATGCAAGCTTGTCTTCAGATGATCAAGGCTTCTTCAGGTCTTCAAATTGTCTTCAGATCTTTAGTGCTTCTTCAAGTCTTCAAATTGTCTTCAGATCTTCAGTTCATCTTCAAGTCTTCAAATTGTCTTTAGATCTTCAGTTCGTCTTCAAGTCTTCAAATTATCTTCAGATCTTTAGTTCATCTTCAAGTCTTCAAATTGTCCTCAGATCTTCAGTTCGTCTTCAAGTCTTCAAATTATCTTCAGATCTTCAGTTCATCTTCAAGTCTTCAAATTGTCTTCAGATCATCAAGTCTTTTGTGACACCCTTCTACCCCAAGCTCTTATACGTTTAATAAATCGAAGTGTAGAAAAGGTAACGTCCCATAATGGGTAAAAGGTTCACATAACTTCTTAATTAAAAACCTCATTGTTTCAAAAACAACTTAATTAAAATAAAATATAACTCAAGATACTCAAGCAGCGGAATCTCCAAAAATATAAAAGTAACTAAACATCCTACTTGTTGTGCAAGGCATCCAAAACAGTTTACAAAAACCTTCCTAACTAGAAACATAAAGAAAGAACCCCCAAAATTATGCCCTGATGTCACATATACCAGAGCACAATCCCTTTAATCAAAACTCGACACCGGTCGTGTCATCATCAATACCTGTAAAAATATCCACAGTATAATGGTGAGGAAAAGAATACTACTCATACATACACATAGAAGACTACCCTATCCTCACCCACATATAAATAGCATCATCTTTCACCACACCATATACCCCAAACATCACATAATTCATCAGATAATAATCATCTATAAATCAACATATAACCATTCATTTATATCATCACATAATTCTCACACCATCATTCACCAAAGGAATCACATACTCTATTTTCACACATAATGCTCAATCATCATTAATACTCACAACATCATTATTTACTCAGTTTCATCATCAAATATATCTCATATATACATTCATCATGTATGCACCAAAACTCATCATCATCATATTATAACTCAATTCATCGTTAAGTATAACTCATCATCACATGCACCAAAACTCATCACCTCACCTACCCAAAGATCATGACTTGGAACTCCGCACAATGGGTGCACCTCATCAATCACTCTAGTTAGTACCAAGATAGTCTACCGGTGTCACCACACACCATCCGATAGGTTGTACCCCCTCTATGGGCCCGCAAAACGACATTCGACCCTAGGTTGCACCCCCTCTATGGGCCAGTACAAATCATCCCTAGGTTGCACCCCCTCTATGGGCCCGTGCATCGAACGCCCCATCTTGATCCCCTTAGTTGTACCCCCTCTATGGGCCCGCACAACTCAGTTCACCTCCTGAATTGTACCCCTCTATGGGCCCGCACAATTCAGGTCTCATCACATATGCTCAAGGCATCTCTCCTAAGTTGTACCCCCTCTATGGGCTAACACAACTTAGGTAACATCATCATCAAAAGGTGATATACACCATCATCATTATCATCATCATCATGCATTATTATGCTCATCATTAAGCACCATCATCATAAGTAATTTACACTATCATCATTAACATCATCATCAATAAGTGATATACACTATCATCATTAACATCATCATAACATTCACCATCATCATTAATCACATTACATATTATGCACACCAAAACATCATCAATCACATGACATATTCACCAATCATCATGCACACCCAATCATCATCAATCACATTGCATATTCACCGATCATTATGCACACCAAATCATCATCAACATCATTAATCATTAACACCATAATCATAATAAAGCATTATCAAACAACATCAATCATCATCAAGCACTTAGGATCTCAAAATCCACTCTGGTAATCGATTACCAACCTCTAGTAATCGATTACATGCAAACAAGGTCTCTGGTAATCGATTACAACCACCTTGTAATCGATTACCTGCAACCAAACACTCTGGTAGTCGATTACAGCATCCCTGTAATCGATTACCTGCAAGCAATCTCTCTGGTAATCGATTACCACAATCCTGTAATCGATTACCAGCGAACAAACAACACTTATGGGCTACCCAGAACACACTGGTAATCGATTACCCGCGACGCAGATCGCAGTTCTCATGATTTTATCATCTCTAAACCTCTCTTTTCAATCCCTAATCAATCATCTTTGTTAAATAATCATTCTTATGCGTTTATAACATCAAAACTCAATAAAACAACAATCTTTTCACAGATTATACAACCAATCCATCAAAATCCCAAATCCTCAAATCCCTAATTTCCCCTTTTTCATTATTCTCAATATCCTCTTTAATTTCACCCAATAAATCATCAATATTCATCCAATCAATCATAAATCAATAGTTTTAATCATTCATTCTCAGTTATAACATATATCAATACGAATTTCTAGTCTTAAATTACTACCCAAGCACCCCTACATGCATATACAAGCAGCACCCCCTCCCTCACCGTACCTTAAGTGAAGATCGATTAACCGCAAGGAAGTCCCTTTCTTGGTTCTTGATGCTCACTCTGCAACAATCCCCTCTTGAGACTCGGTTTCTCCCCTCCTTAGCGTTTCGCTCTCTGGAGATTATACGAATAAGGATTAGGGTGAACTGATAACCCCTCCTTACTAGAATGCCTAATTAGGCTTGAGCCCACTCTCAACCCCCTTATCTTCTTTTTAAAATGACGTAGCTTTATGGATAAAACTAATAATAATATTAATCCTATTATTTATTCATCTATTTAATTAATTATATCCTTTACTTATTTATTTAATTTAATTAATATTTTACTTAATAAAATTTAGGATGTTACATCTTTACTTTTCTTCAGATTCAATGCTTCGCTTCATCTTCTGATTCGCATTTGTTCTTCTATACTTCAGATGAGTACTTCAACCTGAGACACAATCTACAAAATAATACCTTTCTTAGTAGCACCTGCTTTCTTTTAATCTAGTCTAATTTGTTAATCATTAAAACCTAAGGATACTGAGTCTTAAGTTAAGTTTGAATGCTCAGACTAATTCTTAGACTCAACAGGCCTCTGTGGAGCGTAGCAGTGCGCGCTCCAAGATCAGTCTAGGATTTCTTGCACTCATCACTACTTTATGCTGATCTCAGGGGATTGATGTCCACCCCAATGCTCCAATCAAGGCCCCTATGACCAGGAGATATATTGAGACATATTGCATACCTGATGAGGTGCTTGAGCCACCTCCGAAGCCACAGTAGCCACCACCACCACCAGCTGATTTACCTTACCCCTTCTATGTGCAGCATCTGTTTCACCAAAACTCCGTTATCTACAGAGGGATAGTCCACCTCTAGGATTACTTGTACCAGAATAGATAGGACCCTTACCCAGGCATGCTATCGGACCAGTTTCAGACTTAGTTGCAGTGGCCTGGGGACAGGCCTATTATTCCGGAGGGAGGTGGAGCGGCAGCTTGTGATAGAGATGGACATGATGAGGATATCCAGGACGTGGAGAAGGAGGATTGATCTTTTTATTTTTTTCTACGGTGTTTTTCTTTTTATCTTTCTTTCTTTTTATTTTCTTTTCTTTTATTTGATATTTCTGTATATATTGCAACTATTATGTCAAGTATTGAGTATTTTGTTTTATTACATCTCATTTTATTCTTGTTATAATAAAAAAATATTTAGGAGTTTTAAAATTTTTAGAATTCATAATTTTTAGGATTTAGGATTTAGGAATAAAGAATTTGATGATTAGAATTCAATTCAAAATCTTTTTGTTGGACAACCTAACTAGCTGAATTAGGAGAGAAAAAGGAATTAAGTGATTGAATCTATAATCAGTCAGGATTAAGATATTGTGCAGGAAAATGTGTTAAGGTAGTTAATTGATTTCAATAGTGATTTTATCAAGGAAAAAAATAGCCATAAGCCTGTGATTTTGTGAGACTAAACACTTTGAGAGTTTTCACTGATGCTTGTCAATTGCTATTGCTTGAGTTTTTGGATTTTATTCTGCACATGAAAAGCATGGAAGTGATTAAGGCATCTTGTAAATATATAAACTGCTCAGTGCCAAATAGCCAACCTGTGAATAATTTTCCTATTTTTGATAACACATTTGAGCCTGAAATTTTCATTTCTTATGCACCCATGCCTTGTTAATGATTATATCCTATCCCTTACACACTTAGGGATAGAGAGCATAGGTGCAATTTATTCAATGTAAATGGGTATGAGTTGGCTGATTGAAATAATAAAAAAACATGCATATTGAGCATTGGAATTCACTCCCTTACCTAAAAAAAAAACAAAAAAAAGTGTATATATATATATGAAGTTAAATAAAAGGGAGTGAATAACCAAAAAAAAAGTCCGATTGTGTATAAATGTTCAAAGTCAAGAATGATAAGATGGACTGAGAGTAACTGAGAATATTGTTTAAATTGTAGATATGCCCTCTTTTCTTAAAGTTGTGTATTTTGAATTATCCTGAAAAACCATGAATTCTTGATAGCACAACCTCATTACAACCTGAGAAAGACCTATTGATCCATGCTGATCATGTGTATGATTATTAACAGGAAACAACTAGTAATCTTAGTTGTTCAACTGCAGTGAAAAATTTGAGGGAAACACTCACCTGTGAGAATGAGAGAAATTTCTTGATTTATCACCTGTTGTTTCAATTGCTGCTCTTGAAAATTTTGAATGCACTATTATCTTGTTTTGATTGATGATTGGGGTCACCACTTGGTTCTGACTATTAATCTGAAATTTGGAAAGTGACAGCTGTCTAGCAAAAGATATTGAATTTGTTTTCTTATCAGTCAAATTCATAATTGGGGATTGAAATTAACTGTCTGTATCTGATTCTCTTGCTTGAGGACAAGCAAGAAGCTAAGTTGGGGGGAATTTGATAAGTGTTAAAATTATGTAAATTTCTAGATAAATTATAGCACTTATTGAGGATGAATTGTTGAATTTATATCCCAATTTCACCATTCTTAGCTTAAATTGCAGCTTTTGTATTTATTGAAATTAAATTTGAACTTGATGCTATTTTGATAAAGAATTTGTTGATTTTTACAGGTAAAAAGCAAAGTTACAAATGAAGCGTCAAGAGAGCAGTGACATACATAAAAAAATAGAACTAAACTTCCTGAATTAAATTGTGTTTATGAACGTAGTTTTATCTTTTGTATTGGAATATGAATATTTTGGGTGATAAATATTGTTTTATGTTGTTGAGATAATCTGGGTTGATATGTGCATAATGATATTGCTATTTGTTTAATAATACTAAAAACTGATAGTCCACTAAGAACCAAGACATGTTCTTGATTCTTTATCAGAGGCATTTCTTTGAAGCAGCTTGCTATTCGAGCTCTTCTGAAAGATACATCTAGTTCTCTCATGGTTCAAAAGATATAACAAGGGTTGCTGCAAAGTTGATCCCTTGACTCTAATTCTATCATGTCATCACTGGTTTTATAAGGAGTTTTGGGAACGGGGGTCACTCTTTTTTTCTTCATTTGGGAATCCATGGCTGAGTGTGTAAATTGGATAGAGATTTGTTAGGCCAATAAGCTTAGGCTTGGTGCCTTATCGGAAGAAAATCTGTGGCCTTTTATAATTTAAGTTTGAAAAATAATTAATGGGAAAAACTAATGATAGGTTACAACTAGATCGAGGCGCATAAATAATGCAGTTTCTATCTCAGGAAGATTTGGCATGGTTCTATCAACCAAAAATGTGAAGAGATTTTGAAAGAAAAAATCGAGTTACTAGATCTTTCAGGCATTGATGAGTTGATGTCAAAATCCAGAGCATGTAAAAGTTCTATGGGGCTCCTAAACCCATGGTAGTTACAAACTCACATTAGCTTTCGGTTGCTCTAGCTAGCTCGCTGGTGGTAGGAAAAAGACCATAACAAGCTAGATGATAAGTGTTAAAATTACGTAAATTTCTTGATAAATTATAGCACTTGTTGAGGATGAATTGTTGAATTTATATCCCAATTTCACCATTCTTAGCTTAAATTGAAGCTTTTGTATTTATTGAAATTAAAATTGAACTTGATGCTATTTTGATAAAGAATCTGTTGATTTTTACAGATAAAAAGCAAAGTTACAAATGAAGCATCAAGAGAGCAGTGAGCATGGACAAGAACAACATAGAACAAGCTTCAAAAGAGGACAAATCATGAGAATCAGTTGTTGTTTCCTGCGCTCCACCTGCGCTGAGCGTAGGCAGAGCACAGGAATGATTGTTCAGTTACTGTTTCTTGCGCTTCACCCGCGCTGAGCGCAGACAGAGCGCAGGAAATGTAACCTAATTTTTAATGGGCTGCAATCAGAGTCTCAAAAGCCCGTTAGAATAGTTTATAAAGGGACTTTTAGGGATTGAGACGGTAGAAAGAGACGTACAGAGTTTTGAGCAGATTCGGAGCTGGAGAAAAGTGTGACAATCTCAAGTTGGTTTGTAATGGCTACCATGAGTAGCTAAACTTCCCATTAGGATTGAACGTAGTCGATTCAATCCCCAATTGTATTTTTGATAATTGCTATTTAGGAATTTCAATTTTTATAATATTGGTGTTTTTATTTTGTTCTTAATGCTTACTTCCGTCTTTGTACTAGAGTTATGATATGATTTATTGAATACGCTGGGAAGCGGTTTTCTAAGTCAGGTACGAATTCTTGAATGCCTAGGAATATGGTTCTTGAATTCTGATTTGGGTAAAAACACTCGATAGGTTGAATACCTAGGAATAGGGTTCAATTTATGTTTTGGTTGACAAACAACTCAATTTTGTTTCGAAATGATAATAGACTTGGATGTTGTGAAATCCATTTGATTTGAGTACTTCAATAAAGTGCCTATAAGTGTTGATCAGATAAGATAAATTTAAAGAACTTATTTTATTCCTGATGCATTGTAATGAGTTGGTTTTATTCTAACTGGCTTCATTTTTCTTTTGTTGGAAGCTTAATGTGTGTTTAGATTATCTTATTTTGAGAATATGATAGTTTACTTTTTTGCAGCTTTCTGAGAGATTTTTTCCCCAAAATTTATCTTATTTTGAGTATATGAGATTTTTTCCCAAACATTTTTGAAGATAATAATAGATAATAATCCTTATTCCCTACAGGTTTCTATTTATTTATTTTTTATGCACATCATGTTTCTTGGCTGACTGCGTTTATTATTTTAGTTTTACTTTACATTTATTATTCAAGTTAAATTTGAGAAAAACCATAGTTTCCCGTTCGAGATTAAATATTAATGAGCAAGCTCATTAATATTGAATCTTGAATTGTCCAAGTCGGACAGTTTGGGAAGAAACTTTTTTTTTGCACTTGTTAATAGTTAGTTTTAAATCTTATATGTTAGACTTGATGAAATTTTGGTTCACATATTTCTGATTGTCTCTGGGTGCATGCTTGATCATGGTATATGTTACCATGTTCAAGTTTTACATTTGGAGACCAATAGGAAATGCTATCGAAATTTCGTCAAGTATATGATATCAGATTTAAAACTAACTATTAAACAAGTGCAAAAAAATGTTTCTTCTCGAATGGTATAGGGTCCTACCTTGTAAAGGAGTTGAGGAGGAAGATAAGGATGGAATTATTGTGTATGTTTTTTAAACAGATGACATCACTTGGTGATCCCATGGACTCTCCTTTGTGGGAGACCACAGGACATTCAACTTCTACTACGCCAATTGCCTTTGGTATAGTTATACTGTTACCACCTCGTAATAATCAGTCAACGACGTGGTAACACTTTACTGTAGAATCTGGTGATGAGAAGAAGGCAAGATGCAATTATTGTGGTACCCTAATTAAGTATATGGATGGGACAAGTGGTATGCAAAACCATTTAAAGAGATGCAAGAAGAATCCCTATACAGTAGCAAACAAAAGTCCAAGAATTGATGGTTCCTCGCCACAAACTGTAGAAGGGCAAGCAGGTGCTGGTGTCGGATCTTCACCGAATTATTTTAAATTTGACCAAGAGGTATGTCAAGCAGAACTTGTGAAGATGTTTGTGGTTGTTGAGCTCCCATTTTGGTTTATGGAGAATGAAGCATTTTGAAAGTTTTTGGGAGTCTTGCAACCTCGATTCAGTGTCCCATCACGCTCTACATTAATGCGTGATATTTATACACTCGTTAATGAGAAAAGAGAAAAGTTGAAGAAATTTATTTGGAAGCACTGCGGAAGAGTTTGTCTTACCACAGACACATGGACGTTGATCCAGAATTTGACGTACATAAGTCTGACTGCACACTTCATTGATATTAATTGGAGGTTGTAGAAGAAAATCTCGAACTTTCGCCAAATAACGGGGCATACTGGAGAGGTGATGGCTAATAATGTTGAGATGTGCTTGAATGATTGGAATTTGAATAGGGTATTTAGTCTAACTGTGGATAATGCTTCGTTTAATGACCTTGGTATTTAATACATGAAAAAGAGGTTGATATCTTGGAACAGTATGCTTTTGAAAGGGGAGCATATTCATATGCGTTGTTGTGCGCACATTTTGTCCTTAATATTGAAGGAAGCAATGAAAGAGGTAGACAAAGCTATTTTAAGTATCCGTAGTGCAGTTAAGTACATCATATCATCTTCCTCTAGATTAGTTAAATTCAAGGTGTGTGCTGAACAAGAGAAAATTTCTTACAAAGGCCTCATTTGCCTAGATGTTGACACTAGATGGAATTCAACATACTTAAATGTTGGAGGCAACTGTCAAGTATAGAAAAGCCTTTGACTTACTTGAACTATGAGACACCAAGTATGTTAGAGAACTAAGAGTAAAGTAGGATGGTACACCTGGTGAATCTGATTGGAACTCTGCTCATTCACTTTTGCCTTTTCTGAAGATGTTTTATGATGCAACAATACGGATTTGTGGTTCTTATTATGTCACCAGTAATATCTATATGAAGGAGGTATTTGCGATTGGAAGGAAGATCTGACAATGTCAAGAGCATAGTGATGATCACATAAGCTTGATGGCTACTCGGAAGAGAAGTAAATATGACAAGTATTGGGGAACACCTAGTGGCACCAACATTTTGTTATTGATTGCAGTCATCCTTGATCCCAGGTGTAAGTTGGATTATATTAACCACTTTCTTGGGTATTTGTTTGATATTGATCAGGCAGATGAGTTAAAGTTGAAATTGACTTCTGGTTTAAGATCACTTTATGAGCAATACCAAGTTATTGAGGAGATCGAGTTCCCAGATTAATCAAGAAGTCATGTTGGATGATGATGATATACATGGTATGGACTTCTATTTACAAGAAACAGGGGGTACATTTGATGCAAAATCTGAGCTAGAAAAATATATGAAAGAAGATGTTGAGCCCTTTAATAAGTCAGTGGAGTTTGATATTTTAAATTAGTGGAGAGTCAACTCAGCAAGATATCCTATTCTTGGAAACATAGCTCATGAGGTATTAGCAATTCCGGTTTCTACCGTAGCCTCAGAATCCGCATTCAGTACTGGAGGAAGGGTTCTTGATCCTTATCGAAGTTCCCTAACTCCTAAAATGATGGAAGCACTTGTTTGCACATAAGATTGGTTGAAAGGAACACCTTTCTCAATGCTTTCTAATGAGGATTTTGAAGAGCTTGAGAGATTTGAGCAAGGTAATGCTTTCTTGATGTTTTATATATTTAGGTTATGTTTTTGCATTATATTTTAGAAAGTAATGAAAGATTTTTCTTTTTACAAAGATGACTTCTCCGCATGATGGGACTTCTTTGGTGGCTATTGATGTTGATGATTGAGGAGTTTGCTTGTATTTGTTTTTTTTTTTTGGACAAAGTTTAAGTTTGTATGTGTGGGTACTATTTTGGATACAATTTCTGAATTTGCGGTTCCCTGAATATTGTACATACAATTACATGACATGTTTTTATTTGTGATTCTGAGTCTTTATAGTTCTATAAATATAATCTTTTTTTTCCATGGCAATTGAAGTCTTGAACCAAATGCTGATTGAATAACTCATGTTGTTATTAGAGTCAATTACATTGATATTTGAATAACCCATGCTGGATTTCCTTATCCAATCAAGCAAAGTCCTTTGATCACTTTCTATGTGCAATTAATACAAATTTTGACAGGATAATTGCAATGGGTAAAAACTGGCATGTAATTTTTTTCTAGTGGATTAACGATTGATTTGTTCATTGCAGTGTTAATGTTACGAATTAAACCTTTTTTATGATATTAACATTGTCATCATAATAGGATGACAATGGAGATTTTTCTTTTTGTAAATAAGGACATTGTTGTTGCTATACGCACACTGGAAGCGACATATAATGAAGTAAATCATAGAGTCACAAGAAGGGGGGTTGAATTGTGACCCTTGAAAAATTTTGGTCCAACCTGCAAGTACTTTGAACAACTTACTGATCTCTGCTCAAGGAATGCCTTGGCTATCAGAAGTTCCTTCTAAGAGATAGTGGTTAGTGTATAATGCCAACTAAGTAGATTAAAACTATCTTCTTAAAGGAAAACAAAATCATAGGGACTGATATCATCAAAATTTATTCTTCCATATAATTTATTTAATGTAGTTACAACTCAGAATAAGGTTCAGAAGAATAATATAATGTTTATGCAATTATGCAGAAGCAAAACAATGAATTTGTCACTTTAAACCAATCTTCTAAAGGGTCAAATGATTTTGTATTTTAATAAAACTTTCCAGAATAGTTATTTAACCAATAACTAATAAGATTGTTTGAGAAAAACTGTTCATAAGAATAGTATAAAGTATCTGCAGTTGTGCAGAAGCAATACATTGAATCTGTCACTTTAAACTAATCTTCTGAAGGGTCTAATGAACTTGAAACTTGATGAAACTTTCCAGATCAGATATTTGATTAGTAAAGAACCAGAATATAAAGTTAAATCTTATTAAAATCAAGTTTGTAAAGATCTGGTTGTTTGAACCCCAAGTTCAATGTTGAACAATGGACAGATTTCAAGAAATGTGCTTCTGAAGAACCAAACAGTTTCATAATTTAATGAAACTTTCCAGATCAGTATTTTAACTGATATGGATGTGATTTATGTGAAAATATCTGTTTAAAAACAAGTGTATCAAAATATGGTTTATAGCTTGCTAAATGTGTAAAGTATGAACAATAACTAACCAAGCAATAGATGTATGTGCAGAAAATTAAAGAGAGTAAGGGTAAGAGACATTGCACAGATGATTTTTATACTGGTTCACCTCTCAACCTTGAGGCTACGTCCAGTCCCTACTTCCAGTAGGATTTTCCACTATATCAACCTTGATACAATGACTTCTTGGGTGCACCTCACCACTAGTATTCTTCTGCAGCCTCTTCAGGCTCAACCCAGTATTCTTATGTAGCCTCTGCAGGCTCTTACAACTGATTTCTGCAAATAGCAGGGCACACCTCACCATTGCAGACTCAAACTAACTATTTCTCAAGGCTTCACACCTACTGCAGCTTCTTCTGCAGAAAGTACAGACTCAAAAATACCTTGCAGATTTCCTTCTGCAGGAGTTACACATCTGTTTAGCTCACTACACCAGTGCAGCAACTCACAACAACCATTATACACTCTCTCAAGAGACACTAACACTCTTAAAGCACTCTTGAGAGTTTACAGAAGATGTATTTGCTGAGAATATAAAAAACAGGCTCAAAACTACTACAAATTAAGCACAGCAGCAAAAGGTTGAGCCATCTCTCTCTTACAAAACCTTTTAGAGCAGAATCTGAGAAAATGTGAAGAGAGAGAAAGTCTCCAGAAGATGGATTTGTAAATCTAAGCTCGGATTCTTCTTCTGGAGAGAGGTGTTTCTTCAAATGTGGGAGAACACCTCCTTTTATTGGAATAATGGGAAGCTAGCCGTTGGAGAGGTTCCTTTCACCTCCAGCTAACTCCTCATGACAAGTCTCCATCATGCAGCAGCTGTCACAGGCAGGTACAACTGTCTCCTTTGACTGGTCGCATCTTCTGGAGCCTATCTTCTACAGAATGTGAAGTTTGTGGATTTTGCAGCAGTTCCTTCTGTATGCATACCGAGGGCATTAAATGGATTGATATAAATTATTTCAAGTGTATTTGATTCAGCTGCATCCTCAGAAATGAGAAAAATTGAGTTTACTGCATTCTACTTCTTCTGGAGCATTCCTGACAATTTATATCTTCTACAGAGTGGGAAACTTGTAGATTATGCAGCTGTTTCTTCTGTAAGCTTGCTGGGAACCTTAGAATGATTGATATAAATTATTTCAAATATATTTGATTCAACTGCATCCTCAGAAATGAGAAAAATTGAGTTTACTGCATTGTGCTTCTTCTGGAGCATTCCTTACAACTTTATTTCTTCTGCAGACTGGAAAACTTGTGGATTCTGTGGCCATTTCTTCTGTAAACATTCTGGGATCTTTGATTTGATTGATATGAATTGTTTCAGCTATATTTGCCTCAACTGTAAACCCAGAAATGACAAAAATAACATTTACTGTATTCTGCTTCTTCTGCAACATTCCTTACAGCTTTATTTCTTCTGCAGACTTTCCCTTTTCTTCTGCAGAGATTTGTCAATGACATGTGATCATTTTAGGGGACTTCAGAGTATGTTTTCTCTTGACTGCACTTTTTGGAAGCTTAGGAAGTCATGATTTTCCAGCAAAGAGCTTATTCTTCATTTTTCACAAAAGTGAATCTTCCTTCTAATATGTCATAACTTGATCTGAGTCTGGAATTTTGGTTCTAAGGGATAAATTGAATTTATTCCAATTATCTTTATGTCTAGACTTCCCTTTCTTGCTCTTTGGATTTCTTCTTAAATTTCCTATCAAGTTTCTTCTATAGAAATGCATCTTCTGCAGTTTTGCTGTAGTTGCTTCTTCTGCAGTGTGGGAACTTGTTCAATGCTTCTTCTCCAATTACTTTGTTTGCATTAGTAACACTTGGAATGAATATGCTTGAATTGATTAAGTGTTCTTTCATATTCAGAAGGTGCCATGTTTCATGAAATGCTCCTTCTCATGCTTCTAGTGGTCTTGAATGATCCTTCTAAAGCATCAACTTTGCTTCTGAAGCTTGATACAACTCAGTTTAATATTCATGGGATCTTAGATGAACTGTCTTGACCTTCTTGAAGCTAAGAAGCTACTTCTTGAACTTGTTTCATCACTTTTGACATGAAAGCTCTTTGTAACATGCTTCTGGACACATGTTATAATGTTTATGATCTTTGCACCTTCCTTCTGTAACTTTTCATGTATTATTTCTCAAGTGAAAACATTAGTACCAAAGTATTGAGAACACTTAGAATATTGTTGTGAAAGTTTGTTGTCATTAAAACCTTTGCTCAAAGGGTCTTGGACCTTACATATAAGTCATCTACAAACGCAGCTGCTTTCGAAACAATGATTCTGAAACTCACTAAGAAGGTATATTATAACTACTGAAATATAGGAAAACATGATAGCCTCTTAAATTATGAGTTAGATCTTCTGTTAATGTAGACTGGGAGTTTCACCATAGGTTTTTTATGTTACATATTGCCAATGCAGAGCTATCTTTTATAATTTGTTCTAATCATCTAAAGTATGAACAGTGGAGTTTAGTGGTAGATTGAAAGTTTTGGTTACAATTAGTCATAGGGAAAGCCCAATACAAATACTAAAAGATTTACAATTTAGCAGAACATTTAATTCTATAATCTTAAAGTGGATGAGCATGCTATAGATAAGTTAGGCAAATATTATTGATTTGGAACTAACAAATATAAGAAAACTGAGCTTCAATTGAGGGACATTGCAAATACTTAGGTTTTTTCCTTTTTTTTTTAAAAAAAATGTAATCTGGGACATTATGCATATAACATTGCAAATACTTAGGTTTTTTCTTTTTTTTTTAAAAAAAATTATAATCTGTGACGTTCTGCATATGCAATGGTAAATTAAAGATAGTAAATGGTGTGCCATTGAAAACCATTTCAATGGGATTGCTCTGTTAGATGATTTAAATTTAATCTCATAGGTGAAATGACTAGCTTATTTATCTTCTTGAAGTATGAGATTTGCACTTCACATACAAATAGGTGTCAGTAATATTTTCTAGCTATGTATAGTATTAATTGTTGATTTTGATGTACATGGCTACATGTTGATATGTTTTGCTGGTCCTCAGAGGCTGCTGTTGCTAAGCCACTTTCAGTTATTATTCCAATCTTAAAAACAAAACTCTCACCATACAGATTTATTATAATCATGCAACTGATAATCTTGGATAATATATTTCAGCATTTGTTTCTTTCTTAGCTTAGATTGAGAGGAGTGGCACTTTTATTTTGCTACAACACACTTGAATTTGTTGAGTCTCAGAATTAATTTAAGTATTCAAATTAGATTCAAGACTCATTATCCTTGGTTTTAATGATTAACAAATTAGACTAGATTAAAAGAAAACAGGTGCTACTAAGAAAGGTATTATTTTGTAGGTTGTGTCTCAGGGTGAAGTATCAGAACTGGTGAAGAATCAGAAGAAGAAGAATCAATGAAGAATCAAAAGAAGAAGAACCAGTGAAGTATCAGAAGAAGAAGAACAAATCAGAAGAAGAACGAAGGAAAATCAGAAGATGAAGCAATACAAAATCTGAAGAGAAGGAAAGACTCAATCATCTGAAGCATATTCATCTGAAGCCCAGAAGACAGCAAAGGAAGAAGAGATCCACAATAAAAATGAAGCAACTAGAAGCAAAGGAAGCTATGGAAAAGAATAGAAAAGGTTCAACTATCTGAAGACATGAAAGACTCAGACCGTCTCAAGACTCATCATCATCTGAAGCATATCCTCCATCTGAAGAAGTGACTATCATCTGAAGACTCGAAGACAAACTGAAGACTTGACTCCGTATGAAGCAGACCTATCATCTGAAGAATGGAAGCTGATCAAAAGCACTCTGTATGACTGAAGGAGTGAAGGCATCAGAACCAAGAAATGTTCTCATGAAGATATTGTCAAAGCATGAAGAACACTGTATCCAATGGACTACTGTATTTTGTGGCTAAGTTTTCTATCCCTTAAACTCCTTAATCTACAACTTTATATTTCTGATGGGGATTGAACAGTATTTTTCATAATAAACTTAACACAACAATTTCAATAAAATAAGTTTTCTAAGATAATAAATCATTCAGTTAATTTCATATCAAGTATCTTTAAGAATGTACTTTGAAGAGCTTCTGAAATAACTCTTTGAATGGGATTTGAAACAGTCTCAGTTCAAAAGTTAGAAGCATACTTCAGACAATGATCGATCATCCGAGGTAGCTCGAAAATAGTCCTGAAAAGATTCTTTGTGGTATCTTTCAGAGGGTATCTTGAGATGAATCTGAATGACTAAGATTAATTAATTAAGAGTCCAAGTTAGTCAGCGTTTTACCTTAGCCTCCAACTTTGTCAAAATTTGTCCTTCTTATCTTCCGCAATTTTCATGTTAACTCTGATTTTAAGTTTCTCATTTTATTTTGTCTTAATAGGGTTGCGATTTATTTTCAAGATTTCCAAAATGATCAAAATGTATAAAACACTATTCAATCCCCCTTCTAGTGTTGCCTGTGGAACTAACAGAATTGAATGTGGTACTTTTTTGTTGGAATGATAAGAGTAGCTCAATGTGATCCTTAATTAATTTATGTTCTATTATGCAAATAGGGATTGACACTACAATTTATAATATGCTTATAATTGCATGCATGAAATACTGTTATCCAGTAGCTAGCTGTCTGTATACATTGTATATATATAAATAAATTACATTTGTTGCTCTGGCCTGAGTTACAAATTAGTGTTTGTAACGTTCTAATCCCAGAAACCTAGGAATAGTGCCCGTTGGAAGCACCTTCCAAAATTTCTGAAATTATTTTCGTGACATTACCGATATCGTAGACATACAACACATATAAAACTTAAGTAACCAACATTTACTTAAGTGGAATTTACTAAATTATGCTATACAATAATTGCCATTAACTGGCTACATTTCAATAGAAACAACCAATACAGTTACTATTATCCTTCCTATACACCAGAATCTAGCTATTCTAATACATATAACTTCTCAAAGAAATCGTGCATCCTTAAACCTCAAGTATTTCCTTCCAGGCTTCTAGCTGAACATCCTGCATATCTAAAATATGCCACAAAACGTGTGGTGAGACTTACGTCCCAGTGAGTGTGATTGTGCAAAAGTGTAGGTGTACATGCAATACATATATGCACAGCAGAAATTTAGAGATTCAACTCATAACAATTCATACATCAAACTTTACATTCACCTCATAATAATTCATTTATCAAACTTTACATTCAACCTTTTGGTGTATTACCCAACACCACTGGGGTCTTAGCACTTAAACCTCTAACCTGGGTTGAGCTCAATACCATTCAAGGAACGTCTCCATTGAGGCCAATTTAACCTTCTGTCTTAATTAACATTCACATTCAATCAACCTCTTGATATATATCACTTATAACAATTCACCATTTTCATTTCAATCAACATCTTGGTGTATTACCCAACACCAGTGGGGTCTTAGTACTTAAACCTCTGACCTGGACTGAGCTCAATAACATTCAAGGAACGTCTCCCTTGAGGCCAATTTAACCTTCTGTCTTAATTAACATTCACATTCAACATTTTTAACCTCTTGGGTACAAGACCCCCATTTTCCTCTTTGTACCGAAGTTCCATTTTTCCTCTTTGAACCGAAGTCCCATTTAACAGTCATACATTTATACATATACTGAGTGTATAACATAGGAGAATCCACAGTCAACATATTACCTTAGCATTTAGCATATAAGCGGAAGAAATAGAAATGGTTTACAACATTTGTTCATTCCCTCAACCCTAACTACATCAACTCCCTACATGTTCTTTCAATCATAGAATAGGAATAATTTCAACTACATACATATCCAAGTTACTAACATCAATATACAAGTATTTCACCTAAGAGCCCCAAATCCCCTAACCTAGTGTTTGAGCCACAAGGGCCTACCACCATTTCAAACAAATCATCCAACCATTCCATAAATATACAATTAAATCCAAGCAAGAACAAGCAACAAGGAAGGGAATAGATAAGGGGGATTATACAAGAGGAAAACACCCAAGAATGGAGTGAGTGGGTGGACCACACTCACCTCTAATGGAGGAAATAGAGAAGAATGGAGGGATGAGAATGGAGATCCAAGCTTCAAGAGGTGGTGGAGAAGCCTCCAGTCTAGCTCCTCTTCTTCTCCTTGCTCCTTCTCTCTCTAAACCCTCCCTCTCTCTAGAACCAGAAAATGAAGGTAGAAGTGAGGGGAGGAGAGGGCTCTGCGTGTTTTATAAAAATTGGAACGTGTTCGCTCTCTTGAGCGAGCCAACTCTCTGAGTTGGGCTCATGAAAATGCGCGCGCTCGCTCGAGCGAGCATCAACTCGCTTGAGCGAGCAAACTTTCTACCAACTCCCCTGAATTCTACCGATATCCTCGCTCGAGAGAGAATAAGCCCGTTTGGAGGTGCAACTGAGATCGGAATACTATCGTGTAGCATTTCAAACTGAAGCCTCGAATCTTAGCTTTCTAATGCAAGTGGAATCACCTCAATTGGACACTTACAACTCTAGATATCATCAAATTAGTGCACCAAGGTCATTAGGCTTAAAACCCAAAATTAAGCAATAACCTTGATTGAAGCCCAACGAGGGTACCTACCATGTGAACAATGATATAAATCATCAATTCATCCCAATTTCCTTAGTAAAAGCTTATTCCTCTTCTTTCCTTTACTTCTATAGTTTACACTTTTGAATCTTAACTTGGTTTCTTTTAAGTTTATTCAAAATAGGCATTCGGAGTTTAACTCTTGATTCCTCCCTTAAATTCCCTCTAACACTCTAAACTCTAAATGAATCCTTGATCTTCTCTCTTATCCTACCCATTGAACTTCTAAATTCTCCTTTGACATCTTACTTCCTTCTCTCATTCTTATACCATTATAATTCTCTCTACCTTAAGGTGTGGTTTCTTCCAAGTTTGTTCTACAATTGTATTTGGCTTAACACCTAATTTTCCTTCTAAGTTCTCTTAAAACTCTTAGCTCTTAATACATTCTCTACTTCTTATCCAAATTAACACTCAAGCCCCCAAGTTCTCATACTACTTCCAACCTCCCTTTCTTTGGCCGAACTCACAGCCTAAGGCTTTCACGGTATTTCTAGATTCTAATTTCCGGGATGTTACAGTGTTGTATGGCATGAAAAGCTAGAAAAATTGTGGTATATGCAGGTGAAAACTTTGAATCAGAATTGGTTTTCTTAAGCTGCAAACCAGTTTGAAGAACCAGTTCTTGAATTGTTTCAAAACCGGTTCAAAATAGAGGAACCAGTTCAACTTTTAAACTTTGGAAACCAATTCGATTTTTAAAATTCAGAACCGGTTCATCATACCATAAAACCGGTTCGGTTCATCCGAATTGGAAATCGATTTGGTTTGGTTCATCCGAACTGGAATCCGGTTCGGTTCGGTTCTTTGCAGTTCGGTTCGGTTCTCAGTACTTTGAGCAGCCCTAGTAGTTAGTGTTGTCGATCAGACCGATTCAACCAGAAACCAGTCCCATGGTCGATCTGGTCAAGCTTTTAGATCGGTTATATTATCAACCTAACAACAAATCGGTTGGATCGAGCTTGAATCGTGCGAATCGGACCGATTTGCAATTAACTGAGCATCTGACCGCATGCAAGCTCATTAAAAATAATTGGAGGAATGCCGCAACTTGGATTCAAACCTGGCTCTCCTCTGTACTGCACGAGGAACGTAACCATTTAACCACTATCATCTTTGCTTATATGTATGCTAATTTTTATATATAAATATTGGCTTTCATTGTTTTTTTGTTGCGAATTTTTTTTTCCAACTATGATAGAATATAAGGAAATATAGGCTTCAGTGGATTATGAATGGGTCACACCCTCACAATTTAATTTGATATTATTTTGTTTCTTTTTTAAATCCTTTAAATTTAACATGATTCATTAATTAATTATACAAAATATTGAACATAAAAAGTTTTAAAAGAATGGTGTATTGTACAAGATTTATCTATATTTTAATTTTTTATTTTTTGAATCAAACTCAAATTGGAAAATATATGTATGCTTAAATAAATTACTTGTACTTTTATAAATCATATACATTTATGTTTAAATTTACTATTTTCGTATATATCGATTTAACCGGTTTGACCACTGTTTCACTAGTTCAACCAATGACCCATTGATCAGTACCCTAACCGAATCGATAACTGATCCGAGTTTTATAGCATTCGTAACTGATAATGTCATTGTCGATGATGACTTGAGGTTAGACAAACAGTGACACGGTGAGCAACATTGAAAGTTTCGCACGTCGGCTATAGCAGAGCAATGAAAAGCAATCTGGTGGAGATGGCCTGCGGTGATACAATCAAAGATTACAGTGAGCTGGACGAGGATGATGACCAGAAAAAAGACACTAGGGATCACAATGAAGAAGACCGCGACGGTGTAGTGATTTTAAAGGCATAGTACTATCTGACCGGAGATATCACCAAGAAAGAGTAAAAAGTTGATAAAAAGGACGCAACACTTCCTCATTTTCTCTTAAGCGAGAACTTGCTCGCTTGAGCGAAGGGTTCTGAGTTCAGGGGAAACAACATTGCCTCATTTTCACACAAAAATATTAGTCAAACTTGGTAGAAAAACTGTCTGATAAATTCGCTTAAGTGAAGGATTTTCGCTCAAGCGAATTTCAGGCAGAGCAGGGGTTGTTTCTGCTTGATTTCGCTCAAGCGAAAATATTTTGATTTAGCAAAAACTCGCAAATAAGTTTTTTTTAAAATACTTTAAGGGGTCGTTTGGATACAAAACCTAAACTTATCTCACACCCCACTTTGCCCTTGAGAAAAGAGGGTAAGGAGAGAAAGCTTGGAAGTGATTCTACAAGGTAGGAGAAGAAGAAGAAGAAAGCTTAGCACACCCCTCAAGAATGTCGTTTGTTGCTTTAAAGGTGAGCGTAATCTACCCACTTACTATCATAATGCTTGAAACCCTAAATTATCCCTCCTCTTGAATCTCTTTCTTGATTTATTTGTGAATGCTTGATTGTTGATGGTTAATGCTTGCTTTTTGAATTATGTTTATGATTTGGGATTTTGTTGTCTTGAGGTGTCTATTCTAGGGTTTGATTTATAGGATTCAAAAGGGTGTATGGTTACTACTAATTCTCAATATGGTAAAATAACTTTTTATTCCCTATAAAATATCCAAGTTTTGATTTTCGTCCCTGAAAAATTTTTCTTTTTTTTATTTTCATCCCTATAAATTGTCCCTTTGTTCAAATATCTAAATTCACTAAGTATTTTTTATCCAATAGGGCCTTATTGATTGAAAGAATTTGAAAGACTGATACCTGTAGAATTGAAGGAAAAAGTTGAGATTTATCAGTTTGTGAGGAAATGTTTTCGATGTTTAACTTAACCAAAATTGGATGCATGTTTGCTTTATGATACATATTTTTCTAATGCATTTCGAGAAACATGGTGGTTTGTGACACACGAAATGATAATCCTTCAAGAGAATTTTCCAAGTGATGTTCAAAAAGATGATACATCTGTTGGATTAGTGAAATTTCACTAAGTGTTTTATGTCTGATAAAACCATTTCTGTTGGAAGGATTCGAAAAGGGTGATGCTTGTAGAATCTAAGAAAAAGGTTTAAAAGTTGTCAATCTGAAAGATATGGGGTTTTCGAATTCAACTAAGTTAAAACTGACAATGTCTTTGTCATTTCTGAGGCATCTTTTTCGAATAAGAATTCGAAAAACAAGGACATTTTTAGACAGAAGTTTCATCAGACTTAGTTTTTTCAGAAGTAAAGACTTGAGAAATATGAAGTTTTGAAACAACGAAATTTGCTAAGTATTTCGAATAGGAATTCGAAAAATAGGTTCAAATAGTCAGAAGTTGATACTTAGCCTATTCTTGAAGATGTACCCTAAACTTCATGTCGAAGATTCAAGTTAGAAAAAATTAGAAGAAATGAAGACATGAGTTTCTTTAGTATTTTCGAATTCTAGAGAAAGAGAATTCGAAATGAAGACTTAGTAGATTTTTGAAGAGAAGTTTTTGACAAATAAGGTTTCAATTTCGAATAAAAGAACTATAAGCAAGTGGGGATCAGATTTCGAATAGAAGAGAAGTCATGAGTCAGATGAAAATGGGAGTAGGAAGTTATATCAGTATTTTCGAATCTGAGAAGCATGAAATTCTAAGTCAAGACTTAGTGACATTTTGTAAGGAGGAATGCTGATAGAAAGTGTTTAAGATTTTGAATGTGAAACCTTAGATAAATTGATTCCAAATTTCGAATTCTAGAGGAAAGCATTCGAAATGAAGACTTAATGAAGTTCAGAAGAAAGAATATTAACAAAAGAAGCTCAGAAATTCGAATATGGAAGCCTTGGACAAATTGAAGTAGATTTTCGAGCAAAATGCAAGAAGATTTCGATTCAGACGACTCAAACATTTGAAAGCACTTTTTGATGATAAGAAGACAAGGAAGAAAGTTTGAAGATTTCGAATAGATCTGAAGAAAGTTATGAGGTTATAACTCGAAGAGAAGAAGTACAAAGGAGTTTTCAGACTTAGAATATTTTCTAAGGTTTTATATCAGACCTTTGAGATATTTCGAATTTGACAAAGCCAGATTCTTAGAGGATTTCGAATATAAGCTCAATCAAATTGGTTGAAGATTTCGAATCAAAAGCTCAACCCAATTGCTTGAAGATTTTGAATCCTGACTTAGACATTTTGGTTGAAGATTTCAAATTCAGACTTAGCCAAATATTCTGAAGATTTTGAGATCAGACTTAACCAAATTGTCTGAAGATTTTGAGTAAAACACTTAACCAAATATCTTGAAGATTTGGAGTCAAGACTCATCAAGATTTCATGAAGATTTCGAATCAAGGGGAAGATAAAAGCCTTGAAGATTTCGAATGAAGACTTGGACAAATCACATAAAGATTTCGAATCAGAATTCAAACAAGAGAAGATTGGACACGTGGAATACATCTAATGAAGTCAAGACACCTGTTCGGCAGCAGATTAGGCAGTTAGGATTTTATCATACGTGTCTGTGTTAAATTAGTTGACCGTTAGGGTCAAAAATCTATAAATAGGGCGAAGTTGTAAGTCCTAGGGACGAATCTTTCTCATTTCTACATACTTAAGACAAATACTCGAAAAAAGCATACTGTCTACCATATTTACATCTACTTGCTCATCCGAGAAAACTCGAAAAGTATGTCAGTTTGAGAATTTTGTCAAACTTTTTACATTGTTCTTGAACTTTTCAATACATTTTCTTTAACTTTTCTTTTACTTTCTTGTACTTTCTTTACTTTCAATTCACATTGTTTCTCGCTCTTTTCATTTTTCTACCTTTTACTCGTAAATTGCATGACTCTATTTTTAGAATCCACCATGAGGACCTGATTCCAGTCCAGATTGTTTACAGGAATCTTTATGTTTGTTTTTTACTAAAAATCACCACAAACACCTAGTAGTAAGCGTTGTTGATCAGACCGATTCAACTAGAAACCGACCCCATGGTCGATCCGGTCAAGCTTTTAGATCAGTTATCTTATCAACCTATCTACAAACCGGTTGGATCGAGCTTGAATCGTACGAATCAGACCAATTTGCAATTAGCTGAGCATCTGACCGCATGCAAGCTCATTAAAAATAATTAGAGGAAAGCCGCAACTTGGATTCAAACCTGGCTCTCCTGTGTACTGCACGAGGAACGTAACCATTTAACCACTATCATCTTTGCTTATATGTATGCTAATTTTTATATATAAATATTGGCTTTCATTGTTTTTTTGTTGTGATTTTTTTTTTTCAACTATGATAGAATAGAAGGAAATATGGGCTTCACTGATTTATGAATGGGTCACACCCTCACAATTTAATTTGATATTGTTTTGTTTCCTTTTTAAATCTTTTAAATTTAACATGATTCATTAATTAATTATACAAAATATTGAAACATAAAAAGTTAATAAAAAGTTTTAAAAGAATGGTGTATTGTACAAGATTTAACTATATTTAAATTTTTTATTTTTTGAATCAAACTCAAATTGGAAAATATATGTAAGATTAAATAAATTACTTGTACTTTTATAAATCTTATACATTTATGTTATTATTTTTGTATATACTGATTTAACCGATTTGACCACTGTTTCACTAGTTCAACCAATGACCCATTGATCAGTACCCTAACCAAATCAATAACTGATCCGAATTTTATAGAATTCGTAACTGATAATGTCATTGTCGATGATGACTTGAGGTTAGACAAACAGCGACACGGTGAGCAACGATTGAAGCTTTCGCATGTCGACTCTAGCAGAGCAATGAAAGGCAATCTGGTGGAGATGGTATGCGGTGATACACTCAAAGATTACAGCGAGCTGGACGAGGATGATGACTAGAAAAAAGACACTGGGGATCACAATGAAGAAGACCGCGACGATGTAGTGATTTTAAAGGCATACTATCTGACAGGAGATATCACCCTGGAAAGAGTAAAAATCCGATAAAAAGGAGGCAACACTTCCTCATTTTCGCTTAAGCGAGAACTTACTCACTTGAGCGAAGGGAGCTGAGTTCAGGGGAAAAAACACTGCCTCATTTTTGCACGAAAGTATTAGTCAAACTTGGTAGAAAAACTGTCTGATAAATTCACTTAAGTGAAGGATTTTCGCTCAAGCGAATTTCAGGCAGAGCAGGGGTTTGTTTCTGCTTTATTTTTGCTTAAGCGAAAATCTTTCGATTTAGCAAAAACTCGCAAATAAGTTTTTTTTTAAAGGCTTTAAGGGGTCATTTGGACCCAAAACCTAAACCTATCTCACACCCCACTTTGCCCTTGAGATAAAAGGATAAGGAGAGAATGCTTTTAAGTGATTCTACAAGGGAGGAGAAGGAGAAGAAAGCTTAGCACACCCCTCAAGAATGTCGTTTGTTGCTTTGGAGGTGAGCGTAGTCTTCCCACTTACTATCATAATGCTTGAAACCCTAAATGATCCCTCCTCTTGAATCTCCTTCTTGATTTGTTTGTGAATGCTTTATTGTTGATTGTTGATGGTTAATGCTTGCTTTTTGAATTATGTTTATGATTTGGGATTGTGTTGTCTTGAGGTGTCTATTCTAGGGTTTGATATATAGGATTCAATAGGGTGGTTACTACTAATTCTCCATAGGGTAAAGTAACTTTTTAGTCACTATAAAATATCCGAGTTTTGATTTTCGTCTCTGGAAAATTTTTCTTTTTTATTTCATCCCTATAAAATATTTAAGCAATTTTTTTTGTCCCCGATATTGATTCTATTGTTAATTGTGGATGTGTTGAACATATATAATAGTGATCAATACTTGAGAAGTACCCTAACACATTATATAAGAGTGTTACTCTCCTTAAACTCATTCAGAGAGTCAAATTTCATGTTCGACTTGAACTGAAATTCTTTGAACATTTCCTCCTTGCTTTATATCATAAACAATTTCTAAATGAGTTTACAGATGCTAGCAGTGTTGTATAATGTGTCAGAGTGCTGCACATATGATTATTGACATGATGTGCATTAGACACATCCGCATTTAAAAGTAAAATCAACAATATGGACTAAAAAAATAACTTAAATATTTATAAAGATGAAATAAAAAGAAAAAATTTCCAGGGACGAAAATAAAAACTCGGATATTTTATAGTGACTAAAAAGTTATTTTACCCTTCTCAATAAAGATTCTATGTACTTTAACGAAAATTTTCACATGTTTCATAGTTAAACTCATGTTTTATGATATCCCATTACATAAGAGAGAAAAGGAAAGGAAAGATAAAATCAACTTTTAATTGTTTGATAATAAAATATGACGGTTAAATGTCGAGATCTATATGATCATAAGGAAGACGTTCCTTACTTGGATACTGAGCTCAATTCTGGTCGAGAGGTAACAATGAAAAGACCCGTGATACTAGGTTAAGCATTAAAGGATGACTTATGCTTTGATTGACTAACTTATGAATGATGTTTATGTTCATATATGTTTATAGTTATATTTACATTTGTTTGTTATCCTACACTCCATACTTAGGGCCGATAATCTCATCACACATTTTGTGGATTACTTATGGATGTACTTATGAATGTGCAAGACACTCAACTCGATAGTTGATTGGGAAGACTTAGATATCTCGGATTGGACTTCTCCATTTGTTTTACTTACATTAGAACTATGATATTATGATGTATATGTATTTAACTGGATTAATTGTCTAGATGGCATGGAATTTGTAATTATTAATTTATATGATTATTTTGTGATTGATGCTTACTTATATGATTTATATAATGTATGTTTAAAAAATTTGGATCTCTCTGCATTTCTTCGAGAACCAGTGAGGATCGTCATACAAATCAAGATAGAGCACAGGAAAACCAAAAATTGGTTGAAAATTACCAAAAAATGTTTTGTTAAAAGCAAACAAAGATAAATTTGCTTCTACATTATTAATCCTCATAATCAAAACATATAAAGGAATAAATGAATCGATCCCTACATAATGCTTAATACAGCCTAATGCCTATCAATAATAACCCCTGTTTCTGTTTCTGATATAGTAGTAGTCCTCTGTCTCACACTAGCGTTGAACACGATGATGTAGCAGGGTCATACAAAGCAGGAAGCATGTACTTCCTTCCATTAGCACCATGGGCATTGTAACTAGCACCAGTAGAAGAGTCCACCAACAAGTTTCCACCATAACCAGGGTAAGCCCCTTTACCATAAACCCCAGTACATGCCGATGCAGCTTCTAGTGGCGCCTCAGCTGGGCCCTGGAAGTACCCATTGCCAAATGGGTTAGTGGCAGTCCCAGCCAAGAGGCTAGCCAGGTTATCACCATTCCATCAAGGCCCACGTCGTTGTTGGGCGCAACCAACGGTGGGCTTTGAGGCCCATAGATTGGTTGGTGAACGGCCACGCACACTGACCCGGGCATTGAGTCTCAGAATTCCCAACCCATATGTAAGCGAACTTGTAGTTCTTTCCCTTAACGTGACCCACCGAAGAAGAACCGTGAGTCCCACATCGGCTCATGGCAGAAGCCTTCCACTGCCACGTCAGCGGAAGTCAGAACAACGTTAATGGCGTTTTTGTAATCACCCTTCGAAGCTAACTCTACAAGTTGCTTGCTTGTGAGGGATTTCCCGAGCGAGTAGTTCTCGTCGAGAATTTGCTTACCCAGTGAAAGGGAAAGAGGGGAAGCCTTCTTGTTACCAAGATGGTAGTATTTCTCGGGTGGTTTTCCACCACGTGGCAACTGATGGTTGGCTGTTATGAGATGGTGAGGCTGACAGCGAGGTGATGAAATCAGAAATTATGGCCTTCTGGGAAGGCTTGAACTGACCGTACCAAATGAGGTTAATGGAGATTTTGCCAGATAGAAGAGGGCCATTGTGGTAATGAAGTAGTTGAGGCTGGTCCTGAACCAGCTCATTCAATCTCCTAGTGGCGAAAGAGAGCTGAAAGATAGAAAGGAGAAGGAAGATTTTCAGAAAACATTGAGAAGAAATGGAGGTAGCCATTTTTTTTTTTTCAAATATGAAAAGGACCCAAAGGAGAGAGTGGTAACGGCCTTTTTTGAAATCGTGCAAGCTGAGATAGCTTGTGAATTTTGTTGGTGAATTGGAGAATGAAGGTAAAGGTATATATAGGTCCGAGCTGAGCTCTATTGATGATAATGTGTTCTTGATTAGCCAAGAAAGAGACAGTTTTTGTGTTGTGTAATTGTCTGTGTAGGAGATGGTTAACTTAATTGCTCTAGGATTTAGGAGCCATGACTTGCCGAATAAGAAAAGGTAGGGGACCCCAAGTGGTACTTACTATTTAGCGCGTTTTTTATTCGAAAGTCTTATCCTAACACAGTGTGCTGCCGCTTGGAGTTTAGTTCACGCGCCAACAAAAGAGCTTGTGTTGTAATGTTGTGTCGAAGGAGCGTGAGAAGAAAGGGATGGGGATAGGGTGGATGTGTGTGAAGAGCATTTAAAAAAGAAATGTGTTTTATGGGGAGAGGCAAAGAGAGACGTTGAGAGGACAGGCTGGATGCTACTATACGTATTCTCTCGGTATGCGCCCAGGCAGGCATAGTAACTGGCAATTACGCGATGGCAGCTTATCAATGGTTGTAGCTGTGGGTATCCGAGGAAGCACGTGAGCTTACAAGCCACATACTCTCTCCTCCCACTGTCCCTCTGTATTTGTGAACTTGACGCGTAGATACAATGCAAAGTTTTATTTCCTCTCTCTTTTTTCTGGATGAAATTGCATCAGAAAGGATTCAATATTCAATGCTAATGAGTAATGATTTACAGCTATTATTGAAACAAAACATACACTATGTTTAGCAAATAAGGTACTCCCCAGCCCAATACTATTTACTAGTATAAGAAAAATATTAAAGTTTTTTATGATTCTATTTATAAGATAAAAGATATAAATCTAAGAATATTTATTGTTTTTTTTCATATTTATCCTTATTGATCATTAAAGATTTTAAAGTGACATAATTACCATGGTAGTGAAATTTAATTTTTAATAAGGGTAAACTTGTAATCTTATAGAGCAATTTCTTGAAAATCAATTCATTAATTACTTTTCTTAAATTATGTGTTTTTATCTGAATTATGTTATAAATAGGACTTGAGGGAGTAATTGATACTACCTCTTGTCCTATATATAAGAAACATTAGACTAAAATAACTAAGACCAAAGAAATGCATTGGAATATGTTAGTGGTAATTAATAGTGCCATGAATTTAATTTTTCTCAAAAATACCCTTATTATTAAATGAGTAAATGAGTGGTACCTCTTTAACTACTCACAATAAATTAAGGGCATATGTATTTAACAATTAATACAACTAAAAATATTACTATGGAATGAAAATAACTTGCAAAGAATTATAAAAGTATAGAAATGGAAATGGTGGTCTGCAGTCCCTACTCTTGCACTTGGTTGCCTTGGTCTCTGAGGGTGGACGTTCTGGCTTCTCTGTGCGTTGAGTGTTTAGTTTGTCGACTTTGTAACCTTCGTCTCTCCCCCCTTTTATAGGCTTCCCTCAACTGCCAAATCCTAGCTGACTCCAACTGCTTCTAGGCCCCCTTCTCTGTTGAGTCAAGTAACCATTTTTACGCTTCAACGTCTCCACTCTTTGAAGAAAAAATACTTTTAACTGCCATTGTTGACGTATAAGTTGAAGTCCCTAGATAATTCTCTTGAACCATGCCTTCGAGTTGCTCCTTTGAGTCATAATACTTTGACGATCTTGAATGAAGTTCCATGCCCTATGATAGCCAATAGTATCTGAAGTATCTACCTTCAAAGTTATAATCCAAAGCCTGATTGTCTTGAACCTGGTATGGCTTCGAATCACTGAGAATGCCTTCGAATTCTTATCAGGTCATCATGTCCTTTCCTAGGACTTGGAAATTTTATATTTTTTCACCCTAACCGATTGAAGGGAATCGAGCATGGTTAGGGTGCAGCAGAACAATTGGATTCCCCCTTTTGAACGTTATTGTGAAAACATGTATTAAGGCGTTAATATAAAACTGATTATTATACCTTTCAAATTGCAAACGAGGCAGTTGCAGCTGCGTCTCTACGGGTATCCACGCTAATAAGCGAACTTGGAAACCCTTCTCACCTCTACTAGTAGTGTTTGGAGAGTAAAGGGTGGTTACTCATATATCTTGGGTTGTGCATTGATAAGTGCAAATTATATGATATATTCTTGTATTTTTACTGCACTTATCAAGGGTAAAATAGTAATTTATGTCCTAAAATAATCCCTTTTTATTAATAATTGTAATAAATGTGTTTATTTAATTTGAATTTGAATTTGATGCTATTTTAATATAAATCTGTTAATTTTGCAGATTTATGAGAGAGATTTGAACGAGGAAAGAAGATAGCATTATTTGAGGATAGGATCTGCAGATTTGAAGTTTGAATGAGAGCAAATAAAGATAAGATCAACAACCATTTAAACAAGGATTATGCGGATAACTTCCTCAATTTAAATTCAAAGACAAGATAAACACAAAAACAATTCAAAAAGAGGGAAACAAGGGAAGTCAAGAAGATAAGGATAAGATCAGGAAAAAATCAAGCTGTTAAAAGAGGAAACAGAATAATCTGTTACGCGTTCCACGCTCCATCTGCGCTGAGCGCAGATTGGAGTGCATTATTCTGTAACCTGCGCTTCACTTGCGTTGAGTGCAGGTGAAGCGCGGCTGCGTGGATTTGTTTTCAAAATAGATTCCTTCCAGATTTAAGATAGCTTTCCTTGGTCTATAAATAGGACCTTTTGTAGAGCAAAAAGGCTTTTGGGGAGACCAGAGGCAGGAGCTTTTGGAGACCAGAGGGCAGAGAAGGGAGACGGCAGAGCAGAAGCAAGGGCTCGAGAAAGTGACAGTTTCTCCGTTGGTTTGTAATGGCTACCATGCGTAGCTAAACTCTCCAATAGGATTGAATGTAGTTGATTCAATCCCTAATTGTATGTGAATTCTCCTTATTATTTATGAATCCCTATTTTTATGATATCAGTATTTTTATACTTTGCTTAATGCGTAACTTCCGCCTGTGTGCCGGAGTTATAGGTTGGTTTTATGTGGCGCATTCAAGAGGTGGTTCTATAGAACCAATAGCGAGTTTGGGGGAGCCTAGGAATAGGAAACTTGAATTCTGATTGGTAAAAGTACTCATAGTAGTTACTATAGGAATATAGTGAGAATCGATGACTGAAGAAGAAGTGTGACAGTCTCTTCATAGTAGTTACTATAGGAATATAGGGCGAATTGATAGTTTTAACAAACGGAAAAGTAAATCTTTAAAGTCGGGGTAATTTGTCGCTTGGGAGAAACCTGCATGAATTATTTATGAGTATTTTATCACTGTGGAGACCAGGGTAAAATAATATAGTTTGGCTAGGGTATCATAATTATATATTTATAAATACTATTGGGGATCACATACGAAAGGGGTGCGATGAAAACGAAGTTCAATCATAGTCCAAGTAACTGTCTCTACCTATCTCAATTTATTTTCTGTTTTTATTTAATTTCGAAATTACTCAACAATCAACAAACATACGCTCTTACTTGATAGTTGTGACCACTAATCTTTATAAATTAAACCGTTCCCTGTGGATACGATACTCTTACTATTATACTGCTGGAATTTTGGTACGCTTGCCTAAATCCCATCAAGTATTTTTGGCGCCATTGTCGGGGAACGGTGTATCAATTTGTAAAGACTTGGGAGGTCTATACTATTAAGTTGTATATATTTTATCTTAGGATTTTATTTTTTATTTTTTTTTATTTTTTGAATTTTTAGGAATTTTTTAATTTTTAATTTTTAAATTTTTAGATTTTAATTTTTTAAATTTTAATTTTAATTTTTAAAAATTTTTAAAATTCTCTTCCACACTTAGCCTTTTCAAGTTTTCTTGTTTATGCTTTTGAGAGGCCAGGTGTTCCCAAATCATCTACAATTTGATCCAAAATTAGAAATGACATCAAGGAGGAACAGAAATAGAAACAAGAGAAGGAGACGAAGGAGAAGCGAGGAAGAACCCAAAAATAAGGAGACAAACTCAACACTCTCTGTTCAACCATCCCAAGTGAAGTAATTATTAAATGGCTTCTGAATGGCAAAATCCTCCAAGAAGAACCCTTGGAGATTATGTTAGGCAACAAGAACCATATTATTTTTTCCACACACCGATTCAAGGTAACTTCTCTAATTACAACAATTATTCTAACAAATTTTCACAGGATTGGGGAAGTTACTAGAATCAAAATTTTGGGGTGGCAACAAGATGCTGTTTCATCCCATAAGCAAACTTCTGCAGATGAACTCAGGCCACAAAATAAGAGTATAATGCAGCAAATAGAAGCAATCAAAAAGCAGCTAGATACCCTTTCTCAGCCACCGCAGAAAGTTCACTCTTATCCTGGCCAGTCACCACAATTAATTTGTGACTTTTGCGGAGGAAACCATCTAAATGGTTACTGCTCTTATCCAGGCATTCAAGAAGAGCAAGTTAACTACATGAGCAATCAAGGAAGACCAGGCAACTTCTCCAACAACAACAACTTTGCAAATAACTCACAAGGATGGAGAAAGAGCCAGAATAAGGACTTTGGGTGGCACCAAGATGATATTTCATTCCATGTGCAACCTTCTGTCCAACAGCAACAAAGCTACTCTTCAGTTCAACCATTGCATTCAAAAAGGGGAAGATCCTCTTGAAAGAAAGTTGCAAGAAATCATATAGCTTCAAAGTATTATGAAGAAGCAGGAATACTTGCTGATCCCATACTAGCTGAGATAATAGAAAATATGACCAAATATCAGTCAGAACGAATCTCAGCAAAGGCTCAACCCAACCCCAAAGAACTGTGTGACGACATTGTTCAATGGATAAGGGAAGAAATCAATGACAATCTGGCTGATGAAGAAGAGAAAGCTGAAAAAGAGGAACCTGAAGAAGCAAAGAAAAAGAAGGAGAAGAATAAGAAGAAGAAGAAGAATAAGAAGAAGAAGAAGAAGAGGAAGAAGAAGAAGAAGAAGAAGAAGAGAAGAAGATGAAGAAAAGGAAGAAGAAGAAGGTGCAGCAGAAGTAGAAGAAGAAAAAGGAGAGGATGAAACAGAAAAGATTGTGCTTGAAAAAGAGATTGACTTTGAAAGGGAGGGAGAGAACAAAACATATGAGGGTGTACATAATGAAAAAGATCAAGAAAATGAGAAAAAGAGTGAACAGGTAGATGATGAGCCAAAGCCCGAGGAAGGAGGGGGAAGTGGTACCAAGACCAAAGACCTTGCCTTATCCAACCAGCTCTCCAAAGGAAGATCAAGAAAGGCATGGTGCAAGTGTTAAAACCTTCCATACCCCACAAAAGAAAGGCCTGCAAATACACTGACCTGACCAGAGCAAAGAAAGGAAGAATCAGGCCAAGAGAAACACATTCAGAGCCTAGAGCCAGGTTGAAGACAAAGTGGTCAGGTGTGTTTCATATCAAAGACCCCTGTGAAGCAAAGAAATTGAGAACAATCAACTGTGAATCATCCAAGCTTCAGGAAAAGAAGACTCATGCACATGAGAGCAATATAATAAAGAAAAGGAAAGTCAAGCCAAGGGAGTCAGAAGCATGGTCTAATTCTAGAAAGAAGCCCAATGGTCAAAGTCATATCACACTACAGATTGTTCCAAGGCAGGATTATGAGGAAGTTTATTGGCCAAAGAAAGGAAGGGTGCAGCACACAAGCTCACCAAAAGATTTCATTTTCAACCACCTTGAGATAACAAGCGTCGAGCTAGAAGACGTTAAACAAGCGCTTCCTGGGAGGCAACCCAGAGATTTTTAAGTTTTTAATTGTTTTCAGTTTTATTCTGTTTTTGTTTGTTAGTTAGGATTTTTCTTTTTTTTAGGATTTATGAAAATTTCAAAATTGATTGGAATAAGTTTATGGAAAATAATTTTTTTAAACAATAGGAAGTAGCAGAAAATGTGACTGAAAATTGCAAAATCTCATTCTGTTTTCTGCGCTTCACCAGGAGAAGCGCAGAATTGCAATTTTAGTCACTGTTTTCTGCGCTTCACTTGCGTTGAGCGCAGGTGAAGCGCAGTAGTACGAAATTTTAAAAATCTTCTGTTTTCTCATGTACTGTTTCTCTACTTCCTAAGCTCTTCTTTTCACTCTTTCCACTCACAAACCTCCATCAATTTTGAAACTTTCAAGTTTCAGGTATATTTTCTTTAATTTTCACCGATTGAAATCTTCATCTACTCTGTTTTTTATGATTTGCACTTTAGGATAGCAACCTTAGGATTATGAATATTGTTGATAATTGCTATCTTGGATGTAATTATGGCTGTGAGGAATTTGAAGAACAAGTTTTCTATTGAAATGCTCTTTGCTTTGTGAGTTATTAAAGCTTGAAAGTGTTATGCTCTGTTTCTTGCAAAAAAATTTTAACTTTCACTTTCCATGGATTATTTGAGTGCTTGCAAAACAAATGAGTATATTCTGTTTTTAGGAAGCCATTACCAAGTGCAACTGAAATTTTGTTGTGAAGAGATTGATTTCTTTTTAGTATTCTGAATTTTGCATGCAAATTGGTTAATGATAGGCTTCCATGTTCTTCATAAATTAGTGTTTGCAATAAGGCATCATTGAAATGAATGTGTTTTTAGCAACTAACTGTTGATATTTGACTTTTCAGATGCCTAGGATCAAATACACTGCTGGCCTTTCCTGTGGCTCTAGCTCACAAGGAGAAGGCATAGGGAAGAGGGTCAGAGATGAATCCCATTATGATCCCATGAAATTCAAGAGTGCACAGGATGCTGCAAAGTATGAAGCTCATAAATCATGCAACTTTGTGTTGTCAAGACCAGTTGACCTCAAATCAATCAGGAGTTACCAGACCCATACCCATGCATGCTGGTTGAAGAGTTCCGGATATTCTTGTAGTGGCCTGGGGACCGGCCTATTCATCCAGGGGGAGGTGGAGCAGCAACAGCTGGAAAGCAGGACAAGGACTTACAAGATCCAGAAGATGAAGAATGATACTGGTGTTTTTCTTTCTTTTCGTTTTTTTTTATTTTTCTTTTATATAGGATTAATTTTTTTAATTAGGATTTTTGTTTTACTTTTTTTTCTTTTTTTTAGGATTTTAGAAACTATGGATTTAAGGAATTAATTTTTAAAGTCTCTAAATTTGGGAAGTTTAACTAACCAGATTAGGAAAGAAGAAAGGGTTTGTGATTAATTCCATAATCAGTTAGGACTAGGATATTTCACAGGAGAACCTATCAGGATAGTTAATTAATTTCAGTAAGTGCTTTATCAAGGAAATTAGCCAAAAAAACCGGTGAGTTGTGAGACCAAACACTTGAATTGAGAGTTTTCAACGCTGCTTGTCAACTGCTATTGATTGAGTTTTTAGATTTTACTTTGCTCATGGAAAATATGAAGTGATAAAGGCAATTTTTATTTTTAAATTATTTGCTCAGTGCCAAAAAGCCAACCCTTGAAATTTTTTTCCAATTTTTTGGTAACCCATTTGAGCCTTAAATGTTTCTTCTTATGCACCCTAGCCCAAATAATTGTTATATCCTGTCCCTTACACATTTGGGATAGAGAGCAAAGGTGCAACTTGATGAAATGGGAAGAGATGGTTGGTTACTTGAAAAGAAGAAATACAAAGAGAAGGCACAAGAAAGCAAAAGAAGATCACTCCCTCAAAAATCAAAAAGAAAAAGTGAATCAATTGAATAAGTTGGGGGAGTGCATCTTCAAACAAAGAAAGAGGCCAGCTAAAATGAGACAAATCAAGAATGAGATGGAGAATGGAGTGAAGTTCCAAATTCAAGAAAAATCAAAAGATGCTCTCTATTTATTAGTGTTCTTGCTTATCCAGAAAAACCATGATTTCTTGATAACCCAACCTCATTACAACGAAGTAAAGACATTTTGATTCATATTGACCATGTGCATGTCTAGGAACTAGAAACGACTATCAATTTTAGTTGTTCAACTGTGGTGGAAAATTGGGGGGAACACTTACCTGTGAGCATGAGAAGATTCCTTGATTTATCATTTACTGTTTTGATTGCTATTTCTGAGAAAGTTTAACTGATCTTTTGTATCTTGTTCTGATTGAGTTTTGGTAACATCACTTAATTCTGATATTTGGAAAGTGATTGCTGCCTAGTGAAGGGATGATGAAAATTTTTCCTTATTCCTGAGAATTTTAACAAAGGGATTGAATTAATTTTTTATTGCAAGTCTCTTGCTTGAGGACAAGCAAGAAGTTAAGTTGAGGGGTATTTGATAAGTGCAAATTATATGATATATTCTTGTATTTTTACTGCACTTATCAAGGGTAAAATAGGAATTTATGCCCCAAAATAATCCATTTTTACTAATAATTGTAATAATTGTGTTTATTTAATTTGAATTTGATGCTATTTTAATATAAACTCTGTTAATTTTGCAGATTTATGAGAGAGATTTGAACGAGGAAAGAAGATAGCATTATTTGAGGATAGGATCTGCAGATTTGAAGTATGAATGAGAGCAAATAAAGATAAGATCAGCGACCATTTAAACAAGGATTCTGCGGATAACTTCCTCAATTTAAATTCAAAGACAAGATAAACACATAAACAATTCAAAAAGAGGGAAACAAGGGAAGTCAAGTAGATGAGGATAAGATCAGGAAGAAATCAAGTTGTTAAAAGAGGAAACAAAATAATCTGTTACGCGCTCCACGCTCCATCTGCGCTGAGCGCAGGTGAAGCGCAGCTGCGCGGATTTGTTTTCAAAATAGATTCCTTCCAGATTTAAGATAGCTTTCCTTGGTCTATAAATAGGACCTTTTGTAGAGTAAAAGGGCTTTTAGGGAGACCAGAGGCGGGAGCTTTTGGAGACTAGAGGGCAGAGAAGGGAGACGGTAGAGCAGAAGCAAGGGCTGGAGAAAGTGACAGTTTCTCTGTTTGTTTGTAATGGCTACTATGCATAGCTAAACTCTCCAATAGGATTGAATGTAGTTAATTCAATCTCCAATTGTATGTGAATTCTCCTTATTATTTATGAATCCCTATTTTTATGATATTGGTATTTTTATACTTTGCTTAATGCATAACTTCCCCCTGTGTGCTAGAGTTATAGGTTGGTTTTATGGGGCGCATTAGAGAGTTGGTTCTTTAGAACCAATAGCGAGTTTGGGGGAGCCTAGGAATAGGAAACTTGAATTCTGATTGGTAAAAGTACTCATAGTAGTTACTATAGGAATATAGTGAGAATTGATAATTGAAGAAGAAGTGTGACAGTCTCTTCATAGTAGTCACTATAGGAATATAGAGCGAATTGATAGTTTTAACAAACGGAAAAGTAAATCTTTAAAGCCGGGGTAATTTGTCGCTTAGGAGAACCCGCATAAACTATTTTTGAGTAATTTATCACTGTGGAGACCAGTGTAAAATAATATAGTTTGGCTAGGGTATCATAATTATATATTCATAAATAATATTGGGGATCACATACGAAAGGGGTGCGATGAAACGAAGTTCAATCATAGTCCAAGTAACTGTCTCTACCTATCTCAATTTATTTTCTATTTTTATTTAATTTCAAAATTACTCAACAATCAACAAACATACGCTCTTACTTGATAGTTGTGACCACTAATCTTTATAGATTGAACCATTCCCTGTGGATACGATACTCTTACTTACTATTATAATGCTGGAATTTTGGTACGCTTGCCTAAATCCCATCATGCATCTTATGCAATATATATAGAGTGGTGGCTAGGGTTTAACTGTCACTCATTAACCCTATCACTTATGAGCCTGGCCCATTATGTTATTCTTTTAATCCGATTAGAATCTCTAACATTCATAGTGGGCTTATGTTGTATGCGTGTGACCCAACAGGTTCTCTTAATATCATGTTATAATATTAAAATAAAACCTTTTATATTTAATATCATAAATAGTGAGTGGTATCTAGCAATACATCAATAATGCCCAAATATTGAGAATGTCAGCAATTTGACGTATCCTATTTTGTGATAATATTCTATATAAATTGTCCCTTTGTTCAAATATCTAATTGAATGTAATGTGTCATCCTTGTATAGTTCAATTTATGTTTTCTTGATGCCCAAGCAGACTACATACAAAATAAACATCTCATGTTTAACCTTCTGAGCATGGCCATGCATTATGTAGTCTAACTCTATCAAGAGGCCCATGGATATAACTCCTATTACATAAGAGGGATAAATCTCATATTGTCACTCACATTCCACCACATAATTTATTATATGTCTAAAAATCAACTTTATAATCACCCTGTTACAGGTGACGTTTGATGATATTAAAACATATAATTCCTCATGTAGGAATCGTAGTGATTTCATGACAAAGGACTTCATATAACATTATCAATTTAAGAATCGTTCATGACACTTATGTAACAAACCATGAAACGTTCTTATAGCGGGTCAGTCTAGTACATCATTACTCTTAATATGTACTTGTGTGAGTACTTGATATCTCATATCCATGATCTGTGAGATGTGATCATCAATAAACTCACACACTAGTCTTAATGCATCAAATTTTCCTAAGATGATGCTTGACTAGGGACTATTTTAAGAATAGTTCTTCATAAGATCTCACGATCAAGTTGTCTACTTAATGTCTTATGAAATTTAAGCTTACTATTCTAAGGACATTTATTATACTCTATCGAAAGAAATAATAAAATTGAATTGCCTTTATAAGATAAATAATATGATACAAGTGATGAATGTTCAAAAACATGAGTCTCTAGTGCATACACTAACACATATGCCCCCAAAAATGCTAGACTCGAATATATTTGATAGTTCAATGTTTTTATTAACATTTATCACTAAAAACCCTTGAATTGCTAGTAATTTTCCACGTGCATGCCAACCACTACCCATTATACTTCATTAAATACCCTTGGGTATATCACCCTTGTCGTTTAGTAACATTTAAAAGGTTGACTCTACCCAACTCCTTGATCATCTTAGGTGTTTAAAAGAAGCTCGAGAGAGGCATGTAGTGCTCGAAGCACAAATGGGCAAGATCAAAGATAGATATCTCGAGTTTAAATCTCACCCTCTCTTTTAATTTATAGCTTGTTGTTTCTTTTCTTTTATATCTAGCCATGTACTTCGGATGTATTTTACACTTATGTGAATGAAATTTTTTCTTCATGCCATGTTAGCTTATATTTTTTAAGTGTTATCGTTAATCGAACCAATGAAAGAATTAGTTATTACATCTCAAATTGCATATATAAGTGTTATTTGAGAACACCTTCTCTACCTCGAATGCCCTTCCCAATTAGGAGTCCATTTACCAAACTTAGCAGATTTTTTACCCAAAGGTAAATGACCTTCCAAAATAACTTCCCCTCTCTAAAGGATTTTGAATTAACTCTTCAATTGTAAAAACAAGAAACTCTTTCTTTCTTTTTAATCACGTTATTTAAAGCCAAAAATCTCTCTTCATCAAAATTATCTAATTCGTCAAAAAAATAAGATAAATTAATCCAGGATAGGCAATTCATTCTACCTCTCGACTCGAAGAGATTGCATATTGATCTCAATTGGAAGCACAACTTCATGCCCACACACTAATTTATATGGGGAAGTATTTATGGCTTTCTTTTGGTGAAGTCCTTTAAGGGCATAGAACTTGGCTTAAAGTCTCGTGCCAATTTTGAGGCTTTTGCCCAATATGATTCTTGATAGGTGGTCTCAACTTGATCATTCTCTTGGGTGTAGTAAGGAGTAGATGTGAGCAGCTTAATCTTTCTAGACTCAGCATACTGAGTGATAGCATCTCACAAATGAATCAAGAATTGGAATTAAACAATATGAGAATCAACACAAGTCATCAACACTTAAGCATATAGAACTTGAATTCAAGAAGGAAAAATAAAAAAGAAAAGTGAAAATGGAGTAGAGATAGAATGTGGAAAGACGCCACGGGTTGAGGCAACCCCTCAGGCTAATAACTCTTGGTGAAGAAATGCCATAAACACCTGGAGCCGGATATGTTTTACTATGGTTTGGGAAAGTACCATCAACCCTTCTCAACTCATAGAGAGGAGGAACAAAGCTTAGGCTTCTATTAAAATTCAAGGTAAAAAGAATATAAAGGGAGGCCTCTCCTATTTATAGCCTTTAGGGGCAGTTCATAAAGGAAAGGAAAAGACAAATGAACAGAAAACTATCCTATGGGTGCTTAGATAGCACATCCTAAAGCTACTAAGGGCTAAAAGTATCACATACAACTATGGGAAAAACAAAGAGAAATTAAGATGATAAGCTAAACAAAAAATGTTAATGTGGACATAACATGTTGACACAAAAAGTAAAAAAGAGTTGTTGGAGTCCCAACGACTATGTTGACTCAGAAAACTATAAAAAGGATCAATACAACCAAGAAGCAGATAGAGGGACATATTGAAAAATGCCAAAAGACTGAGTGAAAAGTCATATTTTCCATCAATCTCTTTGCTTCTTAATCCATTGTATCTCTTTGTGTATCAGCTGTGTGTGATTTTTAGTGGATCTTGATTTGTAATCAACTTGAGAAACTTATAGATTTTCCACATAGTGTGTGATAGAATCTCAAACAAACCCTTTATCTTCATCTTATTTTGTTGTATCTCCTAAACCTGGTAAGAGAATGAATCTTGACGTAGGTGTGAGTTTGAGAAGCTTGAAGAGGCTAGAAAATACTACTTAGACACCTAGATAGGCTCTATGAAGAAGAATACTTAGACACCTGAAGAGGCTCTATAAGAAGAACACCTGTAGACCAGAAGCCCAAGATGTCAAGCTTTTGATCTCTCTGTCTCAGAGGGTAGAGAATGTTTTTTCACCTACCCTTAACCCAAATAGATGAGGAGCCGGTTGATTCCAACCAGTTATTGCTATACTATTATATTGAAACCTTACTTTTGAATTTGACCTTGAAACCCATTGGAAAGCTTACGGATTTAGGTCTCCTAACCAAGTGTGAAATTCCTTGAAGAAAGGAATGTGTGAATCCAAAGAAAGATGAAGTGCTACAATGGAAACGCCTCAATCCAGTAACCAAGATTCGAATCTGTATCGACTTAATAGGACATTATAGAAAATTGGTAGGAATGTTTTTTTAGATTTCTAGGCCTTTGATTTAGAAGAATAGAAAGAAAATGTTGGAAGTTAGATAGGAAGTAAAACACTTTCCTAGAATAGTATTGTAATAGAGTAGAGTTATTAGAAGGATTTAAGGTTTTAAATCTAAACGTAGGATTTACAAGATGATGAGATTAGGACATAGTGAGTAATTTTTTTTAGAGGACTTACTAGAAATTATAGATGACTTGATCTTAGTAATGGTAATTGGTGGTTTAGACTCATTTTAAGATTAATGATCCTTTAGTTGATAATCTTGATGGTTTAGGAAAAAGGTCATCTCTTATTAGTCCTAGGATTTGATCCCCTAAATTGATAAAGTTTGATGGTTCACAATAGGTTTTGTGTTTGATAGTTAAATACATCTTGATAAAGTTGGGTGGTTTAGGAATTGAATCTCCAAGTTTATAAATTTTGATGGCTTAGATTTATCGTGGAAAATGATTGATAATATAAATATTTATGAGTTGTGGACTTTGTGGTATAGATCTACAATTAAGTTATGATCTCTATTTAATATAATCTTCAAAGGTTATGATAAGTTTATTACATTACACTTAGGATATGATCCTTATTAGATAAAGAAATTTTGAAGGTAATAGATTTATATTAGGCCATAATAAATCTTATTAGGTAGATTCAAATGCTTTTATTTTTCAATCCTAGACTTTTATGGAATCAATGGATTAGACTTCACTAAACTTTTAGTAAGTGATTTGAATGGATCTATAGTTATCTAAGACCTACAAATCGAAATTGGTGGAATAGAGATAGTTGATTATATTTGAGTATTTAGTAGTAGGTTGTTAGGAAATAAATTTAGAAAGCACAATTGAAAACTTAGAGTTCATATTTAAAGAAGATTTGATTCTAGAAGAAGGAATTTGATCATGGAGGTTTAGATATAGCCTAGGGAATAAGATAGTATAACCATAGAATTTGTGGTTGGTCTACTTAAGACTACTTTAGGACATGATGCCACATGGGTAGAAGTGGATGATCGGTCGAGTCTATTTGCTCTTTACCCATCAACATCATGAATTTTTCGTGGTTGTGTCATAGTTTGCAATAAACTCGGGAACCTAACTTAGGCTTAATTCGTCATATCGCTGCGAGTTGAGGATCAAGACTTTTTAAGAGCATGTGTTCAAGAGCAGGATGAAGACTTAAGACTACATCTACAACTGATCGAGTTTAGTCACAACAATAGAGAAGAAGAAGTTGATCTAAAAGAAGTTGAAGACATCGCAACATCACCAGAATAGTTATGCTAACATGAAACGAAGAACACTTAAAATAAGGGAATCATATTTTCCTATGGAGATTAGAGTTGGCAGAGCCCTAAACTCTGAAAGCTTACTCCTATCATTCTTGACCCCTACTAGATTACCCAAATTTGTTGAACTCGTAGCTTATTAGATTGATTCACCACTCTTCTTGTTAAATACCCATAACATTTTTCTTCAATCATATTTCTGACCTATCTCATGATTTAGGACCCGAATCAAATACAACTAAGGGAAACTTGATGATGTTATGCCTAAAGACCTGACGAAAAGTAAAATTAAAGAGACAATTTATAAATTAAATAGGAAAGTGATTAATTATTAAATTTCGAGGACAAAATTTTTATTTTGGTGGGTAGAATGTAACATCCCAGATTTTTCTATAGGATTGGTAAAGTAGAAAAAATTTATAAAATGATATAAAATTAATTTACAAAAATATTTTATCGAAAAATTACCTTTAGAATTGAGAAAACAGAGTAAAAGAGTGAAAACGGGAACGGGGACGAAACCGGGGCTCGGGAGCCGGGTCCAGGGTCGGGACCTAAGATAGGAAGAAACTTAGAGAGAGAGAGAAGTGGGACCCAGGGGACACATGGCGCCCCATGAAATGGTCAAGATAGTTGGTAAGACCAAATAGTGTTGAATAGTGTCAAATAGTGACCAATAGTGTCCAAATAGTGTCCAATATTATCCTAATAGTAACCAAATAGTGATTAGGGTCATCACGTCACTCAAGAATAGTGTGAATGACTAAGTGATGTGAGTCAGTCAAAATTAGAGTAATCTCAATCATTCACGTCAGTCAGAATACTAACAACCCGCAACATCAAACATGATAAAATAATATTTATCCGACCGGAGCCGGATCCGGTGTAACATCCCGCAAAATTAGGAACTTTAATAACTCATTAGGCTAAAAATAAGATAATCATGTATGGATAATTAAGGGAAAGTGAGTTGGGGAATTAAAGGTTGAAAGTGGATTATAAAACTAAGTTAGAATTCCATTCAAGTTAAAATGAAGAGTTTTGGGTTGCCGGTAATCGATTACAGAGGTTCTGTAATCGATTATTCGAGAGCTAGTTTTTAGGTAATCGATTACTCACAGGTTGTAATCGATTACCTGAGGGCTGAATTTTTGGTAATCGATTACCAAGTATTGTAATCGATTACCAGATTCCCAGAAGCATTTTCTAGTGTACTTTTCACCTATGGTAATCGATTACAACATTACTGTAATTGATTACCAGCTGTCCAGTATAAATACGTGGACATGCAAAAATCAGAAAAACTCACTTGCTCTTTTTCTTCCTTCGAACCCTAGAGAGAGATGAAATTCTAGTGAGAGAAAGCTTGGATTAAGGCTTGGAGGAGGGGATTGAAGCTAGAAAACATCAAGGGCACATCTCTATTCATCAATTCCTCCTTGATCTTCAAGAATTGGTGAGTAAAGTTCACCTACACACTCCCTAGTGATTTTGAGTTTTCCCCAATGTATGAACCCTATTCTCAAATTCCCCTTTCTATTTGAGTATTGTGGTTAGATTAATGTTGAGTGCATGAGATTGAGTAGTTGTTGTTAGGTTTTTCATTGAAAACCTTAGGGTAGCGAGATTTGCGAAAGTAGCGAGATTACGAAATTGGCGAAAAGCTCGTTGTATGATCCCTACCCCTTCGATTCCCTTTCTATTCGGTTAAATTGATTGGATTTATGATGTTTGTGCTTGAGTTGAGTAATTAATGTTTAAGTGTTTGGAAAATCTTGGAACGTCGAAGTTATGAACTTACGATAGTTACGAAACCTTCGAAATGCTCAATGTATGAACCCCAACCCTTTAATTCCCTTTCTATATGATTATTTTGATTGGAGTTGTGATGTTTGCATTAGAATGGAATGATTGATGTTAGGAATTTCTTGAAAAGGTTGATTATTACATGTGGGAGTATGCTCTGATTTCAGTTGTGGGAGTATGCTCTGATTTCAGTTGTGGGAGTATGCTCTGATTTCATGTTGTGGGCGTATGCGCCGTGATCAGTTGAGGGCATATGCGCCACAGCCCGTCGGCTGGGTTATGCCGATTATGTGCCTTTATGTTAAGTTTTCTATTTTGTCAAGTACTAAGTGTTGAGCTAAATTTATAAATTATGCCAATTGAGTTAATAAGGACATGATGATTCAAGTGATTAGAATAGTTAGGTATGTATTATGAATTGTACTAGGTATTGCATTGCATATGATTGTTTCTTCACTCTGCATGTTGCATACTTTGCTCACTGAGACTGTAGTCTCACCCCGCGTTTCGGGGTTATACTCTAGTTTGTGCAGGGGAATCCCAGGTTAAGGTGAAGGAGTGGATGGAACTTTGGAGAGGAACTCTACTCTTAAGGAGAAGAAGTGCTAGTAGGAGTAGTTTCTTTTGTTAATGATAGTTAATAAATTTTCATTGTATTCGAATCATGTTCAGCCATGGAGGCTTAGTCATAGATATTAATTGTATTTGATTTATTCATGTATGTAATTAGTTTCAGCTTAAGCAAATCGTTAGATAGCCTAAGCGATTGTTTGACGATATCGAAATCGAAGCGAAATAATTTCAGAAATTCAGGAATAGTGTCTCCAACAGGCACTATTTATGAGTTTAGAAATTAGGACGTTACATCCGGAGCCGGGATTAGACGAGGAAATGATAAAATAATAATTGTAGAAATAAATAAACATAGTAGAACTAATTAAATAATGATTTTTCTCCAATACAGTAATGCTGGGCGCATACTGTAAACGAACCCCACAAGAGGGTCATTGCGAAACACGGTACAGGTAGAATTGTATAAAAAAAAATCTATAAAAATTATCTCAAGTATAATTAGGTATTTAAAAGCTATTAGAAAAGACAAAATTGAATTTGGAGTTGTAGAACTCCAGAACAAAAATATTCAGTAAACTAGCCTTTTTAAATTGTCAGATTAAGGCCTATACTGCATGTTTTTGTTATAGAGCGAATTACCAACCAAATAAAAAATGTACCATAATATAAAATTAATAAATATAATCTGACTTGAATTTTAAGCTACCATAAACATTATTTTAATATTTTCCAATTAAAAAGAAATGAGAAAAAGAGTGGAAAAAGGCTTATAAAAAGGAAAAAAGGAGAAAGAGAGAGAATTGCCCCCAAAAGGTTAATTCTTCCCCCTCTCTTCTCTCCATTTCCAGCCGTGAGTTCATGGCTCGTCCCCCACTAAATCTATTCCACTCTAAATCATTTTCTCTGTGTGTTTTGCTTGCAAGGATAATCACTAACACTTTGCTGGACTTAAGCTATCAATGAAGAAATACAAGTCACTCCTCAAGTCCCTCATCTAATGAATGTTTTGATTTTGTTGTAGAAATTAGGTGCTTCAATTTCAATATATTTTGCAGTGCCAAACACATTTCTAAAGGTGTGGCGTTTGTATTGATTGTTTTCAGAATTAGGCAATATGTATGTATTTGATTACTCTTCCTTGTTGATCTTTCTTTAAGCAAATTGAGTTCAAAGTTAAGTTTTCAAGTTTGGAAAAATTGGTATCTAAATTACTCAACTTAGTAATGATTTTCCTCTAGTTTAATCGATTACTTAAGTTGGTAATGGACCACAAGTTGACTCAAAGCTGAAAACTTCTTGAATTCAGGTTCAGGATCGAATTAATCGATTACCTGATACAGGTAATCGATTACCTGTGAATCCTGAGAAGAGTTCTAAAATGCACTATATGGTTTAATCGATTACCAAAGTTAGTAATCGATTACCACAAAGTCTGCATAATTCTAGGACGTTTTCTGAACTGTTTGTAACTAAATTGTAACAAATTTTTTCTATTTCTAACTATCTAAAACTGTTTTATACATATGATTTTTGAAATTAAAAAAAAGAGACCAGTTTTTCAAAAAATACAAGAATCTCTCTAAGAGAATTTTCTCCATGAAATCAAACGAAAAACCCAGAAAAATCTGCAGAATCAAGAACTCGGCTCTTAAGAAGAATTGACAATGGAAGAAAGGGTTTGATCTTATTCACGAGGTTAATATGTACAGTCAAGGTGTTATTGTTCTAAACCCTCAATCTTTCTGAATTTTCTGTATTGTGAAGTCTTATTAATTCCATATTGATGATTTTTAGTAATTTTAGTCAAGACTTTTTCTAGTAATTTTAGTTACAAGTTTCCCTTAGATTTTTATTTGAAGTCTTATTAATTCCATATTGATGACTCTAATTATTATTCTTGTCACCACTTACTTATCTCACATATATTAAGTTTATTCTTGAATCCTTACCTTATTGTCATTCCTTTACTATATTACTTTGATTCTTAAACCTTTAGCTTATTGTCATTCCTTCAGTATGTTGCTTTTGATTCTTGAATCATTACCTTATTGTAATTCATTTACTATATTGCTTTTGATTGTTGAATATTTACCTCTTTGGCATTCTTTTACTATATTGTTTGTGATTCTTGATTCCTTACCTTTTTGGCTTTCAAACTCCATTTCCTTATTTTATTGCCTTTGGATTCCTTTTGATTCTTGATTCTTTACCATATTACTAGTTAAATTACTTTCATTAACTTATTGTCTTCAACTTACTTCTTGAATATTTATTTCATCCTTGATTCTTTATTTCTTGTCCATTCCTATGTTCCTTAATCTTTGATACTTTATTCTATTTCAAGTTTCATGAATCTAATTTAAGTTTATAACTCTTGAGACTTAATACTTGAGCTTAATCATTCATTTATACTTATGAGCTTTATGATTGATAGATATGTTAATAATTACCTTACATTAAATCTATGACCTATGGTTGATTTTATCAAAGAAATCTTAATTACTTCATTTTGATTTCTCTTCTTACTTTTAATTCAAATTACTTTTCCTATTTACATTGACCTCTTTATTCAAGTACCTTTCATTGAGTTCTTTTGGCAAGCTTGGTTGTTTTCTTGATTTAATTCTTCTTTCCTTGTTTCTTACCATTTTGGTTCTAAGAATTGAATATTGCCTTGATTTATTTAATTTTCTTTATTCCCTCATCTCTACTTGTTACTTTGATTCATTGAAATTCTTGCCTTTATATTTGAACTAATATATTCTTATTTCTTCTACAAGCTTGTCACTTACCCACTTGATTGATATGTTGCCTTTCCTACAATTGCTTCTTATGATTCTTGATTGAATTAATTTGATTTCCAATTCTAATAATTCTTTCCTTTTATTGAAGATGAATCAACCATATAGTCCATAGTTTAATGATAGTAAATGGGATGTAAATCCCATGGCCTTATGATAATTAGTAATGGTTTCCTATACCTTTCTTGATAAAATAAAATTAATGGATAAGGCTAATTGGTATGAGTACCAATTCGACCTTAACAAGGAATTAAAGAATTACATGCGTGTTTGATGAATTGCTTACTTGGAACAAATGTTGAATGTAAAATTCAATTTTGGAAGTTATATATGATTGATTGGACTTGATTGTAATGCCAAGTGCTTGAATTGTTTTATTTAGAATTATGAATTATGCTTAATACATTCAAGCATTTGACAAGAGCAAGTATTATGATGGTGACAATAAGCACGGTTTTGATCCTTAAAAATAGTAAAGATGCTTAGTGAGTATTTTGAGGAAAAACTACTTTGAATATCAATGATTTGCCTTCTCTTCTAAAATAAAGTTTTATAAAAAGGTTTTAAGTAAATTGATGTTTTTCAAGAGATCATCCCTTTAATACAATGTCTTTCAAAATCTACAAATTTTTGTTGATATGGATTCTTCAAAATAGTTTCTAAGCATCGGACCTGAGAAAGAATAATGGTGGTCTTTAATATATATGGATTTGGATGTTAATGTTTGTGGAAGAAATGAACACTCATAAAGAGTGTGAATACCTAAACCGTGTATTTATGTGTTTAATTGTAGTTATTGTCATTCATAATACTCTGCCTTGTGGAAACCTAAGGGTAATTCCCAAGGAGTGGTTTCATATGGCCTGCGAGCCGGGAGGTAACATACACCTGGTGCGGTGAGAGATAGATAGGGAAGGCTGGGAATGGCCTTGGGGCAGGGCCCGGTCAACCTGTCACAATGGCTGGGGATGGCATCTACAGACCATGGTGGATGATTACGGCTTGGTCGCGCCAGACTAGTCCCTGGAGATCATCCGGATGGTAGAGTGCGTCACGGTCCCAAATAAGTATTTAAGTGCACTTTTTATAATGAGTTTTATGCACCTATTATATGGGGTTGTATACCATGATGAGAGCTCCCGACCATCGCTCCTCCGATATTGTAAAACTCCATGGAGGTAGTTCTGTGAATGGACGTTGTTTGGGCCCACATGCATTGCATTGCATGATATTGCATAAATTAATGTTTTTCCAATGTGTGACTTGTCTGTTTCCAGTTGTTGGTGTGTTGAACTGTTTGTTATTGTTATTTGGTTGATTTATGGTAGTTTTGTTATTACTGTTAACAATGTTATAGTTACTATAAATGAATGTATTATAATTGTTTGTTAATTGTGATTGTTGTTTGTAATACGGAGTGACTATTGTTATCCATATTTAATTCTGAAGCTTTGATTTTCCATAGACTTCTTTATGTGAGTTCATTATCTCACCCTCCTTGTTTGTTTGTATGCATGATTAACTGTATGTCCGATAGAAGATGGTAGTGGCAGTAAGGATCATCTACTTCAGTAATGGAGAGAGGTAGATAGGATAGGATTCTCACTGCAAGCGATGGATGACTCCCTCACTTTAGTGGCTAGCACGAGAAATTATACTAGAATAGAGCTCTTATCTATTACCTTAAATAATCATTAGGCATAGCCACGATGGAGCTCAAAGCAGCATGATGACCTGGACCAGAGTGACCACATCTGTCTAGTTGAGGGGTTTCATTTGATACATGTATATTTTGATTAGTGGCTTGTATGGAATAGCAGAGATACTCAAAAATAGTTTTATAAATCACAAATATATAAATACATATTCAGTGTATTTACTTCCGCTCAATCTATCTAGCTGTAAAGATCACTAAAACATTCTGCGAAAAATTTCCCCACTTTTTCATCAATCTTAGAATATTTTGTTTAATTAGTAAAACAAAACCTCAACTACCGGGTGTGTCAGACTGTAATGGTATCAGAGTTGGTCCTTAAATCAACGGCCTTAGGTGTGGTCCTGTCTGTTTCGGTTGCGTCTTCTCCTTAAAAACGATGGATGGTGTGGTATGAATTCTTTTCTTTTAGTTAGATTTCTAATTTATTCTACTTCTTTAGGAAAATCATGGCCCAAAGACATCAGAATCTGGAAGGTGCTATCCAGATGATTGCTGACGTTCTGCAAGGCATGGCGCAGAACCAGAACAGAGGCAGTGTTGTTCCTCTAGAATTCCAAGGATTGGCTAAATTCAGAAAGAATAATCCAACCCAGTTCAAGGGAGGATTTAATCCGGATGGAGCTCAGTTGTGGATCCAAGAACTAGAGAAAATCTTTGGGGCTATGGTTTGTAATTATGACAAAGTATTTGAGGTATCTAAATTAAAGTTTTTGAGTTAAAATAAGTTACTAAATCTGAGTTATGATGCCAAACTAATTGATCGATATTTGAATTCTTAAGAACTTACTTGATTTCGTTGGCTCCACAGTTTTGAACGTTATCATACTCAATATGCCTTCTGATTTTCTATATAGGTTAATCAGCTTGTCGACCAACTTGTCAATACTCTTTCGTGAGTTGACAAGTTTACTTTATAATAATAGGTCAATGTCTTTTCATAGATTAACCGACTTGTCAATACTCTTTCTTGAGTTGACAAGTTTACTTTATAATAATAGGTTGATGCCTTTTCGTAGGTCAACCAACTTGCCAATACTCTTTCTTGAATTGACAAGTTAATCTTATAACAATAGGTCGATGCCTTTTCATAGATCGACCGTCTTGCCAATACTCTTTCTTGAGTTGACAAGTTAATCTTATAACAAAATGTCACTTTAACTTTCTCAACCATCTTGCCACATAGGGTTGTGAAGAAAAGCTGGGGAGGTCTCATTAAAAACTCTCCCAGTGTAAGAGAGAAAAGAGTACCTACCCTAACCACTTAATTCATAAAAGCATTATCAAGTTTAAATACATATAAAAGATTCACATTGAAGCTTAAATACAAATCACAAAACATAAAAAACAGAAGAGAACAGGTGGAAGTTACTACTCCCAATTAATACTTGTTGTGCTCAACTATAATAAAAGCATAAATTACCCGCGTTCCAAGTCCTAGGAACTTCCCAACCTCCTAAATTTTCCAGCTTGTATGTTCCAGTTCCCTTTATTTGTTTAATCCTGAATGAGCCTCCCTAGTTAGGTGCCAATTTTCCGGACGAGGTGTCTCTAGCAGCTCTTCTCATGACTAAATCATCTTCATGAAAAGACTGTGGTATGACCTTTGAATTATACTTCCTGGCCGCCTTCTCTTTACTTGAAACTTCATGTATATGATCTGCCTCCCTAATTTCCTCGATTAAGACCAAGTCAGCCCGACAACCGACATCATTGTCAGCCTCTGAGAAGCTTAGTGATCTTAGGGTAGGCTCTGAAATCTCCACGGGTATCATTGCTTCTATTCCATACACTAATCTATAAGGGGACTCCTGAATTGGGGAATGTGGAGTAGTGTGGTACGACCATAGGACTTGAGGTAGGCTTTCTACCTATCTTCCTTTTGCTTCATCCAAACTTTTCTTCAATCCGTTTAGTATAATTTGATTTGGTGCTTATGCTTGATCAATGGTTTGAGAGTGCTCTACTGAATTGAGTGACGTTATCGGATATGATCATGTTGGGTCCCAAAATATCAGTCCCCCATATGGCAAAAGGCCAAGGAGAATAGATGAATCCTAAGTCGACTGGGGGAGCTTTGTGCAGATCAATATACCTTTAGCATTTATCACATCTCCGAACATACTTTACACGGGCGACATAGCTTGGGCTAGTAATATCCTGCCCGAATTACATTCAAACTAAGGCGCTCCTCCAATGTGACTACCACATACGCCTTCTTGCACCTCTGCAATCACTCTCTGACCTTGTTCCTATGTTAGGCACCTTAGTAGTGGGGTTGATAGACCTCTCCTGAAAAGTAAGTCTCCGATTACGACATAGCTAGCAACATCTTTTCTTATCTTTTTTGCCACATCACGGTTGGCAGGCAACTCATCCTATATTAAGAATTTACGAATAGGTTCCATCTAGGAAGAGGTTGTTGCTATAACACAAAGCACTTCTTCTCCCTTCTCGTTTGTTAGAGCTACCAAGGTCTCCTAAATGACAGAATGATTGTTCCCTAGTCTTTTTGTACTAGCTAGCTTAGATAAAAAATCTACCCTTGAATTTTGATCTCTAGGGACAAACTGTAACTTCACATTATTAAATTTATCAAATAATTTATTAACCAAAGATAAGTATATGCTCAGTTATAAATCCTTTGTCTCATAATCTCCGTTGACCTGCCCGACCACCAACTAAGAGTCATTTTTGATGTGGAGATCAGATAATGACATTTCCTTTTCCAGGTTGAGACCAGCAACCAGAGCCTCATACTCCGTCTAATTATTACTCTCATGAAAATCGAAACGCAGAGATTGTTCGATTAGAATTCCCCTCGGCCCTTCCAAGATTACCCTTGCTCCACTGCCTTTTAAATTGGACGTCCCATTGACTGAAAAGACCCATATATGCTTTTTATCAATTTACATTTATTGACTCATCCAATGATGATAGTTCGACAATGAAATCAGACAATGAAATCGACATTGTTAGTAATTGAAAGGTAAATCAGAAGAGGCAAACCTGGAGTAGGTCAGACCAGTGTAGGTGGCTGAGACAGGAAGGACTTGGGTTATTGAAAGGCTTCTTCACATTCTGGGGTCCATATTAACTTTTCATTTTTGCGAAGACATCTAAAGAAGGGCAATGCCTTATCACCTAACTTGGATAAAAACCGAGATAGGATCGTCATTCATCTATTGAGTTGCTGCACTTCCTTGATTGTTGATAGGCTTCTCATCTCCATAATTGCTCTTCATTTATCTGGATTAGCTTCAATACCCCTTTCAGTCAACATAAATCCCAAGAATTTTTTAGATAAGACCACAAAGGCGCACTTCTGTGGATTCAGTCTCATCTGATATTTCCTTATCTCTCAAGAAACCTTTATCAAATCATCCAAATGAGTCGATTTGTCGACCGAATTGATTATCATATCATCACTATACAGTTCTAGATTTCTGTCAATCTGCTTAGAGAAAATTTTATCCACCAAGCGTTGATAGGTAGCACCCACGTTCTTCAACCCACACGGAATTACATTATAGAAATAATTAGAATGCTCAATCATAGAGGTTGTCTTTTCTTCATCCAAGGGATGCATCCTGATCTGGTTGTACCTCGAATAGGCATCCATTAAACTGAGCATCTTGTGACCAGACATTCCATCCACAAGTCGATCAATATTCGGAAAAGGATAAGGGTCTTTGAGGCACACCTTGTTCAGATAAGTGTAATTGCTGCACATGCGCCATTTTCCATTTGCTTTTTTGACCAGCACAACATTTGCCAACCATGTCGGATATACCACCTCCCTAATTAAATTAGGAGTCATCAACTTATCAGTTTCTGCGGCTACAACCTTTCTCCTTTCTTCGTTGAGCTTTCTTTTTCTTTGCACAAAAGGTTTCACCTTGGGATCAATTGACAAGCGATGGCACAGGAAATCAGGGTCAATACTTGGCATGTTGACCACCGTGTGGGCGAAGAGGTCTGGGTTTGATTTAAGCAACTCAACTAACTTTATTAACAAATCACTTCACAACTTAGAACTTACATGAGTTTTCTTCTCGGCTTGATCTCCGATTTGCCTCTCTATCAACTCTTCAGACGGTTGTGGTCTTCTATCATAAAAGTCCTCCTGGGGATATAATTTGGCAAAACAAACCTTATGATTCTATGTTAATCCTCCATTAAAATCCAACCAATTCCTTCTTCAGACCTTCAAGTTGTCCTAATAACATCTTATAGTTGCATCCTTGTCGGCTTTAACTACTCTGATGCCACCATTGTCCAATGGGTACTTCATTATTAAATGTATTGTAGAGACAACCGCTCCTAAAGCATTCAATGTTGCTCTTCCTATAATAATATTGTAGGAAGACGGTGCACTGATCACCAGATACTTTACTCTGATAGCCTTTTCGTGCCCTTTCTCATCGAACACAGTCATCAGTGGACATATCCCCTTACCTCGATGGAGTCTCTCGCAAATCCAATTAAGGACCCAGAAAATGGTAGCAGCCACTCATAAGGAATCTGGAGTCTTTCAAAGGCATTGTAATACAGGATATCAGCCGAGCTACCCTGGTCCACCAACACCCGCTGAACTTTGTACCTTGCCACTATTAACTCTATTACCATGGAATCGTCTTCATGAGGTCGAATTGATTTAAAATCCTCCTGTGTGAAAGAAATTGTCGGATAGTTGTATTTCTTTCACACAGAATCGGTGCTAACAGACATTACTCTTCGGATATATCTGCTGCGAGCCGAACTAGTTTCTCCTCCTCCGCAGAATCCTCCGGCTATAGTGGTTACCACCCCCTTATCTCTTCAACCTCTTCCTTTCTTTCTCTTTGATTGTCTTTCCTCCTTCTTTTATTATGGAAATTTCAGCTTAGGTTTTTCGACCTTGAATTGCCACCTTCATTAGCATGTCTCTTATTGATGTATCTGTCCAAAAAACTTTCTTTGATCAGCTTCTCAATTTTGTTCATCAATGTCTAGATGTTCTCTATATCATCCCCCCAGCTCTATGATAGTCACACCATTTATCTGCTTCTAGCCCTTTTACACCCTCGTCCGGCGGTGGGAGTTTTAAAAGGTCATACTAACACATGTCTTTCAGTATACGAGCCTTTGACGTATTTAATGGAGTCAGTCCTTGCTACATCGGTCGATTCGTGACAAATGTCGAACCTGCAAAAAATTATAATTATCCAATCTGCAAACTACTTGTAATAGAATGGTACAAATCGGGTCGAACCTGAAGATCCACTTATATTAATCCTTCTTTAGGTGGTTTGATTGATTGGAATAAATAGAAGAAAACAAAGATCAAGTTAAAAGCAAATGTTGAATACATTTAAGACAATACCAATCCAAGGAATTCATAGGCTATTTTCATGGTTAATCATTGGTTATTAATAACATGCATTCAAGAGATTAAATCTATCAACTTAGGATCAAATGGAACTTCTACAATGATCCTCAGATTCACTACTGAAATAATTTCCAAAATTTAATTGATTAAGATTAAAAAGATCAAATAACCACCAAATCTTATGTTATATCCAAAACAATTTTATAATAAAAATCAATTGAAGTAAATCATTAAATGAATACCTTCAATCTAATTACTTACTCTATGTTTTTTAATTGTTTCATGATGATTAACCAATCAAGAGTATAAAATACATCAATAACAAATTTCATAACCAAAACATGTTAACCAATCAAGCTTTGATCAAAGAAATATGAAACTGAAGCAAGTGGAGTAGAAAAGCGAGGTAGATGTAATTCAATGAGCATGTAAATGAAGATCAAACCTGAAAACCAAGATGAAAATAAGCTTGACTCCTTGAATTGAATACAAACTTAGCCTTCCTTGAAGACTTTACAAAAAGATGAACAAAAGTAAATGAAACTCATAGTAATTTCTACTACAACTTGGATGATCTTCTCCCTTGCAAGCCCTCCTATTTATAAGAGGGGAAAAGATAACATTCCAAAGATGATCACTCAGCCATGACTAAGCATATTTTGTCCATAAATGGACTAATTTGATTAATTACCTAATGCATTTGTCCATTACTTATAATTATTCACCCACCCTAGCTATCATTCACCAACTTGTCTCCCACTTGCACCGTGCATTGCATCATCTAGATGATAGAATCCAAGAAAGTGGTCTTCAGATGAAATCAAGCCCTGGATATTAACTTCCAAAAGGAGTTTTCTAGCCCAACTTATGGCCCAATCATTGAGTGTTGATCAAGTTTTTATGTAAGGCTGACAATTAGTTTATGCACTAGAGACTTATATGTTTTATTTTGAACATCCATCACTCGTATCATATTATTTTATAAAGGCAATTCATTCTTTTAGAATGTAATAAATGCCCTTAGAATAGGAAGCCTAAACTTCATAAGAAATCAAGTAGATGACTTGATCGTGAGATCTTATGAATAACTATTCTTAAAATAGTCCCTGGTCAAGCATCTTCTTAGGACAAAAGATGCATTTAGACTAGTATGTGTGTTCGTTGATGATCAAATCTCACGGATCATGGATATGAGATATCATGTGCTCACATAAGTACATATTAAGAGTAATGGTGTACTGGACTAACCCACCTTAAGAACGTTGCATGGATTGTTACATAAGTGTCATGAACGTTTCTTATATTGATAAATGTTATATGAAGTCCTTTGATCTGAAATCATTACGATTCCTACATAAGGAATTACATGTTTTAAATATCATCAAACGTTGGCTGTAACAAGGTGATCATAAAGTTGGTTTTTGGACATATAATAAATTATGTGGTGGAATGTGAGTGACCTAGATGGGATTAGTCCCTCCTATGTAACATGAGTTATATCTGTAGGCCTCTTGATAGAGTTAGACTACAAAATGCATGGCCATGCTCAGGAGGATAAACATGAGATATTTATTTTCTGTATAGTCTACTTGGGCATCAAGAAAACATAAATTAAACTGTACAAGGATGACACATACCATGCCCTTGGGTTCAATTAGATATTTGGACAAAGGGACAAATCATATAAATTATTATCATAAAATAGGATTCATCAACCTTGTTGACAATATCAATATTTGGATCGTAGTGAGGTATTTCTAGATACCACTCACTATTTATGATATTAAATATAAAAGGGGTTTTATTTTAATATCATAACCAAATATTAAAATCCTATTGGGTAACACGCATAAAATAAGCCGCTAGGAAAGATAATGATTCTAATTTGATTAGAATTATAACATAATGGGTCAGGCCCATATGTGTTAGGGTTAATTGAGTGATGGTAAAACCCTAGCCATCACTCTATAAATATAGCATAAGATGCATTACCTTAGACACATGAGCAGTCGCTCTTACTCTCTAAACGCTACTAACAGAGTTGAGGAGGGTTTCCTAGTTCGGCTGTTGGCGTGGACACCTCTAGAGACGTGACTGCTATTGCCTCATTCACAATCCATAAAAGGTATGTCATTATGTTTCATGCCTTTTATGCCTTAATTCGTGTTTTTGTATTAACGATCATAACAAGGGAGGGAATCCATTTATTCCGCTGCACCTTGACCACATGCTTGATTCCCTTCAATTGGTATCAGAATGTTGGTTTGCGACAAACACGTTTTAGGCTTATAATCGTTTTGAATATTGTGATATTCTATTTTCCTGTTTAAAGTGCAGAGTACCAGTTGATCGTCTTACCTACGCTTCACCTGCGCTGAGCGCAGGTGAAGCGCAGGTGCGCGCTTCATTTTATTCTGATTCCATTATTGATTGTTTTTGTGCGCGATGTGTATATATATATATATATATGTTCTGGTGTTAGAGGGTCCCGTGGAACATGAAGAGTTCATGTCTTGAGCGTCAAAGGGTTCAATTGTTGAAACCTTGCCTCGACTCAAATGTTGGCTACGATAAACATGCCACTTATCAATTTGCTGACTAGAGCGTATTCGAATGATACAAGGGACTTACCTGTTTACAGGTTCATGAAGTATTCGTTTGAGCGGGACCCTCGTGCTGACACTGCATAGTGTGTTATTTCGTATGTGTGTAATCAAACCTCGCTCAATATATACATCTAAATATATCACTCGTTTTACAATCAAAATGGATGTTGGTATTGCATGATTATTGGGTATGGCCTTAGTTGTTTTATTTAAATACGACCTGCGTGTCGTGCCTTACCTCTTTACATTCCTTTTGTAATTCTTTTCTCATCTCTATCCCCTCGTAGGTTAAACGAGGCTTCTTCTTGTTATGTAATATAATCGGGAGGACATGGAGTCAATGGAGCATGTGGAGACATGTGGATGGAGACTTCAAGATTATATACATGATGTAATTTTGTATTTGAATCTTAGGAGGCCATAACCATATCATTTATTTGTATGAGATGCATGCTTGTATGTTTTTGTTAAATAGTTTAACAATGGAATAAAATTAACGCGACCAAATCCCTCAAGGAGAATATTAAGTCATGTTTTGCCTTCCAATGAATGACACTCATTAAGACTAGTATCGATGAAGCATAGGTCTGCCAAAGCAGGGTACATTTATCTATACTGGTAAAGCGCGATAGGATAAAAATAATATCCGACTGTTAACCATTGGGTTTTGACTTAACTAGGTATACTCAATAGGATTGAAAACCTAGAGACACTATGTTAGGCATTAATTCATAAGATGAATTTGAATAAGAGTTATTCACCTAACTATCCAAGAGTTGTATGAGATGCAATTGGAAATCGTGTTCCAACCTAAATAACCTTTTCTTAAGCGTTCAGCCAAAGCTGACTTAAAATTAGGTGAAATATGGATCTTAACACACTAGAAAATCTTGTAATGGGATTTTCTGATTCTTTATATTGAGGGTACTTATTTTGAATCAAAATAATGGGAGGCATATTTAATTAAAGACCTTATTAAATATGTTTGCTATATGATACTTACGTGCATAATATTTCTGTAATAAATTACCATGGCAGCGAATACAACAAGTAACGTTTCACTGCGATCCGTCCTTGAGAAGGACAAATTGTCTGGAACTAACTTTCTAGACTGGTATAGAAACCTAAGGATTGTCCTTAGGCATGAGAAAATGTTGTATGTCCTGGAAGACCCTGTTCCTGAAACACCCGCTGCAAATGCTTCGAAAGCTGACAAGGATGCTTATAAGAAGCATCTGGATGATGCTCTCAATGTAGGTTTCCTTATGCTTGCTACCATCAATGCTGTACTCCAAAAATAGCATGAGAACATCGAGGCATACTATATGATCGTACGCTTAAAGAGACTTTATCAAGGCCAAGCTAGGCATGAAAGATTTGAAGTTTCAAAGGCACTTTATCAATGTAGACTGGCAGAGGGAAGTCCTGTTGGTGCTCATGTACTCAAGATGATTGGGTACATTGAAAACTTAGAAAGGCTTGGATTCCCATTAGGCCAAGAGTTGGCCACTGATCTATTCCTGCAATCGTTGTCGGACAGCTATAGTCAATTCGTCATGAACTACAACATGAATGAATTTGACAAACCACTGCCAGAATTGCTAAACATGTTAAGAACAGCTGAACAAAACATTAATAAAGGTAAAGGGAATGTCATATTGATGGTCCAACTTGGAAAAGGCAAGGCCAAGAAGAAGTTCAAGAAGCCATATTTCAAATCAAAGGACAAGGGCAAGGATAAGCCTAGTACCTCTGCTGTGAAGCCTGTGGGCAGGATAGCTAAGGAAGGAACATGTTTCCATTGTGGCCAATCAGGACATTGGAAGAGAAATGTACAAAGTACCTGGAAGAGATCAAGAAGAAGGGAAGTGAGACTTCTGCTTCAGATATATATGTTATAGAAGTCAATTTATCTACTTCTACATCTTGGGTATTGGATACCAGATGTGGATCTCACATTTGTGTGAATGTGCAGGATCTAAAAAGGAGTAGGGAATTGGCTAAAGGCGAAGTCGACCTACGTGTGGAAATGGAGCAAGAGTTGCTGCCTTAGCCGTAGGAACCTATTATTTAACTTTGCCAACTAGGCTAGTTATTTAACTAAATAATTGTTATTTTGTGCCTGCCATTAGTAGGAATATTGTTTCCATTTCTTGTTTAGACAAGAGTGATTTTTCATTCATAATAAAGAACAATAGTTGTTCAATTTATTTGAATGATATGCTTTATGGTTGTGCAAAATTAAATAATGGATTGTATGTTCTTGACTTTGAAGTGCTTATCTATAACATAAGTGCTAAGACGTTCAAAACAAATGATTTGAACCTGACTTTTCTTTGGCATTGTCGGGTAGGCCACATAAATGAGAAACGCATATCCAAACTCCACCAAGATGGCTATTTGGACTCATTTGATTTTGAATCAATTAAGACATGTGAATCTTGTTTACTGGGGAAGATGACCAAAACCCCACTCACCGGAAAAGGTGAAAGGGCCAATGATCTTCTTGATCTCATACATAGTGATGTATGTGGGCCCGTGGGCACAATGGCTAGAGGAGGTTTTCAATGCTTCATCACTTTTACTGATGATTTCAGTAGATATGGATTTGTGAATCTGATGAAACACAAATTTGAGTCCTTTGAAGAGTTCAAGGAATTTAAGAATGAAGTACAAAACCAACTTGGCAAGACAATTAAAACACTTCGATCAGATCGAGGTGGAGAATACTTGAGCCAACAATTTGATGACTATCTAAGAGAGTGTGGGATAACATCTCAACTCACTCCTCCTGGAACACCTCAATGGAATGGAGTTTCAGAAAGGAGAAATTGAACTCTATTAGATATGGTTCGATCTATGATGAGTCATATTGATCTCCCCGACTCCTTTTGGGGTCATGCTTTGTTAACAGCAGCCTTCACACTAAACTGTGTTCCATCTAAGGCTGTTATAAAGATACCATATGAGATATGGACTGGGAAACGACCTAGTATGTCTTTTATGAAGATTTGGGGTTGTGAAGCTTATGTGAAACACCAAGTTTCAGATAAACTAGGACCCAAATCAGATAAGTGCTTATTTGTGGGATACCCAAAAGAAACTAGGGGTTACTACTTCTATAATCCTAGCGAAGGCAAAGTGATTATCGCTAAGACTGCTATATTCTTAGAGAAGGAATTTATCTTTAAGAAAATAAGTGGGAGGAAAGTAGAACTTGAAGAAATTCAAGTACCACAGAGTAGCAATGAGCCAATAATGGAACAAGAGCAAATACCACAAAGTGTTGTGGAGCCACCTGCTCAAGTAGCGCAAGACTTGCGTAAGTCAAATTGGATACGTCACTAGCCTGAGAGATATGGTTTCCTTATATCTCAGGAAGGGGGTGTATTACTAATGGATCAAGATGAGCCAGTGACTTACCAAGAAGCTCTTTTGAGTCCAGAATCTGAGAAATGGCTTGATGCCATGAGATCTGAAATGGATTCCATGTACAATAACAAGGTATGGACCTTGATTGAGTCGCCTGAAGGGATAAAACCCATAGGGTGCAAGTGGGTTTTCAAAAGGAAAACTGACATGGATGGTAATATAAGTACCTTTAAAGCATGATTAGTGGCTAAGGATTTCAAGCAAATTCATGGTGTAGACTATGATGAAACCTTTTCCCCAGTTGCTATGCTTAAATCTGTTCGGATCTTGCTTGCTATTGCAACTTACCATGATTATGAAATCTGGCAAATGGATGTCAAGACAACTTTCCTAAATGGAAGCCTTCTTGAAGATGTGTATATGACACAACCTGAAGGTTTTGTAATACTTGAAAATGTTGGAAAGGTATGTAAGTTGCAACAATCCATTTATGGATTAAAGCAAGCCTCTAGAAGCTGGAATCTTTGTTTTGATGAAGCTGTAAAGCTGTTTGGTTTCATTAAAAATGAAGACAAACCTTGTGTCTACAAAATGGTTAGTGTCAGCATAGTGGTTTTTCTGGTTTTGTATGTAGATGACATACTCCTCATAGGAAATGACATTCCTACCCTTCAATCTATAAAGACTTGGTTAGGAAATTGTTTTTTTATGAAAGATTTTGGCGAAGCAACATATATGTTAGGTATAAGGATTTATAGAGATAGATCTCAAAGATTACTTGGCCTAAGTCAAAGTACATACATAGACAAGGTGTTAAAATGGTTTAACATGCAAGATTCTAAGAAGGGATTTTGCCTATGTCACATGGTATAAGCCTATCTAAGGCTCAATCTCCTTCTAGTAAAGAAGAGATAGATCGCATGAGTAAGATTCCTTATGCATCTGCTATAGGGTCTATCATGTATGCCATGTTATGTACTCGACCAGACATATCATATGCTCTAAGCATGACTAGCAGATACCAATCTGATCCTAGTGAAGGTCACTGGACAACAGTCAAGAACATCCTTAAGTACTTAAGAAGAACTAAGGATTCATTCTTGATATATGGAGGTGAGGAAGAGTTACTTGTAAAGGGTTACATTGATGCTAGCTTCCAAACCGACAAAGATGATTCAAGATCACAATCAGGTTATGTGTTTTTGTTTGAATTGCAGACCCATTGACAAAACCCCTTGTGCAGCATAAGCATGAAGGGCACACTAGATCATTAGGCATTAGAATTATGTCTAAGTGGCTTTAGTGCAAGTAGGAGATTATTAGTCTATGCACTAGAGACTTATATGTTTCATTTTGAACATCCATCACTTGTATCATATTATTTTATAAAGGCAATTCATTCTTTTAGAATGTAATAAATGTCCTTAGAATTGTAAGCCTAAACTTCATAAGAAATCAAGTAGATGACTTGATCGTGAGATCTTATGAATAACTATTCTTAAAATAGTCCCTGGTCAAGCATCTTCTTAGGACAAAAGATGCATTTAGACTAGTATGTGAGTTCGTTGATGATAACATCTCACGGATCATGGATATGAGATATCATGTGCTCACATAAGTACATATTAAGAGTAATGGTGTACTGGCTGACCCACCTTAAGAACGTTGCATGGATTGTTACATAAGTGTCATGAACGTTTCTTATATTGATAAATGTTATATGAATTCGTTTGACCTGAAATCACTACGATTCCTACATACGGAATTACATATTTTAAATATCATCAAACGTTACCTGTAACAAGGTGATCATAAAGTTGGTTTTTGGACATATAATAAATTATGTGGTGGAATGTGAGTGACCTAGATGGGATTTGTCCCTCCTATGTAACAGGAGTTATATCTGTAGGCCTCTTGATAGAGTTAGACTACAAAATGCATGGCCATGCTCAGGAGGATAAACATTAGATGTTTATTTTCTGTATAGTCTACTTGGGTATCAAGAAAACATAAATTGAACTATACAAGGATTACACATACCATGCCCTTGGGTTCAATTAGATATTTGGACAAAGGGACAGATCATATAAATTATTATCATAAAATAGGATTCGTCAAAGTTGTTGACAATCTCAATATTTGGGTCGTAGTGATGTATTGCTAGATACCGCTCACTATTTATGATATTAAATATAAAAGGGGTTTTATTTTAATATCATAACCAAATATTAAAAGCCTATTGGGACACACGCATACAACAAGCTGTTAGGAAAGATAATGATTCTAATTTGATTAGAATTGTAACATAATGGGCCAGGCCCATATGTGTTAGGGTTAATTGAGTGATGGTAAAACTCTAGCTACCACTCTATAAATATAGCATAAGATGCATTACCCTAGACACACGAGCAGTCGCTCTTACTCTCTAAACGCTACTAGCAGAGTTGAGGAGGGTTTCCTAGTTCGGCTGTTGACGTGGACACCTCTAGAGACATGGCTGCTATTGCCTCGCTCGCAATCCGTGAAAGGTATGTCATTATGTTTCATGCCTTTTATGCCTTAGTTCGTGTTTTCGCATTAACGATCATAACAAGGGATGGAATCCATTTATTCCGCTGCACCTGACCACATGCTTGATTCCCTTCACTGACTATTCCGTCTTCCAAGCCCATTTTGATCCATTAGACATCTGATTTAGCTTTTTGGGTTCTTCATCAAAGTTGTAGGACTTTCTTTTATCTTTCCTACAATATAAACTGCATAATTTTTAGATGTCTAGAACTCGAGTTATGCTTGTAATACGAAAACAGTGTAATTTTTCAATTATGCTGAAAAATGTAATTAAGCCCAATATGAATCTGAATTGGCAATATGCTTAGGACTTGTTAATTAAGCATAAAAGATGTATTAAAAGGTTAAATTTGAGGGATGGTTAATGTGTATGATTTGTATTTATCAATCTGTCGTCCAGGATCCCTGATATGGTAGCCGCTATTTATTGTCCTCCCATGGAGCCCTCTGTTGAAAACCATGTCCCTGGGTGACAATTGACTATTTAGATTAGCCTCGTTCAAGTTTTCCACCAATCTGTGATGAAGGAGCAAATTCCTTACCTGGCCTACGACCAACCCTATCATCCAACCAAGTTTTTCCCCTCTTGTCGGCATTACTTTCCTCCCCTTTGATGTAGCACGCTACTCTCTTCCTGACCTCGTCCATTAACATAGTTGGTCTCAGCGCCAGTGACTCATTAAATGGTCCGGGTTGGAGTCCTTCCTCAAATGTCGAAGCTAATAACTTAGGATTCGGATTTACCACCAACAAATAAGGCGTTGTCCAGCCCCCGTTTCAACATTTGAGTTTTGAACGTTGTTACATGAACCTGTGGGTCAGTAGTCCCCTCATAGGTTGGCAAAGGAGGTTTAGGAAAGTCTCCCAAGAAAAAGGTTTCCGCAATCTCCATCGAAAAGGGGTGAAATTCACCTAACCCTCCTTCTGGACCATCTTCTTCACTCCGACCTCTAACCAAATTGTCTACCTTTGTCTGTAGGGTTTGATTTTTCTGCTTAAGTGTCTGACTTTGCTACTGTAACTTGTCGATCCTGTCCAAAATCTGATGTAAAACTGGATTATCCCCCATTGAGCCCAATGAAAGCTATTCCTCCTCACCCTTTCCATTTTGTCTTCCAACAATCTGTCGTGAAACCATGATAAATTGTAATGTGGTCGGCGGGAAGAGTTTTACCGCCGCCCCACGTTGGGCGCCAAATGTTCTCGGTAGAGTATACGGTCGACCATAAGCCCAAGATGTCAAGATTTTAATTTCTCTATCTTTGCCAAATTTGTGAACTGAACTTTGTGTTTTGTCTTGAAACGATTATATCTTCCCCGGTGGTAATTAACTGCAACGTTCCTTGCCCTCTGGACCACCTCCCCCTTACTGCCCTCGTCGCTGTTTCACTCGGCAACATCGGTATCCAAATCTTCCCTTATGGCCTCATGCGCATCTTTGGCATTGTTGACGAGGGAGAGAAGGCCTAAAGTGCTGAAAGGAGACCCATCGAGCAAGGTTACACATACACATGTTGATCACCACATTCCAACACTATTTGATGTTGCCAGTGACAATGCGCTCAAATTCACCCACATATTCTACAACCTCTCCCCCTCTCCCCTACCAAGTTGTATGAGCAAGCGATCAAGTATAAGAAAGGTTCATTCATAACGGCAACAGGTGCGTTAGCCACTCTTTCCGGAGCAAAGGCAGGATGCTCTCCCTGAGACAAACGAGTTGTGAAGGATTGCGCCACTATGCATGCACCTCAAATCACCTGTCCCCAATATATGTCGCATTCTATGTCCCTCCAATTAATATTTGACATGTCAAATAAATTTTCCATGTAGATTCACGTTTATTAACGTCATTAGATAATGGACGCGTATTTCTCGCTTGAATTGCGCTCGATCCTCTTGCAAATTCAATAACCTGCAACAACCAAAAGCCTTCCACCGAGAGTCTCACATAATAAGTAATACAACCAAGTCAATAATGGAAAATTTTGAAGTTATCTCAGACAGTCATAAACGTTGCCTCCCATTGAAATGCATCCTGGCATGAATTGAAATATTTTAATCTGAATTGATTTTTATTTTTTCTACAACTTTGCAATATATATACCATCATAATTCTTCTAAAACATATACTCTTATTCGTATAGAAGAGTTGTCTACTAGCAAAATTGTCATGGAGACCTTCACTAATAGTTTATTTTTTAATTAACTATCAATATTTTACATAAAATTAATTAAGACTTCACGCTGGTTTTTCAATATAGTTTTCTTATGGTGAATTAAGTCCCACCTATCAAAACATGATCAATCAATTTTGCTGGGTTTCAAAAGATTGGCGTCGTCCACAATCCCACCAATGGATAAAAAAATGAGTTTTAATATCAATCAATTAGGCTTTTAAATTCAGAATTACGTACGTTACTTTGTTCATCAAACACTTATTATTGGATCTAGTTGCACAAGGTCTTCTAATTTTCTATGACGATAGCAAGAGGAAAGGGTCTTCTTGGCTATGTTATTTGAGGAGGATAGAGAAGTTGCTAAAATATGTGAGACTCACGACGGGAGGCATTGGGTTGTTGGAAGTAATTGAATTTGAAAGGGGTGAGCACAATTCAAGCGAGAAATACGCGTCCATTGTCTAACGACGTTAAAGACATGGTTAGTAAACGAGAATTCCACGTAAAAAATTTATTTGACATGTCAAAAATTGATTGGAGGGACAGAAAATACGACATATATTAGGGACAGGTGATTTGAGTCCACTAAGCATGACCTTTGGTGGGGAAAGGGTTCGTCCAATATTGAAATGGACGAACATACCTTCCTAATAAACAGGAAGGAACAAATGATTACTTGAATTCCCTGGTGTGTGTGTGAGTTTAGAGAGGAGAGAAATGAAAGGATTGGAGGGAGAAGGGAGGGGAAGAAGGGGAGGGAAAGACCTTGTAAAATATTTAAACTCACAAACACAAAGTGGGAAGGGCTTCCTATAATCCCTTCCCTTCCCTCCTTTCCCCTCCAAAATTGAACTCACAAACATACCCTAAAAAAAGGTGTGCAATAATATATTATTCATATATGCAAAAAAAAGTTAAATTCTCCTACTTATTATTCCTAATTATTAATTCATTATTGTTATCATGTTTGCTAATAATCAATCTGTTTATCCTTTCTACATGTGGAATGTTCGATTTGGTTTTATTAATAATAATGTATTCATATATGCAAAAAAAAGTTAAATTCTCCTACTTATTATTCCTAATTATTAATTCATTATTATTATCATGTTTGCTAATAATCAATCTGTTTATCCTTTCTACATGTGGAATGTTCGATTTGGTTTTATTAATAATAATGTATTCATATATGCAAAAAAAGTTAAATTCTCCTACTTATTATTCCTAATTATTAATTCATTATTATCATGTTTGCTAATAATCAATCTGTTTATTCTTTCTACATGTGGAATGTTCGATTTGGTTTTATTAATAATAATGTATTCATATATGCAAAAAAAAAAGTTAAATTCTCCTACTTATTATTCCTAATTATTAATTCATTATTATCATGTTTGCTAATAATCAATCTGTTTATTCTTTCTACATGTGGAATGTTCGATTTGGTTTTATTAATAATAATGTTCAAAAAGTTCAAAGAAACGCAAAGTAGAACAAAAAAATCAAGGGAAATAAATTGGATCGATACAGTACGTGATCCATGCCTAAATCTAATGGATTAGCGTTTTCTTTGAACTTTTTCTTTATATGTGGTATTTAAAGGATAAACAATAGACAGGGATGAATTTTTATTAAACAATCACTAATAGGTTATGTTTAGGTAAGACAATAAAACCCGAACCCGTGAATTACTGATTCGCATCTGTCCCGACTTTGATGGGGAAAATCCGTTTTGATTGGATTTAAGTAAAACTTGCTCCCGCCCTCGAACCCGCCCCGATATACTAATTAAATAATTTTAGTTATATTAATAGTTAAATACTAAAGGTAAACTTATATATATTTTTTAAATATAATATAGTTCTTAAGTTTCTTATTTTTTAGGATTATCAATGTTTGTATTTAAATATCATTTGAATTAGAATATATTATGTATATATGACTTATATAAAATACATGTATTTAAATAAAAAAATAGAGAAAATGAAATCCCTACGGGTTTCCCTAAACCTGATGGGGACCCGCGAGGATGGGGTTAGGTTTCATAATTTCACACCCGCTCTCTTTAAACTCAAACTAGTCCGACTTTTACGGGGGTGGGGACGGGGTGAGCAAAACCCGCCTCCAACCCGCCCCGTTCCCATGCCTATTATGTTCTCAATATATTTGGTAATTTATTTTGAATCCTAAATATAACACTTGTTTAGCCTTAATTCGCTAGTTATTATAATCAATTTAAATAAATCATATCTATAAATTCAACTTAACGATCTTGCATAATTAAATAATATATATACTATAATACAAGAAATTAAATATTCTATTTTAGTACTATCAAATTAACTATCTCCGTGAAATTTAATACGCAATAAATTTCAATCGAATTAAATAAGTTTCCTATTTTTATTATTGATTATTGATTGGTATATTATTTCTTTAATGACCATATTAGAGCACTTGAATATTAAAATGATGACATTAATTATAATTGTTATCATAATTACTAATATAGTTTCTTTTTATTTGTAAATTCCTCTCTCACAACCAATATGCTAACATGGTGGAGGACTGACCAATTATAAAGTATTGTCTTTCGTCAAATTTCCATGGAAAGATGAAATATGAAAGAAAGCAAAGCCACAAATTAAATCAGTGGAGAATAAAATGACACTTCCCGAGCAAGAACTCGGATGAAACAAATATTCCTGAGCAAGAACTCGAATGACCAATATTCCTGAGTAAGTACTAGGATGACAAATATTCCCAAGCAAGAATTCAAATGAAAAATATTCCCAAGCAAGAACTTGGATGACCAATATTCCCGAGCAAGAACTTGGATGAAAAATATTCCCGAGCAAGAAATCAGATGACCAATATTCTCGACCAAGTACTCGGATGACAATTCCCAAGCAAGAACTCGGATGACAAATATTCCCGAGCAAGTACTTGGATGGACAATATTCCCGAGCAAGCACTTGGATGACTAAGTGACCAATATTCCCGAGCAAGTACTCAGATGAAAAATATTCTCGAGCAAGAACTCGGATGACCATTATTCCTGAGCAAGAACTCCGATGACCAATATTCCTGAGCGTCATACTCAGAAGACCATTCCCGAGTGTCGTACTCGAAAGATAACTACCAAGCGCCTACTCGATAGAGTAAAAGAAAATCCTGAACGTAGAGTAGGTAGAGTAAAAAGAAAACTCCCGAGCAAGAACTCGGTAGAGAAAAAAGAAAACATCTTAGCACAAACTCGGTTGAGTACTAAAAAGCTTTTGAGCGCGGACTTGGTCGAGGACTTAAAAGCTCCCGAGCAATGACTTGGCCAAATTCTACGAGGTCTACAAACCGAGCATAGATCGGTCGAATTTTACAAGGTCTACAAACCGATGATAAACTCGATCAAATTCTACGAGGTCTACAAACTACGCTTAAACTCGGTTGAATTCCATTTGGTCTTCAAACCGAGCTCTGACTTAGTATTAATCTACGAAGTCTACAAATCGAATTTTAATTTTGCAGAAATTTGTGAGGTCTATAAGTGTAGCTCAATGGGAAAAGAATTTCAAAGTTTATGTATCTAGACTTAGTAGTTTTTCCACTTCGACCTACACAAATAATAAATCTTCCAAGATCATTGAATTAGGCTTTAAGATGGTCATTTCAATCTAAAAGGAACTGTACTGGGTACCGACCTATGAGCTCGAAACCCTGGCTACACAAATCGACACTTACAAGCTCGGCATCCTGGCTTCACAGGCCTTGAGCTTGGGGGGTTGTGTTCTGGACCGATATTGACCTACGAGCTCGCACCCTTGTTGCAGAAGACCGACACTTACGAGCTCAGCGCCCTAGCTTCACAGGCTTTGAGCTCAGGGGCTGTGTTTTGTACCGGGTACTGACCTACCGACAGGTCGATACGTGATAGCTTGTTTGGTAAATTAGTAATGGATCAATGTCACTTACTCAATAGCCCATTTAGGGTTTAGGGTTTAGGTCAAATCGTCTGATACTCTCATACTGATGGCTAGATCTGACCCCTAATGGGAGAAGTACTCGGTCGTCAGGAGAGTTTGAGAACAATGCCTACAAATAAATGTCCAAATTATCTTGAATTTGATATACATGATCATGAAGTTAATATAATATGATTCAATGGTTGGATTAAGGATGACAATTCAGCCCAAGCCTTATGGGTACCCGCAACAGGCAGGGTAAAACCCCTCAAAACGGGTATGGGCGCGGGTGATAAGTGCATAGAATTAGTAGTTTTTAGGTATTATTTTAGCACTTCGAGATGATAATTTGTTCTTAATTTGGCCCCTAATTGCCCCTTTATTGCCTGATTTTAGTTTTATGTAGTTTTCAATTTAATTTGGAGTTTTAATGCTATTTTGATGAGGAATGTATATATTTTGTAGGTATTAAGACTTGGAAGGAAAGTTAAGAAACAAATGGAGTTAAAAGAGGAGAAAAAGATGACTTTGGCAGCAAGTTTGGGCGCTTGAGTGCCCAAACACGCAAACCCTGTCTGAAAATATAAAGGGGGCGCTCAAACCTCCACTCTGGGAGTTTGAGCGCGCACATTCAGACAGCTTGCTGAATGCACTTAAAAGAAGAGAAAGAAAGCTATTTAAGAGATTTTTCACATTTCGATATTCCTCTTCTCCAAGTTTCCTTTCCAGAGCTTTGCTAGGGTTTTCTCCTCCATCCCTTCCACTTCATCTCTTCGGTTGCCCTCTTCCATGAGTGGCTAACCTCCTCCTCCGGGATTGAACGAAGTGTTCGAACTCCAATGTATTCAGTTTAAGTTCTTGTATATTACTTTCATTTGACATTGGTAGTTTCGTTTTGTATTAACACTTGAATCTATTTTACGAGATAGTTCTTGCTATTAAATCTTAGTCTTGACCGGAAGGTATTTCTTTGATTTTGAACTAAACGATTCTGCTCGGTGGGTTTAATATACTAGGAATAGATATTGATCTATTGAATGCTTTTGAATACTTGTTTTTAATGCTGGAATATATGTTTGGATATGCGAGGAATCGATATTCAAGGGTATATTCTTAGGGTTTCTAGGTGCGAGGTATTGACCTAGGCGACAGGGAACAGTCAATTCGCGTATAGTCGTGATCTATTTATCAAGGGAAAACAATGGATTTATGAGAGTATTTTGTTCAGAAAATATAAATTGCAAATTAATAATCAATAGAAATAGAAAGGAAGAGTTAGAGACACTTTACTTGGATTAGAATTGGACTTCATATCATCACACCCCTTCGTGCATGCAAAAACTATCTATTATTTTAGGTTTACTCTATAATACTGTAGACAAACTATATTGCTAAGACCCCGAGTTACCAGCGGCCTCACACACTCAAAGGTAATCCATGCGGGCTCTCCCAGGCGACAGACTTACCCTCGGCTTATTTTGCTTTCTTTTATTCCGTTTGTAAAAGAATTAATTAATAAACGAGGCCTACTCCTATGGACGCACCTTCGCTAGAGTACTGTCACTACCCATCACTCATTAGAATACATCCACGTTATCGCTTGCTGGATTGACAATCAACTAATTCTTTGCTATCGGTAATTTAATAACGATGCCCATCCTGTAGACGCCCTTCATTAGAGTACTCACACTACCCATCAATCACTAGCAACGCCCATGTTTCGGTTCACTGGCTACCGAGTCCTCTTATTCACTCAGAGAATGGGTTTCTTCAGAATCCGCTCCCCCATCCTCAATCCTAGTCGAAACTAGCCTATAACTTCGGCGCAAGCGCGGAATTTAGGAATTAAGCACAGAATAAGATTACTAATATTATAGATAGAGAGCTCATGAAATAATAAAATAGAGTTTACATACACTTGGGGATAGAATTAATTACATCCAATCCTAATGGAGAGTTAACTACACAAGGTAGCCATACAAACCACCGAAGATGTTGTCACCATCTTCAATCCTTGTGAAGTGCTCCTCCTCTCCTACTCTAAAATTAGCTCTAGTGCATTATCACTGAAATACAACTGAATTACAATAATCGTGCACACTTTGATCTGGTGCAATGAGGTCCTATTTATAGGCTAAGGAAATACAAAGAAAATTGGGGAGAAATCTATCTAAAAACGGCAGCAGCGCAAGAATCAGCGTGATCTGCGCTTCACCCTGTGCTACAGCGCAGCTTGCAGCGCAAGTTCCAGAGAGCTGCGCTTCACCCTGCGCTACAGCGCAGTTTGAAGCGCAGAATACGTCCTGCAGCTTCAATCTTTCTCTTTTTAATTTGATCTTTCCCCGAGACTGGTTCTGGTTGATTTGTCTTTCCTTACTTCCCTTTTCTTGATGAAATCCTTGTATTTATTGAGCATCTTTGATTTATTTGGGAAGGTTGTCTGCAGAATCCTTGTTTGATTGGCAGTGATCTCCTCATTGATTACCTCAAATCTTCTTCAAATTTTTATTAAATGTCTTCAATCAAACTCAAATCTTGCAGATATCTCCCTCATTTAATGTTATCTTTCCTTCAAATCAAATCTTTGCAATATCCTACAAAAATCAACAATATTTCTATCAAAATAGCATCAAATTCAAATCCAAGATTAATAAATACAATTTATCTGATATTAAATAAAAAAGGGATTAAACTGGGGCAAAAATACCATTTTATCCCCTTTTTATCAATTTGTTTTCGAAGCCATTTTATTGCTTTTATTTAGTTTATAAACTTATTTTACAAAACCTTTCACAAAACCAAATGCAAATTTCAATGTTCTTGTGTAAATACTTAGTGAACTAAATTGTGTTGAGTTAATAGTAGTTTGAGTTCCTCGTGGGTACGACAACCCTTACTTTTAAAACTATTATACTACTACGATATTGGTACGCTTGCCTATATCCCAACAAGTATTTTTAGTGCCGTTGCCGGGGAAGTTTGTAACTTCTATAGATTCCACAAGTTAGTTCATTAGGAATTTTTGTAATTAGTTCTTTGTTCATAGTTTATTTTTGTTTTAATTGCTACTTGGTGCTAATATTTGTTTTGAGTGTTTTATGCTTCTTCGAGGCAAAGAAGAAGCAGACAAGAAACCACTCAAGGCGAAGAACCAAGAAGTTTCTTTACTCCACAATCACAACCAATTCTTCCAACTACTGAACCAATCGTGGCTGGTGAATGGCAAAATCCACCAAGAAGAACACTTGGAGATTATGTTATGCAACAGGGACCAAGATACTTTTCCAGCATAGCAATTCCTGGTAACTTCTCCAACAATAATAATTATCCTAACAATTTTTCGCAGGGTTGGAGAAATAACTAGAATCAGAGTTTTGGTTGACAATAAGATGTTGTTTCATCCTACATGCGACCCCCTTCCAACAGCAGCAAATTATCCTTCAGTTCAATAAAGAACATCAACATTGTAGGATACTCTTAAGAAATTCTTGCAAGCTTCTATGGCATATCAGAAAAATACAGAAGCATCAATAAGAAATCTTGAGACTCAAGTTGGACAGTTAGCTAAACTTTCAGCTAACCAAAAGTTAGGACAATTCTCAACAACTACACAAACCAACCCCAAGGAACGGTGTAATGCTATCACCACCAGAAGTGGTCAACTGATAGGGAAGGGAATTGGTGACAACCTGGCTGTCGAGGACGAAGAAGGAGAGAAAAAGGAAGATAAAATAGAAAAGAATGAGTGTGAGGAAGAGGGAGAAATGAATAAATAAAATGATGCAAATAGAGAAAAAGAAAAAGAAAATGAGAAAAAGAGTGACAAAAGAAAAGGTGAGAAAAAGAAGGAGAAAGGAGGAGAAGAGATACCACAACTAAAGAGCTTGTCATATCCTAAAGCCCCTTCAAAGAAAGATAAAGAAAGGCAGTTTGCACATTTTCTGGATATTTTCACAAGGCTGCAGATTAATATTCCTTTTCTAGAAGTTATGGAGCAGATGCCGAAGTACGCAAAATTCATGAAAAAAGCTCCTCACTAAGAAAGGAAGATTTCCAGAAGAAACAGTGGAACTGGAGGCAGGATGCAGTGCAATCATTTAGAAATCTTTGCCAAAAGAATCTAAAGATCCAGGCAGTTTCACTATTCCTATGAATATTGGAAGCTTATGAGTGCATAAAGCTTTACTTGATCTGGGTGCTAGCATAAATCTCATACCTCTATCTATGCGGAAAAGGTTTGGGAATCTGGAAGTTAGACCTACTCGAATTACTTTGCAATTAGCTGATAGGTCTATGAGATATCCTTACGGTGTAGCAGAGGATGTTTTGGTAAAAGTTGGCAAATTTGTGTTTCCAGTGGACCTTGTGATCATGGATATCAAGGAAGATGTTGAAGTTCCACTAATCCTTGGCAGACCATTTATGAAGACAGCTAAAGTAATCATTGATGTTGATGATGGTAAGCTTATGTTAGGAATATGCACTAGAGACTTATATGTTTTATTTTGAACATCCATCACTCGTATCATATTATTTTATAAAGGCAATTCATTCTTTTAGAATGTAATAAATGCCCTTAGAATAGTAATCTTAAAGCTTCATAAGAAATCAAGTAGATGACTTGATCGTGAGACCTTATGAAGAACTATTCTTAAAATAGTCCTTAGTCAAGTATCATCTTAGGACAAAGATTCATTTAGACTAGTATGTGAGTTCATTGATGATCAAATCTCACGGATCATGGATATGAGATATCATGTGCTCACATAGGTACACATTAATAGTAATGGTGTACTGGACAGACCCACCTTAAGAACGTTGCATGGATTGTTACATAAGTGTCAAGAACGTTTCTTAAATTGATAAGTGTTATATGAAGTCCTTCGACCTGAAATCACTATGATTCCTACATAAGGAATTATATGTTTTAATTATCATCAACGTTACCTGTAACAGGGTAATCATAAAGTAGGTTTTTGGACATATAATAAATTATGTGGTGGAATGTGAGTGCCCTAGATGGGATTTGTCCCTCCTATGTAACAGGAGTTATATCTGTAGGCCTCTTGATAAAGTGAGACTACAAAATGCATGGCCATGCTCAGGAGGATAAACATGAGATGTTTATTTTCTGTACAGTCTACTTGGGGATCAAGAAAAAATAAATTGAACTATAAAAGGTTGACACAATCCATGCCCTTGTGTTCAATTAGATATTTGGACAAAGGGACAGATCATATAAATTATTATCTTAAAATAGGATTTATCAAAGTTATTGATAATCTCAATATTTGTAAAGTGATGTATGCTAGATACCGCTCACTATTTATGATATTAAATATAAAAGGATTTTTATTTAATATCATAACCAAATATTAAAAGCCTATTGGGTCACACGCATACAACATGCCATTGGGAAAGGATAATAATTCTAATTTAATTTAATTAGAATTATAACATAATGGGTCAGGCCAATAAGTGTGAGGGTTCAGTGAGTGAGGGGGTAAAACCCTAGCCACCACTTTATAAATAGAGCATGAGATGCACTACCCTATATACATAAGCAATCGCCTTTTACTCTTTAAGGCTACTAGCAGAGTTGAGGAGGGTTTCTTAGTTCGGCTGTTGGCGTGGACACCACTAGAGACGTTGCTGCTATTGCCTCGTTCATAATCGTAATAAGGTACGACCTTTCGTTTTAATACCTTTTATGCCTTGATTCGTGTTTTTGCAAAACGATTATAACAAGGGAGGGAATCCATTTATTTCCGCTGCACCCTGACCATATGCTTGATTCCCTTTCAGCTTAAGGTCAGGACACAAGATGAAGAAGTCAACTTCAATGTATTTGAAGCTATTCAGCAACAAAAGGATCAACAAGAGTGCTTCAAAGTGGATATAACTGATAAAGTTCTTCCAACAGAAAATAAGCCACGATTGCATGAAGCAAAGGAATTGAGAGCTGACAATTATGAATCTCCCAAGCTTCGGGAGAAAAAGACCCATGCATGTCATGACAAGAGGTCAAAGAAAAGAAAAGTCAGGCCAAAGAAATCAGCAACATGGTCTAATTCCAGAAGGAAGCCAAGATGGATAGAGTTAGTTCCTATAAAAAATCTGTATGAGGCAAGGGTATTTGAAGGTTTGCTGTCACAAGAGATTAAGGGTGTAGCACTAAGGCTCACCACAAAATTTCAGTTCCAACCACCATAATGAAAAACAGGCATCAAGCTATGTGACGTTAAACAAACGTTTCCTGGGAGGCAACCCAGTGTTCTTGAATTTAAATTTCAATTCCAGTGTTCTTGAGTGTGTTTCTATGAATAAAGTGTGGATTAGTGCAAATTTGCATGTTTGTGTGTTGTTTGGTTGTTTTGAACATTTGAGCACCTTATGATTGCTAAATGTGCACATTTATGTAATTAGAGTTGTATATGTGATAATGTGCTTGAAAACTGATTTGGAATGCAAAATTGAGGTGGTTGAATGCTTGTTATTGTGTGTTTTTGGTCATTTTAGGAAAATCGAGTTTTAGAACTCAATTTTAGTTTAGATTTTGTGAGAATTGGAGTGTCCATAGGGATTGTTATTTAGAGCAAATGAGGAATTGGATTGAATTAAATCGGGAGAGTTTAGGCATAGAAGTGAGTGTTTAAAGTTGGAAGGAATTGGGCTAAATGTAAAAAAATTTGCTGCATAATTCTACAGAACATTTTGCTGCATAATTGTTGTTACAGGGCGCTCAAACGCGCATCTGGGCGTTTAAACGCCCAAAGTTTCTGTCTAAATGCAATTCAGGATTAATTTGCGCGTTTAAACGCGCACCTGGAGGTTCAAACGCCCAAGCTATTGTCTGAATGGGCGATCAAACGCCCAGACCTGTCTGAATGGAGGATCAAACGCCTAGGCCTATCTAAATGGGCGCTCAAACGCGCATCTGGGCGTTCAAACGCCCAAAGTCTCTGTCCAAGGCCCTTTGTGCTAAATTCTAGGCGCTCAAACGCGCAGGGGGGGGGGGTGAGCGCCCAATCTTTCTGCCAGGGAGTAAATTGTTACGCGCTCAGCCTCCACTTCCTCCTCAATTTTCTTTTTTTTCTCTTCGCCCTCTCACATACACCAAGCACCCTCATTTCATCTCCCATTCTCCTTCAAATGTCTTCTACACTCAAGCTTCCACACTTCATTCTTCTTCCTCCTCCATCATTGTGCATCTAATGTGAGCCCCTTTGCTTCAATTTTTCTTCTCTATTTCACTTCTTCCATGGACACCCATTAGGCTAGGTTTAGGTTAGATTTTACTTTTTAGAATTTCTTAGCTTAGCTACTTGTTGAATTAAATTTTTACAATATGTGAATGTTTGAATTGTTTGTCTAATTTGTCAATTTTGGAAGCAGTCGGTTATGTTTGCATGTCTTTTTTATTACAAAATTGTATGCCCACCACATGTTTGGTAAAGTGCCCCAATTACTTGTGCTTGCTTAAATAGCTCTTGTTGTGAAAAATTTAAAGTCCTCCAGGTGTTTGATCAAATGTTTGAACCATGTACTTAGTGCTTATTTGTTTGAGTTGAACTTCATGTTTGTTTGTAATAGGAACCTAGTACTCAAGTGGCAACTTTAATTGTGCTCGTGCTACAATTGAATTTATTGTTTCTACTTGTCTAAATTTGGCATATCACCTTATCCACTTGATTCATGCAAGAAGATTTTGGTTTCTAATTGTGTCAACTAACCAAAGGAGAATTGTTTTATTGTAGAGCTCTTCAGCAGCACACCTAGAGCCAGCTAGCTGTCATTCACCGAGGACAAGTGCTCCTAAATGAGTCCTACCACCATGCTTATTTGTCTCAGACTGCTCATATCCCTGGATCTTGGCCATGGCCTTCACCGGAGCAATTTTCTGCTCATGTTTCATGGCCCAGGGACAAGCCTTCTTTTTCGGGGGGAGCAGGACCATCAGATGTTGGAGCTCAGGACCAGGCAGCTGATGGTGATGATGGGGATGCACCATGCATTCAGGGAGTGTTTTACTTGTTTTTACCATTTTCCATTTCAGTTTTTAATTTTCAATCATTAGGAGTTTTTAATAACTATTTTTAGAATAGTTTATTTTTTGTTTTAGATTAAACATAACTGTGAGTTTGCTTATTGTTATGGATAATGGATGCTTTGTCTTTTGTGAATGTTATTTTGTTGTTCTTCATTTAAACCACTATTCTTGACTTAGGAGTATAGCAATTTTTGGAAATCACAGAAAATTTTTCGGTTTGGAAAGTTTTGTTTGAAAAGTAAATCAATTGCTTCAATTTCATCTTTTAGCCTAGAACAAAAAATTTAAAAAAAATTGAAGAAATTGAGAACTTAAAAGAAGCATAATTTCTCAGTTGAGTAGGCATAAGATTTTGTACATGATTGTGAAGAAAACAAAATTTCTGAAGCATTTGAATACTTGATCAATGAACCTTATTCTTCTTAGCTAAGTGAGTAAGTGAAACCAGAAGAAAATTGAGAGTCCTCACTGTGACTTGTGAAGCTAGTCTTACCTTAATTTTCCATTGTTACTTATCATTAGAAGCATGAAAATGACTTTGGCAAATTTGTTGAAATTCTTTTTTAAGCCTAGTGCCAAATAACCAACCTTGCATCATGAGTAAGAAATTTGTCTTTGATAGCCAATTTGAGCCTGTATGTTTGTTCTGAAAACCTGCACCCTACATGTAATCGAATAAATCTTCCCTCCATGCTTAGGGAAAAAGATCTTAGGTGCAAGTTATGTCATTAAATGGGTATTGAATTGCTTTGATGATTATGGGAATGTAAAGAGAAGAGCTGAAAAGTCAAAAACAACCCTTGAGTGAAAAAGAAAATGAGCAGAAGAAGAAAAGAAAAGAAATAAAAAGGGGTTGTACTTAGAAATGAAATAAAAAGAAGAAAAGAATGGTGGTTGTTGATCCATAAAAGAGGGATTCCAAGTTTGAAGAATTGGGGGTTAGTGCAAAATATGCATAACTTGTATAAAAGCTCTCTATTCTCAAAAGTTTGGATTTGAATATCCAGAAAAACAATAATTCTTGGAAAGCCAGCCTCGTTACAACCTTTAAAGACCTTAGGATTCATGCTAATATTGTGTTTGTAATTTGATGGAAAATGACTGGCAAGGCTGTGCTAATCAATCACTTTGAGGAATGAGTGAAACACTCACCCAGGAGAGTCATACACTGAGAGTGGTTCTTTGTGAGAGTAATTCCCTTGCTTCTTCTATCTGCTATAGTAACTGAAGTGTACTCATATCTTGATTCTACTTGACTGCAGAATTCTAATTTTTGTGAGCTGAATATGTTGTTGATTGTTCTTACTATTTTGATAATTGGAAATTGATTTTGTTCAAACAAAGACTTGGTCTCATTTGTGTTACAAGTTGCTTGCTCCATTTTGATTGAATTATCTTGCTTGAGGGCAAGCAAGATGCTAAGTTGGGGGGGAGTTGATAAGTGCATAGAATTAGTAGTTTTTAGGTATTATTTTAGCACTTCAAGATGATAATTGTTCTTAATTTGGCCCCTAATTGCCTGATAAGTGAAAATCATATGATAAATTAGAGCACTTTTTAGTTCACTTATCAAGGATAAAATGGTATTTTTGCCCCAGTTTAATCCTTTTTTATTAAATATTAGATAAATTGTATTTATTAATCTTAGATTTGAATTTGATGTTATTTGATAGAAATATTGCTGATTTTTGCAGGATATTGCAAGGATTTGATATGAAGGAAAGATGGCATTAAATAAGGGGATATCTGCAAGATTTGAGGTTTAATTGAAGGCATTAAATGAAGATTTGAAGTTTAATTGAAGGCATTTAATGAAGATTTGAAGATTATTTGAGAGCAATTAATGAAGATATCACTGCCAATTAAACAAGGATTCTGCAGACAACCTTCCCAATTAAATCCAAGATGCTCAATAAATGCAAGATTTCATCAAGAAAAGGGAAACAAGGAAAGACAAATCAACCAAAACCAGTCTCGGGGAGAGATAAAAATTAAAAAGAGAAAGTTTGAAGCTGCAGGACGCATTCTGCGCTTCAACCTGCGCTGTAGCGCAGGGTGAAGCGCAGCTCTCTGGAACCTGCACTGTAGCGCAGGGTTAAGCGCAGATCACGCTAATTCTTACCCTGCTGCCGTTTTTAGATAGATTTCTCCTCAATTTTCTTTGTCTTTCCTTAGCCTATAAATAGGACCTCATTGCACCAGATTAAAGTGTGCACGATTATTGTAATTCATTCATATCTCAGTGATGATGCACCAGAGCTAATTTTAGAGGAGGAGAGGAGGAGCGCTTCACAAGGATTGAAGATGGTGACAGCATCTTCGGTGGTTTGTATGGCTACCTTGTGTAGTTAACTCTCCATTAGGATTGAATGTAATTGATTCTATCCCCAAGTGTATGTAAACTCTATTTTATTATTTCTTGAGCTCTCTTTCTATAATATTGGTAATCTTATTCTGTGCTTAATTCCTAACTTTCGCGCTTGCGCCAGAGTTATAGGCTAGTTTCGACTAGGATTGAGGTTGGGGGAGCGGATTCTGAAGAAACCCAAACTCTGATTGAATAAGAGGACTCGATACTCTGTGACCGACACATGAGCGTTACTAATGAGCGATGGGTAGTGACAGTACTCTAGCGAAAGGCGTTTACAGGATTAGGCCTTAGTATCGATAACAAAGGATTAGTTGATTGTCAATCCAGGACCAACACATGGATGTATCCTGATGAGTTATGGGTAGTGTGAGTACTCTAATGAAGGTGCGTCTACAGGATTAGGCCTCGTTTATCAATTAGTTCCTTTACAAACGGAATAAAAGAAAATAAAATAAGCCGAGAGTAAGTCTGTCACTTGGGAGAGTCCACATGGATTATCTTTGAGTGTGAGTGGCGCCTAGTAACTCGGGGCATAAGCAATATAGTTTGTCTACAGTATTATAGAGTAAACCTAAAATAATAGATAGTTTTTACATGCACAAAGAATGTGATGATATGAAGTTCAATCCTAATCCAAGTAAAGTGTCTCTAACTCTTCATTTCTAATTTAATTGATTATTTATTTGCTATTTACAATTTACGCAACAATACTCTTATAAATCCGTTGTTTTCCCTTGATAAATAGATCACGACTATACGCGAATTGACTGTTCCTTGTGGATACGATAACTCTTCTTACTATTATACTACTGGATTTTTGGTTCGCTTGCCAGAAAACCATCAAGTATTTTTGGCACCGTTGTCGGGGAACGATTTCCAATTCGTGTAGAACTTGGCGGTCTAGTTATCAAGTTTTATTTTAGAATTTTGTTATTTGTTTTCTTAGGATTTCTTCTATTTATTTCTCTTATTATTTTAGGATCTATTATTATTTTAGGAAATTTATTATTTTTCTATTATTATTAATTCTCTTCAACACTTACCTTTTTCAAGTTTCTTGTTTATGCTTCTGAGAGGTCAGGCATCCCCCAATCAATTACAGTTCAACCCGGAAATAGAAAAGACGTCGCGAAAGAACAGAGGTAGAAACTCGAGAAGGAGAAGAAGGACAATTGTTGAGGAACCCAAAAACATGGCAGAGGAACGTCCAAGAAGAACGCTAGGAGATTTTATCTCCCATCAAGGACCACGTCACTTTCAAGCATTGTGTTACCACTAAACGCAAGAGCTTTGGAGTTGAAGACTGCACACCTCAACCTCATCAGTGCACATCAATTCGCTGGATTGGATCATGAAAATCCAAATGCTCATCTCTCTAACTTTTATGAATTGATTGGTACTATGGGATTCGAGGAAGGTAATTTGGAATCTGTTTACTTACGCTTGTTTCCTTTCTCTTTGATAGGTAAAGCTAAGGAATGGCTGCAATCACACCCAAATCAAAGTCTAACCAATTGGGGTGTGGTTGAAGAGAAATTCTTGACAAGATTCTTCCCACCAGGGAAGCAGATAGAAGCCAAGGCAGATATTTCCATATTCAGACAAGGGATTGATGAGCCACTATGTGAAGCTTGGGAAAGATTCAAGTCTATGCTGCACAACTGTCCCAACCATGGCTATGAGGATATAGCCCAACTCAACATATTCTGTACGGGACTTCGTTCAGATTCAAGGTCATTCATAGATGCGGTAGCAGGTGGAACTTTCTTATCCGCAGAAGTTGATCGAGCGCTAGAAATCATCAACCACTTTGCACAGAACGATCAACAAGCTCAAAGTGGAAGACAGCCCGCGCAATTACCAAAGAAAGGGATGTTGGAACTCAATCAAAGTGATGCTCTGTTAGCTGAGAACAAGCTCATTAAACGTCAACTAGAAGCACTCACTGAGACGTTGAAGACACTCCCTCAACAACTCAAAGCTGTCCACTCACAACTCATCCAAGCTCAACCATTGATTTGTGATTTCTGTGGAGGTGACCATCTAAATGGTCAATGTGCTAGCCAAGGAACACAACCAGAACAAGTCACCTTCATGGGTAACCAGGGAAGGCAAGGAAATTACTCCAACAATAACAACAATCAATATTCACAAGGTTGGAGAAATAACCAAACCAACTCAGGTTGGAGTCGGAATGGAGGACCACGACAACAACCTTACCAACAACAGCCCTCAACATATGATAAAATGAACACTTTGGAAGGTAAAATTGATGACCTTGGGCAAAGATTTAGTGGATTCAAGACAACTACTGAGGCATCAATCAAGACTCTAGAGAGTCAAGTGGGTCAGTTAGCAACTAAGATGGTAGAGAACAGGCAACAACATTTCTCAGCTGTGACCCAAACCAATCCAAAGGAACAATGCAGTTGATTGCTACTGATGGCAACAAGTCAGAGGAGGAGGAACTTGATGAGGAAGAAGAAATCATCTTTGAAGAACAATTGCTTCAAGAGGAAGTTGTTCAATAAGATGAAGAAGCAGCACAAAAGGAACATCATGAAGAGAAGGTCTTAGTCATAAGTAAGTCACTTGACCCAGGTAGGTTTACTATACCCATCTCTATTGGAAATCTACCTCTTACTCATGCTTTATTAGATCTTGGAGCGAGCATCAATTTGATGCCACTATCGTATTTTAACAAGTTAAGTAATGTGAAGATCAAGCCTGCAAATGTGAAGTTACTTCTTGCAAATAAATCCGCTCAGCGCCTTCATGGGATATTAGAGGGTATTCAAATCAAAGTGGATAAATTTGCATATGTTGTAGATTTCTACATTGCAGAGACAGAAGAGGAGGATACTGAAGTCCCCCTAATTTTAGGAAGACCCTTCATGAAAGCTTCTAAGATGATCATTGATGTTGATCGAGGAAAATATGAATTGAGCTCAAAAGATGAAAGTATTACGTTTCATAAAGGTAAGCCCAAGTCACAAAAAACTGATGCTATTTTCAAAAATCCAACAAAGTTGTCAGGCTCCGAATTTCTGAGGAAGCCTAGGATGAGGATAAAGCATCCAGAGTCAATATGGGAGTTCAAATTTAAGAGGAGAAGGAGATCAAGATCTGATACTGAGGAAGACAGTGACAGTGATGGAAGAATAAAAAATTGGCATGGAGGATGGGAGCTCAAAGGAAGAACTGGTATGGAGTCAAACATCATCCTCCACTTGAGGCCACCATAAAAGGGTTTGAGTAACCAGGCGTCGAGCTAAAAGACGTTAAACAAGCGCTTCCTGGGAGGCAACCCAATCCTTGTAAGTTTTTAATTTTCATTTAATTTTCATTTTGGTAATTTTTAGTTTTAGGATTTACCTGTGTAATTGGGAAATTGTTAAAATGAAGGATCTAAATTTTAAGGGAATGCATGGAACCGGTTAGGAAGAGCAGAAGCAGAAGCATAAAAATACTGCAAATCTGCGCTTCAACCTGCGTTGTACCACAGGTGAAGCGCAAAATTAAAATTAAAAACCTGACTCTCTGACTTTTGTGCTTCACCCTGCGCTGTAGCGCAAGGTGAAGTGCAGCGGAACGCTTCAACTTCTGAAGCAGTACGCGCTCCACTCTGCGTTTGTAGCGCAGGGTGTAGCGCAGGAAGCAGGATATTTATATCCCCATTTTGAACGAAGGAGTTCATTTTGAACTTCCATTCGTTCTGTTCCTTTGCGTTTTCTCTGAGTTCCTAACCCTTACTTTGCCTTTTCTCACTCCTATAGCCTTCATTTTCAATATCTGAGCTTATACCGGGTATGTTTTTATAGTTTTCTTCTTTTTCTAACCGATTGAAATTTTGATTTTTATTTTATTTGAGCATAACCTTAGGATAGGAATCTTAGGACTCTAGGAACCTTTAGGAAAGAAATAATTGTTCATAATGCTTTTAAATTAGATTGCATGTGGTTAGGATTCTTTGTGAGTTATTCATGTTTGCTCAGGTGGTAGTTTTTGAGTGCTCAATGATTCCTACAAATATTTTGTTGGTGCATGTATGCTTAATCAATTGCTCTAATATTTTTGCGTGCCCATACATAAATGATTGTGCAATATTGCATGTTACTGGTGACATGATTTTTGAGCATGAGTTTGGTTCTCACTCTGTCTGTTTAGAATTGTTTAGGACTTGCTTTAATTGATCACTTTAGCATATCTTAATTAATTAAGTGGCATTTATTTGGTAATAGTTAAAATCAAAATTTTATGCACATTTGTTTGGTTAATCGATTGCTCTAAGTATTGAAATTTATTGGCCATTTATTTCATAATTATGAGCAATTAAATATCATGATGCATAAATAATTTTGAGTTGCTTTTGCTTTGCAAATGGTTCGCACGAAGAATGTCAGTGGTGCTGGTTCCTCTAGAAGAGGCACAGAGGGTGCCAAGAGGAAGGCCCCCAAGAGGGAACCTGAGTTTGACCCTCATCGCTTCAAGGACCTCAAGTCCTTTGAAGCATACACTGACATTGCTGATTGCAAGTTCATTCTGGAGCGACCAGTCATCCTCCAGGAGGGGGAATATGAGGAGTTCTCTGCTGAGATTCACAGGAGGCGTTGGAACCGCCTCAGTCGTCCTGACAACTACTTCGATCCAGAAATTGTCTGGGAATTCTATGCTAACGCTATTGGAGACCACGGCGTTAACTGCAGGAGGGAGTCCTATGTTCGAGGACAAGTTATCAGATTTGATTGCGATGCAATCAATGGACTTTTAGGACATCCTATAGAGGAGGACAGAGACCTCGTGATGTGCCAACACCACGACAGGATGCAGGTTGTGGGACTTCATGGCAATGATCCCCTTGATATTGAGACTGCTCAGCTGCTGTGCTTACCAGGGCGTTCCTTTAAAAGGAATTCATATCAGGAGGCTGCTAGGATCTACAAGAAAAATATGAGGAGCATAGCTCAGATGTGGACAGTACTGATACTGGCCAACAATTATCCTACCGGGCATGTTTCTGATGTAGTTTTGCCCATGGCCCACCTCATCTACACCATCCTCACCGTCGCCGTTATCGATGTCTCACGAGTCATCACCCAGAAGATATCAGACTTTGCATCTTCTGTGGGGCGTCGGACCCCTAACTCCAAGATCAGGCTTGGCTTCCCTTCTCTCATCACCTCACTCTGCAGATCTAGGGGTGTTGAGGTGAATCCCAGGGTTCGCATCGCACTTCCCATGACCAGAACATACATTGAAGCCAACTGTATCCCGACTGAGGAGTTACAGGTTGAGGAGCAGCAGCAGCAACAGGCACCACTACCACCACTAGCAGACATGGATGCCTACAGTCTGGGACCAGCGACTTGAGGCACAGAACACTCATTTGATGGCTCAGATGTCCACTATTCACCGAGCAGCTGTTCATTTTCAGAGTAGACATTACCAGGCTCGTGTGGACCCCATGAACCCTGCCCAGTTTTCATGATTACTTACAGTGGCCTGGGGACAGGCCTATTTTCCCAGGGGGGATGGAGCAGCTTACATGGATCAGGACCAGGATGAGGACTGATGTTTTCTTTCCTATTTAGTGCTTTTCCTTCTTTTCTTTTTCTTTTTCATTTTATTTCTTATTTTCTTAATTTCTTTTGATATGTACTGTATACCACTGATACGTCATCTATATTAGGCAATACTTATTTTGTTATTTTCTGTTAAATTTTTAAATTTTTAGGACTTTTAGGACCTTAGGAATTAGGATTTAAGGTAACTTTTTCAAATTCTCTATAATTAAGTAGTTTAACTAACCAGACTAGGAAAGATGATAGGATTTTATGATTAATTCCATAATCAGTTAGGATCAGGATGCTTCTCAAAAAAACCTATCAGGATAGTTAATTAAAACCAGTAAGTGCTTTATCAAGGAATTTTAGCCAATAACCGGTGAGCTGAGAGCCCAAACACTGAAATTGAGAGTTTTTCACCGCTGCTTGTCAAGTGTTATTGCTTGAGTTTCTGAATTTTGTCTTGCTAGGGGAAGATATGGAAGTGACAAAGGCTTATTTTGTGATTATTTTGCTCAAATGCCAAATAGCCAACCTTGATTAAATTTTTCCAATTTTTGATTTCCCATTTGAGCCTTAATATTTCTTTTGATGCACCCCAGCCATGATTAATGATCATACCATGTCCCTTCACACTTGGGATAGAGAGCAAGGTGCAACACAACAAGATGAGACAAAAGGTTGTTGAATGAAAGGTGAAAGAAATTCAAGAGCAGGCACAAGAAATAAAAAAGAAGAGTACTCCCTCATGAATAAATTTCCATGTTATTGTTTATGTAAAAAAAAAATTCTGGACAAAGTGTGGAAATTGAATAAGTTGGGGGGAGTATTTCTTCAAACAATGAGGCCAGCTGAAAAAAAGGGTGACAGTTCAAGAATAACTTGGTGAATTGAGAGAAGTTCCAAAACATAACCACAAGATGCTCTCTATTCAAAGAGTTCTTTGCATATATAGAAAAACCATGATTTCTTGATAGCCCAGCCTCATTACAACAAAGAAAAGACCTTTTGATCCATATTAACTACTTGCAGGTTCAGATGTTGGAAACGACTATCAATTCTAGTTGTTCAACGGTGGTGAAAAAGATTGAGGGAAACACTTGCCCGTGAGAACGAGAGATTTCCTTGGTTTATCACTTATTGCTTTAATTGCTATTTTTGAGAAGTTTGACTGATGTTTGTGTTCTATTCTGAGTGAGGATTGGTAACATCCCTTAATCATGAATTTTTCTTATGTTTGGAAAGTGACTGCTGCTTAACAAGGAGATGATGAAAAGTTCCTTGAAATTGTTTTTGATTTTAGGGGATAGAATTGATTTTTTGATTGCAAAGAGGTCTCTTGCTTGAGGACAAGTAAGAAGTTAAGTTGGGGGTATTTTGATAAGTGAAAATCATATGATAAATTAGAGCACTTTTTAGTTAACTTATCAAGGATAAAATGGTATTTTTGCCCCAGTTTAATCCTTTTTTATTAAAGATTAGATAAATTGTATTTATTAATCTTAGATTTGAATTTGATGCTATTTTGATAGAAATGTTGCTGATTTTTGCAGGATATTGCAAGGATTTGATATGAAGGAAAGATGGCATTAAATAAGGGGATATCCGCAAGATTTGAGGTTTAATTGAAGGCATTAAATGAAGATTTGAAGTTAATTGAAGGCATTTAATGAATATTTGAAGATTATTTGAGAGCAATTAATGAAGATATCACTGCCAATTAAACAAGGATTCTGCAGACAACCTTCCCAATTAAATCCAAGATGCTCAATAAATGCAAGATTTCATCAAGAAAAAGGAAACAAGGAAAGACAAATCAACCAAAACCAGTCTCAGGGAGAGATAAAAATTAAAAAGAGAAAGTTTGAAGCTGCAGGACGCATTCTGCGCTTCAAACTGTGTTGTAGCACAGGGTGAAGCGCAGCTCTCTGGAACTTGCGCTGCAAGCTGCGCAGTAGCGCAGGGTGAAGCACAAATCTCGCTGATTCTTGCCCTGCTGCCGTTTTTAGATAGATTTCTCCCCAATTTTCTCTGTCTTTCCTTAGCCTATAAAAAGGACCTCATTGCACCAGATCAAAGTGTGCACGATTATTGTAATTTATTTATATCTCAGTGATGATGCACTAGAGCTAATTTTAGAGTAGGAGAGGAGGAGCGCTTCACAAGGATTGAAGATGGTGACAACATCATCGGTGGTTTGTATGGCTACCTTGTGTAGTTAACTCTCCATTAGGATTGAATGTAATTGATTCTATCCCCAAGTGTATGTAAACTCTATTTTATTATTTCTTGAGCTCTCTTTCTATTATATTGGTAATCTTATTCTGTGTTTAATTCCTAACTTCCGCGCTTGCGCCGGAGTTATAGGCTAGTTTCGACTAGGATTGAGGATGTGGGAGCGGATTCTGAAGAAACCCAAACTCTGATTGAATAAGAGGACTCGATACTCTGTGACCGACACATGAGCGTTACTAATGAGCGATGGTTAGTGGCAATGCTCTAGCGAAGGGCGTTTACAGGATTAGGCGTTAGTATCGATAGCAAATGATTAGTTGATTGTCAATCCAGGACCGACACATGGATGTATCCTCATGAGTGATGGGTAGTGTTAGTACTCTAATGAAGGTGCGTCTACAGGATTAGGCCTCGTTTATCAATTAGTTCCTTTACAAAACGGAATAAAAGAAAATAAAATAAGCCGAGGGTAAGTCTGTCGCTTGGGAGAGCCCGCATGGATTATCTTTGATTGTGAGTGGCGCCTGGTAACTTGGGGTCATAAGCAATATAGTTTGTCTACAGTATTATAGAGTAAACCTAAAATAATAGATAGTTTTTACATGCACAAAGGGTGTGATGATATGAAGTTCAATCCTAATCCAAGTGAAGTATCTCTAACTCTTCCTTTCTAATTTAATTGATTATTTATTTGCTATTTACAATTTACGCAACAATACTCTTATAAATTCGTTGTTTTCCCTTCATAAATAGATCACGACTTTACGCGAATTGACTGTTCCCTATGGATACGATAACTCTTCTTACTATTATACTACTGGATTTTTGGTTCGCTTGCCAGAAACCCATCATTGCCCTTTTATTGCTTGATTTTAGTTTTATGTAGTTTTTAATTTAATTTGGAGTTTTGATGCTATTTTTATAAGGAATGTATATATTTTGTAGGTATTAAGACTTGGAAAGAAAGTTAAGAAATAAATGGAGTTGAAAGAGGAGAAAAAGATGACTTTGGCAGCAAGTTTGGGCGCTTGAGCACCCAAACGCGCACTCAAGCGCGCGAACCCTGTTTGAGAATATAAAGGGGGCGCTCAAACCTCCACTCTGGGCGTTTGAGCGCGCGTATTCAGACAGCTTGCCGAATGCACTTAAAAGAAGAGAAATGAAGATATTTAAGAGACTTTTCACATTTTGATATTCCTCTTCTCCAAGTTTCCTCTCCAGAGCTCTGCTAGGGTTTTCTCCTCCATCCCTTCCACTCCATCTCTTGGGTTTCCCTCTTCCATGAGTGGCTAACCTCCTCCTCCGGGATTGAACGAAGTCTTCGAACTTCGATGTATTCAGTTTAGGTTCTTGTATTTTACTTTCATTTGACATTGGTAGTTTTGTTTTGTATTAACACTTGAATCTATTTTACGAGATAGTTCATACTATTAAATCTTAGTCTTGACCGTAAGGTATTTCTTTGATTTCGAACTAAACGATTCTGCTCGGTGGGTTAATATACTAGGAATAGATATTGATCTATCGAATGCTTTTGAATACTTGTTTTTAATGCTGGAATATATGTTTGGATATGTGAGAAATTGATGTTCAAGGGTATATTCTTAGGGTCTCTAGGTGCGAGGGATCGACCTAGGCGACTTTAGTGTATTGCATCAATGTCAATGAAATCATAAATACTGGAACTAACGGAATACTGAGGAGGGAGAACGATAAGTTCAATCCCCATTTTATCAATTTGTTTTTTAAGCCATTTTATTGCTTTCATTTAGTTTATGAACTTATTTTACAAAACCTTTCACAAAACCAAATGCAAATTTCAATGTTCTTGTGTAAATACTTAGTAAACTAAATTGTGTTGAGTTAATAGTAGTTCGAGTTTCTCGTGGATACGACAACCGTTACTTTTAAAACTATTATACTGCTGCGATATTGGTACGGTTGCCTATATCCCAACCGCGGGTACGAGCAATAGCCCGCATTTTTTGACGGGGACGTCGGCGCAGGTACGAGCACTATTATGCCAACCCGCCCCATAACTACACTCATATATATATAATTATTTAATAAATAATACTATATATAATTATATATATAGTAATTTTATTAAAATATCTAGTATATTTATACATATATTTAAAATTGATTTATATATATATAATATTGCAAATTAAAAATATATTTTTAAAACAACTTATTTGATTTTTTAATTTATATATAATATATGACTAATTAGTGTTAATAGTCATTTTTTGCACATCACTGAGAATGCTAATTAACACATGATATCCTAATTTATAAAATAGTGTGATGTGAAAGTATATTGTAATATTTAATAAAAATTTTGAACATTAATCATGTATTGTGTTTTATAATATTAACATATTATTTTTCAATTTAATTAAATTGTTATGTCATTGATATTTAATAAATATGTTTAGATAATTTTGGAGTAATACTCAATTGAGTTATAATTTCTTAAATTAATATTTTTTAATAAGCTATTAATTTTTCACTTAACTAAATTACGAGTAACAGGCGCAGGTATGAGCATATAGATGCTCAACGGGTACCAAGACAAACATTAAAGTTGTTGTCCACGCAATTATGGACGTAAGTACGGACTTTTTTTTTAAAGTGCTGGCATGGGGACGAACACTATATATGGTACCCTGCCTAAAGGGTACCATTGTCAAATTCACATTTTACAAAAAAAAAATTATAATAGTAAAAATATTTATATACTCATGTTCTCTTTTATATTTTTCCTTTCATTTTAATTTATATCTCTCCCTTCTTTTCTATCTTATCATTCATCACATCTCTCCTATTATTTTTATCCATTCTTATTTTTATTTAGAGGTGGATTTAACTCCTTGAGTGTACACTCATTTTCTTCCATCAAGCAAATGTCAATTATTGACCAACTAGTAGCATCTTTGATTTTCGGGTGAGTAGGTCTCAACATCACATCACATCGTCTTGAACCACGGTGAATTCTGGTTTGGCGGTTTTCCATTAAGAATTTCAGATGGCTCTGAACAATATATACCTAATGTGGTGAGCCACATTCAAATTTGGGTTTATATATGCAGATTTTCCTTTGAGATGGCTATGAACGATACAACTACGCAACATTTCATTCTTGTAAATTACTTAATATTCTAGATAGACGACATCAGAAACAGTAGTGAGGATGCTCATTTGTTTCTTAAATTCTTAATCATTAAATACGTCTCAAGTACGTAATTATAAGCCAATTAATATTTAGCCAATTATTTTGGTTGAGACAAAAACCAAATTGAAAAGTGCTTTCTTTTTTAATATAATAATTTTGTATTTCACTTTTTCTCTGATAAAATTGTCTTTTAGTATCCACAACATAAAATATTTTATTTCCCATGCTCGCTGTCTCTACTTTTTAAGGTCGGTTAAGAAGAATTCATATTCAACGCGGAAACGTTGGAAGATTTCCAGTGGGATAAGTTGTAGCATACCAAAAAAGAATTAGCAAGTGAAAGGAACAACAACTGTTCTCAACTTATTGCCTATGAAGGATTATTCAATACACTGATCCATTAAAAAAAATATTTAACGGTGTAATACTTGGTGTAACTTGTATTGGTGTAATTTGAACCCTCCTTATATATATATATATATATATATATATATAAAAGGACCGTTTGGTTTATAGTTAGACATAATTGATTTTGATTAATTTATAAAATCAACGACAAAAAATAAATAATACACAATTTACAAAGCACGTTAAATAAAAATAATTTAAAATCAATTAAGTATTCTCACTTCCTAACTGGTAAGCAGTGTTATTGGACTCGGACCGGACCCATGGCCGGTCCGGTCAACAATTTAAATTATTACTGCATTCAAACCAGTATTAAACCGGTTGAACCAGCACAATTCGACTGTGAACCAGGTCGAACCGGGCGGGCTGACAGAGTGTTGACCGATGGGGAATACCTTCCGCAAAAATTCTGAAAGTAGCACAGGAGAGAATCAAACACAGGACCGAGTGAATAAGGGGGCACTACGAGCCGGGATCCTCTCTCCAGTTGAGTGAAAACGGGAGAGCATCTCGACCGTTCATTTTTTAAAAGCATCAAATAAAAAAAATTAAAAAATTGTTGAAAAAAACCATGACCGTTAATGATAAAACTGAATACTATGCATGGCAAACAAACCCGAACCCGCGGGTACCGACCCGTCCCTGCCCCGACATTGACGGGGAAAACCCGTTTTGACCGGGTTTAAGTAAAACCCGACCCGAACCCGCCCCGCCTTTAACGGGGACGGGGGAGGGTTTGGGGGTGTAAGAACCCGAACCCGCCCCGACAGAATAATTAAATAATTTTAATATACTAATAATTAAATAATAAAGGTAAATTTATATGTTTTCCTTAAAATATAATATAGTTCTTAAGTTTCTTATTTTTTAGGATTATCAATGTTTATATTTACATGTTATTTGAATTAAAGTATATTATATATATATATAACTGATTTAAAAACATATATTTAAGTTATAAAAAATAGAGAAAAAAATGAAAAATAGAGAAGGTAAAATCCACGCGGATTTCCCCGAACCCGACGGGGACCCGCAGGGATGGGGCTGGGTTTCATAATTTCATATCCGCTCTCTTTAAATCCGAACCCGAATCCGCCCCGACTTTTACGGGGTCGGGGACGGGGAGAGCAAAACCCGCCCCCGACCCACCCCGATGCCATACCTACTGAATACTCTACAGTTAATTTCGACTGGAGAGGATCCCGGCCCAGCGCACTACAACCACTACGCCACAACACCTTTTGACATATATGTTACAAATTTAATATATATACTATATATAATGATATTTGGAATATTCAATTAATAATTGATTACATATTTGTAAATATATTTATTTATTTAATAAAGTATATAATTTAATAATATATTTTTGGCTTAACTGGTTTAACCAGTGACTCACTGGTTGACCCAATGATCCAATAACTCTGTATCCTGATCGAGTCAATAATCGGTCCGGTTTTAATGACATTGTTGGTAAACAAACGGCTAGATAGTTTTTGTTTCTTCCCTCAACGGAATGATCACAGGAGGTCTCTAAGTTGAGAACAGTTGTTGTTCCTTTCATTTGCTAATTCTTTTTTCGTATGCTACAACATATCCCACTGTAAATCTTCCAACGTTTCGGCGTTGAATATGAATTCTTCTTAACCGACCTTAAAAAGTAGAGACAGAGAGCATGGGAAATAAAATATTTTATGTCGTGGATACTGAAAGACAATTTTATCAGAGAAAAAGTGAAATTCAAAATTATTATATTAAAAAAGAAAGCACGTTTCAATTTGGTTTTTGTCTCAATCGTACCTTAAACATCTATAGGGTCCGTTTGGTTTACAATTGAGTAGAATTGATTCTAAAAATGAATGGTTGAGATGGATGATGCACGCTTTACGAAATACGTTGGATGAAAGTGATTTAAAATCAATTCTGCAGAATTGATTCTGACTGTTGCAAAATCTAAAACAAACGGGCATGTCTTTTATAAATAAAATTATTTTTGTCTCAACTTGTTTTTCCTAAGGTTTTGTCCAAATAAATGTATCTCTGAGCAATTTAAGAAGAGATATGTGTCCTCAATTGTGTGGGTTCTACAAGTGTAAAATCTAAGGTTGAAGTAGAGAAAAAGGACAAAACGAGTGACAAGAGGCCCCTGAACGGGCCCTGATCTATAATAGAAATGATTGAAGTACAATGATGATACGTAAGAGAACGATTACAACTTAATAAAACTCAAAAGAAGTGCATGAAAATGAAGAAAAAAGGGTGGTCTGCATGAGCCTTACTTTCTCTTTGCGTGCTGGGTGCCTGTGATCTCTAAGATGGATGTTATGGCTTTCAGGGTGCTAAGAGTGTTCAGGTTGCGGACCTTTGTTCTTTCTCTCCTTCTCCTAGTTATAGGTGCTTCAGGTAACCGTCCCTGGGGTGCTTAACTGCCCATAACCTCTTCACGTAACTCCCACAAACCCACGTTCTTGACATGCTCTTGTGAGAGTATATTTCTGATAACTGCTTTTGGTGACGTGGAAAACATCCAAGCTACTCTGAGAAAAAGAGAAAGGAACCTCCTCGAACTAACAGGAATGATCCTCTTCGAACTGCAGCAAGAGAGCTTCTTTGAGCTACAACAAGGACTTCTCTTGTTCGAATCCTAACCTGCTTCAAATTCATTTGGCCTCATCTCGATCCTTTCTCTGTAATAAGGGACTTCGATCTTCCTACAGCTTACTTATGCCCTTCGAAGCATAATACACCTGCCGGCCAACTTGAATTTTCTTGACCACCGTCCACCTTGGTCAAAGTGATTAAGACCTCCTCTCATTGGCTCATTTAAGTGGCGTTCTTAATATCTTCATGACCTTCATCCTTATAAAAGGGGAAACCTCCATTCTGGTTCATCATTTTCCTTTTTAACAATGGAGACATCCCTGGTATTGGTTGCCCTGTACGACCTGATCCTTCCATTACTTTTGGGTTTCAGGTCGACACGGTGTCCAACAATATTGGTCACTTCACTATGGACCCTGACTTTAGGTCGAACAACGCAACCAATATACAAGGCTATAGCCTTATGCATGGCCTAGTATTACTCCCACTTCCTTGGTGCCAAGCTCGAACCTGAGGCAATGGCTAAGCTCAACGCCCAACGCCTGGTCTTCTGATCCTTAGAAGAAGAGGAAGAAGAGGAGGAAGAGGAGGAGGAGGAAGAAGATGAGGCTGATGAGTTTATATCCTTGGATTATTTGGAAGATCAGAAGCTTCGAGCTAATCCCCCCTCGAGGCTTATAATGCAGCAACACTTCTCCTCCGAAGACATGACGCTGAGTCGAGGGTCAGAACAACTTTCTCTCGAAGACATGACACTGGTTCGAAGAACGGACATCCCTGCAGGAGAAAATGTAATAAAAGGAAACTTTAGATTCGAAAGGAAACATTTTGTAGTCTGATCTGTTGTAACCCTTATTCAAACATTTAATAAATATTTCTTTTCTCTAATATCAATATCTTCGAACTATAATTTAAAATTATGAGTAACAAATGCCCCCCAAAATGCATAGCTTCGAATTTTTAGAAGCTTTGCATTTTTTGCACGTAGCATATTGCTGCTCCATTCGATGCTATCCATGTGTCCGTTTTCTCTTTCCCACGATCAAATGGATTGGAGACTTGGGCTTTCCACTAGCGTCAATTGGGCTTGTAACTGCCAATGACTCTTTGGTTTCCCTCTCTTGATTTCGTAATAGGGATTTAAGACTCGTCATCTTCTCCTTGGCTTTTTACCTTCTCCTTCACGTCTCTTCCAATCCTTCCTAAAAGAACCCTGTTTTTCTTCTCCCTTCAGCTGCCTTACCTTTCACTTCCATCCAACTATTGCAAATGGAAACCACATTGACCAACCTACTCTTCCCTAGTGAAAAATACCAAGTAGTTTGCTCTACTCCCCTCACGGCAGTAAATGGTAAGACTATTGTCAGAGATGATGGCACCTTTGTGCCAGAGCCAGAAGCCACTGATGAAAACCTCAAGGTGTGGAACAACGGTGTTATCATCCCCACCAACATCAATGGTTTGCGCATGGTTTTCCTTGGTCCTTATGAGTTCCCTCCTAGGACTCATCAATTTAAGGACTTTAAAGCGCTCTACCCCGTGGAGAAGGTGCTAGCTTTTGACGATCCTGTCAGAGCTGACTTTGCGAGACAGAGAAGCAAATCTTCAGAGCTGCTCCTATGATCCTAAAAAAAGCTTACTTGGCTTGGCTCGACAAGGTTCAATCGAAGAAAGAAGGTTTCTGGAAGAGGATGGGGCTGATCGATCTCATCCAGATGTCTCGTGAGCATCTTCAATATAACAATGACCTCATCCTTGCGACACTGAACTTTTGGGATCGAGGAACTTGCACTTTCTTTCTTCCCTGTGGGATGATCACTCCCACTTTGCTTGATGTTTGTGTCATCACAGGTCTCGACCCTTGTGGAGAGACCTACCTCCCTAACACAAAACCCTTGAACACTGCGTACAAGATCGAAACATCTAGAATGACTTTCCAGGCCTTCATTGCTAGTAACCATGATCAGAAATCTTCTGATGTCTCTGAGAGTGAACACATAGCCTTTATTTAGCTTTGGTTAGCCAATTTTGTATTTTGTACTTGATCCCTACAAGTTCCTCATGGCCTATGCCCTTTGGCTGTCTGCCTCCATGAAGGATAAACTTGGCCAAGTTGCTTCTTGGCCATCTGTACTTATGTATTTCTGATATATTGAGTCAATACAAAGTACTCAAGCCTTTAGGTGGTTTCTATGGTCCTTTTTGGCTCCTCGATTTCTGGCTTCTAGCTACTTTCCCAAACGATGCCAAACTCAAAAAGGATGTCTCTCATGCCTTTGAGCCCACTGCTAAAAGCCTTACCTACACCTACCTTTGCCCCCTAGGGTCAAAGCATCAAATGGTTTAAGGCCATTTATGGAGTACTTTCTCGACCAACAAAACTATGAGGACACTCTTAACCCTTACTCTAAAAGGAACTTTGGTCCTCGACGGGTTCAGCAACCTATTGTGAGTGTCAAGCCTAATGAACAAGCTGAACAGGATCGAAGATGGAGTGAGATCCTTCGTAACCAGCTCATTTTCCCCCACTATGATCAGTCCATACCTTGCCTCATGCACTATCAACCAACTTTAGTGGCTAGGCAATTTGGACTTTGCCAAGATATTCCAATCCCTTTCTTCAAAGGGCAAGACATTGCCCCCTGCACCTCAATTGATGAAGTAGTACAAAGAATCACAGAGTTCGAAACTACCAAACCTGGCTATGTACCTAATGACTTCACTCCTTTGAACTATTGCACTGCTGCTTACAACCATTGGTGGCGTAGCTCCTATAAAGAGATAGCATGCTCCAAAGAAGAGTGCTTCAGCCGCATTATCACTACTATGAAGTATCCAGAGGTCGAAGGAAGAAAGAAGCAAGGTATTCAGATAAATCTTATTACTTTGACTTTCTTCATTACTTGTTCTGAATGATTTCAAACCTTTCCTTCGACCTGTGCAGTCTCCAAAGATGCTGGTGAAGCGTCCAAGCCCAAGAAATAGAAGGCTCCTAAAGGAGATAAGGTATAACTTAAAGCACCTTGCTTTCTTTTGCACTTACATTATCCTGACCTTTGTATGATTTGAATTGTTGTAGAAGACTCAACCTAAGAAGAAAACAGCTTCTAAGCCTCCTGCCAAGAAAGGTACAACCACTTCAAGGAAAAGGAAAGCTCCTGTTGCTGCTTTATCTGAGCCACAAGCTGTTGCTACTCAGTCCCAAACTCTTTCTGCTGGGTCCCAAGGTGAAGATCCTGCAAGCACGAAGCAAACTGAAGAGCAAATATCTGCCTCTGATTCTGAAGCAACCCCTTCCGAGTAAGCTAAGACCATTGGTGGTGATACAACTGAACCTAAGTCTTCAATAAATCCTAAGGCCACTGAGGTTTGTGTTTTGGAATCATTTCTTAACTTTTCTTTTATTTTGGATTTCTGACCCTAACTTCGAACGTGCAGGGCCTTGGTCCAAGGAAAAGAATCAAGCACGTGACACCAAACATTCAACACACTTGGAAAGCCAATAGGGTGGTAAGATATGACCTACCTTCATCTTCTTTTTGTCTTGAACCAATCCATTCTGATTTGAACCTTCATTCTTCAGGTACTTTCTTCGTATACCACCAACCAGGAAAGCACTACAGGTTCGAGTTCCTCAAGCCTTGATTCCTTTTTAAATTATCTCCCTCTTGTTGTTCAATATCCTGGGTCGAACAGGATCATAAGATTTCAAGTTGCAGGGGATCAAGCTATGACTGAGGAGCCTGAGGTCAATTCCCTTGTTCACTCTGATGATCCCATCATCGAGGAGAAGCAAGAAGGAAATAAAGGGACTTCTTAGCAAGTTCAAGACGAAGAAACTACTGAGACCCAACCTGATGATGGTACTACCAACCTCGAGCAGCATGAGACTGAAGCTCAACCTGAAAATGAGGCTCCACATTCTGAACAAGGTGTGCCTGGGGCCCAAACTAATGAAGTTGTTCGAGACTCTCAACTAGATGAGCTTTCAAAGGTCCAACGAACCTCGGACAACCAAGAGATTGATGCTTCGACCCAGGGTCAAGCTCAAACAAATGAAAATGAACAAGTGCCTCAAGATGACTTGCCTTCCACTCCTTTCATTGTTCCAGAAGGTGATAATGAAGGTTATGGGCAAACTCCACCTGAAGACACTCTCATGCAAATGCCTTCGACAGAACCTGTGATCCAACAGATCGCTCTTCCCTCGACCCAAACACAGGAAGTGCCTCACACAATTAGCAAGCAGCTCGAGGATGACCCCTTCTTAATTTTTATTATTATCTGTAATAGCCACTTTTTGGCTTTAGACTTTTTATTTCAAAGGGATTTTTACTTCATGTATGATTGGCTTATATTTCTTCAAATGTTTGCCATTTATGGCTCGAATCGAATCACGCAATTAGAAGTAACATCTCGAATAGTATATGCGTTGCTTGATAGCACTCTTTCCACCTCGAATGGCCCTTCCCAAATGGGGGTCCATTTACCAAACCTCGGCGATTTCTTGCCCAAAGGCAACTGAACTTTCCACACCAAGTCTCCTTCCTGAAATGTTTAATCACTAACTCTTCAATTGTAGAATCGAGCTACTCTCTCCTTTTGCTTAACCATGTTTTCCAACGCCATAAGTCTTTCCTGATCTAAATTATCCAACTCATCGAACATCAGGATGAGATAATCATGTGTAGGCAATTCATGTTGTCTCTGAATTCGAAGGGATTGAGGATTAATTTCCAAAGGCAAGACGACCTCATGCCCATATACCAATTTTTATGGAGAAGCTGCAATAGCATCTTTGGGCGAATTCCTATAAGCCCACAACACTTGGCTAAGTGTTTCATGCCAATTTCGAGGCTTTTACCCTATATGTTTCTTTATTAGACCTATAAGAACCTTATTAATGGCCTCAACTTGGCCATTGGCTTGGGAATAATAAGGAGTAGAAGTAAGTAACTTAATTTTCTTTGACTCTGCATACTGCGTAACTTTCCTTCCTGTGAACATAGTCCCTTGATCTGTTGTTATGGTCTCAGGAATACCAAACCTATGAACTATGTGTTCCTCTACAAAGTCAATCACTTCTTTTTGACCCACATCCTTTAGGGGAATAGCTTCAACCCACTTAGTGAAATAATCTACTCCTACTAAGATGAATTTATGCCTTTTCGAAGAAGGAGGATGAATCATACCTATTACATCGAGGGCCCACCCTCGAAACAGCCATGGCTTGATGATCGAGTGCAATTCTGCTGCAGGTGCATGGTGTATATGTCCATGTCTTTGACACTCCTCACAACTCTTGGCATATTCATGACAATCCTTAAGCATAGTTGGCCAAAAATAACAATACCTTAGTAGAGTCCATTTCATTTTCTCCCCTGCTTGATGCGCTCCACAGATTCCTTCATGCACTTCAGCCAATGCTAGGTACGTTTCTGCTTCTCCCAAATACAACAATAGGTGCCCCCACTTGACTTTTTATATAGCTCATCTCCCAGAATAGTATAGTTCAAGGCTCTGAACTTAACTTTTCTATCAGTTGGCTTCAACGGGCCCCTCAGGTAATCTACCAGGTGTTTCCTCCAGTCTGAGGGCACTAATGCATCTATATTCAAAGCCATTTTCTCTTCTATGGTTAAGAGGGGTTTGGTTTTTTTTGTGGTGAAAAAATCTAATTTTGAAAATTAAATTTTTATCACTTTGATTCTACGAACAATCTGGGGATTAGAATCAGATCCTCTTACGGGACTCTTTAGAAAGTAGATTTATGGTGTTTCTAATTTATAAAAGACTTTCAAAAGTTCAAGTTTTCTGAAAAAATGGTTGTTTGGTACAAAATTTCACCAAATCAAATGATATGTTTCAGAAATCCGAAAATGATAAATTTCAAAGAGTTTGATTCAGAATTCTATCAAAAACTTATCTTTCACTAAGAATTAGAACCACTTGATTCAGAATTTTATCAAAAGTTCTAAATTTTCACTTGACTTCTTTTAAACTTAAAGAAAATTACAGTTTCAGAATGTCTGTAAGAATACAGAATTCAAAGTAAAGAGATAAAAGTGCATGGAATGAAGAATACAAAATGTAAATCGAAGAAAGTAAATGAATTGAAAGAAAAAAGTTGCATAAAGATAAAAGTGGATGGGTTCATCACATACAGTCAATCCTTGTAAACCTGTTAGTCGCAGTGTGATCGGACGTGAAGGTGTTTAAGGGTATGAGTGTAATGAATTGCCCACCCTTATTACATCAAGAGTTCACTTATTTATAGTTTCCTAATCCTAATGGCTAACTAATGTACATATGACACATCATCTAGCCCTATGTGTTGGCAGCCTGCATGCTTGCCACGTTATCTGCTAACCAAAAAACTACCTTTCTTCTTTGAACTTTTTCAAATGATTTCACTGAAATGTTGCCATCTGTCCTTGATCAATAAACTTTTGTAACTTCCAGTAACTGTTTTCTGCTATCTTCTGTTTCCTCGAAAAATCACTTTCAGATTCAGAAATCTACCAAGTCTTCAAACATTCTGTTTTCGAGTTTCTGCTCTTTGTTCATTTCGAGATTTTACTGTTCCATTACTCGAAATCTTCTTTCTGGAATTCTGACTTCTTGTACTCGAATTCTGCTTCCAGAATCTCGAAATCATCTTTCTGAATTTCGAAATCTTCTTCTTTTGAAACTTAACCTTTATTAAAACTTGAATTCACTAAATCTTTTCAAATTTCAAGACTTGTTCATCCTATTTCACGTGCCACATGTCAAGCTTCATTTGGTTGAGTTAATGGTCATGAAGACCACCGGCCACCGTCCATTCTACTTCACCCAATCTCATTATGAGATTTCTTCTCATTGGACGTTAAAATGGTCTTATTAATAACACTAGAACCTTTTCACTCTTATAAATAGGAATACTTTTGCACAATCCTTTCACAATTCTTCATTCTTTCTTCTTACCTTTTTTTTTCTAAATTCTCTTAAAGAATCTCTTCAAAGAATATGAAGAAGTTAATCCTTTTGGCTATTGCGTACAATCCAATCTGGAATGATTCCATTTTTTATGGGATTGACGAAATAGCCAAAGCTATTGACTTTTCCAACCTTTCTCTTTGAAGGTTTTCTTTTGGATTGTACGTAATAGCCAAATATAGGTTCATTTATATAATAAATGAATATATTATTGTTTTCCCATGTTGACCTTGATTTCTTCCTCAGGTCGAAGGTGGTTCAACAAATTGGAAAACATATTCTCCTTTGCCTTGGCTCTATCAAAGCCTGTGGGGGAGGAAGAAGAGAAAGAGGTGTGGAAGACATGAGTCAAGGACTCATTATAACTTAGGATAGTTTTCTTTCTAATGTATTGGGCACTTAGGATAGCTTCCTTTCTAATATATTTCCAATGTATTCGAACTGATGTCATTCAAATTTGGATAATGAATAAAAGAACTATCACTTGCCTTTTGAAATACCTGCAACGTTTTATTTCTCGAATTTACACTTGTCTTCTTTTCGAATTCCTAAAGTCTTTTTGCCTTGACTTCAATCAAGAATTTTTCTCTAAGTTAACAGACCTATTATCAAAATTCGAAATGAGGTGGTTTTACCTCTTCTGTAAATTCGAAATGGCATCATACCCTTGTCACTTGTGGAATTCGAAATAATTGAAAATCAAATCCCAACAGATGCCCCCCCCAAAAATAGTCTCTTTCAAGTAATAATTTTTTTTATTTCCAAAAAGAGATATTTTTGGAACAAACTTTTGGTATTCCTTATAACAATTATTCAAAAAAGAAGAGGGAAAAAATTTTAATATCCTTTTAGATAAACCCTTCAATTTCCATTTAAATTTAAATTTCAATTACTTTTATCAAAATAACTGATTATCCCACGTCTTTAGGCTATTTAACTCATGTTCCAAAAAACGTGCAATCATGATTACTTTTAAACTTCCCTCTAATCATGACAATGTTACTCTTTATTTAAATCCCAAGTGAAACCTTTCATTTTCACTTTTCACTTCATCTTCTACTTCAAAGAACCTCTCAACTTCTCTTTTCTCGGCGTTTCCTTCCTATTCAAGGTGAGATTTTTTTTTTCTCATTGATCATTCTTTCTTGTTTTTAACTTGATTTTCACCGATTAATAGTTTCAAAGGTTCTGATTTTACTTTTCTTGGCAATTTTCCAGCTCCTTGTCACTGTTATCTCATTTTCTTTTCTCTCTCAAGAAGCTTAAAAACTCCATTAATGGCTTCCGAAGGTCTTAACTCTGTTCCTCTTGCCATTACTAAGGGTGACTTTCTTGCTCGGGACGATATGGTTTATGTCCCAGAACCAGAAAATGCAGAAGAGAAAATAACTATCTGGAATTCCCAGGTACTCATTCCATACTCCATAAGGAAAAAACACTTTGCTTTCTTAGGTCCTTATTCTCCTGTGTCTTCCCTTATTTCATATGATGAATTCTTCCCTAGTTATAAAGAAGAAAAAATTCATGCTTTCAAGTCTAAGATTCGATTTGATCATCTCGAAAATATTTCTGATATTTTTCAAGCAACTCCACCTTCTCGAAAAGATTCCTATATCATGTGGTTAAATAGGATTGAAGGCACCATGGGTTCCTTGTGGAAGCAATTGGGTATCTTTGATCTTATTCAACTTAGTAAATATGATCTTAGTCTTGACCATACTCTCATTCTTTTCTCCTTTCTTTTATGGGAAAGAACCACTAATTCTTTTCATTTTCCTTATGGAGTGCTCACTCCCACTTTGTTCGATATTGCTGCCATAACCGGCCTTCGACCTGAAGGCCAACTTGTTCTTCCTTTCATGAAGGTTCCTAAACCTCATGTTGAGCCTTGTTGGGATAAGTTAACTTATACCCATTTCATCTAACTCAATGCCAAATCTGGTAAAGTCACTGAGAAAGAGCATGTTGCCTTTCTCATGGTTTGGCTTTCAGCTTATGTTTTCTGTTCTAGATCCAACCAAGTTCCAAAATCCTATCTTCCCCTTGCTCAGATGTTGGCCAAGGGTATTCGAATGGATTTAAGTAGATGTCTTTTGGCCAATGTCTATGACATGCTGTCTGAGGCCATTTTTGCTTTAAAAATAAAAGAACCAGTTCGAAATCTTTGTGGCCCTTTCTGGTTTCTTCAACTTTGGCTAAATGCCATTTTCGAAGACAAATTCGAAAGTTTTGAACCCTCAGACTCGAATCTTCCTTCTTCTATTGAAGGTTTCAGACTTTCTTTCCTTACTCCTTCCTCTAAAAAGAATCGCTTGGAGTCATTCAAAGCTTACTTCTCTTCCTTCCTAAAAATAAAAAAACATACTCCTCAACTTGCACCTTTCTCTTCGAGAACTCGAGGACCTGAATGGTTTACTCGAAAATTCCCTTGTGACACTCCGGGTGCACATTCTGAAAGTTTAGAAATTTGGAAGCAGTTCTTATCTTATGATCTCATATACTGTGGCTTTCAATTGAAAGATTTCAAAGTCTTCCGGTACCAACCTCAATTGGTAGCTCGTCAATTTGGGCTAAGCCAATTTCGACCAACACCTTGCTATATTTCCAAATCCCAAATCCTGATAGAAGACATGGTGAATGGCAAAGAAGGCTTCAATGACTTAGAAAATAAAAGGGTGAAAAACCCTTATCTTTATGCCCAGTTCCTTTCGAGCTTTCCTATTACTGCACATTGTCTTTCGAGGAATGGTGGTCACATTATTATAATGCTATTCAAGTTGATGAAGCCACCTGCTTTACAAGACTAACAAAAGACATTGCTTATACGCAGAAATCAACCAAAAAGACTAAAGGTACACATATCAAAGAAATTGAAGCTTTCGAGAAATATTTTCATGTGTTCTATATTCCCAATAAAATTCATAGAACTATTTCTGAAGCAGCTCTTTGTTTAAAAGAAAAAATTTCTTCGAATCAACAAAATTTCAAACTTGTTAATCCCGAAGGCAAAACTATTTTCGAAAAATATTGTCCAAAGTTTCCTCCTTTACCAACAACAAAATTTGGTTTGGCAAAAAGTTTATATGGTCCTGAATGGAATACACCTGTAACTCCTGATCTTTTTTTTAATCATCTCAAACCTCTTGCAAAAAAAGTTACTTTAACTAAATATACTTTGGACAATTACCCTTTCATACCTCATTTGGATATAGAACATGTGAGAATATTTTCTAAGAACTTCATGGCTCAAGGTAATAACATAAACATTTCTTTTCTTTTTCTAACTTATCCCAATCTTATACTTACAAGTTTCTTTTCTTTTCCAGCTCAAGAGTTCAAGCTCTCGAAGGATGCTGAAGAAGACTGGGAAACTGACAAAGAGGAAGAAAAGAAAACTAAGAAAAGGAAGGCTTCATTCTCTTCTCAAAAACCCTATGTAAGTTTTATTTCGAAAATCTGAACTTATTTTAGATTTAGATTTCGAAACCTAACTGTTAGAACCACAAGAAACACTAGAAGGGGGGTTGAATAGTGTTTCAAGCTTTTTGATTGGTTTTGGAAATCTTTAATTTAAATCATGAAGATGAACAATGTTCAAAACAAGTCTTAAGATCAGAGATAATTAAAACGTGCGGAAGATAAGAAAAATAGAGTTTCTTCTAAAGCTTAAGATTGTTTTAAACAGAGGCTTCTCAAAGTATCTTCTGAAGATTATTACAAAGAGTATTTTCAGAACGGTTTCTGAAATACTTCAGATGATTAGAGGTTGTCTGAAGTCTGTTTCTGATTTCTGAACTGAGCTCTTTCCAGACTCACTTCAGATAATTATTTCAGAAGTTCTTCAAGGTACATTCTTTGTAATGCTTCAAATGATATGAGAGACATTTCATGTTTTGTTCATATGAAAAATCATTTTATTGAAATAGTTGTGTTAAGTTTATTATGAAAAATACTTTTCAATCCCCAACATAAATATGAAAACTGTAAATAAAGAGATTAAGGGAAAGAGAACTTAGGCACAGAATTTATCCTGGTTCACCCATAAACCCGTGAGCTACATCCAGTCCCAGAGGCAAACCACCACTGGATTTTCCACTATCTGAACTCAAATACATGTATTCTTTTACCACAGCCTCTTCAGGCTAAACAACAAGTATTCCTTTGTTTTCAACTGCCTCTCCAGGCAACTCATGCAGTATTCTTTTTACAGACAAGCCTCTCCAGGCTCAACAACAAGTATTCCTTTGTTTTCAACTGCCTCTCCAGGCAACTCATGCAGTATTCTTTTACAGACAAGCCTCTCCAGGCTCAACAAAAAGTATTCCTTTGTTTTCAACTGCCTCTCCAGGCTCAACAACAAGTATTCCTTTGTTTTCAACTGCCTCTCCAGGCAACTCATGTAGTATTCTTTTACAGACAAGCCTCTCCAGGCTCAACCACGAGTATTCTTGTTGAGTCTCAAAAATATCATAAGGTTGTCTATGATGTTTTAAGACAACTAGATTCCCAAGTTTTAATGGTTGAAAAATTTGACTTAAAGTATTTATCATAGATACACATATGCTTTATATTTTATCTATGATTTCAGCAAGAGTCACTATGAGCCTACATAAAAAGACTAAGTGTTGAAGCTGTCTGAAGAAGCAGAACTCGTCTGAAGAGTTGAAGCTGTCTGAAGTAGTTCAACCCGTCTGAAGTATCAGTGTCATCTGAAGTCTCATTTATGACGTGGCACCCTCTGCTGAAGTTTGTGAAGACTTTTCTGAACCTCTGTTGCACGTACCTTTTTAAACACGTTTATAGCAAGGAACACAGAGACCTTTCCTGGTGTTTTTGAATTTCATACACCACTGAGGAAATCTCTGCAACGCAGTCTCTGCAACAACTTTTGTAGCTGCTTTATGGCAGGAGGAACCTTGTTCCGTGTCAGAAATATCAGAACTCTCATAAGCATGTCTCACAACGGATTAAATTGCATTTAATGCTATCTCTAAACGGTGGTATTTCAACGGATTGAAGATTGGGTATAAATATCCCCTCCTTTGAAGACCTTCATGTGAGAGAAGATTTTGATTTTGAAAAAGAACCGAAAACTCTACAAGTTTTTCGCTGCAACAACTCTGAAAATATTTACACAGATTGTAATATCCTGAGCATACCTCAGTTTTTCTGTACAATTGTAATTGTTTAAGCTTCAAGACTGATATAGTTTGTAAGCTTAAGTATTCTATCTTCTCTGTATCTATTTGTTGAGCCTGGAGAGGCTTTTCTGTAAAAGAATACTTGGTTGTAGAGCCTAGAGAGGCTTGTCTGAAAAAGAATACTTGTTGGTTTGAGCCTGGAGAGGCTTGTCTGAAAAAGAATACTTGTTGGTTTGAGCCTGGAGAGGCTTGTCTGAAAAAGAATACTTATTGGTTTGAGCCTGGAGAGGCTTGTCTGAAAAAGAATACTTGTTGGTTTGAGCCTGGAGAGGCTAGTCTGTAAAAGAATACTTGGTTGTAGAGCCTGAAGAGGCTTGACTGTAAAAGAATACATGTAATCTTGAAAGATTAAGAGAAAATCCAATTGCTTGTTGGCATTGGGACTGGATGTAGCTCACAGTGGTAGTGAGTGAACCAGGATAAATTCCTTGGCTAAGTTCTCTTACCCTTATCTCTTATCAATTCTTTTATACTAAATCAAGGGGTCAGAATAATTAATCTGATATTTTATAAAGGCACAAAACATCTTTTAAAATCAGTTTTTTTACAAGCCATCTGAAAACTTCAGACAGCCTCTTAAAAGCCTGTCTGAAATCGTGTTCTTAACACCCGGTTGCGAAAAAGCTTTCTAAAATATTTAGAAACACTATTCAACCCCCCTTCTAGTGTTTCCCTGTGTTCCTACAGTTGGTACCAGAGCTATACTCAGGGTTGAATCACCTAACAAGTGTTTGAGGACTGAAAGATCCAAATGGAAGCTTCTAACAGCAACAGGCAATACATCACAGAAGGAGCCTCTATCACAAGACCCCCAGCATTCAATGGAGTGGATTACCACTACTAGAGAGATCGTATGAAGTTGTTCATTGAGAGCAACAACATTGATGTTTGGGATGTGGTCACTGATGGAGACTATGTGCCTATGCAAAATGGTGTGCTTATACCTAAGACTGAATGGACCTTGGAGCAGAAGACTAGAGTCCAGATGAACGCTAAAGCAAAACTCTATCTGATATGTTCCCTGAATAAATCAGAATATGAGAAGGTCCACGGATGCACTTCTGCCAAGGAGATTTGGGATACTCTTGCAGCAGCCCATGAAGGGACTGAAACTGTCAAGCAATCCAAAATCAGCATGCTTATACATCAGTATGAGATGTTTAAGATGGAAGAAACTGAAACCATTGACCAAATGTTTGGGAGCTTTCAGACCATAACCAATGGACTCAGGTCCTTAGGAAGAACCTATGAGTCTGGAGACAACAACAGGAAGATTCTAAGAAGTCTACCTAAGTCCTGGAGACCCAAAGTCACTGCCATTCAAGAGGCAAGAGACTTGAACTCTCAGAGAATGGAAGAACTGTTGGGATCTCTCAAAGTCCATGAACTTTAGCTTGGAGAAGATGATAACAAGAAAAAGTCTCTAGCTCTAAACTCCAAGACCAAACAGTCTAGGCATGGCAGCATGAAGGCTATGCAAGCTGAGGAAACTTCAGAAGCATATGAAGATTCTGAAGATAGCTCAGAAGATGACAATGATCTTGCTCTTTTAAGCAGAAAGATCAAGAGAATGTTGCAGAACAGAGGAAAGTTCAGAAAGAACCAACCTTCATCATCCAAATCAGGTAAGACAGGTAAAGAGTCTAACACTGATAAAATTATTTGCTTTGAATGTAAGCAACCAGGGCACATGAAGACTGATTGCCCAAGGATGAAGAAAAACAACTTCAAGAAGAAGAAGTTTTTGAAAAAGAAGAAAGGTCTTACGGCAACATGGGAAGACCTTGATGAATCAACCTCAGAAGAAGAGGAAGACACTTCAGAAGAGGCAAATCTGTGTCTCATGGCTAGTCTACCATCTTCAGACAGCTCTGAAGCTGAGGTATTTCCTCTTACTCTACAAGAAATGTATGATGATATGGTGGAAAGTTCTCAAGAACTTTTCCAAGAGTATAAGAATCTATCCAAAGCCCACACAGAAATGTGTAACAAATATGAGGCACTTGAGATAGAACATATTATGCTCAAAGAAAAAATTCTTGAGACTAAAAACTGCAGTTCATAAGCTGTGTCTGAAGAGAATGAGAAACTTCAGAAGCAGGTTGTGGAACTGACAAAAGATCTGGCCAAATTTGTCAAAGGAACTAAAAATCTGAATATAATGATTGGAAATCAAAGGCATTCCCTTGACAAAAGTGGACTAGGCTTCTGTGATCATAACATGTCAGAACCTCCTATTGTCTTAAATTTTTCTAAAGGAAAAAAGAAGGTTACTGGGTGTTCTCACTGTGGTAAGCCTGGACACAATATGGCTCAGTGCAAACACAAGAGAAAATCAAGGCCCAAAGCTAACAAGAAAGGACCCAAAAGAATATGGGTACCTAAAAACTTAATTATTCCTGTTGCAGATGTGTTTAACAGGATAAAGGAGACCCCACAAATGGTACCTGGACAGTGGGTGCTCGCGACACATGACAGGAGAAAAGTCTTTGTTCCAAAACCTTAGACCTAGAGCTGGTGGAGTGGTCACCTTTGGTGGAAATCAGCAAGGGAAGATCATTGGAATAGGGACTGTAGGTATATCTCCTTCATCTCTTATTAAAAATGTACTCCTAGTGGAGGGACTACAGCATAATTTACTGAGCATAAGTCAATTATGTGACAGTGGTTATGTGGTATCTTTTACTAAGGAAGGATGCATAGTCAAAGACTCCTCTGAGCAAACTCTCTTTACTGCTAAGAGACATAGCAAGTCAAAATGTAAAATGTTTTATTTCTGTTGAAAATGAAAAACAGATTTGGCATCAAAGACTTGGGCATGCTAGCTTGAGATTAATCTCAAGATTGGCAAAACACAATCTTGTTAAAGGATTGGCCAAGCTTTCATACAAATCTGACATTTTATGTGAAAGCTGTCTGAAAGGGAAACAAACAAGACACTCTTTTAAGAGTAAGGATGTTGTTTCAACTAGCAGACCACTAGAACTTTTGCACATTGACTTGTTTGGTCCTATTAGAACGGAAAGTCTTAGTGGTAAGAAATATGGTTTGGTCATTGTTGATGACTATTCTAGATTTACATGGGTGTTATTCCTAAGAAGCAAGGATGAGACTTTTAGGAACTTCACAATATTCTGCAAGAAGGTACAAATTGAGAAAGGATTCTGTATTTCTGTTATCAGAAGTGATCATGGTGGAGAGAACTAAAATGCAAACTTTCAAATGTTCTGTGATGAGAATGGGATCTCACACAATTTCTCTGTGGCTAGAACACCTCAACAGAATGGGGTTGTTGAGAGAAAGAACAGAAGTTTGCAAGAGATGGCAAGGACCATGCTCAACTCATGCAACTTACCAAGATCCTTCTGGGCAGAAGCTGTTAGCACAACATGTTACCTTCAAAACAGAATATTGGTAAGACCAATTCTGAAAAAGACTCCCTATGAACTATGGAAAGGAAGAAAACCCAACATATCATATTTCCACACATTTGGATGTGAATGTTTTGTACTCAACATCAAGGATGATCTTGGAAAATTTGATGCAAAGTCTGATAAAGGATTCTTCATTGGATATTCTGAAACATCTAAAGCCTATAGAGTATATAACTCTAGAACTTTAACTGTTGAAGAAACTATTCATGTTAAATTCAATGATAACAAAGAGACTGATAGGGAACTATCAGATCTAGAGGATGATTTTGCAGGAATGGAGCTGAATGACTACAACAGCTTGAAGGATGAGCATCTGTCTGAAGTACCTACTGTTACTGAACCTCTTCAGACAAATGTTGAGTCTCAGACAGAACAATCAGATGTGATACCTCCTCAGAAACCTGATTGGAAATACAAATCACATCATCCTAAAGAGCAAATCATTGGCAGCACTTCAGAAGGAGTTAAGACAAGATCAAAATTCAAGAATCTGAATTCTCTTGCTCTCCTGTCTGAAATAGAGCCAAGGAACATTGATGAAGCTCTGCATGATGAAGGGTGGATCCTAGCCATGCAAGAAGAGCTGAATCAGTTTGCTAGGAGTGATGTCTGGACCCTTGTTCCTAAACCCCATGGGAAAACTAATATTGGAACCAAATGGGTGTTCAGAAACAAGCTGTCTGAAGAAGGCAAGGTAGTGAGAAACAAGGCAAGATTAGTTGCTCAAGGATACAACTAGCAAGAAGGTATTGATTTCACTGAAACCTTTGCCCCAGTGGCCAGGTTAGAAGCAATTAGAATTCTTTTATCTTATGCTGTAAATAATGGCATCAAGCTATATCAAATGGATGTTAAAAGTGCCTTCCTCAATGGTCTGATTGAAGAAGAAGTCTTTGTCAGACAACTCCCTGGTTTTGAAGATATTGCTTTTCCTGAACATTTTTTCAAACTCAAAAAGGCTCTCTATGGTCTGAAACAAGCCCCAAGAGCTTGGTATGACAGATTGAGCAGTTTTCTAATCTCAAATGGCTTTGAAAGAGGAAAAGTGGACACAACTCTTTTTAGAAAACAGTCTAACAAAGATCTTATACTTGTTCAGATATATGTTGATGACATTATCTTTGGTTCAACTGACTCTTCATTATGCAAGGAGTTTTCAGAGTTAATGCAATCAGAGTTTGAGATGAGTTTAATGGGTGAACTAAAATTTTTCTTAGGACTTCAGATTAAGCAAGATTCTGACTGTATATGGATCCATCAAGAAAAATATACAAAGGAAATGCTTAAGAAGTTTAACTTACATGATTGCAAACCCATGTCAACTCCAATGCATCCCTCTGCATCTTTAAATAAAGATGAGAAGGAAGAACCAGTGAATCAAACTTTGTATAGAGGAATGATTGGATCATTATTATATCTAACAGCAAGCAGACCTGACATAATGTTCAGTGTATGCTTGTGTGCTAGATTTCAATCTGATCCAAGGAGTACTCACTACAAAGCTGTAAAAAGAATTTTCAGATATCTTAAAGGTACTACTAATCTTGGTCTGTGCTATAAGAAAAGTAAGGATCGCAGGTTAATAGGATACTGTGATGCTGATTTTGCTGGAGACAGAATTGAAAGAAAAAGCACTAGTGGTGGATGTCATTTCTTTGGAGAAAATATGATTAGCTGGTCAAGCAAAAGGCAAAGCACAATTGCCTTATCAACAACTGAAGCTGAATATATCTCAACAGCCAGTTGTTGCTCACAACTGTTATGGGTGAAATATCAATTAGAAGATTTTAACATTACTATATCTGCTATACCTGTTTTGTGTGATGATACAAGTGCTATTAATTTGTCTAAAAATCCTATTCAACATTCTAGGGCTAAACATATAGAAATAAAACATCATTTCATTAGAGACTATGTTCAGAAAGGTGTTTTTGATATTCAGTTTATTAATACAGAGCATCAATGGCTGATATATTCACAAAACCTCTGACTGAAGATAGATTTAAGTTCATTAGAGATAATCTGAACATACATGCATTTTAATTGTGTGTGAATTGATCTATTGAAAATGATGTGTCTGAAATTTCAGCTTGACTGAAACAAGTGACTTGTCTGAAATTTTGGGTTGTCTGAAATTTATATGGGTGTCTGAAATCTGTCACTTGTCTGAAGTAAACAAATGACGTGGCTTTCTGAGACGGTTTAATTCCATTTTGTCTCTTCCACTTCGCACGTTTTCCTATGTTTGCGCAGCCAGTACATGCCATCATTACTTCATGGGTCTATAAATACAGAAGCTAGTGGGTCAGAGAACTTCACCGTTCACTATTCTGTACTCACCTCTTGAGATCCTTCTTCTACAAGCAATTTATTTCTCTCTCAAGTTCCTGAGAAAACTCATCAATGGCTCCTAAGAAATCTGCTGGAAGCAACATCGTGAGGACTAAGGGTGTAGTCCTGGAGGATCTTCAATCTCTAGGAATGGACTTATTTGCTGAGTTCGATGCAGCTGGGTGGACTCCGTATTTCAACCACAACTTGACACAGTGGCATGAGCAAAGTGTGCTGGATTTCTGGGCTACTGCCAGAGGAATACCCAATCCTCAGGGTATCTACACTAGCATCAAGGCCACAGTACGTGGTGTCCCTGTCTTTGTTGATGAAGATATCCTTGCTCACATCTGTGAGGTCAGGATTGAAGGAGTTGTATTCACTCCTGGCTGGGAAGCAAGAAATGGTGGACAGAAGTAGTTCACAGAGTTTCTGTATGGCACCTCTGAACCAGTAAGCTTGGATGCAAAGCATATGTCAGACAAGGCTAGGGTTTTGCATGCCATCTTAGGGTGCTCTGTAATCCCTAAGAATGGAAGCAGAAACCATGTTTCTGAGTTGGAGAGATTTTGTCTGATTCACCTACTACAGAAGAAGAAGGTGAACCTCCCCAACATCATAATGTACCACATGCAGAAGCGTCTCAGAGACTCTGCTTGGAGCTTCCCTCACAATACCATCATCACCAAGATCTTGCTGCATTTCAAAGTCCCCATTGAGAGGCTTTTTGATCGCCTTTCACAACCCGTGTTTGGTGAATCAAACCTCAAGAGCATGGGAGTGAAGCTGACTCCAAGACCTCCCTCTCCGTCCATGAAGGAGAGCCTTCTTCTTGAGAAAGCTGCTAGAAGGAAGACAACAATGGAGGTTCTTGAGAATGAACTCAGAGGAGACATACGGAGGCATGAGTTCAAGCCATCAAAACCCTCTCCTCAAGCAAAATTGAAGAAGCTACCTGTAAGGAGTGCTGCTAAAGTAGCATCTGCATCTGTGCAGAGACAGGTGTCTGAACCTATTCAGAAGGCAACACAAAGGCCATCTGAAATTATGGGTCAGCGGTCTGAACCTGTACAGACTCCACAACCTACTTCTGAAATGGAAGGACAGGCTCAAGAGGCAGATGAAACTGATGCAGTTGTAGCTGAGCCATTGGCTGCTTACCCATCTGATCCTGAACTCATTCAGGTGGCAGCATTGGCTACTGCTTTGGAGCAGGAGGAGCTGGAGAAGAAAGCAGAACAAGAAAAGACTGATAGAGCTCTTGCTATTGCTTCACAATTGGCCTATGCTGAAGATGATAGGCAAGCAACCATAGCTGAGGGAGCAAAGAAAAGGAAGAGGTCAAGTGCACCTCAAAGAAGCAGGACCAAAAGCAAGCTACTTCAGACTGCACCTGAACCTAGGGTGACTAGAAGTATTGCCTCTCAGCTGATAGCAGAAGATAAAGCTGAGAAGTATCAAAATTTTGTTAAAGCTCAACAGTATTTTAAAAGGAAAAGGGAAGAAAAACAAGCACAAAGGGAGAAGGAAGAAGCAAAGGCAAAAGAATCTGAGGTAACCAAGCCTCCCTACAAGATAATTAAGGTGAGATTTGATAATGTAACTCCTTCACCACCCTCCTCACCAGAAAAACAAACACCTCATCAACCCTCTCAACCATCCCCTTAACCAACATCTCAACCTACACCACAACCTTCACCACAACCTTCACCAAAACCCCTATCACCTGAAAAACAACCATCTTCACCTCTATCACAACCATCACCACCTCCACAAACAGAAAACCTACCCTCTGAACCCTCCAAACCCTCTGAACCTACATTACCTTCCCCACGAACCCATGACCTTGCTATGATACCACTTTCACCTTCACCACCATCATTCCCTCCACCTTCTCTGGAAGAAGAGCTCTCTGCTGAAGAAGAGCAAGTCCTTGCTGAAGCTCTACGGTTGTCTCTCCTTCCTTCCGATTCCTGTTCATTGCCTAAGTTTGGCAACCTGTTTGAAGAGCTACAGTATTTCAGACCAGCACCTGCTGTATCCTTGCATCATGGATTAATCAGAAAAACTGTTGCTGAAGTTAGAAACCAATACAGCGCTCTTTCAAGAGTATTAGAAAAGATCAGGAAGGGTGTTGTCCCTTCTGCACATACTTGGGCTCCCATCAATCCATTCTCAGATGATTCCCTCAGGCTGAATAGTGATGAATGGAGTTTTGTGAGGCAGCTGAACACTGAGTCTGAGTTGTTTCAGAGGGATCTACACAAGGGAGTTGGGATGAGAGGCTACAGGCCTCCTAGAACTTGTTCAATCAGGCCAACCACTAAAATCTTGGTGAAACCTGATAGAATAGTTCCTAGGTATCCCTTAAAAGAAGGTCAGGGTGAGAAATTCAAAGGATATAAAGTTTATTTTGTATCTTCACCTCTGTCTGAAATGATGAGTCCATCAGAGTGGGAATCTTTACCAGAGCTCATCAGCAACCAAGGAGGAGGCCTGGATCATCTACTTCAAGATTGGATGTGGTCCTCTTACTGGAAGATCAGAGAAGATGTTGGATCTTCTTCGGGATCAACTAGTCCTGATGCTGATTCTGAAGTTGGACTTGGAACGTCAACCAATGTCAAATATCACTATCTGAGAGATCACTTTCCCCCACCTGCTGACTCTTTCAATGAAGATTGGGTTCTGTTGAAGCCTATTGGCACCTTCTTTTGCCCTGTGTTCAGGCCATCTGAATACAGATTGAAGCCAGGATTTGGAGTGCTTAGATTTGTTTGCCCCTACATCCAGCTAATCTTCTATGAATCTGAGAAAGACATGTCTGAGGAAAATCTGAAGCTGAAGACCAAAGTTAAGAAACTTGAAAAGAAGTATGCTGATCAAGAGAAGAAGACTAAGCATCTAATTGCTCAACACGAGCAGATTCTTCAAGAACAGCAGCTTATCAGATCTGGTCAGCAAGAATTGAAAACCTCAGTGGAAGCAGCAATAAACAGGGCCAAGGACGACTTGATTTCCTTTCTGACTGAGGCCTTGCTGAAGAAGAAGGATTAAACTGTTAATTTAGCCATTGTCTTTTGCTTATTTTCATGTTTATGACAGGTGTCTGATTGTCTGATTCTTTATCTGAACATTCATTAAATACAATCAGTGGCTTATCTCATATTTTTGTGAGTTGATTGTTAGTGCTATGATATATGTTTTATCTGAATTTATTGCTCTGTTACTGTTTTGCTCTGATATTCCCTTTTGATTGATGACAAAAGTGGGAATATTAAACTAACCAAATCTGAATCTAAAGTGGTTACAGGACTCAGGGGGAGTTATGTTTTTCTGAGAAAATTTGAGCAAATGAGTAAAATATACCTTAAACAGAACCTGTTAAAGAATATTTCTATCTCAGGAGGAGCTTTCTTATTCTCAAAAATTGATTACAGATTTGAATATTTTAACCAAATTTGTCATCATTAAAAAGGGGGAGAATGTTGAGTCTCAAAAATTTCATAAGGTTGTCTATGATGTTTTAAGACAACTAGATTCCCAAGTTTTAATGGTCGACAAATTTGACTTAAAGTATTTATCATAGATACACATATGCTTTATATTTTATCTATGATTTCAGCAAGAGTCACTATGAGCCTACATAAAAAGGCTAAGTGTTGAAGTTGTCTGAAGAAGCAGAACTCATCTGAAGAGTTGAAGTTGTCTGAAGTAGTTCAACCTGTCTGAAGTATCAGTGTCGTCTGAAGTCTCATTTATGACGTGGCACCCTCTGCTGAAGTTTGTGAAGACTTTTCTGAACCTCTGCTGCATGTACCTTTTTAAAAACGTTTATAGCAAGGAACACAGAGGCCTTTCCTGGTGTTTTTGAATTTCATACACCACTGAGGAAATCTCTGCAACGCAGTCTCTGCAGCAACTTTTGTAGCAGTTTTATGGCAGGAGCAACCTTATTCCGTGTCAGAAATATCAGAACTCTCAGAAGCATGTCTCACAACGGATTAAATTGCATTTAATGCTATCTCTAAACGGTGGTATTTCAACGGATTGAAGATTGGGTATAAATATCCCCTCCTTTGAAGACCTTCATGTGAGAGAAGATTTTGATTTTGAAAAAGAACCAAAAACTCTACAAGTTTTTCGCTGCAACAACTCTGAAAATATTTACACAGATTGTAATATCCTGAGCATACCTCAGTTTTTCTGTACAATTGTAATTGTTTAAGCTTCAAGACTGATATAGTTTGTAAGCTTAAGCATTCTATCTTCTCTGTATCTATTTGTTGAGCCTGGAGAGGCTTTTCTGTAAAAGAATACTTGGTTGTAGAGCCTAGAGAGGCTTGTCTGAAAAAGAATACTTGTTGGTTTGAGCCTGGAGAGGCTTGTCTGAAAAAGAATACTTGTTGGTTTGAGCCTGGAGAGGCTTGTCTGAAAAAGAATACTTGTTGGTTTGAGCCTGGAGAGGCTTGTCTGTAAAAGAATACTTGGTTGTAGAGCCTGAAGAGGCTTGACTGTAAAAGAATACTTGTAATCTTGAAAGATTTAGAGAAAATCCAATTGCTTGTTGGCATTGGGACTGGACGTAGCTCACAGTGGTAGTGAGTGAACCAGGATAAATTCCTTGGCTAAGTTCTCTTACCCTTATCTCTTATCAATTCTTTTATACTAAATCAAGGGGTCAGAATAATTAATCTGATATTTTATAAAGGCATAAAACATCTTTTAAAATCAATTTTTTTACAAGCCATCTGAAAACTTCAGACAGCCTCTTAAAAGCCTGTCTGAAATCGTGTTCTTAACACCCGGTTGCGAAAAAGCTTTCTAAAATATTTAGAAACACTATTCAACCCCCCTTCTAGTGTTTCCCTGTGTTCCTACAATTCTTTCTTCCACCAAGCCTCTCCAGGCTCTCAGACACATAAAGTGTTTACAAATTAAACTAAGTTTAAGTTTCCACGAAACATAAACTTAATCTTTTGCTGTACTAGAGGTTAACTGAGTACTACTCAGGAAAAAATGGATAAATCTAAGTACAAGGGTAAGACAGGGATACAAGTGTATAAGTTTGGATACAATCCGTTCTCAAATATGAGGAATCACATCCTCTGAAAATTGGCTAAGTAGATAGTGAAATTTAGCTTCAGCCTAATTTTCTAACCATTGGTTTCCATGGGTTACATTCTCACCCATATAACTGGAATAACCAAGGTGTGTTCGTGTTTTTTTTTTCAACCTTTCTTGGTTGTCTTTTTGGTCAACTTAAAAGCGGCCTGGTTGATTATCATTTCAGCCAACCAACATGGTTGGTTGTTCAACCGAACCACAACAACTTTGACTAACTGACCAATAGGTCGGCAGCATCTTCAAATTCAATCTTGAGGCTATTTATATGTTCTTGATGAAATATAGCTGTTTGAAGATGATTCATAATACCGTTGAGATGTTGATGATGTGGCTCATATAGCCATTATGTAATAGTGTCTCAAACGGTTGCTTCTTCTTAAGCAAATAAGTGTTCAGAAGACCCTGTTCTGACACTTCTATAGATGAGCTCTTTTAAGAGATTTTTCTTGATATATTTCTGCTAAATCTCTCCCTTGATTTTCTTCTGCGTTCTTCTATTTTTTTTTCTCTAATTTCCTTTGGAGTGTGTATGAGAAGATATCCGTTGGATTTGTCTTTTTGCTTATTTTGTATATGCTCCTTTTTCATTTGCTCCTGACATCATTTCTTCTTTGAATGAGATGTCTTGTCCAATAGTTGTTGTTTGCAGTTTCCTCTTTTGAGATTTAGATAAAGATGTTGAATTAAATGTATTTCTGCGCACACGTAATTCTGAAAATGTACTAAGGTTCTGCAAACTTTCCTTATTTGTGTAGGACTTTGGTCGAGGTAGAAAAGCATGTCTGGCTTTTATACTGAAATAGGTGAAGTCTCTTTGGTAGAGTGTGCTTTACATATAGCAACGTCTTCAAGAGATCAATTCTTGATTCTGTTCGTAGACTTCTTCAGATTATCTTCATATCTTCAGATGATAATTGTTCTTCAACTTTAGTTAAGTCTTCTGATGATGTAATCTCTTCAGATAGACGATTTTTCTCATTTCTTCTTTCATCTGATGATATTCTTCAGCCGTTAGCCAAGTCTTCTGTCTTCAAATCTTCATATAGTCTTCACGTCTTCAGATAATCTTCTGGTCTTTAGATAGTCTTCTTGTCTTCAGACGGTCTTCTTGTCTTCAGACAGTCTTCTTGTCTTCAGACGGCTTCAATACTTCAGACAGGTTGAAAGCACTTCAGATGGCTTCAACACTTCAGACGGGTTGTGCACTTCAGATGGCTTCAACACTTCATACGGGTTGAAACTTCAGACGATTTCAACATTTCAGACGGGTTGAAACTTCAGAAGACTTAACTCTTCAGATGGGTTGAAACTTCAGAAGGCTTAACTCTTCAGACGGGTTGATACTTCAGAAGGCTTAACTCTTCAGACGGTCTTTATAATAGATTCTGCATTTGTTCTTCTAATCCTGATCTTCTGATTCTGATTCTGTTCATCAAATCTTCTTCTTCTTCTAATGAATATTTCAACCTGAAACACAATCAACAAAGCAATACCTTTCTCAGTAGAATTTGTTTATATAATCTTATTTGTTCTTATTATGTTCTTGTATAATCTTATTTGTTAATCATTAAAACTAAAGGATATTAAGTCTTTGAGTCAAGTTTGAATGCTCAAACTGATTAATAGACTTCACACTAACTTCTTATTCCTTTATCTTTTTCCAGACTACTGCTCCTAAATCTCGAAACAAGGCTACGTCCAATAAGGTCGAAAAAATAAACGAACCTTCGGATAAAAGCCAATTTGGTTCTGTGAGTAAGAAGGAAAAAGCAGATGATTCTAATTCTTCCAAGAAGAAGACAGTAAAGGGTCAAGAGAAGAGTCAATCTGAAAAATCTGATGAACAATCTCTCTCAAAGGTGTTTTCGAATTCTCTTGTTAATTTCAAAATCTTAATAGAATTCGAAGAATCTAACTATTCTTTTCTTTTAATAGGAAAGCACTCCTGAACAACAAATTATCCCTTTGAGAGAAAAAGTTACAAAGAAAGAAAAGAAAGCTCACAAACCAAAAATTCTTTCTGTAATTCCACCAGGGAAAACCATTGGAGCTGTAAGTTTCAATTTTCCTCTTATCTTTTAATATTATCTTTGAAACTTTTCTTTTCGAAATTCTGTTTTTGAAATCTGTTTTCTTTATGTAAAACATCAGAGAGTTGGCCAAAGATTTAAGATTAAGGCCTATAAGAAACAAATCCCAAGTGAGGTTGTGGAACAAGTAAACCTCTTCACTCTCTCTTCGAAAGAAAGAAAAAAATCAACTATTGATTTCTACCCTTAAATTCTTGTTTATCTAACTTAAGTCATTTTCTGATTTTCAGATAAACTTTTCTTCAAGTTCCCAAGCTGAAAGTGGTGGTAATGAAGAGAAAATCATAGAAAATCCACTTCAGGCTACTTCTTTGAAGAAGTCCTTACCTCAGAAAAAACCTTTGGACAATATCGAAGGGAGTAGTGAGGAACATGAAGAAGAGAAAAGAGAAGAAGAAGAAGTATAATCCCCTTCAAATCCAAATAAAGAAGATTCTCCTATGGAAGAAGATAATCTCGTGCCTTCTCCACAACCTACCCCTCAAGAAGAGAAGAAAACTCCTATGAAAGGGACTTCAAATGTCCAATCAGAATCAGAGACTCCAGAAAAAGTCCCAAGTTTTTCGAGGGATTCATCTAGGTCTACTCCTGTATACACTCCAATAGACTTAGATGATTGCCTCAAAAGTTTGAATGAAAATCCATTTCTGATTTTCGAAGTCCTTTCTGGGGAAGTTTCTTTATCATCAGCTCATTCTGAAGCAACTGTACAGAACCCTTTGAACGAAGCAGATTCAATGGAAGCAGTTCTTCAAAACTTCAAGAAGTTAGTTTTCGAGAAACCCATGTTGAAAATGATCCGTATGGATCTTTATTACAAAGAAGAGATTCAATGTTACTTGACTCTTTTCGATAAGAGACAAAAAGAATTTTCTGAATCTCAACAAGAATGGATCAAAGGTTTCTCAAAATTATATCAGAATGCCCTCAACACTCTTGATCAGATTGAAGAGACTACTTCGAGGTTAAGCACTCAAAAACGTGAGAATGTTGAGCTGATGGATAAGCTTCAGGATAGCAAAGGCAAAGTTCAGAAATACGAGCAATCCATCAAGCAAAATTTATCCAAGGTTGAGGATCTCGAAAAAGAGAATCTTCGCATTGAGGCAGCAATTCGAAAACTTCAGGAGGATGCCACCAGAGTGAAATCACAGCAAAGAGAGCTATAAGCCACCATCTCGAGGCAGAGGTCTTCTCGAACTGAAATTATCAATTCTGTTAAAGGAATTTCGAGAAGTGCTGTAGACGTTTCGAAAGATATTAGTAATTTGGAAAAATCTGACTACAGCCTGAAGATCCAATATGAAGACCTAATGCATGACTTCGCAAAGATGAAGAATAATTCTCCTTTTTAGTTGCTTCTGCCTCTTTTCGAATCTTTACTATGTAATTTCGAATTTATTTGTTGAGCATGGGCTCAAATTCAATTGTCCTTTGAACAATTTATTTTTCTTTATGCACAATTCTAATTTCCTGCAAGTTTTGTTTGTATTCTTTTAACTATTTTCCATTTATTGACATTATGCGCATATCACCAACTAACTCTCGAATTGAATATGCATTATTAGAAAATACTTTCTTAATTTCGAAAGGTCCCTCCCAATTAGGTGACCATTTACCAAACTTCTTAGACTTTTTATCAATTGGCAAAATTAACTTCCAAACATAATCACCAACTTGGAACTCTTTTTTCTTAACTCTTCTATTATAACAACGAGTAATTTGCTCTTTTTGCCTAATTATATTTTCAAGAGCAACCAATCTCTCTTCATCAAGTTGGTTTAATTCATCAAACATCAATTTCCAATAATCTTGAGAAGGTAACTCGAATTGCCTTTGAACCCTTATTGATTGTAAATTTCCCTCAACTGGTACTATAGCATCGTGACCATAAACCAACTTAAAGGGGTAGTTCAAGTAGCCTCTCTTGGTGAATTTCTATAGGCCCACAAAACTTGATTCAAAGTTTCATGCCAATTTCTAGGCCTTTGCCCAATATGTCTTTTAATCAAAGCAATAATAATTTTATTAACTGCTTCAACTTGACCATTGGCTTGTGCATAATAAGGAGTAGAAGAAAGTAATTTTATCCCTTTCGATTCAGCAAACCTATCTCCCAGTAAACATCGTTCCTTGATCTGTGGTAATGGTTTCTGGTAAGCCAAATCGAAATATGATATTTTCTTCAATAAAACGAATGATATCTTCTTGAGAAACTTCCCTTAAAGGAATTGCTTCTACCCACTTAGTAAAATAATCAACTCCTACTAGAATAAACTTATGGTTTCACGAAGAAGCTAGGTGAATCATTCCAATCAAATCTAAAGCCCATCCTCTGAAAGGCCAAGGTTTTATTATTGAATGCCATTCACTTGCTGGAACTTGTTGCACATTTCTATGCTTTTGACAATCTTCACAAGACTTAGCGAAATTGTGACAATCCTTGGCCATTGAAGGCCAAAAGAATAATTTTCTTCTCAAAATCCATTCCACTTTCTTTCCTGCTTGGTGAGCTCCACAAGCACCTTCATGTACTTCAACCAAAGCTAAGTATGCTTCAGTTTCTCCTATACATCGAAGTAAATTCCCATCAATAGCTTTCTTATAAAGCTCTTCACCTAAAACACATTAGTTCAGAATTTTATATTTCAAGTGTTTTTTATTTATCAGGGAAGGATTTTGTATCAGATTCACAATTTCTCTTCTCCAATCATTCTGATCTAGAAGATCTATATTATGGATATCAAATTCCTTCATTGGAAGCCTTTTTTGAATATCCCTAATTTTTCTGAGAGTTCCAATTGAAATTCTATATCCTGAAGCTATTTGAGCCAATTCATTGGCTTCGAAATTCTGACCTCTTGGAATGTGTTCAATTTTTACTTCATCAATCATTTCCAGAAGTTTATTGGCCTGAACCAAATACTTAGCCAATTTTGGATCTAAACATTTGTATTCCTTAGTTACCTGTTTGATAACTAATTGAGAATCTCCTTTAATATGAACATTTCTCGGATTCATGGTAACTAGAATTTCGAGACCAGCAATAAAAGCTTCATACTCTACTGCATTATTCGAACAAGGATGTTTTATTTCAAACATCATTCGAGTTGGGAATCCTTTGGGTGAAATTAGTAGAATTCCAATCCCTGATCCATTCTTATGTTTGGATCCATCAAAATATAGTTTCCAAGGCTCTAAGCCTACATATATTGATTCCTCAACTAGAATTGGGGGATGATCAACAAAGAAATCTGCAACTACTTGTCCTTTCATTGCTTTTAATAGGGCAAATTTTAATGATAACTCAGTCAATGCTAACGCCCATTTTCCAACTCTACTGTGCAATATAGGCTTCAACAACATGTGCTTTATTACATCAAAGTGAGAAATCACAAATACATCATGGGGTTTGATGTAATATTTAAGTTTAGTACAGGAAAAGTACAAACATAAACACAACTTTTCTATAGCACAGTATCTAGTTTATGTATCATTAAGGACTCTACTCAAATAGTAAACAGCTCTTTCTACGCCATTTTTGTCCTCTTGAGCCAACATACTTCCAATTGTGGCTTCTGAAGCAGAAATATATAACTTCAAAGGTTTTCCTGGCAAAGGAGGAGTCATAATTGGAGGAGTTGTCAAATATTTCTTGATTTCCTCGAAGACTCTTTGATGTTCATCTTCCCATTTGAAGTTTTCTTCTTTCTTCAATTTCAATAATGGGGAAAACACCATTGTCTTTCCTGACAGATTCGAGATGAACCTTCGAAGGAAATTCACTTTTCCAAGAAAAGATTGCAATTGCTTCTTGGTAGTAGGTGGAAATGCTTCAAGAATAGCCTTAGCTTTGTTTTTATCAATCTCAACACCTTTCTTGTGTACAAGAAATCCTAAAAAATATCCTGCAGATACACCAAAAGCACATTTAATAGGATTCATTTTCAAACCATGCTTTCTCATTTTCTCGAAAGCTTGTCTTAAATGATCTAAATGGAAGTCTTTTGATTCAGACTTAACCACAACATCATTAATATAAACTTGCATAAAGTTTCCTATTAAATCATGAAAAATTGAATCCATGGCTCTTTGATAAGTTGCACCAGCATTTTTTAAACCAAAGGGCATCATAGCCCATTCATAAGTGGCTATTGCCCCAGAACATCGAAAAGCTATTTTCGAAACATCCTCTTCGGCAATAAAAATTTGATTATAACCTGAATACCCATCTAACATACTTAAACGTTCATTTCCTACTGTCGAATCTATTAACATATCAGCAACTGGCATTGGGTATTCATCTTTAGGAGTTGCATCATTAAGATCTCTAAAATCAATGCAAACTCTTAAAGTTCCATTTTTATTAATAACAGGAACTATGTTAAAAATCCAATCTACATACCTGGCAGTTCAAATGAACTTAGCCTTTAGAAGTCGCTCTATTTCTTCTTTGATTTTTTAAACTATTTCTGGAGCAAATCTTCTTGGAGCCTGTTTTACTGGTCGGTTTTCTGGAAAAGTTGGAAGTCTATGTTCCACCAGTTCTCGACTCAAACCAGGCATTTCATGATAATCCCAAGCAAAACAATCTTTATACTCTTTTAACAAGTCAATGATTTTCTTCTTGAAATCCCCTTCGAGATTCTGACTTATAAACGTTGGTCTTTTCTCATTCTCCGTTCCCAAGTTTATTTCCTCTAAAGGGTCTTGAGCTTCCATTTTCTTAATGCCTTGAGACAGAATACCTTCGAAACCCAAAGGAGAGTCATCATAGATGCAATCTAACCTTTCAAACTTAAACCCTTGTGTCTCTTGAACATATGTCTCAACCTTTTTGAGCATTTCCTCAAGATACTTCTTTTCATAATCTTTACTTCCTTCAGAAACCTCTTCAGCATTTCTATTTTCCTCAGAAACATCTTCAAAATTTTTACCTTTCATTTCTGATGAGATTTCTTGTTCTATTATCTCCTCAATGACTATTCTACCTTCTTGCCATTCGGCCTTAGGGGCCGTTATCTCTTTATTTTGTTTATTTTGATTAGATTCGACTTCGAGAGTCGCCTCTACCTTCTTTTCGGCCACAGAGGCCGAAATTCGAGCCCAAAAGCTCGAATCTATTTTGGGTCTGACCATTCAGCAATTTATGCGGCCTCGAAAGGGCCAACATCACATTTTAACATAAACCCACAATTTGGATTCAATCTTAGTGAATAAGGTATTTTTGTAGGCACCAACATATACTTATCAATCACTTCATATGGTCTTGTCTTCATAACCTTCTTTCCAGTACTCCTCACATCCACAACATCCTCTTCGAATTTAAAATAGTTTTTATCTCCATCAACGTAAATGGGTACACCTTTTTTAGTCCACATGCAAAGTCTCTGATGCATTGAAGATGGAACAGCACCTACACCATGGATCCACTCTCTTCCAAGAAGTAAGTTATAGTTTGCTTTCGAATCAACTACAACAAACATAGCGGGTCTCATGATGGTTCCCACTGTTAACTCTAAACATAAGACTCCTGATTTTGAAGTCTTCCCACTGAAATCAGTAATAATCATCTGATGAGGCATCAGATCAAACTTAGTCTTCATCAATTTTTTCATCATAAATTTCGGCATCAGATTTATTGCTGCACCAGAATCTACGAGGACCTTTCCAATACTTACATCTCCAACTAACGCCCTAATGAACAAAGGCTTCATATGAAGTTGCATATCCTCAGTTGGTTTTTCGAATACTGCAGAAGTATTCTGGAAAATCTGTTTGCCAATGTAAGTATAACATATTGGATCCTCACCTATATCATCTTCCTCAAAGTCTTCATCTTCTAAGCCTTTTTCAAGTTCTTCAGCATACTCAGAAGGTAATACAGAAACAACTGCACAGATGTCATCTAGACCATCTGCAAATCCAGTTTCGAAATTTTCTATTAATAAGTCATCTTCATTCTCATCAAAATCTCCAATAACTTGGAATGAAGGCTTCTTTTTCACCACTTGAGCATAAGATGGTTGATTCGAACTTGCTTAGACTTGAATTACTAGAGCATTTTTTGCTTGCATAGGCTTAGGTTGTTGATTGTTTTGTTCAACAATCATGTTCCTCTTTCCTTTTTCCTCTAAAGCAGCCTTTCTCATTCTTTGTGCCCTTCACCACTGGGTCTTCGTCATTTGAGGCCTATTTCCATAATAAGGTTTCTGGTGAAAACCTTGGAAATTATTCTGATATTTCATGTAGCCAGGACGAACCCATTGATTCGGGGGAGTTGACGATGATGGTACAAAAGTTCGAGGCTTCCTGTCTTCATGAAATTTTGGATTCATGGGCTGTTTTCCCTTATCAAACCTATTCATGTTAACATGTGCCTTTCCTCCATAAATGGATTCAGACTTCGAAATCCAACCCCCATAAGAAGGATGAGGCTTCTTTTGCTTATTTTCTTTCTACTGATGCTGGGCAGCCACTTGCTGATAGTGTGTCTTCATTTCTGATCCACGAAAAGCTTTGGCTGCAGACCTATCGAATACCACATGACACCTTGGACAAAGTTCAATTGAGGCATCTTCTGATCTCCATCAAGGATTCACCCCCTTTTGGATAAACATCATGTAATTCTTGATCTCCATCAAGGGCCATCTCCGTGGCCTGTCCCACAGAATTGGAATCTTCCAATTCGACCATGTTCATACTTGCAGGTTCAGCGTAGTTGGCGTTCAACTGGAGTGGGTCAGAGTCAATCTTCATGGCCATTGGAACCTTTTCTTCGAATTTCAATCTACCTTGTTTGATAGCTTCTTGAATAATATCCCTGAAACGAACACAACTATTAGTCTAATGTCCATATGTATGATGATACTTACAATACTTTCGACCTCTTCTCTGTTCTTGAGAAGGAATTTTATGGTCATCACTTAGAGTTATTTGTTTGTCTTTTACCAATATATCGAAAATTTGATCTGCTTTCGAAATATCGAAACCATAATTTTTCTTAGGAAACATATCTTTAGTATCATTATTAGTATTTCCACTAGGTTTCAAAGATTGACAAACATAAGGAGGTCCGGGCTTAAGTTCTGCCACATGAACATCATTATCCTCTATGTCATATTTGAAATCACTATCATCAGATACTTCCAAATATACTATTTTATCTTTTCGAAAAGTCTTTTCAGGTTTTCGAAATCTCTCTTTTTCTTTCTTAAGATGTTCAATTTGTCTAACCTCATCAGCCAATTGGGCCATATCTCTAAGTTGTTGATTAATCAATTTCTTTCGAATTGAATAATCCAACCCTCCAGTAGCCATTTGGACTAACTCGTATTCAGGAATTTGGGTAAAACACCTTGCTTTCATTTGCCTGAATCTATTCAAATAATCGTCTATGGATTCACTCGTAAATCTTTTAATGTTCACTAAATCCATAAGAGTAACTTTTGTTTCCCCGCTAAAGAACTGTTCATGAAAATTTCTTTCTAATTGATTCCATGAATGAATAGAATTCAGGGAAAGAGTTCTAAACCAAGTGAAAGCATTTTTGGTTAAAGAACTAGGAAAATATTTCATTTTCAACTCTTCATTATTTGCCAAATCGTCTGCTTCGATTTGATATCTAGCAATGTGTTCGACAGTAGATTCTCCTACTTCACCAGAAAACTTAGTAAATTTAGGGACTTTCCACCCCCTAGGTAATTCAGTTTGTAAAACCATTTAGGTAAAAGAAGATACTACATAGGGATGATTTGCAAATCCTACATTAAACCCATGTCTGTTTAGGACTTGTTCGACAATTCCAACAACATTTTGTTGCCCCCCTAAGTTATTTGCTCTTATCCTTTCTAGAATTTCATCAGCATTCTGATTTCTGTTCAGAATAACTCTAGGAGCATTTTCTTCCCTATTTTTGACTGGAACAATAGGGTTTGGTATTTGATTATTTTGATCCCCTTGATTTATAGGGGAATTCATATTAGCCACTTGTCTTACTATAGGCTTTTGTGGGTGCTCCAAACACATCAGCAATCCTTTCCATTTGTCTAGCCAACAAATTATAATTAGTATTTGTTGTTTGTACTAGTGGATCAAACACTGTGGCCATTTGTCTTGTCAACATATTTACCATTTCATGATTACTTTCATCCATTTGTTGCCTTAAAGTTTGCAACATAGAATTTGTAATAGATGAAGAAGAACTTCGCACAAAGGGATTAAAAATGTTCCTTTAACAGGTTCTGTTTAAGGTATATTTTACTCATTTGCTCAAATTTCTCAGAAAACATATGTACTCCCCCTGAGTCCTGTAACCACTTCAGATTTGGTTAGTTTTAATACTCCCCCTTTTGTCATCAATCAAAAGGGAATATCAGAGCAAAACAGTAACAGAGCAATATATTCAGATAAAACATATATATCAGAGCACAAATAATCAACTCAAAATATGAGATAAGCCACTGATTGTATTTAATGAATGTTCAGATAAAGAAATAGACAATCAGACACTTGTCATAAACATGAAAATAAGCAAAGAAATGGCTAAATTAACAGTTTATAATCCTTCTTCTTCAGCAAGGCCTCAGTCAGAAAGGAAATCAAGTCTTCCTTGGCCTTGTCTATTGCTGCTTCCACTGAGGTTTTCAATTCTTGCTGACCAGATCTGATAAGTCGTTGTTCTTGAAGAATCTGCTCTTGTTTAGCAATTAGATGCTTAGTCTTCTTCTCTTGATCAACATACTTCTTTTCAAGTTTCTTAACTTTGGTCTTCAGCTTCAGATTTTCCTCAGACAAGTCTTGCTAAGATTCATACAAAATCAATTGGATATAGGGGCAAACAAATCTAAGCACTCCAAAGCCTGGCTTCAATTTGTATTCAGATGGCTTGAACACAGGGCAAAAGAACGTGCCAATGGGGTTCAGTACTACCCAGTCTTCATTAAAAGAGTCAGCAGGTGGGGGAAAAGTGATCTCTCAGATAGTGATATTGGACAATGGTTGACTTTCCAAGTCCAACTTCAGAATCAGCATCAGGACCAGTTGATCACGAAGAAGATCCAGCATCTTCTCTGATCTTCCAGTAAGAGGACCACATCCAATCTTGAAGTAGTTGATCCAGGCCTCCTTCTTGGTTTCTGATGAACTCTGGTAAAGATTCCCATTCTGATGGACTCATCATTTCAGACAGAGGTGCAGATACAGAATAAACTTTAGCTCCTTTGAATTTCTCACCCTGACCTTCCTTTAAGGGATACCTAGGAACTATTCTATCAGGTTTCACCAAGATTTTAGTGGTTGGCCTGATTGAACAAGTTCTAGGAGGCCTATAGCCTCTCATCCCAACTCCCTTGTGCAGATCCCTCTGAAACAGCTCAGACTCAGTGTTCAGCTGCCTCACAAAACTCCATTCATCACTATTCAGCCTGAAGGAATCATCTGAGAATGGATTGATGGGAGCCCAAGTATGTGCAGAAGGGACAACACCCTTCCTGATATTTTCTAATCCTCCTGAAAGAGCACTATATTGGTTTCTAACTTCAGTAACAGTTTTTCTGATTAAGCCATGATGCAAGGATACAGCAGGTGCTGGTCTAAAATATTGTAGCTCTTCAGACAGGTTGCCAAACTTAGGCAATGAACAGGGATCAGAAGGAAGGAGAGACAACTGTAGAGCTTCAGCAAGGACTTGCTCTTCTTCAGCAGAGAGCTCTTCTTGCAGAGAAGGTGGAGGGGATGATGGTGGTGAAGGTGTAGGTGGTGGTGGTAATGAAGGTAAAGGTGGTGATGATGGTTGAGGTTGATGAGGTGAAGGTTCAGAAGGTTGGATTGGTTGAGGTGATGATGGATCAGATGGTTGATTTTCTTATGGGGAAGGTAATGTAGGTTCAGAGAGTTGATTCTCTGAAGGTTGTGGTGAGGTAGGTTCAGAGCGTTTGTTTTCTGTTGGTTCAGAGGGTTCAGAGGGTTCAGAGGGTAGGTTTTCTGTTTGTGTAGGTGGTGAAGGTTGTGATGGAGGTGGAGATGGTTGTTTTTCTGGTGATTGGGGTTTTGGTGAAGGTTGAGGTGAGGGTTGTGATATAGGTTGAGGTGGTTGTTTATGTTTTTCTGGTGAGGAAGGAGGGTGATGGTGTAACATTGTCAAATATGACTTTGATTCTCTTGTAAGGAGGCTTAGTTACCTCAGATACCTTTGCTTTTGCTTCCTTCTCTTCTTTCTCTCTTTATGCTTGCTTTTCTTCCCTTCTTCTTTTAAAATACTCATGTGCCTTGACATAATTTTGGTATTTCCCAGCCATATCATCTGCTTCCAGCTGAGAAGCAATACTTCTAGTCACCCTAGGTTCAGGTGCAGTCTGAAGTAGCTTGCTTTTGGTCCTCCTTCTCTGAGGTGCACTTGACCTCTTCCTTTTCTTTGCTCCCTCAGCTATGGTTGCTTTCCTATCATCTTCAGCATAGGCCAATTGTGAAGCAATAGCAAGAGCTCTATCAGTATTCTCTTGCTCTGCTTTCTTCTCCAGCTCCTCCTGCTCCAAAGCAGTAGCCAATGCTGCCACCTGAATGAGTTCAGGATCAGATGGGCAAGCAGCCAATGGCTCAGCTACAACAGCATCAGCCACATCTGCCTCTTGAGCTTGTCCTTCCATTTCAGAAGTAGGTTGTGGAGTCTGTACAGGTTCAGACAACTGACACACAATTTCAGATGGCCTTTGTGAAGCCTTCTGAACAGGTTCAGACACCTGACTCTGCACAGATGCAGATGCTACCTTAGCAGCACTCCTCACAGGTAGCTTCAACAATTTTGCTTGAGGAGAGGGTTTTGATGGCTTGAACTCATGCCTCCGTATGTCTCCTCTGAGTTCATTCTCAAGAACCTCCATTGTTGTCTTCCTTCTAGCAGCTTTCTCAAGAAGAAGGCCCTCCTTCATGGATGGAGAGGGAGGTCTTGGAGTCAGCTTCACTCCCATGCTCTTGAGGTTTGATTCACCAAACACAGGCTGTGAAAGGTGATCAAATAGCCTATCAATGGGAACCTTGAAGTGCAGCAAGATCTTGGTGATGATTGTGTTGTGTGGGAAGCTCCCAGCAGAGTCTCTGAGACGCTTCTGCATGTGGTACATTATGATGTTGGGGAGGTTCACCTTCTTCTTCTGCAGTAGGTGAATCAGAAAAAATCTCTCCAACTCAGAAACATGGTTTCTGCTTCCACTCTTAGGGATTACAGAGCACCCTAAGATGGCATGCAAAACCCTAGCCTTGTCTAACATATGCTTTGCATCCAAGCTTACTGGTTCTGAGGTGCCATACAGAAACTCTGTGAACTGCTTCTGTCCACCATTTCTTGCTTCCCAGCCAGGAGTGAATACAGCTCCTTCAGTCCTGACCTCACAGATGTGAGCAAGGATATCTTCATCAACAAAGACAGGGACACCACATACTGTGGCCTTGATGCTAGTGTAGATACCCTGAGGATTGGGTATTCCTCTGGAAGTAGCCCAGAAATCCAGCACACTTTGCTCATGCCACTGTGTCAAGTTGTGGTTGAAATACAGAGTCCACCCAGCTGCATCGAACTCAGCAAATAAGTCCATTCCCAGAGATTGAAGATCCTCCAGGACTACACCCTTAGTCTTCACAATGTTGCTTCCAGTAGATTTCTTAGGTGCCATTGAAGAGTTTTCTGAAGAACTTGAGAGAAAAAAAATTTGCTTGTAGAAGAAGGATCTCAAGAGGTGAATACAAAATAGTGAACGGTAAAGTTCTCTGACCCACTAGCTTCTGTATTTATAGACCCATGAAGTAATGATGGCATGTACTAGCTGCGCAGACATCGGAAAACGTGCGAAGTGGAAGAGACAAAATAAATGGAATTAAACCGTCTCAGAATGCCACGTCATTTGTTTACTTCAGACAAGTGACAGATTTCAGACACCCATATAGATTTCAGACAACCCAAAATTTCAGACAAGTCACTTGTTTCAGACAAGCTGAAATTTCAGACACATCATTTTCAACAGATCATATCACACACAATCAAAATGCTGTATGTTCTGATTATTTCTAATGAACTTAAATCTATCTTCAGTCAGAGGTTTTGTGAATATATCAGCCCATTGATGCTCTGTATCAATAAACTGAATATCAAAAACACCTTTCTGAACATAGTCTCTAATGAAATGATGTTTTATTTCTATATGTTTAGCCCTAGAATGTTGAATGGGATTTTTAGACAAATTAATAGCACTTGTATTATCACACAAAACAGGTATAGCAGATATAGTAATGTTAAAATCTTCTAACTGATACTTCACCCATAACAGTTGTGAGCAACAACTGGCTGCTGAGATGTATTCTGTTTCAGTTGTTGATAAGGCAATTGTGCTTTGCCTTTTGCTTGACCAGCTAATCATATTTTCTCCAAAGAAATGACATCCACCACTAGTGCTTTTTCTTTCAATTCTGTCTCCAGCAAAATCAGCATCACAGTAACCTATTAACCTGCAATCCTTACTTTTCTTATAGCACAGACCAAGATTAGTAGTACCTTTAAGAAATCTGAAAATTCTTTTTACAGCTTTGTAGTGAGTAATCCTTGGATCAGATTGAAATCTAGCACACAGACATACACTGAACATTATGTCAGGTCTGCTTGCTATTAGATATAATAATGATCCAATTATTCCTCTATACAAGTTTGATTCACTGGTTCTTCCTTCTCATCTTTATTTAAAGATGCAAAGGGATGCATTGGAGTTGACATGGGTTCGCAATCATGTAAGTTAAACTTCTTAAGCATTTCCTTTGTATATTTTTCTTGATGGATCCATATACAGTCATAATCTTGCTTAATCTGAAGTCCTAAGAAAAATTTTAGTTCACCCATTAAACTAATTTCAAACTCCGATTGCATTAACTCTGAAAACTCCTTGCATAATGAAGAGTCAGTTGAACCAAAGATAATGTCATCAACATATATCTGAACAAGTATAAGATCTTTGTTAGACTATTTTCTAAAAAGAGTTGTATCCACTTTTCCTCTTTCAAAAACCATTTGAGATAAGAAATTGCTCAATCTGTCATACCAAGCTCTTGGGGCTTGTTTCAGACCATAGAGAGCCTTTTTGAGTTTGAAAACATGTTCAGGAAAAGCAATATCTTCAAAACCAGGGGGTTGTCTAACAAAGACTTCTTCTTCAATGAGACCATTGAGGAAGGCACTTTTAATATCAATTTGATATAGCTTGATGCCATTATTTACAGCATAAGATAAAAGAATTCTAATTGCTTCTAACCTGGCCACTGAGGCAAAGGTTTCAGTGAAGTCAATACCTTCTTGCTGGTTGTATCCTTTAGCAACTAATCTTGCCTTGTTTTTTACTACCTTGCCTTCTTCAGACAGCTTGTTTTTGGAGACCCATTTGGTTCCAATAATAGTTTTCCCATGGGGTTTAGGAACTAGGGTCCAGACATCACTCCTAGCAAACTGATTCAGCTCTTCTTGCATGGCTAGGATCCACCCTTCATCATGCAGAGCTTCATCAATGTTCTTTGGCTCTATTTCAGACAGGAGAGCAAGAGAATTCAGATTCTTGAATTTTGATCTTGTCTTAACTCCCTCTGAAGTGCTGCCAATGATTTGCTCTTTAGGATGATGTGAATTGTATCTCCAATCAGGTTTCTGAGGAGGTATCAAATCTGTTTGTTCTGTCTGAGACTCAACATTTGTCTGAAGAGGTTTAGTAACAGTAGGTATTTCAGACAGCTGCTCATCCTTCAAGCTGATGTGGTCATTCAGCTCCATTCCTACAAAATCATCCTCTAGATCTGATAGTTCCCTATCAGTCTCTTTGTTATCATTGAATTTAACATGAATAGTTTCTTCAACAGTTAAAGTTCTAGAGTTATACACTCTATAGGCTTTAGATGTTTCAGAATATCCAATGAAAAATCCTTTATCAGACTTTGCATCAAATTTTCCAAGATCATCCTTGGTGTTGAGTATAAAACATTCACAGCCAAAGGTGTGGAAATATGATATGTTGGGTTTTCTTCCTTTCCACAATTCATAGGAAGTCTTTTTCAGAATTGGTCTTACCAATATTCTGTTTTGAAGGTAACATGTTGTGCTAACAGCTTCTGCCCAGAAGGATCTTGGTAAGCTGCATGAGTTGAGCATGGTCCTTGCCATCTCTTGCAAACTTCTGTTCTTTCTCTCAACAACCCCATTCTGTTGAGGTGTTCTAGCCACAGAGAAATTGTGTGAGATCCCATTCTCATCACAAAACATTTGAAAGTTTGCATTCTCAAACTCTCCACCATGATCACTTCTGATAACAGAAATACAGAATCCTTTCTCATTTTGTACCTTCTTGCAGAATATTGTGAAATTCCTAAAAGTCTCATCCTTGCTTCTTCGGAATAACACCCATGTAAATCTAGAATAGTCATCAACAATGACCAAACCATATTTCTTACCACTAAGACTTTCTGTTCTAATAGGACCAAACAAGTCAATGTGTAAAAGTTCTAGTGGTCTGCTAGTTGAAACAACATCCTTACTCTTAAAAGAGTGTCTTGTTTTTTCCCTTTCAGACAGCTTTCACATAAAATGTCAGATTTGTATGAAAGCTTGGTCAATCCTTTAACAACATTGTGTTTTGCTAACCTTGAGATTAATCTCAAGCTGGCATGCCCAAGTCTTTGATGCCAAATCTGTTTTTCATCTTCAACAGAAATGAAACATTTTACATTTTGACTTACTAGATCCTTTAGATCAATTTTGTACACATTGCTGTGTCTTTTAGCAGTAAAGAGGGTTTGATCAGAGGAGTCTTTGACTATGCATCCTTCCTTAGTAAAGGATACCACATAACCACTGTCACATAATTGACTTATGCTCAGTAAATTATGCTGATGTCCCTCCACTAGGAGTACATTTTTAATAAGGGATGAAGGAGTAATACCTACAGTCCCTATTCCAGTGATCTTCCCTTGCTGATTTCCACCAAAGGTGACCACTCCACCAGCTCTAGGTCTAAGATTTTGGAACAAAGACCTTTCTCCTGTCATGTGTCGCGAGAACCCACTGTCCAGGTACCATTTGTGGGGTCTCCTTTGTCCTGTTAAACACATCTGCAACAGGAATAATTAAGTTTTAAGGTACCCATATTCTTTTGGGTCCTTTCTTGTTAGCTTTGGGCCTTGTTTTTCTCTTGTGTTTGCACTGAGCCACATTGTGTCCAGGCTTACCATAGTGAGAACACCCAGTAACCTTCTTTTTGCCTTTAGAAAAATTTAAGACAGTAGGAGGTTCAGACATGTTATGATCACAAAAGCCTAGTCCACTTTTGTCAAGGGAAAGCCTTTGATTTCCAAGCATTATATTCAGATTTTTAGTTCCTTTGACAAATTTGGCCAGATCTTTTGTCAGTTCCACAACCTGCTTCTGAAGTTTCTGATTCTCTTCAGACACAGCTTGTGAACTGCAGTTTTCAGTCTCAAGAATCTTTTCCTTGAGCATAATATGTTCTATCTCAAGTGCCTCATATTTGTTACACATTTCTGTGTGGGCTTTGGATAGATTCTTATACTCTTGGAAAAGTTCCTTGGAACTTTCCACCAGATCATCATACATTTCTTGTAGAGTAAGAGGAAATACCTCAGCTTCAGAGCTGTCTGAAGATGGTAGACTAGCCATGAGACACAGATTTGCCTCTTCTGAAGTGTATTCCTCTTCTTCTGAGGTTGATTCATCAAGGTCTTCCCATGTTGCCATAAGACCTTTCTTCTTTTTGAAAAACTTCTTCTTCTTGAAGTTGTTTTTCTTCAGTCTTGGGCAATCAGCCTTCATATGCCCTGGTTGTTTACATTCAAAGCAAATAATTTTATCAGTGTTAGACTCTTTACCTGTCTTACCTGATTTGGATGATGAAGGTTGGTTCTTTCTGATCTTTCCTCTATTCTGCAACATTCTCTTGATCTTTCTGCTTAAAGGAGCAAGATCATTGTCATCTTCTGAGCTATCTTCAGAATCTTCATCTGCTTCTGAAGTTTCCTCAGCTTGCATAGCCTTCATGCTGCCATGCCTAGACTGTTTGGCCTTGGAGTTTAGAGCTAGAGACTTCTTCTTGTTGTCATCTTCTCCAAGCTCAAGCTCATGGACTTTGAGAGATCCCAACAGTTCTTCCATTCTCAGAGAGTTCAAATCTCTTGCCTCTTGAATGGCAGTGACTTTGGGTCTCCAGGACTTAGGTAGACTTCTTAGAATCTTCCCGTTGTTGTCTCCAAATTCATAGGTTCTTCCTAAGGACCTGAGTCCATTGGTTATGGTCTGAAACCTCCTAAACATTTGGTCAATGGTTTCAGTTTCTTCCATCTTAAACATCTCATACTGATGTATAAGCATGCTGATTTTGGATTGCTTGACAGTTTTAGTCCCTTCATGGGCTGCTGCAAGAGTATCTCAAATCTCCTTGGCAGAAGTGCATCCATGGACCTTCTCATATTCTGATTTATTCAAGGAACATATCAGATAGAGTTTGGCTTTAGCGTTCATCTGGACTCTAGTCTTCTGCTCCAAGGTCCATTCAGTCTTAGGTATAGGCACACCATTTTGCATAGGCACATAGTCTCCATCAGTGACCACATCCCAAACATCAATGTTGTTGCTCTCAATGAACAACTTCATACGATCTCTCCAGTAGTGGTAATACACTCCATTGAATGTTGGGGGTCTTGTGATAGAGGCTCCTTCTGTGATGTATTGCCTGCTGCTGTTAGAAGCTTCCATTTGGATCTTTCAGTCCTCAAACACTTGTTAGGTGCTTCAACGAGTAGAGCTCTGGTACCAATTGTAGGAACACAGGGAAACACTAGAAGGGGGGTTGAATAGTGTTTCTAAATATTTTAGAATGCTTTTCACAAACAGGTGTTAAAAACACGATTTCAGACAGGCTCTTAAAGGGTTGTCTGAAGTTTTCAGACGGCTTGTAAAAACTGATTTTAAAAGATGTTTTGTGCCTTTATAAAATATCAGATTAATTACTCTAACCCCTTGATTAGTATAAAAAGAATTGACAAGAGATAAGGGTAAGAAAACTTAGCCAAGCAATTTATCCTGGTTCACTCACTACCACTGTGAGCTACGTCCAGTCCCAATGCCAACTAGCAATTGGATTTTCTCTTAATCTTTCAAGATTACAAGTATTCTTTTACAGTCAAGCCTCTTCAGGCTTTACAACCAAGTATTCTTTTACAGACAAGCCTCTCCAGGCTCAAACCAACAAGTATTCTTTTTCAGACAAGCCTCTCCAGGCTCAACAAACAAATACAGAGAAGATAAAATGCTTAAGCTTACAAACTATATCAGTCTTGAAGCTTAAACAATTACAAATGTACAGAAAAACTGAGTTATGCTCAGGATATTACAATATGTGTACAAAGACAAATATTATCAGAGTTGTTTGCAGCGAAAAACTTGCAGAGTTTTAGTTCTTTTTCACAAAATTCTTCTCTGTTGATGGTCTTCAAAGGAGGGGGTATTTATACCCAAATATCAATCCGTTGGAGAAAACCACCGTTTAGGAATAACATGAAATCCGTTGTGAGATAGCCTGCTGTGAGCTCTGACATTCTCTGACATTTTCTGACAATTCCTGACACGTTACAAGTTTTGCTCCTGCCAAAAAGCTGCTTTTTGTTGTTGCTGCAAGGGTTGCGTAGCAGAGGATGCGTATGACAGAGAATGTGCTTGAAATTCAAAAAGGAATGCCAACTGTTATAAGAGAAAACGTGCTTGATTCAAAAAGAGCTTCAAACGTCTTCACAATCTTCAGACTAGAGGTGCCACGTCATCAAAAGACTTCAGACGGCACTGATACTTCAGACGGGTTGAGCTATTTCAGACAACTTCAACTCTTCAGACGAGTTCTGCTTCTTCAGACAGCTTCAACACTTAGTCTTTTTATGTAGGCTCATAGTGACTCTTGCTGAAATCATAGATAAAACATTAAAGCATATATGTATCTATGATAAATAATTTAAGTCAAATTTGTTAACCATTAAAACTTAGGAATCTAGTTGTCTTAAAACATCATAAACAACCTTATGATATTTTTGAGACTCAACAGATTTATGGTGTTTCTGATTTATAAAAGACTTTCAAAAGTTCAAGTTTTCTGAAAAAATGGTTATTTGGTACAGAATTTCACCAAATCAAATGATAAGTTTCAGAAATCCGAAAATGATAAATTTCAAAGAGTTTGATTCAGAATTCTATCAAAAACTTATCTTTCACTAAGAATTAGAACCACTTGATTCAGAATTTTATCAGAAGTTCTAAATTTTCACTTGACTTCTTTTAAACTTAAAGAAAATTACAGTTTCAGAATGTCTGTAAGAATACAGAATTCAAAGCAAAGAGATAAAAGTGCATGGAATGAAGAATACAAAATGTAAATCGCAGAAAGTAAATGAATTGAAAGAAAAAAGTTGCATAAAGATAAAAGTGGATGGGTTCATCACATACAGTCAATTCTTGTAAACCTGTTAGTCGTAGTGTGATCGGACGTGAAGGTGTTTAAGGGTATGAGTGTAATGAATTGCCCACCCTTATTACATCAAGAGTTCACATATTTATAGTTTCCTAATCCTAACGGCTAACTAATGTACATATGACACATCATCTAGCCCTATGTGCTGGCAGCCTGCATGCTTGCCACGTTATCCGCTAACCAAAAAACTACCTTTCTTCTTTGAACTTTTTCAAATGCTTTCATTGAAATGTTGCCATTTGTCCTTGATCAATAAACTTCTGTAACTTCCAGTAACTATTTTCTGCTATCTTCTGTTTCCTCGAAAAATTACTTTCAGATTCAGAAATCTACCAAGTCTTCAAACATTCTGTTTTCGAGTTTCTACTCTTTGTTCATTTCGAGATTTTACTGTTCCATTACTCAAAATCTTCTTTCTGGAATTCTGACTTCTTGTACTCGAATTCTGCTTCCAGAATCTCGAAATCATCTTTCTGAATTTTGAAATCTTCTTTTGAAACTTAACCTTTATTGAAACTTGAATTTACTAAATCTTTTCAAATTTCAAGACTTGTTCATCCTATTTCACTTGCCACATGTCAAGCTTCATTTGGTTGAGTTAATGGTCATGAAGACCACCGGCCACCGTCCATTCTACTTCACCCAATCTCATTATGAGATTTCTTCTCATTGGACGTTAAAATGGTCTTATTAATGACACTAGAACATTTTCACTCCTATAAATAGGAATGCTTTTCCACAATCCTTTCACAATTCTTCATTCTTTCTTCTTCCCTTTTTTTTTCTAAATTCTCTTAAAGAATCTCTTCAAAGAATATGAAGAAGTTAATCCCTTTGGCTATTGCGTACAATCCAATCTGGAATGATTCCATTTTTTTATGGGATTGACGAAATAGCCAAAGCTATTGACTTTTCCAACCTTTCTCTTTGAAGGTTTTCTTTTGGATTGTACGTAATAGCCAAATATAGGTTCATTTATATAATAAATGAATATATTATTGTTTTCCCATGCTGACCTTGATTTCTTCCCCAGGTCGAAGGTGGTTCAACAAATTGGAAAACATATTCTCCTTTGCCTTGGCTCTATCAAAGCCTGTGGGGGAGGAAGAAGAGAAAGAGGTGTGGAAGACATGAGTCAAGGACTCATTATAACTTAGGATAGTTTCCTTTCTAATGTATTGGGCACTTAGGATAGCTTTCTTTCTAATATATTTCCAATGTATTTGAACTGATGTGATTCAAATTTGGATCATGAATAAAAGAACTATCACTTGCCTTTTGAAATACCTGCAACGTTTTATTTCTCGAATTTACACTTGTCTTCTTTTCGAATTCCTAAAGTCTTTTTGCCTTGACTTCAATCAAGAATTTTTCTCTAAGTTAACAGACCTATTATCAAAATTCGAAATGAGGTGGTTTTACCTCTTCTGTAAATTCGAAATGGCATCATACCCTTGTCACTTGTGGAATTCGAAATAATTGAAAATCAAATCCCAACAGTCTTCGATCAAACTTTCGAACAACTCTGGTTTAACTTTGTAACCAGAGGCTATTTGAGCTAGTTCATTTGCCACTTTATTTTCTATTCGAGGTACGTGTTCCAACATTATTTCCTCAAAATGGCTCATCAAACTTTTAGCTCTGGCAAAGTATTTTGCCAACTTCGAGCTACAACACTTGTAAATTACTTTTAACTGGTTAATAACCAATTGAGAGTCACTCTTCATATGGACGTGGGTAGCTTCGAAACTTATCAAGAGTTCGAGGCCAGCAATCAATACTTCGTATTCTATTTCATTGTTTGAACATTCCCCTTTAATTCTAAACATAACCTTAGTTATAACTTCACCAGGAGATATAATCAACATCCCTATGTCGTTCCCCTTACCATGTTTAGAACCATCGAAGAACAATTTCCAAGGTTTTATTCCAACGAAATTATCCTCTTTAATTTGAACCGTGGGTTGTTCGGCTAGAAAATCAGCAAGAGCTTTCCCCTTTATTGCCTTTAAAGACATGTATTTTAATGAAAACTCAGTTAATGCAAGAGCCCATTGATAAGTGAAAATTATATGATAAATTAGAGCACTTTTTAGTTCACTTATCAAGGATAAAATGGTATTTTTGCCCCAGTTTAATCCCTTTTTATTTAATATCAGATAAATTGTATTTATTAATCTTGGATTTGAATTTAATGTTATTTTGATAGATATATTGCTGATTTTTGCAGGATATTGCAAAGATTTGATTTGAAGGAAAGATAGCATTAAATGAGAGAGATATCTGCAAGATTTGAGTTTGATTGAAGACATTTAATAAAGATTTGAAGAAGATTTGAGGCAATCAATGAGGAGATCACTGTCAATCAAACAAGGATTCTGCAGACAACCTTCCCAATTAAATCCAAGATGCTTAATAAATGCAAGATTTCATCAAGAAAAGGGAAACAAGGAAAGACAAATCAACCAAAACCAGTCTCGGGGAGAGATCAAGATAAAAAGAGAAAGATTGAAGCTGCAGGACGTATTTTGCGCTTCAACCTGCAGGGTGAAGCGCAGCTCTCTGGATCCTGCGTTGCAACCTGCGCTGTAGCGCAGGGTGAAGCGCAAGTTACGAAGATTCTTGCCCTGTTGCCGTTTTTAGATAGATTTCTCCCCAATTTCCTTTGTCTTTCCTTAGCCTTTAAATAGGACCTCATTGCACCAGATCAAAGTGTGCACGATTATTGTAATTCAGTTGTATTTCAGTGATAATGCACCAGAGCTAATTTTAGAGTAGGAGAGGAGGAGCGCCTCACAAGGATTGAAGATGGTGACAACATCTTCGGTGGTTTGTATGGCTACCTCGGGTAGTTAACTCTCCATTAGGATTGGATGTAATTGATTCTATCCCCAAGTGTATGTAAACTCTATTTTATTATTTCATGAGCTCTCTGTCTATAATATTGGTAATCTTATTCTGTGCTTAATTCCTAACTTTCGCGCTTGCGTCGGAGTTATAGGCTAGTTTCGACTAGGATTGAGGATGGGGGAGCGGATTCTGAAGAAACCCATTCTCTGAGTGAATAAGAGGACTCGGTAGCCAGTGAACCGAAACATGGGTGTTGCTAGTGATTGATGGGTAGTGTGAGTACTCTAATGAAGGGCGTCTACAGGATAGGCATGGTTATTAAATTACCAATAGCAAAGAATTAGTTGATTGTCAATCCAGGAAGCGATAACGTGGATGTATTCTAATGAGTGATGGGTAGTGATAGTACTCTAGCGAAGGTGCGTCGAGAGGAGTAGGCCTCGTTTATCAATTAATTCTTTTACAAACAGAATAAAAGAAAGCAAAATAAGTCGATGGTAAGTCTGTCGCCTGGGAAAGCCCGCATGGATTACCTTTGAGTGTGTGAGGCCGCTGGTAACTCGGGGTCTTAGCAATATAGTTTGTCCACAGTATTATAGAGTAGACCTAAAATAATAGATAGTTTTTACATGCATGAAGGGTGTGATGATATGAAGTCCAATCCTAATCCATGTAAAGTGTCTCTAACTCTTCCTTTCTATTTCCTTTGATTATTAGTCTGCAATTTATAATTTCCCACATAACATATTTTCATAAATCCACTATTTTTCCTTGATAAATAGATCACGAGAACACGCGATTTGACCGTTCCCTGGGGAAACGATACTCAACTTACTATTATACTGCTGGATTTTTGGTTCACTTGCCAGAAACCCATCAAGTATTTTTGACTTCGTTGCCGGGGAACGGTTTCCGATTCGTGTAGACCTTGGCGGTCTAGTTATCAAGTTTTTATTTTAGGATTTTTTTATTATACTTATTATTTTTAGGATCTATTATTATCTTAGGAAATTTATTGTTTTTTTTTTCTAATTCTTTTCAACACTTACCTTTCTCAAAGTTTCTTGTTTATGCTTCTGAGAGGTCAGGCGTCTCCCAATCAATTACAGTTCGACCCGGAAATAGAAAGGACGTCGCGAAGGAACAGAGGTAGAAACTCGAGAAGGAGAAGAAGGACAATTGTTGAGGAACCCAAAAACATGGCAGAGGAACGTCCAAGAAGGACGCTAGGAGATTATATCTCCCATCAAGGAACACGTCACTTCTCAAGCATTGTGTTACCACCAAACGCAAGAGCTTTGGAGTTGAAGACTGCACACCTCAACCTCATCAGTGCACATCAATCCGCTGGATTGGATCATGAAAATCCAAATGCTCATCTCTCTACCTTTTATTAATTGATTGGTACTATGGGATTCGAGGAAGGTAATTTGGAATCTGTTTACTTACGCTTGTTTCCTTTCTCTTTGATAGGTAAAGCTAAGGAATGGCTGCAATCACACCCAAATCAAAGCCTAACCAATTGGGGTGTGGTTGAAGAGAAATTCTTGGCAAGATTCTTCCCACCAGGGAAGCAGATAGAATCCAAAGCAGATATTTCTACCTTCAGACAAGGGATTGATGAGCCATTTTGTGAAGCTTGGGAAAGATACAAGTCTATGCTGCGCAAATGTCCCAACCATGGCTATGAGGATATAGCCCAACTCAACATATTATTTACAGGACTTCATTCAAACTCAAGGTCATTCATAGATGCGGCAGCAGGTGGAACTATCTTATCCGCAGAAGTTGATCAAGCGCTAGAAATCATCAACCACTTTGCACAGAACGATCAACACGCTCAAAGTGGAAGACAGCCCGCGCAATTACCAAAGAAAGGGATGCTGGAACTCAATCAAAGTGATGCTCTGTTACTTGAGAACAAGTTCATTAAACGTCAACTAGAAGCACTCACTGAGACGTTGAAAACACTCCCTCAACAACTCAAAGTTGTCCACTCACAACCCATCCAAGCCCAACCATTGATTTGTGATTTCTGTGGAGGTGACCATCTAAATGGTCAATGTGCTAACTAAGGAACACAACCAGAACAAGTCAATTTCATGGGTAACCAGGGAAGGCAAGGGAATTACTCCAACAATAACAACAATCAATATTCACGAGGTTGAAGAAATAACCAAACCAACTAAGGTTGGAGTCAGAATGGAGGACCAAGACAACCACCTTACCAACAACAGCCCTCAACATATGATAAACTGAACACTTTGGAAGGTAAAATTGATGACCTTGTGCAAAAATTTAGTGGATTCAAGACAACTACTGAGGCATCAATCAAGACTCTAGAGAGTCAAGTGGGTCAGTTAGCAACTGAAATGGCAGAGCACAGGCAACAACACTTCTCAGCTGTGACCCAAACCAATCCAAAGGAACAATGCATCTTGATTTCTACTGATGGCAACAAGTCAGAGGAGGAGGAACTTGATGAGGAAGAAGAAATCATCTTTGAAGAACAATTGCTTCAAGAGGAAGTTGTTCATCAAGATGAAGAAGCAGCAGAAAAGGAACATCATGAAGAGAAGGTCTTAATCACAAGTAAGTCACTTGACCCAAGTAGGTTTACTATACCCATCTCTATTGGTAATCTACCTCCTACTCATGCTTTATTAGATCTTGGAGCGAGCATCAATTTGATGCCGCTATCGTATTTTAACAAGTTGAGTAATGGGAAGGTCAAGCCTGCAAATGTGAGGTTACTTCTTGCAAATAAATCCGCTCAATGCCTACATGGGATATTAGAGGATATTCAAATCAAAGTGGATAAATTTGCATATGTTGTAGATTTCTACATTGCAGAGACAGAAGAGGAGGATACCGAAGTCCCCCTAATTTTAGGAAGACCCTTCATGAAAGCCGGTAAGATGATCATTGATGTTGATCGGGGAAAATATGAATTAAGCTCAAAAGATAAAAGTATTACGTTTCATAGAGGTACGTCTAAGTTACAACAAACTGATGTTATTTCCAAAAATCCAACAAACTTGCCAGGCTCCGAATTTTTGAGGAAGCCAAGGATGAGGATAAAGCATCCAGAGACAATATGGGAGTTCAAATTTAAGAGGAGAAGGAGATCAACATCTGATACTGAGGAAGACAGTGACAGTGATGGAAGAATAAAAAATTGGCATGGAGGATGGGAGCTCAAAGGAAGAACTGGTATGGAGTCAAACATCATCCTCCACTTGAGGCCACCATAAAAGGGTTGAGTAACCAGGCGTCGAGCTAAAAGACGTTAAACAAGCGCTTCCTGGGAGGCAACCCAGTCTTTGTAAGTTTTTAATTTTCATTTAATTTTCATTTTGGTAATTTTTATTTTAAGGATTTACCTGTGTAATTAGGAAATTGTTAAAATGGGGATCTAAATGTAAAAGGATTGCATGGAATCAACTAGGAGTAGCAGAAGCAGAGAGAATACTGCAGATCTGCGCTTCAACCTGCGCTGTAGCGCAGGTGAAGCGCAAAATTAAAATTAAAAACCTGACTCTCTGACTTTTGCGCTTCACCCTGCATTGTAGCGCAGGGTGAAGCGCAGCGGGACGCTTCAACTTCTGAAGCAGTACGTGCTCCACTCTGCGCTGTAGCGCAGGGTGTAGCGCAGGAAGCGGGACTTTAAGTTCAGAATTTTGAACGAAGGAGTTCATTTTGAATTTCCTTTCATTTCGTTCCTTTGCATTTTCTCTGGTATTCCTAACCTTTGCTTTGCCTTGTCTCACTCATATAGCCTTCATTTTCAGTTTCTGAGCTTATACCAGGTATGTTTTTATAGTTTTATTTCTTTCTAACCGATTGAAATTTTGATTTTTATTTTATTTGAGCATAACCTTAGGATAGGAATCTTAGGACTCTAGGAACCTTTAGGAAAGAAATAATTGTTCATAATGCTTTAAATTAGATTGCATGTGGTTAGGATTCTTTGTGAGTTATTCATGTTTGCTCAGGTGGTAGTTTTTGAGTGCTCAATGATTCCTGCAAATTATTTTGTTGGTGCATGTATGCTTAATTAATTGCACTAATATTTTTGCATGCCTATACATAAATGATTGTGCAATATTGCATGTTACTGATGACATGATTTTTGATGCATGAGTTTGATTCTCACTTTGCCTGTTTAGAATTGTTTAAGACCTACTTTAACTGATCACTTTAGCATGTCTTAATTAATTAATTGGAATTTATTGGGTAATATTTAAAATCAAAATTTTGATGCACATTTGTTTGGTTAATTGATTGCTCTAAGCATTGAAATTTATTGGCCATTTATTTCATAATTATGAGCAATTAAATATTATGATGCATAAATAATTTTGATTTGCTTTTGCTTTGCAGATGGTTTGCACGAAGAATGTCAGTGGTGCTAGTTCCTCTGGGAGGGGCACAGGGGGTTCCAAGAGGAAGGCCCCCTAGAGGGAACCTGAGTTCGAACCTCATTGCTTCAAGGACCTCAAGTCCTTTGAAGCATACACTGACATTGCTGATTGCAAGTTCATCCTGGAGCGACTAGTCATCCTCCAGGAGGGGGAATATGAGGAGTTCTCCGCTGAGATCACAGGAGGCGATGGGACCGCCTCAGTCGCCCTGACAAATACTTCGATCCAGACATTGTCAGGGAATTCTATGCTAACGCTATTGGAGACCACGGCGTTAATTGCAGGAGGGAGTCCTATGTTCGAGGACAGGTTATCAGATTTGATTGTGATGCAATCAATGCAATTTTAGGACATCCCATAGAGGAGGATAGAGACCTTGTGGTGTGCCAATACCACGAGAGGATGCAGGCTGTGGGGCTTCATGGCAATGATCCCTTGACATTGAGACTGCTCAGCTGCTATGCTTACCAGGGCGTTCCTTTGAAAGGAATGCATATCAGGATGTTGCCAGGATTCACAGGCATGATATGACGAGTATCACACAGATGTGGATAGTACTGACGCTGGCCAACATACATCCTATAGGGCATGTTTCTGATATCATTATGCTTGTAGCCCACATCATTTACTGTATCCTCACCGGTGTTACTATCGATATCTCACGGGTTATCACCAGTAGGATATCATACGTTGCATCGTCTGTGGGGCGCCGGACCCCTAACTCCAAGATCAGGCTTGGCTTCCCTTCTCTCATCACTTCACTTTGCATATCTAGGGGTGTAGAGGTGAACCCCAGGGTTCGCATCGCACTTCCCATGACCAGAGCATACATTGAAGCCAACTGTATCCCGACTGAGGGGTTACAGGTTGAGGAGCAGCAGCAACAACAGGCACCACCACCACCACCAGCAGACATGGATGCTGCAGTCTGGGCCCAGCGACTTGAGGCACAGAACACTCATTTGATGGCTCAGATGTCCACTATTCACCGAGCAGCTGTTCATTTTCAGAGTAGACATTACCAGGCTCGTGTGGACCCCATGACCCCTGCCCAGTTTCATGATTACTTACAGTGGCCTAGGGACAGACCTATTTTCCCAGGGGGGGATGGAGCAGCTTACATGGATCAGGACCAGGATGAGGACTGATTGTTTTCTTTCCTATTTGGTGCTTTTCCTTCTTTTTCTTTTTTCTTTTTCATTTTATTTTCTTATTTTCTTAATTTCTTTTGATATGTACTGTATACCACAGATACGTCATCTATATTAGGCAGTACTTATTTTGTTATTTTCTATTTTTCTGTTAAATTTTTAAATTTTTAGGACCTTAGGAATTAGGATTTAAGGTAACTTTTTCAAATTCTCTGTAATTAAGTAGTTTAACTAACCAGATTAGGAAAGATGATAGGGTTTTGTGATTAATTCCATAATCAGTTAGGATCAAGATGCTTCTCAAGAAAACCTATCAGGATAGTTAATTAAAACCAGTAAGTGCTTTATCAAGGAATTTTAGCCAATAACCGGTGAGCTGAGAGCCCAAACACTGAAATTGAGAGCTTTTCACCGCTGCTTGTCAACTGTTATTGCTTGAGTTTCTGAATTTTGTCTTGCTAGGGGAAGATATGGAAGTGACAAAGGCATATTTTGTGATTATAATATTTTTCTCAGTGCCAAATAGCCAACCTAGATTAAATTTTTCCAATTTTTGATTGTCCATTTGAGCCTTAATATTTCTTTTGAATGCACCCCAGCCATGATTAATGATCATACCATGTCCCTTCACACTTGGGATAGAGAGCAGGGTGTAACACAACAAGAGGGGACAAGAGGTTGGTGAAATGAAAGGTCAAAGAGATTCAAAGAGTAGGCACAAGAAATCACAAAGAAGAATACTCCCTCATGAATAAATTCTCTATCTTATTGTATATTATTTAAAAAAAATTCTTCACAAAGTGTAGAAATTGAATAAGTTGGGGGGAGTACTTCTTCAAACAAAGAAGCCAGCTGAAAAAAGGTGACAATTCAAGAATGACATTGTAGATTGAGAGAAGTTCCAAAGCACAACCACAAGTTTCTCTCTATTCAAAGTGTTCTTTGCATATCTAGAAAAACCATGATTTCTTGATAGCCCAACCTCATTACAACCAAAGAAAAGACCTTTTGATCCATGTTAACTGCTTGCAGGTTCAGATGATGGAAGCGACTATCAATTCTAGTTGTTCAACGGTATTGAAAAAGATTAAGAGAAACACTTACCTGTGAGAATGAGAGATTTCCTTGGTTTATCACTTATTGCTTTAATTGCTATTTTTGAGAAGTTTGACTGATGTTTGTGTTCTATTCTGATTGAGGATTGGTAACATCTCTTAATCCTGATTTTTTCTTATGTTTGGAAAGTGACTGCTGCTTAACAAGGAGATGATGAAAAGTTCCTTGAATTTGTTTTTGATTTTAGTTATTCAGGGGATAGAATTAATTTCTTGATTGCAAAGAGGTCTCTTGCTTGAGGACAAGCAAGAAGTTAAGTTGGGGTATTTTGATAAGTGAAAATTACATGATAAATTAGAGCACTTTTTAGTTCACTTATCAAGGATAAAATGGTATTTTTGCCCCAGTTTAATCCCTTTTTATTTAATATCAGATAAATTATATTTATTAATCTTGGATTTGAATTTGATGCTATTTTGATAGAAATATTGCTGATTTTTGCAGGATATTGCAAAGATTTGATTTGAAGGAAAGATAGCATTAAATGAGGGAGATATCTGCAACATTTGAGTTTGATTAAAGACATTTAATAAAGATTTGAAGAAGATTTGAGGCAATCAATGAGGAGATCACTACCAATCAAATAAGGATTCTGCAGACAACCTTCCCAATTAAATCCAAGATGCTCAATAAATGCAAGATTTCATCAAGAAAAGGGAAACAAGGAAAGACAAATCAACCAAAACCAGTCTCGGGAATAGATCAAGATAAAAAGAGAAAGTTTGAAGCTGCAGGACGCATTTTGCGCTTCAACCTGCACTGTAGCGCAGGGTGAAGCGCAACTCTCTGGATCCTGCGCTGCAACCTGCGTTGTAGCGCAGGGTGAAACGCAAGTTACGAAGATTCTTGCCCTGCTGCCGTTTTTAGATAGATTTCTCCCCAATTTCCTTTGTCTTTCCTTAGCCTATAAATAGGACCTCATTGCACCAGATCAAAGTATGCACGATTATTGTAATTCAGTTGTATTTCAGTGATAATTCACCAGAGCTAATTTTAGAGTAAGAGAGGAGGAGCGCTTCATAAGGATTGAAGATGGTGACAACATCTTCGGTGGTTTGTATGACTACCTTGTGTAGTTAACTCTCTATTAGGATTGGATGTAATTGATTCTATCCCCAAGTGTATGTAAGCTCTATTTTATTATTTCATGAGCTCTCTGTCTATAATATTGGTAATCTTATTCTGTGCTTAATTCCTAACTTCCGCGCTTACGTCAGAGTTATAGGCTAGTTTCGACTAGGATTGAGGATGGGGGAGCGGATTCTAAAGAAACCCATTCTCTGAGTGAATAAGAGGACTCGGTAGCCAGTGAACCAAAACATGGGTGTTGCTAGTGATTGATGGGTAGTGTGAGTACTCTAATGAAGGGCATCTACAGGATAGGCATGGTTATTAAATTACCGATAGCAAAGAATTAGTTGATTGTCAATCCAGGAAGCGATAACGTGGATGTATTCTAATGAGTGATGGGTAGTGACAGTACTCTAGCGAAGGTGCGTCGAGAGGAGTAGGCCTCGTTTATCAATTAATTCTTTTACAAACGGAATAAAAGAAAGCAAAATAAGTTGAGGGTAAGTTTGTCCCCTAGGAAAGCCCGCATGGATTACCTTTGAGTGTGTGAGGCCGCTGGTAACTCGGGGTCTTAGCAATATAGTGTCTACAGTATTATAGAGTAAACCTAAAATAATAGATAGTTTTTACATGCATGAAGGGTGTGACGATATGAAGTCCAATCCTAATCCAAGTAAAGTGTCTCTAACTCTTCCTTTCTATTTCCTTTGATTATTAGTCTGCAATTTATAATTTCCCGCATAACATATTTTCATAAATCCACTATTTTTCCTTGATAAATAGATCACGAGAACACGCGAGTTGATCGTTCCCTATGGATACGATACTCTACTTACTACTATACTGCTGGATTTTTGGTTCGCTTACCAGAAACCCATCACCCATTTCCCAATCCTGCCATGAAGTATTGGCTTGATTAACATGTACTTAATTACATCGAAATGTGAACTTACAAAAACTTCAGAGGGTTTCAAATAATACTTAAGTTTCATACAAGAGAAATATAAACATAAACATAACTTCTCTAAAGTTGTATATCTCTTCTCTACCTCATTCAGGCTTCTACTTAAATAATAAATCACCCTTTCGAAGCCACTTTCATCCTCTTGGGCCAACATGCTACCCAGAGTCTCTTTAGAAGCATAAATATATAGCCTTAGGGGCCTTCCATGCGTAGGTGGAGCCATGACTAGTGGATTGGCTAAGTATTTCTTAATTTCTTCGAAAGCCATTTGATGCTCTTCTCCCCACTCGAACTTCTCTTCTTTCTTTAGCTTGATTAATGGGGAAAACACTCTTGTTTTTCCCGACAAGTTCGAAATGAACCTCTTTAGGTAATTGATCTTCCCCAGCAAGCATTGCAGTTGCTTCTTGTTCTCTGGAGGCTTTTCTTTGATGATGGCTTGTGCTTTGTTTCTATCCACCTTGATCCCTTGTTGCTTCACTAAGAATCCCAAGAAGTTACATGGAGAGACTCCAAAGGCACATTTTAAAGGGTTCATTTTTAACCCGTGCTCCCTCATTCTTTCAAACGAACATCTCAAGTGTTCCAAATGTTGTGTTTTGGTCTTTGACTTGACCATGAAATCATCTATATATACCTGCATGAACTCACCAATGAAATCATGAAAGATTAGGTTTATGGCCCTTTGATATGTGGCCCCAGCATTTTTTAAATCGAAAGGCATCATTACCCACTCGAAGGTACCCAATGCCCCAGGACAACGAAAGGATGTTTTCGAAATGTATTCTTTTGCAATATAAATCTGATTGTAACCAGAGTAGCCATCAAGAAGGCTTAGCACTTCATTACCTGTTATTGAATCTATCAGCATATCAGCAATGAGCATTGGGTACTCATCCTTTGGTGTAGCATCATTCAGATTTCGAAAATCAATACACACTCTTAATTTGCCATTCTTTTTAATAACTGGCACAATGTTAGAAAGCCAATATACATACCTGGTGGTTCGAATAAACCTGGCCTTGAGGAGTCTTTCTATCTCTTCCATGATCTTCGAAACCACTTCTGGAGCAAACCTTCGAGGGGGTTGCTTCACTGGCTTTTTTCCAGTCAAGATAGGCAATCTATGCTCAACCAACTCTCAATCTAAACCTAACATCTCATCATAGTCCCAAGCAAAATAGTCTTTGTACTGTCTTAGCAACTCGATCAGTTCTTGCTTGATTGTCGAATCCACTTTAGTGCTGATGAAAGTAGGTATTTTATCTTCGGTCGTTCCCAGGTTCACCTCTTCGAGCTGATCTTGTGCCTCGAACCTTGTAATCTTCTCTTGGCCATACCCCACACTTAATGCTTCATCGTCGTAAATACAATCTAACCTATTTGAGTCCTCATGTGACTCAATCTCTTGAGCTCGAGTGAATTAATGTTGGTCTTTATCTCCTTCAAATATCTTCCCAACTGACTTCGAAGGTGACTCAGACCTTCTTTCGGCCACGTAGGCCGTTATTCTTCTCATAAGTGTTTCTATGCTTTCCATGAGGAACTAAGCATTTCTAGGGCCGTATCAAGATTGGCCTCTCTCTTCAATGTGAAACCCTTAATGGGATCCAACCTCACTGAGTATGGAACCTTTGCTGAGTGTATGGCTGATTTGGAATCCAACTCATAAGGGCTAATATGGGTAAGATTCTTATCGAAGTCCATCTCTAACAAACCTTGTTCAGTAGTGTATACCCCTTGATCAGCTTTGACCACCACCGGATTACCTTCTTGGTCCCATAAGAATAATTTCTGATGCACAGTTGATGGGACAGCTCCAATTCCATGGATCCATTCCCTCCCTAATAGCATATTGAAGCTAGCCTTGGTTTGGATCACCACAAAAATAGTAGTTCTGACTTGTCCCCCTACTACCAAATCAAGGGCCACAACACCTTCTGATCTTCATGACTTCCCAGCAAAATCAGTAATAACAATGTTGTGTGGGAGCAAATCTCTGTTGGTCTTCCCAAGTCTATCAAAGGTTGTTTTTGGCAGTAGGTTAATTGCCGCCCCACCATCAATAATGACCCTATTAATAGGATTACCTTCAACCACAGCTTTGATGTATAATGGTTGCATATGAGCCATGTCCCCTGGAGCTGGCTTGGTCAAACTAACCACCTCATTCTTGATCCCTTCTTATGTTTGGTTCAGCATGACAGCGCTTTGAAGATTATTATCTTCAAAGTCTTCTTCATTCTCCAACTGTTGTACCTATTGGGAAAACTCAGTTGGTAAGATCGAAATAATACCACAAATTTCTTAAATTGAATCAGGAAACCCTGATTCAAACTCCTCAGATAAGAGATCATCTTCCTCCATCTCTTTTACCTTGGCAGCATTAATTTGCTCATATAAGTCATGTTGAGACTTTGATGAAGAAGCCTCAAATCTTCTCTTAGGCCTCTATGGCAAGTTTACACATTCTACCTGGATTTGTTCCATTCGAGCCCTATACATTCTCTGAGCCCTGCGCCATTGAGTCCTGGTCATCGAACCTTCGGCCTTGGAATATTGGCTAAAATGATACCAACTCTCACGAGGAGGCTCCATCTCCTTGGAAGGTTTCGCCACCACTTCCTTGCCCTTAGCAGAGTCTGAAGTTCCTGGCTTTTGTGAAATTGGTTGCCACTTTGCTTGAACTTTTGGATTTGCATGCACTTGCCTCACCCATTGATTCAAAGGTGCTTTGGCAGGGGGCACGAAAGTGTTATCCTGAATGGGCATACCCCTTCCTACACCTTTTAGGGCCCTATACATCTTTTGACCCTCTTCATATTTTTTGTAGCTCAATACTTTCTTCAGTTGATGCTTTCTGTTCGAAGTCTCCTCGAAAGTCTTGGCTGAATCAGCATCAAAGATAGCGCTGTATCTTGGGCATAACATCACATTTCTATCTTCACTTTGTTTCCTGGTCAGGTATTCGAGGATGCTCTCATCAGCAGAAGGATAGATATCCTTCACCTTTTTTTCAAACTCATCAATGGCCATGTCAGTGGCCCTAACATCGACTGGCTCCACTTCGACCATGTTAATCTCGAAGGGCTCAGCATAATGCATGTTATTGTCAAATGGGTTGGTGTCCACCTTCATTGTGCTCTTCATCTTCTCCTCGAACTTGAGTTTTCCTTCTGAGATCGCTTTTTGAATCAAGTCCCTGAAATGAACACAATGATTGGTTAGATGACCATAAACATTATGATATTTACAGTATTTTCTCTCCTTCCTCTGCTCGAGCATGGGGATCTTATGATCATCACTCAAGATGATTTGTTTATCTTTTAGCAAAATATCAAAAATTTGGTATGCGTTTGTGACATCGAAACCATAGGATAGTGTCTTAAACTTTTCTTTGTTAGAGGGGTTTGAATCCTCTTTTATTGGCCTCAATAGAGAATAAACATAAGAAGGCCCAAGCTTTAATTCAGCTACATTAACTTCATTTTCTTCGTCATCACTATTCGAATCATTACCATTTTCTATGGCATCAACATAGGCTACCTTATCTCTCTTGCCTATTCTGTCGAATTTCTTAAACTTGGCCTTTTCTGCTTTAATTTGCTCTATTTGCCTAACTCTATCTGCTAGTTAGGCCATATCTCGAACTGGAAGATTAATAAGCTTCTTCCTAATGTAAAACTCAAGGCCCCCAGTAGCTATCTGGACCAATTCATCTTCAGGAATAGGAGTAAAACACCTAGCCTTGGATTGTCTGAACCTATATGTGTGTGAAGCTATTCAGATAATCCTCTATGGTTTCATTAGGCACTCTCCTAATACTCACGAGATCCACCAAACTCACTTTACTCTCACCCCTAAAGAACTGCTCATGGAACGTTCTCTCTAACCGGACCCAATTTTGGATCGAATTTGGAGGCAACGTGGTGAACCAAGTAAATGCATTCTTGGTTAGTGAACTAGGGAAGTACTTCATCTTTAATGGTTCATTATTGGCTAAGTCTCCACATTCGATCTGATATCTAGCCACATGTTCCACTATTGACTCTCTTATTTCTCTAGCAAACTTGGAGAATTTTGGGACCTTTAGACCCCTAGGCAATTCGGCTTGTAACACATCTTGGGGGAATGCCGAAACAAAGTAAGGTTGATTGGCATAACCTACATTAAAACCATGCCTATTCAACACTTGTTCCACTATATTGGCAACATTATGTTGCCCCCCACGGTTCATTTGCCTCACCCTCTCGACAACTAAGTCAGGGTCTTGGTTCCGAGCCACAATCATTGGGGCTACTCTCTCTGGCCCATTCAAGCCAAGTTCGAGTCGAGGTTCTCTTCTGAGTTCCTCTTGCCTCCGAGACCAACTATCTCTGGTTCAGCCCCAAAAACATCAGCAAGCCTTCCCATTTGCCTTGCTAATACTTGATAATTTTGGTTTGTGGTTGCTACTAAGGGAGTTATCACTGTGGCCATTTGATGGGTTAGCATGTTAACCATATCATGGTTACTCTTGTCCATTTGCTGTCTTATGGACTTCAGGGCCACATTAGTGAAAGCACTTGGTCCTAGTTGGTTGGACCACATTTCAGGAGAATTCCTGTTGTTCCTAGGGGGAACAGGAACTGCCAATGGGTTAGTGTAAACATTTTGAGGCATACCTAAAGTAGCCACAACACCCTGAGTTTGAAAACTAGGGGGTGGTCCCTCAACCCTAAGGGGCTCGTATGATCTTACTTGGCTTACCAATGGTTCTTCAGGTTGAGAAAGTGTACACGTAGGTACTTCATCTTCCTTATATCTCCCAACTCCACCTGGGGAGTTTTGACTGCCATTAGGGCTGCCATTGGAAGCTTTATTGGTTGAGGAATTTCCAGAAGAAGTCCCCGTACCATTCTTGTTCCTATTTGTCATGGTTTTCCTACCACTTCTCATATTCATGTAACACTAAAGAAATTGTCCCACTGGGCGTTCCAATTTGTTTGTCCTAAGGTTTTATCCAAACAAATGTATCTCAGAGCAATCTAGGACGAGATACGTGTCCTCAATTGTGTGGTTTTATAAGTGTAAAATCTAAGGTTAAAGTATAGAAAAAGGACAAAGCAAGTGACAAGAGGCCCCTGAACGGGCCCTGATCTATAATAGAAATGATTGAAGAACGATGATGATACGTAAAAGAACGATTACAACTTAATAAAACTAAAAAGAAGTGCATGAAAATGAAGAAAAAAGGGGTGGTCTGCATGAGCCCTACTTTCTCTTCGCGTGTTGGGTGCTTGTGATCTCTGAGATGGATGCTATGGCTTTTAGGGTGATATGAGTGTTCAGGTTGCGGACCTTTGTTCTTTCTCTCCTTCTCCTACTTATAGGTGCTTCAGGTAACCGTCCCTGGGGTGCTTAACTGCCCATAACCTCTTCACGTAACTCCCACGAACCCACATTCTTGACATGCTCTTGTGAGAGTTTATTTCTGATAACTACTTTTGGTGACGTGGAAAACATCCAAGCTACTCTGAACAAAAGAGAAAGGAACCTCCTCGAACTAACAGGAATGATCCTCTTCGAACTGCAGCAAGAGAGCTTCTTCGAGCTACAACAAAGACTTCTCTTCTTCGAATCCTGACCTGCTTCAAATTCATATGGCCTCTTCTCGATCCTTTCTCTGTAATAAGGGACTTCGATCTTCCTACAGCTTACTCATGCCCTTCGAAGCATAATACACCTGCCGGCCAACTTGAATTTTCTTGACCACCATCCACCTTGGTCAAAGTGATTAAGACCTCCTCTCATTAGCTCGTTTAAGTGGCGTTCTTAATATCTTCATGACCTTCATCCTTATAAAAGGGGGAACCTCCATTCTGGTTCATCATTTTCCTTTTAACAATGGAGAGATCCCTGGTATTGGCTGCCCTGTACGACCTGATCCTTCCATTACTTTTGGGTTTCAGGTCGACAGGGTGTCCAACATTATTGGTCACTTCACTATGGACCCTGACTTCAGGTCGAACAGCGTAGCCAATATACAAGGCTATAGCCTTATGCATGGCCTGGTATTATTCCCACTTTCTTGGTGCCAAGCTCGAACCTGAGGCAATGGGTAAGCTCAACGCCCAACGCCTGGTCTTCTGATCCTTGGAAGAAGTAGAAGAAGAGGAGGAAGAGGAGGAGGAGGAAGAAGATGAGGGTGAGGAGTTTATATTCTTGGATTATTTGGAAGAACCGAAGGCTTCGAGCCAATCCCCCGTCGAGGCTTGTAATGCAGCAACACTCCTCCTCCGAGGACATGACGCTGACTCGAGGGTCAGAACAACTTTCTCTCGAAGACATGACACTGGTTCGAAGAACGGACATCCCTGCTGGAGAAAATGTAATAAAAGGAAACTTTAGATTCGAAAGGAAACATTTTGTAATCTGATCTATTGTAACCCTTATTTAAACATTTAATAAATATTTCTTTTCTCTAATGTCAGTATCTTCGAACTATAATTTAAAATTATGAGTAACACAACTGATATTTAAGCTCAATTTATTATTATATTGGGTTTTTTTGGTTAATTTGGATTACACAAATGAATAAATATTTAAATAATATATATAGTTTTAAAATAAAAAGTATGAATCAGCAGTTTAGAATTTGGATTTCATATGGATGATAAATTAAGATTTGTTCATCTCTAAATTTTAAATTAACAAGAGTCCACCTCTACTATATAGTAATGGATGAAATAGGGATCAATTTGAAGAAAATAAAAATTAAAGGTGTTTATTTTCAAAAGATATAAAATTAAGGGGGTTTTAAATATTTTTCCCATTTTTTATTATATTTTTTTACGGATCCAATTTATTTTTATTATTTGCTTATAGTTTTTTATTATCAAATGAATTGTTTCAGTAAAAAAAATAGATACATAATTCAACGTTTGGATTACTAAAAAACACATTCGATTTGTAGTTATCAACGGTGTAATATTTGGTGTAATTTACACTGTTGTAATTTGAACACTCCTCTATAATAAATATAAATTTATATAAAAAAGTTTCATTCAAAATCTAAGTTGATATTTTAAAAATCTTTAAAAAAACTAAAATCAAAATTTATTACAAAAAATAAAAAGGAACCACTTGGTTAATGGATAGGGAATTTTAATAACTTGTAAGGTTAGAGTTAGGGGTGTTCATACTTCATATCCAATTTAATTCAATATAAACCGCAAAAATTGAATTGAAAAATCGAAAACCGAATCAAACCGAAAACCACAAAAATCGAAAAAAAAAATTATTGGATTGGATTGCTTTTTGGATCTTATGTTGAAAACCGATTTAAACCAATCCAAACCGAACTTATATACACATATATAATATATTATTTTATTTATAAAATAATCATATATTTTTATATAAGTATATATTTATGAGATTATTTATACTAATATATTTTTTATAATTTTATTATCTAATATCATTTTATTATCTCTATAAATATATCAATTTAAACTAATTTTAAATTGATTTTCATGTTTCTTATTAATTTATATATAATTTTATATTAATATTAATAAATATAAGTTCCTATAAAAATATTTACTATTATTTCATAATTTTAATATATTTTTTATCTAGTATTATTAACTCTTTTAAGAAATTGGAAACTCAATCCAATTCAATTCAATCCAATTTCAAATTGATCAGATTGGATTGGATTTGAAAAAAAAAATCAAAATCGATCGGAAGATATATGATCAGATGTTTTTTTGCCTTAAAATCAATCCAAACCAAATCGCGAACATCTCTTTCTAGTTAGAATTAGAGCTGTAAGTTTGGGCTACTCGGCCCGATCCGGCTCAATGCGGGTAGTAGGCTTTTATTGGGTTGGGCTAAAAAGCACGGAGTTATTCGGACTTCTAAAATAGGTGCCAGAATCCTATCTTTTAGTGGACTTTTTACGGGTAGCCTGATTTTTTTGTGGGTTTTGTAGGCTGGCCGACTTTTTGCGGGTTTTGCAGATATCAGGCTTTATTGGGTTGGGCTAAAAAGCCTGGGAGTTATTCAGACTTCTAAAATAGGTGTCTGAGTCCTACATTTTTGTGAGCTTTTGCGGGTCAACCCAGTCGGATTAGCCCATTTTACCGTCTCTAGTTAGAATTGTCTATGCTAAAAAATTACATTTTTTTCCAAAAAAAAAAAAGTTTCACAAGTGTATTGTTGTTTAATAAATTTAAGATTTTCAAAATTACTTTTTATATTGAGTTGAATTAATTTTGAGGGAAACAAGAAAATTAAAATTAGTAGAATTGATTATAAATTTAAGACTCAAAATTTTCAAAAACATACCTTTATTTATAGTTTAAAAGTGGTTCTATATTTACCATTTAAAAAAAATTAATTTTCAAACTCACTTTTAAAATATCAGTTTTTAATGTATTAATAATACATTAGAAAATAGTAATGATTGCATGAAAACAATAATAGTGGAGTTTAATTTTAAATAGTGAGAAACTTGTAATTTTAAAATTTATTTCCATGAAAATAATAGTAATGATTGCATTTCTTAATATGTGTGTTTTTAGTCGAAGTGGACAGTTAAATAGGAACGGAGGTAGTAATATTCTAAATTTTATAAAAATTATAAACTAATTCCCTACTATACACCTTATCTCTTATATTAAAAACACATTATTCTAGAAATACACATTAATTAATTGATAAGGGTGGAATTGGAAAAATTCAATAAATATATTGGTATTAGAAAACGACAATTAAATTAGGACAATTTTTTTTTTACTAAAACGTCAACTAAAATGGGACAGAGAGTATAGTTTTATTTATAAGATAAACCACGTAAATCTAAAAACTTATATTTGTCCTTATTGACCACAATTATTATGATAGTGGAGTTTAATTTTAAATAGGGGTAAACTTGTAGTCTTATAAAGTAATTTCTTGAAAATTTATGTATTAGTTAATTTTCTTAATATGTGTGTTTTTAATTATCTTAATTGTTTTATAAATAGAACAAGAAAGATTATTATTTTTCTTATTTATTCTTATCAACTTTAAATATCGTTCCAACCATCAAATGATAATAGAGAGTATCATTTTTATTGTAATATGTAATGCAATTAAGTATATCTTATAAAAAGAAGAGCTAAGAAGTATTATTGTTGAAAAATCTTATAATAGACCACTTTTAATACAGGCGCATATTTTAATAATACATGTTATTGAATCCCAATCAGTTCATCGCGAGTTAAATAAATCGCGATTTAAGTATATACTCTCTTCAATCATATTTATTAAATAATTTAGATAAAAAAACACATATTAAAAAAAGTAATTAATGCATTGATTCTTAAGAAATTACTCTATAAGATTATAAGTTTACTCTTATTTAAAATTAAATTCTATTACCAATACCATGGTAATTGTGTCACATTAAAACCTTTAATGGTCAACAAGGGCAAATATGAGAAAAAACAATAAATGCTTCTAGATTTGTGCACTTTATTATATAAATAGGACCATGAAAAAGCTTAAGGGTGAGTTTGGCAAAACTAGCTGATAAGCTAGCTAGTAGCTGATAAGCTAGCTGCTAGCTAATAAGCTCCTAACTTATAAGCTCCAAGCTGATAAGCTAGCTTATTGAATTGGAAGTGTTTGGTAAAACTAGCTAATAAGCTAGTTAGTAAATGTAAAATGACATAAAAGGGCAAACTACATCAATTTTATTATATAAATTCTATTTGTATTTTTTTAGAAAAAATATATATTATTATGTAATTATAATTTTATATTTTTAGAAAAATAATTAAATTCTCATTTTTTAGTGATAAAATATTTAATTAAAAATTAAAATAAATAATAAAATAAATAATATAATATAAAAATAATTTCATAAAATAGTGAAAATAATAATTTAATTAATTCATAATTTTTTAAATTACTTATTATATATGTAATAATAGGTAAAAAGAAATTGGAAGGTTTTTGTCACTAAAATTGAAAATATATAATAATAGATAAAAAAAATCAAGAATAATAAGGGAAATGTATTAAAATATAAAGGGTAGTGATGGAAGAAAATTAAATAAGCTACAAGTTACAAACTAGAAGCTAGGTGAACTAGCTTGTAGCTTATAAGCTAGAAGCTCCTAAAATAAGCTACTTTCATGTACCTTACCAAACACTTTTGTGTTGGTCAAACTAGTTTATAAGCTAGTAGCTAACTTATTGGCCTTGCCAAACACAATCTAAAACATTGTCTTATAAATAGGAGCAAGTATATCATAAATTCAAAGCCCTATTGAGGTTTGATGTAAGGTAAGCATAAAGTCTATTTAAATTGGACTTTTCCTACCTTACATTGAGATTTCTTTCCATTACCAAATTTTTTGTCAAAAAAGTTATAAATGGACGATAGAAAATGACACAGTAGATACTCCACTCATATTTTATTCATGACAGATCACTAAGAAAAAAATGATTATATAGCTAAAATATACATGACAAGTCACTAAAATTAAACTAATGTAAGGAGTTTAAATAATTTATATAAATTTATAAATTTAGATCTTATTATCACAAAAATAATAGTTTTAATAAATTAAAGAATAAAAAATTGCTACACTTAATATATTAAAAGTAAAAAATTTTAATTTCATCTATTTTTTAATTAAAATATTTAATATATTTTTAAAATAATTAGGTTTTTAATTTTTTTAAAGAATTATAAAAAAAAATATTTCTTTCAAGACAAATAAATTTAAGGGTCACAATCCGGTATTCTCCGACGAGAGAGGATTTTGGTATTGTTTTTATTTGGATTGAAGGGAGGCATAAAGGCCAAAGCTACCTAGGAACAAATCGTGTAATCCCTGCTAAATCATTTTGAAGACATAAAGTAGATTTTGAATGAGACACATGTGTATTGCAAATGAGCGAACAGAATAAAAAATACCGGATAATGATTATAGGGGTGAGAAAGTTTTTTCAAAAATAAAAAATATAAATTCTAATAGTTAAAACATTGTCCTACAATTATAAAAATACGGACTTGGATCTCTCCAACAGACTTAAGCTACAGAAAACCTATGGAATCACTAGGTAAATAAATCCATAGCTGATTCCTAGCTATTGCATAGCTGAGATCTGCTGGAGAGGCAAGGCAGTAAGATAGAATCCTGACACTAAAAAAATTAAAAAAAATTATTACATGATCAAAGAATATACAAAAATTCTCCCTGATACCAAAGAATTTCTCTACATTTAAATACACGCCAAAACCCAGAAAGTTACAAAAACATTTATTAGTATTTTTCGCCGGCTATCGAACAAGCTGGACCGCCGCTCGTACACAGCCTTAATATCCATAATCCAACTGCCGACTCCCATTTGCCTTGGGGATTGGACTGAGTTACTATTATTTATGTATCGGTGGGGATCAACTTACTCCAGGAGTAACTCTGGTAAAGTTACTCCGCTTAATAATTTTTTTTAAAATGTGAATTTAGCAAATATAACCGTTGAATTATGTGATATTAATATTATGATTATGCACACCAAATTTTAGATTAATTGGACATTCATATATATAGGTGTGTAATCTTACAGTATGCATTTACTTATATTTTAAAAAGTATATTGTATGTTAAACTGAAGTGATTTGATGAAACATCACATAATTTTAAAATTTTATAGGTTTGATCTAGTTAATGAAAACTTTTAATATGATGGTTAGATTGATAAAATTAAATATTCATAAAAAGTTATTAAGCGGAGTAATTTTGTGAAAATTCACTTTTGAAGTAAGTTTATCCCAACTCTTGTTATATATTTGGAAAATAAAACTTTTAGACACAATTTTAGAGTGGGTGAGAGGGGTAAAGAAGAAGAATATAAAATAATGAAAAAAGGAAAAATAAAATTGATAATTAATATAATAAGAAAGAAAAATTAATAAAATTTAAGAAAAATAATGTGTGAAAGAAGGTGTAAGAATTTGAATATGAAAAAAAGCATAATTGAGATGTTTTTGTTGAGTCTCAGAAATAATTTAAGTATTCAAATTAGATTCAAGACTCAATATCCTTGATTTTAATGATTAACAAATTAGACTAGAACATGAGAAATATCATACTAAACTATAAGAAAACAGGTGCTACTAAGAAAGACATTTTTCTGTGTATTTCAGGAACTTTGTAGAAGCAACATGCTGAAGAAGAACAACATACCAAGAAAAAGAGAAAAGCATTGGAGCAACTTTCTACTAAACCAAAGAAAAAGACTAAAAGAAATGGAAAAGGAGAAGGAAGAAGCAACAAGCCAAAAAGAAGAATAATACAGCAAACTATCTGAAGAATTGATCAACCTGCTGAAAATATATGGACTGAAGAAAGAGTACAACTAAGAAGTGCTGGAATGAAGACAAACTTTATGCTCGTGGAAGATCACAAAGATCGAGAAAGAACAATGCAGAAATCATCTGAAGAAGATCGAAGAAGAACTAATTTATGCTAGAACTATCCAACCTTCTAAAAGTATGTGCGTAATAAAGATTGAACCTGCTGAACACATACTCTCTGAACTTGATGATGTGGCATTTCAAACTCTCTGAAGAAGAAGAAGCCAGACACGTCATACAACTTTCTGAAGACTTATGAGTCAATCTGAATAATTTAATTAAAAGACACAAGTCTCAACAAACATGAGTGGTGAAGCTGAATTGATGCAAAGAAAAACAAAAGTCTTAGGGCTCAGCTTCAGTTCCCGACATGAAAGAGGAAGCCTACTAAAGAAAAGCAAATAGAGGTCAGAGATAGGTCAGCGCTGCTGCACACCTACTTTTGTACCTTCTCTACAATACGCTATCAGAGGCATGTACCTCAAGTGAGAAGAAAAGCAGAAAGCACAACAGGACAAAAATGAAGTCTAACATTATCATTTCTAAAGACTTCCTGTTGTAAAGGAAGAAGAAAAAGAAGAAGAAGGAGAGAGAAAATAAAGCCAACCTGCTGAAGTATCATCTACACTCTTAAAGAAATATTCTCAAGCAAAATTGTTGTGTGTGTGTCAGAACAAATATACATCTACACACCTACTCTACTCTGTGTTAGGAGCTATGAAGCCAACTTACAACGGGCAAAAGGAGAAGTCTAACGGATCTTTATATCCTACCTCCTTACATTCACAAGAAAGAAAGAAGAAGAAGAAGAAGAAGAAGAAGAGAGAGAACATCAACCTGCTGAAGATCAAAGAAAATCTCTCAGACAAAAGCAAGATTATTATCCTATCTGCAGTGTGTCAGAACTAATTCATCTACACACCTAATCTGCTTAAAGTCAGAAGCTACCGAATGAGAAATTACTGTCACAACAGCTTTAAGAGCATCAATTATATTTTCTCAACGGTAAACTCAAAGCATTCTTCAACGGTTATATTTCCAGATCATATAAATAGGCTCAAGAAAGTCTTAGAAGATGTCGATGGGTCGACCAAATTCCTAAAGATCCATTCACTAGGAACTGACCAAAATGGGCAGCCATGAATACCCAACCATCTATCTTTGAACCATGGCAAATATTAAGCTCACAGAAGCGAATGGCCATATTTAACACAAAACATATCCATCCAACCTTCTGATTCTACAGAGATGAATTAGAGCTTAAAATTATACACTTGTATCACTCTGTATTCCTTGTACTTAGAAGCTTCATCTTTGTATCCTGAGTGTCATACTCAGTTATCTCTTGTACAAGTCTCTAAGGTTTATGTTTCTCAGAAACTTAAAAAAACTTTCATTGTAAACACAATAAGTTTATGAGAGCCTGAAGAGGCTTGGTGGAAGAAATAATACTCTAAGAGCCTGGAGAGGCTTGGAGAAAGAATACTCTGGAAAGCCTGGAGAGGCTTGGAGGAACAAAGAATACTTGTTGAGCTTGAAGAGGCTTGTCTGTAAAAGAATACTTGTTGAGCCTGGAGAGGCTTGTCTGTAAAAGAATACTGCAAGAGTTGTCTGGAGAGGCAGTTGAAAACAAAGAATACTCGGTGTTAAGCCTGGAGAGGCTGGTATAAAGAATACTTGTAATTTTGCGGGATTAGTGGAAAATCCAGTGGTGGTTTGCCCTGGGACTAGATGTAGCTCACTGGGTTAGTGGGTGAACCAAGATAAATTCTTTGTGTAAATTTCTCTCTACCCTTAACTCTTTACATTCCGCCATTTTCTGTTCATCTCTAACGAAGGAAGGGTTTGAAAAGTGAATTTACAATTAACATAATAAAACTTCTTTTATTAACCAAATCAACTTTTGAAAAAAGTACTTACTGAACCTTCTGAAGTGGGTTCAACAGGTTATCTAATAACTCAATTTTTCAGCAAGTTACTAAATCATTTGGATATTAGTGTAAAACATTTTTGAACAACTTGTTTTATGTTTTGAAGTTTTTATTTATCAAAATCAGTTTTAAACAAGTTTCTGAAAATGATTTTATTGAACCCTCTGAAGTGATTTCAGAAAGCTCATTTGTTTTCATCAAAGTTCAGCAAGTCTCTGAAAAACTCATTTTCAATAGCCTACACTTAACTCTGATATTCTTTACTATTTGCAAAAAGAGTTTTTCATAAAAACCTGTGAAGGTTTATTAGGAATTATAAGTTGGTTAAAAAAGGGTTTCCGGAAATTTGCGTAAACTTTTAAAACACTATTTAACCCCTCTTCTAGTGTTTCCTGTGGCTCCAACAACTTTTTATAAGGTGTAATATTTTATTTTAATATAATTTTTATTGTTATAATAAACTTTTTTATAAGTCTTAATAAGTAATTTGATTTTTTTTTTGTTAATAAAGCTAATATGAAATTTCATCCTATAATCCAATAAATAATATCTAAAAAGTGTCGAAGAAGCTGTGTTATTGTCACTCTTCGTTCAATAATTAACAAAAAGTATATATATATATATATATATATATATAGGGAACGTATCAAGTGAGAACACTTGTTTATTGTGAGAAATGAGAACATTTGATAATAGCATTTGGATTATATTTAATGGTCCTGATTTCTCACTGAAATAAATTAAAAATCTTTTTCCTTTATCTCTTTCCACTTATATCTCTTTCCCTAAAAAATTAACTACTTTCCCCACTTTCTCTTCCATATATATATATATATATATATATATATATATTGAGTGAGAAAAAAAAAACATATATAGTGTTCTCACTGCTTAAGTTATGTTTCCTTGGCATAAATCTGGCCATGGAGTGTGTGGATCATTTGAGGGGGAAAAGAGTTACTCATTGAGGGATTAGTAATACATTGTCCTTTTCTTCGGCCAATTTTAATTTGGGAATTGATATTTATCCCTCCCTATTTAATCATATACATCCTAATCCCACTTACCGCCCCCCCCCCCCCCCCCCCTCAAATTATCCTTTTCTTATATTTTTTGGACAAAAAAGGAAGCCAAAGAGGCTAGATTACAAGGAAACTGATCTAGGGACCATACATCCCATCAAATTATAGGACAAATTAAGAAAAACACTACTAGGGGGAGAATTTAAAACATGAACTCCTAAGTCGCCACCATAAGCCATATTTGCTAGTCTATCAACAATTGAATTAGCTTCCCTCCAAATATGAGAAATGTAAACCTGCTAGTCATGACCCCGAAAGAGAGAAATCCTTTGAAGCATGGGAGCATGAGGATGAGAAGGAGGGACACCATTATTGATAAGCTTAACAGCCACAGCTGAATCACTCTCAATTAAGAGCCGTCTGACACCCATATTCCAACTGATATCCAAGGCATTAAGAATAGCACGAATCTCAGCTTCTAGGACAGTAGCGTGCCCCAACTTCTGCCTGAAACCTATTAACTAGTTACCCAAGTGGTCTCTCAAAACACCACCACAAGCCGCCTGCATACCATTCAACTTAACGGAGCCATCAGTGTTGAATTTTGTCCAGCCTTCCATAGGAGGTTGCCAACCCATATTGATAATAAATCTATTAGAAGTTGAGCAAAGCCTCCAATTGGCCTTGGCTGAATCTCGAACAAAGGCAAGGATCTTAGATACAGTACATGCCACTTGAGGAATTACTTTGTTGAAAACATAATCATTCCTTAATCCCCAAATAGTCCAACATGTGATAGCAAAAATTCCTACCCAACCCGGAGACTTATTACAGATATTTTCCTGAATCCAGTCCCAGGTATTGGTTGTTGTCCAAGGCACAACAGCTTGACCGAACATATTGTCCCACACCTGGCTAGAGAAAGTACAATCTCTAAGAATGTGCAGATCTGTCTCACATGAAGTACGACAAACAGGACAAACATTTGTGTCCCCTATATGACAGTTTAATCTTTTAGCATTTGTCTTTAAACCCCCATTGAGGACAAGCCACAAGAAACTCTTGGCTCGATGAGGGATCTGCATAAGCCATAACTTTTTCCACACAGAATTGACTGATCCGAAGCTGGCCAAATTTTCAACCATTGCATAAGCGGAACGTGTGGAGAAATAGCCATCAGCAGACAATCTCCAACCGAGCTTGTCATCATCCAATAAAATTGAAGGGGGGAGCAAAATCTCATCTCTAATACTACTAGGCAGAATATTTTCAATCCTGCCAAAGTCCCAGTTTCCTTCATTATTCACAAAATCCGATAAGGAGCACTTTTGAAGCTCAAGAGGAATATCACCAATGACCACTTCAACAAGAAAAATATTTGAACCATTTGTCAAATCAAAAAGAAATTCTACTACCATTGCCAATGATCCACTTGAGGCCTTGACAAAAATCTTGCCAAATGGCGGTAACACCTTTCCACACATTAGACATACGAGCTTTCCTAGAAATAACAGGCAGATAGCCATCACCACAGTGGTATTTACTTCGAATCACTCTAACCCAAAGAGCAATAGGATTATGAATCAAACCCCAGCATAATTTCATTAGCATAGCTTTGTTAAACTGATGGAGATTCTTGAACCCCCAACCACCTATAGACTTAGGCAAAGTGAATTCTTCCCACGGGACATAATGCCAAGTTCTGTTAGTAGAGTCACTTCCCCAAATAACATCATGACAGCGCTGCTCGATTTTATGGCAAATACGTTTAGGGAGCAAAGTTGATTGCATTGTATAAGTTGGGAGAGCCTCTAAGACAGACTAAGCAAGGGTGATTCTACCTTCAAAAGCCAAAGAATTTGCCTTCCAAGAACTTAATTTAGCCTAAACATGGTTGAGCAAATAGTCATAATTCTTCTTCCTTTGCCTAGAGTGCAAAATAGGAATACCCAAGTCTGCTGAAAGGGCAAAACCTGACTACTGGAAAAGATTCATTGCTCTATAATGATGAACATTCTTGGAAACAAATAGTCTTGATTTCTCAATACTCACCTTTTCTCCAGAAGCTTCACAAAAAACATTTAGACACTCCATCATAACATCAAGTTGATTAATGTTTGTTTCCCCAAACAGCAGGAGATCATCGGCAAAAAACAAATGAGTAAGAGGAGGCCCACCACGACTAAGGACAATAGGATTCCACCTATGCTTCAATCGAGCATCCTCAATTAGATGGCTGATTCGTTCCATGCAGAGCACAAATAGGTAAGGGGAAAGAGGATCCCTCTGCCTAATGCCTCTAGAAGGAGAAAAATGTTGAGAAGGTTCTCCATTCACCAAAACTTGCATTTAGCAAGATGAAATGCAATCGAATACCAACTGAAAAAGATCATCACCAAAACCAATATCCTTGAGAGTATCAATCACAAAACTCCAATTTAATTTATCATAAGTCTTCTCAAGATCTATTTTGATTGCCATTAAACCATGCTTACACTTGGTGGTCCTCATGGTATGAAAAACTTCTTGAGCTATAACCACATTATTTGTGCCATTTCTTCCAGGAATAAAGCTGCATTGATTTGGGAAAAGTAAAGAATCCATAATAATCCTCAATCTAGTAGCCAATGAATTACCAGAATATATTTTTCCGCATACCGACAATGAATTATCGGAAAACAACGACAATTAGTTTCTGGGATGTTGCTGATATTTGAAAAAAAAAATATATTACTGACAATAAGTCATTAGTTCACGTTAAAGATCACTCAGAAGTCTCATGTTTACAGCTTTGGTGTGCTGCTTCTTGAAATGCTTGCAAGCAAGACCCCACTAAGATATCTAGCTATGAGAACGTGGTTATTGCAGTGGCATGTGTAGCTAAGGCACCATATATGAGATTTAGAAGAAGAGTGAACACAAAGAGAATTTTTGGATACATGGTGCTTTCGTTTCCATTCAATTTATTTTTTCCCCAATTTCCTATATATGAAAAAGAAAATGACACATTTTTTATTTTATATTATTTTTTACTTGATTATTGTTGTGTATCGTGACGAGAATGACGAGACTGGATGTGGAATTTATGAGAATGATCTTCGACCATGTAACCAAAAATACGATATTCTCTTTTAACTCTTGGTTCACATGAGGAGGTTGGGTTTTGTGAAAAAGGAGAAAGAGGGAGAGGGTCTAGAAGGAGGAGTTTTTTAGTGTGTTTGGCAAGGCCAATAAGCTAGCTACTAGCTTATTTGATTAGATTATAAGCTAGTTTGACTAACACAAAATTGTTTGATAAGGTACCTTCAAATAGCTTATTTTAGGAGCTTCTAGCTCACTACAAGAAATTCGAGAATTAACGACAGCTTTGGGCCGTCGCTAGAAGGGGAAAACCATCGCTACAATGCAATTAGAGACTGCTTAGCGATGACCACAAGGACGTCGTTGAAATGATCGTCATTAATACCGTAGTGACGAGTAATAAGAGTCGTCGCTACTTAGCATTTGCTTGCCCGACACTAAAGCCGTCGCTATGCTGAAGTCCATCGCAAAGTGAAATGATCACAGGTCGTTGCTAAGTCGTCACATCATAGCGACGGCCAAGGCCGACGCTAATAATTATATTATTTTTTAAAATTTTTTTTAACTAGTGACGACCATGGTCGTTGCTAATGATTATATTAATTTTTTAATTCAATTTACGGTTTTATATTTAATTTTGTTTTAATTTACAGATTTACAGTTGAATTATTATAGAAATTTAATTTTTTTATTTATTGTATTAATTTTATATCCTATTTGTTAACGATCTGAAATATAAAGAAAAATAATAAATACTATATAAAAACACCTATATAGAATATATATATATATAAATAGTATATATACAAAATGTATACAAACATAATACAATAAAAAAATCATGGTTGACGGCGACGACTCTATTGTGGTCGTGGGCCACGATCCCCATCCTCATCCAAGGGTTGGTCATTCAGTTTGCCATCATAGTGCGGGTGCACCTGAGCCTGACTGAAGCTGGTAGAACCACATGCACTGCAGGCATCAAGCACTAACTGCAACTGTTGTCAGAGTTTTGCGAAGTCCTCCTCCAACCATGTATACTGGGTCTGATAGTGATCAACCCTCTGGTATGAGCCCGAGACTCCAGAGTAAGGCTTTGCTTAGATGACCTCCAGCCGCAACGCCTCGTCAGACGAATGTCGTGACCCGTCGCTCCCGCTGTATAGGCCTGAGACTCCAGAGTGAGGCTTGTCACACCAGGATGAATGTTGCTTGACAAGTCCCTGGTGCCATAACAGCGGCCTCGAGTCTTTCCACCAACAACATCCTTCCATATTTGTAGCTTGGTGGACCCATCAGTGACAGAGTTGTCCCCCATTTGTAACTCTACCTCCCTCAGGAGGTCATGGTAATTTATCTGTTAAGTAGAGATGAACTTATAATTAGTTAGTTATTCTGTTGCAAATATATCAAATTATATTAAAAAAAACACTGCTAAGCATAATTTTTCCTTACACATGTGGGCCGCGCTCGGTCGTCTACCCAGTGTAACGTCCTAATTTCTAAATTTAAGAATTAAGCTCGTTGGAAGCAAAATTACCAAATTTCTGAAATTATTTCGGGTCATTTTAAATATCGCATTACAAACCATATAACGTTAAGCGCCTAACGAAATCTCAAGCAATATATGGAAACATAATCTAAATACATAATACCTCGAGGGTTCAAATAAGCATACTTTATATACATCCACTAGGATAGCCCCATACATGTGCCCTAATCAAAATAGAAGGCCCGAATGCAGCATATGTACAGTCATTATCCCCAAAATAATACAAATACAACTCTAGTCATCAGAATGATCTACTGAATTCATAAATATCTAAATACATCCAAAAATACTAAATCTCCTGCAAATCTCCAGCTCACTGCCCTTGCCGGGGTGGAACCTGTGCATCTATAATATAACCATAAAATGTGTGAGACTAGAGTCTCAGTGAGTAAAGCATGCAACAAGCAGTGTAGGTAAACAGGCAGATGCAATGCAACAACATGAGATAACTATATACATATACTCAAACTCTAGCATATTAACTCTCTAGATTCGTATGAAATTATGCATGTTCTGCATTTCCCGGCAGGACGGGGTCTTATCTCTATTTCTGGGGCTAGACATGAGCTTAGACTACAAGGAACGTCTCCCTTGGGGTATTACCCGTCATTACTCTGAGGACCGAAGTCCAAGTTTTGTTATGGGGACCGAAGTCCAAGTCTTACTCTAGGGACCGAAGTCCAATATCTCTTTATTAATCTCTAGGGGCTAAAGCCCAAGTGTTTTATGTATTCTCAGCATATGCACAACATGGACCATAATATACATGAATATTACAATTAGGTCTATGATACGGAAACCCCTAAATCAAGCCCTAATTCCAATTTTCTAAGTATTCACCCAATCAAAACCTCATACATTAGATATAAACAAAATCAATCATATAAACAATTACATACAAGCCCTAGAAACGGAAAGCAAGAGGTAGGGTTCATTGGAGAGAGCATACACAAGTTGGAGTGAAGGTGTGTGAGCTTTACTTGCCTCAAAGAAGCCCAAATGGAAGAGGGAAAAAGTTGGGGAAGGTTGGAACAAGCATTCTTGAATGCCTCAAGCTTTCTCTAAGATCCCAAGATGAATCTCTCTCTAGAATTTCTCTTTCTCACTCTACATCTCTCTCTCTAAAATTAGGAGAAAAAGATTAAATGTGAAGCCCTAATCTGAAATCAGCATTAAAAGCTTATTCGCGGGTTCTCGCTCAAGCGAGAGCCTTCTTGCTTGAGCGAGAGGAGGAAAAGTGACATTCTCAATCAAGGGAGAGTTTCCTCGCTTGAGCGAAATTCACACCCCAAAAACCCAAACCTCTCTAACTTTGCCTCGCTCAAGCGAGGACCTCCTCGCTTGAGCGAGAGCAAGTCAGAAAGCAAAACACAATTTAGGAATTGAATTGCGCTTGGGCGAGAGGTCCTCTCCCAAGCGACCATATCAGTAACCCAACTCTCTGATTTTTACTGATATGATCGCTCAAGCGAGACCTTCTCGGTTCGGTGAGAACGCAAGAATCCAAATTTACTGGGTTGCTCGCTCAAGTGAGACCTCCTCGCTTGAGCGAGAACAGCAGAATTCAGATTTCTGGTTTTCCACTCTTAAACCCAATTTCCTTAATTCTTTTCATAAAACTTAATTCCATTATTATTTATACTCATTAAAATGATCAAATTTGAGATGTTACACCCAGCCACCACCCTTTTTGTGTGGGTGGCCACAAAAAACTCATCGGGATCTACATCTCGCTCAAGCTGTCGTCGCTACACAAAAAAATTACACTAATTAATTATTTTAATTACAAATATAAAAATAATATAGAAGAGTAGTTTTTACATACCATATCCAGTGCGACCTCAATGTGGGTCTTGCGGCCCATGGTGTGGACTGCTCTGCCTCGACGAGAAGCCCGATTGCTCTTGTTACGAGCGGACTTCCCTTTGAACTCATCAGAAGCCAGTAGGCCAAAAGACCCTTCTAGGCCTCCTCACCACACCAAGTGGGCTAGTCCCACTCGTCCGGGTCTTGTTCAGCATATCACCAAGGCGTCTAGCAATCCTCTGCTCGTACACCTTCTTAATTTGGGTCTCATCCTCATAGGCCCAAGTAACTTTGCTCTGCAAAAAAAAACAAAACTTACAGGGTAAATCTGAAAATGTCATAACAAGTTAAAAAAATAATGTAAAATGAAGGCATTTTATCATAAACTCCTCCAACCACTTGTCCCCCATATCCTTCGGGGTGACCTCCCACAAATAATGAGGACCTCGGAATTAGGATCGGATCACATGACCAATGGTCGTGATGGGGGGATTGTTAGACACCCAAGTGCAAAATAAAGAAATTCAATGTTAACACTAAACAGTTATAAAAATTCAAAATATTAAAGAAATAAAAAATTGTAGAAACTCACCCTCTTCCATAAGGCAGGATGATAACCCTACCGTGAGGGTCCCGCTCATGATCGACATTGGAGCTGGCACCTCGGTGCGGAGGCTGCTGTACATCAGGCTCGGGGTTAGCCTCCTCATCAATGTCAGCTTAGGGGTGGTCCTCACCCTCCAAGTTAGAAATATGTGGCAGGTCATCCTACACCTCGGGAGCAACCTCCTGATATCCCGGAGTAGGGATGAACCTCATCGGCTCTATGAAGGCTCCAGCTGATGCAGTAGGTTGGGCAACCTTTGCACGGGTGGGCTCCACGTATGGTATAGGGGCGGAGGAAGAAGGCTGCTCTGGTAGCTATTCAGGGAGAGGGAGGTTGGTCCTATCCCAACGTGTGCGAGCTGCCTGTGCAGCAAGCTCGCCCGGAGGGATGGACCTCCCTCTAATGGGTGGGACCTTCTGTCCACCTCTACCACGCATACACTACAAGAAATTTCATTTTTAGCGACGACCATGCACAAGGAAAAGTCGTCTCTATAGGCTGCGTAGCGACGACTTAGAGACGGCCACGTGGACGTCGCTAAGTGGCTCGTCGTAAATACACTAGCGACGGCTGACGTCAGTCGTCACTACCTCGCTGAAGTCGTCTCTAAAAACATGGTCGTCGCTAAGAGTAATTTTTTTTTAAAAAGTTTTTTATCTAGAGACGGCTGTAGTGACGGCCACGACCATCTCTACAGGTATATTTTTTTAAAATTAAATTTAATATTATTTATTTTATTTTAATAACTTATTAAATTTATTATTTATTTTATTATTTTATTTTAAAATTAAATTCGTAATTATTTATTTTATTATTTATTAAATTTAAAATTATAAAAATAATACTAAAAAAAGCATATATGTATACACAAACTTTGTTAAAAAATAATACAATAAAACATATACATAAAGAAATCAATGGCGGCGGCGGGGCTGGGGCTGTGGGGTGGGTTGCTCGTCCTCATCATCCACCGGTTGGTCATCCATGGCAGGATCATAATGCGGGTGCGACTGTGCCTAAGCCTGAGCGGGAGCCAGACCTGCAGCCTGAGCATCCAGGATCTACTGCATCTATCGTCGGAGTTGTGCTAACTAATCCTCCAAATTTGTAGCCTTCTCTATTGCCTGCCGAGACTGCTCCTTTGCTACTTCGACTTCCTGGCGCAGCGCCTCCTCTCTACAATGTCGTGACCCGGACCCGTTAGTACTCTCGCCCGGGTGAGCCCGGGACTCCTAAGTATAGCTGGTTACACCTGGAAGAATGTTGGAGGCCAAGTCCCCGGTGCCATAACAACGACCTCGGGTCTTACCACCCGCAACATCCCTCCAGATCTCCAGCTTGGTGGAGGCATCAGTCATAGAGGTGTTCCCCATCTGTGACTCTACCCCCCTCAGGCGCTCCTTGTAATTTGTCTGTTGAGGTAAAAGTAAAATTAGTTATTAGTTATATATTCAATTGCATAAATATGAAATTATATAAAAAAAACACTTATAAACAAACACTTACATAGGTGGACTAGGCCCGGTCATCTACCCAACCACCACACTTTTTGGCGTGGGTGGCAGCAAAGAACTTGTCCAGCTCGATCTCCCGTCCAAACTGTCGAGCCTACACAGGAAAATTACACAAATTAATTAATTTAACAATAAATAGAAATATAATACATAAGAGTGTTTATTTATATATACCATATCCAACGCCACCTCATGGTGGGCCCTGCGGCTCGTGGTATGGACTGCCCTCTGCGTTGAGAAGTCTGGTTGCTCTTGTTACGAGCGGACTTCCCCTTGAATTCCACAGAGTCCCAGTAAACCAAAAGACCCTCCCAGGCCTCCTCACCACACCACGTGGGCCTCTTCCCAACCTTCTGAGCCTTGTTCATCATATCTCGAAGGCGACGAGCAACCCTTTACTCGTACACCTTCTTGATTTGGGTCTCATCAGAAGGGTCCCAAGTAACTCGGCTCTGCAAAATAAAAATATGGTAAGTCCTGCCAAATTGACATATCTTAAGAAAAAATTTAAAGTTTATAGGGTTTTCAATTACCGTGAACTCCTCCCACCACATGTCCCTAACATTCTTGGGGTGACCTCCCAAAGGTAGTGAAGACCCCGGAACTGCGCCCGGATCGCATGACTAATGGCTGCAATAGGTGGAGCGTTAGGCACCCACCTGCAAAATAAAATTTCAATATTAATAGTTAAAACAATTAAAATTAAATATTATTATCAATTCTAAAGAAGAAAATAAAATTAAAAAAACTCACCCGTTGCCAAATGGTCGGATAATAACCCGACCTCGAGCGTCTATCTCATGAGGTCTACTTCACCCGACACCCTGGAACCGAGCTGGCTCCTCATTAGACTCCTGGCCAGCATCCCTATCCAGGTCATCTTGAGCATCGTCAGGGTCTATCTCGGGCACAACGTCCTCCTGCACTAGAGGCGTCTGAACTAATCCGGTGTCGGGATGAACCTCATACCGTCGAACTGCGCCAGAGCAGATGGTGGGGGGGAGGAAGAAGAAGAAGTCTGCATGGCGCCCGTCGGCACTGAAGTAGATGGATGCTCCGACATCTGATCAGTGTGTGAGTGAGAGAGGTTGGCCCTCTCCCGTATCGTGCGAGCTGCCTGTTGCCATAGCTCGCCCGGAGGGATGAACCTCGCTCTACTAGGTGGGATCTTCTCTCCACCTCTACCACGCATCCTAGACACTAATGACTATAGACATTATATACAAAATAAATAATTATATAAATTAAAAAAATTATTACATATTACTAATATACTAATTAATAAAATAATTACTAATATACTAATTACTAATAAAATTAATAAAACTAATTATAATTACTATAGACATTATAAAATAAATAAACTAATAATTACGAATAAATTAAATAAACTATTAATTACAAATAAACCAAATTCCTATATCACATTAATAAATTAATAAAATAAATAAACCTAAATACAAATAAATTAATTAAAACTATTAATTACAAACAAACTATTTACAAATAAACTATTAATTACAAATAAACCTAATTACAAAAAGTAAATTAATAAGAAATCTAACTATGCATAAACTATTAATTACAAATAACCCTAATTCCTATATCACATTAATAAATTAATAAAACAAATAAACTATTAATTTCAAATAAATTGATTAAAGCTTTAAAACAGCTTAATTGTTGCGACTCCGAAAGGGGAATAACTTTGGAACAAGCTCTAACATCACTTACAGGAAACTATTTTGAAAACTGATCGGTTAAAAATGATCCTATGAAGGAGAGGAACGTTTTAATCAGTCGGTTTTTCAAAATAAACGGGGTGAGGGGACAGAAATAGGGTGTGGCTGTATGAGAGTAAAAGGGAGTTTGGATGAAAAGGAATTTGGAAATGGAGGAAGAGGGGAAGGGAGGGGTTTTAACGCGTGCAGGTTGGTCGTCGCTACGTTTTTAAAAAAAAATGTGCGTGCAAATTAAAGATACATTTTTAATGTAGTGACAGTCTGCCGTCTCTAAAACTGTCGCTACATTTAATTTTGATTTCTTTTCAGAAAAAATAAATTATAATTATAGCGACAGCCCAACCGTCGCTACTGTCAATTCCCAACGACGGCATAGCGATGACCTGATCATCGTTAGTAGCGACGCCTCAGCGCCGTCACAGAGAAGTCGTCTCTAAAAACTGAATTTCTTGTAATGATATTAAAAATTATTAATATATATTAAAAAATAAAATTACATTTTTATAGTAATAATTAAAATTGAGGATCTAGGGTGGATATGAGCTTCATCCTATTATTATCCTTATATTATATTACTTATCACGCTTTTCATTTTTCTCTTTTTTTTATTCTCCATCTCTATTTATATTTCAATCTTTACTTCCTACACCAAAAAAAAAAAAAAAAAGAGTATGAGGTGTGGTTTCTATGAAGTGTCTTTTCTTCTTAGTAGTTTAGTTTAGTTTTATTTTTTTAAAAAAAATTTATCCCTCTTATGTGTTAAAAAATATGATACATCATAATAATTGATTTTGCAAAACACACACACCATAATATACATACACGTCCATATTAGGAAACTAGAGTCTAACTCATGCGATGCATGAATATTATTATTCCAATAAATTATTAACATTAAATGATATAATATATATAATTTATTAAATACGTGTAATTAAAAAATAATAAGATTTATTCCTTTTTTAATATTTAATTCTATATTTCTTGGTGTATAAAGAATATAAAAATTAAAAAAGAAAAAATGGATTTGAAAAATCAAATAGCAAATATTAATAATTAAAAATGGAATATAAATTTTGTTTCATTATTATTTTTTGAAATGTCTCCTTGTGCATCATATTTTTCGTCACATTACAACACTTAAAATTGTCATTACATATAAGAATCATAAGTCTTGTTGAACTTAACCATAGATACAAAAACATATAATTGACAATGCAAGAAAACTGGTTTTGGTAAATACACACCAACATGGGACAATGTCTGACATTCACTTTTATTAATCTGGTTCCACTACAAAGTCCACCAGATATATCAAGATTACTCATTAGCATGACAGACACTCATTCTTAACATCAACTTATGATAAGGAAGTGCAAAACACCTAATATCATTTAAGAACTCAGTTGTCAATCAATCAGCTTCAATATCAATCTCCTCATCTACCTTCCATATAGTGTCAGAACTCAAATACACCCTCTCTTCTCTAGGAAATAATGTCATGACATATTCATTAATTGAATGAACATCTAATGTAGGAGCAAGAATTGCTTTATCCTATCTCAAATACAATGTTTCCAAAAATTGAAAGCATTTTATGGTATGCAAATGAAACTTTATCTCCAATTGTATTACCTGTAGAATCCATCAGTAAATCCTTCGGTAATTCAATATTAGTGATCACCATCACCATAAATGTCTAAATCACCATCACCTAATGTAAGAATTCACTCAGAAAACTCTATATCTCACGTTTAGTTAAAGCACTCCCACAATTCTATAATATTCACGACAGGAGCAGGGCTAATTCCCGTGGAGGGTACCTATGGTTTATAAAAAATCAATTTAAACATATAATTAAAAAATTGATTTAGCATTTAAACGTACTATATACTAAATACATAATAAATCAAAATATAAAATAATAATTTTATTGAAGTAGAAGAAAACAACACAATTATGAATTTTATAATTCTAATTAAAATATATATTCATAGAAAAATTTAACAAATCCATCATAAATATTATTACAAATTTAAATTATATTGAGAGAAAATATTTTAATAAAATAATAAAAAAATGAAATTGTGATAAGAAACAAAAAGAAAAGGAAAAAAGGAAAACGACTGAAGCAGGACTACCTCCGGTCAAGGGTAAATGTAGTTCACAAAAAAAAACCACTTATGTAATGAAATAAATTAATATGAATGGATAATGTGAGAAATTTTTTAATATTATAATAATATAAAAATAAAAAAAGGTGTGACAAATAAAATAAAAAAAAACAACATAGGCACTAATTTGAATTTAAATTTTAAATAAGGAACCATATATATATATATATATATTGATAAGAAATCCATCAACAATAGATAAAGCTAACTATATATAGCAAAGTAAAGCTAACTATATATAGCAAAAAGACCCCCAATGAACAGTGAAAACAAAACATACTAAATACATAATAAATTAAAATATAAAATAATAATTTTATTGAAGTAGAAGAAAACAACATAATTATGAATTTTATAATTCTAATTAACAAATATATTCATAGAAAATTTTAACAAATACATCATAAATATAATTATAAATTTAAATTATATCGAGAGAAAATATTTTAATAAAATAATAAAAAATGAAATTGTGATAAGAAACAAAAAGAAAAGGACAAAAGGAAAACGACTGGAGCAGGACTACCTCCCGCCAAGGGTAAATGTAGTTCACAAAAAAACCACTTATGTAACGAAATAAATTAATATGAATGGATAATGTGAGAATTTTTTTAATATTATAATAATAAAAAATGAAAAAAAGGTGTGACAAATAAAACAAAAAAGAAAAGAAAACAACGTAGGCACTAATTTGAATTTAAATTTTAAATAAGGAACCATATATATATTTATAAGAAATCCATCAATAATAGATAAAACTAACTATATATAGCAAAGTAAAGTTAACTATATATAGCAAAAAGAACCCCAAAGGAAAAAAGGAAAACGACTGGAGTAGGACTACCTCCCGTCAAGCGTAAATGTAGTTCACAAAAAAACCACTTATGTAATAAAATAAATTAATATGAATTGATAATGTGAGAAATTTTTTAATATTATAATAATAAAAAATGAAAAAAAGGTGTGACAAATAAAACAAAAAAAAAGAAAACAACATAGGCACTAATTTGAATTTAAATTTTAAATAAGGAACCATATTTATATTTATAAGAAATCCATCAATAATAGATAAAGTTAATTATATATAGCAAGTAAAATTAACTATATATAGCAAAAAGAACCCCAATGAACAGTGAAAATTAAACTTCCAAAATATAATAGTATAGATATGTATTTAGTTTTGATTTTATAATTGATTTTAACAATCAACTTTTTATATACTAATTTTATGAAATCATTATGGAGAGTAAGATACTCACAACTAGGCCGTCATGTATCACTTCCTGTATTTTCTCACTATTTATTTTGGAGAGTGTCTTTCACACACCTCCCTTGCAAAGATTTTTTTAAATATTCCTTCAAATCTTTTTCACTCACTTAAAATTGATATTATGAAATTTAAATATTTATAATTCTAATCTTTAACCATTTTTATATAATTTTTTTAATTTAAATTTAAATTTTTATCATTATCATTTCTGATATATATTCCTTAATTAATATTCATAGAAAAAAAAGATCAAATTTAAAAAATTGAATAATGTGATAATTGATTAGTATCTCAAAATTTTAATTATATTAAAGGATATAATAAATTTAAAATTATATAAAATATTACTGATTACACATACTTGTATTTGATACCATATAATAAAAGGTCCCTAACCCCCCTCTAACATCATACGCTTTGATCAATAATATACTATTAATTAATATGTTTATTTTACATACTAAATTTTAGATATTTAAGTATTATAACAATTAATATTTACTATTTTTATAATTTTGAAATAAGATCGCCAAATGAAAAATCATCTAATTTTTTAATTATGTGATTTTTATAAAGTTTGATTGATTTATTTAAAATTTAATTAAATTATTGGATTCATAAAATTCAGTACATATTATGAGAAAATTATTAAGTATAATAAAGAGTTATGTAAATGGATCTCTACCACCCTACACACAAGTCACAACCCCACATTTTATGTTTTAAGATACACACATGCTTTTAAGGAGATAAATACATTAACGTATTTGTTTATGTTGGGCCCTAAAAACAATTTTTACTGAGAGATTGTTGAATATGCTTTATGTTGGGCCCTAAAAACAATTTTCACAACCATCAGGGACAATTTATATATGAAAAAAATTCCTATTCCCTACAACAACTGTAAATTATATATTGGTGCATGTAGACCAATATTTTTTTATCCATTCTAGAATCATCCAAAAATAAGAGGCTCTTCACATATTTTTCAACTGAAAATGAGTATTTACTTTGAAAGACAAGGACGTCAAATTTTTACAACAAATAAAATTTTGAAGCCAATAGTGGCAATTATAATTAATTAATATAATGTTTAATTGTTTTTAAACTTATAAATTAGCAATTTTCTATATATGTTGGTGCAAGTTAATGGTTCGGTTCGGTTTTTAAATATTGAACCTGACGAATACCAGTTCGAGTCGGTTTTAAACCAGATCAACCTAAACCAAACCGATTTTGTAGGTAAAAACACAACTAGAAATATTTCTTTGTAATTTATTGCTCCAAAAGTTGAGACAGTACCTATCCATTAACACTCTTTTCCTTGTTGCAATCCCTTTTTTTCTTCAAGTCTGTACTTGTCATTTTATTCATGACGTTCGCTTTTATTTGAATTATTCGTGATTTTATCTTTAAAGCTTAATTTGATTTATCTTCTTGTTTGGTTTTTTAGATTTTGATGGTAGCTAGTCAAGTCTTTAAAAAAGACGACATTCACACAAATTTTTTATATTTATGTTTTTTCACTATTTAAAATTCTTTTTTTATACTATAACCCAATCACCCCACCTAAACCAACTCAGTAACTATTGGATTAGTCCAATTCAGGTTGACCAAAAAATATAAAACCCAAATCAAACCCATCGCACTCCCCCCCTCCCAAAAAAATTATCCCTTTTTTTATTTGAAATCTTTTCATTACCCATCTCTTCTGTAAAAAAACTCCTCACTCTCCCCTTCTTTCTCCGTTTTTTTTGCAGACCCAGCTTCCTCCTTCCTCCTTTCCACGACACTCTCGCTCAGCTCCTTTCCAGTGTTCGAAGCATTCTTGCATTTTTCTTCATCGAAAGATGAGCGTCTATTCTCTCCACTGTTAACACCTTTTTTTTCCGTTCATTAGGAGAATACCAACAACTTATTAACAGTATGTACCAGCAATTTATCGTTGGTAATATATTTTTCCACATACCAACAATGAATTACCGGAAAACAATGACAATTAGTTTCTAGGATGATGCCGATATTTGAAAAAAAAATATTACTTACAATAAGTCGTTGGTACACGTTAAAGATCACTTAGAAGTTTCATGTTTATAGCTTTGTTGTGCTGCTTCTTGAAATGCTTGCAAGCAAGACCCCACTAAGATATCTGGCTATGAGGACGTGGTTATTGCAGTGGCATGTGTAGCTAAGGTACCATATATGAGATTTAGAAGAAGAGCAAACACGAAGAGAATTTTTGGATACATGGTGTTTTTTTCGTTTCCATTCAATTTATTTTTTCCCCAATTTGCTATACATGAAAAAGAAAATGACACATATTTTTTATTTTATATTATTTTTTACTTGAGTATTGTTGTGCATTGTGACGAGAATGACGAGACTGGATGTGGAATTTATGAGAATGATCTTCAATCATGTAACAAAAAATACGATATTCTCTTTTAACTCTTGGTTCACATGAGGAAGTTGGGTTTTGTAAAAAAGGAGAAAGAGGGAGAGGGTCCAGAAGGAGGAGCTTTTAGTGTGTTTGGCAAGACCAATAAGCTAACTATTAGCTTATTTGACTAGTTTATAAGCTAGTTTGACCAACACAAGAGTATTTGGTAAGGTACTTTCAAGTAGCTTATTTTAGGAGCTTCTAGATAACCACAAGAAATTCGGGAATTAGCGACGGTACAAAGCCGTCGCTAGAAGGGGAAAATCGTCGCTACAATGCAATTAGCGACGACTTAACGATGACCACAATAAGAGTTGTCGCTACTTAGCATCTGCTTGCCCAGCGCTAAATTCGTCGCTATACTGAAGTCCGTCGTAAAGTGAAAAGATCACAGATCGTCGCTAAGTCGTCACATCGCAGCGACGGCCAAGACCGTCGCTAATATTTATATTAATTTTTAAAATTATTCATAAATTGATTAAAAAATGACTTAATAACTTAATGGCCTTAATATTTATATTAATTTCTAAAATTATTCTTTCTAACAAAATTTAAAAATTTATTAAAAAGATGTTGTAATATTTTGTATAGCTAGTATTAGCGGTATTATTATGTTAGCAACCATTATTAAAAAAGCGAAAGTTTGTTAAAAAATTAAGGTTGTTAAACTTGATGCATTAGTCTATTACAGATAAAATAAATAAGTAAATATTTAAGACTTTAATTTAATTAATACACCATAAAAAAGTTTATACAATATTTATTCATTAAATCAATATTTAATACTTCATACATTTTTTTCAAGTAATTTAAATAATGAAACAATAAAATTAAAAGCAGAGATGATATATAATAATAATTTTTTATTTTTCAGTTTTTAATAATATGTTTTAGAACAATTACTCATTTTTCCTGTTTCATCTTTTTTTTTTCGGTAAACTCCTGTTTCATCTTTCAATTAATAATTTTGACAAAAAAAGCTTTCAACTAATAATAATAATAATTTTTATTTCATTATTGATCCTATTGTAGTAGGTCCCAAATTATTGGAACCAGAATGGTTTGTTTTTTTTTTTACCAGTCAATGGGTGTACATGCTGTGTCAGTGTGACATGATATTATTGGGATGTAGTAAAGTACAGGTTAATTTTTCAAATAATTAATTAATGAATTAAAAACAAAAAATTAGTATAATATTAAATGTGTGTTTGGGTAAACAGTGAGTGAAAATACACATTTTAATGTCGTTTTCAAAAAACAACATTGTTATTTTTAGAAAAGTATATGAAAAAAGGCGGATCACTTCTAGAACAGCTACTCAAACACACTAAATATCTAAATATCTTATGAGAACAAGTCTAAGAAAATAAACACCGCAACTCTCTCATCTCATCTCGCCTATAAAATCTGACTTTGGGAAGACAAGCTCACAACAGCTGCAAGCAAAACATCCTAATCCTTATAGTATTCTTTCACTTGGAAATAAGGTAGAGAGTTAACAAAATGGGTTCTTTAGGCATAATTGAGAACAAGCCTCATGTTGTGTGCATCCCACACCCAGCACAGGGTCACATAAACCCAATGCTCAAATTAGCCAAACTCCTCCATTTCAAAGGAGGTTTCCATGTTACCTTTGTTAACACAGAATACAACCATAAACGTCTTCTCAAAGCCAGAGGCCATGATTCCCTTAATGGCCTCCCTTCATTCCGTTTTGAAACCATTCCTGATGGTCTTCCTGAGTCTGATGTGGATGCAACACAGGATATACCTTCCTTGTGTGAGTCCACAAGAACAACTTGTTTGCCTCACTTCAAAAACCTTCTTTCCAAACTCAATAATACCACAGATGTCCCTCCTGTAACTTGCATAGTTTCTGATGGTGTCATGAGCTTCGCTCTGGATGCTGCAAAGGAATTGAACATCCCAGAGATACTTTTTTGGACAACCAGTGCATGTGGCTTCATGTGTTACATGCAATATCGTCAACTCATTGAAAAGGGCCTAACACCCCTCAAAGGTAAATTGATTTTTGTTATAATTAAAAATTGTTTGATGGATGAAAACAATGGTTTAAAAAATGGTGTGCCTTTAAAATTATGGTTTTTCAAGTTCTATGACCGTAATTATTTCAGCCGCAGTTGTCAACTAGTCATATTTGTCCACTCCACTATTTTTTATAACATAAAAAATTGGGATTTAGATCTTTTCAGTTTTTGGAAATTTTGTGTCTATAGATCGACACAATTTTAATATGGGATAATTATTTGAAATTTTCACTTTCAGAGAATTTAAATCCAAAAATTGTGATGTCACTGTAGTTTAAAAACTTGGATGAAAATTGACTCATTGTTTGCATACTTTTTCTCAATTTGTTGATATTAAGGATGGTTGCACATACAGAGTGATTTATATGAGCTTAATTATTGATTAAGTTTTGTGCTTGATATGCAGACTCAAGTGATATGACAAATGGGTATTTGGAGACTACCATTGATTGGGTGCCAGGCATAAAAGAAATCCGATTGAGGGATATCCCAAGCTTCATCAGAACTACAGACCCAAATGATCTTATGCTTGATTTTTTAATAGGGGAATGCCAGAGAGCCAAGAAAACTTCTGCAATTATTTTGAATACGTTTGAAGCCTTAGAGCATGACGTTTTGGACGCATTCTCGTCCATTTTGCCGCCTGTCTATTCTATTGGTCCCTTGAATCTACTCTTGAAGGATGTCACTGATAAGGACTTGAACTCAATTGGGTCCAACCTTTGGAAGGAAGAGCCAGAGTGTCTTGAATGGCTTGACAACAAAGAACCCAATAGTGTGGTTTGTGTAAACTTTGGCAGCATCACTGTTATGACGAGTGACCAATTGGTTGAGTTTGCTTGGGGACTTGCTAATAGCAACAAATCCTTTTTGTGGGTCATAAGGCCAGATCTTGTGGCTGGTGAAAATGCTATTCTACCGCCAGAGTTTGTGGCAGAGACCAAAAATAGAGGCCTATTGTCAAAGTGGTGTGCTCAAGAGCAAGTGTTGGCTCACCCTGCAATTGGAGGGTTCTTGACACATAGTGGTTGGAATTCAACATTGGAAAGCGTGTGTGGTGGTGTTCCAATGATATGTTGGCCTTTCTTTTCGGAGCAACAAACAAATTGTCGATTTTGTTGTGAGGAATGGGGGATTGGTATGGAGATTGAAGATGCTAAGAGGGACAAAATTGAAAGCCTTGTGAGGGAGATGATGGATGGGGAAAAGGGGAAGGAGATGAAAGAGAAAGCTTTGAGGTGGAAGAAATTGGCACAGGATGCAGCTTCTGGCCCAGAAGGATCTTCATTTGTCAATCTGGAGAGCTTGTTTCGTCAGATTCTCTTTTGAGCAAAATTGTTTATTCGGCGAATCAAGGGAAATAGTGAGAAGAGATCAGATAAGAAAAGAAATGGGAGAGAGAAATAAGGAAGAGAAATAGGTGTGAAAAGAGAGAATTGGATTGTTTGGTGTGAGAAAAATAAATCTGAAATGGAAGAGAAATATATGTTTAAGTTGTTTGATACGTGAAATAAAGAAAAAAAATTCAAAAAATTGATTATTAAAAAAATCCATTTTTTTCTCAACAATCGATTATGAGACATTAAAAATTAATATTTTATGACAGTGGATAACATAAAAATCGATTATGTGTACATGAAAATCGATTTTTTATGACATTGGGTAACATAATAATCAATTATGTATACATGAAAATCGATTATCACCTTATCATTGCTCATTTATCTCCATTTCACTATAAAATTGCATAAAAATAAATAGTGTAATTATCTCCTATTATTTCCGCTATTTCTCTTCTCACCGTACACAAATTTATAATATTATGTTTAGGAAAGTCAAAATCTTTCCACGCGTGGTTATCTTATGTGTAGGTTGTACTATAGGATATTTGGATTTTCTAGGTGATGAAGTGTCCCACCTTATCATTTGTTTGTTTATTTATTTCTTTGTTTTCATTCAACGCAAATTTTTTATGGGATAGGGATATATCCTTGCAATTAATTTAAATTAGAAATGATTATGGATTTGTTTATATTTTAAACATACAATAATTTAATCCCGAGAAAAATAGAATTAAATTATCAAAACTAAGAATATGCATTAAAATAAAATAATTATAATTAATAATAGCATAAATTTAAATAATTTAAAAAAATAATAAAATCATTCCTAATTAAAATCATCAATAAGTAGTAACTCATATTTCAATAATTGATTACTGGAAATAACATAATACATCCACTATTATAAAAAATATTGAAATAATTGATAATAAATTAAGGATATATAAAAAATTTCATAATTAATATAACTTAAAATAAAATTATATTTTTTATATTTATGATCAAGTAAAAACATATTTTTATTTCTTATAAATAGAAATAGGTAGTATCAGTTAATAATTTCTATAATGAACTATTTTTTCTCTTAAAATAGAAAAAAAATCATGCATGTTGAAATCACTATTTAGAGATTAAATCTTTTAATATATATATATATATATTAAAAAGAATTATGATTTTTGTATACTCACCTATAGGGGTGGGAATAAGCCAGCCGATCTGTCAGGGGCCTGCAGCCTGACCTGGCCTGGCTCGTTTATTAAAAAGGCCAGGCTAAGGCTTCTTAAAAGGCCTGTTTAGTTAAATAGGCCAGACTTCAGGCCTATGAAAAAGCTTATTAGGCTTAACAGGCCGGCCTGTTTAATATAATAATATATAATATATTAAATTAATTATATAAATAACTATAAATATAATTAAAAAAATTATAATATAGTAAAAATTAGAATATATTAAATTAATTATATAAAAAAGCCTACTTAAAAGGGCTGCTGGCCTGCATAGGCTTATAGGCCTGTTGGCTTGTTGGTAGGTCTTGTTATAAAACAGGCTTCTAAACAGGCTTAGAGGCCAGGCCAGACTTTTTCGCAGGCCAGGCCAGACCTTACAAAAAGGCCTATAACAGGTAACAGGTCAGGCTCAGGCCTGCCAAAGCCAAGCCTGACCTGACCTGTTTCCACCCCTACTCACCTATTCTACGCACACTTCACTTTATACTCAATTTTTTTATGTATTGTTTTCTTATCACATTAATTATTATCTTTCATTCCCTTTTTCTTTATTTTCATTTTTTCTATCCCTACGCTCTATATTTTTACACCCAAAAATTGAATGTGGAAATATAATTTTTCATTAAAAAATCGTGGGATAAAGGTCAACAACCATAACATTAAATACGTAAATAACCATAACATAGTCATCAATGTCAACTTCTGATCGTAGACTTTGGTTCAGGGCTGAATGCTTTATGCTTTGTTTGAATAAAATAGAGAATTAGGAAAGTGAGAAATAGTAAAGAAATTAGATAGAGTTTGATGTTGTTTGATATAAGAGAAATAGAAGGGAGATAGAAGAGAAATTAATTTAGATAGTTGTTTGATTGTGGAGAAATAAAGAAGAGAGAGATTTGAAAATGGTTTAAAAGACAAAAATACCCTTAATATTAATATAAATATAAGATTAAGTTTATCTTTTATATATATATATATATATATATATATATATATAAACATGAGGATAAATGTGTAATTCTATCATTTCACCTCATTTCTCCGTAAATTCTCCTATGTCTTGGGGAGAAACATTTTAAATAATGCGTGTCATTTAATTATTACTCACAACTCTATCCTCCGGTAGATATCAAACAAGCACTAGTACAAAATAGGGATTTTTGAACAGGAATTTAAATCGGCTACTAAACAACTGATATAAAAAAATGGGCGGTGGCAATTTTGAAAATAATATGACATATTTTACATCGGTTGTAATGTTAACCGATTTAAAAAAGTTATTTTTACATCGATTATTAAGAGAGTCGGTTTAGAAAGTCAAAATGAAAATAAAATTAAAATTAAATAAAAGTTTCTAGATCGGCTGCAAAAAGCAGTCGATTTAAAGGGTCCCATTTTGTATAGAAAAAAAAAACGAAAGCCCCATTTGTATTCATAACTTAAGTCAAGCTTTCTCGTTAGGTCAAGGTTCTCTCATCTCGCTTCTCTGCCTGATTGCCTCGCTGTAACATCCCTCTTTTTGAATTGTATGTTAGCCACAGAGGCCCTTTGATCTTGTAGTGTTATTATGTTATTGTATTATTGTGTTGGATTGGTCTTTTATGAGTTTCAAGTTGATTTAGAATTCGGGGAAATGTCCGGTTTTTAGGGGAGACTCTGCCAGATTTTCGGTAGGATTAATGTGATTCTAAATAGAATTTTTGTAGTCTAAGTTTTGGGGAAGGAGAGAGGATCCTATTAGAGGGAGGGAGGAAATTAGAAAATTGTTTGCAGGAGGGCGCGCTCCAGCGCACCAGAAACGCGCCCTAGCGCGCGCGAAACACACAAAACAGAGACAGGAGGTAGCATTAAGGGAGTCGCGCGCTGAAGCGCACTTGATGCGCGCCCCAACGCGCGCGAGTCAGCAACACTCTTAAAACATGAATCGTGCTCCCCCCTTTTCATTTTCTTCCATCCCTTAGGGTTTTCTAGAGAGAGGGAGAGCTGGCTTTAGAGAGAGAAAGAGTGAGAAGGAAGAAGGAGTGAAGATTGAAAGTGCTCCACCAACCTCTAGAATTGGGACCCAATCATCTCCTCTCAATCCCCTTCTTGTTCTTCCATTTGGGTGAGTATAACTCACACACCTCATTGTTATCTTGTGTTTCCTTTCTATGATTCCTCTTCCTCTAATCCTCTTCATTTTGATTTATAGTTGTTGATTTATTGTGGGATTGATTGTTGTTCATGATTATTGTGGATTAGGAGCTTGTATGAGAAACCCTAGGGTAGTGGATTTTTGGGGATTTTGGGGGGTTTTGGAGGAATAATTGTTAGTGGGGGTTTGGGTGATTTATTTGGATGTTCTATGTTGATTTTTAAAGCTATTGAGCATGTATGAATTATTATTGAGTGGAGATGTTGAAGAAGATGATTTTTAGCTTTGGCCTTCACATTCACATTTTGTTAAGCTTTGGCTTTGGCCCCAGTAAATAACTAGAAATGAGTCATGGCCTCGGCCCTAGTTCACCTTAATTAATCAGGATTGGACTTCGGTCCCCAGTTAATTTGGACTTCGGTCCCCAGTTAAAACACGGGTTTCGCCCCCCAGTTAATTGGCGGTGTTATGCCCAAGGAAGATGTTCCTTGTAGTCCGAGCTCAGGTCTAGCCCTAGTTACTGATAAGACCCCGTCTGCCGGGTAATGCAGATCATTCATGTTTAAATTCATGTTATGTAAAATGGCATGTTATGATTAGTGTTTCTTAATCTGCTCCATTCATTATTTGTTCCTCCCCACACTGCATGCTGCATAGTTATATTCACTGAGGCAATTGTCTCACCACACGCTTCGTGGACTATTTCAGATGAGCAGGTACCTCCCCGTCCGGGAAAGTGATTTAGAAGATTAGCTGCAGAATTCCCTTAGTTGGTGTATTTTGAGATGGGAACTGGATATATGTATTTGTTGATTATTGGTCCTTTTTCGAGTTTGTATTTTGTGAGGATACAATTGTACATGTGGTATCCTTGTAGTGTCAGGACACATGTATGAGGTTATCCCCAGATAGTTACTGTATTTGATTTTTCTTTTATTCCACTTTCATGACCAGGCTTGTATTTATAATTTAGCGGTTGTAACATATATTATTTAAGTGATCGTTGGTAACTTGAATAGTACTGTTTATTCTCTCCCCCGCCATCATCTTTGCCCCTTATTCGTTTTCGTCTCTCTGCCCCTTGTTCGTTTTCGTTTCTCTTTCTCGCATGTTTCATCGCGCGGCCTAAAGAGATGGTTTTCTCTTGTCTCACCTGTAAATAGGTCATTCTTTGGTAAGTTTCCTATATTTCTACCCCTATTTTTGTTCATTCATCAAAACCCCTAATTTCCCAATCTCTCTTTTTCCCCTAATTTTAATTTTGTTATAATCGCAGATTAAAATTAATCTTAAATTGAAATTGATGGAGCAAGAAAGGTTTGACGTTGATAATGAGCAATTTTTTGTTCTTCCCTTTAGATGGTATCCTCAAACTAAATGGGCAAGGGCTATTGGAATTTCAATGGCTGGATTTCAGCATGGATGTGCAATAGGGCTCACGCTTTCTTCCATTGTCATGTCACAAGGTTGTATTTTTGGCCCGTTTGTGATTTTTGGATTGTTTGGGTTTCTTTAGGTGTTGGTGTGGTTGTCTGTAACATCAAGTACTCCTGACTGAAGTCCTCAGATATCAAAATATGAGATGGAGTATATATTGAATAAAAGGCAAAAGTCTTTTCCGGCAGAGACAACTAAACACAAGAAAGTTAAAGTCATTCCTCCTTTCAGACGCTTGCTTTCAAAGCTGCCAACATGGTCTCTAATTGTTGCAAATGCCATGCATAGTTGGGTAATGCTTCATATTCATAACATCTGTTTAATTTTTTGTTGCTGGTGTTCTTAATTGGAGCTGATAATTGTCATAATTGATAGCAACTTGCCATTTGTTATGCCCCAACTGGATTCACTTATCTTATTGCATGAGGTAATCCTAACCTTTTGTTCCCATTTTTCAATAGAAAAATACAATACACACATCTTAAATGTGACTCAGGAACCCGTATCATGCAGTGTTGAAATTATCATTCATGCAAATTCACACTTGTTACCCTTGATAACTTTATTTTTCCTTATTTCACAAGAGTTTTTTATTGTTCTGTCTTGGATGCCAATATACTTCAACTCGGTAAGGCTTATTATATTTAGCTTGGTGATTGTCAAATGTCAAGCAATAAAATATTTGAAAATCAACTCAGAAACCATGTAAAAATGATTTCCATTTTAGGTATATCATGTGGATCTCAGGCATGAAGCATGGTTTAGTGTAACATCCCGATAATTAAGACTAATTAAGAGGATAGGATATTGATTATTAAGAATGGTATTAAGTATAGGGTAAAAATGATATAAGAAGAAAGATTTAGAATAAAAACTAAGTTTGGAAGTTTCAGCATTCTAGCTCAAGCTAGAATCTCGCTTGAGCGAATTCTGCAGCAAAAAGGGGTGAGTTTGAGTTTCTGCATATCTCGCTTGAGCAAGCCAGCTCGCTTAAGCGAGATACAGGGGAACTTTTGGGGGGCTCTTTGGACAATTTCCGCTTGAGCGAGAATCGTCCAGAGAATGGGGCCTTTCTGGATCATTCTCGCTTGAGCGAGACAGTTTCGCTTGAGCGAGAATTTGAAGGAAAAGCATGCAACCGACACGCTCACCCAAGCGAGAATATTTCGCTTGAGCGAGAATTCACTTATATGTCAAAAACTTGTATTTTTGAACCAGAAATCAGATTCTTTCCTTTTCCTTCTTCTTGTTAGAGAGAGAGAGTTTGGATTAAGGCATAAGGAAGGGTTCCATACAAGAAATTCCACCTCCAATCTACCTTCATTCATCCTTTCTCCTTGAATTATCAAGTCCTAGGTGAGTAGAACTCACTTTCCGCCATGTTTTTCTCATATGTTTGTTGGATGTATGAACCCTAATTCTCTCTCTACCTCTTCCTTTTTCTGAATAATTGCTAGGTTGTAAAATTGCATGCTTAGTTGATATTGTAATTGTGAATTAGAAGTATGATTGGAATTAGGTTTGAATAGGAGAAAATTATAAGTTATGTTCATGGAAATGACCTTGATTCTGTTCTTTACATTTAGTATCCTTGATGAGATATTATGTTATGATAATTGAAACATCCTAAGCCGGTTTCGACCGTGAGTTAATTCAAGTCGGCTTCGACCGTGAGTTAAAATTAAGAAATAATGTTTAAAACAAGACTTCAGTCCAGTAATGGGTGGGATTCGTCCCCGGGAAAGACGTTTCCCGTAGTCTGAGCTCAGTTCTAACTCCAGCAAGAGATAAGAACATGCCTGTTTGGCACAACAGTGAATGCATCATGAATTACATAATCTTAGTTTGATAATCTTATGTGAATTGTGTTAAATTCTTTATCTGCCATTGATACATGATTCCCTGCATTTCATATGCATTGTTGTATTCACTGAGATTATTATCTCACCACGCGTTATGTGGATAAATATAGAAGTACAGGTACCACCGCAGTCGGATTCTCGGACCGGGAGTTGAAGTAATCTTCAATGGATGAATGTGGCATTTTGTTTTGTTAATGAATGGATATCTAGGTGTATATATATTATCATGTAATTAGGCTTGAGTTTTTAAGTTGATCAGTGATGTATTAAGTATAAGTTTTGTTATATAAATAGTGGATTTACCTTAAATATGTTATATATGTTAGTTCTTATTCGCAAATTGTCGAGTTATCATTGGTTACTTTACAATTTAGTGAATATATCAGTATCCAAAATGTCACGCTTTAAAATTCTAAGTTCAGAAATTGATTTCCAACGGGCTAACTTCTGAATTAGAAAATTAGGACGTTACATTTTGGTATCAGAGCAATTCAATCAAATTGGACTGTGGCATTAGAGTATTCTTGTAACTTGTTATTATTCTTTATGCACTGTTATGTGAATTGAGAGACTGATCACCTTGATATTTGCTCAATGATGTGTAGAGGATTATGGCAGGCGGCAGGAGAGGTCGTCCTAGGGTCAATCCTTCTTCTCTTTCTCGGGATTCACCTTCGGATCCTGTAGCTGCTACACTTCAGGCACTCACTCAGATGATGGGGGAGCAGGTGACTTCCAACCGGGCACAAGCAGAGGCGGCTCGGGAACAGGCTGCTACTAATGCGGTAGTACTTTAGGAGATGGCTCGGAGGCCAACGATGCCACCACCTTTCCCTATGGTGGATCCGTTTGCTCTAGGGTTGTCTGAGTTTCAAAAGCACAATCCTCCGCAGTTTAATGGAACCTATGATCCAGACGTTGCGACAAATCGGCTTCGAGACTTGAACCGAATCTTCGACGTGATGAAAAGTACAGATGAGGCTAAGGTCGGTTTTGCAATTTATATGTTGAGAGGGGAAGCTGAGGATTGGTGGAAAACTGCTAGAGTTCGAGTTGCTGAGGCGGAGACCCTAATCACATGGGGTGTGTTTCAGAACTTGTTCTTGGGAAAATATTTTCCAGCAACTATCAAAAGACAAAAGGAGAGTGAATTTCTACAACTGAAGCAAGGGGACTTGACGGTAGGCCAGTATGTGGCCAAGTTCGAGGAATTAGCTAAATACTCAAGGTACCTGCAAGCAGTTTCAGATGAAGAATGGAGGTGCACACAGTTCGAAGGGGGACTACGACCTGAATTGCTGGATCGGGTCGGGACTTTGGAAATCAGGGACTTCTCCACCCTAGTCAGTAAGTGTTACATAGCAGAGAAAAATTTCAAGGGAACTGCACCAACTCCTGCCCCATCTGATAATAAAGGAAAAAGAAAGTTGGAAGTGCCCAACCAGGGCAAGGGCCCGAAGCCTAAGTGGCAAGGCAAACCAGTCTTGGCCACTCAGCCGGCCTAACGCCAAGGGGTAACTACATGCCCCAAGTGTGGAAAGGAGCATTCCAGAGAGTGTCTGACGTGAAAGAATGTATGCTTTTTTTGTAAGCAACCCGACCATATCAAGAAAGAGTGTCCAAAGATAAAGAACCCCCAGAAACCCCAATCCACTGGAAGAGTCTTTACCCTCAGCGGGAAAGTGACAGCTTCTGCAGATAATCTGCTGCGAGGTATGTGCACCCTAGGAGAGCGGACCTTAATTGTATTGTTTGATTCGGGGGCAACCCATTCTTTTATTTCTCTTGATTGTGTGAAACAATTGAATTTTTTTGTTGATTCCTTACCCTATGTTCTTAATGTGACTACACCCGCCAAGGAGGCTATTTCTACTTCTCTTGTATGTTATCATTGCCCTATTGTTATACAAGGGAGAGTCTCCAAGGTTGACCAAATTTGTTTACCATTGAGGGGCATGGACATTATTTTAGGTATGAACTGATTATCTTCCAATCAGGTTATGCTTGATTGTTTCAATAAGAAAGTTGTGTTTCCACTTCTTCCTCCTCACCCAAGTATCCAAATGCCTCAGTGACGGGAGTAAATGTTTTATTTTGTTACTTTCCTCAACTCTAGAGTCCAAAGCAGATTTGAGCAGTGTAGCCACGGTTCGGGAGTTTCAAGATGTTTTTCCTAGTGAAGTCACAACTTTACCTCCGGACCGAGAGATAGAGTTCACCATAGACTTGATACCGGGCTCAGGGCCCATTTCTAAGGCACCTTATATGATGTCTCCACTAGAACTTAGTGAACTTAAAACTCAATTAGAGGATCTCATAGGCAAAGGGTTCATTAGGCCTAGTGTGTCACCCTAGGGGCTCCAATACTCTTAGTGAAGAAGAAGAATGGAAGTATGAGATTGTGTGTAGACTATAGGCAATTAAATAAGGTCACCATAAAAAATAAGTATCCCCTACCTAGAATAGATGATCTTTTAGACCAGCTTACGGGTGCCTCAGTGTTTTCCAAGATAGATTTAAGATCAGGGTACCATCAGACCAAAATTAGGAGTGAAGATATCCTTAAAACAGCTTTTAGGACTAGGTATGGGCACTACGAGTATCTGGTAATGCCATTTGGTGTTACTAATGCTCCTGTTGTATTCATGGATTACATGAATCGGATTTTCCGGCCCTATCTTGATCAGTTTGTCGTTGTATTCATCGATGATATTCTGATTTATTCCCGTAGTCTAGAGGAACACGAGCGTCACCTTAGGGTTGTTCTAGGGATTTTGAGAGAAAAGAGACTGTTTGCAAATCCAGAAAAGTGTGAGTTTTGGATGGACAGGGTCCATTTCCTAGGGCATGTGATTACCAGTGAGGGTGTATCTGTTGATCCTAGCAAGGTAGAAGCCGTTCTTGAATGAGGAAGACCTAAAACCGTTATGGAGATTAGGAGCTTCCTAGGATTGGCCTGCTACTACCGGAGATTCATTAATGGATTCTCCCGACTAGCCTTGCCCCTCACAAGATTGACTCGGAAGGGTCAAGCTTTTGTGTGGGACGAGAAGTGTGAGCAGAGCTTTCTGGGGCTCAAAGAGAAGTTAACTACCACTCCGGTACTAGCGTTTCCGGATTTGTCTAAAACCTTTGAGGTATACGGTGATGCCTCGGGGAAAGGTTTAGGGTGTGTTTTGATGCAGGAAGGGAGAGTGGTAGCTTATGCATCTAGGCGGTTGAGGCCTCATGAGGAAAATTATCCTACTCACGATTTAGAATTAGCGACTATGATATTTGCCCTCAAAATTTGGAGGCATTACCTGTTTGGTGTGAGATTTGAGGTCTTTAGTGATCATAAGAGTTTGAAATATATCTTTGATCAGAAAGAACTCAACATGAGGCAAAGGAGATGGATGGAATTCCTTAAGGACTATGATTTTGAGTTGAAATACCACCCTGGCAAAGCCAATGTAGTGGCTGATGCTCTCAGTAGGAAATCCCTGCAGGTGTCATCACTAATGGTGCTGAAATGAGACTTCTGGAGGATTTTAGAAACCTAAATCTTAGTGTTGAGGTTGGTGAGTGTAGCATCAAGTTGTGTAAATTGGAGATCACTAGTGAGCTTAAAGCTCTGATCAAGGAAACTCAGGGTTCGGACCCAGACCTTCAAGGTAGAAAAGGGCAATTAGGGTTTTCAGAATCAGAAGATGGGATGATTCTCTTCCAAGGAAGAGTCTGTGTCCCTAAGGGGGGTAGTGTGAAGCAGCAGATTTTAGAGGAGACCCACAGGGGCAAGTTTTCCATACATCCTGACGCTACCAAGATGTATCATGACTTAAAGAGGATGTTTTGGTGGGATGGCATGAAGAGGGATATAGCAGAACATGTTTCTAGGTGCTTAGTGTGTCAACAGATTAAGATGGAACACCAGAAACCATCAGGAACCCTTATGCCTTTAGAAATTCCCCACTGGAAGTGGGAGAGTATAGCTATGGAACACCAGGAACACCAAAACATGTTCCTAAGGGACCTCACATGGGTCTCTTCACCCTGAAATGACTTAACTAGTTTAGTTAACCAAAATACCTAACCGGGTTGAAACATAGAAAGGCTTCACAAAACACCTGGTTATGGTTCCTAACTCAATACTTAATCCGCGCACCACACCTTGGGAGTACCTAAAAGCTGTCTAAGTTGTTGGGGGTTCCTAATTTTGACATCTATAAAGTGATTTAAACCTTGGGTTGCTAACAACCTAGCTGTGCCTTGAATAACCCTAATTGGTCTTCTAAGTTATACTATGGGTCTCCATGTCTTCTTCTACAAGACTACCCCCCTTAAGGGCTTGGCCCTCCTTGACAACCCTCAAGGTTCAAGTCTGCCACACGAAACTACGTTGTGCCTCCTGAAAGCTAGCTGGTCTGAAACCTTATCTTATAAACGACATCATCTCCTCCCTAGTTTCTGAAACAGCAACACACAGGTCTCAAATAAAAGGATATAGAGTTGCAGCCAAGGGTGCGTAGCATACGAAGCCATGGCAAAAGGTAGTGGTGCTCCTCTGATACACATATGATAGAGAATGGACAAACTCCTAGAGTTCATCCGGAGAGAAACCAACTCATCTAACAGAACATGATAGTGTGTAGGCCTGCTTGTACCCATCACTCCATCATGTGCACAAGAATAGAAAACAAAATTATCTATTATTTCAACCTAGGAGACTGAGTACAAACACATGCCCTAAACTATGACATCAGAAGCTATAGCCCAAAGCTAGCCACCGTAGCAACTAGAGGAACATTCAATTTCCCTGGTGAGCCAAGGGATACATCCAAGCCTAGAATGATGGTGGAAACTTTAGAAACAAGAGGATTGGAAGGAATTGAAGAAAATAACCTTAGCTTTGCGTTTTTTTTTTAAAATAGGCACACACACTCTCGCTCAAGCGAGTCCTTCTCGCTTGGGCGAGGATGTTGAGAAGATTCTGAATTCGAACTCTCGCTCAAGCGAGATGCTTCTCGCTTGAGCGAGAATACTCTAGAGAGCATTCCCCTCTCTGGAAGATTCTCGCTTGGGTGAGACCCTTCTCGCCTAGGCGAAAAACGTCCAGAGAGCACTCCAAAATCCCTTGATTCTCGCTCGAGCAAGACCACTCTCGCTCAAGCGAAATCTGCAGAAACCAAAATCCTAACTTTTGCTGCATAACTCGCTCAAGCGAGCCCTTCTCGCTTGAGCGAGAATCCTAAGACTTAATTCCTTACTTTTACCTCCTCTTTAATCCTAACTCAAGGCTCTAAGTCAATAACAATGTCTCCACACGTAGGATGTCAGTTCCCCTATCTTCTCATGAATTCCACCTGTCATCTACTAACCAACCAAGCATGAAACCTCAATCCGCAAAATTCAAAATTCTAAGACCGTTCAACCCATATCCTAGAAATTTGCCATTAACCTCCATACTTACAAGACCTTCCAAACAACGAAAATAAACACACATGTCAAGCAAGCATTTGAGCAAAACAAATATCATGACCAATCAAACAAATTACAACCAAGCACATAAGACATACAACTATTCAAACAAGCAAATATTACACTCAGTCAGACAAATCAAACATTCCATTCATCTTAAGCAAATCATATTACCAAGGTGCAACCACCACCAACAACACTCTCCCACTAGGGAGCCTACACATTTTGTTCCCTCTAAACCCCTCTCCTATCTTCACCTTCCAAAACCAACTACGCACTCTCTCTCAAAACTTCTACTTTACCTTTCCTTTCGAGGGTGCCTCACGTCCACTAAGAACTAAAGATGACATTCTATAAGATTTCTAAGGTGAAAGTCCTATTCTTGGAAATGGTCCTATGTCACTCTCCCTCTATCTATCAAGTGGGTGGCTCTAACCTTGTTAGAGAAGTGTCCCGATTCCCTAACCAAGGCATCCTATTCACGTCACTAACCATAATCCCGCGTACACCGCACCAAGTAAAGGGGTTATCAGTCCCTATACTGAGTACGGGTACGATGGAGTCATAGTAAGTCACGGGCAACTAACCTAACCACAGTCCAATTGGATTGAACTGCTCTGATACCAAAATGTAACGTCCTAATTTCTTAATTCAAGAATAATATCCGTTGGAAACACTATTCTGAATTTCTGAAATTATTTCGTGCCATTTTCGATATCGTCAAGCAAATCATACGAGTGCTTAGGCAATCCAACATTTGCTTAAGCATCCATAAAGTTCATACATCATGGCTCTTAATACAAATTCTTATTTAAGACCTAGGGAACGAACCTACTCACTAGGGAGTTATGGTTCATAAAACTACTACCGGAAATCCGACAGAGTTTCTCCTAAAAACTAGACATTTCCCAATTCTCTATCTTATCCTGAAATCCAGAAAAACCACCAATACAGTTTATAATAATCCAATACAATGTTAACCACAACTAAGCCTCCATGGCCAATATAAAGTATCTACATTAATACATCATTAAACTATTAATTATAATTAATTAACAACTAAGAATTTATCTTGACCAATGGGAATGAGGAATCCACTCCAAGAACTTCACTTCCTTTCTGAACATATAGCTGAAATGTCCCGCATAACTAAAATGTATCCCCAAAACGTGGGGTGAGACTACGGTCCCAATGAGCAAAGTATGCAGCAAGCAGTGTAGGGAGGCAGGCATATGTCATGCAACATATCATTCATCAAATCATACATAAACTCTTTAAACTACCACTATATAACTGCACACTACTATACATGATGTCTAATGCCAAACTCAAAGTAAATATGCTATGCATGATCTGCATTACTCGGCAGACGGGGTCTTATCACTATCTTTGGGGCTAGACCAGAGCTCAGACTATAAGGAACGTCTTCCTTGGGGACGTATCCCGCCATTACTCTTGGGACCGAAGTCCAAGTTTTACTCTGGGGACCGAAGTCCAATCTTGTTTAATTAAGGTGATCTGGGTCGAAGCCAAAACTCTGGGGCCGAATCCAAAACTCTAGGGCCTAAGCCATTTCTCTAGGGCCGAAGCCAAATCTCATTTTTCTCTGGGAGCCGAGGCTCAAAAATCATTTTCCAATTATCTGGGCCAAAGGCCTTAATGTAATGCACACATACACATAACATATAGTTCATGAATCTTGCTGGGTCTAAACATTTTCTTCCTTAATCTCTGGGGGCAAAGCCCAAGTGTCTTATTAATCATCAACATTTGTACAACACCATCATAATACAAGACATTTTGAGGAAAAGCTAACAAAAGGGGAAAAACCAAATTTGAAACACTAACATCAATCTCTAATCCCAATCTAAATGTAAATCTCCAAGCAAACCCTAACATCATGCTCATATCTAAGCTACCAACAATTAAATCGCATAAAACCCACATACAAGACCTAAAAAGGGGAAGAGAAGAGTTAGGATTCATGAAGGAGAGCATTCACCAAATGAAGTGAAAGTGTGTGAGCTTTACTCACCTCTAATGGAGCTCAAAGAGAAGGGAAATGAGTTGAGGGAGGAGATCCTTGGCTTCCTCTAGCTCCAAAGCTTGCTTCTCTCTCTAGGAAATCACTCTCTCTCTCTAGAGTGAAAGAACGGATGAAAGATTGAGGAAATGAGCCTAACAGTGTTTTTATAAAGCTGGATTCGTGTTCTCTCGCTCAAGCGAGGATTTCTCGCTTGGGAGAGCCTTTTTATAGCTTTCTGGTCGCACATTCTCACTCAAGCGAGAGTATTCTCTCTTGGGCGAGAAAACCAGAAAAATTCCCCCTGTTTCTGCTGATATTCTCGCTCAAGCGATAGCATACTCGCTTGAGCAAGAATACGCCTGTTTGGAGGTGCAAAATAGATCAGAACCCTATCATATAGCATATCAAACTGAAGCCTAGGATCTTAGCTTTCTAATCCAAATGGAATCACCTCAATTGAACACCCAAAACTCTAGATATTTTCGAATTAATGCACCAAGGTCATTAGGCTTGGAACCCAAAATGGAGCAACAACCTTGGTTAAAGCCTAACGGGGCAAGCTTTACCTGAGTCATGTTATAACTCATCAATTGACTCCAAAAAGGCCAACGTTAAGGGTTCTAAGCGTCCATGAGACTATGCTCCTCTACTCCCTCGTTCCTTTCCATAAAATCACCTTCCACCTCGGTTCCTTTAAAACTCTTAACTCTGAATCAATTCCCTAACTCTCATCTAATATCATACCTTTCCAACTTAGTTCTTTTTCTTCTAATATCCCTTCCTCATTCTTAAATCGTTGTAATCCTCTTAGATCATTTACCAAATTCCTATCTAAATTCATATTCAAATCTCCGACATCTCATACCACTTCCAACTCTTTGCCACTTGGTCGGGACCACAGCCTAAAGCTCTCACTATAGTTTCTAGGCCCTAATTTTGCGATGTTACAGCCCGCACAAATTATGGATAGAAGTGTGGAAACCTTGAGGAACAAGACAATTCCTTTGGTGAAGGTATTATGGGAAGGTCAATCACCTGAGGAAGCAACCTGGGATAAGGAAGATGACTTTCGCTCCCAATTTTCGGAACTATTCAGTTAAGGTAAAGATCTTTTCCCTTGTCATTCGCCAATTTTGGGGACAAAATTGTTCTAAGGGGGGAGAATTGTAACATCTCGATAATTAAGACTAATTAAGAGGATAGGATATTGATTATTAAGAATGGTATTAAGTAAAGGGTAAAAATGATATAAGAAGAAAGATTTAGAATAAAAACTAAGTTTGGAAGTTTCAACATTCTCGCTCAAGCTAGAATCTCGCTTGAGCGAATTCTGCAGCAAAAAGAGGTGAGTTTGAGTTTCTGCATATCTCGCTTGAGCGAGCCAGCTCACTTAAGCGAGATACAGGGGAACTTTTGGGAGGCTCTCTGGACAATTTTCACTTGAGAGAGAATCGTCCAGAGAAGGGGGTTGAATCCTAGTGTGAGAGAGAAAGTCTGGATTAAGGCATAAGGAAGGGTTCCATACAAGAAATTCCACCTCCAATCTACCTTCATTCATCATTTCTCCTTGAATTATCAAGTCCTAGGTGAGTAAAACTCACTTTCCGCCATGTTTTTTTCATATGTTTGCTGGATGTATGAACCCTAATTCTCTCTCTACCTCTTCCTTTTTCTGAATAATGGCTAGGTTGTAAAATTTTATGCTTAGTTAATATTATAATTGTGAATTAGAAGTATGATTGGAATTAGGTTTGAATAGGAGAAAATTATAAGTTATGTTCATGGAAATGACCTTGATTTTGTTCTTTACATTTAGTATCCTTGATGAGATATTATGTTATGATAATTGAAACATCCTAAGCCGGTTTCGACCGTGAGTTAATTCAAGTCGGCTTCGGCTGTGAGTTAAAATTAAGAAATTATGTTTAAAACACGACTTCGGTCTAGTAATGGGTGGGATTCGTCCCCGGGAAAGACGTTTCCCGTAGTCTGAGCTCAGTTCTAACTCCAGCAAGAGATAAGAACATGCCTGCTGGGCACAGTAGTGAGTGCATCATGAATTGCATAATCTTAGTTTGATAATCTTATGTGAATTGTGTTAAATTCTTTATCTTCCATTGATACATGATTCCCTGCATTTCATATGCATTGTTGTATTCATTGAGATTCTTATCTCACCACGCGTTATATGGATAAATATAGATGTACAGGTACCACCGCAGTCGGATTCTCGGACCGGGAGTTGAAGTAATCTTCAATGGATGAACGTGGCATTTTGTTTTGTTAATGAATGGATATTTAGGTGTATATGTATATTATCATGTAACTAGGCTTGAGTTTTTAAGTTGATCAATGATGTATTAAGTATAAGTTTTGTTATGTAAATAGTGGATTTACCTTAAGTATGTTATATATGTTAGTTCTTATTCGCAAATTGTCGAGTTATCGTTGGTTACTTTACAATTTAGTGAATATATCGGTATCCAAAATGCCACGCTTTAAAATTCTAAGTTAAGAAATTGGTTTCCAACGGGCTAACTTCTGAATTAGAAAATTAGGACGTTACATTTAGTGTTGTTCCATGGGTTGTTATGGTTATCATGAATTACCTTGCTGGCTTATTATTTATGGTTATGCATTTGTTCCAACAAGACTGTCTCTTATATCAGAAATTGTTTCCCCACTTGTTCTGACCCTTCCCTTTGAGGTAATTTCACTTTAATTGCTTTTATTTTATTTTATGACCTGATTAACTCATCCGCATATGGAATTTTTTATTTTCTTATTAACTTTGCAATAGCTATGAGTCAGGTGAAAGGTTACTTGAAATTCACGAGGGCTTTTGGGTTGGGTTCCTCAAACAGTTAGTCTGATATATTGGATTAGATCATGGAGTATATGCTTTAGAAAACTTACATCCATGTTATTTAATTCTAGTGCTTCACATGTCTCTTAATTTTATTATTACTTAATCGTATTAACTATTTTTCCTAATGACCTGGCTGGTTATAAGGTTGGTTCATATGTTAGACTGCATTAGCAAAGAACCAGGAATATGATGATTTTTAGGAAAGGAGTATATGTAACCGTGTACCTTATAAGAGCTGCATCATCCACATTGAACTGAATGAACCTAATGCTGACAAGTTTTGCTAAATTCCCCTGACCTTGACAAAACTGATTATGTTTGTTGATTGAGTCTTATTCTTATCACTTTTAGTAGAACTCCTTGTTGTTTTACTTTCAAATTGCTCCTTCCTGGTCATGGCTTGAGCATGGCCAAAGGATGCAGTTCTTTCAACAATTCTCCTCTGGCGTTCAGCCAGCATTTCTTCCATCTTATTCCTGACTTCATCTTCCTGTTTACCATTAGGAGTTAGGATTACTGAATGTTATGAGAAAATTTGTAGGTGCAGTGTACAAAGAATAAAAAAATATAATAATGCAACTGAAAAATTGAGAACTCACTATACCTGTTCCCTTTTGCTCTTCTGAAATATGGGCCTACTTGGGAGAGATGGCTTTCTGTTCCTAGAAATGAACTCAGGCCTACCCTTCCCGGCAGATCCACGCAAAGCTTTTGACTTTTCATCTTTTTCAAAACTTCTTATTCCTGAAACTTTGCTTTTATTCATGTTGGTTTTCTTAGGACTACCAGGGTGGTTGTTATTCATACTATGTGCATCATCAACAAAGGATCTTCTATCAGTTTCCATGAAAGAAAAGTCAATTTCATAGTCCATTGTCCATGAGGCCTCGACAAAGTCCAATCCAGAATCGCGTTGCAGAACCACACAGGTCATTTGGCTCCTGGTTCTTTGCTAATGCATATAAGTTTTGTATAATATATTTTATGGCTCCTGGTTCTTTGCTTAATCTGTTATCAACTTTCTTAGTTTTGTTTCACTCATATTAGTTTAGGCTGCATCTATTAGCTTCCTTTCTGTATATGATCCTCAGAGTTCATATAATTCTTTTGTTTGGGCCAAAAAATCATCATATTCGATCTTTTCATTGTCTAAATTTTATCTAAATTTCCTTCTTGCTCATGCAGGAAATATGTGAATTTTTAGGGTTCTATCAGGGCAAGGCTGAGGCTTTCTTTCTTGTGATAGAACTTGTGATAAATGCTTTGAAGAGATTTGGTAGAGATTCAAATATAACATATCTTGCTTCAAAATTCACCACCACTGCAAGGGTAGCCTCAAGGTGAGATCACATCTTTTTTTCTAAAAGAAAACACAGGGCCATGGTCATAAATTGAGCGTTCTCTGTATATGTATGATGCATTTGGATTTCATCCCCAAACATGTTTTATTTAGAACCCACATCCTTGTTTTATCAGTTTAGTATCCGGTTATGCTTATTTACTTGGTTCTTTATTAGACTAGTTATGATTTGTATGCTTTCAGTACATGGTGAGAGTTTCATGAGCAAACTTGATAAGGACGCCTACTAGGAAGTTTGTTCTGTTACCAACAAATATCAAACATTGTTTTGTCCATAATTTGAATTGGATTGTTCAAACAAATAAGCAGTTTAATCATAATATTGAAAACTAGAGATAAAGTAGAAATGAAGATAGTTATTAGATATTAGAGGGCAGAGTGGTCACAAATTGGTTTGCTGTTTTGGTTTTATAGCAATTTAGAGATGAAATTTTCGGTCTCTATAACAAACTTTCTAAATCGGTCATCAACCATAACTGATCTAAAAAATAAGTTTTTAGATTGGATATAACTGTAACCGATCTAGAAAATGACTTTCTAGATCAAATATATCAAGGAGCCGATCTAAAAGGTGATTTTTTAGATCGGATAACAAAAGTTTTAGATCAGTTATTTATGATCGAGTTAAAAATTACTTTCTAAATCGGTCAGATACTCGATTTAAAAAGTCATGACTTTTTATATTGGCTGTTTCTATACCGATGGCACAACCGATCTAAAAAGCCTTTTTTACCCGATTTAAAAAGCCTTTTTTGTACTTGTGGAGATTGTATGAAATATTATGTGCAATCTCTCTTTCCACTAACTCTCTCCCCACAAACTCGATCGGTAGAACCAAACAAAGGGTTAATATTCATTCTCTCATTTTCTGACTTAATTTTTTTTTTATTTCTTTTACTTCTTATCGCATCAATTATCATATTTTTCAAACAATTTAATTTAAATGAAATTATCTTTATACTTTGTTAACTTTTTTTGGTACTTATGATTGGTTATAAGACCTTGTTACCCTCACTATTAGACCAACCTACTGGATAAAAAATGTTAACTGTGGATTGCAATAATTGAGTTAGTCCTCTAGACTTGATGGTCATAAATGTCGATAAGATCCACGTATACATGGAAAGGTAAAATTGTCTTAAACAACAATATTAAATATTATATCTAATTTAATAGATAAAATATTAAAAAATATTTTATAATTTAATCACTATATATAATTAATTATTAATATTAATAATTGTATTTATGTAACAGATATATTAAGTAAATGTTATAATACATAATTAATATATTTTATAAAATAATGAAACAAAGTAGGGGTAGCCACAAATTAGTCACCCAACCGGAAACCGAAGAACCCGGTGCCACTAGAAGACATGCGGGCAGGTAGACGATAAAAAACGGGATAAAAAGGTGAGGAATTTCGGTTTTTAATGGATACAACGGTCAGATTCGAGTGAGAGAAATGAATTTTGTTGGTGACCGAATCCGACCAATATATATATATATATATATATATATATATATATATATGAAGTTAAACCACGATGTGTGAGTCTATGTTCTAATGAATTCTTTAATTTGGCGATTGGGCCCATAAGCATCCAACCAACCCAAGCCCAATTCTCACATTAATACTACAAGACTAACAAAAACCTAGCTGCCTCATTCTCATATTCTCCCATTTCCTTCAGCAAACCCTAGCGCGCTCTCACCATGCCCATCTCCTTCTTAGATCCAAAGATCCACCTTCACTCTTTTTCTTCTCCTAAATCCTAATGTTAAAATAGTAGAAGAAAGAATCCCAAATGACAAATAGGAGGATTTTTTATGACAAATAGGTGAATTTCAAATGACAAATATTGTGAGAGAATTTCAACATTTCTCTTTTATGTTCAAACTTTTTAGATTATCATTGTTAATTCCTCTCATTTTAAAAATCCACTCAACATTGTCTATTATAATTTTGAGAATTCTAAAATTCTCCATCTAGACACACGCTAAAAGTTTTTTGATCTGTTTTAATTTCTTCATTTGTCCTTTGGCTTTAATTAAACGGTTCTTTTGAGAAGTTAGAGAGTGTGCATGTACCATATCAAATTAATATACACATACAACTCTTTTGTGACAATAGATTGTAGCAACCGTGGTATGCAAATAACAAACTCTAACTATTGCATTCAAATTAATATTCAGATGACAGAGCGAATCTACTGGAATGTGATACAGAATTTTTCTCAGACATGTGTGCTGATAAAAAAAAATTGAGTTACAACAGTAGAATCTATATCAAGAACTAAAAGAATACAAAACAAGAAATGTTGTGTGTTAGTGTGTGTGTATCTGCTCATGACTTGGGCATTAGTTGTTGCTGTACAACTAAAATAGAAGCTTTAGTATTGGTATCTGGGGAAGCAAGCAAATCTCCAATAACACCCAACTCAGAATACTCCATCCAATTTTCAAGTGCTGCTGTCTGAGGAGATTTGACCCCATTTCTTCTCCCAGCTATAATGAAATCATAATGATTTGCCACATCTGAGACAAAAGCTGTGGTTTCTGAAGGGTTCTCAATAGTGACTTTTTCATATGTCACATTCTCTACACTACCATAAGCTCCCTTAAGACCCTTTAGTAGCTCATCATCTAGCATAACATCCCAGTTTGTGAAGTCTTCATTGTTTGAAACCAAGTGGTACACTACCAAGCTATAAGCGCATTCTTTGATTGTTCTTTTAGCCAAGCACAATGCTTCTCTATCATCTGCACCCCCTAAGAAAATCATGGCTATTTGCTTTGAATTAGTGTGGTTAGAAGATGACCCTCTATTCACAAGGATCCCCACTGAGCATGGTGCCCTTTCAAGGACCCTGGAATTCAAAGACCTTATGTTGTCATCCTCTGACTCAATAGAACCATTATCTGCCCATCTTACATGAAATGGAAGAATGATGATGGATGCAAGTTTGTCCAATGCAAGATAGCAGATATCATCATGCATGAAGCGCAATGGTGATATAGCTGTGTAGGAACTCACTGATGCAGTGCCTGCATTGTCTTGTTCAAAAAGGTCAAAGGTAACAATGATATCCTCAGAGAAGTTGTGATGACCTGAACCAATCTTCTCCTGAAGGCGGTGAGCAATAAAAATGGGGGAAGATCTTCCAACAAGCTCCATCAGATGCAAGACATGCACTACCAATGGATTGCTTGATGTAGGACAACACATGTCAAGAACATTCTTGATGGGAATTATGTGACTTGGCTTGTGGATACATGAAACAATCCGAAGCTCTGAGTTTGGTTTCAAGTTCAAAATGTTCCTCTTCTGATACCCTGCATATTTCCTTGAAGGGTCATACAAGAGCTTCACAGCAACATGTGACATGGTTCCCAACAACAACACAGATATAGTCATAATGGCAAATGCTTCATTGCTCAGTAGCTACAACAACGAGTAAATCAGAATTAATCGTTAATTTCTTTTTCATTTTAGCTTATAGATTTCATTTTCACATTATGAAGGCATTGAATTGAATATGAGCACTTACTACTTACCATTGCATCATGCATGAACACATTGGTGCAAAAATCCACAACACCTTTGCAGCTCAACATGAGAGCAAGGCATAAACCATCTGTTTTAGGCATGTGGCAATACCTACAAATTCCAACTGTTATAAGCATCTTGAGCAAATGGACAGCAATGATGATGCCCACCATAGTAATAACCAACTTGTTATTTATGTGCAGGGTAATGTCCACCTTCATGGTACAACTTGTGATAAAGAGTGGTAAAAGGAACCATGTGGAGAACAACTCAAATTGCTTAATCAATTCAGATCCTAGTGGAGGACCTTCCGGGACTACAAGACCAACTATTAATATCCCAGCTAAGGCACTCTGGCGGGAAAACATTCCCAACAGACCTACACCAAGGGCCATAAGGACCACCATATAGGTGTATATCTTCCTCACAGGTCTTCCCTCTGGAGTGTATCTCACAAACAACCTCATTATAGGACGGGCAAAGAGAGGAACGAGGATAATAAAAGCCAAATATACTGAGGAACTAAAAAGAGCAAGTTTGGTTCCTTTTCCTTGTACATCATCATGAGAATCAGTTTTGATGCTGCTAATAATAGCAGTGCCTACTCCTGACCCAACAGTAGTGATCACATCCATCACCAAACTTGCTGATAGTGCAAGGCGTCCAAGTTCAGAATTGAGAATCTCAAGATCAGATAGCAAAGAAGCTATCACTGCAAAGGAACAGCCAGTGTGACCAATCACAACCACAGGGAGATTTTTTGCATCAAACTCTCCAAGGGATAATTGCCAATTCTCCATGTAATTGTAGCTAACGATAAGGCCTAAAACTGTGGGAATCACAAGGGAAGAAAATGCAATTGTCCAAGCTTTCACACCAGTTCTTGTTATCATGCTAAAATCCATTTGCACACCATTCAGAAACAGGAAGAATGCATAGCCAAATAATGATATCATGGACAACATATCTTCACTCCCATAAGGAAACAAAAAGTGTTTGAATTCCATCCATGAATCTGAAATCTTGAAAGAAGGGCCTAGAACAAACCCGGCCTGCAAAATTAAAAAGAAAAGAAAACATTTTATTTCAGATTACTTTCAATTTTAATGAACAGAAGTTGAAATTAGTTTCTACAACTCAATTTCTTTCAGTTGTTCTCTCATTTAACTTTTCTATAAATAACTAATTTCAACTTATGGAAGAAGTTGATTTCTTAATTTATTTTCCGCAAAAGTTTATCCAAACTGGTCCGTAATGCTGTTGAATGACATTAGCGAAATAGATGCATACCATTACTTGTGAAACGAAATAGGGGATTCCTAGGCGCTTGAGTATCAAATGAAAGCATTGTGTGATCATGAAAATGGTGAGAATTTGCATCTCAAATAGTGGCAATGTTGACCTTGAAGGTTGTAATGCGCCACGAATTGGCTCACCCCATAAGCCATCAGATACTATATTGGGTGGCACATCAATGCAAACATTAAATACTAAAAATCTGTGATCTGGGTCTGTCAATTATAGTTTAGCACTGCATTACGGTAAATTGTTTGGTTTAGTACCATTTTCTCCATATCTTGAGTTGACATCTTCTTCCCAAATTGAAGAAATAAGAGAATGAATAAAGAGTGCTAAACAATTAAAGTGGCTTAGGTAGGTAGGTAGAATATTGTTATGAACCAGAATTGCTCAAATCAATTGAGCTATTGACCCTTTGCTTATTGCTTATATTTGTTCATTTGTGGCTAAACCGTTGGTGTGACAGAGAAGTTTCTTAGTGGAACAACAACAATGAATACCAGAATTTGTTAACAGCTTGTCTTAACTGTACCCAACAAGATAAACCAAAGTTAAAACTGTCATGCCAGAAATTGAAGACAGTTAATCTTTCTCAAGCATTTATCTTCTGGTCAATTATTACAAGTATTACTCTCACCCTTGACAAAAAGAATTTTGATATTGGTCATTTGAATAACATTATTATTAGGCTATTTTCAATATGTGTTTCAATTTTCTATTAATAGGGTACTAAATATAGGGAACATTTCAATTAAGTTGCTGTCTTCCTGTATTGTACTGTATCTACTATTTATTTATAGGTCATGTTATTGAAAGATATTGAAAAGGAATGATTATGATTATGTAGTACAAAATGAATAATAATCAGAAATAGATTATTAGTATTTCTAATTCCTTGCTCAAGTGACACATAAAATGCATGATAAATTGGATGTTAAAATCTTTATCTTTTAAACTAATATAAACTAGATGTCCATTGCACAAGTAGTTAATAATCTATTTATAATATATTAAATTGGATTTTCTATCCAAGAATTATGGAGGTTGTTAATCCTAAGATGTAAAACCTAATTTTTCCCTTTAAATATTATAGAAGAAAATAAAATTGAAGGTCTTGATGACCATGCGTACTCTGAAGATATTGGTTAATTAGTATTTTCGCTTGTGTAATATTTGGGATAATAATTCTATTTTATTAATACTTATTAGATAATTAAAATAAAAAAAATTAAAAAAAATCAAAGAATAAGGAAAAATTTAAATTTCTATAATAATAATAAAATTCAATTTATTAATTGATTATTTTATTATGTTATAATTTAAAATAAAATAAGAAACTAACGAGGTTGTGGAACAATTGGCAACGCAGGCTGAGATTATGGGAAGAGCTCTCGGGTTCGATCCTCAATAAACACATACTTCGGGAGGGGTGAGGAGCCTTAACTATAACTAAACCCCGAATAGGATTGCCCCTGATAATAGGGGATACCTATGGTTTACACCACAAACAACTAATGAGGATACATCAATACACAAAGGCCTTAATGTAATGCACACATACACATAACATATAGTTCATGAATCTTGCTGGGTCTAAACATTTTCTTCCTTAATCTCTGGGGGCAAAGCCCAAGTGTCTTATTAATCATCAACATTTGTACAACACCATCATAATACAAGACATTTTGAGGAAAAGCTAACAAAAGGGGAAAAACCAAATTTGAAACCTTAACATCAATCTCTAATCCCAATCTAAATGTAAATCTCCAAGCAAACCCTAACATTATGCTCATATCTAAGCTACCAACAATTAAATCGCACAAAACCCACATACAAGACAAAACTCAGACGAAAGCGACCATATTTTTCAACACATCGGTTATGTGCAGTTTTAGTATTTTGGGCCTGAACCCGACTGAAACCGTCAGATGGAAAGCCCTAAAACAAAGTTGATTTGAAGAACAATAATAAAAGATATATTTAATATAATGATAAAATATGAAATATATGTTCTAATTTAACTACTTTACATAATTAATTACTTCATAATTAATTTAAATATATCCTTTCCACTACACTCTCTCGCTGAGCTCCTTTTTAGTGTTTGAAGCATTCTTGCATTTTTTTGTCGAAAGATGAGCGTCTATTCTCTCCACTGTTAGCTCCTTTTTTCCGTTGATTAGGAGAATACCAACAACTTATTGCCAATATGTACCAACAATTTATCATTGGTAATATATTTTTCCGCATATCGACAATGAATTACCGGAAAACAATGACAATTTTAGTTTCTGGGACGTTGCCAATATTTGAAAAAATTATATTACTAACAATAAGTCATTTGTACATGTTAAAGATCACTCAGAAGTCTCATGTTTACAGCTTTGGTGTGCTACTTCTTGAAATGCTTGCAAGCAAGACTCCACTAACTGTGTGTTTGGTTTTGCGTACGTTGAAACTGACCAAACTCAAGTTTAGATTTTCCAACATAACTATTTCTAGCGTTGGAAACGTGACTTTACCACATTTCAACGCTAAACCAAACATGCTATAAGATATCTGGCTATGAGGACGTGGTTATTGTAGTGGCATGTGTAGCTAAGGCACCATATATGAGATTTAGAAGAAGAGCGAACACGAAGAGAGTTTTTTGATACGTGGTGTTTTCGTTTCCATTCAATTTATTTTTTCCCCAATTTGCTATATATGAAAAAGAAAATGACACATTTTTTATTTTATATTACTTTTTGCTTGATTATTGTTGTGCATTGTGACGAGAATGACAGACTGGATGTGGAATTTATGAGAATGATCTTCGACCATGTAACGAAAAATACGATATTCTCTTTTAACTCTTGGTTCGCATGAGGAAGTTAGGTTTTGTAAAAAAGGAGAAAGAGGGAGAGGGTCCAGAAGGAGGAGCTTTTTAGTGTGTTTGGTAAGGCCAATAAGCTAGTTACTAGCTTATTTGACTAGATTATAAGTTAGTTTACCAACACAAAAGTGTTTGGTAAGGTACCTTCAAGTAACTTATTTTAGGAGCTTCTAGCTCACTACAAGAAATTCGGGAATTAGCGACGACCCAAAGCCGTCATTAGAAAGGAAAAACCGTTGCTACAATGTAATTAGTGGCGGCTTAGCGACGACCACAATGACGTTGTTAATACCGTAGTGACGAGCAATAAGAGTCGTTGCTACTTAGCGTCCCCGACGCTAAATCCGTCGCTATGCTCGTCGCAAAATAAAAAGATCAAAGGTCATCGCCAAGCCGTCACATCATAGCAACAACAAAGAACGATGCTAATAATTATATTATTTTTAAAATTATTCATAAAATGATTAAAAAAAATGACTTAATTGTCTTAAATTGATTAGCGGTAATATTATGTTAGCAACCATTATTGAAAAAAGCGAAAGTTTGTTAAAAAATGTAATGTTGTTAAACTTGATGCATTAGTCTATTACAGATTAAACAAATAAATATATAAAATAAATATTTAAGACTTTAATTTAATTAATACACACCGTAAAAAAGATTATACGATATTTATTCATTAAATCAATATTTAATACTTCATACATTTTTTCAAGTAATTTAAATAATGAAACAGTAAAATTAAAAGCAGAGATGATATATTATATGTTTTAGAACAAATACTATATTTTTCCTGTTTCATCTTTCAACTAATAATAATTTTGACAAAAAAAACTTTCAACTAATAATAATACTTTTTATTTCATTATTGATCCTATTGTAGTAGGTCCCAAATTCTTGGACTCAGAAAGATTTGATCTTTTTCTTACCAGTCAATGGGTGCACATGCTGTGTCAGTGTGACATGATATTAATTGGGATGCAGTAAAGTACAGGTTAATTTTTCAAATAATTAATTAATGATTTGAAAATAAAAATTTAATATAATATTAAATATCCACCAAAAAAAATATCTCATGAGAACGTCTAAGAAAATAAACACCGCCACTCTCATATCTATCTCGCCTATAAAATCTGACTTTGGGAAGACAATCTCACAACAGCTGCAAGCAAAGCATCCTAATCCTTATAGTACTCTTTCACTTGGAAATAAGGTAGAGAGTTAACAAAATGGGTTCTTTAGGCATAATTGAGAACAAACCTCATGTTGTGTGCATCCCATATCCAGCACAGGGTCACATAAACCCAATGCTCAAATTAGCCAAACTCCTCCATTTCAAAGGAGGTTTTCATGTTACCTTTGTTAACACAGTATACAACCATAAACGTCTTCTCAAAGCTAGAGGTCCTGATTCCCTTAAGGGCCTCCCTTCATTCCGTTTTGAAAACCATCCCTGATGGTCTTCCTGAGTCTGATGTGGATGCAACACAGGATATACCTTCCTTGTGTGAGTCCACAAGAACAACTTGTTTGCCTCACTTCAAAAACCTTCTTTCCAAACTCAATAATGCCTCAGATGGCCCTCCAGTGACATGCATAGTTTCTGATGGCGTCATGAGCTTCACTCTGGATGCTGCTAAAGAATTGAACATCCCAGAGGTCCTTTTTTGGACAACCAGTGCATGTGGCTTCATGTGTTACATGCAATATCGTCAACTCATTGAAAAGGGCCTAACACCCCTCAAAGGTAAATTGATTTTTGTTATAATTAAAAATTGTTTGATGGATGAAAACAATGTTTTAAAAAATGGTGTGCCTGTAAAAATATGGTTTTTCAAGTATCTATGACGGCAATTTCAATCGCAGTAGTCAAATAGTCATATTTGTCCACTCCACTATTTTTTATAATATAAAAAATTGGGATCTAGATCTTTTCAGATGAAACGAGTTGGAAATTTTGTGTATATTAAAAATGTCTTTGTTAACGGGATCAGTTTCATAATTGTATTTGGACATTAAATATCACACACTATAATACAAATTTTTTATTTTTATTTTTTAACGAGTACCTAATTTTCCTTTAAAAAAATAGACACAAAATTCTAAGCAGAGATAATCATGTGAAATTTTTAATTTAAATCCAAAAATTGTGATGTCCCTGTAATTTAAAAACTTGGTTGAAAATTGACTCATTGTTTGCATATTTTTTTCTCAATCTGTTGATATTAAGGATACAGAGTGATTTATATGTGCTTAATTATTGATTCAGTTTTGTGCTTGATATGCAGAGTCAAGTTATATGACAAATGGGTATTTGGAGACTACCATTGATTGGGTGCCTGGCATAAAGAAATCCGATTGAGGGATATCCCAAGCTTCATCAGAACCATAGACCCAAATGATCTTATGCTTAATTTTTTATTATGGGAGTGCCAGAGAGCCAAGAAAGCTTCTGCAATTATTTTGAATACGTTTGAAGCCTTAGAGCATGACGTTTTGGACGCATTCTCGTCCATTTTGCCGCCTGTCTATTCTATTGGTCCCTTGAATCTACTCTTGAAGGATGTCACCGATAAGGACTTGAACTCAATTGGGTCCAACCTTTGGAAGGAAGAGCCAGAGTGTCTTGAATGGCTTGACAACAAAGAACCCAATAGTGTGGTTTATATAAACTTTGGCAGCATCACTGTTATGACAAGTGACCAATTGGTTGAGTTTGCTTGGGGACTTGCTAATAGCAACAAATCCTTTTTGTGGGTCATAAGGCCAGATCTTGTGGCTGGTGAAAATGCTATTCTACCGCCAGAGTTTGTGGCAGAGACCAAAAATAGAGGCCTATTGTCAAAGTGGTGTGCTCAAGAGCAAGTGTTGGCTCACCCTGCAATTGGAGGGTTCTTGACACATAGTGGTTGGAATTCAACTTTGGAAGTGTGTGTGGTGGTGTTCCAATGATATGTTGGCCTTTCTTTGCGGAGCAACAAACCAATTGTCGATTTTGTTGTGAGGAATGGGGGATTGGTATGGAGATTGAAGATGCTAAGAGGGACAAAATTGAAAGGCTTGTGAGGGAGATGATGGATGGGGAAAAGGGGAAGGAGATGAAAGAGAAAGCTTTGAGGTGGAAGAAATTGGCACAGGATGCAGCTTCGGGCCCTGAAGGATCTTCATTGGTCAATCTGGAGAACTTGTTTCGTCAGATTCTCTTTTAAGCAAAATTGTTTATCAGGCAAATTAGTGTTTAGGAAAGTCAAAATCTTTCCACGCGTGGTTATCTGTAGGTAGTACTAGGATATTTGGATTTTCTAGGTGATGAAGTGTCCCACCTTATCATTTGTTTGTTTGTTTATTTATTTCTTTGTTTTCATTCAACGCAAATTTTTATGGGATAGGGATATATCCTTGCAATTGATTTAAATTAGAAATGATTATGGATTAGTTTATATTTTAAACATACAATAATTTAATCCTGAGAAAAATAGAATTAAATTATCAAAACTAAGAATATGTATCCCCGTTGGGAGAGCTAGCTCCACCATGATGTGAATGTTCTCGGCTCGAACAGTATTGCCTCCCGTGGATACATGTGATTAAACCAAAAAAAAAAACTAAGAATATGCATTAAAATCAAATAATTATAATTAATAATAGCATGATTTTAAATATTTTAAAAAATAATAAATCATTCCTAATTAAAGTCATCAATGAAAAGTAACTCATATTCCAATAATTAATTACTAGAAATAACATAATACATCCACTATCATGAAAATCAATGAATATAATTGATAATAAATTAAGGATATATAAATAATTTCATAATCAATATAACTTAAAATAAAATTATATTGTTTATAATATTTATGATCAAGAAAAAAACATATTTTTATTTTTATAAATAAAAATAGGTAGTATCAGTTAATAATTTCTATAATGAACTATTTTTTCTCTTAAAACAGAAAAAAAAAAAAACCATGCATGTTGAAATCACTATTTAGAGATTAAATCTTTGAATGTCAACAACCAACATTAAATACGTAAATAACCATAACATGCATAGTCATCAATGTCAACTTCTGATTGTAGACTTTGGTTCAGGGCTGAGAGTGTGTTTGACTTGCCATTTCAACTAGCTGAAAGTTAAAAATAGTAGCTGAAACTATACATTTCAATAGTGTTTGGGAATGTAGCTTTTTTGGGTAGCTACAAGCTTTTCTTAAAAAGCTACTTGGGGTAGCTTTTTTAAAAAAGCTCCAATTTTCAGCTACTAGCTGAAAATTAATTACAAGTTTAGCCCTCAACTACCTCCACTTATCATTATTTAATAATTAATGTTGTCCTTAAATGTCATTTTACCATTTTCAACTAGTTTTACCAAACACATCCAATAGCTTTTCAGCTTTCAACTAGCTTTAAGCTTCCGGCAAGCTTTTCAGCTTTCAACTAGTTTTAAGCTTTCAGGTAACTTTTCAGCTAGTTTTACCAAACACACTCTGAATGTAGGAAAGAAAGGAATAGTAAAGAAGTTAGATGGAGTTTGATATAAGAAAAATAGAAAAGAGATAGAAGAGAAATTAATTTAGATAGTTGTTTGGTTAAGGAGAAATAAAGAAGAGAGACATTTGAAAATGGTTCAAAAGACAAAAATACCCTTAATATAACTATAAGAGTAAGTTGTTTTATATATAAACATGAGGATAAATGTGTAATTAAGTAATTTTATCATTTCACCCTATTTCTCCGTAAATTCTCCTTTGTCTTGGGGGAAAATATTTTAAAATAGGAGCCACTTAATCATTACTCACAACTCTATCATTGATAGATACCAAACGAGATTGTATGAAATATTATGTCCAATCTCTCTTCCCACTAACTCCCTCCCCACAAACTCAGTAGAACCAAATAGAGGGTTAATATTTATTCTTACTTGCTCACTTTATTTTTTTTATCTCTTTTACTTTTTATCACATTATTTATCATATTTTTTCCTGCTATTTAATTTAATGAAATTATCTTTACTTTGTTAACTTTTTTTAGTACTATGGTTGGTTATAAGACCTTGTTAACTCACTATTAGACCTTGTTACCTACTGGATAAAAAATGTTAACTGCGGATTGCAATAATTGAGTTAGTCCTCTAGACATGATGGTCATAAATGTCGATAAGATTCACGTATACATGCAAGGTAAATTGTCTTAAACAACCATATCAAATATTATATCTAATTTAATAGATAAAATATTAAAAAATATTTTATAATTTAATCACTATATATAATTAAGTATTAATATAATAATTTTATTACGTAACAAATATATTAATTAAATGTTATAATACATAATTAATATATTTTTAAAATAATGAAACAAAGTTGATTTGAAGAACAATAATAAAAGATATATTTAATATAATGATAAAATATGAAATATATGTTATAATTTAACTAATTTACATAATTAATTACTTTATATTATATTTTTATTTATTAAATATAATATATTAAATGTTATAATACTTAATTAATACACAACGATAAAATCTGATTATGTTTTTTTTTTCTTTTATATTTTAGGATTTGTTTTCTTTATATTTTGGACCTTGTTGACTTTTATCAGTTTAGGGATATTTTGGGCCTTATTGGCCTTTGGTGTTATTTAATTGTTTTAATTAGGTTTGTATTGGGCTTAACTAGCTATGAGCTCATTAGGTCTTTTAGTGAGCTTTTATAATGTGTGACCTACTCATAAAATAGTTAGCTTTGTTTTGAATAAAATTGGGGATTTTTTCTCTTTGAGAGAGCTTTTGTGCCTCTTTAGGGTTCTTGGGTGAACCATTGGCTTTGATCTTATCAAGGGCTTCCATACTCTTGTGGCGATCTTCACTAGGCTTATCATTCTCTTGGAGATTGTGGCGCTTTTCTTCATCTTCTTTCTTTATTCCATCTTTTTATTCTTTTATTTGGGTTTTGTTCTTGGTTCCAAATCTATGGTTGATCATTGTTCTTGTTTGTCTCCAACCCTAGAAAGATATGTTTTAGGATTCATGGCAATATGGTTCTTATCATGTGGTATCTAGAGCATGGATCTAGAGTTGGAATTGGATCTTGCAATTGCATTTTGAATAACCCATTCTTGGTTTTTGATGAGTTAAGATTGAAGTGTTAGTTAGCACCTTTGAAGGAAATTTTCTCAATATTACAAAAGTTTATGTCTTGATTTTTTTTTTAAAAAGAAAGAAGCATAAAACAAGCAAGCAATAAAAACCAAAAAAGGGAGAACCAAAAAAATGTTTTGTTATAACTTGTTAATTTTTGGTGCTATTCTCATTCTTAGTTTGTTTATTTTTGTACTCTATTCTTATTCTTGGGTCTTGTCTTTTTGAATTTCTAGCTGAGTGTGCCTTATCTTTCTTATTAGCTTTTCTCGATCGTCTTATTGGTTTCTTTAGTTTGTTTAGAGCACTTAGGTTTAGTGTGCATTGTTTCATATATGGAAACTTTTGTGTGGATTGGCTTGTGATTCACTTAAGAATTTTGTAAGAGGACTTGAGTGGAAAAAGGCAAGAGTGGATATTATATAAAAGCCTTTTTGAGCGCAAACATGAGTGAAATTTCCATCCAAGCGTGATACACGTGAGCAGAGTGGTGAGGTCTTTATTTTTGCTAACTCTATTGATTTTGTATTTATGTCAAGAGAACATGAAGCTAGTGGAGGGGAACCATCCTCCTTCACCTAGAACTGCAACAATCAATCTACAAATGCAAGTCTCACACAACATTTGGAGATACTTCTTAGAAGGCAAGGTGATGAAATTCATGATAAACTTGATAGGCTTGAGAGGAAGAGGTCTATGATTCTAATTCTTTTGGTGATGAGGATGAATATGAAATACCAAGAGAAAGAGAGCGGATAAGAGATAGAAGACATGGTGATAGGAGGAGACATGAGAGAATGAGGAGGGAAAATGAGAAGGGAGCTAGAGAGGGAAAGCTTGGAGGCGTGAAAATCAAAGTTCCATCTTTTCAAGGAAGGAATGATTTGGAGGCTTACTTGGGGTGGGAGATGAAAATTGAGCAAATCTTTTCATGCCACAACTACAATGAAGAGAATAAGGTGAAAGTGGCTGCACTTGAATTTTCATATTATGCTTTGATATGGTGGGATCAAGTGCAAAAGGATAGAAAAAGATATGGTGAGCAACCTATTGATACTTGGGAAGAAATGAAGACATTGATGAGAAGGCGGTTTGTTCCATCATACTACCATAGGTAATTCCATAATTAGCTGCAAAGGCTTACTCAAGGGAGAAATAGTGTTGATGGGTACTTTAAAGAGATGGAAGTGGCTATGATGAGAGCTAATATGATGAGATCTAATATTGTGGAGGAAAGGGAAGCTACAATGGCACGGTTCCTTCATGGGTTAAACTGTGACATAAGTGACATTATGGAGCTCTAGCATTATGTTGAACTTAAAGACTTAGTGCACCGAGAAATAACGGGGGAGCAACAACTTAAGAGGAAAGGTACCTTGAAGAAGAGTTCTCCTATTTTTAACACAACAAGTTGGAAGGACAAATCAAAGAAGGAGAGTTCCTCTTCAGAAGAAACGATGGCTACACACCAAGGTTAAAACACACATTAAATCTAATATTCCTACTAACTCTTATTCTTCTAAAAGTAGGGATATCAAGTGCTTTAAATGTTGTAAAGAGGTCACATTGCTTCTCAATGTCCAAACCAGAAGATCATGGTGATTAGAGATAATGGAAGCATCACTAGTGAAAAATCCTCCTCATCTTCCCCTCAATCTAGTGAAGATGAAAGTGAATGTGAAGCTTTGGTTGCAGAAGGTGATTTACTTGTGGTGAGAAGATTGTTGGGAAGCCAAGCTAAGGAGAATGATGAAACTCAAAGAGAAATTATCTTCCATACAAGGTGTCTCATTCAAGGGAAGGTTTGCTCCATGATTATTGATAGTGGGAGTTGCACAAATGTGGCTAGCATTAGGTTGGTTTCCAAACTTAACCTAGGACTACTCCCCACCCACAACCTTACAAGCTACAATGGCTTAGTGAAGATGTTGAAATGGTAGTGAACCAACAAGTTGTGATTGGGTTTTCTATTGGCAAATATGAGGATAGCGTTGTTTGATTGTAGTACCCATGGAGGCTGGTCACATTCTTCTTGGTAGGCCTTGGAAATTTGATAGGAGAGTCCACCATGATGGTTTTACTAACAAGTTTTCCTTTGTACACAATGATTGTAATGTTAAACTTGTACACTTGTCCCCAAGAGAGGTATGTGAGGATCAAGTGAAGTTGAGAATGAAAAGAGAACAAGAGAGAATGTGTGAATAAAAATATGTTCATCACACATTGCATGGAATCTGACCTTTCATTAAAAAATGAAGCACATAGGAGTGCAATATCACTTTGTCAAGAAGTAGTAGAAGATGGAAGTGTGGATTGTTGAGTCTCAAGACTTCAAAGTCTAAGACACCCGACCCATCACTAATTTTGATGATATAAACCTAGTGTATTTATTATTGGACTTTAATAGTTTAGTCATAAAATCTTTCAGATAATAGCATCAAAAAGTTTCAGACAACTGGGTCATCTGAAGTTATAAAAGCAATCTGAAGGTAATGTTGTCTGAAGAGCTCAAGGCTATCTGAAGTGAAGTTTTCTAAGGCCAAATAATGAGCTAGTTTGGATGCACTTCTGTGGAAGAACTTCTAGGTAAAAAAAATAGAATGAATCAAAGAGGTAAAATAAATTAACTTCTCCATAAGTTAAAATTAGTCTTTGTAGTCACCTTATCCAAAAGCTCTCCCATTTAACTTCTCCATAAGTAACCAATTTCAACTTATGGAGAAGTTAAATTCATTTGAACTCTTTGATATTTTTCTATTTTTTTCCTATCTAGAAGTCCTTTTGCATCCAAACTGGGCCAATATCTTTCAAACGAGGAAAAGTAAAAGTTTATGCACATCCTCACACGCAAGATTCAGAAACAAATAAGGAAAGACAAAAGGCAATTTTTTGAGTCAAGTTCAAAAGTGAAGCACAAAAGAGGAAATTTGTGCTATAAGACTATAGTGTTCAGAACAGCGCTGCCTACCTCGTATTTTTGTCAAAGTTGTCTCACAATGACTTCAATCGCATTAAATGCTATTTCTAAACGGACAAGCTTGGAGAGAGAAAATCCTAGAGCCTATAATAGAGGAGCTCATTTAGGAAGCAATACACAGAACTTTCACGCAAAATTTGCAAAGCAAAAACGTTGTTGAAATCTCATTAGATTACACTCTGATTATTTTCATTGTACACAACTTTCATATCTTGTGTTAAATCACAGTTTTCTTGTGCAAATCATTGAACGCGAATTTATCTAATTTTCCATTCGTAAATATCACTACAACAAATCAACGATTTAGATGCGAACGGGTAGCGTCGGCCACGACACCGTCGCTAGTAGTGTCAGCCAGGCCGACACAAAGGTCGACGCTAACGTTGAATTTTATTTTTTTTACATTTTTTATGTAGCATCAGCTAGGGCGACGCTAATTTCTTGTTATTTTTTCACTATGTATATAATATTTTGCACTATATATTTCAAGAAACAAACTTAGCGTAACGTAATGCTCATTCTTAGTATCATGCACGTCATGGGTTCAATTCTCACAATTGATAAGTTTGAGAAGAAAGGATTTTTTTTAAAAAAAATTATTAGCGTCGGCCTGGCCGTCGCTAAAGGCCGACGTTATGTTGTGATGGTCATGGAACTAACGTCGGCCTTTAGCGATGGCCAGGCCGACGCTACATAGCGTCGACCGTAAAATGTCGTTGCTACTGCATTAACGACGAGGCTTTTAGTGACGGTTGGTGGGCCGTCGATAATTATGAAATTGTGACGGTGTTTTCCCTACAGCGAAGACATTTGGCCTTCGTTAAAAAACGCTTTTCTTGTAGTGTACTCAAGCAGTTAGAGCCTAAAGAGGCTCAGTGAGAAAACAATACTTGTTAGACCTTGAAGAGGCTAGGTGTGCAAACAATACTTAGTGTAGGCTTGTTTGAAAAGAATACTTGTAATCGACTTTGATTAGTGGAAAATCCAGAAGCTAAGTTTGCTTTGGGACTAGACGTAGCTCACAGTGGTAGTGAGTGAACCAGGATAAATATTTTGGCTAAGTTCTCTTATCCCTTAACTCTGTATATTTGCTTACGCTAACCAAAGGGGACTGAAAAAGTGATTATTAAACGCCTTTTCCATTTATAGAAAGAAGTTGTTTAGAAAAACCACTTGTCTGATACATTTCAGATAAGATAGCAAAATTCAGACAGCCTTGAAAACCTGTCTGAAGTTTTTCTGAAAAGCATTTTCTTGAGAAATCCATCTTTCAAACGAAAAGTTTTTAATAAACACAATTCAACCCCTCTTCTTGTGTTTACCTATGTATTTACATGGATATGCAAAGATCCACACGAAAGATAACCTAGTAGATGCTATGTGTAACATCCCAAAAATTAAGGCCTAGAAATGTAGGGGAAGCCTTAGATTGAGAATCCCACAGCAAGAAGGGAGGTTAGAAGTAAGATGGGAACTTAGGGGCTAGAAGGGAAAATAAGATGAGAGTTAGGGAATCGATTAAGAGTTATGAGTTCTAAGAGAACTGAAAAGGGAAAAAACTAAGTATTAAGCCAAACCTGACTGTAGAGATTAAGCATGGAGGAGTCACACCCAGTGGTAGAAAGGCTAGCATGGTGAAGAGGTGAGGAAGGAATTAGAGACATTGGACTAGGGATTAGATTAAAATGGAAGGAACCAAACTTAACGAATTGACGTGAAGGAAGAGGAGAGGCGTAGATTCAAGGAACGGGGGTAGAAGGTGATTTTATTGAAAGGAATAAGGAATAGGAGGAGCATAGTCTCATGGACACTTAGAACCCTTAATGTTAGCCTTATTGGAGTGAGTGTATAGTTATAACATGAGTCTGTGTAAAGTACGGCCTGTTAGGCTTTAACCAGGTTATTGCGTAATTTTGGGTTCTTTAAGCCTAATACCTCAGTGTAATAATTCGATAATATCTAAGTGATGCGTGTCCAATTGAGGTGATTCCACTTACATTAGAAAGCTAAGATCCAGGGGCTCAGTTGATATTCTATACGATGGTATTCCGACCTCATTTGCACCTCTAAACAGAATGTTTGGCCGCTCAACGCACTAATGCGCGCTTGAGCGAGCGCAACTCAGAGAGTTTGCGCGCCTGATGCGTGCCTGAGCGCGCTAACGCATCCTTGTCTTCATTTAACGCACAGACCTCCTTTCTTCCTCATTTCTTCTTTCCTTAGGGTTTAGAGAGAGAGGGAGAGAATCTTAGAGAGAGAAAGTGAGAGAAAGGAGGAGCAAAGCTAGCTTGAATCTTTCCCACCCTTGGAGCTTGGAGATCATCTTCCTCTTCTCCCCATTTTCATTAGTTTCCTCCATTTAAGGTGAGTGTGGTTCTCCCTTCACTCAATGTTATGATCCCCTTCTTCTATTCCCTTTCTCTATTGTTATTATGCTTGAAAATGGTATATATATGTTTGGATTGGTTTGAATGTTTGGGTTGATTGATGTTGTGCCTCTAAGGCACAAACCCTAGGATGGGATATTGGGGATTTTTGTGGAAAATGCTTGAATGTTGATAATGGGGGAGTTTGAAATAATTGGAGTTTGAGATATTTCTCTTCTATATGATTGAAGGAACATGTAGGGGGTTGATATAGCTAGGGTTTGAATGGAAAGAATGAATGTTGTGAACCCTTCTATTCCTTTACTTCTTATATGGTAGAAATTATGTGATTTTCCTGATTATGGTCATTCTATTTATGAATTTAACTCATGAACATGTATGACTGTATAATGGAACCAAATGGGACTTCGTCTAAAGAGGAAAAATGGGACTTCGGTCCAAAGAGGAAAAGGGGGTCTGTGCTTAAGAGGATTAAGAATGTTAAAATGTGAATGTGATTGCTAATTAAAACAGAAGGTGAAATTGCTACAAGGGAGACGTTCCTTGAATGGTATTGAGCTTAATCCAGGTCAGAGGATTAAGTGTAAAGACCCCACCGTGTTGGGTAATACACCAAAATGTTGAATGCAAAGTTTGATGAATGCATTGTTATGAGATGAATGTAAGTTTGATATATGAATTGTTAGAGTTGAATCTTTGAATTTCCGTTGTGCATATATGTATTGCCTGTACACCTACACTTTTGCACGATCACACTCACTGGACGTAGTCTATTCCACGATGTGGGAATTATATTAGTTGTGCAGGTGTTGTCCAGGTGCTTGGCGGAAGAGTGAGGACTTATTTGAGTGGAATGTTGTAGTCTTGTAATTGTAAATGAAATTTGGACTTGTGGGGTAGGCATAGGACATGACTATTTGGGGGAGGATATTGTGATGTTTGTACTAACAAATTCAGTTATGTTGAGCCTTGAGGGCAATTATCTTGATTATATTGATGTATAAATTTTGTGGAAGCCTAAGCAAACGTGGATGCCTAAGCACTTATGTGGTTTGTATGACGATATCAATAATGGCGTGAAATAATTTCAGAAACTTAGAAAAGTGTCTCCAAAATACATTATTTCTAGGATCTCGGAATTAGGACGTTACATTATGGCATCAGAGCAGTTCAATCCAATTGGACTGGGTAGGTAATTGCTTGTGACTCTTTATAATTCTATGGTACAATGTAGCCTTATAGGGACTAATCACCTCTATATTGTGTGTGTTGTATGCAGGATTATGGTTAATTACGTGAATAAGACACCTTGGTTAGAGAGTTTAGGGTATCTTTCTAACAGGGTTAGTACCACCACCTGCGAATGAGGAAGAATAACATGGACCTATTCCCAAGAACAAGAATAGAACCATGAATCCCATAGAATGTCACCCTTAAGTCCCAATAAACCTAAGATCCACTTAAGGAAAATAAACTTAAGCAAGCCACCTTATGAGTGATGAGAATGATATTTGACTGAATTATGACATTTGGTTTTCTTTGATTGGCTGCGGACATGACTGGTAATGTATGTGCATGATGAATGGTTAGCTTTTGGGGCTAGGGGTTTAACTAATTGAGAATTTTCATTAGGATTTGATAGGATTAAAAAAATTCACATTTGTATAAGGTGGAGTAGGGCAAGACCCAACTGAAATGAGATTTGAACTTTATGAACAAGATAACATCCCGACCCTTTTGAATTGACTACCGTACAATTAGTGGTTAAGATTATTGAATTGATGTTGGTTTAGATTTGAGTATAAAGGGTAATGTACCTGAGGGGAAATGCCCAAGTGAAATTGACATATGAACTGATAAGAAAGTGATTCTTTTCGGTGCTGGAACTTAAGGAAACTATTACTTAGTCATAGTATGAATTTTAGGATATAAGCTTTAGATGTTTGATCATAACTTGACAGTGGCATAATTGTTGAGTCTCAGAATTAATTTAAGTATTTAAATTAGATTCAAGACTTGTTATCCTTGGTTTTAATGATTAACAAATTAGATCATATAAAGACAGGTTATACTGAGAAAGGTATTGTTCTGTGCATTGTGTTTCAGGTAACAGGATGAAGCATCCATCTGAAGACAAGAAGAGGAAAGATAGCCAGGAAGTAGGCAAAAGACAGGAAGAGGAAATCCGAACAAAGATGAAGCAAATCTGAACAAGAAGAAACGCAGAAAGAAACATGAAGAAGCAACCTGATGAAAGAAGAAATCTGCTAACGAAGAACAAAGCAACAAGAGCATTGGAGGAACTCTCTGAAGATAACAACCAGCTGACAAGAAGAGAAAAGACTAGAAGAAAAGGACCAGAAGGCTTGGAAGTAGAGAGAAGAAGAAGAAGAAGAGCAGAAGAGAAGAAGAAAAGAAAGAAGAAGAAGAAGAGAAGATAAAGAAGAAAGAAGAAGAAGAAGAAGAAAGAAGAAGAGGAAAGAAGAAGAAGAGAAAGAAGAAAGAAAGAAAGAAAGAAGAAGAAGAAGAAGAAGAAGAAGAAGAAGAAGAAGAAGAAGAAGAAGAAGAAGAAAGGAGCAACAAGCTACAAGAAGAGGAATACAGAATCTAAGAAGAAGAAGAAATAAACTACAAGCAATAAGAGAAGAACTTCACAGCAACTATCTGAAAGGTTAAACAACGTATAAGACATCAAGGAAGACCAAGAAAAGTCAACATGCTGAGGGTGATGAACATACTGAAGCAATCAATGATGAAGCAGTCAACACGCTGAATCAACAAATGAAAAACAGAATCAAGCTCATAGAAAATCATCAAGGACGAAGAAGAGCCATGAAGCAACAATATGAAGTTAGAGGAAGAAATCTAAATGAAGCAATCAGAGGAAGAAGTAAAGAAGAATTAATCTCTGCTGGAGTAATTCAACTCTCTGAAGTATGTGCACAATGAAGAATGAACATGTTGAACACATACTTTTCAAGTAAAATAACGTGGCATCTCAAAGTATCTGAAGAAGAAGAAGCCAAACATATCATATAACATTCTGAAGATATGAAGATTATCAACTTCTGACTACATGGTCAAATCTCAAACTTCGAAGAAGTCTCAACAAAGGCAAAGACCATTTGATTAAAAATTAGAAAATTGTCTAAATAGTGATCAGAGATAGGTCAGCGCTGTTGTACATCTACTTCTGTACAAACTCTGCAACACGCCATCAGAAGTCAGAAGTCTTTTCGAGAAGAAAATCCAACTTCATTGTGGATAAAGAAGAAACTCAATGGATAAAATCATCATCTCTATCCAGACTTCGTATAAAGAAAAGGAAAGAGAGAAACAAGCCAACCTGCTGAAGATTAAACTACTCTCTCAGGAAATATTCATAAGCCAACTTGCTGAAGAAGCAATTTCACTCTCGGAGAGAAAATAGTGAGTAAAATAGCTAGGTATTAGAACTGATATACATGTACACACCTACTATGCCCTATTTCACAGAAGCTAAGAAGCTAACTCACAATGGGCAAAATGAGAAAGTCTAAAGGATCTTTATACCTATCTCTTCACACTCACAAAGAATGGAGACAAAGAAGAAAGAGAAAAAAAAAGAAGAAAGAAGAAGACGAAGAAGAGAGATAAATCAACTCGCTGAAGACAATGGAAATCTCTAAGAATTAAAGAGCTTATCTGCAGTGTGTTAGAGCCAAGTCATCTGCACACCTAATCTGCTTGAAAAGAAGCAACCGAATAAGAAGCTATTTCACAACGACTATATGAGCCAAATCATTTCTTCTCAACGGTATTATCAACAACCTTCAATGGCTATTTTATCAGAACATATAAATAGCCTGAAGCAAGACTTTGAAGTTGTTGGCCAAACCTCCAAAGATGCATCTCTAAGGTTTCAACCATAAACAAAAGGGCAACCATGAATTCTCAAATCATTTTATCTTTAATCCATGGCATGTCACAAAGTCCTCAGAAGAGTATGGCCATAGCCTATAAAAGATCATACCCAACCAACCTTCTGAAACACAGAGATGAATTAAAGCTTAGAAGCATACATCTATATCACTGTCATTCCTTGTACTTAGAAGCTTAACCTTTGTATTCTGAGTAGTACTTTGTAATCCCTTAGTACAGGAAAATTGTAGTTTAAGTTTCAAGGAAACTTAAACATTAGCTTAAATGTAAACACTTAGAATGTGTATTGAGCCTGGAGAGGCTCGGTGAATAAAAGAATACTCCTGAGAGCCTGAAGAGGCTTGGTGAAAGAAAGAATACTCTTAGAGCCTGGAGATGCTTGATAGAAAAGAATACTTGGGGAGCCTGGAGAGGCTAGGATAAAAGAATACTGCATTGAGTTGCCTGAAGAGGCGGTTGAAAACAAAGAATACTTGTTGTTGCGCCTTGAGAGGCTGCCTGCAAAAGAATACTCATTCAGCCTGGAGAGGTTGGAAGAATAATACTGCAATGAGTTGCCTGAAGAGGCAATTGAAAACAAAGAATATTTGTTGAGCCTGGAGAGGCTTGTCTGTAAAAGAATACTGCATGAGTTGCCTGGAGAGGCAGTTGAAAACAAAGAATACTCGTTGTTAAGCCTGGAGAGGCTGGTATAAAGAATACTTGTAATCTTGTGGGATTAGTTGAAAATCCAGTGGTGGTTTGCCCTGGGACTGGATGTATCTCACTGAGTTAGTGGGTGAACCAGGATAAATTTTTTGTGTAAAATTCTCTCTACCCTTTACTCTTTACATTCTGTTATTACTTATTTATTTCTAACCAAGGGAGGGTCTGAAAACTAAATTTACATTTTGATCAGCAAAACTTATTTACTAACCAGAATTGTTTTTGAAAAAGGAGTATTTACTGAACCCTCTGATATGGTTCAGCAAGTTCTCTATCAACGTAATTTTCAGCAAGTAACCAAATCAATTGAACGCTAATAAGAAACATTTCTGAACATTTGATTAATACGATTGAAATCGATATTTAAAAAAGTGTTGAGAAATGTCTTTTTAAACTATCTGAAGTGTTCGTATACTTATTTGTTTTATTAAAATCAGCAAGTTTCTGAAAAACGAAGTTTCCATATGTTCCGCATAACTCTGATAATGTATCATCTCTCAACTGAGTATTTCATAATAACTTGCTTAAGTTCATTTGATATCATTTGAGAAAAAGATTTTCATAAATGAGCTTAAAATTTTTAAAACACTATTAAACCCCCTTCTAGTGTTTCCTGTGGTTCTAACAGTTGGTATCAGAGCTCACCTTCGGGTTTAGCATCTAACAAATGCTGAAGGAGTAGATCCTCAGAAGATGGAAACCTCATCAAGCTGAAGCAACTCTGAGATCAAATGAACAAATGAATGAAAAGAGTATATTCTCCCAAAGCTCATTATTCAAGCTGCTGAAGCATCTCTCTGAAGGGCATAACGAGAAGAGGAAAGCACAGTCAGAATTTAAAAATCCAATGTGGTAACTTTTTCTTATATCTATATACATGCATTAAATAAAAATATTTGTATGAAAAATAAATTGTTTTGATTGTTGGCTGATAATTAAGTTGTCTTATTGCATTCTATTTTTAAAATTTTAATTAACTAACCATTCAAAATTAAAATTTTCTCTTAAAACGTTGTGTCTAAAACATTAATAACAAGGTTGATGAAATGAGGTGACCCTTCAATGTTTGGTTACACGACGCACGGTTTCCTATAACGACGCCTCATAAATCATCATTTACGGCTAGTCTGAATCTATAAAATCTTGCGAAGTTAGTAGCAAAACTTCATTACAATCCCTTTCCATCTACGCTGCTATTTCTCCAAGAACTTATCTCTTCCTACTCCTTCATGGCTTCTCTTCAAGTCATCTTTCAAACCCAAGTCTTGGACTTTGGCAGTCTTTCTGAAGAAAGACAAAATATTCATGATATGTTTTAAAGCGCAGGGTGGTTACCATTCTTTAAAGCTGTTGACTGCAAGTGGCATGAGGCGAGTATTTTCGCAAGTTTTGGAGTTCCATGAAAAAGATAAAGGAACCAAGAAAATCTTCGTGAAGCACAAGTAATGGATCGTGAAAATGAAATTATAGTAGATACTGATTCTCTTGAAAAGGCCCTAGGAGTCAAGAATGAAGGAGAAAGGTTCATCCATTTTGGGAGCAGTTCAACGGTTGGGTCAGGAAGGTTAAATTACTGATCTATGAAAAAAGGAGGGATGAAGATTATCTGTCAAATCTCTTCAACATCTTAAAGCACTGTGTGGTGCCAAGTGAGGTGATAACCATCTCTCCATGGTTGAGAGATTCTGTGTTTATAAATCTTCTTCAAAGAATAAATAAACTACTATGGATTATCCTCTACAACATGCTCAGAAGAGAGAGAAGAGAATTCCCAATTTCCTTCCGTTTAACACTGTGATCATGAGGATTCTTTCTCTAAATGAGTTTCCTCTTGAGAATCTGTATGAGCACAGATGCCCCAGCATATTTAGAATTGACGATCCAAATGATGATAGAGAAGAAGACAGTCCATAGAGTCTGAAACTAAAAGGCTTAAGACAGAAACTTTCTCTTTGCTTGATCTTGAAAGGACACAGAGGGCATTGAGAAGGTTGCAAGAAGAGAAGGGACTGATGAAAATGATGGATTCAGTACTAGCCAATCCTCCTAATCATCCTCTACATAAAAACGTCTGATCTTAATAACCTGTTTAATATGTTTCTTTTTGTAATGAATTTGTATTTCTGCATTTAAATGTTCTTTATTTTCTCTTTCTTGTTTTAATCTCTTATGTTTGAAGAAAATTCATAATATAATCAACACAAATGTAAAAAGAGAAAAGAATTAATTAAATATAAGTATTAAAATAATAATATTGGAGTCTCAGCAGATAAAACCCTCTGAAATCAGCAAAGCATCTGAACTGATAATATTAACTTAAGTTTGTGAAAAGACAAGTCTTTATGTGTTTATATAAATTATATTTATATTCTTGATAATTGAGTTCTTTCAAGACTATTGATGCTCCACTCATCCATACCTTTATGCACGAGGCATCTCCCTATGTCTATGTAAGATCACTTTTGTCATCAGTAAAGGCTATCTGAACGATGAATATTGCGTAAAGAATCAACCAAAAGATTTAAATGTCTCTCTCTGCCTCTCTTTAGTCACATCACTCTGGGTCTTTATATACGTAAGAACTTTCACGATAACTTCATCTCAATAAACCCATTTCACCTTTCTGAGAGAGAGATGAAGCCAGTGTTCAGTGTTTGTGAAACCTATAAAAGAAAGTGTTGAAAAGAAAGGAGTCTATTCGAAAGCTAAAGTAATGGGGAAAGAAAATCTCTTTAGCACTGCTAATCTGAAATGGGTGCTTGATGTAAAAGCGAAAGGAACATTAATGGGTGCTTGCACCACCACTCTTCTTCAAAAGAAGAAACTTAATGTTCCTCGGATTTTCTGCATGCAGTGATCAGGATGTTGTGGAGCAATAATCGTAAGGTTTTGCTTAACCTCCTGATCCTGAGATCCGGCTACAACCATGGGGTGCCCATTGAAGGTACATGCAGTCACAGATTACCTTGTCTCCTTAAGCAACTTCAGTTTCTGCAAGGACCGATGGTGGTATGTCTGTTTAGACAGAAGAGATTCCCTACGGGCTGATGAAGAAAAAGACCAAATGCAGAGAGTATTTGGTTGAAAAGCCAATAAGGTTCAAAAGCAATACTGGGAAGATGGAAGGCTGAAAGGAGCTACGATTTAAAATGGATAGTGGCAGCCTCCTGTCTAAAAGAAGCTTATTATCAATGTATTTTCATATTTGTAAATGTTTCAAAAGATTTCTAATAAAATCCTTTATACTTGGTTGTGTTTGATTGTTTATACCTGTGATTATTTTTCTCTGAAGTTGTTCATCTTCGTAATATTCTTCTTAAAATATGTATATAACTGTTAAAAAATTTTCAATCCTTCTTAAGATTTTCTGGATACACCTACAGTTGATTTCTGTCCTTGTGTATTTAAAAGTTTCTTCTAAATCTGTTACAGTTGGTAAAAAACATCTTCATTAAAATTTGCACACTCTTAAACTGTTTAAATTTATTGTTAGTATAAAATTCTGTATTAAAACTTACCTTAAAATCTTCTCATTAACAATCCCTTTTTAATAATGACAAAAGGGGGAGAAATATATAACTAACAAAATAGTAAAGTTAAGAAAGTTAAGAGATTCAAAGATAAAAGAGATCTAAAAGAACATAATAGAAAGATAAAAGCATAACAAATATAAATCAACAAGCGGTATCTATAAAAGAAAAACAGCATAACAAGCGGTATCTGTAAAAACATCTTCTACAAGCGGTATCTATAAATACATATCTTGCTCAGGGGAGAACAAAACTCTTAGAAACTAAAGATAAATGTTTTTCTTAGGGGGAGTAATATAGATAGGGGGAGCTATCTAAGTAGATAAAGAATAATATCTTTCATAATTTTCTCATATATTTTGTTAGGTATATATCTATTTGTCATCATTAAAAAAGGGGAGAATGTTGAGTCTCAGAATTAATTTAAGTATTAAATTAGATTCAAGACTTGTTATCCTTGGTTTTAATGATTAACAAATTAGATCATATAAAGACAGGTCCTACTAAGAAAGGTATGTTCTGTGCATTGTGTTTCAGGTAACAGGATGAAGCATCCATCTGAAGACAAGAAGACGAAGATAGCCAAGGAAGCAGGCAAAAGACTGGAAGAGGCAATCCGAACAAAGATGAAGCAATCTGAATAAGAAGAAACACAGGAAGAAACCATGAAGAAGCAACCTGCTGAAAGAAGAAATCTGCTAACGAAGAACAAAGCAACAAGAGCATTGGAGGAACTCTCTGAAGATAACCAACCAGCTGACAAGAAGAGAAAGACTAGAAGAAAAGGACCAGAAGGCTTGGAAGTAGAAGAAGAAGAAGAAGAAAGGAGAGCAACAAGCTACAGAAGAGGAATACATAATCTAAGAAGAAGAAGAAATAAACTACAAGCAATAAGAGAAGAACTTCACAGCAACTATCTGAAAGGTTAAACAACATAGAAGACATCAAGGAAGACCAAGAAAAGTCAACATGCTGAGGGTGATGAACATACTAAAGCAATCAATGATGAGTAGTCAACACGCTGAAAAACAAATGAAAACAGAATCAAGCTCATAGAAAAACATCAAGGACGAAGAAGAGCCATGAAGCACAATATGAAGATTAGAGGAAGAAATCTAAATGAAGCAATCAGAGGAAGAAGTAAAGAAGAATCAATCTCTGCTGGAGTAATTCAACTCTCTGAAAGTATGTGCACAACGAAGAATGAACAATGTGAACTCATACTTTTCAAGTAAAATAATGTGGCATTTCAAAGAATCTGAAGAAGAAGAAGCCAAACATATCATATAACATTATAAGATATGAAGACTATCAACTCTCTGACTACGTGGACAAATCTCAAACGTCGTCGAAGAAGTCTCAACAAAGGCAAAGACCATTGATTAACAATTAGAAAATTTCTAAATATCTTATGCCTTCATCCAAAGGAAATAGTAGCAAAAACTATTTTCCTTATTTCAATAAGCTCTATTCGAGAATGAATAAAAAGGAGAAAAAGGCGGAAAAGCTAATAGTGATCAGAGATAGGTCAGCGCTGCTGTACACCTGCTTCTGTACAAACTCTGCAACACGCCATCAGAAGTCAGAAGTCTTTTCGAGAAGAAAAGCAAACTTCATTGTGGATAAAGAAGAAACTCAATGGATAAAATCATCATCTCTATCCAGACTTCGTATAAAGAAAAGGAAAGAGAGAAGCAAGCCAACTTGCTAAAGTTGTTTTTGAAAAAGGAGTATTTATTGAACCCTCTGATATGGTTCAGCAGCAAGTTCTCTATCAACGTAATTTTCAACAAGTAACCAAATCATTGAACGCCAATAAGAAACATTTCTGAACAATTTTATTAATACGATTGAAATTGATATTTAAAAAAATGTTGAGATATGTATTTTTAAACTATCTGAAGTGTTCATAGAATACTTATTTGTTTTATTAAAATCAGCAAGTTTCTAAAAAACAAAGTGTCCATATGTTCCGCATAACTCTGATAATTGTATCATCTCTCAACTGAGTATTTCATAATAACTTGCTTAAGTTCATTTGATATCATTTGAGAAAAGGTTTTCATAAATGAGCTTAAAATTTTAAAACACTATTCAACCCCCCTTCTAGTTTTTTGTGGTTCTAACAATAATGACTTTTTTTATGGCTTCTAAATTCGTGATGGATCTCTACATAGGCTTATACTATTTCTTGCTGAGATGAGACCTAGTGGGATAGTTTTTACTTAACTCTGGATTTTAAATTACATGGTGACAAGGTTGAATCTCTATTGATTCCGAGAAATGTGTTAGAAATAGATTTGGGAGAGAATGGAGTTGGATGACTTTAACTAAATAACGAGCTTAACCTACTCTAAAACTCCAGTTAGTAGTTCAACTATTTGTATGCACATATCTTACTAATGTTTATTTTAGTTAGTTGTGGTTAGCTTGATGTCAATCTCATACTTGGGTTAGGACATAGATTCCTATTATATGAAGATAGTTGATGCACCCTAATAATTAAATGGTTGATTTTTTTCAGATGTTGGTATCTTGAAGGATTCCTTCAAGTTTTATGTCTATTAGCCTAGATACTAGTATTTAAGGAACAAGTTTCGCATTTTCTACTATGTGGGTATTGGAAGGGTCTTCTTAGAATTCACCCCTAGTTCCTAAATCCTATAATTACAAATTTGGTCCCACCCTTGATAGACTTAGTTAATCTACAGGCAATGTTTAGTGATTTGCCTTGGTGTCGTATCTGAAAAGATGAGATATCCTTATACATGGTTTGGGCCTCATAGATGCATGTCAATTGCTTAGTATTGATTTTGGTTAGGGATTGGTTGGTTGGATGTCATGACCTTAGAACTTGATTACCTTGGTATGGGAATGGTTAGAAGTAGTGAATGGTAATGACTAAGGGTTGTCAATATCGGACTTACTTAACTTGAGATGGAACCAAGGATAGATTTCTAAAGTGAGGAATTAATCGATTACTTGCCTTTTGGTTACTTGTTAAAGTTTAAGATGATCTACTCTCATTATAGAACCCCATTGAGTTAGTTTGTTTCGATTCCTCTCTTACTTCAATTGCTTTCCTTATGTGGTCCTAGAATAATCCCCTACCTCATTAACTCCTTACTCCTTATCTTCCAACTTCGGTCTTAAGGATTAATTTTAGTTAGCTAGCCAAATAGGTTGCATGTTGGGCACCCCTAAATAATAGTACCATTCTTGCCTTGACTGCATGGATCTTTTTCTCCCTTACACTAAGAATTTTACTTAATACACAATGTTAAGACTTCCTTGAAGGTTAGTGGTTTCAGTCATCAGGCTATGACTTTCATCCTTGAGAAGAAGATTTTCCAGGAATGATAAAAATTAAAATGTTAATACTCAACCATAGTAGTACCTATATGTATTCTTTGACTTGGAGATTTGTTGTCGTGTGTTGTTTTCGTTTCCTTGGTTGAGTAGATACCTTCTTGGGAGCGAATATAAATCAACAAGAGGGATTAGGAAGTTAAGCAATCTAGTCAATTTGGTGTAGGCCTTCAAGATGTTAGTAAATGGTGTTTGATGACAGAAAGTTGTGTGAATAATTGGTTTTAGTAAACTTAGATTAAGGAGAATTGTCCGACCTGTGAGTAAACCATAGTTTAGAGAATTGATAAGATACATAGAGCACCCGTTAACGAGACCTTAAGTAGAGTTCATATACCAATGCTCACTATGAGATAATTACCCAAGTTTGTAAGTACACTCCAACCTCGACAGAACCTATCCAAAGCTAGGATTCTAGGGGAGGATAGGAGTTAAAGTAGGCACTCTCTCTTAATAAGCCATAGTTACTCGCAGCCCAAACAGTAACTCCTTTAGGGTCATGATTGGGTAGGAAGGATGTTTTTCTCTTATCAGGATCGTTTCCTGTCAAGTCGCTGATTGTTGCATTCGATTGAGTGACAACACTAGTTCAGAGAAACTATAGAATGAACTTGAACTCAGTTAGAAAACACTTAAGGTAAGGTCAGGTTGTTAACGACACAAAACTTTAGGTCGAGTCGTAACTACCGAGAGTTAGGATCCCCAACAATCTATGTAACTTCTAGGTAGTTCTAAGAGTTAGGTACGTGTTGAGGATCGAGTTAGAATCATAGTAGAAGTTTTATGAAGCCCCTTACATTTTCAACCCTAGTGGTAGCATAGGAATTTGGCATTTGGCATGGATGGTGGAGAGATGTAACTACCTTATATATTCCCTTAGAGTGCCACAATCTTTCATCTGATAACTACCTCAAGTAATATGAACCATTGTTAGAGCATCCCTGACCTATCGTAGTATGATTATCCAAATTAGTTAAGCCTCGCCAGAGGAAGAGTTAGAGATAGATGTTTTAGCCTAATCTATGTTTAGACGATTTAAAGTAGGAGTAATGACAGTGTGAGATTTCAGAATACACCCCATGGTTAAGAATATCAGTGTCACCTTGAATTGGGGGTAATTAGAGCAAATTTTGACGACAAAATTTATGTAAGGGGTTAGTAGTAGAATTGTAACATCCCAAAAATTAAGGCCTAGAAATGTAGGGGAAGCCTTAGACTGTGAATCCCACCACAAGAAGGGAAGTTAGAAGTAAGATGGGAACTTAGGGACTGGAAGGGAAAATAAGATGAGAGTTAGGGAATCGATTAAGAGTTATGAGTTTTAAGAGAACTGAGAAGGGAAAAACTAAGTATTAAGTCAAACTTGACTGTAGAGATTAGCATTGGAGGAGTCACACCCGGTAGTAGAAAGGCTAGCATGGTGAAGAGGTGAGGAAGGAAGTAGAGACATTGGAACTAGGGAATTAGATTAAAACGGAAGGAACCAAGCTTAAACGAATTGACAGGAAGGAAGAGGAGAGGTGTAGACTCAAGGAATCGGGGTTAGTGGTTAGGTTTAGTGGTGGAGAATTGGTTAGAAGGATTTTATGCGAAAGGAACAAGGGAATAGAGGAGTATAGTCTCATTGACACTTAGAACCCTTACGTTAGCCTTATTGGAGTGATAGTGGATGAATTAAAACATGATTTGTGTAAAGTACGCCTCGTTAGGCTACAACCAAGGTTATTGCGTAATTTGGGTTTTAAGCCTAATGACCTCGGTGCATTAATTCGATAATATCTAGAGTGGAGGGTGTCCAATTGCGGTGATTCCACTGCATTAGCATTAGAAAGTTAAGATCTGGGGCTTCAGTTTGATATGCTTTACGATGGTATTCCGACCTTTTTGCACCTCCAAACAGAAAGTTTGGCCGCTCAAGTGCGTTGATGCGCGCTTGATCGTGCGTAACTCAGAGAGTTTGTGCGCTTGAGCGCGCGCGACTCAGAGAGTTTGCGCGCTGATGCGCGCCTGAGTGCGCGAAACACGTCCTGTCTTCACTTAATGCGCAAACCTCCCTCTCTTCCTCTTTTCTTCTTCTGTTAGGGTTTTAGAGAGAGGGAGAGAATCTTAGAGAGAGAAAGAATGAAAGAAAGGAGGAGCAAAGCTAGCCTGAATCTTTCCTCACCCTTTGAGCTTGGAGATCATCTTCCTCTTCTCCCCATTTTCATTAGTTTCCTCCATTTAAGGTGAGTGTGGTTCTCCCCTCACTCAATGTTTGTGTATGTGTTTCCTTTTACATGATCCCCTTCTTCTATTCCCTTTCTCTATTGATTGTATGCTTGGAAATGGTATGTATATGTTTCGATGGGTTGAATGTTTTGGGTTGATTGATGTTTTGCCTCTAAGGCACAAACCCTAGGATAGGATATTGGGTATTTTTGTCGAAAATGCTTGAATGTTGATAATGGGGAGTTGAAATAATTGGAGTTTGAGATATTTCTCTTCTATAGATTGAAGGAACATGTAGGGGTTGAGATAGCTAGGGTTTGAAGGAAAGAATGAATGTTGTGAACTCTTCTATCCTTTACTCCTATGTGGTAGAAATTATGTGATATGCCTGATTATGGTCATTTCTATTTGTGAATTTAACTCGTGAACATGTATGACTTGTATAATGGAAACCAAATGAGACTTCGGTCCAAAGAGGAAAAATGGAACTTCGGTCCAAAGAGGAAAAAAGGGTCTTGTACCTAGGAGGATTAAGACTGTTAAAATGTGAGTGTGATTGCTAATTAAAACAGAAGATTAAATTGCCACAAGGGAGACGTTCCTTGAATGGTATTGATCTCAATCCAGGTTAGAGGATTAAGTGTAAAGACCCCACTGATGTTGGGCAATACACCAAAGGTTGAATGTAATGTTTGATGAATGCATTGTTATGAGATGAATGTAAGTTTGGTGTACGAATTGTTAGGAGTTGAATCTATGAATTTTTGTTGTGCATATGTATATTGCTTGTACACCTACACTTTTGCACGATCACACTCACTAGGACGTAGTCTCATCCCACGATGTGGTAATTATATTTAGTTGTGCATGTTGTTGTCCAGGTTCTTGGCGGTAGAGTTGAGGACTTATTTGAGTGGAATGTTGTAGTCTTGTAATTGTAAATGAAATTCTAGACTTGTGGGGCAGTGCATAGGACGTGACTATTTGGGGGAGGATATTATGATGTTTGTAGTAACAAATTCAGTTATGTTGAGCCCTTGAGGGCAATTTATCTTGATTGTATTGATGTTTAAATTTTGTGGAAGCTTAAGCAAACGTTGGATTTCCTAAGAACTTATGTGGTTTGTATGAAGATATCGATAATGGCGTGAAATAATTTCAGAAACTTAGAAAAGTGTCTCCAACGGACATTATTTCTAGGTTCTCGGAATGAGGACGTTACACTATGACAAAGCCAACCAATTCTAATAAGTTTGTTTGGTGCGGATCCTCCTATCGCCTATCGAAAATGTAGCAGCATAGAACTGGCAAGGTAGAGAAATTTTTTGAAAGATCACACAAGTGGCTTTAAGTGGGAGATTGTCAAAAGCCACCGTTTGTGGCTAAAATTTAGATAAAGCCACTTGTGGCTATTGATTGGTCAATGAGAGAAGAGGGAATTTGGCCAGCCAATAGGATGTTAGATGTGAACACGATCTCAGATTTCTCATGTACTATGTGGAGAGGTTGCTCGCTTATAAATAGTGATTTCCTGCTCTGTTTTATATCATCTAGTGTTAAACACAACACCTTCACTACAAAGTGAAACATTCTTAGAGTGTCGAGTGAGTGTTTCTCCTATTTTTAGAGAGTTGTTTCTCCTATTTTAAGAAAGAGTGTAATTGTTCTCTCCTTATATTGTGTGGTGTGAGAGAGAGATTGTAATAACCATCTTCCACTTAGTGAAAAAATTTGCTGGCCTTACTTTTCGTTCTTCTCTTATCAATTGAGGATTTTTTAAGTAAAATATGTGTGTCAACTTTTCTTATCTCTATTTTAATTATGAAATATTATTGATTGAATGTATCCTTAATATTGCACTGATATAATTTGTTAAGACAATTTGGACTTGCTTTAATTCTACGTTTCCTCCAAGATAATTCTCAATTTAATAGGCCTACTCTACCTCAATAAATACGAAATGGACTGAGGATTCTGTAGGCCTATTTACCTAAAAATACGAAATGGAGAGAGGATTCGATAGGTATGGAAGCAGATTTTTTATGAGGCAACGTTACATTAAAAAAATGTGGGTTTTACAGTGGTCCAAACCAGTATTTGCCCACCGATGGACCAAGAATCGATACGGTATAAATGAAAGAGAATAAAAGTTATAACATTTATAAAATAATCTAGTAAAAGACTATATATTATAAAATAATCCAATACAAAATAGATTTGTTAAGATTGTTTTTCGATAAAAATATTTTTTTTTTTGTGACTGATAAAAATATTTCAAATCATTCTCTTATCAAAATTCAATTAGAGTTTATTTTCATGAATCCTTATTTTACACAGAGAAGATAACAAACCTTTTAGAGTGTGTAGAGATATACCCAATATAACCAATCATATTATTTCACTGTTGGAGTCCGGTAAGATTATGATAGAAAATTAAATAATTTATCAATTGAATACTAAAATAATTTTCTTTAATGAATAATATTTATTTGATACTTTTAAATTATTTTTTAATTAAAAACAGAAGAAATTTATATACTTTCTTTCATAAATTTTTTTATTAAATTAATTCTTTTAACTATTTAATACTTCTCATAAAAATTATTATTTTCGTTCCTATTTAACTTTCCACTTGAATAAAAAACACATATATTAAGGAAAGCAATTATTACTCTTATTTTTATGCAAATAAATTTTAACCTTTCAGTTTTACCCTTTATCTCTCTTAATACAATTGGGTCTCATTATTTTTTAATAGTGAGTAGTCATTTATTAACATAATGGTACAATAGAGAAATATGTAATTATTATTATATTAGGTTTACAAATGAACAGTTAAATAGGGACGAAGGTAGTATATTTTAACACAATACACCTTCGAATATTAGTTCATAGTTTATTAATAATTTAATATATTTTTAAATTTTATTAAAATTTTAAATAATAAAATAATATGCGATCATAATTATGAAAATAATTCATGCTTAATAATATAAATTATAAATTGAAATTTATTTTATAATATGAAATATATTTTAGTTGTGTGTTCATGTTTCAGTAAGAGTAATTTGCCCTAAAGTTACAAAGAGCAACTCAGTTTATTGCTACCGAGCTCGTTTGTAGCACGTTTGTCCTGCATGTGTTCACGCATTCGATTCGAGGGGAAGGTATTTTTGGATTCATGTATTATTCCAACTTTCAATCCAACAGAAGCAAAACCTGTGAACCGGTTGGTTTAGGTGATTTCATTGTTTGAGACCAAGTTGATGATGTCATGACTGGTTTATAAGCAAATTTGATCTGGTACATTGATCGGACCGACCATGGGTCTGTATCCTATCCACCAATTGAACTGGACTGGGTCGGTCTCATATAATACACCAATTTGAAATGCTCATTTATTTCTTTAAGTTTTTCACTATTTTATCTTGCACGCCTATACACTTATTGAATGTTAAGGACTTAATGTAAATTTCTATTATGATAGTGTTTGTGGTGATAAAATCTAATCTCGAAAATTACTTTTATCACTTTGATTCTAAGAACAATCTGGGGAATAAAACAGGTCCTCTTACGGACTCGTTTTAGAAAGTAGATTTATGGTGTTTCTGATTTGTAGAATTAGTAAGAAAACTAGATTTTTCCAGAAACTTTCAAAGGACTTGACTTTTCTAGAAATTACAATGATTTTTCCAGAATTTGACTTCTAGAAAATGAAAGAACTAAAGTTAATTGATTCAGAATTTTATCAAGAACTTATCTTTCAAAAAGCTTAGAACTACTTGATTCAGAATTCTATCAAATAAAGTTCTAAATTAGACTCTTGAAAATCAAAGTTTCAAAGAAATAGAAAAACATAGAATTTGAAAGAAAGAAAGAAAAAGTAAGTGAAATGTAAATTGCAAAATGTAAATGCATAAAGTAAATTGCGGAAAGTAAATGAATTATAAGAACAATTTGCTTGAATTGAAATGTGGATGGGTTCATCACATACTATTACTCCTTGTAACCTGTTTGTCGCAGTGAGATCGGACGTATAAGGTGTTTCAGAGTTTGAGTATAATGATTTGCCAACCCTTGTTACATAGAAAGTTCACCTATTTATAGATTTCTATTCTAACGGCTAACTAATGTACAATTGACACATCATCTAGCCCTATGTGTTGGCAGCGTGCATGCTTGCCACGTTTTCTGCTAACCAGAAAACTACCTTTCTTCTTTGAACTTTTTCAAATTTCTTCCACTGGGATGTTGCCATCTGTCCTTGATCAACAAACTTCTGTAACTTCCAATAACTGCTTATCTGCTCTTCTCTATCTTCTCGAAAGTCACTTTCAGATTCATAAATCTTCTAAATCTTTATGCACCTTGTTTTCGAGTTTTTGCTTTCTGCAAACTCGAAATCTTGCTTTTCGATTTCTCGAAATCTTCTTTCCTGGAATCTGACTTCATGCACTCGAAATCTTGCTCTTCGATTTCTCGAAATCTTCTTTCTGGAATTCTGACTTCATGTACTCAAAAATTCCTTCATCTTTGACACTTAGTCTTTTCTGTTGATATTTGGGCTCATTGAATACTTCCTAATTTCGATTTTCCAGAAGCCTTATAACTTCGATTTTCCAGAGTATCTTTTGATTCTGATTTTCCAGAACTCCTGACTTTGGTTTTTCAGAGTCTCTTTTGACTTCGATTTCTCGAAGTTCCTTTGTCTATTTTTTCGAGTTTTTGAAGTTCCTTTTTAATGTTAACTTATCAAATTTCAAAGTTATGAGATTCACTTCTCGAAATCGAATTCTGGAACTTGTAAAGCTTTCTGGAAACTCGAATTCTGGAACTTGTAAGCTTTCTGGAAATTTGAAAAGTATAAATGACTTTCAAATTTGTGAAATTCGAAATACTTGAAATTCGAATCCCAACACATAGTTTCCTAGGATTCAAATTATGGAAACAACACAGGATCTAGAATTTCATGGTTCTCACATACCTATTGTCTGGACCAACTTCTGGTCTGCTTCTGACAATGTTTCGGGCTCAGTCCCTTGATCAGACATGTTAGGACCGACATCCGCCGACATCTATCTAGGCTTAGTCCTGTTCTGGACCGACATACGTACGCCTCATGCCGTTTCCGTTACGGGTCAACCGAAGCTGGCTTACGATGTAGGCGCCTACCAGCATAGGGGGCATACCAACATGCTACCTTTGAGGCTACTGTTCTCGACCGACATCCAGCTTAGGTATGTCTGCATCCACCTCGTGGATTGACTTAACTGCATATGGATAACAAGTATGAACTATGTTTTAGACCGACATCCGACTTGTAAGTGCCGACATCCACCTCATGGATATACTTGGCTACGTACAACAAGCGAATATAGACTCTAACCGACATGGAACGACATCCGGACATATGTGCCTTGGGGCGCGTGAGTCCACTTTAATTCAGGCGCGTTGTGCTCCTATTAAATTACCGTTGCAAACTTCCTAAAGGAATTTCTCGCCTTTTACCTGCATATAAATAAGGCTGAGTAAGCCGAAATCAAGTACATTATTCTGACTACACAAAACCTATCTACTACACAGCTGACTTAAGCGTCGGAGTGTTTGGAGGTACACCACCACCGGAGTCTAACGTAAACCGCCGTGGACAACCAACTTCTCACCGGAAACCACCGTTCGAAGGATCACAGCTGAACACCTATACAACAATGAGAGTGACATAGACACTTAATTATCTAGATCCATATTTGCTCTTCTTGTTTTCAATTCTCTGTGAAAATTGATGATCAATTTTCTCTCCCCTTTTCCTTCACTTTTCAGACTCCTTGATGTTTAGGAAGTTTTTCTCTCACACAGTTAACCATTTTGGTAACTTCTCTTATATTTTAAAAAGGAAGAGGAGTGGATTTTAAAATAACCCTTTCTGACTCTATTTCCATACCGGGTCAACAACCATCACACTGAGCCTATTTTATTAAGTCAGACTATTAAAATACATGGACCACATTAATTAATTAATTATATTAATCTAACACTTAACACAACTTTCGAAAGTTGAGAGTGACTATAGATAAAAACCTAAGTGTGATCTACTTAACCATTATCTCACTATATTATCATTATATTAAACTATTCAAATTGGTGTTAAGTGTGCATATGGGAAGGAAACATCTCTTAAAATTGGTTTTTTAAAAGGAAAAAAAAATTTTAAGACCTCATCTAAAGTCTCAGACAATCCTTTTTAAACTTTAGATAGTAGATCTAACTTAAATTAATGTAGAAACACAAGTAAAACACAATGAGGAGGGTTGAATTGTGTTTATAATAACTTTTCATTTTCAGATGAAATTTTAAAAAACAACGCCTTAAAGATTTCAGACAGGTTTTAAAAGGTTATCTAAAATATTGCTCTATTATCTGAAGTTTTAAATAAGAGTTTTTCTTAAAGAAAATATTTTCAAAAACTCAAAGCTTCTCAATCACTATTTACCCGTGTAGCTTTAATGTTAGCATAAAAACCGAATTCACAAAGCTAAGGATAACGAGGGAAGCAGCGTTGTTCTGAACCACAACAATATTGTAGAATATGTTTCCTTATTTGTGCTTCACTTTTGAAAGCTTCCCAGAAAATTGTCTTTTATCTTCCTTTTTTGAGCAAAGTCTTCTAATGTGTGGCAGAGAAGCTTTGACTTTACAGAGTTTGAAATAAATAATTACCAATGAATTAGAGAAAATATTTTTTAAAACATAATTTTTTTAGTAATTTAATTAACAATTCATTAAATTATATGCGCAATATTTGAAAAAAAAAATATTAAGACATTTTGCTTGATAATTTTATAAATAATATTAATTTAATTAATGTTCATGAAAAATATTCATTCTTGTGTAAGATAAATATTTGATTATGAAATGTTATATATTATTAATGTCTTCACTTGCGTTTTAAAGATTCATACATTTTTATTTATTGTTTTAATGTTTTAATCACCTTATAATGTAATACTTATTTTTACAATTATTATATTAATAAACCTAATCACTCGCTTAATTTAGAAATAAATAAAATTGCATGTAAATATTTGAAAAAAATGTGTTTAAGATTATTTTATTTTGATAATTGTAAAAATCACTTTTAGGTTAATTAGTTAAAAATAATTAAATTTATGTAAAATATTTGAAGAAAAAATTGTTTAAGATATTTTACCTAATATTTGTTAAAAAATATATTTGTTTAATAAGTTATCATGTAAAATATTTATCATTATGTAAAGTAAATTTTATTTTATGGTATATGAGATAGTGATATATATATTCATTTATGATTTAAAAATTTAAATTTTTTCATTTAAAAGATACTATTAAGTGCAAGGACTACTTGGAAATTTTATTATAATATCTACAGATGCTATTTGATGTCTCGATATTATACCTTTTATAGTTTAAATTCCATAATTTATGGAATATACCATTTAGTCTATCGATACACACCCGATTTTTATTGGTCCCCCCCTAAATAAAGCCTTAAAAAAACACTCCCCTCTGATCTTTTTTATAAGACACATCTAATTAAATTACACATATCAATAAAAGTAGGTAAATTTAGTTAATTTTATTGGAGTTTTAAAAAATAGTTTAATTTTCTAGTTTTATTTGGTAGGTTGAAATATATTAAATTGAATAAAAGTAAATGAGGAAAATGGTAATAAAAGCTACCTTGAAATTGTAAAGTATCTTATAGAAAAACCACAAAAACTTATAAAAAGTATCTTATAAAAAGGACAGGAGAGAATATTTAATATATTAAATTCTTGATAATTCAAAAGTAGGGTCCGCACAAGCATAAACATGGACAAACCCTTCCTTTAGACTCCCAAAATATTTATTTGTTAATATCCTCTTCTAAAAATTTTTAAAAAATAGTAAATACGTAATTAATAAGTAATATTAAGAATAATTAAATATTTTCCTAAAAAAAGCCCCATATTACTATAATCTTTCTATTCTTGTAAACAATAATTAGTTAAGATTAAGCTGTAATTTTATATTAAAAATTAAAAGAAAAACTACAAACCTAGTTACAATAAATAATTTTAAAATACTACATATTTTTAAGTCAATTGAAAAGCCTTGTCGTTTTTGTTTTATAAAAAAAAATCATCATTTTAAACTTTATTTTAGGCCTTAATATGTGTTGGACCAGCCGTATTCAAAATGAGAGTTTTAAGTTGTTTTTGAGGGATTTTGACATTTCAAGTGATAAAATATAAAATATGATTATTTTAAACCAAAAAATTAATTATTATATTTCTTATAAATGATTAAATTATTTAATCAAACAATTAAAATTTATGGTTAATAGTTTGTAAATAAGTGATTGATTTAGTAATAATTAGTTAATAATGTATATGTAAATTATTTTAAGGAGTAATATAGTACTACTTATTCTAAAAATAGCCCATTTGAGCCCTCTAGACTATATGTGATTTTAATCTTCAATTTTTTCGAGCCTATCAAATCTCTTTACAAAATAAGCAATCGGTACTTTGCTATGAGATTTTACTTGAAACTTTCAAATTTCATTTTCTATCATAAAATGTGGGGGCTTTAAGATGAATTTGAGATATATATGCAATAATTTTAAAAGTTTAAAAAAAAAAAAATTGGGGATTTTGTAAAAGATTTTGTAGGATGTGTGAGATTAAGGTTTGAAGAGGAAAAACCCGGGATTCATTTATTTTGAGTGAATTGATATTCTAATTTGTAAGTTGTGAAGATTTTAAATAAAAAAAAAAAAAGAATTTGAGAGTTTTAAGTACGTAAAAGAAAAATAATTGAGTGACTTAATTTTAACAATTGAAAAGTTTAGGGATTAAAGTTGCACATAAAATAATTGGAGAATAAAGTCACACATTAGATAAAGTAAATGGATATCAACAAAGTCTGACATAGTTGTTACATATATAGTTGGAACTTTAAAACATGTTGACAAGTGTTCAATTATTGGCCGTATGTACGGGAAAATCTTTCTTTGGAGAGGTAAAACCCACTCTAGTAATCTCTATGCCTTGAAACATGATGCGGAGCTAAGGTGGGTTGTTGCAGTAGATGACATAGTTTCTATTTGTAGCAATAAAAAAAGTGGGTTCTTCAGTTTTTTTTCAAAATAACATAATATAAAATTAAAATAATATATATATATATATAAAATTAAGTATGAGATACATTATGAGGTCCATTTAAGAACTTTTTGAGAGTTGTTTGGCTGAAAAAAAAGTGATTGAGTTGCTTAACATAATAAAAATAATATAATAGTATGAGAAGGTATGAACAATTATAAAATATTTGTTTAAAAGACTTTTGAGGTACTTAGTGTGTGTTTGATTTCACGGTGGTAGAATTGATTTTGGATTAATGCGATTATGTAGAATTGATTTTGTATTAACGTGATTTTTTTCTGGATTAACTGTATTGGGAATTGATTTTTACAAAGAATATTGTTTGAATACTCTTTATCGAAATTGCTTTTGAAGAGTATGATTGTCAAAATGGGCTTAATGTCCATGTATTGTACTGTATGTAGATTTTTATATTATAATTAACTTTTAAATGTACACATTAATATTTAACTTGAAATATGTTGAAATTACATAAAAAAAATTGCTTTAGAGATGACCTTGGTTTTTAACTTGAAATATGTTGAAATTACATAAAAAATTCACGTTGAATTGGTTATATTGAGATGGTATTATGTGTAAATATATTGTAAAAATAATATAGTAAAATTGGATAATAATGGTTTGATACTCAAAAAATAGTGTAATAGGTGTAGAGAGGAGGGAGATAACAAAGAAAAAAAATGTGAAGGTGAAAGTGTGATATGTGATGTGAGAGGAAAATTATGGGAAAGGAAGAAAAAAAAAAGTGTTGAGAAAGAGGTAAGAAATTGGAATTTGAAAAATGTTTTTTCCTTTGAGAACATATTTTGTTTTTATTTTCTATTTTTTAGTTTTAATTACAAAAAAATGTCGACCTATTTTTTTCATTTCATTTCTTGTTTACGAAATTTTGTACACGAAATAGAAAAAACCGAAACAAAGTTATTTTCATTGTTTTCTGTGCAAAACTTTGAAAAAAGAAAACAAAATAATGTTTTTATAATCAAAATTGAAAATATTTTGGTAATTAAAATAAAAAATAGAAAATGACATTACAAGAATTTTGTCTTTTAGCGACGGCCAAAAGTCGTCGCTGCAACGCGCATAGCGACGACCACAAGGATGTCGTTAAAATGCTCGTCGTTAATACCGTAGCGACGAGCAAAAACAGTCGTCGCTAGGTAGCATCTGATTGACCGTCGCTAAAGTCGTCGCAATGCTGACGATCGTCGCTACCAAAAAAGATCAAAGGGCGTCGCTAGGCCGTCACACCATAACGACGACCTAGGTCGTCGCTAGCATTTATATTATTTTTTAAATAAATTTATAACTAGTGACAGTCATGACCGTCACTATTGATTTATATTTAGTTTTTTTTAATTTACAGATTTACGGTTGAATTATTATAAATTTTTATATATTTTACAAATTTTATATGATATTTGTTAACGATATAAAATATAAAAAAAACAATAAAGACAATATAAAAACACCCAAATAAAAAATAAAATATATATATATATAAACAATATTTATACAAAGAGTAGAAATTAAAATATAATACAAAAAAAAAAGCATGGCTGACGGCAACGGCGCTGCTGTGGTTGTGGGCCACGATCCTCATCCTCATCCTCATTGATCCACGGGCTAGTCATGCAGGTCTCCATCGTAGTGTGTGTGCAGTTGAGCCTGACTGTGGCTGGTAGAATCACCTGCACTGCGGGCATCCAACATTAACTGCAACTGTCATCGGAGTTGTGCGAAGTCCTCCTCCAACCGTTGGTACTGGGCTTGACAGTGGCTAGCCTGCAACTTTGCTTCAATGATTTCCTAGCGCAGCGCCTCGTCAGATAAGTTTCGTGACCCGTCGCTCCCGCTAGTGTTGGCTCGAGACTTTTGAGTGAGGTTGGCCACACCTGGACGAATGTTGATTGACAAGTCCCTGGTGCCATAACAGCGGCCTCGAGTCTTGCTACCAACAAAATCCTTCCAGATTTGTAGCTTGGTGGACCCATCAGTGATGGATCGAGTTGTCCCTCATCTGTGACTCCACCTCCCTCATGCGGCCATGGTAGTTTGTCTGTTGAGTAGAGATCAACATATAATTAGTTAGTTATTCTATTGCAAATATATCAAATTATATAAAAAATGGTAATTTGACTTACATATGTGGACCGCGCTCGCTCGTCCACTCAGCCACCACCCCTTTTTTGTGTGGGTGGCCACAAAAAATTCTTCGGGATCTACATCCCGCCCAAGATGTCGTCACTACACAGAAAAATTACAATAATTAATTATTTTAATTACAAATACAAAAATAACATAGAAGAGTAGGTTTTTACATACCATATGAAGGGAATCAAGCATATGGTCAGGGTGCAGCGGAAATAAATGGATTCCCTCCCTTGTTATGATCGTTTTGCGAAAACACGAATCAAGGCATAAAAGGTATTGAAACGAAAGGTCGTACCTTATTAGGATTACAAACGAGGCAAGAGTAGTCGCGTCTCTATTGGTATCCACGCCAACAGTCGTACTAGGAAACCCTCCCCGACTCTGCTAGTAGCCTTAAAGAGTAAAAAGCGATTGCTCATGTGTGTATGGGGTAGTGCATCTCATGCTCTATTTATAGAGTGGTTGCTAGGGTTTTACCCCCTCACTCACTTAACCCTCACACTTATGGGCATGGCCCATTACGTTATAATAATTCTAATTAAATTAAATTAGAATTATTATCCTTTTCCTAGTGGCTTGTTGTATGCGTGTGACCCAATAGGATTTTAATATTTGGTTATGATATTAAAATAAATCCCCTTTTATATTTAATATCATAAATAGTGAGCGGTATCTAGCAACACATCACTATCCAAATATTGAGATTATCAATAACTTTGATAAATCCTATTTTATGATAATAATTTATATTATTTGTCCCTTTGTCCAAATATCTAATTGAACACAAGGGCATGGATTGTGTTAACCTTGTATAGTTCAATTTATATTTTCTTGATCCCCAAGTAGACTGTACAGAAAATAAATATCTCATATTTATCCTCCTGAGCATGGCCATGCATTTTGCAGTCTCACTTTATCAAGAGGCCTACAGATATAACTCCTGTTACATAGGAGGGACAAATCCCATCTAGGGCACTCACATTCCTCCACATAATTTATTATATGTCCAAAAACCAACTTTATGATTACCCTGTTACAGGTAACGTTTGATGATAATTAAAACATATAATTCCTTATGCAGGAATCGTAGTGATTTCAGGTCGAAGGACTTCATATAACACTTATCAATTTAATAAACGTTCATGACACTTATGTAACAACCCATGCAACATTCTTAAGGTGGGTCTGTCCAGTACACCATTACTCTTAATGTGTACCTATGTGAGCACATGATATCTTATATCCATGATCTGTGAGATATGATCATCTATGCATTCACATACTAGTCTAAATGCATCTTTGTCCTAAGATGATACTTGACTAGGGACTATTTAAGAATAGTTCTTCATAAGATCTCACGATCAAGTCATCTACTTGATTTCTTATGAAATTTAAGCTTACTATTCTAAGGACAATAATTATATTCTAAAAGAATAAGTTTTCCTTTATAAAATAACATGATACAAGTGATGGATGTTCATAAATATATATATATATAAGTCTCTAGTGCATATTCCTAACACCATATCCATCGCGACCTCAATGTGGGCCTTATGGCTCGTGGTGTGGATCGCCCCGCCTCGACGAGAAGTCCGATTGCTCTTATTACGAGCAGACTTCCCCTTGAACTCATCAAAGGCCCAGTAGGCCAAAAAACCCTCCTAGGCCTCCTCAACACACCAAGTGGGCTGAGTCCCACTTGTCCGGGCCTTATTCAGCATATCTCGGAGGCGTCAAGCAATCCTATGCTCGTACACCTTCTTAATCCGGGCCTCATCCTCAGGGGCCCAAGTAGCTCTGCTCTGTAAAAGAAAAAACTTTTAGGGTTAGTCATTTGAAAATGTCATAACAAGTTAAAAAAAATGTAAAATGTCATACCGTTAACTCCTCCCACCACTTGTTCCTCACATCCTTCGGGGTGACCTCCCACAAATAGTGAGGACCCCGGAATTGTGAGTGGATCGCATGACCAATGGTCGCGATAGGGGGTTGTTAGGCACCCAACAAAAAAAATAAATAAATTCAATGTTAATTGCAACTTATAAAAATGCAAAATATTAAAGAAATAAAAAAAATCTTAGAAATTCACCCTTTACCATAAGGCTGGATGATTACCCTACCCTGTGGGTCCAGCTCATGAGTGGCACTGGAGTTGGCACCCGGTGCGGAGGCTAGTGTACATCAGGCTCCTCGTCAGCCTCCCTATTAATCTCATCCTGGGGGTCACCCTCACCCTCCTCATCGGAAATATGAGGCAGGTCATCCTCTGGCTGCTGATGACCTACCTCGGGGGGAACCTCCTGATATCCCAGGGTAGGGATGAACCTCATCGCTCCAGCAAATGCAGCAAGTTGGGTGATCGAAGTCGTACTCAATCAAATCATATGAATTAAAGTGTAGTGAGGGTTAGACAACCCATAGTCGTCTCTCAAGAAATTCAATTGCAATTCAGATAACAGAATTCATACCAAAAATTCAGACTGCAAAACTTTAGACAATGTTAAGACGATCTCATATGGTACTTCAGACAGTGAACTTCAAACGGTCTTAAGACAAAGCTTCAGACAGTACTTCAGATCATGACTTCAGACAATGAACTTCAGACAGTCTTAAGACAGAGCTTCAGACAGTGAACTTTAGGCGGTCTTAAAAGTGCAGAAATTCTGAACGTAACAGAAAGAGGGGGGTTTTGGTTGTTTATCAGGAATAAAATTTCGCAAAAGAAATGAGAGTAAAACAATGTAAGAAAACAGATTGATTCTCTTGTTCATTTACAATTGGATTCTTCATCAATTAAAATGCATCGATCTCAAATTCCAAAACAGATTCAAATTAACCAAACAAGTGTCAATTAATTAATCAATTATCTCACTCAAGAAAACTAAGCGAACTTGCCAGAACTAAGCGAACTGGTGTGAGATTTCTAATCTTTTACCTCCTGAATTAAGCAAAAAGTAGGTTGTTTAGAATTAAGCAAACTAAACCATAATTCCAAGTGAAGAACATAACTGAATTATCAACAAGCGTTCAAATCCAATTCAAGATTCAAAACCAAAATTCTAAAGGAGAAGGTGAAATTGAATCTACTGCAGAAATTGAAATACGAATTTGAATTGAAATAAACCTCAGAATCCAATGTAAAATCACTCAAGAATCAATCCTCAGTAGTTTAGCCTTCCATGAGTTGAAGAACAGAAAACGAAACTGCAAGAAGAGAAAGAAGAATGAAAACCAGAAAAACCAGAGAGAATGAGAGAGAGCAAGCGTCCCAAACTTCAATCTGTAAAAAGTGAGAAAAAGCTCTAAAAGTCCCTAATGGAATTGTAACTGCCTCTATTTATACTACTCTCCTAAACCACAAGTTTAATCTTATTAAAGAGGCAATTGGGCCTAGACTAACAAGTATCAGGCCCAAAACATTAAAACTACTTCAGAAGATTGTTGTTTCCCGCTCAACTTCAGACAACATCAGAACGCCAACTTTAAATTTCAAACTGCACCTCGTCCCTCGGTGGAATATAGTCATATAGCATATCAAATTAAAGCATCGGATCTTAGTTTTCCGACATAACTGGAATCACCCAAAACGAACACCTATAGCTCCATATATCATCAAAACAAGACAAGTAGATCAATAAGCTTAAAAATCCAAATTTAAACAACATTTACAGTTAAAGCCCAAATAATCCCAATTAGGTAAATTCCAATTAAAACAGTGGATTTAATCAAAATTATAGTCCAAGAAAGCTAAGATTAAATATGTAAAGTCTGAATAAAAATGTGTTCATCATTGGGCCACCTCTGCAGAGGTTGAAGGTGGAGGGGAGGAAGAAGAAGACTGCACGTATGCCAGAGGGGCTGAAGCTGCATGCTGCTCTGGCAGCTGCTTAGGGTGAGGGAGGTTGGTCCTGTCCCGGGCTGCCTGTGCAATAAGCTCGCCCTGAGGGATGGCCCTCCCTCTAATAGGTGGGACCTTCTGACCACCTCGACCACACATACGAGGCATATTAACCTAATTTTAATGATGTTAAATTAAATATTAAAAAGTAAACCTATAAATTAAATAAATAACTACATACAAACTTAATTCAATAAATTAAATAAAAACCCTAAATAAAATAAAATAAAATAAATAATCCCAATTAAATAAATTAAATAATAACCCTAAATTAAATTAGCATACAAACTAATACCAATTAAATAAAATAAATAATTACTAATTACTAATAATTACTAATAATCAATAGGTACATAATAGCTAATAATTACTATATAAGTAATTACTAATAATTAATACTACATAATTACTAGTAATTAATAATTAATTACCATATATTACTAAATAACTACCTATATACTCAAATACATATACAACTAAAATAACTACCTACATAATTAAATAACTAACTACATAATTATGTAATTATAATTAAAAAACATAAATTAATCAAATATTACCTGAACGACGGCTGGTGGTTGACAGTGGCTGGTGGTGGATGGCGAAGGAGGAAGAAGGAAGGAAAGGCAAAGGGACATAGGGGCAACTATTTGAGATTCTGATCCGTTCAAAATGAATTTATGAAGGAGGGGAAGTGTTTAATCGGTGAGATTTTGAAAATGAAAGAGAAAGAGGGAGAGAAACAGGGATGACCAGACGTAAGGAAAGGAGAGGAAGGAGGAGGAGGAGGAGGAAGGAGGAAGGAGGAAGAAGAAGAGGGGGGGGGAAAGGGTTTTGTGCGCATAAGTTTTAAACATAGCGACAGGCAGGCCGTCGCTACGTTAAAAGTTGTTCTAATGCACCAAATTTAAATTTTAATTAAAAAAGTTTATTTTTAATATTTTCAGAAAAAAATTAATTAATTTTTAGTATAGCAACGGTCTGGCTTCGCTACGTTTCGCAACGGTCTGGCCGTCGCTACATTGCGAAACGTAGCGACGGCCAGACCGTCACGGAGTATTAATTGCACAGCTATGCGTTGAGCTGCGCATTTAATGTTGTAGCGACGACTCATGGCCATCGCTACGATTTCGTGTCTAATTCAGTGCATTCTTGTAGTGTGAAAACAAATAATGTTTTCTCAAAGTAAACATGTCCGTAAAATTGAAAAAACCTTATTATAAGTATTTGTAAGAAAGGAAAAATATAAAAGGATTTAATGGTTATACATTGTTATTCAATTATGTGTTGCTACATTATTTATTGAATTTAATAACACATGAGATCATATTCATTAAATGATGTGATAACATATCATTTAACTTTAATACATACCAGCGGAGGTTGGTTCAAGTGGTACATGAGGATTGCCTCCCGTGGAGAATAGATGTGGTTTAAACCAAAAAATATATATACACTAGTGGTGGACCCGTGCCGATTTATTTTATATATATATATATATATATATAAGGCAATAATTTAAATTTAAGTAAATAAAAACAATTTATTAAAAATTATTGTGTTTTGAGACATATTAAATCTAAGAAAATCAATGAGAAATAATTGTATTCCAATAATAACTTGAAAAGTCCCTTCTTGTATCTTCAATAATTTTATTATCTCTTCATCTCTTCATCCTACACAATAAAACAGTTCATATAAAGAAAAAATAATATTAGAATGAATTTAGTAAGCATGTATCAAAATAATTTATCTCTTTGATATCGAATTTATATATGAACGTATAAGTCGATCTTTTATTCACATGTAATAAATTTAAATGGGTAGAAATAATTTTTTAAATGATAATTGCAATTATTATGATAATAAATACGTATATATAAAAATTAACGGGTAGAAATATGCCACATTAATAAGAGTAATGACCTTGGATTTGTATCTATATTTAGCTTGCCACAATATTCACATGTGTAAGGCATTATTAAGGATTTGGATTTCTTCTTTCAGCTAATGCATGCTTCATAGCTCCATCTATTTGAAGGGAATCAAGCATGTGGTCAGGGTGCAGCGAAATAAATGGATTCCCTCCCTTGTTATGATCGTTAATGTGAAAACACGAATTAAGGCATAAAAGGCATGAAACATAATGACATACCTTATGAGGATTGTAAACGAGGCAATAGCAGTCACGTCTCTAGTGGTGTCCACGCCAACAGCCAAACTAGGAAACCCTCCTTAACTCTGGTAGTAGTGTTTTGAGAGTAAGAGCGACTGCTCATCTATATAGGGTAATGCATCTTATGTTATATTTATAGAGTGGTGGCTAGGGCTTTACCCCTCACTCTATTAACCCTAACATATATGGGCCTGACCCATTATGTTATAATTCTAATCAAATTAGAATTATTATCTTTCCTAGCGGCTTGTTGTATGTGTGTGACCCAATAGACTTTTAATATTTGGTTATGATATTAAAATAAAACCCTTTTATATTTAATATCATAAATAGTGAGCGGTATCTAGCAATACATCACTACTGCCCAAATATTGAGAATGTCAACAACTTTTGACGAATCCTATTTTATGATAATTTATATGATTTGTCCCTTTGTCCAAATATCTAATTGAACACAAGGGCATGAAATGTGTCAACCTTGTATAGTTCAATTTATGTTTTCGTGATCCCCAAGTAGACTGTACAGAAAATAAACATCTCATGTTTATCCTCCTGAGCATGGCCATGCATTTTACAGTCTCACTTTATCAAGAGGCCTACTGATATAACTCCTGTTACATAGGAGGGACAAATACCATTTAGGTTACTCAAATCCCACCACATAATTTATTTTATGTCCAAATACCAACTTTATGATCACCTTGTTACAGGCAATGCTTGATGATATTTAAAACAAATAATTCCTTATGTAGGAATCATAGTGATTTCAGGTCAAAGGACTTCATATAACATTTATCAATTTAAGAAACGTTCATGGCACTTATGTAACAATCCATGCAACGTTCTTAAGGTGGATCGGTCCAATACACCATTACTCTTAATATGTACTTATATAAGCACATGATATCTCATATCCATGATCTGTGAGGTGTGATCATCAATGAACTCATATACTAGTCTAAATGCATCTTTTTTCCCCAAGAAGATGCTTGACAAGGGACTATTTTAAGATTAGTTCTTCATAAGATCTCACGATCAAGTCATCTACTTGATTTCTTATGAAGTTTAAGCTTACTATTCTAAGGACATTTATTACATTCTAAAAGAATGAATTGCCTTTATAAAATAATATGATACAAGTGATGGATAAAACATATAAGTCTATATAAACCAACACCATTAGCAACAAATATTTTCTCAATTCTTCTTACGGTTAGACAATAACTTTCCTAGTTGAGTACAAAATAAAATGAAAAAATCATTCAAAAATTAGCTGAACATATTAAGATAATTATTAAATAAATACCGCTTTAATTGATTGATTTCCATCAAACTTTTAATTTCTAAATCTTTTTAAAAACTATTTTGAGAAGTAATTAGAGATGATGAAGAAAATTAAGTCATTTTCAGACTATATGACTCATTAACTTGAGTGCAGTCCAAGCTAGGATTAATAACAGAAAAAAATGAATTGGTGAACCCATTATAATAAATTTTAACACAAAGAAGAAGTAAAACTTGTATACATACCAACTTCTGTATTTGACGATCCCTTCCGTATCTTCATTGATAAATAATTTAGAAGCATACTTATTATTCTGTATACTTATAGGAAATTTACCTGATAAAATATGGAAACTAATTACAAAATATAATCCTTTTAAAATTTGAAAACTAATATGTAGTGCTAAAATATTAAAGATTAGATGCTTCTAACCCTTTGGTTCCTTTATCTTTGCAAATGTTAATAACACAATAATAAGTCCAGATTCATGCATGTCTAAGAAACGTAAGAATTGAGTTGCATATTCCTCCCAGAGTGTGCAACTTAGTGTATTGTTCCTGGGTGGTAAAAAAGGGATAAACTTAAGTTAAACTATCTTGTAATGTGAAAATGAAAGTTAAGGGAAAAGGTAAATGAAAATTTGTACCTATTTACCTTTGATCTTTCATCAATATAACAACCCTCCATGGCACACAATTAGGCTGATTTTGTAGAATATCAACAAATTCACCAATGATGTAACATCCCGCAAATTAGGAACTTTAATAACTTATTAGGTTGAAAATAAGAGGGTTATGTATTAGTAATTAAGAGTATATAAGTTGAGGAATTAAGGTAATTTGAGGAGCTATGGGTTAAAAACACAAGTATAAAACCAAGTTTTAAGCTTTAACTTAAGTGAATTTAGGGATTTAGAATAAGATTATTGTGTTGGTAATTAGAGGTTGAATGGGGATTATGGAAATTAACTTAGAATTCTATTTTCAGGTTTAAATGAAGAGTTTTGGGTTCTGGTAATCGATTATAGGGACTCTGTAACCGATTACCCGAGAGCTAGTTTTTAGGTAATCGATTACTCACAGGTTGTAATCGATTACCTGAGGGCTGAGTTTTTGGTAATCGATTACCAAGGGTTGTCATCGATTACCAGATTCCCAGAAACGTTGTCTAGTGTAATTTCTACCTCTGGTAATCGATTACATCATTACTGTAATCGATTACCAGCTGTCCAGTATAAATACTCGGACATGCAAATCAGAAACTCATTTTCTTCTTCTTCTCCCCTTCGAACCCTAGAGAGAGAAAGAGTGAGTTTAGAGAGAGAGCTTAATGTTGGAGCTTGGGAAGGAGATTGAACCTAGAATCATCAATTGAATCACATTCACTTCTCATTCTCCTCTTGATTTCATGGATTTGGTGAGTATAACTCACACACCCACTTTCCCCCTTTGAGTTTGATTTCTCCCCAATGTATGAACCCTACTCTTTAATCCCTCTTCTATATGATAATTGTCGTTAGTTTAGTAATGTATGCATGGAATTGAGTAGTTAGTTAGCATTTTCATTGAAAAACCTTAGGGTAGCGAGATTTACGAAAGTAGCAAGATTACGAAATTGACGAAATGTTCAATGCATGAACCCTGCCCTTCGATTCCCCTTTCTATTTAGTTAATTGGATTGGATTTATGAAGTTTATACTAGAATTGAGTAATTTATGTTAGGAATTGATTATAAATCCCTTGAATTTCGAAGTTATGAAACTTATGAAAGTTTCGAAACACTCGAATTGCTTGAAATTCTAGTTTTGGGTTATCAATTCATGTTTACCGGTTTCGACCGTGAGTAATATAAGCCGGCCTTCGCGCTGTGAGTAAAAAGTTAAGCAAATTAAGTAAAACATGACTTCGGTCCAGTAATGGGTGGGATACGTCCCCGGGAAAGACATTTCTCGTAGTCTGAGCTCAGGTCTAACTCCAGTTTAAGTGATAAGATCATGCCTGCTGGGCACAGCAGTGAGTTGCATCATTATTGCATTATAATGATTTGAGTATTAAGTTTATGAATATGTTATGTTAATTATCTTTATTTGATATGAATATGAGTATGATATTTGGCTTCATATTAGTTAGTTAAGTTGATCTCCCCCACACTTTATGCATGTTTAGTTATACTCGCTGAGATTATTATCTCACCCCACGTTTCAGGGATTTACTTTAGTTGTGCAGGTACCTTTAGGGACGTTGAGGCAGTTATGGTGAGGATATAGCTGAATCTTACTTCGGTTGGAAGATTCATTAATAGGATTATTTTCTAATGTATTTGTAGTTGTTATTTGGTTATTCATTTAGGTCTATTGTCGTATCTTGTATAAATGTAATTATTCCTTATTTGGCCACTGAGGCCTAGTTTTAATGTTATGATAGGTTTAAATATTGAAATGTACTGGTTTTGCTGACTTTCAGGATAAGCTGAATTCTGGTAATAGTCCGGTTTTTAGGGGAGACTCTGCCGGATTTCCGGTATGAGTTCATTGAATCACACTTCTTCAAGTGTGGATTCTTCCCTAAGTTTAAGTAAGATTTACTATTATTTATGAAATTAATGTTGTATTGAAATTGCTTAAGCTAATCGTTGGAAAGTTTAAGCGAATGTGTGATGATATCGAAAATTTAACGTAATGATTTCAAGAACTTCAGGGATAGTGTCTCCAATGGACATTATTTCTGAGTTTAGAAATTAGGGCGTTACATTTTGGTATCAGAGCAGTTCAATCCATTTGGACCGTGGTTAGGCTAGTTGCCCCTAACTTATTATGATATTTCAGTACATGTACTCATTATAGGGACTGATCACTCCTATAGTGTGTGCATTGTACATGAAGATTATGGTTATTTATGTGAGTAGGTTACCTTGGTCGAGGAGTTAGAATACTTCCTTAACAAGGGTAGAGCCACCCATCTTGTATTAGAAAGAGAGTAACCTAAGTTTATTCCTAAGAACAGTATACCCACCATAGAAGCTTTATAGAATGTGACCCTAGAGCCTAGTGAACATTAGGCACCTCTAAGGTAGTTAGCTAAGATAGATTCATTACTTGTGGAGGTCGGTTTATTGTTTGACTTATATGTGGTCTTGATTGTGTAACTTGTATAATCGAATGTTTTGTGTGTCCTGTTAATTGATTGTAATGTTGGTTTGTTGAATGATTTCATGGCATATTATATTAGAGTGTGTGTGTGCTTGTTAGGTAGTAGTCCACATAGTTAAAATTTCTTTTAGGCATACGCTTGATAAAAATCACTCTAGAGGGTATATGGGAATATTAGTCCATAATGGGATAACTACCCTACTTAGAATGAACCAGAGCTTGCTTAGGCACACGAGAGGAATATGAACCATTAGGAAGGGTATGAGGAGATTGAACAATTATATAGGTCTAAGATATACCCTAAATTAACAACATAGTGCGAATAACATGGGCGGTTAAAAACATAAACTAGGAAGGGCTAAGGAATGAGATTTCTTCTGAAATGATATAAGAATAGGTGTATCCTCTTAGTCATCTTGTGGTAGTCAGGAGACTTGTCGTATGGGTAGTGAGTTTCAGTTACCTAACACCTTATGCCTTACCATGACCTGCAATCAGCGAGGTCTTTCAACCTTACCAAGTGGGTAGTTTATCACGAGACAATTATACCTTAACTTTTTCTTTTCCACTCTTAGAGAGTATTTGGTAACCTATAGGGGCAATGTCTTATAACCCTAAAAATGCAGAAATTATCAAATAAGAACACTTCATCCATACCTTCAGTTTAACCATATCGGTTTCAACCGCGAGAACTCGGATAAGTACTCAGGGAAAAGAGTAAGGTAAGGGTCCATGGTCAGGGTAGTGAGAACAAACCAGATGTTTCTCTGTAAACCAACTCAGTAGGTATACCATCCATAGTCACACAGTTAAAAACCTATTAGTACCAATGGAGAGAACCTTAGTCACAACTCTTTTAAGGGAGAGGGATCTTAGTCAAGGAAGTTAAAAGTTCTAGTACAAATTGCATAAGGTAGTGTAGATTTACCTATGAACCTAAATAAGAAAAAGAAGTTTTTAATTAAGTTATATTTAGGGTTAGCCTTGTAGAAAAGAACTAGGGATCACCTGAGGGAATTGTTAGGTAGATAGTAAGTGAATCAAACACCTTAGTTAGAAATAATAAAGTAGCGGAAATATTATAGACACCCTATAATTGATTAAAGAAGGGGAGAAAGTTATGGTTGAGGCCCTAATGGGAATTGAGTAGAACAAGTAGATTAATAGACAACACTAGAATTAGTCAAGGAATTATCAAGTAACTACAAATGTCTTCCAGCCACCCAATTACCTAACCTTAATTGTGAAGTACCATGAGGGATTTATCATAAACCCAAATCATACATGTTTAATGTTGTAGTTGTAACCATACTTACCTGGGTCATCACTCACCTGGAAAATGCGTAACAACCCTTATGAAGTAGTGTGGAACCTTTATGCCAGTATTCCAAATAGAAATAGGAAATTCTATATCACCTTATAATGAAAATAACCCGGGAGCTTAGGAAAGGGGGGAAGCATAAATTAGTTTAGAAATTTAAATGTAAGTTTGACACCTCCAGTGGAGAAATCAAGATTTAGAACCCTGAAGGATGTTAGGGAGGGCCTAAAGCCTTAAAGGGGGGTAACCTTATAGAAAGGACATAGGAAGTCATAAAGGAAACTTGGTACGCTAGCACACCTAAATTATATCTAGCCTGAAAATTAGAATTAAGAATGGGTAGTTAGACTCAACCCAGAGGGTCAGGAGCAAATTGAAGGTTTGTGGGATCGCGCATCAGGTTAGAACGCCAAGACATTTAGAATTCCTTACCCCTATGATAAACAGGGTGTGGATAAAACTCTAAGCCGCCTTCCTTTTCAGTAGAAACTTAGAGCCAAGCTAAGTACGAGCCTAACTGGTAAAGTGGGATAGTAATAGGGAAAGATCCCATTGATGGAAGTTAGGAAATTAGTGAGTTTACCGCGATCATGCTATGATCGTAGGTATTTTAACTATGTTCATGGCGTGAGTGTGTTGTTAGAATTTTCAATGCTTTCTTAGAATAGGGTGTACCGTCTGTCACACTTTAGTTTGATGTTACTTGTGTGACTGTGTGAACTTAATTCCTCGAACATGACGTGAGTGTTGGACTATTTCGCCAACACAAACGTAGTGATTCGGGGGATTGAGTAATATTGTGTGCATGACTTATTGTTAGTAATATAGTAGAACTTAAAATATAAATATGTAAATCACTTGGAATTTTCCCAAAACTAGCTAGATCATTAAGAACATAAGACTTGGAACTAGCCGGTAGTTGATGGGTTTTGGGTAAGGAATTAGGATCCTTACTTAGTTGTTGTGTGAAATCCTTTTCTAAGATTAGACTTTATCAAGGATTTTGTTTAACCAAACCAATCAAGTATACCAAATAGAGTAGAGAATCTCTCCATGTGTCTTTCGTGAAGATACATAAAATGAGTTTGTTAGAGAAGTTCAGGAACCTAAGTTTAGGTGTAAGCGTTGGGGAGCATAATGTCAGACCTCATAGAATTGAGATCATCAGTGAGCTGAGAGCTCTAATCAGGGAGACTCGGAGTTTGGACTCAAGCCTCCAAGAGAGAAGACAGCAGTTAGGGTTTTCCGAATCAGAAGATGGGATGATTCTCTTTCAAGGAAGAGTCTGTGTCCCTAAGGGGGGTAGCCTCAGGCAGTAGGTGTTAGAGGAAGCTAATAGAGGTAAGTTTTCTGTACATCCTAGCTCTACCAAGATGTATCAGGATTTGAAGAGAGATATAGTAGATTATGTTTTTAAGTGTTTAGTGTGTCAGCAGGTCAATATAGAACATCTAAACCATTAAGAACCCTTTTACCATTAGAAATCTCTGAGTGGAAGTGGGAGAGTATAGTTAGGGACATTGTGATAGGTTTGCCTCGAGTCCAAGCTGGTTTTGATGCCATCTGGGTGAATGAGGACTGACTAGCCAAGTCAGCTCACCTCCTACCAGTAGGAATACCTTTTCCCTTAGCAAATTAGCAGATTTGTATGTTAGGGAGATTGTCAGATTCTATGGCATTCCCTATAACATCATATCAGATAGGGACCCTAGGTTCATTTCTAGATTCTGGAATGTATTTCACCGGGCTTATGGGAACGACTTCTAGAACTTTTAGTTGAGGTAGTCTTTAATCTCTGCTTTCTTAATCAATTTTGAGGTCAAAATTGCTAAAAGGGGGGTAGAATGTAACATCCCGCAAATTAGGAACTTAATAACTTATTAGGTTGAAAATAAGAGGGTTATGTAATAGTAATTAAGAGAATATAAGTTGAGGAATTAAGGTAATTTGAGGAGCTATGGGTTAAAAACTCAAGTATAAAACCAAGTTTTAAGCTTTAACATAAGTGAATTTAGGGATTTAGAATAAGATTATTGTGTTGGTAATTAGAGGTTGAATGGGGATTATGGAAATTAACTTAGAATTCTATTTTCAGGTTTAAATGAAGAGTTTTGGGTTCTGGTAATCGATTACAGGGACTCTGTAACCGATTACCCGAGAGCTAGTTTTTAGGTAATCGATTACTCACAGGTTGTAATCGATTACCTGAGGGCTGAGTTTTTGGTAATCGATTACCAAGGGTTGTCATCGATTACCAGATTCCCAGAAACGTTGTCCAGTGTAATTTCTACCTCTGGTAATCGATTACAGCATTACTGTAATCGATTACCAACTGTCCAGTATAAATACTCGGACATGCAAATCAGAAACTCATTTTCTTCTTCTTCTCCCCTTCGAACCCTAGAGAGAGAAAGAGTGAGTTTAGGGAGAGAGAGCTTACTTTTGGAGCTTGGGAAGGAGATTGAACCTAGAATCATCAATTGAATCACTTTCACTTCTCATTCTCCTCTTGATTTCATGGATTTGGTGAGTATAACTCACACACCCACTTCCCCCTTTGAGTTTGATTTCTCCCCAATGTATGAACCCTACTCTTTAATCCCTCTTCTATATGATAATTGTGGTTAGTTTAGTAATGTATGCATGGAATTGAGTAGTTAGTTAGCATTTTCATTGAAAAACCTTCGGGTAGTGAGATTTACAAAAGTAACGAGATTACGAAATTGACGAAATGTTCAATGCATGAACCCTACCCTTCGATTCCCCTTTCTATTTAGTTAATTTGATTGGATTTATGAAGTTTATACTAGAATTGAGTAATTTATATTAGGAATTGATTATAAATCCCTTGAATTTCGAAGTTACGAAACTTACGAAAGTTTCGAAACACTCGAATTGCTTGAAATTCTAGTTTTGGGTTATCGATTCATGTTTACCGGTTTCGACCGTGAGTAATAAAAGCCGGCCTTCGCGCTGTGAGTAAAAAGTTAAGCAAATTAAGTAAAACATGACTTCGGTCCAGTAATGAGTGAGATACGTCCCCGGGAAAGACATTTCTCGTAGTCTGAGCTCAGGTCTAACTCCAGTTTAAGTGATAAGATCATGCCTGCTGGGCACAGCAGTGAGTTGCATCATTATTGCATTATAATGATTTGAGTATTAAGTTTATGAATATGTTATGTTAATTATCTTTATTTGATATGAATATGAGTATGATATTTGGCTTCATATTAGTTAGTTAAGTTGATCTCCCCCACACTTTATGCATGTTTAGTTATACTCGCTGAGATTATTATCTCACCCCACGTTTCAGGGATTTACTTTAGTTGTGCAGGTACCTTTAGGGACGTTGAGGCAGTTATGGTGAGGATATAGCTGAATCTTACTTCGGTTGGAAGATTCATTAATAGGATTATTTCCTAATGTATTTGTAGCTGTTATTTGGTTATTCATTTAGGTCTATTGTCGTATCTTGTATAAATGTAATTATTCCTTATTTGGCCACTGAGGCCTAGTTTTAATGTTATGATAGGTTTAAATATTGAAATGTACTGGTTTTGCTGACTTTTAGGATAAGCTGAATTCTGGTAATAGTCCGGTTTTTAGGGGAGACTCTGCCGATTTTCGGCATGAGTTCATTGAAGTGTGGATTCTTTCCTAAGTTTAAGTAAGATTTACTATTATTTATGAAATTGATGTTGTATTGAAATTGCTTAAGCTAATCGTTGGAAAGTTTAAGCGAATGTGTGACGATATCGAAAATTTAACGTAATGATTTCAAGAACTTCAGGGATAGTGTCTCCAACGGACATTATTTCTGAGTTTAGAAATTAGGGCGTTACAAATGACATCTAATATTAAACACAAAAGTTACATGTAATTTTCAGTAACTAAAAATAAAAATAATATATGAGGTAAAAATTGCAAATTACCTACTAAGATGTTCGAGTAAGCAGATCCACCTATAATATCTTCAAAGTTAGTGAAATGATAAACATTTCAAGGAATTTGAGGAAAATCACGTTCTTGTCCTATTATTCCTCTCATGAATGATAACTTGTAGGGACGATTACATGTCTTATATTGCCCAGTACTCTTTCTGTAGTTAATTTTTTACTGAACGTTTCATTTAATTGTGACAAATTAACTAATGTCAATATAAAATAATAAAACTTGAAAAATAGGAAATGTGAGAAGGATCAAGTTGTGAAAATTTTACACGATTATTTTTTTATTATGACCGGTTATAGTTGAGTTTGGCTTATTAATGTGAAAAAAAAAATTAAAAAAGTAGAATGTGTCTAAATATTTGAAACGGTTATTTTTAGATAATAAACGTTCTAGTTGATTTTGGATTACTAATGTGTGGGGAAAAAAATTAAGCACACAATTAGGCTGATTTTGTAGAATATCAACAAATTCACCAATGACATCTAATATTAAACACAAAAGTTACATGTAATTTTCAGTAACTAAAAATAAAAATAATATATGAGGTAGAAATTGCAAATTACATACTAAGATATTCGAGTAAGCAGATTCACCTAAAATATCTTTTAAGTTAGTGAAATGATAAACATTTCCAGGAATTTGAGGAAAATCACGTTCTTGTGCTATTGTTCCTCTCATGAATGATATCTTGTAGGTAGGGATGGGAATAGGCCGAGCCGAGCTAGGCTTTCCAAGGCATGAGCCTGGTCTGCACCTTAAATCCATGGCATGAGCCTGACCTGTTTACCTGACATAGGCTTTATTTTATGGTTTGAGCCTAACCTATTTAAAGTCTGACATGGCCTGAAAGTCTGTTTAAAAGCTAATTTTATAGTAAGTTACTTGAATATATCATAAGCATATACATGAATAGACTTGTAGCTCAAGTTTTTAACATACTTAAATGTTTATACAAGCTAATAATTATATAATTATAAGGAAAAGTAATAATTTTTTTTATAATAATAATAACAATATAAAAAATATTAGTATTATTTTTATATTTAGTTAAATAGACCGGCCTGATAGGTTCAAAAGGCTTTCTTGATGGCCTGAAACCTGACCTGTTTTGCTATATAGACTTTTGAAAAAGCCTTGGCCTGATCTATTTAATAAATTGGCCTGGCCTGGACCTGATGTAGGCCGGGTAGTAGGCCCTGACGAGCGGCCTGACCTGTTCCCACCCCTATTTGTAGGGAAGGTTACATGTCTTATATTGCCCAGTACTCTTTTTGTAGTTAATTTTTTTCCTGAATGTTTCATTTAATTGTGGCAGATTAACTATTAATGTCAATATAAAATAATAAAATTTGAAAAACAGGAAATGTGAGAAGGATCAATTCACGATTATTTTTTATTATGAACTGTTATAGTTGAGTTTGGCTTATTAATGTGAAAAAAAAAAAACAAAATGTGTCTAAATATTTGAAACAGTTATTTTTAGATAATGAACGTTCTAATTGAGTTTGAATTATTAATGTGTAATTGAGCTAAAAATTGACATGTGTTCCTAAAAGGACTCAATTTTTGTTTAGTGCTATATAAGTAAGTATAGTAATAGGAAAGTATAGTAAAGTAATATTTTATTAGGAGTAATAGAATAGAATAGATTAGTTTTTTTTTTTTTTGAAATTTAATAGAATAGATTAGTTAAACTCAAAATCGAGAACCAAATCCCGCATATCATCAGCATGCACGTTGCTTCATAAATTAAAAGAGAATACAAATCAGATATCGTTAATTAACTGTAACGCGTATTACTACCAAATCGTCACCGCTACAAGACATGCACATGTTCTTTAAATTATCAATTTTTATGAGTTATGATTCTTCCATATTTATTTTTACACTTTCTTTTACATTTTTCTTAATTTTTTTATTTATAATTATATCAATTATTATATTTTTTACTTTTTCTTTTCATTATTTTTTTCTATCTCTTTATTTCTTACAAAAAAAAAAATGTCCCATCTTTATTTCCTATATTTATACTCACGTTTTCTTTTCATTCTTCTTCTTTCTATATATCTTTATTGTGTTTTTATCTCTCTTCTTATATTATATCACCATCATACCACTCACTTCTTTTTTCTTTATATATCTTTTTCCCTCAATCTTTATACAACAAAAATTTGATTTAATTAAAATGATAATTTTTTTAAGAGTAAATCACCGGTTATAATTTAGATATTGAGTCAATAATTTTAGCCTCTGAAAAATAAAAGGTATATTTTCTTTTTAAATTAAAAATATTGATTAATTTTATTTTTAAATTAAAACATAATTAGATAGATTGATATTTTAATTTAAAATGATAATTTTATCTTTCAAAAACTAAAATCACCCTTTAATATCTTTCATAAGGCGGTATTTCAGCCAAAATTTTTATCTCTCTGCCTTTTGTTATATATAAATTTTACATTGTAGTACCGTCATGCCTTACCTCTTATAAGATTTAATGAATATAAAAACGAGAGTGAGAGATTTGGTATATGTATTTTATTAGTCAATGACGTCCAAAACTTTAACTCTTTGTTTTGGTTACAAAAGACAAATAGAGAAGAGAAAAATAGATATTAAATAAAAATGATTTGTAAATTATTTGATATGTGAGAAATGCATGTGAAATAAAAGAAAAGTATGATTTGTAAGTTGTTTAATAAAATTGTAATAAGTATGAAATATGAGATCTATTTCTCCATAAATTAGTAAAAAAAATATATTTTATGTGGGATCCTTTATTTTATTTTTTTTTACATTTCTCTATTATTTCTATGCAACACAAAAAAAATAGCCTACTGTACTCTTTTATTTTTCTTCCCTTTACTCATTTATCTTGCATTTTACTAATACCAAAAAAGAGGGTAAGCTCAATCACAGTTTTGATTTACCTTTTCTAATTTAAAAGTAAAAGTTGTATTTAAGAAAATAAAATTCTAATTATTAATGAATGATTAACAAATAAAATTTTAATAAAATACACATAATAAATTATAAAATTTATACAATTATTCTCTGATTTTTCAACTCATATAAGTCATAATGATAATCACATTATTATTTTAATATTAAACCTAATATGGTTAATGCTGGTCCCAAATTCTCGAAGTTATCACGGTTGATCGTTTGCACATGCTGTGTCAGTGTGACATGACATTTGAGCAAAGTACAGTGCGAATCAATTAATTTAAGATTTTATAATAGTATATTCCAAATAATTCATTGAAGAATTGAAAATAAAATTATTTCATAATAATATAATATTATATTTCGAGATCGTATACAAATTTACCTGCAAGTTTAAGGAAAGAAATCTGAAACCTAATCCCACTTTTTTTGTATAAATGTTATTTACACGGGTAAAATTGTCTCTCCAATGAATTGCATGTGATATATTGTCTGGTCACAAGACATTCATAAAATGTGTGGTAAACTCAAATTTTTAACATTAAAGTAAGAACTATTGATTGTATTTTTTCAATTGTAGACATTTCACATAGACCATCTATTAATGGATTATTTTGAGTTTCCATCAAAAAAAGTTTTAACATTAAAAATAATTAAATTTAAAAATTTAAATTTAAGTTTAACTAATTTAAATATCAAATTAAACATACACATAATAATAATAATAAAATAATATATAAGTCTAGAATCATTTTCATCTTATAAATACATGTTTGGTTTAGCATTAAAACGTGGTAAAATCACATTTCCAACACTAGAAATAGTTGTGTTAGGAAATTCAAACTTGAGTTTGGTCAGTCAATTTCAACACTAAATCAAACACAAATTAAGTTAATTTTTAGGATTAAATTAGGTTAGGTCGAAAATCTTTTGAAATTCACAAAAAAAAATGCATAAATTTGAAACTGAAAGATCACGGTATGCACTCTACGGTGGAGCATTATATAATTATTAATATTTAATCATATAATTAATATTTTAATTACACGTTGCAAAATAAACACGGGCACTCTCCAATCTCGCCTATAAAATTTGGTGAGGGGAGGGAGGGCAACCTCTCAACAGCTGCAAGCAACAAAGCACCCTATACTCTTTCAACAAAATGGGTTCTTTAGGCATAGCTGAGAACAAGCCTCATGTTGTGTGCATCCCATACCCAGCACAGGGTCACATAAACCCAATGCTCAAATTAGCCAAACTCCTCCATTTCAAAGGAGGTTTTCATGTTACCTTTGTTAACACAGAATACAACCATAAACGTCTTCTCAAAGCCAGAGGCCCTGATTCCCTCAACGGCCTCCCTTCATTCCGTTTTGAAACCATTCCTGATGGTCTTCCAGAGTCTGATGTGGATGCAACACAGGATATACCTTCCTTGTGTGAGTCCACAAGAACAACTTGTTTGCCTCACTTCAAAAACCTTCTTTCCAAACTCAATAATACCACAGATGTCCCTCCTGTAACTTGCATAGTTTCTGATGGTGTCATGAGCTTCACTCTGGATGCTGCCAAAGAATTGGATATCCCTGAGGTGCTTTTTTGGACCACAAGTGCATGTGGCTTCATGTGTTACATGCAATATCGTCAACTCATTGAAAAGGGCCTAACACCCCTCAAAGGTAAGTTGATTTCTGTTACAATAAAAATCAGTTAGATGACAATTTACTCTCCATGTTAGTTAATTATCAATTCGTTGATATTAATGATGTTTACACGGAGAAAGTGGTTTATATGAATTTAGTTAAGTATCAATTGGTTGATATCAAAATCAAAGTGGATTCAAGTTAACCTTACTCATAATAATTTTTGTCTGAATTTATGTTAAAGGTCAATCAAGTGTAAATTAAATATACTATTTATAACTACGTTCTGGATCCATCTTTGTAATTTGATCTCGACTAAAACCAACTTGTCTTTATCAATTATAATATTTATCATTTTTTCTCATCATTTCTATTTTTTTTTTTCTTTTTAAGGTGTTGTATGAGGATTATTTTCCATCAATTAATTAAGTGAATTCTGTGTTTGACATGCAGACTCAAGTTACATGACAAATGGGTATTTGGAGACTACCATTGATTGGGTGCCAGGCATAAAAGAAATCCGATTGAGGGATATCCCAAGCTTCATCAGAACCACAGACCCAAATGACCTTATGCTTGATTTCATATTGGGGGAGTGCCAGAGAGCTCCCAGAGCTTCTGCAATCATTTTGAACACGTTTGATGCCTTAGAGCATGACGTTTTGGAAGCATTCTCATCAATTTTGCCTCCTGTTTATTCCATTGGCCCTTTGAATCTACTTTTGAAAGATGTCACAGATAAGGACTTGGACTCAATTGGGTCCAACCTTTGGAAAGAGGAGACAGAGTGTCTAGAATGGCTTGACAACAAAGAACCCAACGGTGTTGTTTATGTGAATTTTGGGAGCATCACTGTTATGACAAGTGACCAATTGGTTGAGTTCGCTTGGGGACTTGCTAATAGCAACAAATCCTTTTTGTGGGTCATAAGGCCAGATCTGGTGGCTGGTGAAAACGCTGTTCTGCCTCCAGAGTTTGTGGAAGAGACAAAAAACAGAGGACTATTGTCAAGTTGGTGTCCACAAGAGCAAGTTTTGGCACACCCAGCAATTGGAGGGTTCTTGACACATAGTGGTTGGAATTCAACTTTGGAAAGTGTGTGTGGTGGTGTTCCAATGATATGTTGGCCTTTCTTTGCGGAGCAACAAACAAATTGTCGATTTTGCTGTGAGGAATGGGGGATTGGTATGGAGATTGAAGATGCTAAGAGGGACAAAATTGAAAGGCTTGTGAGGGAGATGATGGATGGGGAAAAGGGGAAGGAGATGAAAGAGAAAGCTTTGAGATGGAAGAAATTGGCACAAAAAGCAGCTTCTGGCCCAGATGGGTCTTCTTTTGTGAATCTGGAGAATATGGTTCGTCAAGTTCTTTTATGAGATTTACCAAAAAAAATAAAAAACGTTCTCTTTTGAGAAAAAGTCCAAAACTTTTTTCTTCTTTTCAGTGGGTTCTACTTTTGTGTGTTTGTAATGGAGGTGGCAAGTATTCCCAGCTTGTCATTTAGTTATTTGTTTCCACTTAATGCAAATAATCTTCATGGGATATCGATGTGAATAATTTAAATTTAGGTGACAGACTTTTGGTACTTCTTGTTTTTTTATTGAAGGTAAACATAAAAGTCAAAACTCCTAAGGAACACATTGTGTACTCTCTACTAAATTTTGAAAACATAATGTGTATTTTGAATGAGACATACATATATTGCAAATGAGAATATGAAAAAATGAATGAACATAATTAAGAATACAAAATAATGGTTATAGGGGTCAAAAAGTTTTTATAAAAATTAAAAATACAAATTTAATAGTTAAAATATTGTCTTGTCATGATAAAAATACTAAGACTAAAAGTATTTTGGATAAAAGAAGGATTGAATACTAAAAGCAACGATATGCATTTTCCTTGAGAGTTCTGCTATTACAAGTATTCCTTATATACTAAAGGAATCAATTGAAAACAGAAAGCAGAAGCAATACAAATGCAAAAAGTGTGAATAACAGAATCACTATCAGCCAATGAGGCTCTAAGAAAAAGAGGGAAGAAAACAGAAAACTGTTATGAGAAATAAAACTTCAGCTGCACCCTCGATGTGGGACTTCATTTCACAGCTATTGGGCTTTCATTCTTCAGCTGCATGCATTGGGCCTTCATTCTTCAGTTGCACCTGATGTGGGACTTCTTCTCCAATTCTATTTCTTTCAGCCCCCCACAAGCTGGAGGGTGTGAAACATCAAACACTCCAAGCTTGGAAAGGAAACAATGGAAATTCTTAGGCAATAAGGCTTTGGTGAAAAAGTCAGTAAGCTGGTCAGAGGAGGATATAGGTAGCAAGCGCATGAGACCAGAATTGAGTTTTTCCCGGACCACATGGCAATCAATTTCTAAATGTTTGGTGCGCTCATGGAAGACAGGATTATGTGAAATATGAAGGGCACTCTGATTGTCACAAAAGAGAATAGGAGGTTTGGTACAAGAAAGATGAAGTAAGGATCTAGCGACTGTACTCAGTGTGAGAGCCGGAGGCTGATGAGGGCGGGGAGTGATCGCCGGTGCAAAGAGGCACGGACAAGGAGCGGCTCCTGGCAGGCTTCTAAGCAAGAAGGGACACATGGATGAACCGAGCCCACACCCGAATGAGAGGGATATAGATGTTGTGCAGGTATGGGACTGTACAGTTGAAAATAGCTTAAAGGAAATTGTTGGGGAGAACTATACCAACAAGATGCATCTTCTTTTCGGAAGCCCATAACATAAGAACTCCATAGTTAAGCGTGCTTGGCTTGGAGCAATTCTGGGATGGGTGACCTTCTGGGAAGTTTCCCGGAAAGTGTGCAAGTGAGGACAAAGCATACTAGAAAGACTCGTGTTGGTTTGTGGGGACCCTCATCACTCCTGCAAGCGGCTCGGGGGCGTTACAAATGGTATCAGAGCCGAGCCTCTTCCAGTACGGTGTGGTTCGGGGACGAACCAGGCGGAAGCTGGTGGGCATGTGAGAGCCGGAGGCTGATGAGGGCGGGGAGTGATCGCCGGTGCAAAGAGGCACGGACAAGGAGCGGCTCCTGGCAGGCTTCTAAGCAAGAAGGGACACATGGATGAACCGAGCCCACACCCGAATGAGAGGGATATAGATGTTGTGCAGGTATGGGACTGTACAGTTGAAAATAGCTTAAAGGAAATTGTTGGGGAGAACTATACCAACAAGATGCATCTTCTTTTCGGAAGCCCATAACATAAGAACTCCATAGTTAAGCGTGCTTGGCTTGGAGCAATTCTGGGATGGGTGACCTTCTGGGAAGTTTCCCGGAAAGTGTGCAAGTGAGGACAAAGCATACTAGAAAGACTCGTGTTGGTTTGTGGGGACCCTCATCACTCCTGCAAGCGGCTCGGGGGCGTTACACTCAGCCTCTGCAGAGGATCTAGCGACTGTGGTTTGTTTCTTTGAGCGCCAGCTGACAAGAAAAGAACCAAGGAAGAAACAATATCCAGAAATTGATCTACGGGAGTCAAGACAACCACCCCAATCAACATCAGAGAAGCCTTGAAGTTGGTAGCTGGATTGTCGAGGAAAAAACAGCCCCTGGTTAGGATTCCTTTTCAAGTATCGAAGGATTCGGAGAACAGCCTTATGATGAGCTTGAGTGGGGGAATTCATGAATTGACTAATTTGTTGTGTGGCGAAGGTAATGTCTGGTCTTGTGGCAGTTAAATAAAGGAGGCACCCAACCAATCTGCGGTAGGAACCAACATCTGGAAACAATTGGCCTGAGGCTTGGTGAAGTTTAAGTGTTGGGTCAAGGGGAGTAGAAGCAGCCTTGCAGTCTAAAAGAGAAGCATCAGTCAAGAGCTCCAAGCAGTATTTTCTCTGAGAAAGTGAAATACCCAAGGAAGAGTGATGAATTTCAATTCCCAGGAAATACTTAAGAAGACTTAAGTCCTTGATCCCAAAGGTTTTATGCAGCTGTGTCTTCACCAAATCAAAGTCAGCAACATTGTTACCAAACAATAGAATATCATCGACATAGATCAAGAGGCCTGTAAAACTGGAAGTTGTTGGTTTGATGAAGAGAGAGTGATCCGAGTGAGCTTGTGTGTATCCAAGACCAACTAAGAAGTGGGATAATTTCTCATACCATTGCCTGCTAGCCTGCTTCAAACCATACAAAGATTTTGTCAATTTACAGACTTGAGAAGGTGAGGAAACAGTCATACCTTAGGGGATACACGTATATGTCTTCCTTAAGGTCCCCATGGAGAAAGGCATTATCAACATCAAGCTGATGTAAATGCCAATTGTGAGTTGCTGCCAATGCAAGTATGACCCTGATGGTGGTAAGTTTGGCTTCTAGTGAAAAGGTATCCAAGTAATCAAGACCTTCAATTTGATTGTACCCCTTAGCCACAAGTCTGGCTTTATATCTGTCAATGCTCCCATCTGCCTTCCTTTTTACTTTGTAGACCCATTCGCTGCCAATGGGAATCACACCTGGTGGAAAATCAACCAGGGTCCAAGTTCCATTGAGTTCCAAAGCCTGTATTTCAGCAGCCATGGCTCTTTTCCAGCAGTCAAGCTTGCTGGCTTTTGCAAATGTGGTAGGCTCCTGGACTTGATCAAGAGCTAAACTGTAGGCCACGTGAGAAGAAGAAAATTGAGAGGAAGGAATAACAGAACTTGAAGTAAAGTGAGTACCTGATTGGTTCAGCTGTGAAGAATGGAAATGAAAATCCTTGAGATAAGATGGTTTATGTTTAGGTCTAGTAGATTTTCTCACTATAGGCAGTGGTGAAATTTGAGGTGTGGTAGGTGAGGATGCAGGTGTGGATACAGATATAGGTGAGGGAGATGGTGAAGGTTCTGTGTTATGAGAAAGTGAATCTGTGAAAGGAAATGAATCATCATTTATGAGGTGAGGATGTGAAATGTGAGTGTCTAAGTAACAGTAGGGTAAAAGATGAGAAGTAGGCTGTATAGGCCAGGGAAATATGTTCTCTTCAAAGGTAACATGCCTAGATAAGGTTAATTGCTTTGTATGCAAATAAAAAACTAAGAAACCTTTTGTCCCAGATTTGTAACCAACAAAGACTCCTTTGTGACTCCTATAGTCCAACTTAGACCTAGCTGAACTAAGGGTGGAGACATAACATAAACACCCAAAAACCTTTAAATGTGACAAATCAGGTAAAGATCCATAAATAAGCTGAAAAGGGGATTTGGAGTGTAAAATGGGAGAGGGAATTCTGTTTATGAGGTGCACAACATGTGCAACAGCTAAACGCCAAAAGGATTTAGGTAAATGGGATTGAAAAAGGAGGGCCCTAGCTACATTAAAGAGATGTTGATGTTTCCTTTCAACTCTCCCATTTTATTGGGGAGTTTCTACACAGGATCTTTGGTGTAAAATTCCCTTTTGATGATAAAAATATGTAAGAATAAATTCTGGGCCATTATCTGATTTGATTGTTTTAACTTTTAAGCCAAATTGAGTTTCAACCATAGTAATGAAGTTCTTGATGTGTTCTCTTGTTTCTGATTTTTGTTTAAGGAAAATTACCCATAAATGCCTGCTATAGTCATCTAAAACTATTAAGAAATATCTGTGCTTATTAATAGTTGGAAATCTGCAGGGTCCCCAAATATCAAAATGGATTAATTCAAAAGGTTGTGTAGCATTATTTTGGCTTAAAGTAAAAGGTAGCTTCCTTTGCTTTGCAAAATGACATGTGTCACAAATATGTCTTTCATTATATTGTTTCAAAAATGGATACAAAGCAACTAAGAAGTTCGTCCTTGAAGAGGACAAATGTCCTAACCTATAGTGCCATAAGGCTGAAACAGGAAAAGAGGAAGGTGAGGTGGAAACACTAAGGGCCTGAAACTGAGATGGATTTGATGGAAGTGGAGTGGCTTGCAGGTAGTATAATCCTTCAATCTTATTAGCTGAACCAATTGTCCTCAAATTGCTCAAGTCCTGTATGAAACAATGGGATGGTGAGAAGAATAATGCACAATTTATAGTGGAAACAAGTTTAGAGACTGAGATAAGATTAATTGAAAATTCTGGCAAATACAGAACCTTTGTAAGGGTAAGAAATGGATTAATCTGGACTGTGCCAACATGTGTGGCCAAAGTGACATTGCCATTTGGAAGTTTCACACTAATAGATTGATTGGTGAGCTTATGAAAGGTAGTGAAAACAGATTTAATGCAACAGATGTGATCTGTAGCACCAGAGTCAATGATCCAGGTGGTATTGCTTATGAGATTAGCAGAAAAACCAATGTAATTACCTGAGAATGAATTGGATGTGTCAAGATTACCAAGAGATGGAGAAGTGGTCACAGCAGCCACTTGAGTTGATGCAGAAGTGCCAGCTACACTTGAAGGCTTGAGAAGAGACATGAAGGCTTGATACTGCTCAGGAGTTAGTGAAACATTTTGCCCTAGTTCTGTGTCATCACCAGAAGGTTGGCTTATGATTGTTGCTGAATCTGCAGGTTCTCCAATGACTTGATTAGCTGAGACATTGTTCCTTCCACGAAAACCAGTAGGATAGCCATGTTTTTTATAGCATACATCAACAGTGTGGCCATTCTTGCCACAATAACTACAAATTTTGACATTCCCTCGACCAAGGGAGTAACCTCTTCCCTTACCAAAGTGTTTCTTGATTTCAGTGGAATTGACAAAAACCTGTGTATCATCACTAGCAGAAAAAATAGTGGAGGGATTCACTCTCCGCTCATGCTGAATTACTAAGGAAAACACCTTATCAATATCAGGGAAAGGCTCCATCATTAAGACCTGGGTTTTGACTACTTCAAAATCATCATTCAGTCCACTCAAAAGTTTCATGATGCAATCTTCAGCTCTATAGCTTTGGCCTTGTTGATTAGCAACACACACGCACTTAACCGCACATAAACAACCAGTGAATGGTCGAAAATTCTCAAGTTCTTGCCATAAGGTGGTGATTTTTGTAAAAAATTGAGTTACAGAATTGGTACCTTGTTTAAGTGAAGAAATTTCTTGTTGCAGCTTGAAAATTCAGACTCGATCACCCTGGGCAAATCGTTTTCGCAGCAAAGTCCAGGCGACAACAGCTACTTCAACATACACTATACTTTGAGCAATGGTAGGTTCAACGGAATTGAGGATCCAAGTTAGAACGAGATTATTACAGCGCTCCCAGGCATCAAAACTGGGATGAAACGAATCAGGCATGGGAAGGGAGCCACTAACAAACTTAAATTTGTTCTTGGAGATTAAAGACCTTTTCATGTATCTGGCCCAACTGTGGTAGTTTTTGGCAGTGAGGAGAGGAGAGACTAAAGGTATGGAAGTGTTTTCACCGGGATGGATATAATAAACACTCAAAGGATTCAAGGTTGGGTCCTGTGGAGGAGGAGGAGGAGGAGGAGGAGGAGGAGGAGGAGGAGGAGGAGGAGGAGTGGGAGGAGTATCACTCCCTTTGGCCATCGATGCAGAATGCTTTGAAACTCAGGAAAGGCTCTAGATACCATAAAAGTATTTTGGATAAAAGAAGATTGAATACTGAAAGCAAGGATATGCATTTTCCTTGAGAGTTCTGCTATTACAAGTATTCCTTATATACTAAAGGAATCAATTGAAAACAGAAAGCGAAAGCAATACGAATGCAAAAAGTGTGAATAACAGAATCACAATCAGCCAATGAGGCTCTAAGAAAAATAGGGAAGAAAACAGAAAACTGTTATGAGAAATAAAACTTCAGCTGCACCCTCGATGTGGGACTTCATTTCACAGCTATTGGGCCTTCATTCTTCAGCTGCATGCATTGGGCCTTCATTCTTCAGCTGCACCCGATGTGGGACTTCTTTCTCCAATTCTATTTCTTTTAAAGACCATTTAAGAAAATTAAGAAAAATTTACTAGATGGTAGAAGAAGGTACCAAAATCATCTCTTACTGAATGATACGGTAAAATTCTCTTTAAATTTTGATCGAGATCGAGTTAACTTAAAAATAATTTTAAAATGTTAATTTATATTCGAGATTGATATTTTAAAAATGAATTTGAAAAATTATTTTATTTTAATGATAACTTAAAATTATTTTAAAATATGAATATATTTTAACATTGATTTTTTAAAATATTATATAAATGATACTATTTAAGAAATTAGAATAATATATTGAGTATATCAAAATTTAAAAAACGTTCTATTATTTCCCACTCACCAAAAAAAAACTTTAAAAAGTTAATTTTTATTACATACCTTTTGCTTTTAAATATTTAATAAATACTCTACACACTAGTGTTTATTAGTCTTAAATTTAATATTAGTTTAACTTATTAAGAAAGTTAAAAAATTTATTTCTTATATAATTAATTTTATTAATCACAAAATAAATTTTAAAATATTATTCAAGTATTGTCCATTAATGTACAGATTTATGTTTGACAGATGTTAAAGAGAGTCTAAAATACTGGTTAGAAAATAACAATAATAAGTGGTTATAAAAAATATAAACTTTTAAGTTATTAATATGTTTAATGTTGTATTTTTATTTCTTTTTATTTTTTTCATTAGGTTTTTCAAAATATTTATTGATTTTTTTTTTATACTTTTCCTTCTAGTGTCAGGATTCGGGCCTGACTTATTTTATTTAATTACTAAAAGAGGCAAATCATTATCTTATGACACGAGAATCGCATGGTGCACATATACAATTTTTTATCCATTCTTTGTTGTTATGTGTATGTTTTAATATTAGATACTTCTGGGTGATAAAAGTACCCAACTCATCATTTATTTTTGTCACCAGTCAATTCCATGCTTTTTGAGATATTATCAAAATTAAAACATAAAATTATGTAAATCTTTTATGTGATTATGTATAAGATTACCCTAAAATCACAGTTTAAATGTGGCTCTATAGAATTTATTCGAATCCATATTTAAAATGTGATTTTGTGATAAACCAAACACACTAATAATTATTAAAATAAAAACTTTTAATTTTAATCATTAACATATAATATATTCAAATTCGATCCCATTAAAAAAGATAGTACTCTTCAACATACCTCAGTTAGCATGTGTCTACACCCGTTTTTTGGAATGAAAAATTTGAAAAAATAACTTAGAATATGTTTGATTTTATGAGTTTGGAAATAATTTTATAAGCAATTTGAGTTGTTTTTATTATATATGGGTGAATTAATTATAAAAAAAATTGGCTATTTTATCCAACGTGCCCTTCTAAAGCGAGCCTCCTACAACATGTAACGCCTAAGTATCTCATTAGAAGCACAACTAAATCATGTATAATAGACAAATCAAAGAAGGAAATTTTACCATAATAACATATTACACGTACTTGTAACCAAATATTACACGTACTTGTGACCATCAACTAATTGATATTGAAAAACCCAATGACCCGAGTCCCTCATGAGTAATATAGTGGTACTTTGGTGATCTTTGATCGTGAAGCACACGTGGATTGTTGAATAAAAGTTGCTCAAATTTGTTAGAATCAGTTGATAAGGTTTGGTGTCTTTTTTCCTTTAACCATTCATGCAACAAATTCATTTTTGGTGTTAGCCACAACTATCCCCTTATTAGGGATAATCCTGTTGGGGGCTTAACCACAGTTAAGACTCCTCATCCAACATCACATATAACATATTTTTTCTATCTATTTTTATCGTATCAATAATCACATGTCACACTTCTCTCTCCTGTATTCCTATTCCACTTTATGTTGTATGAATCTTCTTGTAGAAGATGTTTTACAATAATTTCTCTTTATTTTTTTATTTTCACTTTGTAGTCCTATGATGCTTTATCAATTTCCTCTGAAATTTTGTCTTTATAGTTGATATCTAAAAGTAGAAGTTAAAAATCCTTTAAACTCTTTGTATAAGCCTTTATACCAAGTGATAAAATGTAGGAAGGAACCAAGATGACACAAATACAATATATATATAGATAGATAGGTATTTCCTATTTTTTCAAATATAAACAAATATGGTGGACGAGCAAGGATTAATTACAACTGCTAAAAAGGTATTTATTCATGAAATTTCACTGACATTTAGGGAGGAACCCGATCTGACTAAGACTCAAGGTAAGACCTTACACTATCAATCGATGTACCAAAATAAATATATAAATAGTGGAGTTTGACCCAACCAAAGGTTAACTAAGAAGGACCTTTATCTATCCCCACCAATTTCGACTGAACTATAAAGGAGCTTGCATTAGAATGCAAAAGTAAAAACACCTGCACTTTTAATGTAATGTACGTCCCAGCGAGCATAACAATTACAAAATAGTTTTAAAAGTATTAGTGATTTTAGTCGTATCATCATATTCGGAAAACTCCCCATGGCATCTATAAATTTCACTTATATTAACTCAAAGAAGATGACACACATATAAAGTATTATTTACGAGTCTTAAACATACATAAAACATCTAGAGGAATCTTTACTAAAAAATAACCCATAAGAGATCATATTATTAACATTCACACATGACAATCATTATCAAAATTTTCATTCATTTCTTTGTCTTTTCACTTTTCCTCTTGGCACATAGGTCTAATTAAGCTAAAACCTCTCGAGGATTGTCCCGCTTGTAGGATCACTTGGTGGGGCACCTCAGGCACAAAGTCACTTATCGGAGGGTAACATTCTCATTCATAAATTCATTAAGAGCATACAAGATTCTCAAGAACAACAAAAAATCTCAATCTATTGAAGGTAAAGGTAGCAATTGCAATTTAACTACAAACCATATTATCATGTCATTAAACAATGACAAAACTTCTATTTGAGATAACTTTGTAGCATACATTTCACATCTAAACATATTATTAATAATAAGGACACACACTCCATTATGCCAATTTATGGAAATAAGGGTGTAAATATGAGGGCACTTCTGAGTCAATACTCCTAGAAGAGCCCTTACTGTATAATGGCTTTTTTAAATGAAATGGGAGCTTTAGGGCGCTGCCGCCACGGAAGCACCCCAATATCGTATTTCTCATGAACACACTCATTGTCTCTCCCACTTTCTCCCCACTTTCCCTCACGTTGTCCCCCCTCACCCCCACAAGGCTCCGCCCACCACGCCGTCCAACCGAGACACCACAACATGAAAAGCACATCCCTGTTTTGAGCCATTTGCATGCTCTAGCCATCGCGTTGTCCAATCGAGCCTCCAATGTGCAAAAAGCCCTCCTCGTTGCGTGAGCCAACCACCATGCCAAACCATTACCAGACGCGAGACAACACACGGTGGCAGCCCCACCACCGCTGCGAGTTGAGAGGTCCACCACCATGACAACCCCCCACCACATTTGGAATGTATTTTGAATTTTTTGCTATAAATTTGGAGCGTATTTCAAACTTGAATTCGAGGAAACGAATTTGGAGCCTCAAATTCAATTTCCAAATTTGACGCTTCCCTTAAGGACGCTTCTGCCCTAAAAGTGCCTTCCCAGACCTTTTGGTTTAAAAAACTGTGGCAAGCGTGCTTTTGTGAGGATGCTTACGTCCTGGAAGCATCGTGTCGAGTTTTTCGCGAAGGCGTTTCACAAACGCCCTATTATTAATGTAGAAGCGGCCTCACAAGTCATTTTTGTTATTTATTTCTTGCTTCTGATATGTTTGTTTGTCTGTAAATATGATAGCAAATATGAATTCAGCGCTAGACAATCCTTAGGAAATGTGTGGTTGATCGTAAAAAACGCTTTAAAATAGATTGGGTTATGCTTGGTGATTTTCGTGAAATTCTTCATGTTCATGTTAAAATTCATGAGGTGCATCAATTTTGATCCACTGAACCTCTAATCAAAACACGTTTGTTTATTGTATGCCCACTTGTTTAAGGATTAATCTTTCACAGGAAAATGCTATGCTATGGTAGAATTGATTCAAGTTGCCTAAACATTTTACAAAGCTAAATTTGCCACTTTTGAATCTAAGCTTAGTTTCATCAAATTTTTTCTACACTTTTAATCCATTTTGTAACGTCCTAATTTCTTAATTCGAAAATAATTCCTTTTGGAAGTACTATTTCAAAATCCGTGAAATTATTTCGCGCATTATCGATATCCACATACATCACAATACAAGGCTTAGGCAATCCACCAGTTACTTAAGCGAAAAATACAATAAATCAATACCAATAGAGTCTACATATTCTGTTGCCAACAAAGGCTCAAATATACATAATCCACAAATAGGCATAATGGGATATGATGATACATATGACCTGGAATAATAAAAAGTATCCCTGAGAGCCCCACATGTACTATCATATCCCATCAAAACAAAGAATACTATGGCTATACAAAGTATCATCAATCAAAAGGGTTGGGCCACCATAAGGCCCAACCTAAAGCTCCCACCTCCCGATCAAGCATCTGGACGGCGACCCTGCACATCTGAATATAAATCCCACATCGTGGGGTGAGACTAAAGTCCCAGTGAGCATGGTAAAAGCATGCGGTGTAGGGAATCAGACAAATGAAGTGCAACACACATGCATCATACTTAATCCCATCAAGAATACAAATACATGAAATCAAGTAAAGAAAGCAAGTAAAACTTGACTGTGATGTGTTTTTACCCGACACCCGGGGTCTTTTCTCTAGCTGTGACTATGATTTAGCGCTCGGCCATGCTGTTGAGTCTCAAAATCAATTTAAGTGTTTAAATTGGATTCAAGACTCATTACCCTTGGTTTTAATGTCTAAAAAATTTGATTGCATAAAAACATATTCTACTGAGAAAGGTATTTTGATTTGTATTTCAACAACTCTAAAAGAAGCAACTCTCTGGAGTTGATTAACCTGCTAATTTGAAGAACTTGGATCTGCTGAAGACTCTCTCAACCCTCTAATGACGTGTACCATTCTTTATGCAGAGAAGTCTTACTGAAATCGTGCAACATAGCATCTGTCAAAGTCAGAAGGCTTTCTGCACAAAAGACTTAAAGGTCTCTAAACGTTTTCTGCCTTTGCCTACAAAAAAAGTTTTTACAGAGTTCTTTCTGCGTCTCAAGGAACATCGTACACGGAAAAGGAACCTTTGTACCTGTTGTGTGTCAGAGCAGTACTACCTCTGCACACCTACTCTATTCAAGTCAAAAGCTATCACAAGTTTGTCTCTCAACGTCTACTTGCTCAACGACTACTTTTCTGGATGCTATATATAGCTCCATGAAAGTCTTTGAACAATGAGGAGAACAAAATACAAAGAACAACATAGAGAGAATACCACAGAGAGAAGCACGCTAAAAAGAAAAGATCAAGAAAGCGTAAAAAGCTAGAGAAGTTCTCCAGAAAGGAAAAGAGAAGAGTTTTAGAAAAGAGAGTGAATCGGCCAAGTGTTGTCAGAAAATTTATAAAGCCAAACACTCTGTTGTATTTCATTCCTTGTACTTAGATTTTATCCTTTATATCCTGAGTGTTACTCAGTCATTCCTTTGTACAAGAGAACCTGTGTTTAAGTTTCTCAGAAACTTAAACTATTTATCATTGTAAAAACTGTTAAGTGTCTGAGAGCCTGAAGAGGCTTGGAGGAATAAAGAATACTTGAATTTAGCCTGGAGAGGCTGTGTCCAAAGAATACTTGAATTTATCCTGAAGAGGCTGTGTCCAAAGAATACTTGTGTTTAGCCTGAAGAGGCTGGGTTCAAACAATACTTGTAATCTTGCGGGATTAGTGGAAAATCCAGTGGTTGTTTGCCCGGGGACTGGACGTTGCTCACTGAGTTAGTGGGTGAACCAGGATAAATTTCTATGGCTAAGTTCTATCAACCCTTATCTCTTTATATTATGTTTTATCTAACCAAGGAGGGTTTAAGAAAAGTTGTTTTATAAATCCACGCAGTAAACAATCTTTTCTTCACGCGAAAATACTTCAAAATTGTTTTTATCCAACCTTCTGAGTTGCATCAGCAAGTTGCTGAACTTCCAGTTTCAGAATATTGCACAAACTTTTCCAAATCAGTTTGTTTGTTAAAAGGTTTTCAGAAAAATCTGTAAAGAATTATAAAACATTATTCAACCCCCCTTCTAGTGTTTCCTGTGGTTCTAACACATGTGACCAAGGACCGTCGTATGATTAAGTTTTATTAATAATCAATGAATAATGCTTGCTTTTCATTTTAACTTGAGGACCCCTATCTTCCTCTTGGCCAAGAGGTTGATGTGGTTACCTCGCTCTTGCTTATACATGATTGCTTGAAGACCTATGATGGTCCGAAGACCCTGTGATGGTCCGGAGACCCTGTGATATATAAATTTACTTGGCCAATGGCCCTTGGAATGCTTAGAATACATACTTGTTTATGAACATGAATGGCATGGCAAACACCAATAACAGTTTCATAGGGATAACTACATCAAAACCTAGGCATACTCTAGGGTTTGGAAACCATAACACATACCATTCAAGTAGAGTTTACCAACCATAAAAATCAATCAATAACACTCATAAACAAGGTAAATAAGCATGGGGAGAAAAAAATAGGGGACATACAAGGGACCAAGTAAAATGATAGTTAGTTGGTGCCCACACTCACCTTAAAGGTAGGAAGAATGGAGACGACGAAGGGGTTGGGGTGATGATTCCAAGCTCTAGTAGAGTGGGGAGACTCCAAACCAAGCTCCTTGTGCTCTTCTCTTCCTCAATCTCTCTCCAGGCTCTCTCTCTAAGAAGGGGGGAAAGAAATAAATGAGGAGCCCTAATCTTGAATTAGCATTAAAAGCTAATTCGCGGGTTCTCGCTCAAGCGAGAGCCTTCTCACTTGAGCGAGAGAAAAGGTTCCTGAGAATATTCGAATCCTCGCTAAAGCGAGAACTTCCTCGCTTGAGTGAAATTCACTCAGAAAAATGCCACAAACTCTCTGACTTTGCCTCGACCTCCTCACTTGAGCGAGAGCAAGTCAGAGAGCAAACTCAATTTCTAAATTGAATTGCGCTTAAGCGAGAGGCTCTCGCTCAAGCGACCATACTAGTAACCAAAATTTCTGGTTTTTACTGGTATGCTCGCTCAAGCGAGGCCTTCTCGCTTGAGCGAGAACACCAAAATTTAGGATTGTGGTTTTCCACTCTTAATCCAAATTTTTCCTAATTCCTCTTACAAAAACCTATTTCCATTATTATTTTTACTCATTAGAATAGTAAAATTTGGGATGTTACACATTTTTTAGGGGAGATACACGCAATATTTTGTTTAGAATATGGACTATTTTGCAATTTTTGTAACTTTCAAGTTGGTGTAAAAGACATTTGTGAAAAATACAAAAAAAAAGAAAAGTCAAAAGGAAAGTAAAAAAAAGAGAGAAAAAAGAAAATATGTGTAAAGAAAAAGTAATCCTCATCATTTAAAAAATTTGATTAAGAAAAATCCCAACTCAGATTCCATTTTCTATAATATTCAATTTCTGTAGTATTCCCAAATTCAGTTGTATTTGTTGTGTTTTTAGAAAAATTGGCAACTTAGGATCTGAAACTTGAATCAAGCTACTAAACATTTCATTCTCTTTACAATCAATTTCTTTGTCTTCTTATTTTGTCTTGTTTGGCTTTCTATTCTAGTTTAGCTTTCTTTCATACCAACTTTATTTGCTTGTCAATTTAATTCTTAGTTTTTTCTATGTCGTTTTCTTCCTTTGCCATTCTTAGATAATCTTAGTGTCGTTCATTCTAGTTTATTTGCACTTGGGTAGGGTCAAACTTTTGGTTTTTGTAAGCCTAACCAAACCTTAACCAAGTAGAAAAGGCAAGAGTGGACATTAGGGATGGTAATTGAGCCCAATCCCTATGGTTACCCGCAAAAATTACCCGCAATGGACAGGGTAAAAACCCGCAAAGCGGCTATGGGCGCGGGTACGGGCAATAGCCCACATTTTTTCATTGGGACGGGCGCGGATACGGGCACTATGTTGCCCAGCCCGCCCCATACCCGCACTCATATATATAATTATTTAATAAATAATATCATATATAATTATAAATAGGGATATATTAATTTTATTAAAATATCTAATATATTTATACATATTTTTAAAATTGTAATATATAATATATTACAAATTAAAAATATATTTTTATAACTATCTATTTCTGTTTTTTTTACTTTATAATATATGACTAATTAGTGTTAATAATTATTTTTTACAGATCTTGGAGAATTCTAAGTTTCTAACACATGATATCCAAGTTTATAAAATAGTGTGGCGTAAAAGTTTATTGTAATATTTAATAAAAAATTTGAACTTTAGATCATTTGTTGTGTTTTAGAACATTAACATATTGTGTTTCAATGTAATTAAATTGTTGTGTCACTTATATTTAAAAACTATGTTGGGACAATCTTCGAGTAATTTTTCAATTGAGATATAGTTTTCTTAAATTAATATTTTTTTAGTAAGTTGTTAATTTTTTACTTAATAAAAGTGCGGGTAACGGGCACGGGTACGGGCACATAGGTGCCCAGCGGGTATGGGGACGGGCACTAAAGTTACTGCCCACGCGGGCACGGGCTTTTTTTGAAAACGTGGGTACGAGGACGGGCACTGTGGTACCCTGCGCAGAGGGTACCCATTGCCATCCCTAGTGGACATTATAGAAAAAATCCTTAAAAGGAGAGACATACATGAGTGGATACATCTTTTTGAGAGTAAACACATAGTGAGTGGAAAGGACCAAAGAAAACTTTAAAAATGAAAAGTATAAATTTAACACCCCCTACACCTAGGACTTTAAGGCATAAGGCTGATTTGGAGGAGATAACTCAAAACTTTGTTAGGATTATGGGTGAAAAGTCGGTTGTCCTTAGGAGGGACAAACAATGGACTCAAGGGAGTCAAAGTCTAGATTCCAACCTTCCAAGTTAGGAATGATGTGGAGCAATATTCAGAGTGTGAGTTAAAAAAATAACAAATCTTTAGCTGCCATAACTATAGTGAGGAAGAGAAAGTTAAGATTGCTTCTTTGGAGTTTAAGAATTACGCTTTAGTATGGTGACACCAACTCCAAAATGACCAAAGAAGGAGTGGAATCCCCTTAGTCTCAACTTGGGACGAAATAAGAGGAATAATGTGCAAGAGGTTCATACCTCAACATTACACTAGGGAGTTACATGTAACGTCCTAATTTCCAAATTCAAGACTAATGCCCGTTGGAGGCAAAATTCCCGAATTTAAGAAATTATTTCGTGCCATTTTAAAGATCAATGCACATATTCACCATATAATGCTTAAGCATTCCAACACTACTTAATCACTATATGAAACATAAACTTAATACATACATCAAGGCTATCCATGTCTACAATTTAATCATCAAATACATAATTGCGTATCATATGTATGTTCACAATGAAAATTAAATACATTCCATTCTAATAAATGGCAAAAACAAAACATGAAGTCCTTCGAGCTCCCTCGGCTCACTGGTCCATAACGGAAGGAACCTGCGCATCTAGAATGTGACCACGAAACGTGTGGTGAGACTATAGTCTCAGTGAGCATAACTAGAACATGCAGTGTGGCATAAACAGGCAGATGGAATGCAACAAAGCCACAATATAAGATACATGTATTAATAATAATTCCAAAGACTAGATCCTAAATGCAGTCAACATTTTACCACACATAACCTTTCGTGACTGGGTCTTGGTAACCCGAGTACTCAACTCTGGCACATGTGCCCTCGAGTGCATGTAGCCCTGGCGCATACACCGTTATTCGATCGGTGGGCATATGTCCTAGATTGTGAAGTTGAAATTCCAATCACAAGAAGGGGGGTTGAATTGTGATATTCTTAAAAATTTTCTTCAAATTTCTTTTAATACTTAATCTGCTCAAGTTAGACTTAGCTTTGTATTAAAAGGTTATACACCAGAAGATAAATGTTATAGACTATGCAGTATGCAGAAGATATGGTTCTTGTATTAGAACTCTTGTGAGTATCACTTACTTAGGTATTAAGTACTTTTTCAAAATGGTTTTATGCACATGTAGTCAAAATAAAAAGTGTAAGAGTTTAGAAGATTGTACACAGGAATTTTATACTGGTTCACCTCTTCCAACCTGAGGCTACGTCCAATCCCTACACCAAGTAGGATTTTCTTACTCAACTTTTCACTTTACAATCACCTTGGGTACACCTTACCCCTAGTATTCTTCTGCAGCCTCTTCAGGCTCCTAATCAAGTCTCTATCTCAGAATCTCAAGACTGTACACTTACTACAGCTTCTTCTGCAGAAGGAAGAACCACTGCAAACACTGCAAAACACCCTCTACAGACTTCTTTCTTCACTACCACACTATAAATAAATCAATTTACACTCCCTGCACACTTTCTCAAGAGGCACATATAACCTTAAGCCTCCTTGAGAGATTACAATGGAAGAATGTAGTGAAAAGAAAAAATACAAGTCTCAAAATGAATACAATTTAAGCACAGGTGTAGAAGTAATGAGCCAACTCTCTCTCAATAGACTCTCTAAAGCCTTTACTGAGAAACAAGAAGAGAGAGAAAATTTCCAGAAGATATGGATAGTGATTTCGAATATCTGATGCTTCTTCTGGAGGAGGGTGTGTCTTGATCTTGAGGGGAACTCTTCTTTTTATAGGAGAATGGAGGAAGTAGCCGTTGGAGACTTCCAGCTATGTCCCTTGACCTGTCCTTTTCAAGATGCAACTGTCTCCTTGCAGGTGCAGCTGTCAAGTTTGACTGGTCATACCTCCTGTAGAGTGTTTCTTCTGCAGACAGTCAATCTCATGAGTTTTGCAGCCACTTCTTCTACAGGGCTTGTTCTTATTGAATCTTATTACAAAATATTCTTTTCTTCATTTTCTCAACTCCTTTCTTGTTTTCCTTTATCAAATTGTCATTTCAAATATGTTGAAGGCATCTTTTACAGTTTGTTGCAGTGTGAGAATGTTGATTTCTTTCTTCTGGATTTTGGTTCTATCTTCTACAGTTTCCTTCCTGTATCTTCTTAACATACACTCAAGTGAAATGATTTGTTCCTTTTTAAATCAGAATTATGACAAGTGAATTTTGATAAGTTATCATCATTAAAACCACTTAGGAGGATTCTTGGACCTTACAATCTCCCCCTTTTTGATGATGACAACTTCTCAAAATTTAGCTTGTATGATTCTGAATTTTGCATATATCAAAAGAGCTCCCCCTGAATTTGTACTTGGGTTCCAATCATTAATTTACAAATGATATAGATGCTGCAAACTGTTATTAACAGAATTTTTAATAATTCAAATGCATCTAGTATGTGAACCAAGTAAATACTGCAATCATGAATAAATGCTGCAATCATGATTAGTTTCATTAATCAAAATACTAAAGGAAGATCATTACAACAATCAGAAATTACATCAGAATTCCCTATTCCTATTAATCTACTAAATTTACTACTTCTCCCCCTTTGTCATCAATCAAAAACAAAATGGCCATATGCTCAAGGAGAAGCAGAATCATCATCCTCTATTTAGAAGGAGAGGAGTGGTCTGAAGATGATGAAGTAGTAGGCTGGAGGATATTCTGGGGAGGCTGGAAAGGTGCAAAAGGCATTTGAGGAGCTTGAGGAGCAATGGCTGGTAAGACAAATGTGTTGAACCAGAACTGGTGTTGAGTGAATCTTTTTATCATTTCATTCACAGAATTCTACTAGACATTGAAATTTGAAAACAATTTCTTTATATCAGCTTTGATTTTCCTCACTTGTCTCTCAGTGGATTGGGAGGATGAGAGTTCAACTGGATTAGCAGGTTCCTTAACAGCCTCATCAACCTTTTCAGGAGGAGGAGGAGAAGGAATCTGGACTCTCTCTGTGCTGAGCTGATGGAGGAAGGTCTCCATAGCGGAGAGAGTTGCAGAAATGTTGGGAATGTTGTCTCTGATAGGTGCAGAAGAAGGAAGAGCTGAGTCAATGATGGGAGAAGCAAGGAATTGATTAACCATATATGTGCCAAGGGTTCCTATAGAAGGAACAGATTGAGCCTCTCCCTTAGGTTCTTCCTCTTCATCTGTTAGATGAAGTTCTTTTGTTCTAACAGGAGACTGAGAGTTATGTGCTTCTTCTGCAATATCTTCTTCCATAGGTTCATGACTTGGAGAGGGTTGGACTTGAGGCAAGGATGTGTCAGAAGAAGGGTTTTCTGAGTAACTTTTGGCAAGCATGGCCAAGGTGTTTGCAGCCATGCCCTCTGTAGAACCAACATCATTTCCTTCCAAAGAAGCTTCTTCACCTTCTTCTGCAGAGGCCTTCTCAGCTTCTGCCATGGAAATGTCCCTTCCTCCTTCAACATTTTCTAAATAAACATACCTAGCTACTTCAGTAGGTTCATTTGCAGGGAAGGTATCCTTTTCTTCTTCAGAAGGAGCATGCAACTGGGATGTTGCTTCTTCTCCATGACCTACAAGAGATTCTTGCTCAACTTCTTCATAGGTAAAAGGATTAGGAGGGGATTCTTCTTGATCCTTTTCAGAAATCTCAGTTTTCTGTACTTTGCTAGGCTCACCTTCTTCAGCAGAAAACTCTTTCTGGACGTTCTTTCTTTTTCTGGAGAAGGTTTGAAGAACTTCCTTCTTCTTCAGCTTAGTTCTTGATCCACTAGGGGCTTCACAGGGTACATCATCATCACTATCACTTGAGAAGAACTGAGAGGGTTCAAGCTTATCAATGTGCATTTTTCTTACATTACTTCTGTCAAAGTAGGTGCAGGTGTCTGTGTATTCTTCTCCATCCAAATTCACTTGATGATACTTAAAAAACCTTGATAGAATCATCCTATAGGGAAGACTAGCATATTCCCTTTTAGGATTGGCAGTAGAAATCATTCCTCTTAAAATGATATAAGAGAGAGACAGGGTATACCTTGTAGAAGATGGTATATAATGAGAAGGTCTTGGTCAGAGACTCTTTCTAAGGTGCCAGCCCTAGGCAAAAGAGAATAGCAGCAGATTTTGTGGAATAATCTGCAGATACGGATGAGTTGACTTGATAGAAATTTTGAGTCAGGCTGAGGTAAGACTTTCTTGACAACTTCTTCCTTGGTAATGCCATCAGAAGCATACCAAGTATCATCATATAGATGATTTGAGCATGGAGGAATACCTATTGCTGCTTCTATTGATTCCGGGATAAGGATAATGGTTGACCCTTTGATGTCAACCACTAGAGAATTGCCATCACTTCTATACTTGCTTGCAGAAGCAAATAATGCTTTGACAATTCTTGGGTAGACAGGTTCCCTGATGAGAAGATAACTCCCCCATCCAACATCCCATCCTCCTCTTCTGATTTCTCTTAGCATAAAAACTCTTCCAGGAATTATATTTTTCCACTCCCACTTTTCATAAAATAACTTCAGCATCTCTTCATTTTGAAAAAGATCCATGTTAGTATCTTCTGATCCTTTAGAAGGATCACTCTCAGTGACATTTCCACTTTTGCTCCCACTTTGATCTTCTTTTGATTCATTTTCTTCATCACTGAAGGATTGAGGATCCTTATTCAAAGTGGAGGAGGGAGAGTCAATCCCAATGGGATTTTTAGGGTCATTTCCAGTGGAATGAAAACTAGTTCCAGCCTTCAGTCTGTCAGACCTTCTGATATGAACTACAGGAATGGTATAGGCTTGAATATTGGAGGGGGATGATGCTAAAGAAGATGATGGTATTGCAGAAAAGGGAGTTGTTTGAACTGGAGGTGGTTTTGCTAAGAGAGGTTGGACATCAAGTACCTCAGAGTATGGAATGAGTTCCCTTCATATTGCTTTTGGGTTCTCATGGCTGCTATAGGAGCATTCAGAGGCTCTAGGAGAGGAAGCATTTTTCTTGCCAGCCATGGATTTGATTCTCATTTTGAGTTTTTAATGGAGAAACTGAGAAACAGATGTTTGAGCAGAGAGGTTTCTATTTGATCAAAAAGGTGTGATAAGCTGAGAGATGAGAGGGTGAAATCCTTTTTAGCTAAGGAAATGCCTTCAAATACAGACCCCTACTAGCCATTGAATTGAGAAAGAGAAAGTCGAAGAGAGAGAGAACGACGATGAAAAGCACGCGCACCTTTTTAGGATTTTAAGTTGGTTCAACGGTCAGATCTTTATTGCAGTTTTTGTGCAATAACTGATCTACCTTTTTGCTAAGGACGAAAGCTCACTTTTCCTAATCCTCTTTGTATCCTTAGCTCGACAAATGAGACACTTCCTAAGGGTTTGACTTTGAAAAAATAGAATCATTTTATTAAGATGGCTTTATTTGACCAATGTGCCAAGATACCTTTCCTAGTATTTTGGACGACTACAAGTATAGTAATAGGTCAAGGCATGATCATCTTTCTGACAATTATCAGTCCTTGCAGAAGGTATAGTTTTTCAAAAAAAAATTATTGGTTCAGGTTTGGGTTTCCAGAAGAAAGAATTTCTTCTGCACAAGAGTGCACATAGTTAATGACTTGAGATACAACTCTAATGTTGTCACTGAGTGTATTCCTTTTAAGATATAATTCTGCAGAAGATACATTGTAGGTACAGTACCAAAAGGAACATTCTTCTAACTTATCAAATTATGGATTTAATTTAATGATATGAATCTTATTTCTTAGGAACACAAATCTATCTTCTACAAGTGGTTTTGTGAAAATATCAGCAATTTAAAATTTAGTTTCAATGAATTTTAGCTCAATCTCATTCTTCTGAACATGATCCCTTATAAAATGATGCTTTATGTCAATATGTTTGGATCTAGAATGCTGTATTGGATTCTTGGACAGATTAATGGCACTAGTATTGTCACAGAAGATAGGAATTTTAGAGTACCTCAAGTAATAGTCCTCCATTTGATGCTTTACCCATAGCATTTGTGAGCAACAACTTGCAACAGAAACATATTCAACCTCTGCAGTAGATAAAGCTATGGTTGGCTGCTTTTTACATGACCAAGATATTAGAGATTCTCCAAGGAATTGGCATCCACCACTTGTGCTTTTTCTATCTAATCTATCTCCATCATAATCAGCATCACAATATCCTGTAAGATCAAAGTCTGTACCTTTCTTGTACCAAAGACCAAGATCAGTTGTTCCAACAAGATATCTAAATATCCTTTTTATAGCTGCAACATGAGATTCTTTTGGAGAAGATTAAAATCTAGCACATAGTCCTACAGAAAATAAAATATCTGGCCTACTTGCAGTTAAATAAAGCAATGATCCTATCATACCCCTATATTCCTTTTCATAGACAGATTTGCCATTTTCATCCAAGTCCAAAACTGTAGAAGGATGCATGGGCGTTCCCATGGATTTTGATCCTTCCATTTTGTATCTTCTGAGAAGATCTTTAATATACTTTATTGATAAATGAAAATTCCAGCATTTTCTTGTCTAATTTGCAATCCAAGGAAGAATTTGAGTTCTCCCACAAGGCTCATTTCAAATTCTCCTTTCATTAATTCTGTAAATTCTTGGCACATTTTAACATTGGTGGATCCAAAGATAATGTCATCAACATAAATTTGGACAATCAGTAAATCTTTCTTAAAAGTTCTTCTAAATAGTGTAGTATCAATTCTTCCTCTTGTAAAATCATTTTTAAGAAGGAAATTGCTTAATCTTTCATACCAAGCTCTAGGAGCTTGTTTTAATCCATATAAAGCTTTTGATAATTTGAAAACATGGCTTGGATGCTTATAGTTTTCAAAACCTGGGGGTTGGTGTAAATACACTTCCTCATTTATAAAACCATTTAGAAAAGCACTTTTAACATCCATTTGGTATAATTTGAAATCTGTAAATGCAACAAATGCAAGAAGAATTCTAATGGCTTCTAATCTAGCTACTAGAGCAAAGGTTTCATCAAAGTCAATACCTTCTTGTTGGTTATAGCCTTGAGCTACTAACCTTGCTTTGTTTCTGATCACTCTTCCTTCTTCATCCATCTTGTTTCTGAAGACCCATTTTGTTCCAATAATAGACTGATCTTCTGGAGGAGGAACAAGTGTCTAAACCTTGTTCTTCTCAAACTGATCCAGCTCTTCTTTCATGGCTTTTATCCATGAATCATCTTCTAGAGCCTCATTTACATTTTTTGGTTCAATTTGGGATAGAAGAGCTGTACTACTTTCATTTCTTCTCAATTGAGACATGGTTTTACTCATTCTATTGTACTCCCAATAATTAGTTCATGAGGATGAGCAGTGATCATTTTCTAGCTTTTAGGTAGATCATCTTTATGAGTGAAGATATCTTTTGCAGGATTTTCTGCAAGCTTTTCCTGTCCTGTTACTTCTTCTGATGGATTTTTACTGTCAGAAGATATCTTCTGCAGCTTATCAGATTCCTTATCTGATTCATTGTTGTATTTTCCTTGAGAAGAAAGGTTAGTATTATTGAAAATAACATGCATGCTTTCTTCTATGGTCTGATTTTTGACATTGTAAATTCTATAGGCTTTTGATGTAGTAGAGTATCTAAGAAAAATTCCCTTTTCATATTTTGCATCAAACTTTTCAAGGTTTTCTTTGTTATTTAAAATGTAACAATCACATCCAAATACATGAAAGTATGCAATGTTGGGTTTTCTCCCTTTCCATATCTCATATGGAGTTTTGTTGAGTATGCTCCTAATGGAAACTCTGTTAAGTATATAGCATGATGTGGATACAGCTTCAGCCCAAAAGTATTTTTGAATTCCACTATCACTTAACATAGTTCTAGCCATCTCTTGGAGAGTTCTATTTTTCCTTTCAAAAACTCCATTTTGTTGTGGAGTTCTAGGACATGAAAAGTTGTGGGAAATTCCATTTTCATCAAAAAATCTTTTAAAAGAAAAATTTTCAAACTCTCCTCCATGGTCACTTCTTACAGAAGCAATCAATTGACCACTTTCATTTTGTATCTTCTTGGAGAAGATTTTGAAAGCATCAAATGATTCATCTTTGGTAGTGAGAAACAAAACCCATGTGAATCTAGAGTAATCATCTACTATGACAAGACCATACTTTCTTCCTCCTAAACTAGGTGTCTTAGTAGGGCCAAATAAGTCAATATGTAGTAGTTCCAAAACTCTTTTAGTGGTGATTACATTTTTGGGATAAAATCTAGAGTGAGTTTGTTTTCCTTTAGCACATGCATCACATACTTTATCCTTTTTAAACTTGATTTTTGGTAATCCTCTAACTAAATCTATTTTAGAGAGTTTTGAAATACTTTTCATGTTTAATTGTCCTACTTTCCTATGCCAAATCCATTTGTCATTTTCAAAGGAAGCAAAACAAGTATGATCAGGAAGTTCTTCTAGGCTGACATTGTATAGGTTTTTGTTCCTTATTCCTGAAAATAAGACTTGCTTAGTAGATGATTCCCTAATTTCAAAAAATGTTGGTTGAAACATAACTTCATAGCCACTGTCACAAAGTTGACTTATGCTACGAAGATTATGTTTTAACCCTTTCACATAGTAGACATTATTAATTTGGGTAGAATCCTTCATACCTATTTTTCCAATACCTTTGATGTGTGCCTTGTTGTTGTCTCCAAAAGTTACTGTTCCACCTTCTATTTTGTGTAACTGGATGAATTTGTTTTTGTCTCCAGTCATATGTCTTGAGCAACCACTGTCCAAGAACCATTGCCCTTTCTTTTTGATGGTTTTTGCTTTTTCCTACATCATGAGACAGTAGAGATTTAGGTAACCAAATTCTGTTGGGTCCTGAATGGTTAGATACCTTTCGTTTGAAGCTCCTCTTTCTTCTGTAACAGTGATGGGCAATATGTCCAATCCCGTTACACCAAGAACATTTGAAGGCTGCCTTTGGCAGGTACAAATACAGTTTTATGAACCTTTGATGTTTGAGATTGATCATATCTTAGACTTGTTTTATTAGATATTTCCCTTCCATTACCTATGAGTTTTTCTAGATTACTTGTGCTTTGTACAAACTTGCTTAAATCTTGTTGCAACTCATCAATCTTCTTCTGCAGAAGATTGTTTTCTTTCTGCAGAGCATCAGACTTTCTTTCTTCTGCAGAATCAGTTTTAATTGACTTGATTTGTTCTGACAATTTAAAATGAGATTGCTGAAGGCATTGATTTGTCTTAACCAATCTATCATTGTCCTCTTTTAATCTTTCATTCTCTTCTTTAGTTTTAACTAATTGTTCTTTAAGTAATGCAAATTTTTAAGTAATGCATCTTCTAATTCTCTATATGCAGTAGGGTTGTAAGTAATTACCTCATCATCTTCATCCTCTTTTCCAACCATGAGACATAGGTTTACTGTCTCATCTTCTGCATCTTCTTCTGAAGAGCTTTCTGAATCATCCCAAGTTGTCATCATGGCTTTCTTCTTCTTGAAGGCTTTTGGATCCCTTTTCAGTTGAGGACATTCTGCTTTGATGTGACCTGGCTTACTGCATTCATAACAAATTATTTGACCTTTTGATCCTTCACCCTTTAGCCCATCCTTCTTGAAGTTGAAGAATCTTTTTCCTCTGCCCTTCCTTCTGATTAATCTTTGGATCCTTTTAGATATAAAGGCAAGCTCATCATCATTTTTAGAAGATGATTCTTCTCCATCAGTAATCTTTTCTTCTGTTGATACAGTACTATTTTTCTTTGATGTGCTGGCTTTGAGAGCAATTGTTTTGTCTTTCCTTGGTAGCTCATCCATGATTTCTTGCTCAAGAACTTTTAGGGAACCAAGAAGTTCATCTAACTTTAGATCAACAAGTTCTTTTGCTTCTTGAATTGCTGTTACTTTTGGTCTCCATATTTTTGGAAGACTTCTAAGAATTTTTCTGACTTGCTCTTGATTAGAGTAGCTCTTACCAAGAGACTTGAGGTCATTGATAATGATAGTCAACCTGCAAAACATTTCATCAATGGTTTCGTGTTCAATCATATTGAACATTTCATATTGATGAATTTGAATGTTGATTTTTGATTCTTTTACTTGATCAGTTCCTTCATGGGCAATTTTGAGTATGTCCCATATTTCTTTTGCAGTAGAACAGCCAGCCACTTTGTCATATTCTCCTCTGCTTAAGGCACAGAGAAGAAAGAATTTTGCTTTGGAGTTCAGAAGATATCTCTGCTTATCTTCTGGAGTCCATTCTTCTCTAGGCTTGGGCTTTGGAGGTTCCTCTTGAACTTCAGATTCTCCTTCTCTAGGATGAGCCAAAATTCTTGTTCTTCTAGTCATGGGAATGAAGTTTCCATTTTCTATGATATCCCAAAGATCAATGTCTTGGGATTCTAGAAATAGCTTCATTCTATCTTTCCAATAATAGTAGTCCTTCCCATTGAATGCAGGAGGTCTATTTGGGGATGATCCTTCTGGGATAAACATTGCAGCTCCATGGTTGGCCATTTTCCCTTGATCTTTTCCTCTCACTGTTAAGTGAGTTCAACCCTAGAGGCAAGCTCTGGTACCAATTGAAGTTGAAATTCCAATCACAAGAAGGGGGGTTGATTTGTGATCTTCTTAAAAATTTTCTTCAAATTTCTTTAATACTTAATCTGCTCAAGTTAGACTTGGCTTTGTATTAAAAGGTTATACACCAGAAGATAAATGTTATAGACTATGCGGTATGCAAAAGATATGGTTCTTGTATTAGAACTCTTGTGAGTATCACTTACTTAGGTATTAAGTACTTTTTCAAAATGGTTTTATGCACATGTAATCAAAATAAAAAGAGTAAGAGTTTAGAAGATTGTACACCGGAATTTTATACTGGTTCACCTCTTCAAACTTGAGGCTACGTCCAGTCCCTACACCAAGCAGGATTTGCTTACTCAACTTTTCACTTTACAATCACCTTGGGTACACCTTACCCCTATTATTCTTCTGCAGCCTCTTCAGGCTCCTAATCAAGTCTCTATCTCAAAATCTCAAGACTGTACACTTACTGCAGCTTCTTCTGCAGAAGGAACAACCACTGCAAACACTGCAGAAAACCCTCTGCAAACTTCTTTCTTCACTACCACACTATAAATAAATCAATTTACACTCCCTGCACACTTTCTCAAGAGGCACAGATAACCTTAAGCCTCCTTGAGGGATTACAATGGAAGAATGTAGTGAAAAGAAAAAATACAAGGCTCAAAATGAATACAATTTAAGCACAGATGTAGAAGTAATGAGCCAACTCTCTCTCAATAGACTCTCTAAAGCCTTTACTCAGAAACAAGAAGAGAGAGAAAATTTCCAGAAGATATGGATAGTGATTTCGAATATCTGATGCTTCTTCTGGAGGAGGGTGTGTCTTGATCTTGAGGGGAACTCTTCTTTTTATTGGAGAATGGAGGAAGTAGCCGTTGGAGACTTCCACCTATGTCCCTTGACCTGTCCTTTTCAAGATGTAGCTGTCTCCTTGCAGGTGCAGCTGTCAAGTTTGACGGGTCATACCTCCTGCAGAGTGTTTCTTCTGCAGACAGCCAATCTCATGAGTTTTGTAGCCATTTCTTCTGGAAGCATATTATGAGTCTTAATATACTTGAAATAAATTATTCCAAGTACATTTGACTTAGCTGTAACATCAGAAAATGAGAAAAATAGAGTTTACTGCATTCTGCTTCTTCTGGAGCTTTTGCTGACAGCTTATATCTTCTGCAGATTACTCTTTTTTTTCTTATGCAGAGATTTGTCTATGACATGTGTTCATTCTAGGGGACTTCAAATTATGTTTTTATTTGACTGTAACTTTTGGGAAGCTTAGGAAGTTATGATTCTCAAGCAAGGAGCTCCTTCTTCACTTTTTATAAAAGTGAATCTTCCTTCTAATATGTCATAACTTGATCCAAGTCTGGATTTTTTATTCTAAGGGATAAATTGAATTTATTTCGATCGTTTTATGTCTAGGCTTCCCATTCTTGTACTTTGAATTGCTTCTTGAATCTTCTGTCATAATTCATCCACAGAGAATGTATCTTCTGTATCTTCTCCAGGGCTTGTTCTTATTGAATCTTATTACAAAAGATTCTTTTATTCATTTCTCAACTCCTTTCTTGCTTTCCTTTATCAAATTGTCATTTCAAATATGTTGAAGGAATCTTTTATAGTTTGTTGCAGTGTGAGAATGTTGATTTCTTTCTTCTGGATTTTGGTTCTATCTTCTGCAGTTTGCTTCCCGTATCTTCTTAACATACACTCAAGTGAAATGATTAGTTCCTTTTTAAATCAGAATTATGACAAGTGAATTTTGATAAGTTATCATCATTAAAACCACTTAGGAGGATTCTTGGACCTTACAATCTCCCCGCTTTTTGATGATGACAACTTCTCAAAATTTAGCTTGTATGATTTTGATTTTTACCCTCCTCTGAACTCTGGCGCATACGCCCTCCTCTGAACTGTGGCACGTACGCCCTTATCTGAACTGTGGTGCATACACCCTTACTACTATGGTAAAGCCTTTTATAAAACACTAACTAGCTACATACATCTCTTCTTCCCTTTAGGTCTTTCACACATGCAACATTAGTTAGAATACCCCCATTTTCTTCCCAACGCACAAACCCTAGGGGTTTGGCCTCCCAAAATTCCCCCTAATATCACACCCTCAAACATATCAATTAGGGCAAACCATTATTAGTTACAATAGGCTCAAGAATCATGCAACAATGTCATAATACATGGATATGGGTAACTCTAACTTGGGGAAACCCCCTATACATGCTCTTACTCTGCCCTAAAATCTATGTACCAACCTCAAGTAAATATAGCATACAACAATCACATTCATGCTCAGAGAATGGGGAAGAAAGAGTAAGGTTCATTGAGGAGCACTCATACAAACATGGGTGACAGTGTGTGAGCTATTGTCACCTCAAGGGAGCTCAAAGAGAAGAAGAGAAAGGTTGGGGAAGACTTGGAGACGGAGTTCTTGACTTGAGATCCCTTTCTTCAAGCTTCAAGGACCCTTCCTCCCTCTAGAATCTCTCTCTTTCTCTCTAAAATGAAGAAGGAACGAGGAAGAATGAGGAAAGGAACCCTAACTCATGTTTTAAAAGAGCTGAAGGCATTCCTACGCTCGGAGCTCGCTCGGCCTGCTTTCAGGCTGCGCTCGAGCTCAGCTGAGCTGAATCTCCCAAATTCCTCTCCATTTTATACGCTCGGGCTGCGCTCGAGCTTAGCTTGAGCTAGAAAACCAGATTGGAATTTTCCCCTGATTTCTGATATCCTCGCTTAGGCTGCGCTTGAGCGCAGACTTAGCGAGCATATTAGTCCCCCAAAACTTGATTTTTACCTCTCTTATATTCTAACTCAATTCTCTTCCACTCAAACCTAATTCCTCTCCCTAAATCCCTTCTAACTTAGCTTTTCTCATCCAAACCTCTCTCAACTCGATTCTTTGTCGAATTAACTCCTTTGTTCCTAAAGCTTATTCTATTGCTATTTTAACACACTAATGACTGAAACATAGGGTGATTCACTTCTCCCTAACTCCTTCTAATAATATACCCTTCCAACTTATTTTCCTTCATTTAACCTTCTTTTCTCATCCTTATACCTTTGTGATTCTCTCTATCTCAGGGCGTGATTCCTCCTAAGTCCAACCTACAATTGTTTGACTTAACACTTGGTTATTCTTCCAAATCTCTTAAAACTCAAACCTCTTAATTTATTTATCTTATTCTTATCTAAATTCACATTCAAATCCCCCAAAATTTCTCCTTCTAACCTCTAGTCCTTCCTCTCTTGGTCGGATCCATGGCCTAAGGCTTTCGCTATACTCTTTAGGCCCTAATTTTTGGGATGTTACAATTCTACCCCCTTAAATAAATTTTGTCCTCAAAAATTTACCATACAAGTGCTCTCTACATTCCCTTACCCTAATCAAGCATTTTAAGTAGACTAAATAATAAGGAGAGCAAGTAATCAAAAGCAGGCACACAAAAACCAGACACAATCACACATGTTCCAAATCATACCAACAAACAAGCAGAAGAAACGAATAGGAGGATAACACGGCTGAAAGGTCTGGATCCAACTCTCTTATATGAAAACTAGGTCAAGTGAGAATAATTTAACCTTGATCTTACCTTCATCCTTCCTTAACCTTGGCACCTGCGTGCTATGTGACCACAAACTTCTGGCAATTGAAACACCTCTTCCGATTGTTGATTCCGGGGCAGTCCCGCATAACCTTGTTCGGGCTGGCCGCACTTTAAACATACCCTGAGTCCGCACATGCAACTCCCCCCATGGCTTTTCCCACACTTTGTGGCACTGGGGCATCTCCCCATGCCTTTGGGCTGTACCGACATTCCAAAATAGTGTTTGTCCTGCTTCCTCTGACTTCTTTGGTCCGTGTCTTGGCTAGGATCCTCCCCAGTTTTCTCTTTCCCCTTGTCGTTTGATTGTGGGTGTGTGGTGCGACATTCATTCTAGTTCTTCCTCAGACAATATAAGCACTTGTTTGACCCGGGTAGGGAAATCATGATCCCAAGTGTCCCAACCCGATTCCAGCCCAACTCGGGCCTCAAACCTTCCTCGAAACTGTGTGCACCTCCCCCTCTTGTCGGGAATGGTCTACAAGTATCTAGAAGTATTGGGTTAATTTCACCTTCTTCAAACTTGGCCACAGGCTGGCCCACGTCATTTTGCTCCCTTACTTAGTTGAAGGACTTCGCCTTCCTTCTGCCTTCCACACACTAGCCGGGAAAGTACTTCTCCAGAAACCAGAACTTCGAAAGGTTCCCCCAGGTGATCGAGAATCCTGTATATAGTGGCTCGAACGCTGCCTTTCTTCCACCTAGTCTTCAGCCTCTCCCCTCAGCATGTTACATTGACATACCCCACCTTGGAGTCATCAGTGCACCCCATCACCTAAAAAATTTGACTGAGGTCACGGAGCCAATCTGCCGCCACCTCCGGATCATAAACCCTACTGAACTGAGGAGGGTTGTGTTTCCGAAACTCCGCCAATCCTCGAACAAACGGGTCTATCGTAACATGGGATGGTGTCCCCAATGGCCTTCAAATTAGCTCCTGCAAAACGACCGCGTTAGCAGGCGGCCTACTCCCGAGCCGCCTCAGCTTGTTGGCAGTTGGCCTCCACTTGCGCCCGGTTGGACGCCACTTGCTCCCCCATCATTTGGGTGAGCATCTAAAGAGCTGCTGCCCTGGGATCTGGAGATAGGTCCTGTGAAGAGGAAGAAGAATGGTTGGTCCTAAAATGACCTCTCCTGCCGCCTGCCATAGTCCTCTACACATCATTAAGCAAAACACCGAGGTGATCAGTCTCTCAATTTACATAATCATGCATAGGAGGATAATAACAAACTTCAGGAAACAACTAATCGGCAGTCCAATTGGATTGAACTGCTTTGATACCAAAATGTAACGTCCTAATTTCCTAACTCAAGACTAATGCCCGTTGGAGGCAAAATTCCTGAATTTCTGAAATTATTTCGCGCCATTTTAAATATCAATGCACATATTCACCATATAATGTTTAAGCATTCCAACGCTACTTAATCACTGTATGAAACATAAACTTAATACATACATCAAGGCTATCCACGTATACAATGTAATCATCAAATACATAAATGCGTATCATATGTATGTTCACAATGAAAATTAAATACATCCCATGCTAATAAATGACATAAAAAGAACATGAAGTCCTCCGAGCTCCCTCAGCTCACAGGTCCATAACGGAAGGAACCTGTGCATCTAGAATGTGACCACGAAATGTGTGGTGAGACTAGAGTCTCATGAGCATAACTAGAACATGCAGTGTGGGATAAGCAGGCAGATGGAATGCAACAAAGCCACAATATAAGATACATGTATTAATAATAATTCAAAGACTAGATCCTAACTGCAGTCAACATTTTACCACACATAACCTTTCGTGACTGGGTCTTAGTAACCTGAGTACTCAACTTTGGGCACCACATGCCCTCGAGTGCATGTAGCCCTGGCGCATACGCCCTTATTGGAACGGTGGGCATACGTCCAAGGATTGAACTGTGGCGCTTACGCCCTAACCAACTATGGCGCGTACGCTTTCAATTGAGTTGTGGCCGTACGTCAAAATCTAAACTATGGCCCATACGCCGTCCTCTGAACTGTGGCGCGTATGCCCTTATCTGAACTGTGGCGCGTACTGAAGTATATGGTTGAATCACAAGAAGGGGGGTTGAATTGTGATTCTTTTAAAATTTTTGCAATTATATTCTTCTAATAAAATTCTGCTCAAGATAAGTTCTTGGCTGTTTATTAGAAGATTGATCTCCACAAGTAGAATTGTAAGTATTAATGCTTATTATGTTGCAAAAAGGATTCCTTTGGTGGAATCAATTTAGTTGCCACTTACTTAGTTATTATTAGTTTTGAAAGCTTTTTGTGCACATGCAGAAGTTAAGAAAGTAAGGGAAAGAAGAAAACCACAAAGGTTTTTATACTGGTTCACCTCTTCCAACCTGAGGCTACGTCCAGTCCCTACCTTCTGTAGGATTTTTTCTCACTAACAAATCAGTTACAACCTTTGGGTACACACACTACCACCTAGTATTCTTTTTCCACAGCCTCTTCAGGCTTTCTACAGAATCACCAAACTCAACAGAAACAGATCTTTGCTTACTGCAGCTTCTTATGCAGAAGCTCAGACACAGCAGAATTCTGCAGAACTTCCTTCTACGATTCTGAATTTTCACAAGCTCACACCTGAGGCCTTACAACCTCTCCAAATACTTCACCTTATATGTCACAGGAGAATTTCACAACAAGCGAATCTCCCTGACCTTTTAATCACACACAAACAAAAAAGGTAAAGTACAAAAAAGCTCACTAAAATACAATCAGAAGTTGCAGCAAAATTCAAGTGAGCAAAATCCCCCTCAACAATTTGTATAAGCAGATTAGAAAGAATTTGAGGAGAGAGAAAAGGTTCCAAAGCTGGCAGTGAAAGAGCAGAGATTATTTTATGCTTCTGGAGTGAGAGTGTGTTCCATTGTGAAGAGAGCACCTCCTTTTATAGGTGAGAGCCTTGTAGCCGTTGGAATGCATCCAAGATGGTCCAGCTGTGTTGCTGTGATAAGTCTCTTTCAAGTACAGCTGCAAAAGCTGACAGGTACAACTGCTGTTTGACTGGTTTCTTGCTTCTGGAACCAGCTTCTGCAGACAGCAAAACTGGCTCATTTCTTCACCCTTCCTTCTGTGAATGATCTGAGGATGATTTCTGGATAAATCCAAGTGTATTTCAACTTGTGTTACTCAGCAATTTAGTAAGGAATTTATTTAAGGATCATTGAGAGATTTGCTGCTTCTGCAGAACTCATTTTTACATATTCCTTCTGCAGGATTGTTTCTGGTCAACTGCAAATGATCCTTATGCTTCTGTGACATGTTCCATGTTCTGTATTTGATATCTTCTGAGAGTTTCTTTAAAAAAGTGAATCTTCTTCTAAAACAATTTCATTAAGAGCTTTTAGATTGCTTCCTCATGCTTCTGGAGTCTGTGAAGTGTGTTTGTCAGCTTCTGGAAGCTTTTCATATTTGTCCTTCACAGATTTGTCATTCCTTTAATTTATAGTAAATTAAGGAAGCTTTTTATATTTGTCCTTCTGCAGAATGATACCTGTTGCTTCTGGACACATTCTCAAATGAAATGGTTAGTCCTTTTAGAATCAGAATTATGCTAAGTTGCATTTGATTTGGTTGTCATAATTAAAACCACTTTGAAGGGATTCTTGGACCTTACAATCTCCCCCTTTTGATGATGACAACCTAATCAATCACTTAGATAATTCTGATTTTTAATACCAAACTCCCCCTGCAATTTAGCTTTTATTTGGAAAATAATAATTGCTGCAGATTGCATAATTTCAAGACTGATTCTTAATTTCAATTATTAAGTTACAGAAGCCATTTTGATAATTCATTTCCAATGCAGCAGTATGATCATTGAGTAACTTATGCAAAATTCATTTATACAACAGATGCAGCACAACATATTTATCAATTGTGTAGCAAGGAAACTTATACAGAAAGCATTCATCATTTTCATTCATCATTGATCATAGTCAAAAGTCATAAAAAAACATTAATGTGCAGCCCACCTAAAAATCAACCTAAACTACCTACTACTTACTACTTCTCCCCCTTTGTCATCAATCAAAAAGCTCAAAGGAATTGTATGGAAAGAAGCAGAATCATCATCTATCACTTGGATGGAGAGGAGTGGTCAGATGATGAAGAGGTAGAAGGCTGGAGCAAGTTCTGGGGTGGCTGAAATTGTGTGAATGGCATAGCTGGGGCCTGAGGTGCAATCACTGGAAGCACAAAATTATTAAACCAAAACTGATGCTTGTGAACCTCTCAATCATTTCATTTACTGTGTTTTGGAGAGTGTTCACATTGGAAAACAGTTTTTCATGTCAGACTTGAGCTTCTGGATATTCTTCTCCATGGATTTGGAAGGAGAAGCATTCTTTGGTGGTGCTTCAGAAGCAGCAGCATCAGGTTTTGGAGCAGGCTCCTCAGCTGGTTTTTCATTGCTTAATAGCTGTATAAAAGTGTTCATGGAAGAGAGATTGGAAGAAATTGTGGGAATGCTATCTTGATAGGTGCAGCAGGTAGAATTGAATCTATCATAGGAGAAGCAAGGAACTGATTCACCAAATCAGTTCCAAAAGTGTTTGCTGAGGGAGCTGATGGAGTAGCTTCCTTCTGCACCTTTCTTCTTTTCTTCAGCTTCTGGTGCAGCAACCATTGGGATTGATGGTATAGGAGATTGAACAGGTAATGGAGAATCAACATTTGGGAGATAAGGAATGTCAGGAATAGCTTGAGACATGTTTGCCAGGGTGTCAGCTGCCAGACCCTCTTCAGGTAATGGTGCTTCTGCAAGAGGAGACTTTGGCTGTGAGACAACTTCTTCTCCTGTCATGGAATCACTGGACATGGAGGAGGCTCTCAGATTCTTGCTGGATGGTTCTCCAGAAGCACCAGCAGGCTGACTTTTCCTCTTTCTGGAAAATGTCAGGAACTCCTTTTCCTTCTTCCTTTTGGTTCTTGGTGTCGTATTCTCCTCCTCTTCCTCACTGGGGCTTGAGTAATTATGTGTTGGCTCAGGCTTCCAATCAACATTCTTTGCACATTTATTTTGCCAAATGTGCTACAAGAGTCACTTGAACTTTCTTCCTTCTTAAAGGAATGTTATTTAATCTGAAGATTCTGGTTAGAAGCATCCCATAAGGGCAAGCTGGCATATGCCCTTTGGGGATTTGCAGAATAAAACATGCTTCTAAGGATTAAAATAAGAAAGGGAAAAAGGTTTACCACTAAGGAGATGATAAATGACCATAAGGTCAATGTCAGAAAACTCTTTCAAGAGTGCCAACCCTTGGGAGAATTGAGAAGATGCACAGCTTGTGAAACAGCCTGCAGATGGGGTTAAGCTTGCTTGACAGAAGCTGGGAGGAGGAATGGTGAAGGACTTTCTTTTTAACTTCTTCCTTGGTTACACCAGCAGCAGTGAACCAGTCATCATATAATTGATTCTGATCAGAACTACATCCAAGTACTTCATCTATGGTCTTAGCAGTGACCACAATTGTTGATCCTTTAATGTCTACCACCAAGGAGTTGCCATCACTCCTGTACTGACTAGCAGAAGCATAGAAAGCTTTCACTAGTCTCTCATATACTGGCTCCTTCACAAGAAGGAAATCTCCCCAGTCCTGCTTCTGGACGAAATGTCCTACATCCCATCCACACTTCTTTATCTCTTTTAGCAGAAAGATCTTCCCTGGGATGACTGTCTTCCACTCCCACTTCTCATTGTAGATTTTCAGCACCTCTTTATCCTGGAAGAGGTCCCCATTGGAGTCTTGTGACCCCTCAGAAGGGTCACTCTCTTGTACTTCTGCTAGGACTTTCTTTCTTCTCCAGCAGATTGTGCTTCTTCTTGGCTATGGGAGAATGAAACTGTATGGGATGTTGAAGAAGAGTCCACTCCTATAGGTTGATTGGGGTCACTACCTATTGTCTTAAATGCAGACCCAGCTCGTATTCTCTCTGACCTTCTTCTGTAATCTGCAGAGGCAGTTGGAGTTTTAGATTGAGTTTCTGTTGGAAGAATAGAGGAGGTAGAGGGTTGAGAAGGTTGAGGTTGAGTTTGAGCAGGTTGAGGTTCATTTGTTGTGGGTTCAATAGGAGCAGAAACTTGCTCTGTTGAGTGGCTAGAAACAGAGGGCTCAACTGTGGGGGACTGAGCATGCTGTGGTTCAACGTATGGCACTATTTCATTGCCCATTACAACAAAATCATCAGATTCTGTGGAGGGGAGTCTTTCTTCTCCATTGCGATTTGCTTAATTCTCATGATGAGAGAAGAATGTAAAGCAGAGACAGAGAAAGTGAGAGAGAGATGAAAGCAGAGAGAGTGATGATGAATAGGCTGGAATAGAAAGGTTTGAGTTTGGAGAGGGCAGTGTGGTGTTCCTTCAGCTGAGAGACTATCCTAAATAGTAGAACCCAACTAGCCGTTGCTTTATTTGAGAAGGAGAGAGGGAAGGGGCACGCGCGCAGTTTTTTAGGAAATTGGTTAATGTCCAACGGTTATAAGCTTTTAAATTTCCCTAATTGTGAATCAACTATCCTGCCTGCTTTTAGCTAGAGACAAAGCTAACTTTCCTCATTCCTTTTGTAGCTTATAGAGGATGAAAAGGCTACAGGTTGGTGCAGTTTGACTTTGCCTAGAATGGATGGAATACATTGAGCTTTGTGAATGAAAGTGACATTTCCTAGTATGAGTGATGTGACTAACATATGTTTGTTAGTCAACAATCACTGTTGTGCCGTTTCACCTGATAAGCAGGTGAACAGAAGCAGTTGTGACATTGTCCTTTGAAGAAGGATGTCTGCAGAAGCTGAGATTTTTATTTACTAGGTTATGCTATAATTGCAGAAGGTGAATTTTTCATGCACCTTCTCAGAAAGGTTCTGCAGAAGAGAGAATATTTCCATAAACTATTTTAGGCTTGATTCTGCAGAAGGTGAAAATTTAATTTCAAATTCCAGAAGCTGCACACGCCACTGTAACTGTTACAGTTTTGTGTTTCCAAAAAAATGCTTCTCTATTTGCTTCTGTGGAACTTCAAGTTCCAGTAGCACACAGATTTTAATTCACACATCAAGAAACCAAGTATTTCATATTAATTTTATTTCTAAGAAACACAAATCTCTCTTCAACAAGAGGTTTTGTAAGAATATCAGCAATTTGAAGTTTGGTTTCAATGAATTTCAGTTCAATGTCATGCTTCTGGACATGATCTCTAATGAAATGATGTTAATATCAATATGCTTAGATCTAGAATGCTGGATTGGATTCTTGGACAAGTTAATTGCACTGGTATTATCACAGAAGATAGGAATATTAGTGTACCTCATGCAATAGTCCTCCATTTGATGTTTAATCCAAAGCATTTGAGAACAACAACTTGCTGCTGAAATATATTCTGCTTCTTGGTGGACAAAGCTATTGTGGGCTGCTTCTTGCAAGACCAAGAGATTAATGATTCTCCAAGAAATTGGCAGCTTCCACTAGTGCTTTTTTGTCCAACTTATCTCCAGCATAGTCAGCATCACAATAACCTGTGAGCTCGAAATCTGTGCCTTTCTTGTACCATAATCCAAGATTTGTAGTTCCAGCAAGATATCTAAAAATTCTTTTTACAGCTGCAACATGTGATTCTTTGGGAGAAGATTGAAATCTTGCACATAGACTTACAGAATGTAAAATGTCAGGTCTACTAGCAGTTAAGTATAATAGAGATCCTATCATTCCTCTATATTCCTTTTCAGAAACATGTTTACCATTTTCATCCAGATTTAAAACTGCAGAGGGATGCATAGGAGTTCCCATGGATTTTGAACCTTCCATTTTATATTTCTTCAAGAGATCTTTAGTGTATTTCTCTTGGTTTATAAAGATTCCATGCTTCTCTTGTAATTTGAAGTCCTAGGAAGAACTTCAATTCACCCATGAGACTCATTTCAAATTCACCTTTCATAAGTTCAGAAAACTCTTCACACATTTTCAAATTAGTAGATCCAAATATTATATCATCAACATAAATTTGAACAATGAGAAGATCCTTATTGAAAGTTTTTCTGAAAAGGGTAGTGTCAATTTGACCTCTTGAAAATTGATTTTGTAAAAGAAAGGTGCTTAGTCTCTCATACCAAGCTCTAGGAGCTTGTTTCAAACCATATAAAGCTTTTGTTAATTTGAAAACATGATTTGGAAAAGCTTTGTTTTCAAAACCAGGAGGTTGTTGGACATAAACCTCTTCATTTATAAAACCATTTAAAAATGCACTTTTCACATCCATTTGATAGAGTTTAAAATTTTTGAATGCAGCAAAGGCAAGAAGTATTCTAATAGCTTCTAATCTAGCTACTGGTGCAAAGGTTTCATCAAAATCAATACCTTCTTGTTGGTTGTAGCCTTGAGCTACTAACCTAGCTTTGTTTCTGATTACCTTACCTTTCTCATCCATTTTGTTTCTGAACACCCATTTTGTACCATAATGGTGTGATTGTTTGGATGGGGTACAAGAGTCCATACTTTGTTTTTCTCAAACTGTTCTAGCTCTTCTTTCATGGCTTCAACCCATGATTCTTCATCAAGTGCTTCTTGGACACTCTTTGGTTCAACTTGAGAAAGAAGAGTTGTGTCATTTCTTAGTTGTCTTCTGGTTTTTACACCTTCCTCAACATTTCCAATTACTTGGTCATGAGGATGGTAAGTCACAGATTTCCAGCTTCTGGGCAGATTCTGCTTTTGACAGTCAGAATCTTCTCCAGAAGCACCTACAGCTTCTGCAGTTCTGCAGGTTCTGCAGCCTTTTCTGCAGAACTATGATTTTCAGAAGGCACTTTCTTTGACTGACTTTCATCATCAGAATCTTGCTTGTCACATGCTTGAGAAGGAGAGTTAGCATCATTGAAAATAATATGCATGCTTTCTTCTATTGTTTGATTTTTAAGATTATAAATTCTATATGCTTTAGAGGTGATGGAGTAACCAAGAAATATTCCTTTTTCAGATTTAGCATCAAATTTCTCAAGGTTATCCTTATTGTTTAATATGAAGCATTCACTTCCAAATATGTGAAAATAGGCAATGTTGGGTTTTCTTCCTTTCCATAGTTCATATGGAGTTTTATTAAGGATGCTTCTGATAGAAACTCTGTTAAGTATGTAACATGCAGTGGAAACAGCCTCTCCCCAAAAGTATTTTTGAATTCCACTGTCACTTAACATAGTTCTTGCCATTTCTTGGAGGGTTCTATTCTTCCTTTCTACAACTCCATTTTGTTGTGGAGTCCTAGGACAAGAGAAGTTGTGAGAAATTCCATTTTCATCAAAGTAGTTTTTGAAAAAATAGTTTTCAAATTCCCCTCCATGGTCACTTCTTACAGAAGCTACCTTTTGGTTTCTTTCATTTTCAACTTTCTTGAGAAAGATTCTGAAAGATTCAAAAGATTCATCCTTAGTAGCTAAGAACAAAACCCATGTGAATCTAGAGTAATCATCTACTATCACAAGCCCATACTTCTTTCCTCCCAAACTAGGTGTTTTAGTTGGACCAAAAAGATCAATGTGAAGCAGTTCTAAAGTCCTTTTTGTAGTTATTACATTTTTGGGATGAAAACTTGACTTAGTGTGTTTTCCCTTTACACATGCTTCACAAATTTTATCTTTATCAAATTTCAGCTTTGGCAATCCTTTTACAAGTTCTAGTTTGGAAAGTTTAGATATAGTTTTCATGTTCAAATGGCCAACTTTTCTATGCCAAATCCATTTTTCATTTTCAAAAGAAGCAAGACAGGTTTGATGTGGAAGTTCTTCTAGACTTATGCTATATAGATTCTTGCTTCTGATACCTGAGAATAATACCCTTTTAGTAGATGATTCTCTAATTTCACAGAATGTAGGTTGAAACATAACTTCATAGCCACTGTCACATAACTGACTAATGCTAAGAAGATTATGTTTTAACCCTTTCACATAATATACATTATTAATTTGGGTAGAACCTTGCATACCTATCTTTCCAATACCTTTGATTTGAGCCTTGTTGTTGTCTCCAAATGTTACTGTTCCACCTTCCATCATTTGTAGTGAGTGAATTTGCTTTGTTTCCAGTCATATGTCTGGAGCATCCACTGTCCAAGAACCATAGCTCTTTCTTCTTGGACCCTTTTGTTTGTTCCCAACAGAAGATAACAAGGCTTTAGGTACCCAAATTTTCTTGGGTCCTGTGAGGTTAGATACCTTCCTTCTGGTACTCCTTTTTCTTTGTAACAGTTTTGGTCATGGTCCAAGCTTGTTACACAAGAACAATGAGGAGGTTTCCTTTTGGCTGGAACAAAACTGTTTTGTGTGATTCTGAAAACTTGTTTGATTAAATCCTAAACCTCTTTTGTCTGAAGTTTCTCTACTGTTTCCTATTAATTTATTCAAGTTGTGAGTGTGTTTACAAATTTACACAAATCATTTTGAAGTTCATCAATTTTCTTCAAAGCAGATTTTCCTTCTGCAGACTTGCAGTTTTTTCTGCTTCTGCAGAACTGTTTCTTACAGTTTTGACTTGTTCAGATAACTTAAAGTGAGATTGTTGGAGACAGTGATTGGTTTTAGTTAACCTATTATTATCTTCTCTAAGTATGTCATTTTCTTTTTAGATTTAACTAATTGTTCTTTAAGAAGAGCACATTTTTGTGCAAGTGTGTGTGAGTCAGATAATAAATTTTCAAAAGCATCTTCAAGTTCTTTATATGCAGAAGGAGTATAGGTAATTACCTCATCTTCTTCATCTTCTCCAGCCATGAAGCACAAATGTGCAGTTTCAGCTTCATCTTCTTCTTCTGCAGAGCTGTCAGAATCATCCCATGTAGCCATCATGGCCTTCTTCTTCTGGAATGGTCTTGATTCTTTCAGCTGTGGACACTCTGCCTTGATGTGTCCTGGTTTGTTGCATTCATAGCAGATGATAGGACCTTTGCTGTTTCACCTTTTGGTCCTTCCTTCTTGAAATTGAAAAATTTCTTTCCTTTGCCTTTTCTTCTGATGCCTTTGTATTCTTTTGATATAAAGGCTAGCTCATCATCATTTTCAGAAGAGGATGATTCTCCTTCTGAAGGTTTATCTTCTGCAGAAGCACTTCTTCTGGATGCGCTTGCTTTTAGAGCTATTGACTTGTCCTTTCTTGGCAATTCATCCATGAGTTCTTGTTCATGGACTTTTAAAGAGCCAAGAAGCTCATCCAGCTTGAGTACAGCTAGATCCTTTGCTTCCTGAATTGCTGTAACTTTTGGTCTCCATATTCTTGGGAGACTTCTAAGTATTTTTCTTACTTGTTCTTGATTTGAATAGCTTTTACCAAGTGATTTTAAATCATTTATAATAATAGTAAACCTACTAAACATTTCATCTATAGTTTCATGTTCAACCATGTTAAACATTTCATATTGGTGAATTAAAATGTTGATTTTAGATTCTTTTACTTGGTCTGTTCCTTCATGAGCAATTTTTAAAGTATCCCATATTTCTTTTGCTTGTTGCAGCCAGCAACTTTATCATATTCACCTCTACTTAATGCACAAAGAAGAAAAAATTTAGCTTTAGAGTTTAGAAGATACCTTTGTTTGTCATCTTGTGTCCATTCTTCTCTAGGTTTGGGTTTTGGTGCTTCTTCAACAATTTCAGACTCACCTTCTGTGGAAGGAGCCAGAACTCTGGTTCTTCTTGTAGTGGGAATGTAATTCCCATTTTCTATAATATCCCATAGATCAATATCTTGAGATTCCAAGAACAATTTCATTCTATCCTTCCAATAGTAATAGTCTTTTCCATTGAAAGCTGGTGGTCTGTTTGTGGATGATCCTTCTGGAATGAACATTGCAGCTCCATGGTTTGCCATCCCCTTGATCTTTTCCTCTCTCACTGTTAAGTGAGTTCAACCCAAGAGGCAAGCTCTGGTACCAATTGAAGTATATGGTTGAATCACAAGAAGGGGGGTTGAATTGTGATTCTTTTAAAATTCTGCAATTTATCTTCTAATAAAATTCTGCTCAAGATAAGTTCTTGGCTGTTTATTAGAAGATGGATCTCCACAAGTAGAATTGTAAGTATTAATGCTTATTATGCTGAAAATAGGATTCCTTTGGTGGAATCAATTTAGTTGCCACTTACTTAGGTATTATTAGTTTTGAAAGCTTTTTGTGCACATGCAGAAGTTAAGAAAGTAAGGGAAAGAAGAAAACACAAAGGTTTTTATACTGGTTCACCTCTTCCAACCTGAGGCTACGTCCAGTCCCTACCTTCTGTAGGATTTTTCTCACTAACAAATCAGTTACAACCTTTGGGTACACACTACCACTAGTATTCTTTTTCCACAGCCTCTTCAGGCTTTCTACAGAATCACCAAACTCACAGAAACAGATCTTTGCTTACTGCAGCTCTTCTGAGAAGCTCAGACACAACAGAATTCTGCAGAACTTCCTTCTACAGATTCTGAATTTTCACAAGCTCACACCTGAGCCTTACAACCTCTCCAAATACTTCACCTTATATGTCACAGGAGATTTCACAACATGCGAATCTCCCTGACCTTTTAATCACACACAAAAAAAGGTAAAGTACAAAAGCTCACTAAAATACAATCAGAGTTGCAGCATATTTCAAGTGAGCAAAACTCCCCCTCAACAATTTGTATAAGCAGATTAGAAAGAATTTGAGGAGAGAGAAAAGGTTCCAGAAGCTGGCAGTGAAAGAGCAGAGATTATTTTATCTTCTGGAGTGAGAGGTGTGTTCCATTGTGAAGAGAGCACCTCCTTTTATAGGTGAGGAGCCTTGTAGCCGTTGGAATGCATCCAAGATGGTCCAGTTGTTGCTGTGATAAGTCTCTTTCAAGTACAGCTGCAAAAGCTGACAGGTACAGCTGGCTGTTTGACTGGTTTCTTGCTTCTGCAGAACCAGCTTCTGCAGACAGCAAAACTGGCTCATTTCTTCACCCTTCCTTCTGTGAATGATCTGAGGATGATTTCTGGATAAATCCAAGTGTATTTCAACTTGTGTTACTCAGCCAATTTAGTAAGGAATTTATTTAAGGATCATTGAGAGATTTGTTGCTTCTGCAGAACTCATTTTTACATATTCCTTCTGCAGGATTGTTTCTGGTCAACTGCAAATGATCCTTATGCTTCTGTGACATGTTCCATGTTCTGTATTTGATATCTTCTGAGAGTTTCTTTAAAAAAGTGAATCTCTCTTCTAAAACAATTTCATTAAGAGCTTTTAGATTGCTTCCTCATGCTTCTGGAGTCTGTGAAGTGTGTTTGTCAGCTTCTGGAAGCTTTTCATATTTGTCCTTCACAGATTTGTCATTCCTTTAATTTATAGTAAATTAAGGAAGCTTTTTATATTTGTCCTTCTGCAGAATGATACCTGTTGCTTCTGGACACATTCTCAAATGAAATGGTTAGTCCTTTTAGAATCAGAATTATGCTAAGTTGCATTTGATTTGGTTGTCATAATTAAAACCACTTTGAAGGGATTCTTGGACCTTACCTACGCCCTTATCTGAACTGTGGCGCATACGCCCTTACTACTAATCAATACAATTAATATACTATAAGATGGGTAATAAAAGAAATATCTTTGAATGAGAAAATTAAACATTTTTTACTTTATTTATGCGGGCCATTTGGGTGTGGTTGGGGTCATGCACCCTGCTTTACCAATTCAAAGAAATCTATTCGAAGAATGCCTTTAAGTGGAGTGCCTTTGGGACATAATCATACTGATATCAAGCCTAAAATAATTTTATATTGAATAGAATACCTTGTATACATCGAATATTAGAGCCACTGGGTGCTATGACCAATTGAAATCCAATTTCCTGGAAGCTAAGTTGTAGTTTGTTCTCCTCCTAGAGGAGCAAATTGTCCAAAATGCTTGTACCTTTCGTTAAATGAATAAAAATTAGATGTTGTCAGGCTTAAGGGTGGTCAATACTATTTCAGTCAACATGCACCCCTTTGGTTATATACACACAAAAATTAACTAAACATCAAAATGAATCAACCACTTTTTTATCATTGATTGCAAAATCATTAACCAATTGTTTGGTTGACTTAACCACTTCAAATTATTTATCTAACTAAATTAACCACAATTTTGTCACATTAATTAGGCTTGTTTAGAATACCCCTAATCCTTATTTCTATCTTTGTTTATGTTAGTTGCTAGATGGTTGTGCTAACAATATCTGGCTACATTGGAAGATTAAAATGGACATTAGCACATGGAAAAACTTCTTCTACATACCTGAAGGGACGAAACTGATAGCATCCTGTTCCCCAGAACTAAGAGGGCCTTCAGGATACCTCTCACACAACTAAATCTGATTGAAACAGTCAGCAATATAGGTGACTTGTTGAGCAGCTGCCTAGAATGATATATTCCTAAGCAGTTAGCAAGATGGCTAATAAAATTAAGAGGAATCTCTAGGTTAGCTCATAGTTCATGCAAAAATTTGATTACTGTCTGCACCAGAAGTACTCCTTCTTGATCTCTATTTACAGATATATAAAATAAGAACTTGATTTATATGCACTAGATTCATTAAATTCATGATGACATCCAAAGCTATGGAACTATATGAAGCTATGACATTTCTTAGATGAATATTAGGGTGGAGATCATACCTTTTACCACTTCATTGTTGTGATATCGATCACCATTCCCTACAACTCATCAAACTGGAAAAAAATAGTAAACCCCTAAGATAGATCAATTTGTTTAACTTAGTAATAAGAGAGTCAACACAATTAACCATTACCATATTGAGTTGCACTTGAATCCAATAACAACATCAAATAACAACATAAAAGAGATCTTCGATCAATCTCCCTATTGTTCTCTATGCATGACAAAAAGAGTTGTACTAACTATACACTAAAATCACGTTTTTAAACTGATAAAAAAATCTAAAGGAGCCAATGCTATATATCATCAGCTAAAGGACTTAAAAATAATGAGACAATAAGTTCTGGCCACTCTCTTACCTTCTGTCCTGAATCCTGTCCTGAAAGTAGTTTAAGATTATCAAGAAACTGTGAACTGAGAAACTGTGAGGAAACAATGGAATTAAGAGTGTTGAACTGAGAAGGAGAGCTATATTCAAGGTGATAGTTTCAGGGAAAAAGATTCATACTGTCCAGAATATAGCAGTGGGTGTATCATTAAAAGCCACTCTTGCAAGACCAAAGTCACAAATCTTCAGTTTGCAGTCAGCATTTGCTAAAATATTTTTTGGCTTTAGATCTCGGTGAAAAACATTTGCTACAAGCCCATAAGAATCAAAATCAGCCACAATGATATAATTTAGCAAGTAGCAACTGGATTTATACAATAACGAAAGTAAATGAGCTACAGCGAGCAATCTAAAAAAAGTTCGCCTAGCCAAACTCTCTTGCTGCTACAAGAAAAGCACCTTCATCATACAGTAAAAGATGCGTTAGCTGCTCTTTGAAAGGAGAAAAAACAAATCCATAGGAAACAAACCTCAAACGCACATTTGAAAAATCTAATAAATGGGAATAATCAAGTTGAGAGCGTCACAGTCTACCCAAGCCATCATCGCGGTTGTCGTTAGCTGTTCGCGGTGGAAGTTGCGCGCTCACGGTGGAGATCGTGACGCAGGAGACGGTTTTCAGCGACGGAGAGATGGACAGACGATGTGCGCAGCGCGAGGGAGGGAGAAAGCGAGACGGTGAGCGCTGGATGAAGAGAGGGAGACAATGAGCGCTGGACGGAGATAGGGAACGACTCGTGGTCTAGACAGATTTTTAGGGTTTACAGAAAAAAGCTGCATATATGAAGGAGAAAAAAAAGATATAAGCATAAATGGAGAGGGCGTTCCGCGAGCGCCCTAAATAGTAAGGCGGAGCGCCCTAAACAACCCAAGTTAAAAAAAAATTGAGTTTATTAGGGCGCCCTAAAGTACCTAACTAAAAAAATTGGGGGTATTAGGGCACTGCCAGGGAGTGCCCTATACTTAAGAAAAAAACGTGATATATAAGAGGCGCTTTTGGGAGTGCCCTAACTGTAAATGGTAAGGGCACTTTTGGGAGCGCGCTAAATGTAAATGGTAAGGGTGCTCCGCCCAAATTTGAAGCACCCTAATGTTAAAATGATCAATTTAAGCGCTGATCAATATGGGAGCGCCCTAAAGTAGGTGCTCTTATATCCTAATTTTGGCGTAGTGAAAGCCTTTTATAAAACACTAATTAGCTACAAACATCTCTTCTTCCCTTTAGGTCTTGCACACATGCAACATTAGTTAGAAAACCCCCCATTTTCTTCCCAACGCACCAAACCCTAGGGGTTTGGCCTCCTAAAATGCCCCCTAATATCACACACCCTCAAACATATCAATTAGGACACCATTATCAATTACAATAGGCTCAAGAATCATGCAACAATGGCAAATACATGGATATAGGTAACCCTAACTTGGGGAACCACCTATACATGCTCTTACTTTGCTCTACAATCTATGTACCAACCTCAAGTAAATATAGAATACAACAATCACATACATGCTCAGAGAATAGGGAAGAAAGAGTAAGGTTCATTGAGGAGCACTCATACAACATAGGTGACAGTGTGTGAGCTATACTCACCTCAAGGGAGCTCAAAGAGAAGAAGAGAAAGGTTAGGGAAGACTTGGAGACGGAGTTCTTGACTTAAGACCCCTTTCTTCATGTTAATATATGCACTAGAGACTTATATGTTTTATTTTGAACATTCATAACTTGTATGATATTATTTTATAAAGGCAATTCATTTTTTATTAATTCTTTTAGAATATAATAAATGTCCTTAGAATAGTAAACTTAAACTTCATAAGAAATCAAGTAGATGACTTGATCGTGAGATCTTATGAAGAACTATTCTTAAAATAGTCCCTGGTCAAGCATCATCTTAGGACAAATAGATGCATTTAGACTAGTATGTGAGTTTTGATGATCACAACTCACGGATCATGGATATGAGATATCATGTGCTCACATAAGTACATATTAAGAGTAATGTTGTACTGGACTGACCCACCTTAAGAATGTCACATGGTTTGTTACATAAGTGTCATGAACGTTTCTTATATTGATAAATATTGAAGTCCTTTGACCTGAAATCACTATGATTCCTACATAAGGAATTATATGTTTTAAATATCATCAAACGTTGCCTGTAACAAGGTGATCATAAAGTTGGTTTTTGGACTATAATAAATTAGTGGTGGAATGAGTGACCTAGATGGGATTTGTCCCTCCTATGTAACAAGAGTTATATCTGTAGGCCTCTTGATAAAGTTAGACTACAAAATACATGGCCATGCTTAGGAGGATAAACATGAAATGTTTATTTTCTGTATAGTCTACTTGGTCATCAAGACAACATAAATTGAACTATACAAGGATGACACATTCCATGCCCTTGTGTTCAATTAGATAATTGGACAAAGGGACAAAACATATAAAGTATTATCATAAAATAGGATACGTCAAATTGCTGACATTCTCAATATTTGGGTATTAATGATGTATTGCTAGATACCACTATTCATGATATTAAATATAAAAAGTTTTTATTTTAAATATCATAACCAGATATTAAGAAACCTATTGGTTCACACGCATACAAAAAACTGACTAGAAATGTTAGTAATTCTAGTTAGATTAGAATTAAACATAATGGGCCTGGCCCGCATGTGATAGGGTTAATGAGTGGCGGTAAAACCCTAGCCACCACTCTATAAATATCGCATAAAATCCATTACCCTAGACACATGAGCAGCCGCTTTACTCTCTAAACAATACTAGCAGAGGTGAGGAGGGTTTCCTGGTTCGTTTTTGGCGTGGACACCTCTAGATACGTGGCTGCCATTGCCTCGTTAGCAATTCGAAAAAAGGTATATCATGTTGTTTTCTTTTCTTAATGCCTTGATTCGTATTATTCACATTAACAATCATAACAAGGAGGAATCCAATTATTCCGCTACACCAACCCTGACCACATGCTTGATTCCCTTCACTTCAAGATTCAAGGACCCTTCTCTCTCTAGAATCTCTCTCTCTCTGTAAAATGAAGAAGGAACAGGAAAAATGAGGAAAGGAACCCTAACTCATGTTTTAAAAGAGCTTAAGGCATTCCTGCGCTCGGAGCTCGTTCGCTCGACGAGGGGGGTGGAGGGGAGCTGGAGTTAGGGGAGATGCGCAGCTCGGGCGCAGCTCGGGCGCGAGGAATAGAATGTTGGACCCGGACCTGCTCTCAGGCTGTGCTCGAGCTAGCCGGAGCTGAATTTCCAAATTCCCCCTGTTTTTTCTGCGTTCGGGCTGCGCTCAAGCTTAGCCTGAGCTAGAAAACTAGATTGGAATTTTCCCCTGATTTCTGATATCCTCGCTCAGCTGCGCTTGAGCGCAGACTGAGCGAGCATATTAGCCCCCAAAACTTGATTTTTACCTTTCTTAGACTCTAACTCAATTCTCTTCCCTAAACCTAACTCCCTTTTAACTTAGCTTTTCTCATCCAAACCTCTCCCACTCGAATCTTTGCCGAATCAACTCCTTTATTCCTAAAGTCTATTCCATTGCTATTTTAACACACCTAATGACTAAAACATAGGTTGATTCACTTCTCCCTAACTCCTTCTAATAACATACCCTTCCAACTTAGTTTTCCTTCATCTAACCTCTTTTTCTCATCCTTATACCTTTCTGATTCTCTCTATCTCAGGGCGTGATTCCTCCTAAGTCCAACCTACAATTGTTTGACTTAACACTTTATTATCTTCCAAAATCTCTAAAACTCAAACCTCTTAATTTATGTATCTTATTCTTATCTAAATTCACATTCAAATCCCCAAATTTCTCCTTCTACCTCTAGCCTTCCTTCTTGGCCGGATCCATAGCCTAAGGCTTTCACTTTACTCTTTAGGCCCTAATTTTTTGGGATGTTACATTACACACCAAACCCCGTCACTAAAGCAAGGGACAAAGAGTGTTGATGAGTACTATAAGGAAATGGAACTTGCACTAATAAGAGCCAACATAATTGAAGATAGAGAGGCTACAATGGTAGGTTTATCAATAGCCTAAATTTGACATAAGGGACATAGTGGAATTTAATCCTTATGTTGAGATAGAGGACTTGGTTCACCAGCCATCAAAGTTGAAACCCAACTCAAGATAAAATGAGCCTTGAGGAAAAGTAGCTCAAGTCACCCAACCAAACTTCTAAAGAGGTCATGAAGAGAAAGGAAAACAAACCTCAAGATAGGGAAGTGCCCAAGGTAAACCCTAACTCTAGTTCTTCTAAATTTTCAATGCAAATACTTCTATTTCTACTTGTGAGATTAAAATGTTTTAAGTGTTTGGGTAAGGGTCACATTGCTTCCAATGTCCTAACACAAACACTATGCTAATAAAAGAGAGTGGGAAATACACAAATGCAAGCTCTAGAAACAACACCTACAAATAGTGACGAGGAGAGTGGGGAAAAGGAAGATAATGGAATTATTACACAGGCCCGAGAGAAGACTAACACTCATGATTAAAAGATCCTAGGTAATCAAACCTAAAAATGAATGAAAACCATAGAGAAACCATATTTCATACTAGATGCATAGTAGAAGGAAAATTGTGCTCATTAATAATAGATAGTGGGAGTTGCACAAACATTGCTAGTATGAGAATGGTAGAAAAGCTAGGTTTGAGAACCACCTAACACCCTAAACCCTACAAAATTGACTTGGATAAGTGATGAAGGGGAAAAGGTAGTGAACCAACAAGTCCTCGTAGCTTTATCAATATATAGGAACCTATCAAGATGAGATTGTTTGTGATGTGGTTCCTATGAAAGCTACACGTTTTTTATTAGGGAGACCTTGATAATATGATAAGATGGCAATCCATGGTTGTTTTTCTAATGAATTTACTTTTAAACATAGAAGAATGAAAATCACTCTAACACCAATATCTCCTCATGAAATATATGAGGATCAAATTCAAATGAAACTTGGGTGTGAAAAAGATAAAGAAAGAAACAAATAAAAAAAAAAGGAGAGTTCCAACAAACAAAAGAAAGGAAAAGAAAAAGTCAAGGATGGTAGGAAAAAGGAAGCAATGCTCTTAAACTGCCATTGTCTACTAATGTTGTTTGTTGTGATAAGCTCAAAGAGAAGGAGTTGCTAAAAGAGGCGATGGAGAAGGACTTGCGCATCACAAAGGGGTTTTCTTTACCCTATCCTCAATCTATTCCTTTAGTTTATATGATTCCAAATATTTCTGTTATGATTATCATAATAATTTTTGGAAATCATCCTTATGGCCTATCTTTGCTGCTTTAGGTTATGAATTACATGATAGTGGGGCACTATTGAGTGTGTTTGGCAAAACTAGCTGATAAGCTAGCTGGTAGCTGATAAGCTAGCTTCTAGCTGATAAGCTAGCTGCTACCTGATAAGCTCATAGCTTATAAGCTCTAAGCTGATAAACTAGCTTATTGAATTAGAAGTGTTTGGTAGAACTAGTTGATAAGCTAGTTGGTAAATGTAAAATGACATAAAAGGGCATAACTACATAAATTTTATTATATAAATTATATTTGTGTGTTCTAGAAAAAAAATATTATTACGTAATTATATTTTATATTTTTAAAAAATAATTAAATTCTTATTAAACCTTTTAGTGATAAAATATTTAATTAAAAATTAAAATAAATAATGAATTTGATAAAATAAATAGTATAATATAAAAATAATTTCATAAATAGTGAAAAGAAAATAACAATTCAATTAATTCGTAATTTTTTTAAATTACTTATGTTTTTAGATAAGCAACAATTTAATTAAATAGAGTACACTGGGTACTTCAACCCATATGCAAACACCAATAATAGAATTTGAAAACAATTGCAAAACAAGTAATAAACCCAATGGAATAATACAACCCAATCAAAACTAAAGGAAATATGTCTAACAGTACAAGAATGGACTATCCACCAAGAGCAAATACCAAGAGACTTGTCTAGCTGCAAGGAGAACTAAGAAAAAATTGAAAATTTTTTGTCACTAAAATTGAAAATAGATAATAATAGGTAAAATGAAATTAAAAAATAATAAGAGAAATGTATTAAAATATAAGGGATAATGATGGAAGAAAATTAAATAACCTACAAGCTAGAAGCTACAAGCTAGGTGAAGTAGCTTGTAACTTATAAGCTAGAAGCTCCTAAAATAAGCTACTTTGAGGTGTCTTACAAAACACTTTTGTGTTGGTCAAACTAGCTTATAAACTAGTCAAATAAGCTAGTAGCTAGCTTATTGGCTTGCCAAACACACTCATTGAGTTTCACAACTCAAAGGGAAGTAATTTCTTAGTACTACTTATCATCCATTCCAATTTTCCACTTCTATCTTAATAACATCTTCCTTTAATTGAACAATGTAGGACCTTAACTTCTTGGTTTGAGGTCAAATGCTCTTCAAGGGAGGAAATGATGACAACTGCTTAGAAGAGGAAACTGGAATTGGAGTAGCTTGGCTCAAAGAAGGCGCAAGACTCAAGAATCCCACTCATGAGGAGTTGACTTCATTGCTTGGGTCAACACTTTACCAATATGACTTGATGGTCAAGGAATCTAAATCAACATTGGATAATTTGTTCTTTTTAATACATTTTAATTCCCTAAAAGATGAACAACTAATCATGGCCTCTAAACTCTAGTTTGATAGGATTTTTTGTAATTTAATTTTAGTTGTAAATTTCCTCACACTTTAGGCTAAGTAGGCGCTATTTTTATGGCTTATTGGTTAAGTAGGAATTTAGCTAATTGAGTTAGGAGTCATTGGTTTCAAGTCACAATTAGGATAGTAGTTTCTATTACCTTGCATTTTCCTTTCCAAAATGGCCGCACCTTTCCTCTATATAAGGGAGGCTTCCATCACTTGTATGGGTTACTTCACATTTTGAATCAAAGCTTTGCTTTATTTCTCTCCTCTTGTGTGAGTTGGGAAAGCTTGATGGTTATTGCTTAAATAATGGTGGATCTTATATGGCTCCATGAGCTAGTGGTGATTTTTCACTAAGACTTATATACAGAAGGGGTTGTGTTCTTCAGTGGCGTGTTCACCATCTTCAATACTCTCCATCTTTTCTATTTTCTTCTCTTATTAAAGTTTTGCACCTTATTTGCCTCTTTATGCGCATGTTTTCATCAATTTTAGGTTGATCTTATTGTGTTTTACGTCCAATTCTAGATTTGTATACACTGCTATCAGAAAGTAGAGTTTTGTTTAAAAAACATTTGAAATTTCATATTATATATATTCATAATTATTTATGAAAAAACGTTAGGTTATATATAATCATTAATCAATTATTTATTAATATTTGATTTTAATTTTTGCAACTATAGATTTTAAAGTGTTCCAATATGGAATCTCAATATATTTAAATTTAATCTCTGTAATTGTTATAAATATTTTTTTAGTTTGTATATTTTTTATTGTACCTTTCATTTTAAAGTGTAATTATATAATTTTGTAAATTTTTTTGTGTAATATCACATATATCTTTTACGGGAGTCAATCCACGAGAGGATACATGTGATTTAAACTAAAAAACAAGACTAAGAAAAGTAATATGATCTAAAAAGCAAAACCAATCCCAAGCTTAGACGTTGTTACGGTCTGAACCTAAGGCCCAACAGCCAATATGGCCCACATGCTATATTATTATCATATCCATAATATATAATAATATCCATGTGCAATATAACCATATCTGCAATTATATCTACGATATCCCACAATATATGAAATATAATTATAATATCTATAATTATATTATTACACCTGCATACTTACTCCTTTTATACAAAGGCCCACTTACCATATTTATACAGGGAAAACCCCTATAAATACGGATCACTGATAGATCATCAGGTACGCAATCTCACTCAGTCAATCCCTCTGACTGTATTACCTATCTGACTTGGGCGTCGGAGTCCCTTTGCAGGTACACCCCCCCCGGGAGTAAGAAGGAGACATTGAAGAGTTGGATCTCTTTCAGGGGGCATAAAGATAGGAAAATAATAACCTCATTCTGTGAGTCGTCCAAAAGGGGAAGCATCACCTTCAAACAAGAGTTTTTTCAAGTGCAGGCGGCTAAGGGTGTGAAGCCGTTTTGGAGGATCGGTCTTCCAACACACCACGATTTTTTATCTATTGGAGTGACAGACACTATGATATGAAACCTTCTGATTTTGAATTCCCCGAATTGGCTTTGTCTCCTCGAGATTTAGTAGTGAGGGATTTGCTGAAGGAGCCAGTGGAGGAATGTGGGTTATTTTCTTCTAAGAAAATATTAGATGGTCCGACTCGTAATATTGGATCTAGAATAGGTGAGACTTATTTTAAGTATTTGCTTGTTATTAACTGAATTTTCATCTCGGCTGATCGTTCGTGTTTATTTTTGCAGCTTCGATGGCGTCTGCTGCGCTGAAACAACTGAGGGCCCTGCAGAATTCCCATGTCAATAATGCTGACGTTCGGGTCGATATGGATTTGACCCGAACAGACGGTGGAAACGGTTCGGGAACGCAACCGGTTATTGACCCGGTCCCGACCAGTCATGGCGACGGACAACCTCAGAGGAAGAAAAAGAAGAATAAAAGGGCTACGATGGAAGAGTCAGAGGAGGAATCCGGGTTGAACTTGTACGACTCGGACATCGATTTGGACACCCCTGAGCTTGATCATATTTTATATAATCCCTTCCTAAAGTCGGTTCATGAAACCGTCCCGAAGGTCGAGGCTTATTAGATATTAAGCGCCAATGCCTTCAACATGTTACATATATAAGACATCTTCGGCTAGATGTGATCCCGGCCTCTGAGCAGGCTGTTTCAGAGCTCGAAAACCGGACGACCGAGAGGGATAAGGCCTTAGAAGATGTGAAGACTGCCCAAGAGGCCCTCAACCTTGAGAAAAAGGACACCAAAAAATATAAGGGTTTGTACAAATCTATAAAGGACAAGAACAAAACCTTGGAGGCTGAGGTGGGTAAGTTGAAGGCCGACTTGGAGAAGCTTCAATTGGCTCCATCTGCGTCCGGGATGATGGATGAGGCTGTTGCTGAAGTTGTCAAGAGAAACTTGCAGAAGGCGCAAGCCAAATTTAATAAGGAAAAGGCTAGCCTTGTGAAGCTTTCTCAAGAGATCAGCGGCGCCTCGTTCGAGAATGTTGTGGTGCAGTTGGGGGTGCTCAATCCCGGTTTGAAGACTGAGGGAACTTCACCTGAATATGAAGTTTTCAAAGGGGTGATTTGTCGGGTCGACATGGAAAGAAAGTTTATGTTGATGTCGCTTCTGGCGAAGAAGTCGGCCCGTATGAAGAATGATCCCTTTGTTTTTAACTTGTACTTTTTGTTGCACTTTTGGTTACATTGTGTATTTCCTCCTATTGTATGAACAATGTTGGGTTTAATGGAATTTCTGGTTTATATTCTCGTTCTCGAACCATTTTGATTCATTTTATTGTGCGCTTTTAACGTTAATACGTATTATGTGCATTTTTATCGTCTCGATCCATCATGTCGTCTCGAATTATGTTGATTTCTTCGTAACTTGGCGCTTTTAACATAAAAATGCTTGTAACGCTTTTTTCCTTAAATTTGTGTGAGAAGGAATAGGAATAGCAGTTTGTGGTAACTGCGTTTTTATTGGTAATGGGTCGGGATACTCTTCGTATCCGACTTTTAATAATACTAAGCCGAGATGCTGTTCGCAACCGGTTAAACATTACATAGAAACAGAAAAGTTGGGCGGGGATCCTTTTCGTATCCGGCTTTAGTAATATTGAACCGGGATGCTCTTCACATCCGGTCTTAATAAACTACCAGAATAAAACTTAAGAAAATAGGTCTTGAGTTTATCTACGTTCCAGAATCTGGGTATAGGCTTTCTCTCAAGAGTTTCTAACTTGTAGGCCCTATTCCCAGTTGCCTCGGTGACTCTGTAGGGACCTTCCCAGTTTGCTACCAATTTTCCCTGGGCTGCATTTTTGTTGTCTATATCGGCTCTGCGCAGAACAAGATCTCCGGGTTGGAAGCTTCGGGCCATTACTTTGGCGTGGGCGTCGTGTGGTGAGATGCTCCTTCAAGGTTGATTCTCGGACATGAGCTATAGCCCGGGTTTCATCTAAGAAGTCCAATTCTTCTAGAATTGCCTTGTCATTTGGCCCTTGGGTGAAGTTCTGCACCCGCCAACTCGGCTCCCCAATTTCGACCGGGATGAGAGCTTCGGTCCCGTAAGTGAGTTGGAAAGGAGTTTCATTGGTGGAGGATTTTGGAGTGGTACGGTATGCCTAGATCACATGGTCGAGTTGTTCTACCCAGTTACTTTGGTGTTGTCTAATCTGCGCTTAAGGGCTTGGAGGATCACTTTGTTCGCAAACTCGGCCTGTCCATTGGTTTGTGGGTGTTCCACTGAAGTGAAGTGATGCTTGATCTTTAGGTCTGACAGTAGTTCTCTGAATATCTTATCAGTGAATTGTGTCCCATTGTCTGTGATTACAGAATGGGGTATTATGAAATAATGAAAGAATGGGGGATGTTTCCTTAGCACTATGAATAATGAAAGAATAACTGTGTTGAACAGCAAAGCTGATATCTGGTCTGGTATTGGTAAGGTAGAGTAATCTCCCAACAAGTTTTCTGTATCCAGTAGCATCTGAATAAGGGGGACTGTCATCATGAGCAAGTCAAGTAGTCTTGATCATAGGTGTAGGAACAGGTTTAGCTGAAAGCAAGCCAAAGTCAGAAATTAGATCTAAAGTGTTTTTCTTTGAGATATAGTAAGACCTAAATGTGATCTTGCCACTTCAAGACCAAGGAAGTTTTTAAGATTTCCAAGGTCCATGATTTTAAAAGTGTTGTCAAGATTTTGTTTCACAGAAGCAATTTCTGCTACATCATCTCCTGCCAATATAAGATCATCAACATAAACTAAAATGATGGTTAGCTTAGAATTGAATTTCTTAATAAAAAGAGAATGATCATAACCAGATTGCCTATATCCAAGGTTTAAGAGAAAAGTAGAGAGTTTGGCAAACCACTGTCTACTGGCTTGTTTCAAGCCATAGATGGATTTGTGTAGTTTACAAACCAACGTAGGATCTAAAACAGAAAGACCTTGTGGAATCTCCATATAAACTTCCTCAGTTAAATCACCATGAAAAAGGCATTGTTGATGTCAAGTTGGTGAAGAAACCAATTCTTAGTAGAAGCAAGAGCAAGTAATAGTCTGATAGTAGTCAATTTAGCTACAGAGGCAAAAGTGTCAAAGTAATCCAAACCTTCAGTTTGGTTGTATCCTTTGGCCACTAATCTGGCCTTATATCTTTGTAGAGTCCCATCTAAATTATATTTGATTTTATAAACCCATTTGGATCCAATAATAGACTTTCCTATGGGTAAAGGGGTTAATGACCAAGTTTTATTCATCTTGAGTGCATCAAGTTCATCTTGCATTGCCTTAATCCAATGAGGAAATTGCAGCTTGTTGATGGGTTTTAGGCTCAAGTTCAGTAGTAATGGACAAAGTGAATTTCAAATATTCAGGATTCAGAGAATGATAAGATAAAACAGAAGATAAGGGGTACCTTATATTCTTAGAATCATGATTTTCTATATTTTGTAAAAGATGACAATGGTAATCAGTCAGGTAAGTGGGTGCTTGTCTATGCCTGGTGGACCTTTGAAGATCAACATTTGGAGGTGCAGGAGAACTAAGCTCACCTTGAGTGTTTTGTGGTTCAACAGAGAGGGGCTGAATATCCATGTTGTCAGAAACTTCACTTTCTATAGGATGATTGTTGGATAGATTAACATCACTTAAAAGGAAATCAAAAGTCTCACTTACCTGAGGATGAATCTGGTTATTAATAGGAGAAACCTTGTGAAAAGGAATATATTTTCATAGAAAATCACATTCCTTGAAATAAGAATTTCTCTAGTGGATAAATTAAGGGCAATGTAACCTTTTGTACCAGATTTAATTCCTAGATAGGCACATTTCCTAGCTCTAGGATCTAATTTGTTTCTATGTTGAGTAAATGTAGAAACAAAACACAAACTACCAAAGACTTTTAGATCAAGGTAAGCAGGGGGTTTTTCATTAAGAATTTCAAAGGGAGATTTACCTTTCAGTACAGCAGTGGGTAATTTATTTATGAGATGTATAGCATAAAGACTACATATGACCAGTAAACATTAGGCAAATTAGAATGAAATAATAAAAGACCTGGCCACATTTAGGATGTGCCTATGCTTCCTTTCAACCACAACATTTTGGTGTGGTGTTTCCACACAAGATGTTTGATGTATAATCCCTTGACTATTGTAAAATTCTGACATACAAAATTCAATCCCATTATCAGATCTTATAATTTTAACTTTCTTATTGTATTGAGTGGATATTAGAGAAATAAAATTCTGAATAGGTGTCCTGGTTTCAGATTTAGTTTTCATTAGGAAAACCCAAGTATTTCTACTAAAATCATCCACTATAGTTAGAAAATATCTATGACCATGGATGGAACTAACATAAAGAGGACCCCAAATGTCCATATGTATCAAATCAAAACAGGAAGTAGATGATTCAACACTAGTAGGAAAAGATAACTTGCATTGTTTTGCCAAATGGAAATAGTCACACACATGTTTGTAATCATGCTTAACATATGGAAATTGCCTTTATATTTGCTGTAAAACAGAATCTAATGGGTGACCTAATCTATGATGCCACAAATCAAAGGTGGAATTATTCACATTGTTGTCAATAGGAGCTCTAGCAGAATTAACTATTTTAATCCCTGAAAATTTGTGCCTTTGAAGAATATACATATTACATTGAAGATCACAAGACCAATCATTAGTTGGTTGTTGTGGTCCTGGATAGAACAATAAAAATTGTCAAAAACAACTTTACGATGAAGAGATTTAACAATTTTACTAATAGATACAGTGTTGTAATTAAATTCAGGGATGTATAGAACATCTTGTAAAGAAAGTTTGTCAGAAAAGGTGATTGTTCCAGAGAACTGTGTTTGAGTAATAAATCCATTTGGTAATTTAATTCTTATAGGTTCAATGGTGTTATAAGAATCATAACAAGAAAGGGAGTTGGATACATGATCAGTGGCACCACTGTCCAGTATCCAAACATCATCAGGCAACTTTTGGTCTTTTTGAGTAGATGAGATATTACCTGGATGTTGTTGGAGATTGCCTATGGCATGTGCTTCTCCATTGAAATTTGATCTTTTGAGCATTTCCATGAGTTGGTTATATTGCTCAGTTGTAATGGTACAACTTACCTCAGGCTGTTCCTTTTCTACATTCTTATGAATATTGCTCTCAGCAGTGTTAGATGAGATAGAGGGATTTGAGATATAGGAGTTTACAATGGATGTTTGTCCTTTATTTTTGAACTTGAAATTTGGAGGAAATCCATGTTTAAAATAGCAAGTCTCCACTGTGTGTTTTTCTTTGCCACAAAAGGTGCAGATTCTTTGAGGTTGGTTGCTGGAATTTCTTTGATTAGATCTTCCTATACCTCTTCCAAATGAGGATCCACTTCTACCTCCAAAGATGGCCTGTTTTCTGATATGCTGGCCACCAGATTGGTCTCTTGAAGCAAGGTTCCTGAAACCCGCCTTTCTTGTTGCAAAACAAGAGGAAAACTTTTGTTATTGTCAGGTAAAGGGTCCATCATCAATACCTGGAATCTAACAGTGTTGTAGGAATCATTGAGACCCTTAAGAAAACAAATGAAATAATCTGTATTCTTGTAATTTCTCACAGTTTTCACCAGATCACAGGTGCACTTTGTAATGCAGGAACAAGCTGGAATACGTCTGAGAATTTCTAACTCTTCCCATAGAATCTTTAAATCCGTGTGATATGTGGAAATGGTTCTTTCTCCTTGTTTGATAGAGTGAATTTCTTGAAAGAGATCAAACATTCTGAAATGGTATCCTTTCGAAAATCTATCCCTTAAATCCTTCCATAAATCTTCTGCACTGTCAATGTACACAATGCTCTGCGCAATCTGCAAAGAAACAGACCGAGTTATGCAAGAAAAAACCATAGTGTTGCACCTTATCTAAGCATCATGCAAGAAGTCATCGCCTGGTGGTTCATTGATTGTTCCATCTACAAATTTGTATTTGTTCCTTGATTGAAGCCCTCTCTTCATTGACCTACTCCAAGCATGGTAATTTGGACCATCAAGAACAGGAGAAACAGTGAGGGTGCTAGTATTTTCACCCGGATGTAGATAATAGGGGCTGCTGGGATTCTGTGATTCATCTTCTTTCTTGGTGTTGTCTTGTTTTGGAGAACCTTCTCTTTTAGCCATGTTGGATCAGAGTTTGGCACAACAGAGCTCTCCTTGTGAGTTCTCTTGATACCATAAAACGAAAAGGAAAAGAAAAGAGAGAAGAGAAGAGTATGACTGAATAATACTTCAATTGATAAAATTTCACACACGATTACAAGGACAAGCCTCCTATATATACTAAGAAAGAAGGCACAACTATACAGCTGGAAAACAAACTAAACAGACTTAATAGAAACTACAAATTGCATTTTACAAAACAGAATAGCTAGCTGTCATTTGTTAGTGACTAACAGATTGTTAGTTTTATTCTCCAATAACAAGTTGATACATGATCCAATGCTAAATGCAAGGCAAGCTAATGTGTGATCCAAGCTTTAGTTCACACCGAAGTAAAAGAAATACAGCGCCTCACACATCCCCAACATATTCCAATCACATACAGCAAAGGAAAGAACTTCTAATCCCCTGCAGACCGCACACAACACCATATACAAGCGGACAATACCTGTAGACAGAACCCAACATCAAGCATGTTACTACAGATACTTTACGTTACCTCTCCATACCCCACAACACCAATAGACACTATACCCCAAATCCACAGCTCTGTCAGCAGGCCGGATGGAAATTTGAGCAGGATCCCACATTATCACTCCATAATGGAAAAGGGTAACAAAAATCAGCATCCTTAGCTTTTAAACAATTCTAGGATTTAATTTTTATTACATCCAACATAGTACCTGGTTCGAAGACCTTATTAGGAAAAAATATACTCATTACGGGCTAACCATAAAGACCAAACAACCACCATCCAAACCAAAGAACAACGCCTCCCGTTAACAAAGTATCAAACTGGCAGATTCACAAATTGATTGAAGTTCTCCAGACAGACAGAATGTAAGACAGAGTAGAAGCTACCCCAATGCACATACAACATCCAAACTTTATAAGAAAAAGGCATTCAAAGAATAAATGAGAAGTTGACTCTATTACATGACCACACACAACCAGCATCCAGAATGTTTGATATATTCCTTCTAATTAAATTTTGCTTGGTAAGAATCCTATTTAAAATAACTCTCCAGACAAAACATGAAATCTTAGTCGGGACAAGATGAGACCACATCAGATTGTGCATGGGAAAAACTGCAAAAATGGCCTCATTCATAAAAACTTTGTATGTTGACTGTACAAAATAAAATCCTCCTGGATCAGCACTCCACCTCCAGCAATCAACAGTACCCTCAGATAGTTGCATCGACTGTAACTCAATTGAAAGATGTTGTAACTGATCTTATTCCCATTAGAATACATTCCGTCTCCAGCTCCACGCCTATGACAAACCACTCTCCATGCAAACAATCAAATTGGCTAAAGTCACATCCTTATTATTTGTAATTAAGAATAATCTGGGATACCGGTCACATAATGCCACTCCCCTAAGCCAAAAATCCTTCCAAAAAATAATATCCCTCCCATTCCCTACTTTCCTAACACAGCCTTTTGAAAACCAGTCAAAGGTAAAACAACAGGTCAAATTTCCAACCACCAATTAGACACTTTCCTCCTCTTTCCTCTCACACACTCAACATTCTCCCTATAGATTGAATGAATAAACCTATGCCACAACCTCCCTTTTTCTACTAACCATCGCCACCGCCATTTCCCTAAAAGAGCTAGATTAAATGCTCTCAAGTTGTGAATACCCAAGCCCCCATGGCTTTTTCCCCGACACACATCCTCCCAAGCAACCCACAGAATTTTATTTTTATCATACGTTCCACCCCAAAAAGAAAAAGAATAAAAGAGAATTAAGTTTAGAAATAATACCTTTGGGAGCCTTGAAAAAAGAAAGGTAATTGATCAGAATGGAATGAAACACCGACCTCAAAAGGACAAGATTACCACCAAAGGACAACACCTTACACTTCCATGAAGATAAACGCTGCTCAATCTTATGCACAACTGGACTCCAAGTTTCAGTCTTTTTAGATTTGCACCAATGCTTAATCCCAAATATAAGAAAGGGAAAAATTCAACTTTACAATTGAGAAAATTTGATGCCACATATAGCCAACCCCCATCAATATAAACACCAATTAACTTACTTTTGTGAAAATTGACTTTTAGGTTGCCCGACACTAATTCAAAAATTTGTAGTGTAGCTTTAATAGCCACAAATTTTGGATTGAAGCCTCACCTATGAAGATATTGTCATCCGCATACTGTAAGTGAGACACCAGCACATTATCACAACCAGCCTTATAGCCAGAAAATAATTGAGAACTAATAGCTTTACTCATCAATGCATTCAAACCCTCAGCCACAATGAGAAACAAGAAAGGGGCAAGCGGTTCACCTTGACGAACACCCCTGCTAATCCCAAACTCTCCTGCTGGACTACTATTAATTAACACTGATATTTTGGAAGTCCGAAGGCACTCATCTATCCATCTTTTCCATTGAGTCGGAAAACCCATTCTACCCATTACATAGTGTAGGAAATCCCAACTAATCGAGTCATAGGCCTTTTCAAAGTCAACCTTAAATACTAAGCACCTCCTTCCTTTCCTTTCGTTTTCATTTCTTCAACTGCTTCATCCTTAACCACCATGAGCAAGATGAAGCCTCCACCATGAACTACATTGCAACCTTCCTTCACCATGTTCAGCCAATAATCAATCACACTTAATCCAAAAATAGTATGCAGGAACCTAAAACGCTATTCAACAACACAATCTGTGACCGTGATAGCCTTAACCGAGACCAAATAACCGGATTATTTTATCCAAACTTTTTTTGTGTAAGTCTACGGGAGTTCTTCACGGGAGACAATTCTATTTAGATAGTTGTTCTATGGGAGGCACAACTTTACAAATATTTAACACAATTGCATACTCAGGTCTCAAACTCGAGACTAGTGATTAAATTGGAACAATTCTTTCCCAGTAGATCAACATGTCGGATGTCATATTATTTTTTATAAAACCAATTGTAGGTCCCAATTTTTTTTCTTTTAATAGGGCCCAAACTCCTGGAGTTACAATATCATTTGTATTTATTATTTAATAATTTCAATTGAAATATTAAATTTTTACAATAGAAAATATATAATAACTCATAGAAAACATTTTTTTTCTATTTATTTGAATCAAATCATCTATGACATTTTATATTTTTGTATCTTTATATATGTTATATGTTGTAAATGGGTGCTGTCTACGATACCTTATAGGATAGGTCTTGTACCGGTACCAGACTTTTTATATCCGTCAGATTTAATAATATAATATTAAAGGGCTGTGATCAAAGACTGGCTACCTGTTTGACCAAAAAGTTTAAATCACACTTTAATAGCTCACTAATGGTTGTTAATGAATTTTTATAGCAAATTAATTGGTGTGAATAAATTCCAAAATGGATGCCTTGAATGGTTAGTGTGCCTCTAAGCTCTGTAATGTCCAAGGAAGTTGGTCCGCAACAGCATACTCGAGCGATGGGGCGCTTATATTTGGTACTTAACGATTTTGATGGAACGTGTCTCCGGCGATGGGACTAGCTTCTCCAACAGTGGCAGAGGTTGCAATTCTTCTTCTTCGCGTGTTTCTGGTGGTAGAATGAGCTTCTCCGATGGCAGCATAGGCCTTCTTCTTTGATGGAACGTGTCTCCGGCGATAGGACGAGCTTCTCCGACGGCGGGTAGAGGTTGCTGTTGAAATTCTGGCAAGCGTACCAAAAATCCAGCAGTATAATAGTAAGTAAGAGGGGTTTGTCGTATCCCCATGGAACGATTCAATTGTAAATCCTAGTGGTCACACTTATCAAGTGAGAGAAGATTTAGTTATTTGTGTATATTGCAATAGTAAATAAAGAAAAACAATAAATTGAGATAGGTTGAGAAATTACTAGAACTAGGATTGAACTTCGTCTATCGCACCCCTTTCGTATTTGAAACCCAATAATATTTATGAATATGCAATTATAATATTGAAGCACAAATTAAAGTTATTTCACAAAAGTCTCCACAAATATGAAATACTCAGAAATAATCTACCTAGTCTCCACAGTGATAAACTACCCCGGATTAAAGATCTATTTGTTTAAGCTATCAATTCACCCTGGTCTCCACAGTCGCGAATTGAGTGTTTTTACCAACCAGAATTCAAGTTTCCTATGTCTAGGCTCCTCCAAATTAGCTATTGATTTCATAAAACCACCTCTCAGTGCGCCCCATAAAACCAACCTATAACTCCGACACAAAGGCAGAAGCTAAGCATTAAGAACAGATTCAAAACACCAATATTATAAAAATAGTGATTCATAAATAATAAAGAGAATTCAAATACAATTGGGGATTGAATCGACTACATTCAATCCTATCAGAGAGTTTAGCTACTTATGGTAGCCATTACAAACCAATCGAGAAACTGTCACACTTTTCTCTAGCTCCAGCTCTGCTCCGCCGCCTCCCTTTGATCTATGCAAAAAGGTCCTTTAAATAGAAGTTGGAAAGCTATCTGAAATCTGGAAAGAATCTTGTTGGAAATCTTTTAGAAAGTTGTTTCCGTATTCCTGTGCTTCAACCTGCGCTCAGCGCAGATGAAGCGCAGGAAATAGAGAGCAATTTTAATTCCCGCGCTCCACTTGAGCTCAGCGCAGGTGGAGCGCAGACCTCCGTTTTCTGCTTTCCTGATTTTCTCTTTTTCAGCTTGATCTCTTCCTGATCTTATCTTTGTCTGCTATTGATAGCCGGATGGGTGTAGGATCTAGAATTGAGCAAAACCAACCGATTAGAATCAATTAAAGGCACTAAAATTGCGAATTATAGGTGCAGGGCAGCAACTATAATTGCACAAGAAAATGCAGAAAATGAAGAGAAAAAGAAGGAAAAAGAAAAATGGAGAGGAAGAACTGGAGAGTGAGAGAATGATGCAGGAATCCACCATCAGATCTAGCAGTAATCCAATGCCAGACGCCACTAATTCAGGAGAATTAGATAAGTCTCAGTATGGTTTGAGCAACAACCACCAAGCCTCACTCAACTCACAATGGGAGGAGAAAATTTGGCATAATGCCTTTACTTCAAAATTCAATGTGTGAATTACAAGAGGAGAAGACTCCTTTATATAGGAGTTGAAGGGGGAAGGGGGCGGCCAATAAGGAATAAAAGGGAAAAATAAAAATGGGTGCAATCCCATCCTAAGTGGGATTTGAACCCAAGACCCCAAAGTTTATGGCTAAGCTAAGCCTTAAGCCAATAAACCTCCTAATTAGCACCCCTTTTACATATAAAATAAAAGATAGTAAATTTCCTTCCTAGGTGGGATTAGAACCCATGACTTCCTAAACCTCATATTAAGGCAACATACTAACCAATAAAACCCACATGTAGCACCCCTAATTAAGGAAAATGACAATCATGTCCTAATTACAACACAAACCTAATACAATCCTAATTACATCATTCCTAATTATATTGATTCCTAATTAAGTTGAGTCTTGCATGTTGACTTGACTCCTTGGTCAATGATCAAGGTTTGATCAAGGGTTGACTCTCATGAAGAAGACTCATGTTTGGTTCAGCCCCAAGCACTTCAAGCAGCTCCAAGTTGATCCTAGCCATCAGCTGTCAGTTCAGAAGTCCACTACAGGTTGTCATCATCCCCTCCCTCTTGAGAAGCATTTGTCCTCAATCTGAAAATTAAGAAAAGTATAAGGGTTGAAGAGAAATAAAGGGATGGATGACAAAGAAGAGAAGGTGGGCACTTCCCTTTAGGACTAGTGAAACCTTGCTAGGACCTCAACCATGGACATCCTGCGCACCCTAGCCAACAAAAAAAGACTCATTATTCCCAAGCATGTATCCTCTAATGCTCATAACAATAGTACTTGGGAATCATGTAGGGAGTTTTGGTGAAAGAAAGAGTGGGGAAGAAAGATGGAAGTGGAAGAAAGAAGAATAGAAGAAAAGGTTAGAGGAAACTCCCTTGTAGTGTTGCTACGCCCTCCTTCCTTAATCAGCAGCTCCCTTTCTTGATCTCCTTCAAAACAATTAAGATCACAGTTTTGAATTGATGAAGTAATAACTGACTTCCCTTTTATTTTTTTGTCTTCATTGGTTTTTACCTTTATATCATCACTCTGATGTTTCTTCTTTCTTTTTCTTTCTATCCTCACCTTCTATCTTAAGTCTCTTAATTTTCTCAAGTTCTATCTCTCTCTTCATGAGAGCTTGATCCTCACATATTTCTTGGATTGACATTGGCATCAAAGTAATTTTAGCTCCATCATGTTTAAAAGATATTTGATTAGAGTATCCATCATGGATGGCTCTCTTATCAAACTGCCAAGGCCTACCCAACAAGAACATTATCATCATAATCACCTATGGAAATAAATATGAGAGTTTGTTTTATTTCTTCCCTTTCCCCATCATCACATATCCAAGATAACTTGTATGGTCTGGGTGGGGAGTGGTAGATAAACAAGTTTTTCCACCATTCTTGCACTTGCAATGTTAGTGAAACTTCCACTATCAACAATTAGGGAGCAAATTTGTCCCTCTACCATGCATCTAGTGTGGAAGACAGTTTGCCTTTGTTCATCTTCTCTTATTATTTGATTTCCTAAGGACCTTCTCACCATGCAAAGTTTACCCTCGGCCCTATATACTTCTTTCTTAATTTCATTCTCTCTTCTACTAGTTTCTTTTTTTCTCATCTCACTTTTTCATTCTCACTTGCACTAGTGTACTCTCCATTCTCTTTAACCAACATTTCCCTCCTATTTAGGCATTGGGAAGCTATGTGTCCATTGCCATCACACTTGAAACATTTGATGTTTCTTGTGGAAGTAGAGGCTCTTCCTTTTTAGTAGAAGGAGTGGGGTTAGAAATAACCCTAGGACCCTTAGGTTCCTCCTTCTCTTGGCTCTTTCCCTCATCTTTCTTTAGGGTTCTTTGTTCCTAGTTGTAAAACTAGTGTTTCCTCTTTTATAGCTACCCTTTCTTTTTAGTTGAGTTTCAATTTTAATAGCTTGGTCTACCAAGTCCTCCATTTCTACATAAGGATGCAATTCCACTATGTCCCTTATGTCGAAATTAAGTCCATTGATAAACCTAGCCATAGTTGCTTCATTATCCTCAACTATGTTGGCCCTAATTAAAAGTTCCATTTCCTTAAAGTACTCATCTACACTTTTAGAACCTTGCTTAAGAGTTTGGAGTTTGATGTGCAACTCCCTAGTGTAATGTTGAGGTATGAACCTCTTTCTTATGATGGACTTCATTTCCTCCAAGAGGAAACCAAAGGAGCATTGCACCTTCTTCTTTCAGCCTGAAACTGATGCCACCAAACTAAGGCGTAGTTCTTGAATTCTAGAGAGGCAATCTTAACCTTTTCCTCTTCCCTATACCTATGGCAACTAAAGATTTGTTCAATTTAAGTTCCCATTCTAGGTATTGTTCTACATCATTTATACCATTAAAGGTTAGGACTTCTATTTTACCCCTCTAAAACCTTGTTCCCTCTAGGCTCTCTTCTCTCCTATGCTTTCTTCTATGCCTCCTAGGATTCTCTTCATAATACTCCTCTCTTTCTCTCCTAGGGATTTCCTCATAGTAGTCTTCTCTAAACCCTCTAGGTTCCTCATGCCTCTGGACTTCTATGCTCTCTTTCCCTTTCCCCTTCTCCTATAGGTATGGCTAGAGTGTCTCTCTCCCTCACTACTCTCAGCATGGTACCTATCTTCACTCCTAACCACACTATACCTATCCTCACTTCCTCCTTTTCGAGAAGAATGCCTTCTCTCCCTCCTATTCCCACTTAGTTCTTTCCTAAGTTCACTCATCTCATGCCTCATCATTCTGGCCATATCTTGAATGCATGTTGCAACTCGGCCCTATACCTCAAGGTTTAGGTGAAGGAGGTGGTGAGTTCCTACTACCCATTGTTAAGTTTTTTATTTTTAAGAATTTGGACCTTTCCACTTACTAAGTTTTTACACTCAAGAGAATGTATTCACTCGTGTATGTCACTCTTTTTTAGGCTTTTTCTATAATGAAAACTCTCTTGCCTCTTCTACTCGGATGGAGGTTGATTAGAAGTTGCAAAGACCAACGTGAGTCTAAGTCTTAACCCTTACCCAAATAGAAGCGCACTAACAAAGAAAAATACCTACTGGAAGAAGATTGGAAAATCCTAAGACAAAACAAGGAATTGATATGACAAACAAGAAAAGCTGGCACCAAACAAGCTTATACACAAGGAGACAGCAAACAAGACAAGACGGAAGAAATTGCAAAGAGAATTGTTTTTTGGTTATTTTTGAAAAAGAGTTGCCAAAATTGTCGTTTTTAAGAAAAACAGCAAATACAACTCAATTACGGTATACAGGGAAATGAAACAGAAAATTACAGTAAAAATGTCACTGTATTGTTGGATACTTCTTTGTTTTTGTTTTTCTATTTTTTGAATTTTTTTGAATTTTGACTCTTTTTGGGTGTCTTTTGACTTTTTCTTCCTTGTTGTTGACTTTTGCACCCTTTTTTGTTTTTAATACCTCTTTTTGTATTTTTTGCACGTACGTATTTTTTGTATTTTTCTTGCCTTTTCTTTCTTTTTTTGTCTTTTTCCCCAACAGAAAATTACAGAAATTTGTACACAATGAAAAGAAAATTAACTGTACCTACTGTAATATTTTTGGAATTTTCTGCCAGTAAACTGGTCCAAGTGGCCCAGAAAAGCAAAATAATGAATAAACTGATTTCTAAAAACTATAAAAACGTGATGGCAACTTGATTTCAAAATGGCCAAAAAAATTGCTTAGCACTTCCTTGTTGATTATACAAAGCCGGTATGGTCACAGAAACGCGCTTGGTTCAATTTTAAGATTGGAATTAAAATTTGAAGGAAAATCAACAATTAGAATTTGTTGATCTTGTTCCAATACTATGAACCAAAAAAGATCCTATAGGTGAGCGTTTTGCACATCAAACAGGGAAAGTCCAAGGTAGATAGCAGTCAATCCAATTTGCAATTAGAATGCCAATCAAACAGACATAACAAGAGTAGGAAATTGAACAACACAAGAGCCCAAAAATGCGCATAAAATGGCAAAAATAAGAAGGAAAAATTGCGCAAAATAAAATTGCAAGAAATTAAAGGGGAAACTGAAATTAAAAGGATGGGGAGGACAGAAATGTAAATGGCAGAAAGTAGAAGGGGATGGCAGAAAGTAAAAGGATGGGGAGAGCAGAAATGTAAAGGGGAAGCGGAAATTAAAAGGATGGGAGGAATGAAAGTAAATGACTGAAAGTAAAGGGGGAAGCGGAAATTAAAATTGGGAGAGCAGAAATGTAAATGGCAGAATGTAAAGGGGAGAGCAGAAATTAAAAGGATGGGGAGAAGCGAAAATTAAATGGCGGAAAATTAAAAGCGGAAAGTAAAGAGATGAATATGGGGGATGAACAATTAATGGTGAAGGGGAAAATGTAGGTGAACGATCTTTGGAAAAATGAAGACAACAATGCCTCCTCTTACCACACTTCACAAAACAAGCAGTTATATCAAGAAATTTGCAAGAATTACTCAAGAACAAGTATGGGCAATTAAAGAGGCATTTAAACAACACCTAGGGGGTTGGAATTAGCGGCCCAAAACAGCCCCCAACTAGCAAGAAGTCAAGCAATTCAATCAAGACAGACAGTGCTGATAGCAACAGAAAGGCACCTCGGGCCCGGAAACAGTCCAAGTCCAAATTACAATTGAAAAGAGGGATGGAATTAAACTAAAATGATGAAAATTCTGCACTAAATAGGTGCAGTATGCAGCGCCCAAAATAGCCCCAATTTTTTCCAAATTTGCTCAAATTCAACAAGCTCTGATGACCAATTGATAGCCGGATGGGTGTAGGATCTAGAATTGAGCAAAACCAACCGATTAGAATCAATTAAAGGCACTAAAATTGAGAATTATAGATGCAAGGCAGCAGCTATAATTGCGCATGAAAAATGCAAGAAAATGAAAGAAAATGTGGAGAGGAAGAAATGGAGGGACGCCACTGATGCAGGAATCCACCCACTGCAGATAAGTCCAATGCCAGACGCCACTAATTTAGGAGAATTAGATAAGTCTCATTATGGTTTGAGCAACAACCACCAAGCCTCACTCAACTCACAATGGGAGGAGAAAATTTGGCATAATGCCTTTACTTCAAAATTCAATGTGTGAATTACAAGAGGAGAAGACTCCTTTATATAGGAGTTGAAGGGGGAAGGGGGCGGCCAATACAAGGAATAAAAGGGAAAAATAAAAAGATGGGTGCAATCCCATCCTAAGTGGGATTTGAACCCAAGCCCCTAAAGGTTTATGGCTAAGCTAAGCCTTAAGCCAATAAACCTCCTAATTAGCGCCCCTTTTACATAGAAAAATAAAAGATGAGTAAATTTCCTATCCTAGGTGGGATTAGAACCCATGACTTCCTAAACCTCATAGTAAGGCAACCTACTAACCAATAAAACCACACATGTAGCACCCCTAATTAAGGAAAAATGACAATCATGTCCTAATTACAACACAAATCCTAATTACATCATAAATCCTAATTATATTGATTCCTAATTAAGTTGAGTCTTGCATGTTGACTTGACTCCTTGGTCAAAGATCAAGGTTTGATCAAGGGTTGACTCTCATGAAGGAAGACTCATGCTTGGTTCAGCCTCAAGCACTTCAAGCAGCTCCAAGTTGATCCTAGCCATCAGCTGTCAGTTCAGAAGTCCACTGACAGGTTGTCATTAGCTACGCTTTCCGTATTTCCCTCTTCTTAGCTTGATCTTGTGCTGATTTTATCTTCAATTTGAATTGAGAATTTTATCTGCAGAATCCTTATCTGAATAACTGTTGATCTCATCTTGATCTGCTGCCATTTAAAATCTTATCTGCATATTCTCTCTTCAAATAGATGCTATCTTGTTTCTCCATTTAAAACTTTCCCTTTTATCTGTAAAATCAACATATTTTCTATCAAAATAGCATTTAATTCAAATTTGAATTAAATAATCACAAAATCTGCATTTATTACTAAAAAGAGGTAATTTGGGGAATAAATCTAACATTTTCCCTTGATAAGTGATGTAATTATACAAGAATTTATCATATATTTAGCACTTATCAGTTGCCATTCTTCTTCTTCGCGTGTTTCCAACGGTAGAACAAGTTTCTCGATGGCAGCATAGGTCTTCTTCTTCGCATGTTTCTGGCGGTAAAACGAGCTTCTCCGATGGCAGCGCAGGACTTCTTCTTCTGGCGGTAGAATGAGCTTCTCTGATGGCAGTGTAGGTCTTCTTCTTCACCATTGCTTCTCCGATGGCAAGCCATTATTGAATAAGAAACCAACATGGTTGGTGGGGTCACCTTGAAGAAAGGTGGAATGGAGACGAACACTAAGGCCTTCCAGTCTTCAATACTGTTGCTGAAGTAAAGGATTTAACAAAGGTCAACGCTTTCGTTAAAATATTTACTTTTAAAAATAGTCGGTTAATACCAAACTACCACAGCCTATAACTGGTCAAAATTGTTATTTACCGGTACATGACCCACAGGCACTACAACAAAAAATGGTTTCCCGGGATTTTATTTGGTTTTCCCCGCGGTTTAAACCCCACCTAACAACTTTACCAGGGGTTTCTCAAACCGTAGGCAATGTAGGCGTGGTAAACATATTCCCTGCGATTTTGTCCAACCGCTGGAGAGTAACCGCGGGTAATTACCTGGGGTTGTGCAACCCCGGGTAATTACCTGGGGTTGGGCAACCCCTGGTAATTACTGGGGGTTGGAAAACCGCAGGTAATGTCTAAGTACATAATATACCCAAATATGATTGTTACCCTTCTGTCTTATAAAAGTTTCACCAGTAGCAAAAACTTGACAATTCCCCAGTAGCTGTTTGAGCTCCTTTATCATGATCCCACTACATATTAAATAGTCTCTCAAACAAATCCACATTAAGTTACTTTCAATATAAACAAAGATGCTAATTGGAGAGTGACCTCTATAGTAGACTAACTAAGAGAAAATATATGTGATGAAGGCAAATCTTACAAACCTCATGAAGTATCTTATTAACAGGATTTTGGTGACTCTGTCAATGCCAGAACATAATCTGGAATTTAAGAGTTTACCGATTAGATCTTCCATGAACAAGAAGTAAATATTTAAAATAGTTTTTGTATTACATTCAATGTATTACATTTAGCTCTGGCATGTGTTCAGTAAAGGGGCAACTGAATGCCAATTAAGCAAGAAAATCAAATTTAGAATTCCCACGGATAAAAAAATATAATTATATAATGGGCAATCTGCATAGCTGTAAAGGTAAAAGATAATTATTCTGGATTCTAAAAGAATTGGTAGGTGTTGTGTCTTGTTGCTTGTTCTTCTCTTGTTGTGGCTACAAGTACAAGAAATGTCAACTAGAAAATTTTGACATATAAGAAAACAGAAGCAACGGAGCAAGAAAAAAAAGACTACCTGGTGCAATAATCCCATGAAGATTAAAGTCCCCCATGATTTTGCATAAGTTAACCTCCTAAAATTAGAAAAAAAACAATCAGAATGTCCAATACACTATGAGCTATGTTCAATTCATAGAGATGATAAAAATAGATCCTCATACAGACTTGTAGGAAATAATTTGTTTAGGAACAAAACACTATGTAATTTGTGTACAGTATAGGGGAGACTGCCTTCATTCATTGTGGCTACCAAAGTTGTCTCTATTTGCTAATAAGATAAGGCATAGTAGTAGTAACAATGTCTGAAATAGTAGCAGTAATAGTGTCTCACCATGCCTATAGTGTCTGAAAAGAACCTCAGCCAACCTTCAGTAAGTATATAATGCAGAAAACTCTTAGAAACAGTTCCCTTTAATGTATACAACATTAACCAGTAAAAATATCTAGATAACTAGATTCTTTGTAAATGGCCTAGAATCTATCAGTGAACAAAGGAAAAAAGCATAAACATGAAATGCTTTTTAAGCCTTTAAAATACCAGTTCTTAATTCAAAGCAACAAAGAATGTCTCAAGAAATTACGTCATCTAACAAGACATCTTGATAATTTCAATGAAAGATATGGTAAAACAATTTTTCAAATCAACAATCATTCTCAGCATCAATTGAATGAACTTTCTTTATCTAAAGTTGAATGGAGATGATTAAATACCTGTTTTAATACAAGATACTCGTAGCTCTACTCTAGAAACTTCAACAACCTTCCAATTCAACAAGCCTATTTACGAATGAATATTAGATACAATAATAATGGAGCAATTTGATAAGATTGGAGCTAGATTCCCGTGAAATCGTGTCTCGAACTAACATGATTAGGTTCCAGAAATTTCGAACGTTCCTCAGTCACACACCAAATATGAGAGATTGAGAATAATTCGAGCAAAAGTTGAGCCTTACCTTTGACTCATAAGGAGAAGCAAGAAACACGAACCATAAGTAGAAGATGAACACACTCTACCTGAAAATGCACAGTCACACACCAAATATAAGAGATGGAGAATGATTGGATGAAGTCACACATATCAACTATAGAAAAACTAGAAGGGCGAACCAGAAGTGTGAACGGAGCAATCGGAGTTAGAATAGTCTTTGAATTGTATGAACGAAGATGAATCACGAATTTCAAGTCGAGGGAAGAGAAAATGTTATTGAAATGTTGGAATATATGAACTAGGGTTCATCAATGCTAGACCTGGATGGGGATTAGGGTTGGAAGAAACCGAGAAGGAAAAATGCTCCGGTCACTGGCCGCAGCCGTGTGGAGTTCTCCCTTTGCCATCACCGGAAAACGAGCTCCAAAGTGTAGTCGTCGCGGTCTCACAACCACCAAAATCGCACTACCCCTTTGTTAGGTATATGCACTAGAGACTTATATGTTTTTGAAACATCCATCACATGTATCATATTATTTTATGAAGGCAATTCATTCTTTTAAGAATACAATTAATGTCCTTAGAATAGTAAGCTCAAACTTCATAAGAAATCAAGTAGATGACTTGATCGTGAGATCTTATGAAGAATTATTCTTAAATAGTCCCTAGTCAAGTATCATCTTAGGACAAAGATGCATTTAGACTAGTATGTGAGTTCATTGATGATCACATCTCACGGATCATGGATATGAGATATCGTGTGCTCACATAGGTACATATTAAGAGTAATAGTGTACTGGACAGACCCACCTTAAGAACGTTGCATGGATTGTTACATAAGTGTCATGAATGTTTCTTAAATTGATAAATATTATATGAAGTCCTTTGACCTGAAATCACTATGATTCCTACATAAGGAATTATGTGTTTTGAATATCATCAAACGTTACCTGTAACAAGGTGATCATAAAGTTGGTATTTGGAAATATAATAAATTATGTGGTGGGATGTGAGTGACCTAGATGGGATTTGTCCCTCCTATGTAACAAGAGTTATATCTGTAGGCCTCTTGATAAAGTGAGACTGCAAAATGCATGGCCATGCTCAGGAGGATAAACATGGGATGTTTATTTTCTGTACAGTCTACTTGGGGATCAAGAAAACATAAATTGAACTATACAAGGTTGACACATTCCATGCCCTTGTGTTCAATTAGATATTTGGACAAAGGGACAAATCATATAAATTATCATAAAATAGGATTCGTCAAAGTTGTTGATAATCTCAATATTTGGGTAGTGATGTATTGCTAGATACCATTCACTATTTATGATATTAAATATAAAAGGGTTTTATTTATTATCATAACCAAATATTAAAAGCCTATTGGGTCACACGCATACAACAAGCCACTAGGAAAAGATAATAATTCTAATTTGATTAGAATTATAACCTAATGGACCAGGCCCATATGAGTTAGGGATAAGTGAGTGAGGGGTAAAACCCTAGCCACCATTCTATAAATAGAGCATGAGATGCATTACCCTATACACACGTGAGTCGCTCTTACTCTCTAAATGCTACTAGCAGAGTTGAGGAGGGTTTCCTAGTCCGGCTGTTGGCGTGAACACCACTAGAGACGTGGCTGCTATTGCCTCGTTCCCAATCCTTAAAAGATACGACCTTTTGTTTTATGCCTTTTATGCCTTAATTCGTGTTTTCGCATTAACGATCATAACAAGGGAGGGAATCCATTTATTCCGCTGCACCCTGACCATATGCTTGATTCCCTTCAATTGGTATCAGAGCGTTGGTTTGCGATAAACACATTTTAGGCTTTTAATCGTTTGAATATAGTAATATTCTAGTTTTTCTGTTTAAAAACGCAGAAAAGCAGTTGTTCGCTATTATCTGCGCTTCATTTGCGCTAGGCGCATGTAAAGCGCAACATACAGGGTTTTTGATTCTGATATCTGCGCTTCACTTACGCTGAGCGCAAGTGAAGCGTAGGTGAAGCACAAGTGAAGCGCAACTTTCAGAATCTAAAACTGGAACCTACGCTTCACCAACGCTGGGCGCAGGTGCACGTTTCAGATTTTTTTGTTTCCTTTATTGATTGTTTTATGTGCGATGTATATATTTTATGTTCTGGTGTTGGAGGGTCCCATGGAACATGAAAAGTTCATGTCTTGGGCGTCAAAGGGTTCAATTGTTGAAACCTTGTCTCGACTCAAATGTTGGCTGCGATAAACATGCCACTTATCAATTTGCTGACAAGAGCGTATTCGAATGATACGAGGGACTTACCTGTTTACAGGTTCGTGAAGTAATCGTTTGATGTGAGACACTTATTGATGATTGGTTAAGTGTTTATCAAATCCAATTTTTTTGTTTCGGGGCGCTGCCCGATCTCCGCAAGGGTCGGCCTTCCCTTGACCCCCCCCGCTGACCGGGCAGTGGGAACCCCATGCTACACTGCGTAGTGTGTTATTTCATATGCGCGTAATCAAACCTCGCTTAATATATACATCTTATTATATCACTCATTTATAATCAATGGATGTTGAGTTTTCATGATGACTGGTTATGGCCTTAATTGTTTTAATTTAAATACGACCTGCGTGTCGTGCCTTACCTCTTAACATTCCTCTTGTAATTCTCTTCTCATCTCTATCCTCTCGTATGTTAAACGAGGTTTCTTCTTGTTATGTAATGTAACTGGGAGGACATGGAGCATGGATTCAGTGGGAGATTTGGAGAGCTCAAGATTATATAGTTGATGTAATTTTGTATTTGTTTTTAGGAGGCCATAACCATATCATGTATTTGTATAAGATGCATGCTTGTATGTTAAATGGTGTAACAACGAATAAAATTAAAGCGATCAAATCCCTCAATGCTTGTTTTGCCTTCCAATGAATGACACTCGTCAAGGCTAGAATCGATCAAGTGTAGGTCTGCTAAAGCAGGGTACCTTTATCTATTTTAGTGAGGCGTAATTGTCAACCATTGGTTTTGATTGGGTATATTCAATAGGATTGAAAAACCTAGAGGCACTAATATTAATCCATGTTTTGCCTTCTAATGATTGACACTCGTCAAGGCTAGAATCGATGAAGAGTGGGTCTGCTAAAGCAGGGTACCTTTATCTATTTTAGTGAGGCGCGATGGGATAAAAGTAATATCCAACTGTTAACCATTGGGCTTTTGACTAACTAGGTATATTCAATAGGATTGAAAAACCTAGAGGCACTAAGTTTAGGCATTAATTCATAAGATTAATTAGAATAAGAGTTATTCACCTAACTATCCAAGAGTTGTATGAGATGCAATTTGGAAGTGTGTTCCTACCTAAATAACCTTTTCTTAAGCGATCAGCTAAAGCTGACTTAAAATTAGGGAAATATTGGATCTTGGCCCACTAGAAAATCTAGTGATTGGATTTCTGATTCTTTATATGAGGGTACTTATTTTGAATCAAAATAGTGGGAGGCATATTTAATTAAATACCTAATTAAATATGTTTGTTATATGATACTTACGTGCATAATTTTCTATTAAACGAACACAACAAGTAAATTTTCATTGCGATCTGTCCTTGAGAAGGACAAACTGTCTGGAATTAACTTTCTAGACGCTATAGAAACCTAAGGATTGTCCTTAGGCATAAGAAAGGTTGTATGTCCTGGAAGAGCCCGTTCCTGAAAACACCCGCTTTCGAAGGCTGACAAGGATGCTTTTAAGAAGCATCAGGATGGTGCTCTCGATGTAGGGTTGCCTTATGCTTGCTACCATGAATGCTTAAATAGCATGAGAAACATGGAGGCGTACGATATGATCGTACCTTTAAGGGAGACCTTATCAAGGCCAAGCTAGGCATGAACGATTTTTGAAGTTCTCATAGGCACTTTATAAATGTAGATTGGTAGAAGGAAGCCCTATAGGTGCTCATGTACTCAAGATTATTGGGTACATTGAAAACCTAGAAAGGCTTGGATTCCTATTAGGCCAAGAGTTGGCCATGATCTTGTCCCGCAATCGTTGCTGGACAGCTATAGTCAATTCGTCATGAACTATAACATGAATGAATTTGATAAACCACTGCCAGAATTGCTAAGCATGTTCAGAATAGCTGAGTAAAGCATTAATAAAGGTAAAGAGAAGACCATATTGATGGTCCAACCTGGAAAAGGCAACGACAAAAGAAGTTCAAGAAGCCCTATTTCAACCAAAGGACAAAGGCAAGGATAAGCCTAGTACCTCTGCTTTGAAGCCTATGGCAGGATAGCTAAGAAAGGAAAAAGTTTCCACTGTGACCAATCAGGACATTGGAAGAGAAACTGTGCAAAGTACCTGGAGGAGATCAATAAGAAGGGAAGTGAGACTTCCGCTTTGGTGTCTATGTTATAGAAGTCAATTTATCTACTACTGCATCTTGGGTATTGGATACCGGATGTGGATCTCACATTGTGTGAATGTGCAGGATCTAAAAGGAGTAGGTCATTGGCTAAAGGCGAAGTCGACCTACATGTGGAAATGGGGCAAGAGTTGCTTCCTTAGCCGTAGGAACCTATTATTTAACTTTGTCAACCGGGCTAGTTATTGAACTAAATAATTGTTATTTTGTGCTGCCATTAGTGGGAATATTATTTTCGTTTCTGTTTGGACAAGAGTGGTTTTTCATTCTTAATAAAGAACAATAGTTGTTCAATTTATTTGAATGATATGTATTATGGTTGTGCAAAGTTGAACGATGGACTATATGTTCTTGACTTGGAAGTTCCTATCTATAACATAAGTGCTAAGAGGGTCCAAAACTAATGATTTGAAACTGACTTATCTTTGGCATTATCGCTTAGGCCACATAAATGAGAAACGCATATCCAAACTCACCAAGATGGTTATTTGGATTCATTTGATTTTGAATCAATTGAGACATGTGAATCTTGTTTATTGGGGAAGATGACCAAAACCCCATTCACCGGAAAAGGTGAAAGGGCCGGTGATATTCTTGGTTTCATACATAGCGATGTATGTGGGCCTATGGTACAATGGCTAAAGGAGGTTTAGTCAATACTTCATCGCTTTTACTGATTATTTCAGTAGATATGGATTTGTGTATCTGATGATGAACACAAATCTGAGTCCTTTGAAGAGTTCAAGGAATTTAAGAATGAAGTATAAAACCACTTGGGAAGACTATTAAAACACTTCAATGAGATCAAGGTGGAGAATATTTGAACCAACAATTTGATGACTATCTAAGAGAGTGTGGGATAACATCTCAACTCACTCCTCCTGAACACCTTAATGGAATGGAGTTTCAGAAAGGAGAAATCGAACTCTATTAGATATGGTTCGATCTATGATGAGTCATACTGATCTCCCCCGACTCCTTTTGGGGTCATGCTTTGTTAACAGCAGCTTTCACACTAAACCGTGTTCCATCTAAGGTTGTTATAAAGATACTATATGAGATATGGACTGGCAACGACCCTAGTATGTCTTTTATGAAGATTTATGGTTGTGAAGCTTATGTGAAACGCCAAGTTTCACATAAACTAGGACCCAAATCAGATAAGTGCTTATTTGTGGAATACCCAAGGAAACTAAGGCTACTACTTCTATAATCCTAGCAAAGGCAAAGTGTTTGTCTCTAGGACTGTTGTATTCTTAGAGAAGGAATTTGTCTCTAAGAAAAACAGTGGGAGGAAAGTAGAACTTGAAGAAATTCAAGTACCACAGAGTAGCAATGAGCCAATGATGGAATGAGAGCAGATACCACAAAGTGTTATGGAGCCACCCTGCTCAAGTAGCGCAAGACTTGTGTAAGTCAGATAGGGTACGTCACCAACCTGAGAGATACGGTTCCTTGTATCTCAAGAAGGGGATGTATTACTAATGGATCGAGGTGAACCAGTGACTTACCAAGAGGCTCTTTTGAGTCCAGAATCTGAGAAATGGCTTGATGTCATGAGATCTGAAATGGATTCCATGTACACTAACAAGGTATAGACCTTGATTGAGCCACTCGAAGGGATGAAACCCATAGGTGCAAGTGGGTTTTCAAAAGGAAAACTGACATGGATGGTAATGTAAGTACCTTTAAATCACGGTTGGTGGCTAAGGGTTCACGCAAATTCATGGTATAGACTATGATGAAACCTTTTCCCCTAGTTGCTATGCTTAAATCTGTTCAGATCTTGCTTGCTATTACAACTTACCATGATTATGAAATCTGGCAAATGGATGTCAAGACAGCCTTCCTAAATGGAAGTCTTCTTAAAGATGTGTATGTGATACGACCTGAAGGTTTGTTACGCCTAAAGGTATGTAAGTTGCAACAATCCATTTATGGATTATGACAAGCTTCTAGAAGCTAGAATCTTCATTTTGATGAAGCTGTTAAGCAGTTCGGTTTCATTAAAAATGAGACGAACCTTGTGTCTGCCAAAATGGTTAGTGACAACATAGTTGTTTTTCTGGTTTTGTATGTATATGACATACTCCTCATAGGAAATGACATTCCTACACTTCAGTCTGTAAAGACTTGGTTAGGAAATTGTTTTACTATGAAAGATTTGGGCGAAGCAACCTATGTGTAGGTATCAGGATCTATAGAGATAGACCTGAAGATTACTTGGCCTAAATCGAAGTACATGCATAGACAAGGTGTTAAAAGTGGTTTTAACACGCAAGATTCTAATAAAAGGAATTTTGCCTATCTCACATGGTATAAGCCTATCTAAGACTCAATCTCCTTCCAGTAAAGGAGAGAGAGATCGCATGAGTAAGATTCCTTATGCATCTGCTATAGGGTCTATCATGTATGCCATGTTATGTATTCGACCAGACATATCATATGCTCTAAGCATGACTAGCAGATACCAATCTGATCCTAGTGAAGGTCACTAGACAGCAGTCAAGAGCATCGTTAAGTACTTGAGAAGAACTAAGGATCCATTCTTGACATATATGGAGGTGAGGAAGAGCTACTTGTAAAGGGTTACACTAATGCGAGCTTCCAAACTGATAAGATGATTCAAAGATCACAATCAGGTTATATGTTTTGTTTAAATGGTGGCACTGTGTGCTAGAAAAGTTCGAAGCAGGAAACAATCGCTGATTCTACCACAAAACCCCTTGTGCAGCAGAAGCATGAAGGGCACACTAGATCATTAGGCATAAGAGTTATGTCTGAATGTCTCTAGTGCAAGTAGGAGATTGTTAGGTCTATGCACTAGAGACTTATATGTTTTTGAAACATCCATCACATGTATCATATTATTTTATGAAGGCAATTCATTCTTTTAAGAATACAATTAATGTCCTTAGAATAGTAAGCTCAAACTTCATAAGAAATCAAGTAGATGACTTGATCGTGAGATCTTATGAAGAACTATTCTTAAATAGTCCCTAGTAAAGTATCATCTTAGGACAAAGATGCCATTTAGACTAGTATGTGAGTTCATTGATGATCACATCTCACGGATCATGGATATGAGATATCGTGTGCTCACATAGGTACATATTAAGAGTAATAGTGTACTGGACAGACCCACCTTAAGAACGTTGCATGGATTGTTACATAAGTGTCATGAACGTTTCTTAAATTGATAAATATTATATGACGTCCTTTGACCTGAAATCACTACGATTCCTACATAAGGAATTATGTGTTTTTGAATATCATCAAACGTTACCTGTAACAGGGTGATCATAAAGTTGGTATTTGGACATATAATAAATTATGTGGTGGGATGTGAGTGACCTAGATGGGATTTGTCCCTCCTATGTAACAGGAGTTATATCTGTAGGCCTCTTGATAATGTGAGGACTGCAAAATGCATGGCCATGCTCAGGATGATAAACATGAGATGTTTATTTTCTGTACAGTCTACTTGGGATCAAGAAAACATAAATTGAACTATACAAGGTTGACACATTCCATGCCCTTGTGTTCAATTAGATATTTGGACAAAGGGATAAATCATATAAATTATCATAAAATAGGATTTGTCAAAGTTGTTGATAATCTCAATATTTGGGTAGTGATGTATTGCTAGATACCGCTCACTATTTATGCTATTAAATATAAAAGGGTTTTATTTAATATCATAACCAAATATTAAAAGCCTATTGGGTCACACGCATACAACAAGCCGCTAGAAAAAGATAATAATTCTAATTTGATTAGAATTATAACCTAATGGGCCAGACCCATATGTGTTAGGGATAAGTGAGTGAGGGGTAAAACCCTAGGCACCATTCTATAAATAGAGCATGAGATGCATTACCCTATACACACGTGAGTCGCTCTTGCTCTCTAAAGGCTACTAGCAGAGTTGAGGAGGGTTTCCTAGTCCGACTGTTGGCGTGGACACCACTAGAGATGTGGCTGCTATTGCCTCGTTCGCAATCCTTAAAAGGTACGACCTTTTGTTTTATGCCTTTTATGCCTTAATTAGTGTTTTCGCATTAACGATCATAACAAGGGAGGGAATCCATTTATTCCGCTGCACCCTGACCACATGCTTGATTCCCTTCACCCTCGGATAGGAAGGGTGTCGTCGTCCACCTAACCATGCGGACAACCATCTCAGCCATGCCTTCGCCATCGTCGTGCTTCGCTATCTCACGACCACCATACGCATTGTGAGTCGCGGTCATGATTTAGGGTTCCACCGATGGAGATTAGGTGTCGAAGGTGGATGGAATTTGAGAATGAACGCGGCTTGCGATTTCTGTGTGTGGTGAAGCTACTACAAGGCTTGCTGGTACAATTTCCTTTGCCCAGAGGTTATGCTTCGGAATGAGGAAGAATTTCCTTCTGTGTGGAAGAAACTAGTAAATCTAATGAAAATTTTCACATTCTTACCCACGGTTGGGTAATCGCTACTAAATAAGTGATACTAAACGCTATTCACTTTATTTTACCCACGGTTAAGATAACCACAACTATATAATCGTGGGTAAAATCCTTTTTTCTTGTAGTGAGGTCTTATGTATGGTAGCAGTCACCGTTGTAAATGTTATACATCTAACCATTCTCATTTTAATTTAATAGGTACACATGTTGTGTTAGTGTGACGCGACATCTATACTATTATAAAGGGGAAGTTTTTTATTTACTGTTCATTCACATTGGAAATTTTTTGGTCAAGTCTGGGTCATTGGATTTGCATCATGGGCCCAATCTATAATGTTACATAGGAGTAGTTATTTTTGTTAACTATTTATTAGGGACTCTATTTTTTTTATTGGGTCAAAGCCTATTGTGGGTCATTACCTTTTACATGTACCCATTTGCATTTTTTTCAAAATTTTTTATTCTCTTTTTTGTAAAATTATTTTTTTATGAATCACACTTATCCTTTACGGGAGGCAGTCTTGCTCATATTGTTTTCTTTTTCTTTTTGTTTCTTTTCACAATTTCATTTTTTATTGTTATTATATTAAAACATTTTCTCGTATTATTTGTTCATATTATTTTGTTTCATTATAAATATTTTTATAAACCATGAGTATCCTCCACGTGAAGCAGTTTTGATCCTACATTTATTTTCTTTTTTTCATACTTTAATTTTATTTTTTATTATTATATTAAAATAATTTCTCTCATTATTTATTCATGTTTATCTGTTTCGTTATATAAAAACTCATATTCAGGAATACAATATATGTGTTGATTTACATTACTTTTAATATGATATTTCAATATATCATTCACCTTTCTATTTTATTCATTAATGTTTTCATTTATTATCTCACTCATCTATTCTATTTATCTATTTAATCTATATTAAAATTCATATTTATCTCACGTTTAATTTTCTGTTTTTTTATTATATTAATATATTTTCTCTCATTATTTGTTCCTATTAATATGTTGTTACATTACAAAAGTGATTTTTTATAAATCACGAGTATCGTTCACGGGAGACAGTCCTACTCATATTGTTTTCTTTTTTCTTTTTTATCACGCTTTAATTTTTTATTATTATATTAAAATAGTTCCACTTATTTATCATTCATATTTATTATCATTTCAGTAAAGTATTTTTTTATGAACCATATGAAGCGGTCTGACTCCTGTTTTTTTTTCCTTTTTCTTTTTTATTCACACTTTAATTTTTATTTTGTATAATTATTATATTGAAACAAGTTTTCTCATTATCCATTTATGTTTATATATTTCATCACATAAAAACTCACATAAGGAAATACGATATGAGTTTATTTACATCAATTTTAATGTATTTTTTTTAATATATTATTTATCTCTCTATTTTATTCATTAATGTTTCACTTATTATTTACTCTATCTATTAATTTACTTACATGTAATCTATATTAAAATTATTCACACAGTACACATGTTATTTTTTTATCTGCATTTTCTCAAGTTTTTTATTCTCTTTTCTTCTGTAAAGTGATATTTTTATGAACCAAATTTATCCTTCATGGCAAACACTTTTGCTCATGTTGTTTTTTTTTCTTTTTCATTTTTTTTCACAAATTAATTTTTTATTGTTATTATATTAAAACATTTCCTCTAATTATCCGTTTATATTAATTTGTTTCATTATAATAGTGATATTTTTATAAACCATGGGTATCCATTATCCTTTATGTGAAACAGTTTTCCTCCTACCTTTTTTTATCACACTTTAACTTTCTATTTTATTATTATCTTAAAATAATTTCTCTCATTATTTATTCCTATTTATTTGTTTCGTTAAATAAAAACTCACGTTAAGCAATACAATAAATTTATTAATTTATATTAAATTTAACGTGATATTTCAATATATCATTCATCTCTTTATTTTATTCGCTAATGTTTTCATTTATTATCTCACTTATCTATTTTATGTATCTATTTACTCTATATTAAAATTGTTCATCCATAACATGAGTCATGTTTTCTCACTTGCGTTTTTTTATTTTTTTTATTAGCAATACAATAACGTGATTTTTTTTATGAATCATACAACTATATTCCATGTGAGGCAATAAAGTGATTTTTTTTACGAACCATACAACTATATTCAATGTGAGGCAATCATTCTCCAACCGTTTTCTTCTATTTTTCTTTTTCTTTTTATCACATTTTCATTTTCTTTTTTTATTATTATATTAAAATAATTATCTCTCTATTTTATTCATTAATGTTTTCACTTATTATCTCTGTTATTTATTCTATCTACTCTATATTAAACTTTTTTGCTCAGTACACATGTCACATTTTCTCACATTCGTTATTTATATTTTTTTAGATTTTTTTATTCTCAATTCAATAAAGTGAAATTTTTTATGACCATAAGTACTCTCCACATGAGGCAGTCATGTTCCTTAACAACCATATAATGGTGGGACTAACTCTTCCAACAACGGTTTTGTCCATACACTTTATATAGGTTTTAGATGACTAAGATGAGAGATCTCAAATACCAATATAATTTAAATTTATAATTACTTTTATGATGTCTTGATTATTGTTTTTATGGACAAAATTTCAAATTAGAATTATAAAATTTATAATTATTTTATTTTCTTTTACTTGAATAAAATTATTATATTGTATTTTGGTTTATTATATATTCAATATAGTACATTTAAAAGTTAAGCAAAATTTTCAATTATAGGTTTAAAGTGATTTTTTTAATAAACTATGAATACCCTTCATCGGAGTTAGTCCTACTCCGGTCATTATTAATATCGACATCATAGTGAGGTTAGCCCTCCCAATAATGATTTTTTCATACACTTTTATATAGTTTTGAATTGATTGTATTGTGAGATCTCAAATGTGAATATACTTTAAATTTATTATATTAATGATGTATTTGTTATTATTTTCTATAAACATGTGATAACAATATGATATTCACATTCTACTAATTGATGTATATGATTATATCATTAAATATACGAGCTTTAATTTAAAATGGATGAGATGATAAATTAATAAAAAGATTACTTCTCAATTATTTTTATCAATTTATTTATTATTAGAATATAATTTTTTATTCTTTTAGACATCGTATTAAGCTCTAAGTACTCAAATGGATGAATATATCACCTCTATATTAAAATAATTTTAAAATGTGACACATGAAATAAGCCTTTAATTTTACATCTATATGTAGTATTAAATTTATATTGAACAACATTACATGTCATATTAATATGGATAAGAATTATTAATGGTCAAACTGATGTTGAAATACCATAAGATTTACCGATAAAGTCTAAAGGTAATACAATTGGAGATATAGTTTCCTTTTCCTATCCTAATTTGCTATCAAATTTTGAAAACATAGAATTGTTTCAAGATAAAGCAATTCTTGCTCCTACATTGGATGTTGTTTACTCATTTAATGAATATGTCATGAGATTATTTCCGGGAGAAGAAAGGATTGAGTTCTTATACTATATGGAAGGTGGATGAGGAAGTCGGTATTGAAGCTGATTGGTTGACAACTGAATTCTTAAAAGATATTAGGTGCTCTGGACTCCATGATCATAAGTTGGTGTTAAAGATTGAAGTGATTGTTATGCTAATGACGAATCTTGAAGTATCCGCTGGACTTTGCAATGGAACTAAATTAATAGTTGATTAGTTAGGTTCTAATGTCATTGTAGAAACCGTTATTATAAGAACACATTTGGGAACAAAGGTATTCATTCATCGAATGAATTTAATTCCATCTAAAAATCTCACCCCATTAAAGTTTCAACGAAGACAGTTTTCATTTTTTTTTTGCTTTGCCACGACCATTAATAAAAGTCAAGGCCAGACATTGTTACATGTTGTTGTGTATTTACCAAAGTCTGTTTTCTCTTATGGTCAATTATATGTTGGTGTATTTCTAGGGTTAAGTATCAACAAAGACTTAGGATTCTTATATGTGATGACAACTTTAAGTGTTGTAATGTTACAAAAATATTGTCTACAAGAAAGTGTTTAAAAAAATTAAATGAAGCAATATTGCTGATAATGTTCATTTGTAATTATTAGATGTGACTATTTCATATTTTCAAATCCATTTTATTCTGTTAGTTTTTTATATTCTTAATCTACTAACAAGTATTAAATTAAATATTAAAAATTAATTAATCTTAGGATTTAATATTTACATATATTAAACAAGTTAAATATATTATTAAAATTTAAAGTTAAATATTTATATGAAAATAAATTCGTGCATATTTGAGCACAGAACAGGCCGAATCAAATGCCAATTAATTACATTTTGTTTTATTTATTTAAAAGAAAACGATAAGAAATTTTTTCAAATGGAAACACACCCAGGCGATTGATTTCTTTCTGCCACCATTTCAGGACTGGTTTTTTATTCACTTTTGATTTCTTTCACACAGATATTCAATAAGGATAATGGTTGGTACATACTCATACCCTAATTTTGGTTGATGGCCGATGATAAATCATACAATAAAAGAGCTGCACTCAAGTTTTGTTTTTATTTAACAAGTGAAGTCCAAGTTTAAGTTTGGCTCTTAAATAGATGAGTCACACTTGAGTCATTTATTTTCTTTTACAAGTCAATTCTCAAATTAGGTTTTCGGCTTGACTCATTTATAATCTAATGAGAAGTGGTGGGGAGACTCATTTATAATCTAATGAGAAGTGGTGGGGAAATAAAGTTGAGAAAAGAAAAGTGCGAAATAAATAATAAATTAGTATAATTAATCCGCATAATACACGGATAAAGGTTTATTTTATTTAATTAAAATTAAATTTATAATAAATTATTTTTTAAAAATAAAAAATTAAAATAGTTTTGGACAATTACTCAATTTTAAATTATAATAATAGATTATATTTTACTATTGAAATCTGATTTACATTATTATTTAATAATATGATATAAATAAATAAATTATAATCATAATGTTAAAAATAATATTTATATTTAAAACAAGGATTGTAATAGAAAATGATATGGAGTGTGTTTGGCAAAGCCAATAAGTTAGCTACTAGCTTATTTGACTAGCTTATAAACTAGTTTGACCAACACAAAAGTGTTTGGTAAAGTACCTCAAAGTAGCTTATTTTAGAAGCTTGTAGCTTATAAGCTACAAACTACTTCAGCTAGTTTCTAGCTTGTAGCTTATTTAATTTTCTTCAATCATTATCTCTTATATTTTAATACATTTCCCTTATTATCCTTAATTTCTTTTTACCTATTATTACCTATTTTCAATTTTAGTGACAAAAACCTTTCAATTTCTTTTTACATATTATTACCTATATAATAAGTAATTTAAAAAACTTACGAATTAATTAAATTATTATTTTTTTACTATTTTACGAATTTTTTTATATTATGCTATTTATTTTATCAATTTCACTATTTATTTTGACTAATAATTAAACATTTTATCACTAAAACATTTAATAAGAGTTTAATTAAATTTTAAATAATCTAAAATTATAATTACATAACAATATATTTTTTCCTGGAAAACATAAATAGAATTTATATAATAAAACCTATGTAATTATGTCATTCTATATCATTCTACATTTACCAACTAGTTTATCAGCTAGTTCTATCAGACACTTTTAATTCAATAAATTAGCTTATCAGCTCGGAGCTTATAAGCTAGGAGCTTATCAGTTAGCAGCTAGTTTGCCAAACACACCCCATAAAATTTAATATTTTAATAAATTTAGGATTAGCATTTATTTAAAAATTCAAATAAGAAGAGAGAGAAGATTAATATTAATATTCAGAGGAAAAATCTCACTCTTATAAATAGTGTGTGAAACTCATTATCAAATGAGAGAAGAGAGAATGCTAAAAATCATTGAGAGGGGGAGTGGGGTGAAGAAATGTCTTACTCTCCAAAATGAGATATCAAAATTATAATATAGAGAGTTATCTTAATTTTTTGATAAATAACAAAGAAATTAACAAAAGGGTGGGTCCCATGTAAGTTGAATCTCTTGGCAATTGAGACAGGAGATTTGAATTAAATAAAGAGAGATTAGGCTAAAATTCCTAAGCAGAGGTTTCTTTTGATTTTTCAAGGATTAATTGTATTTTTTGTACCTCAACTTTTTTTGGCACAAATTAAATCCCCTATTTCCGAAATTAAGTAATTTTTATCCTTGCGTCAATTGTCTTTTACCTAAATTCTTTAGATTCTCATTTTTAACCTAAATATTTGAGAGTTTATGATGGATTTGAGATATGAAATAATTTTAAGGGTACAAAGTATTAAAATTTAATAGAATTTTGAATTTTGTAGGATCTGAAATTAGGATTTAAAGAAGGAAAAATTTGAGATTTTTCGATACTAGGTTAAATTTCATATTTTGATTGGTGAGTTTTCAGATTAAGAAAATTTAAAACGATTTAACGAATTCAATTATAAAGATATTGAATAGAAAGTGAGAATTTTGTGGTTTTAGATAGAAGATAATTGAGAGATAATTAGCTAAATATGCTTAATTTTGTAAATATGGGGACTTAATTTGCACAAACAAAATTTGGGAATCAAAATTACATAAAATTCAAATAAAAGGGACCAAATTAAAAGTGCAATTAAACCTTTTTTTCAATTACTTTTGGTCGGCCTTAATTGAAGATCAGCTGCCTACAACTTCCACTGCAAGAAAAACGCAATTTATTAGCGACGGCCATAAGCCATCGCAACAAGTGAAAAGCCATTGCTACAGGCTACGTAGCGACAGCTTCGCGACGGCCACATGGACGTCGCTACAGAGCTCGTCGTAAATGAAGTAGCGACGAGCAAAGTAAGTCGTCGCTACGTAGAGACGACCTAGTTGTCGCTAAAGCCGTCTCTAAAATCATGGTCGTCGCTACATATTACAGTTTTTTTTTATTTTTTTTATCTAGCGACAGCCAAGATGTATTTTAAAAAAAAAATAAATTTATTATTATTTATTTTATTTTAATATTTAAGGTTTACAGTTTATTTTTTATTAATTTTAAATCTATAAAACAATACTAAACACTATATTAACACATCGACAAAAGAAAAAAAATATACAATATATATATATATAATTTGTTCAAATATAATACAATAAAAGTATATAAAAAACATAATAAAAAAAAATCAATGGCGACGACGACACTGGGGTTATGGTGGGGTCTGCTCCTCATCCTCATCCAACGGATGCTCATCCATGGCGGGATCGTAGTGGGGGTGCGCGGCTGAGCCCGAGCCTGAGCCGGAGTTGCAGCCTTAGCCTCCAGCAACTATCGCATCTTGTCGGACTCGTCCTAACTCATCCTCCAACTGTGCAGCCTTCGCTAAAGCCTGGTAAGACTCCTGCCTTGCTTCAATTACTTCCTGGCCCAGCGCCTCCTCAGTTGAATGTCGTGACCCGGACCCGTCACTCCCACTGGTTTGAGCCCGAGACTCTTAAGTGAGACTGGTCACAACTGGACGAATGTTGGTTTCCAAGTCCCCGGTGCCATAACAACGGCCTCGGGTCTTGCCACCCGCAACATCCCTCCAAATCTCCAGCTTGGTGGAGGCATCAATCAAGGAGGTGTCCCCCATCTGTGACTCCACCTCCCTCAGGCGGTCCTGGTAATTTGTCTATTGAGGTAAAAGTATAATTAGTTAGTTATATATTTAATTGCAATTATGTGGGTCATCTACCCAGCCACCACCCTTTTTATGTGGGTGGCAACGAAGAACTCGTCGGGCTCCAAGCTGTCGAGCCTACACAGAAAAATTACACAAATTAATTATTTTAACAACAAATAGAAACATAATACAATAAAAGTGTTTGTTTATACATACCATATCCAACGCCATCTCATGGTGGGCCCTGCGGCCCGTGATGTGGACTGCCCCCTCATGTTGAGAAGCTTGGTTGCCCTTGTTACGAACGGACTTCCCCTTGAATTCCTCAGAGTCCCGGTGTAACATCCTAAATTTCTGAATCCAAGAATAATGTCCGTTGGAAACACTATTCCTGAATTTCTGAAATTATTTCGCGCCATTTTTTATATCAGTGAACAACTCATACAATCGCTTAGGTAATCCAATGCTTACTTAAGCTTTCACTACAATTCAATTTACAAATCAACATGAAACATTATATTCGGATCTAAGGAAAATGAACCTAGACACGAAGTGTCATGGTTCCCCAGAACTCCTACCAGAAATCCGGCAGAGTTTCCCCTGAAAACTTGGTGTTTCCCAATTTTCGGTTTTCATCTGAAAACCAGCAAAACCACAAATACAGTTCATATTATACCTGGGCCAATCCAATTCTACAATAAAAGGGCCTCCATGGCCTAAATAATACATTCTCGTCAATTCACACATACATAAACCTTATTAATGCTTAATAACAATGGACACTAATGTCCTACATCTATCTATCAGCTGAGGGAGCAGGAGTGATCACCACAGGACTCAAGCTCTTCATCCAACACCAAGAAACCCTAACCTGCACAACTGAAGGTAATTCCCCGTAACGTGGGGTGAGACTACGTCCTAGGGAGCATGATAATTGTGTGTGTAGTGTAGGGAAAGACAAGTAAGAAAGGATGCAACATGTGTGTACCTAATGACATGTAGAAGAATCATGATGCATACCACATAAATTCACAACACTAAGTAAGCGCCACATAGAAATGAGATCAAGGGTCCAAAACCATTTCCATGGGGCCTGAAGACCCGTAACCATTACTAAGAGGTCCGAAGACCCATAACCATTTCCTTTACCGTTTCCATGACTCGACGCATACGCCCTCAGCTGAACATGACTCGGCGCATACGCCCTCAACTAAAAACATGACTCGGTGCATACGCCCTCAGTTGAACATGACTCGGCGCATACGCCCTCAATCATAATTCAATCAATAATATATAATAATTCCTAACGTCGAATCCTCAGACACGTCAAATTAACATGTGAGTCATGAAGCTAAACATGAAACTAGTCATACACACACCTTTCAAAGTCCTAATCTTGCCTCGGGCACACGTGAGGGTTATTCGATCATACCATTCATGCAACAACTTTGAATTTACATGACATGAGCATAAACATGCATAAACAACATCCCAAATCCTTAATTTCGTGAAATCCCCAAATTCTCTAACCTAGGGTTTGCATCACAAGAGAATACACTCAAATCAACAACCCTAGCTTCCTCCAATCATCAATAACCATGAATGCAAGCAAGGGAAGGTAGAATAGGGGTCATACAAGGGAATTTACATGACAAATAAGCAAGTGAGTGAACCACACTCACCTTAGAGTAGAAATAGGGATGGTGGAGAGATGGAGAGTGGTGATCCCTAGCTCTTTAAGTGATTTGGGGCTCCAACCAAGCTCCTTGATCCTCTTCTTCTTCCTCCTCCAAACTCCTAAGCTCCCCCTCTCTTTAAGGGTCTCTCTCCCTCTCTTTAAGGTGAAAAAGGAAGGGAAAGAATGAGAGAAAGTGAGCCTTAATCGCGGTTTATAATCCTGAAAGTGACTTCTCGCTTAAGCGAGATATTCTCGCTTAAGCGAGCCTGTCGTTCCCTGAAATGCATGCTCTCTGGACAAATCTCGCTTAAGCGAGCCCTGCTTGCTTAAGGTAGTATGACAGCAAAAGCTAATACAAGATTTTTCTGCATAACTCGCTCAAGCGAGCCTGTTCTCGCTTGAGCGAGAGGTCTGATGCCTAAATTCTCAGTTTTCACCCTTCCTCTCCTTTCCAACCCATTCTTAGGCCTAAGACATACTATTACACCTCATAATTTTTGCTCTACAGTCCTACACGTAGCTTAGGTTCAATTATTTTGGATGTTACAATTCTACCCCCCGTAAATTAAATTTTGTCCTCAAAATTTGCCTTACGAATCCTTTCTACATTCCTTACTCTAATCAAGCATTAAATCCTAAGTCTACAAAATACCAAACTCTGAAATCATTCAACCCCTGCCCTAAAAGGTTACTATTAACCCCCTGTGTACATATCCTTCTAGGCCATGCAACCCAACATACAAGTCATGCAACTTCATAACTCTTTCATCAAACCACCTCCAAGCACACAAAGCATATAATCATTCAGGAAAAACAAACAACAGACATGTTAAACAATCGTTCAAGCTGAATCAAACATCATTATTAGCCAAACAATCTACATCATCAAAACTCTATTACAAACAACCAACACTCTCCTAGCCTACTAGGGAGCTTACTCATCATTCCCTCTAACCTTTCCTCTTACTTCTATCTTCCAAAACCAACTACACACTCTTCCTCAAAACCTCTTCCTTACCTTCCCTTCTAAGGGTACCTTAATCCCTCTAGGACTAAAATGACATCCCATAAGGTTTCTAAGGTGAAAGTCCTATTCTTGGGAATAGACCTACGTCACTCTCCCTTTATCTATCATGTAGGTGGAACTAACCTTGTTAGGGAGGTGTCCTCAATTCCCCAATCAAGGCATCCTACTGACATCACTAACCATAATTCCGTGTACAATGCACCCAGCATAGGGGTGATCAGTCCCTATACTGAGCATGAGGCACGGTGGAATTATAGTAAGTCACGGGCCATTACCCTAACCACAGTCCAATTGGATTGAACTGCTCTGATACCAAAATGTAACACACTAAATTTTTGAATCTAAGAATAATGTCCGTTGGAAACACTATTCCCGAATTTCTGAAATTATTTCGCACCATTTTTTATATCTATGAACAACTCATACAATCGCTTAGGTACTCCAACGCTTACTTAAGCTTTCACTACAATTCAATTTACAAATCAACATGAAACATTATATTCGGATCTAAGGAAAATGAACCTAGACACGAAGTGTCATGGTTCCCCAGAACTCCTACCAGAAATCCGGCAGAGTTTACCCTGAAAACTGGGCGTTTCCCAATTTTCGGTTTTCACCTGAAAACCAGCAAAACCACCAATACAGTTCATATTATACCTGGGCTAATCCAATTCTACAATAAAAGGGCCTCCATGTCCTAAATAATACATTCTCGTCAATTCTCACGTACATAAACCTTATTAATGCTTAATAATAATGGACACTAAATGTCCTACATCTATCTATCAGCTGAGGGAGCAGGAGTGATCACCACAGGACTCAAGCTCTTCATCCAACACCAAGAAACCCTAACCTGCACAACTAAAGGTAATTCCCCGTAACGTGGGGTGAGACTACGTCCCAGTGAGCATGATAATAGTGTGTGTAGTGTAGGGAAAGACAAGTAAGAAAGGATGCAACATGTGTGTACCTAATGACATGTAGAAGAATCATGATGCATACAACATAAATTCACAACACTAAGTAAGCACCACATAGAAATGAGATCAAGGGTCCAAAACCATTTCCATGGGGCCTGAAGACCCGTAACCATTACCAAGAGGTCCGAAGACCCATAACCATTTCCTTTACCGTTTCCATGACTCGACGCATACGCCCACAACTGAAACATGTAACTCGGTGCATACGCCCTCAACTAAAAACATGACTCGGCGCAAACGCCCTCAGTTGAACATGACTCGGCGCATACGCCCTTAGCTGAACATGACTCGACGCATACGCCCTCAACTAAAAACATAACTCGGCGCATACGCCCTCAACTGAACATGACTCGGCGCATACGCCCTCAATCATAATTCAATCAATAATATATAATAATTCCTAACGTCGAATCCTCAGACACGTCAAATTAACATGTGAGTCATGAAGCTAAACATGAAACTAGTCATACACACACCTTTCAAAGTCCTAATCTTGCCTCGGGCACACGTGAGGGTTATTTGATCATACCATTCATGCAACAACTTTGAATTTACATGACATGAGCATAAACATGCATAAACAACATCCCAAATCCTTAATTTCATGAAATCCCCAAATTCTCTAACCTAAAGTTTGCATCACAAGAGAATACACTCAAATCAACAACCCTAGCTTCCTCAAATCATCAATAACCATGAATGCAAGCAAGGGAAGGTAGAATAGGGGTCATACAAGGGAATTTACATGACAAATAAGCAAGTGAGTGAACCACACTCACCTTAGAGTAGAAATAAGGACGGTGGAGAGATCGAGAGTGGTGATCCCTAGCTCTTCAAGTGATTTGGGGCTCTAACCAAGCTCCTTGATCCTCTTTTTCTTCCTCCTCCAAGCTCCTAACCTCCCCTCTCTCTAAGGGTCTCTCTCCCTCTCTCTAAGGTGAAAAGGAAGGGAAAGAATCAGAGAAAGTGCGCCTTAATCGCGGTTTATAATCCTGAAAGTGACTTCTCGCTTAAGCGAGCCTGTCGTGCCCTGAAATGCATCCTCTCTGGATAAATCTCGCTTAAGCGAGCCTTGCTTGCTTAAGCGAGTATGACAGCAAAAACTAATACAAGATTTTTCTGCATAACTTGCTCAAGCGAGCCTGTTCTCGTTTGAGCGAGAGGTCTGATGCCTAAATTCTCAGTTTTCACCCTTCCTCTCCTTTCCAACCCATTCTTAGGCCTAAGACATACTGTTACACCTCAGAATTCTTGCTCTACAGTCCTACATGTAGCTTAGGTTCAATTATTTGTGATGTTACACCCAGTAGGCCAAAAGACCCTTCCAGACCTCCTCACCACACCACGTGGGTCTCTTCCCAGCCTTCCCGACCTTATTCATCATATCTCGAAGGCTACAAGCAACCCTCTGCTTGTACACCTTCTTGATTTGGGCCTCATGAGAAGGGTCCCAAGTAACTCGGCTCTGCAAAATAAAAATAGGGTAAGTTATGACAAATTGACATAACATAAGAAAAAAATTTAAAGTGTTTAGGGTTTATAATTACTGTGAACTCTTCCCACCACCTGTCCCTTACATCCTTCGGGGTGACCTCCCACAGGTAGTGAGGACCCCGGAACTGAGAACGTATCGCATGACCAATGGTTGCGGTAGGTGGGTTGTTAGGCACCAAACTGCAAAATAAAATATTCAATTTTAACAGTTAAAACAATTAAAGATGTTATATTAATATCAATTCTAAAGAATGAAAAAAATACAAACTCACCCCCTGCCAATTGGTCGGATAATAACCCGACCTTGAGCGTCTACCTCATGAGGTCGGCTTGAGCTGGCTCCCCATTAGGCTCATGGTCAGCGTCCCCATCCATCTGATCTTGAGCGTCCTCAGCATCTAGCTCGGGCACAGCGTCCTCCTACACTGGAGGCATCTTAACTAATCCCGGTGTCGGGATGAACCTCATTCCATCGAACTGTGGAGCAGAAGGTGGAGGGGAGGAAGAAGAAGAAGACTGGATGGCGGCCGCCGGAGCCGCTGAAGTAGATGGATGCTCCGACATCTGATCAGAGTGAGAGAGATTGGCCCTCTATCTCCCGCATCGTGCGAGCTGCCTGTGCACGTAGCTCGCCTGAAGGGATGGACCTCCCTCTACCCGGTGAGATCTTCTCTCGACCTCTACAACACATCCTAGGCATTAATTTTTCCTATCAACTATAGACATTATATAAATTAAATAATTACTATTTACAAATTACTAATATACTAATAACACTAAATACTAAATACTAATATACTAATAAAACTAATAAACTATTAATTACATATACTAATTACTAATTACTAAATTACTACTTACTAATTACTAATAAAACTAAGAGTAAAATGGTATTTTAGTCCTTGTAAGATACATCTTTTATCAATTTAATCCTTAACAAATAAAGTTTATCAATTTAATCCTTGAAATTTCAAATTCCCATTTTTATCATCCTCCAATCTATTTATAACTAACAGTGTTAACTTTAATTGCTGAAGTGTATTATTAAAAGATTACATGGCAGCCAAATCATCTAAACGACACTACCTTTCATCCATCCCAAATTTACTTCTCCATAAATTATAATTAGGTTAATTGTGTTTACCTCAATAAGTCACACCAACGTCAATGAGCAGCACCCGTTACTACACATTGCCCAAGTTGTCGTCTCGTTCGTCCTCTATTCTTGTTCCCGCGCATCTCCACTGCACCTGTACAACCCAATTTTTTGTCCACGGCCAAGACGCATATTGTCATGTCTTTACTAGTGAACCCCTTGTGTCCTGTTCACCATCTTTTTATCGTTGTTGTGTTCTGTTTACCAAGCCATAACGTCTTATAAGTTTGAACTTTATACAGGTATAAGTAAGTATATTTTTTCCTCATTCATCTTCCTGAACCGATGCTTGTTCGATTATGGAATTTTAAAATGTTGATGACTTATTCTTAACATGCAGCATGGGCTATATAAATTTGGCCATACATCATGGAGGGAAGTTTGTTAGGGGTCCACCACGTAGGTACATCGGGGGCTCAATAAATTTCTGGGATAATTGTGATTTAAATAGAATCTCTCGCCTAGAGATATTGAGTTTCTTAAGGGTGTGTTTGTGAGTTTAAAGAGGAGGAAAAGGAAAGGATAGAAGGAAGAAGGGAGGGGGAGAAGAGGAGGGAAAGACTTTATAAAATACTCACAAACACAAAGGGGGAAAGGGCTTCCAATAAACCCTTCCCTTCCCTCCATTCCCCTCCAAAATTCAACTCACAAACATATCCTAAAGGAATTGGGGTACTGCACCTACAAATCAATTTCATATGTAAGGAACAGAATGAGTTTTGATACTGGGTTAGTTTTCCTAATTTCTGATAGGGACATCCTCATTTGGGCTGAAAATGTAAAGGGGCAAAAAGAGGCTCATTTGTATGTCGAACTTTATGGTAATGAACTTGATGATTTTTCTAATAATGATATAGTAGGTGATGTTATTAATGATAATAGTTTGGGTACCCAACAAATAAGAAAAGGGAAATCTATAGATAACATGGTTAACCATAGTGTGTATATTAATCCATTTCATGATGTAGAGTATGAGTCTGAGGAAATACATACACCTGTGGGATCTGAAGGTGAGGAAGAAGATTGTGTTAGAGAGTGTTAGTTTTAGAATTATCAAATAGTGAAAACTTCTTTGATTGGTAGAAAGGATGGGGAGGAAAATTTATGTTGATAGGCTTAGTTGAAAGGAAAGCTAGCTTAGAGGAATAGTTGGAATAACATTGGGTAGAAATGGCTTACTAGTTGCTTGGTTACAAATGTTGGGTACATGGCCTATTTATAGGCCTCAACACACCATTCATGTTTTATCAAGAGAATTCTAGAGATATCTATTCTAGAGTTCTCTATCTATATTTAATTGTTTACATAATTCTAGAATTTACTATCTAGTAGTTACTAACATACATATCTAGTTTTTTCTACACTTATCTAACATATTCTAGAAATTTGTATCAAACTTTAACACTCCTCCTTGATACAATTTTCTGTAACTCCAAGCATAATGCGTAGTTGTTCGAACCTTGCTCTCGGTAGTGCCTTCGTGAATATGTCAGCTACTTGATCTTTAGTCTTGCAATACTCTAGCTTGATTTCTTTAGTTGCTTCTGCTTCTCTGATGAAGTGGTATTTGATTGCTATGTGTTTTGTTCTACTATGATGCACTGGATTCTTAGTCATTGCTATTGCTGATTTATTGTCGCAGTAGATTATGGTAGGCCCATCTTGTTGTTCTCCCATTTCAGCAAGTATCCTTCGAAGCCAAATTGTTTGACTTGTAGCTTCAGTTGCTGCAATGTATTCTGCCTCTGTGGTTGATTGTGAAACTGTTGCTTGCTTCTTTGATGCCCAAGAAAATATTCCTGATCCGAGTGAGAAGGCATAGCCGGAGGTGCTCTTCATGTCATCTACCGAACCTGCCCAATCACTGTCAGTGTATCCTAGCAAACTTGAGTTGGTCATGGTTTTGTACCATATACCAAACTCCTTTGTACCTTGTAGATATCTTAGAATTCTTTTAGCTGCTCCAAAGTGAATTTGGCTTGGGCTTTGCATAAACCTTGATAGAAGACTTACAACATACATGATGTCTGGTCGTGTAGCTGTCAAATATAGTAAGCTCCCGATCAGACTCCTGTAGCGAGATGCATCAGCTTCTGGTGCTCCATCATCTTTTTGTAGCTTCTCGTTTGTCACGAGAGGAGTAGTGACAGTCTTGCATCCACTCATCTTGAACTTATTGAGTAGAGCTTCTATATATTTCTTTTGACAGATGAATATCCCTTCTTTCTTTTGACTTACCTCAATACCGAGGAAGTAGTTCATCAAGCCAAGGTCCGTCATTTCAAATGTCTTCATCATGTCTTTTTTGAATTCTGTCATCATCTTCATATTGTTCCCTATGTAGATAAGATCATCTACATACAAGGAGACTATGAGTGTGTCATACTGACCTTGGGTCTTGATGTATAGCGTTGGCTCACTCTTGCTCCTCCTGAAGCCATGATCAGTGAAGTACTGATCTATTCTGCTGTACCATGCCCGAGGAGCTTGCTTCAAACCATATAAGGCTTTTCTCAACCGTAACACTTTATCTTCATTGCCTTTGCTCACAAAACCTTGTGGTTGCTCCACGTAGATCTCTTCTTGTAGTACTCCATTTAGAAAAGCAGACTTGACATCTAGCTGATAGATATTCCAGCCTTTTTGTGCCGCAAGAGCTATTAGAGCTCTGATTGTATCTAAGCGAGCTACTGGGGCAAATGTCTCGTTGTAGTCAATTCCAGGTTGTTGTGAGTAGCCCTTAGCTACCAACCTTGCCTTATGCTTTTGTATGGTGCCGTCGGGATTGAGTTTTGTCTTATACACCCATTTTACCCCGATGATATCTTTGTCTTTTGGATAATCTACTAGCTCCCTGTGTTATTTTTCTCTATCATTTTTATCTCTTCTTCCATAGCCTTGACCCATACTTGTTGTTTTGATGCTGCTTCAAAGCTTTCAGGTTCAAGTATGGCCAAGTTGCAGGTTTCATATATATCCACCAAAGATCTAACTCGTTTTGGAGTAGACTCTGGTGACGGAGTTTGTTGTTGCGGAGGAGAATGAGGCTCACCTGGGACTTCGGCAGTTCCTTCTTTAGGTTGCTGCATTGAGATAGAAATATTTTTCTCTACTTTCTCGTCATTCCAATTCCAAGCAGCATTTTCATCGACTTCAACGTCTCGGCTAATAGTGAGCTTCTTGGTCTGCAAGTTGTAGACTCGGTAGCCTTTTGACTGTGTGCTATACCCAAGGAAGATGCCTCGTACGGTCTTGTCTTCTAGCTTGTGCCTCTTCTCTTCTGGAACATGTATGTAGCAAATAGATCCAAAGACCCTTAGGTGCTTTGCTGATGGCTTTTGCCCACTCCAAGCTTCGATCGGAGTCTTATCTTGAACTGCTTTAGTCAGACATCTATTAAGTATGTAGACAGCAGTATAGACTGCTTCAGCCCAGAATGTGTTTGGTAATCCTTTCTCCTTGAGCATCGATCTGGCCATCTCCATGACAGTGCGATTTTTTCTCTCAGACACTCCGTTTTGTTGCAGAGAATATGCGACTGTAAGTTGTCGCTCAATGCCTTCATCTTCGCCGAATTTATCAAACTCGTGGGATGTGTATTCTTTGCCACGATCACTTCTAAGTACTTTTATTTGTTTCCCACTTTGCTTTTCGACAAGGGCCTTAAACTTCTTGAAAATACCAAAGACTTCTGATTTTGCTTTTATGAAGTAGACCCAAGTCATTCTAGAAAAGTCATCTATGAAGAGAATGAAATACCTGTTGTTATGGAGTGACGATGTCCGCATTGGTCCACATACATCTGTATGGATCAACTCCAACAAGTCCTTTGCTCTCCATGCTTTGCCGATTGAAAACGGCAGTCGGTGTTGCTTGCCAAGAAGACATCCTTCACAAGCTTCACTATTATCCTTTAGGCATGGGAGATCTCTCATCATATTCTTTTGATATAATAACTTCAAGGCATGGGTATTGAAGTGGCCAAATCTTCGATGCCAAAGCCATGAGTCGTCAAATTCCGCTTTCATGGCAATATTAGAGCCTTGTCTCAGGCTTATTGGGAAACTTCTGTTTCTCTTCTCCAGTTTTACTCGGCCAATCTCTATCTTTTTATTGTCGTATATTCTACATTTGTCTCCTTCGAAGTGGAGAGTATAACCTTTCTCCATCATTTGGCCAATGCTCAAGAGATTTTCTTTGAGATTGGGAACTAGTAGAATGTCAGTAATAAGTCTCGTACCTTTCTTCGTCTCCACCATAACGGTGCCTTTGCCTTTTGATTCAACTACAGTGCCATTCCCCATTCGGACTTTCACTTTGACGGATTCGTCAATATCCTTGAAGATGCTTGCATCTTTGGCCATATGATTGCTGCAGCCACTATCCAAGTACCAGCTTCCAGCTGTTTCATTATTGGAATCTTGGGTAGCATAGAAAAGATGATGCTCACCATCTTTCTCTTCAGCAAAGTTTTCTTGATGTTTATTTTTGTTGCGGCAATACTTCTCCACATGTCCAAATTTCTTGCAGTGATGACATTGTGGTTTTCCACGATACCGACAGTCTTTTTCGGCATGATTTGTCCTTTTACAAATGCCGCATGGAGGATATTCATTCTGATAATTTCCAAAGAAATTTCTAGAATTCTCTTTATTTCTAGAAGTTTCTCCATTATTCCTTTTTTCTGCATTTCCTTTATTTTGAGACCGTAATTTTAGCTTCGATTAAAAGGCATTTTCAACTGAGTCCTCATCATGCCTATTCAATCTTTGCTCATAAGCTTCAAGTGACCCCATCAGCTCTGTCACTGATAAGGTAGATAGATCTTTTGTTTGCTCAATCGTTGTCGCAATCGAATCATATTTACGGGGAAGAGTAATTAGAATTTTCTCGACAATTTTCTTGTCAAGAATATTTTCCCCGTAAGCTCTCATTTGGTTAACTATTTCTTTTATCTTAGAATAGTAGTCCTTTACGGTCTCAACTTCCTTCATATTTAGCAATTCAAAGTTACACCGTAGAGTTTGGAGTTTTACAGCACGTACCTTTTCGCTTCCTTCGAACTCCTCCTGCAGCGTAGTCCATGCTTCTTTGGCGGTTTTGGCACCCATTATTCTCGGAAAAATTGTGTCGGTCACGGCTTGTTGCAAAATAAATAGTGCCTTCGAATTCTTTTGTTTGTTCTCCTTCAACTCCTTTTTTTGAGCCGCAGTAAAGGCTGAGGTGTCTTCTGGAGCAGAAAATCCTTCTTCTATCGTATCCCATAGATCTTGGAAGGTGAAGTATGTCTTCATTTTTGTGCTCCAAAAATCATAATTTTCACCATTAAAAATGGGAATAGGGATAGATGATGGTTGAATGGTGTTAGCCATGGGATAGAAAATTTATTGGAAGTTGGTAGGATATTGGGAGAATTTTTTGGAAGTAGTGGGGTAATATTTCTATGCCCGGTAGATGATCGAACGTAGCTCTGGTACCACTGTTAGTTTTAGAATTATCAAATAGTGAAAACTTCTTTGATTGGTAGAAAGGATGGGGAGGCAAATTTATGTTGATAGGCTTAGTTGAAAGGAAAGCTAGCTTAGAGGAATAGTTGGAATAGCATTGGGTAGAAATGGCTTACTAGTTGCTTGGTTACAAATGTTGGGTACATGGCCTATTTATAGGCCTCAACACACCATTCATGTTTTTTCAAGAGAATTCTAGAGATATCTATTCTAGAGTTCTCTATCTATATTTAATTGTTTACATAATTCTAGAATTTACTATCTAGTAGTTACTAACATACATATCTAGCTTTTTCTACACTTATCTAACATATTCTAGAAATTTGTATCAAACTTTAACAGAGAGAAATGACCTCAATTTAACACTAATATGGGCTATGGAAATGTTAGGTTTGAGTTAGGAATGATATTTCCTAATTTGGAAGTGTTCAAGGAGGCTGTTAAGGACAATGCAGTATATGAAGGAAAACAACTCATTTTTTCTAAAAATGACTACTCAAGATGTAGAGTGACATGCCAAGGTGATTGTCCATGGACACTCCTATGTTCATGGGCCGTTGATTTACAGTCTTACCAAATTAAAACTTTCATAGATACTCATAGTTGTAGTAGAGTGTTGAAGGTGCAACAAGCTACTTCAGAATGGCTTGGTAAGAAATTGGTGTCTTACATTAGAACAAATCCACATGTTCAAGACATTGATGTAATTAATCACATCATTAATACGTTTGGTATTAATGTAACTCAACCAAAGACATATAGAGCATGACAAATTGCAAGAGATGTTGTCGAGGGTTCAGAGAAAAAACAATATGCACAACTCTGGGATTTTTGTAATGAATTGCTGAATAAAAACCAAAACTCAACTATTCATATGGGTGTAGATAGACCTGCCCCTGATCTCCCACCATTATTTGATAGAGTTTATATTTGTTTTGATGCTTGCAAGCAAGGTTGGATACAATGTTGCAGAGCGGTAATAGGAATAGATGGTATCTTTTTGAAGGGGTATTATGGTGGGGAATTACTAGCAGCCGTTGGTCAAGATGGAAATAATGGTTTTTATCCTATTGCAATAGCTGTAGTAAGGCAAGAGGTAAGGGAGACTTCGCACTTGGTTTTTACTAGATTGATTGAAGATCTTGGACCAGATAGGGCTGACACTTGGACTTTTATTTCAGATAGACAAAAGGTATATTTTATCTTCATTAATTTTCCTATCAATTTTTATTTAATTTTTTTTTCAATTTTACTAACTATTTGTTATATATTACAGGGTCTAGACCTAGCCCTTAGTGAGCTATTGCCAGATGTGGACCACAGATATTGTTGTAGGCATATTTGGGCAATTTTTTCTAAGAAATGGAAAGGAAAAGAATACAGAGATAGGTTTTGGGAACTTGCAAAGGCTCATACAATGGCTGAGTTCGAGAACAAGATGGTTGAGCTTAAGATGTTCAAAAAGGAAGCTTGGGATTATTTGGTTGCTATTAATCCTACTCAATGGACAAGGGCTGCATTTAGGACATATCCCAAGAATTTTAATGTCAACAACAACATGTGTGAGCAATTCAACTCCAAGATATTGCCATTTAGAGGGAAGCCAATTGTGACTATGCTTGAAGGCATCAAGGGGTATATTTCTTCAAAAAGGGTTGATGATAGGGAAAGGATGTTGAAGTATAGAGGACCGATCACTCCCAATGCACAGAAAAGACTTGAACAAGCTAAGCAAGATAGTAGGCGGTGGGTGCCTAAGTGGGTTGGTGATTCTGAAGAGACAATTTATGAAGTTTCTAGGTTGCCAGACAAGTGTATTGTTAATATAAAAGAGCACACTTGTAGTTGTTAGGTTTTGGATTTGTGTGGTATTCCCTGTGAGCATGCAGTCTCTGCATTAGGTTACTAAAGAGTAATTGGCATATATTATTTTTGAAAACAATGAAAGGTTACTAAAGTTTTGCACATTGTCCTCGCTCTTAGTAACCTCCAGTTAGGCAAGAGCAAACATTTTTGTCAATAATAAGAAAAACTGGCAAAAACATATTGTGTATTATAGTAACAGATTGAATGCGGTTTGATAAAGATAATTAGCAGTTTGAATGCAAGCTACCAACTTCTCAATCCATTGTCCTCCTTCCAAGTGAGCAAAATTTTCTATAAATAATTAAAAAGATTGGGAAAAAAACTACTAATAGTTTGAGATGGTATGGGAGGATATTGTTAAAGATAATTAGCAAGATACTCATTTCTCAGCAAATTTGTACTTGAAAGAATTCCCTTTTAGCAGATAATAATTCAATTCTTCTTTACTGATATAAACAAATAATAATTCATAAAACCATATAACTTAGTGAACACTAGTTTTTTTATTCAAAGTTCCATTTTGATTCACTTAGTGAACACCATTCTGTATGATTACTGGCTATTTCACCTCTTGTATGCATTCTCCACGTGGCCGCTGACAACAAACAATCTTGAGCAGCGTCCTCCCTTTAATCTCAGCAAACTACCATGAGCAATATCCCCATCTATCTTGGTTGTGGGCGGTAACTTGGACAGTGGGTGAGGCGAGACTCTCTTTCTCATTATTGAGCGATTGTTTGCTGAGTGTCTTCGATGTTTACTCAAAATTAGGATTAATGGCAATGTCAAAAGATTGAGTTGAGATGGTGCAGGAAATCCACGTTGACATATTGTAACAAAAAAAATATGGTATTGTAACAAAAAAATCCACGTTGGCATATTTTGCTTAGTGGCTTTATCATGTTACAAGTCAGTATAAAAAGTTAACGTTTTCTTGACACTGTTAAATAAAAACGGAGAGAGGGACTAAAAATTTGGGCATTTAAAATTTCAAGGACTTAATTGATAAAATTTATTTCTGAAGGACTAAATTGATAATTCATATGTTTTCAGAGGACTGAAATAATGTTTTACTCTAAAACTAATTACTAATTACTAATATACTAATAATTACTAATAAATTAATAACTAATATAAATTAATTACTAATTACTAATAAAACTAATAAACAAGATACCTACTAAAGCAATGTTTAAAACTAATAACCTAATACCTATATCACATTAATAAACTAATAAAACAAATAAATTATTATTAACAAATAAATTAATTAAAACTATAAAACTTACACGTTGCGACGCCCGAGAAGGTTTGAAGAGAAGGAGCTGTAAAATCACCTATAGGCAACTATTTTGATTTCTGATCGGTTCAAAACGAACCTATGAAGGAGGGGAAGTTTTTAATCGGTGCGTTTTTTAGAATAAAAAAGAGAGAATGATAGAAATAGGGATCAAAGCAGAGGAAAAGAGAGGAAGGAATGAATATGGGGTTGAAAATGGAAGAAGAGGGGAGGGAGAAAGGGTTTTACGCGCATAAGTATTAAACGTAGCAACAACCTGACCGTCGTTACGTTTAAAATTCCACAACACGCGCTAAATTTAAATTTTATTTTTAATGTAGCAACGGTCATACCGTCGCTAAGGTCGTCGCTACGCTTAATTTTAATATTTTCAAAAAATATAAAAAAAATAAGTGTAGGTCGTCGCTACCGTTGCTATGTAGCGACGGTCAGACCGTCACTAGGTATTAATTGCACTAAACAGTGCATTTAATGTTGTAGCGACGCCTTAGCGACGACTCGTGACCGTTGCTAAAAAGCGAATTTCTTGTAGTGTTCAAAACTTTTGATTCTATCGTGAATTTTTTTCAAAAGTTAAAATATAAACAAAATTTTTCTCTTATTTATTTTATCTAATCAAACAACTAATTTTCTTTATTTCTCTTTTATTTACACTTATTCTTTTTTCAAACAATATATAAATTATCTCTATTTCTTTTTATTTTTCTCTTTCATACTTCTCACTTCTTTATTTATCTCATCTTATTAAACAAATTGATAAAGTGTCTATAGCTAATGAGATATTTGAGGAGAAAAAATTGGATCCTCACGCCGCCTCTGCTAGGGTTTCTGTGCAGATGTGGCGTGTAGTGTTTTGACCGTTCTTCGTGCCTTGTCGCTACTTGCTGCCTTGTTCCCTTGTTTGGAGACATCATGGAAAGCACACGTCGAACCCAATCTTTAACCAATCATACAGGAAGTCAACGCTCGTCAAACCATAATGATCCCCCATCATAATTTTTGACGAAGACGATGTTGACGAAGGAGTCAATTCCTGCTCGAGGAGTTTAGTGGGAAAAATCTTAACAGAAAAACCTATCCATACCAATAGTTTGCAGAGCGCTCTGGCAGGCATATGGTGTCACCCTAAGGGTCTTCGAGTGGAGGAAATAGCCAATCGGACCTTCCAATTCTTCTTCAACGATGACAGGGAGGCAACTAGAATCTTGAATGGCACCCCTTGGCTATTTAGAAATTCCTGGTTGATCATGCGAAGATGGGAGAGGGGCATGGATATAGGGTCTATTGAATTTTCCTTGGTCCCGGTACGAGTCCAAATCTGGGGATTGCCTGCACACTGCAAGACCATCAAAATGGGCTATAAGATTGGAGGTTGTCTAGGAGAGGTCAAAACGGCTGATTTGTTTGAGATTAGAGACCGAGGTTCTTTCCTCAAACTTCTAATAAATCTTGATTCGTCCAATCCTTTAAAGGCTGGAATTCATGTGGGGAGCAAATCAGATGGTGTGCACTGGGTAGACTTTGAATATGAACGTCTACCCCAGTTCTGTTATTCGTGTGGAAAGATTGGTCATGAGGAAGTTTTTTGCCACAATACAACCAATAAGGAGGAGGACACTGACCCTGAAGCAAAACCATTGGGACCATGGATGCGAGCATCACAGTTTGGCAGGAGACTCATTTTGCAATCTAATGACAATCCGTGCAATAACCAAAGAGGTACCCACTCCAAAAAGTCCAGGGAAGTGCCAGTTGAAGTGCTTGACTTATTCTCCACCTTAACAGTGTCAAAGGAAGCAGAGGAGGATGCAGCCCAACCAGAGCAGAACAAAGAAAACTGTCCTGGAAAGACACAAGAAAAGGAGATACTTGATTCTGAACCAAATTCTACATTAAACCAGGATGCAGTACCAGTAAGTTGCAACTCTGAGAAGTCATACCAAGGCACTGCCAATAGTAATGCAGTTAAGCAACCATCCCAAAAGGACGGGAGAGGACCCCTTCAATGCATTACTAATACACATTTGGCTGCTCCAAAAACATGGAAGAGGATGCCTAATGATCAGAAAAAACTCAACAATTTGCCCAAGAATCAGAACAAAAGTGATGGCTCCAAACGCAAGATACCAGATGATATGATGGAGATCGAATTCTTTGAAGCTGCCGCCATCAAGAAACCTTTCCTCAATTCACAATCATTGGCGAGCCTGGACTCTCAGGCTTGCCGTGACCAATGAGTCTTCTAGCTTGGAACTGTCGTGGGCTTGGGAACCCACGAACAGTTAGAGCCCTCAAAAAGCTCTTGTCCTCTAAGTCCCCCAAAATGGTTTTCTTAATGGAGACCAAGAAGAAAGATATGGAAATGATGCGTTTCAGATATTTGTATAGGTTGAATAACATCTATGCAGTTAGCTGTAATGGTGATGGTCGTGGACGGAGTGGTGGCCTGGCACTTCTTTGGAAAGATGATAATATCACAATGCAAATTATGTCATCCTCTACTAATCATATTGATGCTCTTGTTTCCCTTAATGATGGTCAATCCGTGTGGAGAGCTACTGGTATTTATGGATTTCCCGAGACAGCACAAAAGCACCGCACCTGTGATCTTCTGAACCAATTATCCAATACTCATAGCTGCCCACATTGGCTATGCTACGGAGACATGAATCTAATCCTTGGCCAGCATGAAAAAAAGGGTGGTAATATACCGGCTAATAATTTGGTTTCCTTGTTTCGAGAAACTCTTCAGGAATGCCACCTTCAAGATCTTGGCTTTGAGGGTACCGGTTTCACTTGGAGCAATCGTAAGAAGGAGCCTTATCTAATTCAAGCAAGGTTGGACAAAATGACTGCATCCCCTGCTTGGCGCACAATGTTCCCAAAGGCCAAAGTTCAACATCTTCTAAGGTACCAATCTGACCACTCTCCATTGCTATTAATTTTGAATCCTGCTCCAACCAGAAGAAGAGGTAGTGAGAGTCTCATCCGCTTCGAAGAGGTGTGGACTCAGGAAGAGGAGTTACCAAGACAGTGGCACAAGGCTGGACCCACCACACCGAAAACATTCCCTTACGTCTACAACTCCGTTTTCATTCATTGGATAGATGGGGGGATAAAATTTATGGTGACCTCCCTCAACAGGTACGTGATTGTCAGAAATAACTCAAGGCATTGTACCTTTCCTTAGATGACCCTGATGCCCCTGAGAAGATCAAAGTGGAAGAGGCAAAACTGGATGGACTTTTTACTGCTGAGGAAATCTTTTGGAAGCAAAGAAGCCGTGTCCTATGGCTGAGAGATGGCGATCGCAATTCCCGGTTCTTTCATCAAAAAGCCAGCCAACGTAAAGAATAGAACTGGGTAGATGCTATACGAGATGATGATAACCAACTATGGGAAGAAGAGAGTGATATAGCAAGAGTTATGACGCAGTACTTCACTGATTTATTCTCCACTAGTCATCCAACCCGCATTGAAGAAGCATCATCTGTTGTCAAGGATAGGGTCCCAATCAACTTGAGATCCTTCTTGGCAGAACCCTTCACAGAAGCTGAGGTGTTATCCACCCTGAAATAGATGAAGCCTTGGGCAGCCCCTGGTCCCGATGGCATACCAACCTATTTCTTTCAAAAATATTGGAATGTGGTAGGCCCCCAATGCTTGCATTACGTGCTGGACATCTTGAATAATGATGAAGACCCAGGCCCCCTTAATAGCACTCATATTTGCATGATCCCTAAAGTAAAGAAGCCAAAGCACACTAAGGATTTCAGACCCATCTCACTCTGTAATGTACTGCTGAAACTTGTGACAAAGACAATTGCCAACAGGATCAAGTTAGTCCTTCCGGAAATAGTGAGTCCTCACCAGAGTGCCTTTGTTCCCGGCAGGCTTATCACTGACAATGCTTTGATAGCCTTTGACACATTCCATTACATGAGAAAAAAGAAGACAGGGAAAAAGGGTCATATTGGTCTAAAGCTTGACATGGCCAAGGCATATGACCACATAGAATGGGATTTTCTTCAGACCACTTTGCTTACAATGGGATTCCCCCCCAGAGCTGGTTGCTCTCATAATGCGATGTGTTAATTCTGTTTCCTTCTCAGTCCTCCTCAACGGCTACCCATGTGAAACCTTTCATCCCTACAGAGGTTTGAGACAAGGAGACCCCCTCTCTCCTTACCTCTTCATCATCTGTGCTGAGGTGTTCTCTGGTCTCATCATTAAAGCTCAACATGATTCGGCACTCCATGGTATCCGCATTGCTAGAAATGCCCCTGAAATCACACACCTTTTTTTTGCAGATGATAGCATTATTTTTTCAGGACCTCTGACAATGAGGTGGAGGTGATTCTTCACATTTTGGCATTATATCAAAAGGCTTCGGGCCAATTGATTAATTTGGACAAGTCAGAACTGTCTTTCAGTCGAAATGTCCCTCATGACAGACAAATCTCGCTCCAAGGATGGATTCAGGTTAAGGCTGTAGATAGTCATTCCAAATATTTGGGGCTTCCTACCTTTGTTGGTAGATCAAAAAACCAAATTTTTGGCTTTGTCCGTGACCGAGTGTGGAAGAAACTTAAGGGGTGGAAAGAATCCTTTCTTTCAACAGCTAGAAGGGAAACTCTCATTAAATCAGTTGCTCAATCCATACCTTGCTACATTATGGGGTGCTTCTTATTACTAATGAGTCTCTGTGATTCTATAGAGAAAATGATTAATAGATTCTGGTGGGGCAGCAAAGAGGGAAAGAAAAAATTACATTGGATGTCCTGGGACAGATTGTGTGTGCCAAAGAAATTTGGAGGGATGGGATTTCGTAGTTTCCATGCCTTCAAATTAGCGTTGCTGGCTAAGCAAGGCTGGAGATTACAGACCAACAAGCACTCACTCATGACTCAATGTTTGCAGGCTCGATATTTCCAAAGATTAGACTTCCTGCATGCTGGGTTGGGTTTTAATCCCAGTTTTAGCTGGCACAGTATTCATTCCTCTCAGTGGATACTCCAACAAGGTAGCTTCTGGATAGTTTGCAATGGTAGGTCCATAAATATTTGGTCTGATGGTTGGCTACCTCATCAAGCGAACCATCACATTTGGTCTCCTAAACCTTCTAATTTGGAGAATGAATTGGTGGTGTCCCTCATAGACCCAGAAACCAACTGTTGGAAAAGAGAACTGATCGAGAGTACTTTTCCAGACTTTGAAGCAACCCAAATCCTCTCAATTCCCTTGCCCCGCACTCCCACAGATGATAAACTTTGCTGGGCTGGGACAAAAGATGGTTTATATCAAGTCAAGTCTGGATACCATGTGGTTATGAATACACTGAATCCCATGAATCCATCAACTAGTGGCCTATCTGTGGACGAGCAAAAGACTTGGAGACAGCTTTGGAGAGTAAACACTGTGCCCCGAAACAGAAACTTGCTCTGGAGAATCCTTAGAGGATGCATCCCAACTCGATCACAGCTTGTCAAAAGAGGTATTGATATAGATCCTATATGCCCACGCTGTTCTGCAGACATTGAAACCATAGACCATGTGTTCTTTGAATGCAAATGGGCACAAGAATTTTGGCAGCTAACTCCCCTGGAAATCAGAATGGACAGCTCGACCCCACAACATGCAGCAACATGGATCAATTATTTCCTCAACGAGAGTAATGTTGATGACACTAGAACCTTTTCATCTCTTCTCTATGGAGTATGGAACAGCAAGAATAAGTTAATCATTGAGAACCTCAACATTCCCAAAGAGAAAATAATTGTTGATGCCATGAGACAAGTATCCCAATTTTCAGAGGCCAACCGAATTCGGGATAATCAACCTTCTCTCAGCAGGCATGTAGTCACACCATGTTGGAAACCCCCTGCAAGTAATTCCTATAAGCTGAACACCGATGCTGCGAAAATGGATGATTGGAGGTGGGGAGCTGCAGCAGTTGTGAGGGATACTGAAGGTGAAGTCTTGGGCGCTGCTACATGGCAATTACAATGCGGACCAGATGCTACTTTGGCTGAAGCTATGGCCATGAGACTTGGGCTGGAATTTGCTATGGATATGGGCTTCTTAAATCTAGAGGCAGAGTCAGACTGCCAAGTCCTCATTTCAGCCTTGATCAACCCCTCTACAGGCGCATCAACATTTAATTCTATAGTTTCTTATTGTCTTAATTTTAGGAACAATTTTATTTCCTTGCACTTTAGTCATTCTATAAGAGCTTGCAATACTGCAACTCATCTACTTGCCAAGTTTGCTTGCCTCAACCCCAATTGCGTTTGGGTAGAGGAGACCCCTGGCCTTTCCGTAAAAAAAAAATGAGATATTTGAATTAAAGAAAGATAAATGATAGATATATTAGGTGACATATAATGGAAAGGGAGAAATGAAAGTTGTTAAATAAATATATAAAAATTTAAAATGTTTACATATTTACTCATTTAATACGGCTAGAGATTGTGCTGCCAAACTTGCCTTAGATCATGTGAAAGAGTCCAGCCAACTACTGTAGAGAGGAAATGCCTCAACCACTTAACTGACTACTGATCAACTCTGTGGTCGGTAATATAAGATGATAATGCTGCCATCTTCTAATTTTATTTTGTCAAGTCTTATTTATCGTCTCGGTCACAATTTTGTCTGAGCCGCATTTACATTAACCTCCTGTTTGGTGTTGTAGAAATAGGGGGAAGAGAAATGAGATGAGTGGAAGTGGAGGGAAATAGACCTACTTCCCCTGTTTGGTGGCACAGAGGAAATGAGGAGAAATGCACTTTTTCGGTGGGTCCCACGGCTTTTGTATTTCTCTCCAAAGTTGTGGAGAAATGCAGAGAAATTGAGTTGTGGTCACGCAATAATCGATTATTTTGTATCAATAATCGATTATTTTGTGTGATTTGATACAAAAATCGATTATTTTTGTCAAAATAATCGATTATTTTGTGTGATTTGATACAAATAATTAATTATGTTGTCAAAATAATCGATTATTTTGTATCAAAAATCGATTATTTTGGTTCTATTTCTCACCTATTTCACTCACCAAACAACCTAGTTTCACATTTCTTTTCTATTTCTCACTCATTTCACTCACACCAAACAACTCTTATTTCTCCTCTATTTCATCTCTATTTCACCTCCATTTCTCTTCTTCCCACTTCTCTTCTATTCATTTCTTTTCTCTCCATTTCTCTACTCCCACCAAACAAAGCCTAAAGATAATGACGTTAGTTCTCTTGGTGATTTTTTTGCCCCATAAAATCCAAACCCAACACATTATATATAAGAAAAATAAAATATAAATCACTTAAACTAATCATAATCTTTTGCTTTTAAAAACTATTTATCTCACATATTATTTTTTCTTAATATCACATATTTAATTATACTTTTTTTTTCTTTTCTTTAATTATATTTTTTTATTCATCTCCCATACATATACATATATATATATATATAGAGAGAGAGAGAGAGAGTTGAAAATATAAAAAAATAATATTATGTTTGGATTACATCAAAATCACATTACAAATATAAATCCAACTTAACGCTATATATTGAGAATATAGTTGGACCAAATCAACGTTTATAACATGATATTGTGAGAACCAAACATGTTATAAATCTTCTTTTGTATTATTGTGTTGTGTAGAATCAGGGTTGGCCCAAGGGTAAGGCGGCCTAAGCCCATGCTTTAGGCCCCAAATTGCTAGTAACATCATTTATAATATATATATATATATATATATATATATATAAAAGAATATATTATTAATATTAGGTCTAACACATTGGTTTAAAAAATTAATCTTCCACCAAGATTGAAGGTTTAATCCTTGTTAATTGAATTTTTAATTTTTAAGGCCACTTTTTTAATCTCATTTTTAAAAAGACTCGAATTTGGTTTTAGTTCCTAAACTTTAAAACCGTTGGTTTGAGTTCCTCATGTTTTGAAATCACGTAACTTTAGTTCCTTATGTTTTGAAATCATGTAACTTTAGTCCATCCCATTTACACCATTAACTTTTGACGTTGACGTAGGAAAAATATTTCTATGTCTGCTTGTTTAGTGAGATTCAATGACCATGATGTGTCAATTCAATTACACCTTAGTTCATCCAGTCAGTTTTGTTGGCATTCCCAGTTCATGAAGAATGTGAAATTAAATTTAATAAAACCTGACTGTATGAGCTAAGGTGTAATATTCAATTGCCACATCATGTTTATTGAAACTTACTGGACAAACTGACACAGAAATTCGTTTGTCACGTTAGCATTAAAGTCAACGATGTTAAAGGAAGGGACTAAAATAACGTGAGTTTAGAACATGAGGGACCCAAATCAACGACTTTTAAGTTTAGGGACTAAAACCAAATTCGGGTCAAACCTGAGGGACTAAAAACATATTTAACAAAAAAAAATATTATTCATATTGTTTAATTCTATAAATTGATTTCTTAATTAGAGTTTTAAAATATTCGTTAGCATAATAATTTAAATTTTATCCATTTTTTTATTTTTTTATTTTTCATTCAAATAAATAAATATAGAAAATATTTTACCTTTTCTCTACATCAAATAATTTACAAAATTACTTTGTTATCTCTTCATTTTTACCTATTTTCTTTTCTTTTATTTTATCCACATTTAAATGAAGCGTAAAAGATTTTATAACAAATATATTAAATAATTTATATATTAAGGAATAAAAAAAAAAGAACATCTAATAAAATTTTATTATGAAACCAAATACTAAATTGAAAACCAATGGGGGTTGGTTCAAGTGGTACATGCTTGATTCCCCTTAAGTAAGGTCTCGGGTTCGAGTCTTGTGGATGGAAAAAATCCCCGCTGGGAGAGCTAGCCCCACCATGATGTGGATGTTCCCGGCTCGAACAGGATTGCCTCACGTGGAGGACACCTGTGGTTAAAAAAAAAAATACTAAATTGAAAATATACTCCACCATTTAATCATAAGGAGTTGATTTAGTGGAGAAAAATAAATGAACATCTTCCGATAAATCTCACTTCCTCAATATTGTTAGGCAAACACGGGGAGACGTTTCGTCCTTAAAATGGTCAATTCTAGGGATGGTAATTGAGCCCAAGCCCTATGGATACCCACAAAAATTACCTGCAATGGGCAGGGTAAAAACCCGCAAAGCGGGTATGGGCGCAGGTACGGGTACGGGAAAAAGCCCGCATTTTCTCATGGGGACGGGCGCGGGTATGGGCACTTTGATGCCCAGCCCGCCCCATACCCGCACTCATATATATAATTATTTAATAAAAAATACCATATATAATTATATATAGGGATATATTAATTTTATTAAAATATCTAATATATTTATGCATATTTTTAAAATTGATATATAATATATTACAAATTAAAAATATATTTTTATAACTATCTATTTGTGTTTTTTTTCTTTATAATATATGATTAATTAGTGTTAATAATAATTTTTTACAGATTTTGAAGAATTTTAACACATGATATCCAAGTTTAGAAAATAGTGTGACGTAAAAGTATATTGTAATATTTAATAAAAATTTTGAACTTTAGATCATTTGTTGTGTTTTAGAACATTAACATATTGTTTCAATGTAATTAAATTGTTGTATCCCTGATATTTAAAAATTATGTTTGGACAATTTTCGAGTAACTTTTTCAATTGAGATATAGTTCTTTTAAATTAATATTTTTTAGTAAGCTGTTAATTTTTTACTTAATAAAAGTGCGGGTAACGGGCATATAGGTGCCCAGCGGGTATGGGGACGGGCACTAAAGTTACTGCCCATGCGGGTACGGGCTTTTTTTGAAAACGCGGGTACGGGGGACGGGCACTGTGGTACCCTGCCCAGCGGGTACCCATTGTCATCCCTAGTCAATTCTTAGATGGAGAAATAAACACCTTCATCTAGAGCCGGCAAAATGGGCTAACCCGACAGGCCCGACCCGTAAAAGCCCGCAAAATGTAGGGCCAGACACCTATTTTAGAAGCCCGAAGAACTCCCCGGCTTTTTAGCTCAGCCCGATAAAGCCCGCGACTCGCAAAAAAACGGGTTACCCGCAAAAGGGTAGAACTCTGGCACCTATTTTAGAAGCCCGAATAACTTTGAGGTTTTTTAACCCAGCCCGATAAAGCCCGCTACCCACATCAAGGTGGGCCGGGCCGGGCCTGGTAACCCGAATTGACACCTCTACCTTCATCACACATTTTTTTACCTGTAAATGTAAGTTTGGTAACCGGAAATAAATTTGATGAAATTATACAATAGTCCCTCCTTCTCTACTCCTCCGGTATCCATCCAGTATCCATCCAGGCATCCACTTCTTCAACTACCTCCGTTGGAGACGGAGTTGATAGCAAATATACAAAATTCTTAAATAACAGTTCACTTATACATAATTGCCACCGTTTAATTTTTTAATATTATATCTAATGGTTGTAAACAATTGCATCAGTGTGAGGAAATCTTTTTCTGCCACCTAGACAAATTCCTATTCAGATCCTTTATTCATAATGGTGGAACTGGAAACACAAGTACGGGTCTATTCACATTACTTATAGTGTGTAAAAAAATTATTAAGAAAAATATATAAACTATTAGTCTATTTGATTTGAACTTCACAGAATTGATTTTAAATCACTTTTATTCAAATAAAACGTACATTACTCATCTCAATTGTTAATTTTTAAAATCAATTCTACTTAACTGTAAACGAAATGAACATTATAGTAATTATTATTTTAAGTTAGTAATTATTATGTGGTTATTATATTAAGTTGGTAATTATTATTTGATTCGAGTGATTTTTTAAAAAGTTATTATAATAATATTTTTAGAAGGAAAATATGAACACAAATAAGGGGATATTGCATGCCTTTATATAATAGAATAGATAATACACTTATACAATATATTTATTATTTTATCTTTTTCCATCCTATCATTTATTATATATTATATTAACAATCACATGTGACATTTCTTTTACATGTTTTTATTTATCTCATGAGTATATAGATTTATACAAAATAAATTTCTCCACTTAAAATTTAGTTAAACAATATAATGGTTATTCAATAATTTGAGTAAACTAACAAATCAGTCCCCGACTCTGTAGGGACCATGCAGTTTCGTCCCTGATTTTTCTAAAATAGAACTTTAGTCCCTAATTTCGTTAAAACATGCATAAAGTGCATGTTTTTCAATAAAGTGAAGGACTAAAGTGCATGTTTTTTAATAAAACAAGGACTAAAATGAATGTTTTTTAATAAAGTATGGACTAAAATGCTATTTTAAAAAAGTCAGGGATGAAACTGCATGGTCCGCACAAAGTCAGGATTGATTGGTTAGTTTACTCCAAAATTAAACCATTCATGTATAAGATATTAAAATGAAAAAGAGAAAGATGCATTGTGTGATTAGTGGTGTGAATGAGAGCAATACAAATTAAGAAGAGTTTTATGAATTGTTACGTGTATTAATTGTATGCAAAAACAGAATTTGCCTAAACACGGTCTCTCACCCATCTCGCCTATAAAATCTGGTGTACCGAAGACGAGCTCACACAACACAAGCACCCTTGTATTCTTTCGTTTAGAAGCAAAAGGATAACAAAATGGGTTCTTTGGACACACTCAAGAACAAGCATCATGTTGTGTGCATCCCATACCCAGCACAGGGTCACATAAACCCAATGCTCAAATTAGCCAAACTTCTCCATTTCAAAGGAGGCTTCCATGTTACCTTTGTTAACACAGAATACAACCATAAACGTCTTCTCAAAGCTAGAGGTCCTGATTCCCTTAAGGGCCTCCCTTCATTCCGTTTTGAAACCATCCCTGATGGTCTTCCTGAGTCTGATGTGGATGCAACACAGGATATACCTTCCTTGTGTGAGTCCACAAGAACAACTTGTTTGCCTCACTTCAAAAACCTTCTTTCCAAACTCAATAATGCCTCAGATGGCCCTCCAGTGACATGCATAGTTTCTGATGGCGTCATGAGCTTCACTCTGGATGCTGCTAAAGAATTGGATATCCCAGAGGTGCTTTTTTGGACAACTAGTGCATGTGGATTCATGTGCTACATGCAAGTTCGGCAACTCATTGAAAAGGGCCTAACACCCCTCAAAGGTAAATTGCTTAAATTAAAGTCAGTTAGATGGAAATTTATAGCCTGTTTATTTTAGTGTTTGAAATTACAAAACCATACTTTTACATAATTAATTTTAAATTATTTTTGTTTAATATATTTTATAAAATGTGTATAATTAATCTCAACTATTTTTTTAGAATCAATTTTACTCCACTATAAATTAAACGGAAACTTACTCTCTATGTTAGTTAAGTATCAATTCATTGATATTAATGATGTTTACACCAAGAAAGTGGTTTATAGTTTTAGAGAAGAGTTTAAGGCCGTGAATAAAATTTCTCTTGGAGTACTTTTTAGAGAAGTGTATCTAAAGGGAATCTGATTAAACAAATATACATTGTGTTTGACATGCAGACTCAGGTGATATGACAAATGGGTATTTGGAGACTACCATTGATTGGGTGCCAGGCATAAAAGAAATTCGACTGAGGGATATCCCAAGCTTCATCAGAACCACAGACCCAAATGATCCTATGCTTGATTTCATATTGGGGGAGTGCCAGAGAGCTCACAGAGCTTCTGCTATTCTTTTGAACACGTTTGATGCTTTAGAGCATGACATTTTGGAGGCACTCTCGTCCATTTTTCCTCCTGTTTATTCCATTGGCCCTTTGAATCTACTCTTGAAGGATGTCACTGATAAGGACTTGAACTCAATTGGGTCCAACCTTTGGAAAGAGGAGTCAGAGTGTCTAGAATGGCTTGACAGCAAAGAACCCAATAGTGTTGTTTATGTGAACTTTGGGAGTGTCACTGTTATGACAAATGAACAATTGGTGGAGTTTGCTTGGGGACTTGCTAATAGCAATAAAACATTTTTGTGGATCATAAGGCCAGATCTTGTGGCTGGTGAAAATGCTGTTGTGCCTCCAGAGTTTGTGGCAGAGACCAAAAACAGAGGACTCTTGTCAAGTTGGTGCCCACAAGAGCAAGTGTTGGCTCACCCTGCAATTGGAGGGTTCTTGACACACAGTGGTTGGAATTCAACATTGGAAAGTTTGTGTGGTGGTGTTCCAATGATATGTTGGCCTTTCTTTGCGGAGCAACAAACCAATTGTCGATTTTGTTGCAACGAATGGGGGGTTGGTTTGGAGATAGAAGATGCCAAAAGGGATAGAATTGAGAGCCTTGTGAGGGAATTGATGGATGGGAAAAAGGGTAAAGAGATGAAGGAGAAATCATTGCAATGGAAGAGATTGGCACAAGATGCTGCTTCTGGCCCAAATGGGTCCTCCTTTGTCAATCTCGAGAACATGATAAATCAAGTTCTTCTCTACTGAGCAAAATTGTTGGTACATGTCTTGTCATTTACTTCTTCTGGTAGTAAATTAATCAAGTTATTATTTACTGAGCAAAATTGTTGGTACATGTTTTTTCATTTACTTCTTCTGGTAGTAAATTAATCAAGTTGTTATCTACTGAGCAAAATTGTTGGTACATGTTTTTTCATTTACTTCTTCTGGTAGTAAATTAATCAAGTTGTTATCTACTGAGCAAAATTGTTGGTACATGTCTTGTCATTTACTTCTTCTGGTAGTAAATTAATCAAGTTGTTATCTACTGAGCAAAATTGTTGGTACATGTTGTTTTGTCATTTACTTCTTTTGGTAATCTGGTAGGTTCCAGTTCCACTCATATTGGGTGTTCTATGGATTGATTTCTATATGATGGTCCGATTGATTTCAATAAAGATAATTATTGTACGCATTGCAGGTGTTTCTATCTATTTTATATACTTGTAAGGTTAAACATCAATTTACATAATTAACTATAAGAAAATAAATATAATTAAATATATTTTATATGTATCATAAAACATAATTTTTATTTATTTCCATTTAATTTCATTAAAGTTAACACATTAATTATGGATTTAATCTATTTTTTTTATTGCAACATGAGTGTTATGGATTCTTTCCAAAGACTCTAATATAAAACTATATACATATTCATATATTGAAAGATAATACACTCTTACGTATTCAAAGAGTTGCTAGAACCAAGGGAGTTTGATTCAAGTGGTACATGTTTGATTCCCTTTAAGCAAGATTTTGGGTTCGAGTCTTGTGAATAAAAAAAATTCTCACGAGAAGAGTTAGCCACACCATGACGTGGATGTTTAGAATGGCCTCATGTGGAGATACTGTGATTAAAAAAAAAAAAAGAGTTGCTAGAAGCTACGTACTTCTATGAGATTGTTGGAAGATTGCAAATCCTGTCCAGAGTTTTTCTTCCTTTTCATTAGTTCATTCTTCTCGTAATTGTGTTAAAGCTTTTTCTGCTAAATCTTCTTGCTGGATTGAGAACATACCTCCATCATCCATTCAACCTCTTGTATGGAACGACGTGCATGCTGTTTAAGCATCTATTGAATGAAATTCTATGGATTAACACTAAAAAATACATCTCAAGACTGAATTTTAAATATTCAAAGAGATAAATTTATCATTTGGTATTTTTAAATAATCCAAGCTTATCTATTATTAAATATGAAAAGACCAAACTATGTTAATCTATCATATCTTTCAAATCTTTAACTAATAAAGAATCAATAATTTATGAACCAAATAAAAGAGAATCAATAAAATATATTTTCTAATTGGTACTGTAACTAAAAAGTAATAGTTTATTTTGATGAGAAATTTTACATTATAGCACATTGCTAAGTTAATCATAAAGAAAGAGGCTAAAGTAAGAACTTTATGTAAAAATATTTTTACTGAAAATTACTAAAGAAATTGCACATCTTATGTAACTTCCTCATTTTATAGCATAATACTAATAATTATTTATAAAAAATTTCATATTTTAAATAATCATTAAAATAAAATCATAAGGGAATTCTTGATTGTTAAATTTTAATTACATTTAAATTAGGTAAAATACCTTCTACAATAAAATAAAATATAAATAAACAGTATATACATGAAATGTAACAAACACATAATTTATTCATAACTTTTAAAAATACATTGGAAATTAATTATAAATAAAAATTCTAAAGTAGAAATAAGCATTTTTCTTGCTATTTACACAATTCTCCAACTAACATTTTATTACATTGAATTAAAACTGAAATTGAAAAGACTCGGCCCGATAAGACTAACTTGTATCTTCCAAGTGATGAAAAAAAGGTGGATTTCACTTCGCAATCTATAGTGTAACCACATAACGAGGCTAGAGTCCCAGTATTATAACTAAGCAGACAGTGTGCAGACAAACGAATGAATATGCATTATAATGCAACATACAAGAACAATTCTTTTTTTATCATTTCTTTCCTTTTCTTGTCTTTCATTTTACTTATCAATATATCTTTTCTTTTTATTCAATCTCATCTTTCCACTTCAATCTAAGGCTACAGGTTAAGGGTGTCTCCAGCCTTAACCCCTAGACATTTTAATCTTCCAAGACATAAGCCACATCTTTTAACATTAAATTTCATCTTTTCACTTTCTATCTATCTAAGGCCAGCTAGAGCTCATAATTGAGTAGAGAGCATCCTCCCTACAAGTTAAGGGTGTCTTCGGCCTTAATCCCGCCTGTTACATTTTACCTAAGCCCGAAGGCATCTTAGGCATAAGCCTCATTTTTACGAGCCATTCATTATCTTTGAGATGATAAAAATGTGTTCTTAAAGGGTTTAAATAACATTCTCAAGGACCACAACCAGAAAAAATGGCAAAAAGAAACGTTGTTCATTAATGACAACATTACCGTTAATGCTCGAGTGCCTGATTCATAGCACTCGAGCACTACCATAAAAAACAACATTATTGTTTCAACGTTCGAGCACCAGTTACATAACGCTCGAGCGTTAACGACAAATGCAACACATGTTTTTTTTTTCGTTTTTCAACACAGACAAAATTTTCTAACTCCATTCATACAATTTAAACACCAAAATTCAATTCCAAATAGCATTAAAACATACAATTGCTTCCTCAAACAATCCAATTCATAAATCAAACATCAATATATGATTATAATTCAATTTCTTAATCCGGAGGAAATCGTATAATCCAAAAACTAAGCATACTACATAATATCGTAAAATCCAATCAGACAAAAAGGAAACACATGAAAAATAGAGTAATTGCATACATATTTCCATAAAAAGAAAGAACACAAAGAGATGCTTGTGGTGTGTGAGATATACTCACCTGATGTGTGACTCCGGGCCTATGAAGTTTCACAGGTCGTGTCATTCTTCCCTGTTTCCCAATCTCCTCCTCTAATCATTGTTCACCTATACTCTCTCTTTCTTCCTTTCTCATTCTCTCCCTAAGTGGCTGCAATCTCCCAACAACTCAACCTCCAAATAATGTTTTGGTATTTATATGAGATGCTAGGCCATCTTTTTATTATTATTATTATTATTATTATTATTATTATTATTGTTGTTGTTGTTGTTGTTTTTCTCCCCCTTTTATTCCATTTATTCTAATAAAACTCTTTTTATTTAATATTATATAATTTAATTTAAAGTTAGTTATATTATTTATTTAATTCCATTATTTTCTATTTATTTAATTATAATTAACTATACCCTGAGAATTTCCTATGAACTTCTAATTTTATTAATTAAAACTCACAATTTTATTTTTTTATCATAAATCATACATTTTTAATTTATTATAATTCATAAATTTCTAATTTTTTGGATGTTACATCTTTTATATATATATATATATATAAAAGGAGAGATCAAATTACACCGGTATAAGTTACACCAAGTGTTACACTATTGATAACTTAAAATCAAATGTGATTTTTATTAATCCAACTAATGAATTATATTTATTAATCGTCTTTATTATTTGGATCCAATTTCATAAAGTTTAATTATATTTTCTAACAATGTCTTAAGTAGTCGATCTATTATTTGCTTAATACTATATGTTACTATTTCATTATCTGTATTTAAAATCCTAAACTTGTTTTTCATGATCATTTTTTTTCAAGAAAACCTTTTACAAAACATTTTAAATTCTTGTTAATCCGTGTTTAAATGAGTTTTATATTTTTAAATTGTTGAAAAAATTATGGAACCGTGTTAAATGTTTTTAATGTTCTATCATGATAAAAAAAATTCATAAAAGATTACTTTTCATTTGTAATGTTTGTTCTGTTTTACAAATATAACTAATTTTAATTTAATTTTTCTAAAATATCATTCTTTCCAATTTTATAGCCAAGGTGATTATCCATAGCTCCGGAATAGAAATATTTACAACTTCAATCTCCAAAATTTAGATATTCTTCTAGTAGAAATATTTTTTAAAAAATATAAGTCTTTTACTAAGATATTAAATTTTTAAAATGAAAACTGATAAACAATGTCCTATTTCTCAGTGTGATTATCCAATATTCACTATTGCAATAAGAGAGCTTTTAACGACGGTTAAAAATGACTTTTAACGATGGTTTTAACCCATCGTTTACTTAGCTATCATTTAAAAGTACGCCTTCAACGACGTCCTTCAACCGTCGTTAAAAGTTAGACATGACGACAGTTGAGTCAGGAACCGTTGTTGTAGGTCCAACAAACAACGACGGTTGCAACAACAACCGTCGTTGTTTCTTTGTTATAAAAGTACTTTTATGGCTCACAAACAACGACAATTATGGCCACAACCGTCATCTTTTCTTCTTTTAACGACGGTTATGGTCACAACCGTTATCGTTTGTGAGGTTTTTTAATGTACATTCTGTTTTTAGGCTATCTCAAACCTGCAAACATCCAGAACAATCCAGAAAATTGACAGAACACAATAATAGCCAAAATTTGCATCAATTTGCATCAATTATAATCTAACCAATATATATAAGTTTCCTAAATGAAAAAACTAATTAACTAGAGGTAAAACTATACAAAAAGGAGTGAAATTAATCAAACTAAAGGCAACTACCCTAAAGTGTTATAAAACTCAATAAAATATTTCACTCATTTGCTTCTGATGTATTCTAGTGCTTCAGAGTAAAATGAGTTGGTCTCCATGAAAAAACTGCAACATATAATAACTTGACATTGGTGTATATATAGACCAATTAAAAAAGTGGATTTATTAATGAATTGATCTAACCTACTGAATTACCTGGTCCCGACCTCGTTTAATTCCACCTTGCACAATGGAAGTCATCCATTGCATTACGTAATAACCTCACTCATAGCCTCTGCTTTGTTTGTTACACTACAATTCAAAATGAACATTATTCAAATAATTAAAATCATACAAAGTGTTCAAACAAATTGTGTATTTAATGCAATTAAATACCTTGAAGTGCACCCATGTAAGCTTTTGAGCTCTAGAAGTTGGTCTACCCTTCAACTTGTTAAATCCCGAGTAGGCACTAATATAAAAGAAACACTACTTAGAGAAGAATTATAACGAAAAAAGACTAATAACCAAAATACATTGATTGTCATTACCAATCTACTATTTGTTTTAAGTTTGAGGGGGAATTTTTGTGCAATGAGCAAAACCACGCAACAATGTGATCAATGAATAATATAACGGGTAGTTTCCAGTGGTGGCTGCATTGGAAAATAATTAATATTGCAAGAAATTCACATTGATCAAATTAAACATACAATTTATTAGAAAATGCACTTACTCATGGAAGTATGGAGCTAAAAAAAATCTTTTTTCCCTGTCACCAAGTTGTTGGTGATGTATGTCTGTGTTTCAACTTTCTTATTCCCTGATTGCTGAATGAGTTGAGGATGAAGGAATCCATAGACCTCATGTTTGTTCTCATCCAAGCATAATGCAGAAAAGTACCTAAAAAGGACGAAATTTTGTTGTAAAAATTTCATAATAAAGTATCTGAATAAGAAAACTTTAAATAATGTTTTAAAGTACTTACATCTCCCATAACTGAATGACTGAGATGTTCAGATATTCCTCGCCAGAGGCAACCTCTAATAAATCAGACATGTGTATATACAACGGGACGTCACTAGGCCTACAAAAACAGTGGCGTCCAATGGCACCTCTGTAGGTGCGTTACCAATGGCAAGGGCAACCTCCAACAATGCTTGAATCGGATCATTGGTCGATATAGCTGTCTTTTCTTCTTTTCGGCTTTTCTCTCTTTTCTGACGTTTTTGCTGCACATAAACAACAATTTCAAATTGGCAAGGATATAAATATATGTATATACATATGAAATGTAAAAATCTAAGCGTCAAATATACTGACACGTCTGAAATCTGCCTAACTAGATGTATGGGCCAGGTAATGAAGGTCTGATATGTCTGTTCCACAATAACAACCTCTAATGTTGGGACAGGAACCGAAGCATCACCAGCTAGAACCTTTTCCACCGCTACCTTGACCTTGTCTGCTGGGAGAGGCATATTATGTAGAGTGGTGATCCCTCCAAAGACCTTCCCAAAAGCCACCAATCGGGGGGTTGGAGTGTCCTCCATATACAACTCACATTGGATAATGGATCCAATGTCATCCCCCACTGATTATCAGCTGCACGACTCCTCTTTGTGTTGACTCTAACTGCAGGAGACACAACTTCATGCACTGGAGCACCCGTCTGCTATGATATTTGGTTACCATATGTACACCTCGTGAGCACTTACTTACGAATCATCTGGTGTGCCAACATTTGGCAGGAAGTCCTATAGGTTTTTGTTTTCGACAAGTACTCGGTACAAAACTCAATATCTTCTTCTGTAATGTATCTTTCAATAATAGAAGCTTTCGGACGATACTGGTTCTTCACGTACCCTTTCAAAATCTTCATATAATGCTCAACTGGATACATCCATCTTAGATAAATTGGCTCGTACAATCTAACTTCTCTGACCAGATGAATAAGCAAGTGCACCATGTGTCAAAAAAGGATGGAGGAAAAAAAATCTCTAATTGATGCAAGATTAGAACGATCTCTTCTTCGAGTTGGTCCAACTTAAATTATTTGTCAATACATAAGCAAAAAGCATTTGATAGCAACAATAGTTTCTAACATTTAAACTAAAATTTTCATAACAAGCATTCATGGAACAAAAATGAGTAAAAAAAAAGAAAGAAAGTTTTCCACTAACCTCAGCAGCAGCAGCAACGCGTAATAGCTTCAGCAGGAGCGGAGCAACCACTATGCAACAGCAGTGGACCAAAGGAAGAAGAAGCACGAAGCAGGGGTGGAGCACCACACACAATGCAATGAGCGGGGGCTGAGTACCATGAGGGAGGAAGAACATAGCACAAAGAAGAACGACGCACAAGTGTATGCCACAATGGGAGGAAGAGGAGGTGAGGGGCGGAGCACCACGATGGAGGAAGAAAGGGCGAGGGGCGTACAGTGGCAAAGGGTGGAGGGAGAAAGACAGAGAGGGACGGGGGAGAAAGTGCAAAGGGTGTGAGAGAGAACAAACGACGTGTGAGAAAAATGGAGAAGAAGGGTTGCGGCCAAGGTTTTAAAGGGAAACGACGACGAGTGTATGCCTAACTGTTGTCGTAAGTTGGGCATGTAAGATCCATCAATCCCTTTGAGATGTTTTCATAATGACAAAATTATCAAAGTATATTTACTATAATTCTGAGTATATGGACTAATGTTTCAAATTGAGTTGTCTTAAGAAGGAATATGTAAAATGAATAAAGAAGAACCACTACAGTAACACATCAGAAGAAACAAATAAATTGCAGATTCAATTTCAAGCAACTCAAGAAGAAGAAGACAGTCACTTAATAAATATCACCTTATAATAAAAGAAAAGTTGGAATTAAGTAAGGTGAAAGCAAGAAAGTTGTTGAGAAGAATCAAGAGAAGATATCTCTGATTAAGTTTCAGAAGAAACAATTTGACAAAAAAACTCTCAGAAGATATCTGACAGGAAGCCATTAGAAGATACACTCAAAGCCTGCAAAAATCAAATTCACATAACATCTTCTCATTCTTCTTGAAGTCATTTCTGTTATAAGAAGAAAGCTCTCTGATTAAGCAAAAAACTAAAAGTGTTGTTAAAGTAACAGTTCTAGAAGAATACCTCTTAACAACATTCATCAGAAGAAGCAGAGACTGTTCTAAGAAGACTGTTTTAGAACATTACTAGGTATATTCTTCATCACACATAATTAAATAAAGAACCAGTAATTATTTCACAAAGTCAAAGAACAAATTAAAAAGGAAACATATTATTGAATGTGTTTCCTGCTGGAGAAGATACAAGCTTCAGAAGATAAAGTCATAAGAAGATAGGACCAGTCAAACCAAGGAAAGAGAAAAAGCTACACATGACAGTGACAGCTGCTGCACTTCCAGCTGGCTATTTAACTTGCTCTCCAAGGCTTATCCAACGGCTATATTCCATATTCGTTGGATATATAAAGGAGTCTTCTCCTCCAATTTTATACATACAACTGAACAAGCAGAAGAAGCATAAGAAATCTGTAAAATTACATTTGTACCTTCTGTAGAATTTTCACTTTCTACAATTCTCTTGTTCTGAGTTAATCTGGTTAGGAAAATGAAAATAGTGTGTGTTCGCTCAAGAATCTCATCTATATTGTAACATCCTAACATTTCTAGAACAGATAAAATAAAATAAAAAGGAAGGAATAATAGTATTAATATTATCTTATTATTATTATTAGTAGAGATCATAATATTTAATTAAAAAGGGGATGTGTGGGTTGGAGTAGGGCCCAACCCAATTAGATGTTTAAATAGGGGAAGGGTTATCTATTTCACCCTATCCTTTCTTCAAACGTCAGATAACCAAATCCTAGGGAGGAGAGAAGCGACTCCACAAGGAGAAGGTGCCGCAAAGTAGATTATCAAAGGATTTCTGCCAACTGTTCTTGATCGTCATCTCTAAGGTACAGGGGGGAAGGAGTGCTGCTATATGTGTGTGCTGGAGTATTTGGGTAGCGAGGGCAACCATAAGTCCCTCTAGGACTCTTAAATTTTAAATTATGAATGATGAATTGTTTGTAATATGATGAAATTCGTGATTGTTGTGATGATTATCGTCATGTTCTTGTTGGAATTGAGAGTAGGAAGTGAGGTTGTCGAAAGGGGTCAAATTAAGATTTGGGAGAGAGATTTCATAAATTGATTTGATTGTTGATTTAACTGTAATCTATTGATATAATTGATGAATTGATTGATTTTAATCGGTAAAAACGAGTCTAATTGAGTTAGGGACTTAAAGATTTGAGTAAGGATTGAAGAAGGGGGTTAAAAAGGGATACAAATGCAGGTGCAGTCGCGTTCTGCGACACTTACGCTTCACTTGCGCTGAGCGCAGAGTGAAGCGTAGCTCTCTGGGACCCGCGCTTCACCTGCGCTGAGTGTAGGGTGGAGCGTAGCTTTCTGGAACCTGCGCTTCACTTGCGATGAGCGCAGAGTGAAGCATAGCTCTCTTGAACCTGCGCTTCACCTGCGCTGAGCGCAGCGCAGGTGAAGTGCAACACGCGGATTGAGCTTTTAAACATAATTTTAACAGATTCCTTCCAAATTTTAGATAGCTTTCTTTAAAAATGTGAAGTAGAGATGAATGTTTATTTAATATATGAATTGTTTTATGGAATTGAAGAGATTAAAGTGGATGTATAGAGTGCATTAACTGTGTTATGAAGTATTGTCTATGTGATGTGGTGATCATTTACTTATATGATGGTAATTATTTAAAGTGTGAATCGTTTGCGGAATTGATTGATTGAATTGGATGTACATTGTATATTGACTGTGGTATGAGATATTATTATGTGACCATTTATATTGATGTTCTATATGTCTTTTATTTGAGATGTGATGTGGCATGATTAGAGTAGAAGATGTTGTATGAGAAATGTATGAGATGACGTTGATGCATTGAGCATGAGCATATGGGGTGTGATTCATGAGATGCACTGATCCCATCGAGGGGGTGTGTTGATCATGATGGGGGACATTCTATGCACGGACCCATCGAGGGGGTGCAACCTACTGTGTGTTGTTAACGGTAGGGCCACCATTGCGGGGTGGATGTCTTTGCACTGGCCCATCGAGGGTGTGCAACCTACTGTGCGTGTTAACGGTAGGGCCATCATTGGTAACAACTAAGATGATTGATGAGGTGCGCCCATTGTGCGGAGTTCTAAATCATGACTCTTGGGATAGGCGTTGTACATGTGCATGGTGTGAACTTATGTTTGTATGAACCTAGTGTGTGAAATGAGACCATGATGGGAGACATCCGATGCATGACTCCAAGAGGGAGTGTTTTACAATGCGACTCACCTAGCCCAGAAGAGGTGGGTAACGGTGGGAGGGAATGGGTGTCTTTGCACAGGCCTATCGAGGGGGTGCAACCTACTGTGTGGTGTTTACAATAGGGCCATCACTGGTAATGATGATTGTTTGAGAAGTGTGAATGTACATTATGAAAGTGTGAGATTATATGTGTATGAACTAGATATGTGAAATGAATAGTATTTGAATTAAACGATGATATGTATGGTGATGGGTGGGAATGAGGGTAGCCTTCCATATTGCATGTATATGTATGTATTCTTTTCCTTACCGTACTCTTCTGTGATTTTTTTATAGGTGATGAAGATGGAACTCAATGTGCCGAATTATAAAGGAACAAGGTCTCGCTCTGATAGGTGTGACATCGGGGATTAGTGTCTAGGAAACTTCATTTCTTTATTTTTCTATGTAGAGATTTAGAAAGATTATTTTAAAAGGGGTCTTACATGGCCAAGACATATTTTTATTATGTTAATAATTTAGTTTTGAAAACCTTGATTTCACCTTTTATGGAAATTTAGTTTGATTTGGATTAAGTAATTGTTTAAATGAGGATTGTGAACCTTTTTACCTCGATGTTGACTATAAACCTTTCTTATATTTCAATTCGATGATTGTATTAGTATTTGGGGTAGAAAGGGTGTCACATATATACTAATCCTTGTAAACCTTGAGCCTTTATTCTTTGTAATTTCATCATACAAATCTGTAACTCTCAAAAGGAGGTGATTTCTTTTGAGAGATAGATAGGATAAGTATGCAAGAGTGAGGTGTGCCCTGCTATTTGCAGATATCAACTAGTTGAGCCTGCAGAGACAGCAGAAGAATACTGGGTGAGATTGAATATGCTGCAGAAGAATACTAGTGGTGAGGAGCACCCAAGAAGTCATTGTATCAAGGTTGATATAGTTGAAATTCCTACCGGGAGTAGGGACTGGACGTAGCCTCAAGGTTAAGAGGTGAACCAGTATAAATACTGTGTTCAATCTTCTTATCCCTTAAACTATTTATTTTCTGCTGATACATTTGCATTATAATTGGCATAACATTTGCATGAAAAGCTTTTAAATCGATCTAATACCTAAGTAAGTTTTACTTTAACAAGGTTCAAAACAAGAGGAACCAATTTTCTGCATAATATAAACATAACTCATATTGTGAGAATTAACCTTTGAACTTCTAATATCAGCCAAGTATTTTACTTGAGCAGAATTGAATATTAGAAGAAAATTGTAGAAATTTAAAGTGATCACAATTCAACCCCCTTCTTGTAATTGCAATATTTACTTCAATTGTTACCAAAGCTTGCCTCTAGGGTTGAACACACTCAACAGTGTGAGAGGAAAAAGATCAAGGGAAGATGGTGAACAATGGAGCTGGGATGTTTATCCCAGAAGGATCTTCCACAAACAGACCCCCTGCATTTGATGGAAAAGACTACTACTATTGGAAATGATAGAATGAAATTATTCCTTGAATCTCAAGATATTGATCTTTGGGATATCATTGAAAAAGGAAATTTCATTCCTACACTAAGGAGAACCAGAATATTGGTTCAACCAAAGGAAGGAGAATCTGAAGTTCAAGAAGAACCTCCACAACCAAAATCAAGAGATGAATGGACTTCAGAAGATAAGCAAAGATATCTTCTGAACTCCATAGCTAAGTTCTATCTCCTATGTGCTCTTAGCATAAGTGAATATGATAAAGTAGCAGGATGTACCACTGCCAAAGAAATTTGAGATACTCTCAAAATAGCACATGAAGGTACAGACCAAGTGAAAGAATAAAAAATCAACATATTAATTCATCAATATGAAATGTTCAACATTCATGAACATGAATCTATTGATGAAATGTTTAGCAGATTTACAGTCATCATAAATGACTTAAAATCTCTTGAAAAAGCTACACCAACCAGGAGCTAATCAGAAAAATACTTAGAAGTCTTCCAAAAATTTGGAGACCCAACGTAATAGCAATTCAAGAAGCAAAGGATCTTGCTATCTTGAAATTAGATGAACTTCTTGGATCTCTAAAAGTTCATGAGCAAGAACTCATGGATGAAATACTTCCAAGAAAAGGAAAAACAATTGCACTAAAAGCTAGTTCATCCAAAAGAACAAGCTCAAGTGTAAGCTCCTCAGAAGGAAATGAGCCAGGAGAAGAAGAATCCACTTCTGGAAATATGATGAACTTGCATTCATTTCCAAAAGAATTCAGAGAATGCTCAGAAAAAGAGCAAAAGGGAAAAGAAGTTTGCCCTTCAAGAAGGAAGGCCAAAAGAATGAAGCAAGACAGATAATTTGCTTTGAATGCAACAAGTTAGGACACATGAAAGCAGATTGTCCTCAACTCAAGAAAGATCAGAAGAACTTTCAAAGAAAAAAGAAAGCCACGATGACCACTTGGGATGATATAGAAAGTTCATCAGAAGATGATCCAGAAGAAGAAACTGGAAATCTGTGTCTCATGGCAGGAAAAGAAGATGATGAGGTAATTGATTCAAACTCTCCTTCTTATAAAGAATTAGAAGATGCTTTGAAAACTTATTATCTGATTCTCACACACTTGCACAAAAATGTGGCTTATTAAAAGCACAACTTACAAAAGCCAAGAAGAAAATGAGAAACTAAAAGGCTTCAATGAGAGACTATTCAAGACAAATCAATGTCTGCAACAATCTCACTTTAAACTTTCTGAACAGATGAAATCCTTGAGATTGAAATCTTCAGAAGAAGCCAACATCAGTAATCATCTTCTGCAAAATGAAAATGACAAGTTAAAAGAAGAAATCAGTAAATTAAATCCGGATTTGGCAAAATTTGTTCAAGGAACAAATAATCTTGAAAAACTAATAGGAACCCAAAGGGAATTTTCTGATAAAACTGGATTAGGATATAATCAAGATCAAAGAATAGTTAATACATACTTTGTTCCAGGCAAAAGGCAGCTTTCAAAATGTTCTTGGTGTAACATGTTTGGAGACATACTCCAAATCTGTTTCAAGAAGAAAAGAAGCACCAGAAGAAAGGTAACTAACCAGACAGGACCCAATAGAATTTGGGTACCTGAATCCTTCATTACTGATGCAGGGAACAACAAATGGCACCAAAAAGAAAGAGCAACGGTTCTTGGACAGTGGTTGCTCCAGACATATGACAGGGGACAAATCAAAGTTCATTCAACTCCACAAAATAAAAGGTGGAAACAGTCACTTTTGGAGACAACAACAAGGCCCATATCAAAGGTATTGGGAAGATAGGTATGACAGATTCTGCCCAAATTAATATTGTTTATTATGTGAAAGGTTTAAAGCATAATCTTCTTAGCATAAGTCAGCTATGTGATAGTGGCTATGAAGTTATGTTTCAACCTACATTATGTGTGATTAGTGAATCATCCACTAAGAAAGTTCTATTTTCTGGATTTAGAAATAAAAATCTCTATAGCATTAAGTTAGAAGAATTATCTGATGTTACATGCTTTGCCTCTTTTGAAAATGACTAATGGACTTGGCATAGAAAAGTAGGACATTTGAATATGAAAACTATTTCAAAATTACTAAGATTAGATTTGGTCAGGGGGACTGCCTAAGATAAAGTTTGAGAAAGACAAAGTATGTGAAGCATGTGTTAAGGGAAACAAACACACTCAAGTTTTTATCCTAAAAATGCTATAACTACCAAAAGACCACTAGAACTTCTACATATTGACCTATTTGGTTCTACCAAAACTCCTAGTATTGGTGGAAAAAGATATGGACTTGTCATTGTGGATGATTACTCTAGATTCACATGGGTATTATTCCTCACCACTAAGGATGAGTCTTTTGATGCTTTCAGAATCTTCTCTAAGAAGATACAAAATGAAAGCAGTCAACAAATTGCTTTGTTAGAAGTGACCATGTAGGTGAATTTGAAAATTGCTCTTTCAAAATATTCTTTGATGAAAATGGAATTTCTCACAACTTTTCTTGTCCTAGAATGAAGTTGGCAGAACGTCTCTAGAAGGGGGGGGGGGGGTTGAATAGAGACCTTAAAATTTTGTTCCTGAAATTTGCACACTTAAACTGCACGTTGAGACGTGATCTCAAGTCTGATGACTTGGAGTCTCAATTAATATAAATGAGAAGCAGTTTCAATTTCAATTAATTGATCAAGTATAAATTATTTCAATTATTCAAATATAATTTTAGTGTAATTCAATTAATCAAGTAATCACAGATTTGAGATGACCAAAGTGCAATGTAAAGTAAAAAATATAGGGAAAAGAGATGCACAGTGATCTTATCTTGGTTCACCCACTCCTTGGGCTACGTCCAGTCCTCACAACACGTGAGATTTCCACTATTGACAAACACGTCAATTACAAGTATTCTTACAACCTCTTCAGGACGTCTCTCACACCAAGCCTAGGCACTCCTATCTTGGCTAAGCCACAAGTATTCTTACAGCCTCTTCAGGACGCTCACACTCACTCCGAGACTAGGCTTCCTCCTATCTCAGTTGAGACAGATTACAATGATTGGTAAGTTAAGATGGGTCTAGCTTACAATCATACAACTTATGGATGGACAATGATTTTAGCTAGAGTTTATCTCTTCTATACAGGTAGAAAGATTACAAACTGAGAAGAGAAAAAAAATTGAGATTACAACTGTTCTCAAGTTGAGATCAGATCTTTAAGTGATACACTTGAGATGTGGACTTGAGATGTGAGATGAGATGCAATGATGTTCAATGATCAACATAGTCTCTCTCTTGCTTCATTGTAGCTTTCAGCCTTTTATTCCAAAAGAAACTAGTCGTTACTAGCCATTGTCTTTGACAGTTTAGAGCCGTTGAAACTAGTTGTAGGGGAGAGGAATCTGCTGGACAAGAGGTCAGCTTACTTTTCAGGTCTGATGTCATTGTGTCAGTGCACAATGTACTTTGTCTTGTCCTTGTGTTGACTTTATGCCTTGTTTACTCAAGCTGTACTTGAGTCTCAACTTTATCTTTGCGTCTGGCTCTCATTTCTTTTATCTGAGCTTGGATCTCATCTCTTGCGTCTGTTCATGAGCTTGCATCTCAAGCTGATATGGAGTCTCTTCTTGAGATGACAGTTACTAGATCTGATCTCTTATATAATTAGGATTTGAGTCTCATCTGTTTGTCTTCTGGTACATGATGATCAAACTATTTTCTGAAACATCTTTTCTTTGTATGAGATGACCCTTTGTACTTGAGCTTGCATCTGATCTTGAGACAACGTCTCAAGCTGTTCTTGAATCTCTTCCTTGCTTATTGTTAAAGCTTCAAGCCTTGCTCCTTGGCACTTCATATTTCTGACTTTTATGATTTGTATCTCAAGGATCTTCTTTGAGAATTAAATACTTGGTTAAAATCTGCAAAACAAAATCTAGAAAACTCTGCCACATGCTTGAGCACACAGTTAGTAGTAACAAGATGCATGTCATTCATTTAAGCACATTTTTAAACTTTAGTGGTTTGGCATATTAAAAAACCTTTAGGAGTGAGTTTGTCTTAACAATCTCCCCTTTTTTGATGATGCAAACCATGAAGTTTTGATCTTAAGAGGGTTCAGATTTTAAGTTTGAGATTCAATAAACAGCTCCCCCTGAGATGTGTAGTCCTTTTCTTTTAGAGAGATGAGCTCCCCCTGAGTTAAAAACTTAAATTGATCTTGATGATTTTTGCAAGAATTTTAGTAAATGGGATTTTAGTACAGAACAATTGAGTGAAAACAGAAATTCTTTCATTAATCAAAGGGATTCAAAAATTACATAGTAAAGCAAATGATGCCACTACATCTCATCACAGACCAGAAAAGATGCTATTACATCTTAAACTCGAAAAGGTTTACACAAGTCTGCATAAATAAACTTAAAAACAAAGACTCTTATCAGATGAACATCTAACCAACTCTCCCCCTTTTGCCTCAAGCTAGGACGAAGGAGAAGAGGATGAGTCTGAGTTTGAAGCAGGTGGGCGCATTACAACTTGTGGAATTTCAGATAGAGGAGGCAGATTTGAAAGATGAAGGTTCATCTTTTTGTTGAATTCATTTGAAGTGCGAATTGCTTAAAGGACAGTGTCAAGTCCATCAAGAATGGCCTCTTGCCTCTTTTTCTGATGCTTCAGCTTCTTCAAGATCTTCTTCTGGTTTTGTTCAATCTTGGAGTTGAGATCTTGCTGATGCTGTTGCTGTTCTTCATGGAGTTGATTCAGAAAGGTATTGATTGAATTGGAGAGATGTGTGGGAATAGAAGGTTAAGATGGTGGAGCTTCTGGTTTGTCAGCAGGAGGTGCACACTGATCATACTTGGGTTCAGGAGAACTGAGCAGGATGGTGTCCACAAAGAATTTTCCAGGAGTAGGAAAAGAATTTTGACATGATTGAGACGGCTCATACCTAGCAGGAGTCCTCTGTTGAGCAGTAGGTAGTTCTTCAGTCTCATCAACAACAGGTTGAGGCTCTTGCATAGCTGATGGGTTTCCTGGCAAGTTACCAGTAGTCCAGTAGTTTTAGAGTAAGTGAGTTATCGTATCCACAGGGAGCGGTTTTAACTTGTAGAGTTATAGTAATTGTATTTTCAATAAAACGTTTTCGCAAAAAGGTTGGTTTTACGGAATAATAAAATAAACAAAGATAACACGAGATAATAGTATTTAGGACTAGGATTTGATTTCGTTTCATCTCACCCCCCTTGTGTACTTGAACTTCTTTTCCCTTATTTATGATCGTACTTGTAATTACCTTAGCATTGTTTAATTACAATAATTATAAGGCATGCCTGGTAATTATCGTACCCGCAAATTCCCCTATAACATCATAAGTAAACGCGAAAAGCTATTCTCTACAAGCATTCAAAGTGGCATTTGGAGACCCCGAACATTCCCCGTATTTTGCAATCAGCGCTATTGATTTAACCATACTTTCACATAAGGCACCTAAGGAGGGGTGTGTCACTCACTGAACCTCCGATCGTTAGAATACAATCCTTATGCTACGATATAATTAAACCGAGTACCTTTAGCAATCCGAGAATAAGCTTCATGAACAGCTCCATGCTCACCTACCTCTGAAACTAGCCAGAGTTCCACTTTTTGTATCCAGAGCACTAGCCTACCATCCTGGCGCACGCGCGGAGTTGATGCATTACACACATCATAAAGATACCGATAGATTACAAGCATAGAATCATAAATAAATAGAAAAGAGAATTCTTATACACAAGGGGATCGAATCTACTACATCAAATCCTACTAGAGAGTTTAGCTACTCATGGTAGCCATTACTAACTACTGAGAAATCTGTCACCTTTCTCAATCCTATACTACTCTCTCTCTGTATCAGTGTTTATGGTCCCGAGGACCGTATCTATGACCTTTGCAAAGGGCTCTATTTATAGAGTTGGAAAACTTTCAAGGGATCATGTTGTGATGTCACTGGTGAGTGTTTAATCCAATCAGAGGCTGCATTTTCATTAATTGACGTCACTGTTGTGAAGCTTGACCAATCAGGAGCTTCCCTTTCATTAATTGACGTCACCTGCGCGCGGCTTCATTAATCAGGACACGCGCTTCATGTGCGCTTAGCGCACATGAAGCCTGGCCAATCTGCTTATACGCTCCACGCGCACTAAGCGCATATGGAGCGTGTGACTCGCTGTAGCTTTCCTTGATTTGTGGATCTAACCTCTTGATCTCCTTCTGATCTTATCTGGTTTTCCTTTATATCTTTATCCGAATTATTTTTGTATTTATCTGCTTTGGATTTGAATTGAAGAGATTCTTTGCAGGATTCTCTGATTATCTTCTATTTATTTGAATTTGAATCTACAACAACACTTCTTTCTGATGTTGTTTTCTCTCTCTTCCAAATCTCCTGTAATCTGCATAAAATACCAGATTTTTATTTAAAATAGCATCATATTCAAATTTATATCAAATAAATACAAATATTGTAAATTTTAATAAAAAGGGATATTTGGGGCATAATTTACTATTTTAACCTTGATAAGTATAATAAAACTATATGAAAATAACGCTAATTTTACACTTATCAAATACCCCCCCCAACTTAATTTCTTGCTTGTCCTCAGTAAGACACCCTTGCAGTCAAATTTCAAAACACCCTTGATTAAAATTCTCAAAATAACTACAAGGAAAATTTCTTTATTATCTCTTTATTAGGCAGAAGTCACTTTCCAAATTAAGAAAAATTGAGATCAAGAGATATTACCATGACTCAATCAAAATTAAACATAATCAGCAAGTTGAATTTTCTCAAGAGTAGCAATTAAAGCAATAAACAAAATACCAAGAAATTTCACTCATGCTCACAGGTACTGTTTCCCTCAATATTTTCATCACAGCTGAACAATAAAATTGATAGTCGTTTCTAGTTCCTAAGCTTGTTTATGGTTAACATGGATCAAAAGGTCTTTTCAAGGTTGTAATGAGGCTGGGTTATCAAGAAATTATGGTTTTTCTGGATAAACAATGAACATTTAGAATAGAGAGCATCTTTGGATGTTGCTTTTGATCTTCTCTCCTTCCACCATTTTTTTTTCTTGATTATTTCTCTTCTTTGCAGGCCTCTTTCCTTGTTTGAAGATGCACTCCCCCCCAACTTATTCAATTTACTTTTTCTTTTTGATTTTAAGGGGAGTGATCTTCTTTTTGTTTTTCTGTACCTGCTCCTTGGAATTTCAACATTTTCTTTCTCATTATTTTTCTACTTGCCACCTTGCTCTCTATCCCAAATGTGTGAGGGACAGGATATATATTTATTTTGGCTTGGGTGAACAAGAATAATCAATTAAGGCTCAAAATGGGTTATCAAAAATTTGGAAAAATTGTACCAAGGTTGGCTTTTGGCTCTGGGCGAATATATTGAAAACAAATTGTTTTTTTTTGCCTTTTTTCATTTCCATATTTTCCAAAAACAGGGATAAGCTCCAAAAACTCAATCAATAAAAGTTGACAGACAGTGGTGAAAAACTCTCAAATTTAGTGTTTGGGCTCTCAACTCACCGGTTACTTGACTAAATTCCTTGATAAACATTTACTGATTTTAATTAACTACCCTGATAGATTCTGATGTGAAGTATCCTAATCTTAATTGATTATGGAATTAATCACAAGACCTTTTTTCTTTCCTAATCTGGTTAGTTCACTGCCCAATTTCAGAAATTTTGAGAAAAAATTTTCCTTATTTTCCTAATTCCTAGGGTCCTAAAAATTTTAAAAATCCTAAATTAAAAATAAACAAATCCTAATTAATAAAATAAAAGAAAATAGAAAATAAAAGAACGAAAAGAAAGAAAACACCAATGTCAATCTTCATCCTCTGTATCCTGTGGGTCCTTGTTATATGCTGTTGCTGCTTCACCTCCCTCCTGGAAGAATAGGCCTGTCCCAGGCCACTGCTAGAATATCCGGAACTCTTCAAACAACATGCCCTGAGTATGGGTCTTGCAGCAGCCTGCGTACTCTTGAATCTCATGGGATCATATTCTATGATCCTTTTCTTCATGTCTTCTCCTCGTGAGCTAAAGTCACGGGAAAGACTAGCAATTTAGGTCCTGGTATCTGAAAAGTAAATAACAACAATTAGTTGCTAAAAACAAATTAATTTCAATGATACCTTATTGCAAACAACCAATTCATGAAGAACATGGAAGCCTATCATTAACCAATTGCATGCATAAAGATTATTTTCAACAAAAATTTTACTGCACTTGGTAATGTCTTCCGAAAAACAGAATATACTCATTGTTTTGCAAGTATTCAATCAATCCATAGAAAGTGAGAGTTTAAAATTTTAAAAGAGATTAGAGCAAAACACTTTCAAATTTAATAACTCACAAAACAAAGAGTATTCCAATTAAGCAAATTGTTCATCATGTTTCTCTCACAGCCAAAACACATTAAAGATAGCATATAATCAATAATATTCATAATCTTAAAGTTGCTATCCTAAAGTGCAAATCATGAAAACAAAATAGATGAAGATTTTATTGGTAAAAAAAAAATGACATTTGAAAGTTTCAAATTGATTAAAGTTGTGAGTGGAAAAAGTGAAAAAAGCAAAAACTTAGGAAGTAGAAAACAGTACATGAGAAACTAGAAGATTTTAAAATTTCGTACTGTTGCGCTTCTCCTGCGCTTAAAGCAAGTGAAGCGCAGAAAACAGTGACTAAAATTGCAATATGCGCTTTACCTGCGCTTAGTGCAAGTGAAACGCAGAAACAGAATTTGATTTTGTAATTTTTTGTCACGTTTTCTGCTACTTCCTATTTTTATTATTTTTTTTAAAAAAATATTTTATTTTCCACAAACTTATTTCAATCAATTTTGAAAATTTTCCTAATTCCTAAAAAAAAATCCTAATTAATAAACAAGAAATGAAAAACTAAAAATAATTAAAAACTTTAAAAATCTCTGGGTTGCCTCCCAGAAAGCGCTTGTTTATAGTCTGATAGGTCGATGCCTTCTTTGTTAGGGTGGATGATACTGAAATCTTTTGGTGAGCTTGTGAGCTGCACCCTTCCTTTCTTTGGCACATAAGCCTCCCCATAACATTGCCTTAGAGCAACTTGTAGTGTGAAATGTCTTTAAGCATTTGGGCTTCTTTCTGAAATTAGACCATGTTGCTGACTCCCTTGGCTTGACTCTTCTTTTCTTTATTTTCTTGCTCTCAGGTGCATGAGTCTTTTTCTCTTGAAGCCTTGATGATTCACCATTGGTTGCTCTCAAATTCTTTGCCTTGCAGGGATCTTTGATATGAAACACTCCTGACCACTTGATTTTCAATCTGGCTCTAGGCTCTGAGTTTGATTCTAGCATGACTTTCCTTCTCTTTGCCTTGTTCTGGTCAGTGTGCTTGCATGCCTTCTTTGGGAGGCCTGGAGGGATTATTACTTGTACAATACCTTTCTTGATCTTCCCTTTGCAGGACTGGTTGGATAAGGCAACGATCGTTGGTTTTGATATATCTTTCCCTTCCTTCCTCGGGCTTTGATTCATCATCCCTCTATTCACCTTTTTCCTCTGTTTCAGGTTCACCTTTCTCTTTTTCCCTTTCACAGTCAGATTCTTCTTCAAGTACCATTTTTTTTTGTTTCATTTTCTCCTTCTTCTTTTCTTCTTCTACTGCACCTTCTTCCTCTTTCTTTTCTTCAGCAGCTTCTCTAATTTCTTTCTTCATTAAGAACGAAATAATAAAGAAAAGGATGTTCCTCTTCTCATCACGGTGAAAAACTAAGTGCATTTGATATGGTAAACCTTTGACTTGCAGTACATGTGTAAACACTTCTTTTTCTTCTTCTTCCTCTTCCTCATCAACTTCTTATGCTTCTTTTTCTTGTGCTTCTTCAGTTTCCTCTTCTTCTTCTTCTTCTTTCTTCTTCTTCTTCTTCTTCTTCTAGTTCTTCTTCTTATGCTTCTTCAGTTTCCTCTTCTTCAGCTTCCTCTTCTTGAATATCTGGAAAAGAGCAGTCACCATTGAGATGATTACCTCCGCAAAAGTCACAAATTAATCGTGATGATTGGATAGGATCAGTTGCCTCTTCTTCAGCTTCCTCTTCTTGAATGTCTGGAAAAGAGCAGTCAACCGTTGAGATGATTACCTCCGCAAAAGTCACAAATTAATTGTGATGACTGGATAGGATAAGTGTGAACTGTTTGCAGTGGCTGAGAATGGTTGGCTATCTTCTTATTGAGTGCTTCTGATGACTGTTCCAACCTCCTGAGTCCATCTTCAAAGATCTGCTTATGGGGTGAAACATCATCTTGAATTGGTGCATGAGAGAAAAATTTTGATTCTTGCTTGAATGAAAAAGTGTGTGCCTTGGTTTGAATGCAACATGGCTTGCAACAAAATCTTATTGAAAATTTTTCTGCTACCACATTCCAATTGTTCAGACTTCGGATAGGATGTGACATTAACCAATCCTTGGCTTTTCCTGCAAGAGAAAAGGAAAATAAACGTAAGCATGCAACTTCTTTGTCCTTTTCGTCAAAACCATAGTTTCAACTAGTTCCAGGAATGTAAAAAGATGATTATTTGGATCCTCGTGTGCCAATCCTGTGAACTGTTGAGCTTTAACAAGTTGAAGATGTGCTCCTTCTATTTCACCAACTTTGTATAAATTGGGTGAGCAGTTCTTGGAAGATGAAATATCCCCTTAGGCATGATATAATCTCCCAAAGTCCTTCTAGATTGTGTTCCTTCCATTAATTGATTTTGAGATACCTGTCAAAAGCACTATTCAAGAATCTCAAACAATTGTTAGCTCAGGAAAGTGGACTAAAATTTTTTCTCTCTTTTTCTTTTTTAAATAATAAAAAAAAGAAAATAAATAAAAAAATGAAAATAATAAAAAAATAAAATCCTAAAATTCTAAGATAGAATTTGAATTTGAAATATGATATTTACTTATCCTAAATTCTAGAAGAATTCAAACAGGATAAGTATTGAAGATAAGGTAAGATAAATTTCAAATTTCAAATTTCAATTTTTTTTTTTAAATTTTTTTAAAAATAAAATACGAAAATAAATAAAAAATAAAAAGAAATATGATAATTACACTTTTTGAAAATTTTTGAAACAAATGAAAATTCAATCACTAAACTATACAAATTGAGACAACCGCTCCTCGGCAACGGCGCCAAAAACTTGATGGGTTTCCTGGCAAGTTTACCAGTAGTCCAGTAGTTTTAGAGTAAGTGAGTTATCGTATCCACAGGGAGCAGTTTTAACTTGTAGAGTTATAATAATTGTTCTTTCAATAAAACGTTTCGCAAAAAGGTTGGTTTTACGGAATAATAAAATAAACAAAGATAACACGAGATAATAGTATTTAGGACTAGGATTTGATTTCGTTCATCTCCCCCTTGTGTACTTGAACTCCTTTTCCCTTATTTATGATCTTACTTGTAATTACCTTAACATTATTTAATTACAATAATTATAAAGGCATGCCTGGTAATTATCATACCCGCAAATTCCCCTATAATATCATAATTAAACGCCAAAAGCTATTCTCTACAGGCATTCAAAGTGGCATTTGGCGACCCCGAACATTCCCCGTATTTTGCAATCAGCGTTATCGATTTAACCATACTTTCACATAAGGCACCTAAGGAGGGGTGTGTCACTCACTGAACCTCCGATCGTTAGAATACAATCCTTATGCTACGATATAATTAAACCGAGTACCTTTAGCAATCCGAGAATAAGCTTCATGAATAGCTCCATGCTCACCTACCTCTGATACTAGCCGGAGTTCCACTTTTTGTATCCAGAGCACTAGCCTACCATCCCGGCGCACGCGCGGAGTTGATGCATTACACACAGCATAAAGATACCGATAGATTACAAGCATAGAATCAATTATAAATAGAAAAGAGAATTCTTATACACAAGGGGATCGAATCTACTACATCAAATCCTACTAGAGAGTTTAGCTACTCATGGTAGCCATTACTAACTACTGAGAAATCTGTCACCTTTCTCAATCCTATACTACTCTCTCTCCGTATCAGTGTTTATGGTCCCGAGGACCGTATCTATGACCTTTGCAAAGGGCTCTATTTAATTAGAGTTGGAAAACCTTCAAGGGATCAGGTTGTGATGTCACTGGTGAGTGTTTAATCCAATCAGAGGCTGCCTTTTCATTAATTGACGTCACTGTTGTGAAGCTTGACCATCAGGAGCTTCCCTTTCATTAATTGACGTCACCCTGCGCGTAGCTTCATTAATCAGGACACGCGCTTCATGTGCGCTTAGCACACATGAAGCCTGGCCAATCTGCTTATGCACTCCACGCGCGCTAAGCGCATATGGAGCGTGTGACTCGCTGCAGCTTTCCTTGATTTGTGGATCTAACCTCTTGATCTCCTTCTGATCTTATCTGGTTTTCCTTTATCCCTTTATCCGAATTATTTTTGTATTTATCTACTTTGGATTTGAATTGAAGAGATTCTTTGCAGGATTCTCTGATTATCTTCTTTTTATTTGAATTTGAATCTGCAACAACCTTCTTTCTGATGCTATTTTCTCTCTCTTTCCAAATCTCCTGTAATCTGCATAAAATAACAGATTTTTATTTAAAATAGCATCATATTCAAATTTATATCAAATAAATACAAATATTGTAAATATTAATAAAAAGGGATATTTTGGGGCATAATTTACTATTTTAACCTTGATAAGTGTAATAAAACTATATGAAAATAACGCTAATTTTACACTTATCAATAGCCTCAAGAGTTGAGGTGGTAGTTTCCTTTTCCAGACTTACAAGAGTCTCAGCAACAACCTTTCCGTAGGGAGAGACTTCAGATTGACCAATTTCAGATTGACCAACAATCTGCTGAGGTGATGGTGGTGGCGTCTGATGGTGTGGAGATTGAGATTGAGGTTCAGGTGATGGTTCCTCCATTGCAGGTGGTGGTTCTTCTATAGCAGGTGCTTCAGTATTCAGTGGCTGAGGCTCTGGCTGAGTTAGAGCAGATGAGACGTGCTCTGATTTGTCTTCTTTTTCTTCTTTTTCTTAGTTTCAGTCTCAGTTGAGACAGATGGTTGAGATTTTCTCTCCTTATCTTCTCTAGGGATCTCAGATCCTCCTTGAGATCCCTTAGCATCTTCCTTAGAAGCTTTCTTCTTCTTTTTCTTTTGTGAGTCTCAGACATTTATGATGAGGGAGAGGCTTGTGTAGTAGGAGGAATGGGGGGAGGATTTTCAAGAGGGAAAGTGGGAGAAGAAACTGACTTACCATTAAGGCCAAGAGACTTTAGAGATTTGTTTTTCCAACATAGCCAGGTCTCTCCTTAGACTCATCACATCCACTGAGATCAACATTAAAGTGCTTCATGATTCTGGTAGTGAGCATGCCCAATTGGAAGAGATGCAGTAATTTTGGGATTATGGAATCATGTTCCATGTGTTTTAAGATGAGGTAGGGAAGGTTTAGAGGGATGCCATGTTTCAGGTGATACATCACCATGAGATCTGGGGTATAAACTTTATTGAAGGTGCCAACTCTGGGCATAATGCACTTTGCCAAAAGATGGAATAGGAATTTGCCAAAGTAGTTGAGGGAGGAGGCAGAGTCAGTGATGGCTGCGTCTTTGTAAAGTCTGTTGCCATCCACTGGTGCTTGAATAATTGAACCCAAGGATTCCTCTGTGAGCTCAATGTGTACCCCTCTGATGTTGGCACTAACTTGTGGTAGTCCTTGAGACGCCCCTTTAGCCTTGAAACATGCAGCATAGAAATCCCTAGTCATCTTAGGGAAGAGTGGCTCTATCATAGACACATAATCTTCCTAACCTTGCTTTCTGAGATAGGGACCAATGTCCCAATATTCATCACTAAGCTCTTTAATGGAGATGACTCTCCCTATTACAATCTTTTTCTCAACAAACTTTTTGATAAACTTCTCCTCGACCTTAGCGTTTTCAAACAAGTCAGATTGAAAGGAAAGCTTCTTTCCTTTAGCTTCTGCTGGTGCCTTTCCTTTGTCTTGTTTTGAGGGCTCTCCTTTTGTGAGATCTATATGGATGGGTGATTTTGGGGTTTTGGCTGTATTAGTTTGGACTACATTGGATGCAATCCTTTGTGATTTTGGCCTTCGGGGAATGGGTGTACTCTTCTTAGAGGATGTAGATTTGGATGAAGGTGATGGTTGAGACTGGGTCTGAGATGGTTCGGACTCAGTGCTAGGTTGAGGAGAGGGAGAGCGACTAAGACGCTCTTGGCTTGAGTGGATGCTCCCCATGGAGTCAGATTCGTTTGAAGAAGACATATTTGTTTCTGGAGAAGATGATGAGGAGGAAATGTCAGAGTAAGGAAGTTTAATGGCATTGATTTTGATACGCATTGAGGGAAGGAAGAAGATGAGATGTTGGTTTGGACTTTGGCTTAAATAGAGAGATGAGTTCAGAGAGAGAGAGAATAATGATGGGTGGGCAGTTAATGAACGGTTAAGAGGTGGTTAGGCACTCCTTTTTATACTCTAACGGCTAGTTGTGCTTAGTGGGGAGTTACTAGCCGTTTGTTAACGACTCTATTTCCCCCTCATACGTAACGTCCTTTGAGTGTTAGATGACCCTTGACTTGGGACTCTTTATGAGACGCATCTCATCTGAGCTCCCTTGAGTTACCATCTTATCACAGATTTACTCTAGAACTCACTTATGAGACATAGAGCTCATCTCATCTATGAGATAATTTCTAAAGGAGTTTTAACTAAGAGAACACATATTCAACAATTTTAAATTTTCAATAAATCTTTCCTCTACTAGTGGCTTAGTGAAGATATCATCAAGTTGATTCTTAGTGTCAAAAAAAATAATTTGAATGTTTCCATTTTGCACATGATCTCTTATGAAATGATGCTTTATGTTTATATGTTTAGATCTTGAATGATGGATAGGATTTTTAGCAAGATTTATTGCACTAGTGTTGTCACAAAATATTGAGATTTTGGAGTACCTGAGTGCATAGTCTTGCATCTGAGACTTAATCCACAGGATTTGTGTGCAGCAAGCTGCAGCTGAAACATACTCAGCTTCAGTAGTAGATAGAGCTATTGTGTTTCGCTTCTTGCAAGACCAAGAGACTAGGAACTTTCCCAGAAATTGACAAGTTCCACTTGTGCTCTTTCTATCCATCTTGTCCCAAGCAAAATCAGTATCACTATATCCTATGAGATCAAAACTTGAATCTTTCTCATACCAGAGGCCAAGATTAGTGGTTCCTATTAAATACCTAAAAATTCTTTTAACTCCAGTAAGATGAGATTTTTAGGTTCAGATTGATACCTTGCATAGATGCCTACAACATACTGAATATCAGGTCTGCTGGTAGTTAGGTACATGAGAGATCCAATCATACCTCTGTAGAGCTTATCTGAGACAGCCTTACCAGTTTCATCTTTGTCAATCTGAGTTGAGGGTGAATTGGAGTCTTCATTGGCTTGGCATCATTCATCTTGAGTTTTGCAGCAAGTCTCTTGCATATTTCTCTTGGCTGATGAAAATGCCATCTGATAGTTGTTTTATTTGCAAACCAAGGAAGAATCTCAGCTCACCCATCATTCTCATCTCAAATTCTCCCTGCATGAGACTTGAGAATTCTTGACAGAGAGATTTATTAGTAGATCCAAAAATAATATCATCCACATAAATTTGAACAATTAATAAATCTTTGTTAAACTCCCTTTTGAAGAGTGTGGTGTCAATCTATCCTCTGATGAACCTATTCTCTGTTAGGAAAGAGCTTAGCCTATCATACCAAGCTCTTGGAGCTTGCTTGAGACCATACAAGGCCTTCTTGAGTCTGAGTACATATTCTGGATGATGAGGATCTTCAAACCCAGGGGGTTGTCTCACACAGACTTCTTCTTCAATGATTCCATTTAAGAATGCACTTTTTGTTGAGACAAACTCACTCCTGAAAGTTTTTAATATGCCAAACCATTAAGTTTGACTATGTGCTAAAAGAATAAGATGCATCTTGTTATTACTAACTGTGTGTTCAAGGATGTGGCAAAATTTTCTAGACTATGCTTGCATATTTTAACCAAGTATTTGAGGAACAAAACACAAAAGTCAGAAATATCAAGTGCCAAAGAACAAAGACTTGAAGTCTCAACAGTAAGCAAGAAAGAGATTCAGGAACAACTTGAGACGTCATCTCAGGATCAGATGCAAGCTCTAGCAACAAAAGATCATCTCTTAAAATAAAACAACGGTTTACAAAATTGTTTGATGATCATGCACCCAGAAGGCATAACACATAAGACTCAGATCCTAAGTACGCAAGAGATCAGTTCCAGCAACTGTCATCTCAAGAAGAGACTCCAGATCAGCTTGAGACGCAAGCTCATGAACAGACGCAAGAGATGAGATCCAAGCTCAGATGCAAGTACTAAGAGCCAGACTCAGAGCTAAAGATGAGACTCAAGTACAACATGAGAAGACATGACATAAAGTCAAAACAGGGTCAAGACCGAGTACATAGTACACTGACACAGTGTCCTTAGACTCTGAAAAGCTGCTTTGCTCTCAACAGAAAAATATCTATCTTTAGTAACTGCTTCCAACGGCTAGAAACGGTAAAAAAACGGCTAGTTTCATTGGAATAAAAGGGTGAAAGCTATAATGAAGCAAAGTGAGAGACTACGCTGCATATTAAACAATCTTTACATCTCATATGAAGTACTAATCTCAAGTCCACGTCTCAAGTCTATTATTCATCAGACCTGATCTCAACTTGAGAACATATGTAGTCTCAACTTATTCTTTCTCTTCTTGATCTTAATTGTTGTATCCATTTAGAAGAGACACCTTCTAGCTAAAACTTACTGTCTATCCATACTGTGTATGATTGTAAGCTAGACTCATATCATACTATTCATATTCCTGTAACCTGTCTCATCAAAGATAGGAGTGTGCCTAGTCTTAGAGTTTGTTGTGAGCATCCTGAAGAGGCTGTAAGAATACTTGTGGCTTAGCTAAGGTAGGAGTGTCTATGCTTGGTGTGAGAGACGTCCTGAAGAGGCTGTAAGAATACTTGTAATTGACGGGTTGTCAATAGTGGAAATCTCACGAGTTGTGAGGACTGGACGTAGCCCAAGGTGTGGGTGAACCAGGATAAGATCCCTGTGCCATCTCTCTTCCTTATTTATTTATCTTGCTTTATACTTAACTCATCTCAAATCTGTTAATAACTAAGTAATTGATTTAAAATATAACAGAATCTGATTTGAGATTTTAAGACAATCTAAACATAATTGAAACAACTAAAATTGAAACTGCTTATACCCTGTCTTAATAGAGACCCCAAGTCAGCAAACTTGAGATCACGTCTCAACTTTCAATTTCAGGCAAATTTTTAAAGTTGCTATTCAACCCCCCTTCTAGAGACATTCAGCCAACTTCACTTTTTACATCCATCTGATAGAGTTTGAAATCTTTGTGAGCAGCAAAGGCTAAGAGAATTATGATAGCTTCAAGTCTGGAAACCGGAGCAAAAGTCTCATCATAGTCTATCCCTTCCTGTTGGTTGTATCCTTGAGATACCAATCTTGCTTTGTTTCTCTTGACTTTTCCCTTTTCATTTAGTTCATTTCTAAAGACCCATCTGGTTCCAATTATAGATTGATAAGATGGAGGAGGAGCCAGATCCCAGACTTTGCTTTTGTCAAACTGGTTGAGCTCTTCTTCCATTGCTTTTACCCAAGATTCATCACTAAGAGCTGCACGAATATCCTTTGGTTCTACCTCAGACAGAAGTGCCATCATATTTTCAGCATTTCTGAAGGAAGATTTGGTCCTGACCCTATCTGAAGTTTCTCCAATGATGTGATCTCTAGGATGAGATTTCACCCGTCTCTGTAAGAAAAATAGGGAAACACTAGAAGGGGGGTTGAATAGTGTTTCAATGGAAACCTTTTTCTTTTAGAAAATACTTTAAAAAGTTTCTGTAAAAACTTCAGATGATGAAAGATCGTCTGAAGTTAGTTACTACCTTCTGAACCTTGGTTCAGACACAAAGACAGTTTTGATAAGTAGTTTTGTTTGATGTTAAGATTTTCGCTCTTGAAAACTTTTCAAAAACCCCTTTGTTAGTTTAAAAACTGAATAGAAAGAGTTTGAGGGAAAGAAAACTCAGCCAAGAATTTATCCTGGTTCACTCACTATCACTTGTGAGCTACGTCCAGTCCCAGGGAAAACCACAACTGGATTTCCACTAATCTTGCAAGATTACAAGTATTCTTTTCTATCAAGCCTCTTCAAGCTCTACCACAAGTATTGTTTCTTCAACCAAGCCTCTTCAGGCTCTATCACAAGTATTGTTTCTTCAACCAAGCCTCTTCAGGCTCTATCATAAGTATTGTTTCTTCCACCAAGCCTCTTCAGGCTCTCAGACACTTATCCAAGTGTAGCCCAAGTATTTTTTCAGACAATAAGCCTCTCCAGGCTTGTAACCCAAACTGTTTTAAGATAAAAACAGATAAAGTTCAATTAACTATCTTCAGATGATAGATTGAACTTAACAGAAGTGTACAAGTAACTGAGATTTACTCAGGATAAGCAAATAAGCAAATGTACAGAAAATATCAGGGTATTTTTGCAGCGTTTGCGCAGAGTAAGATTTCTTTGATAACTTTGCTTCTTTATTTTCTTTAATCTGCATGGGCATATTTATAGTCTTCGAGAAAATGTTGCCCGTTGTCAAATAGCATTAAATGCTTCAGGAGACGTTGAGACACACTCTGTCCAACACGTTCTGAGCAGTCTTAGGTGCAGCAGGTCTACGCACACAATGCTTTTGAGCAGGTACAACAGCTTTGTAGACTTTCCTTAAACATGCTAAACATTTGAATGAGGAGAGAAAGCAACTCTGATTCTTATGCTGAAAAGGGTTAGACCATTGGGATGAACATTCTTCTTACAGAGTAACGTCTTCACGGGTCAAACCTTAAACTTGATATCTTCAGCCTTCAGATGCAAAGAGTGCTTCAGATGATCTTCAAATCTTTCAGATGATTAACACTCTTCAGATGATTAACACTCTTCAGATGAAGTTGATCTTTCAGATGATCCTTTACATAGACAATATGATCTGAAACAGTGCAACATCCTGTGAGAGAATAGTATCATATAAATGCCTTTTATATTTTATATTTGTTGTTCATTAAAACTTAAGAGAGTGAGACTCAAAATATTTTTAATTTCATAAATTTAATCCTTTGAGACTCAACAATCTCCCCCTTTTTGATGATGACAAATATAAAATATGATAAAATCTGAAAAAAGGTTTTAGTTGAGAAAATTCTCCCCCTTAAACGGATATTTCATCTGAGATGATCATATTCCTTTTGAAATGTTCTCCTTCTGAAGTATTCTCCCCCTTTCTAGTTCTGAGACATTTTCTGAATTACTTGCTGCATTGCTTTCAGATTTTGTTAGTAGTACCATAGTAAATACTGCAATACTGCATACTGCATAACTACCAATCACATGATATTACTACCAATCACATCATATTACTGCTCCCCCCTTTTGGCATCAATAAAAAAGGATAAACAACAGACAAATAGCAGTTAAGATTGATGTTCAGCAAAGAGAGCACATAGAATGATAACAATCAAAACTTGATGGATTAAAATCGGAAACACGTAATGACATAAACAGTGAAACTCAGTCTGAATCATTCTAGACATTATCATGAACTGGGTCTTAAGCTTCCCAGAACTCTCTCAAGCAATTCTTGCATAGCCAGTCTCTGCCTTTCCAGTTCAGCTACTACAGCTTCTCGGAGATGATTTTGACTAGCTTGAATCTGAACTCGAGTCTCTAAAATCTGATCTATTTTCTACATAAGCTGATGATTCTTCAGACGAAGTTCCTCATTCTCCTCAACTAAAGCACTGACTTCGGCTTCAAGATTCTCTTCATAGAAAACAAGAGAGATATGCTTGCAGGTGAATCTGAAGTACTGAAAGCCAGTAGGTAGATGATACTGCAAAGGGTCCTTCACTCTTATATAAAATTCAGGGCGAACAAAAGGGAATGCCACCATCCACTATGAATGGAGATCCCTATCAGACAATGGAAAGTGTCCTCTAAAGAAGGTAACAGTTTCTACTATAATTGATCCTGCAACCACTTGAGTGTCAGCATCATCCCAACTTGTTCCTGATGAACTCCCTTCCTTCTCAACAAGATTCCAGTGAAAGTCCCACATAGCATTATAAAGTGAATGATCCATTCCTTGGTTGATGAAGATATATTCTGCCAGATTGTTCCAGTCTTCTTCAGATAACACTCTTGGAGGTCTAGCACCTTGTGAAACTATCTCAGGTCCTTTGTCTTTGATAGAAAATAAGTCAGCATAAGGATACCGAGTTACTATCCTGTCTGGTTGCACCAGAATAGTAGTTGACAACTTTGTATGAATAGGTAGAAGGGGTTTGAAATCTCTACAGCCAAAGGATCTGGAACAACTTTGATCAATTAGTTCAGCTTCAAGACATAGCATTCTGACAGCGATCCACTCATCGGGAGATAGATTGAGTTGATCTTGTGAGAAAGGATACAAAGCTTTCCACTTATGGCAAGGAGTGATGACTCCATATTTGATCTTCTCAAGGGCATCTGAGAGACCACCTCCCCCTGAGCTGAGCATCCTCCTTTGTCTTGCTTCTGAGGAAGTTTCCAGCAAAAACCTTGATGGTGGGTGAGACAGCAATGGTGCAGCTTCCTTGAAGAATAACAATTCTTCATATAGTTTGGGAACTTTGGTACTCTGGTTCGTAAAGAAGTGAGCATATTATAGTATCTGTGAGGCACTTCAGCAGTCCACTTCAAGTGTTCATTGCTGCGAATAGGTAGAGCTAGATCATAGGTAGGTTGCCTTGACAGGTTCCTTTCTTTTTCTTTCAACAGAATACTAGCAGAAAGATTTCCACCAAACCAGATGCAGTATGGTTCGACATCTGAATCAAGTTCAGAGTAACCTGTCAGAGAGGGAGAAGATGGTGAAGGTGGGGGTACTTCTCTTGGTGTGCTGATAGCTTCAAGTGGAGGAGGGGCTTCATTTTCTGAGGATGAGACATTTCCAAATAGAACCCTAGGTCTCTTAATACGAGCCGTAGAGCCTTCAGTAGCTGGCTTCTTCTTCCTCAGTTCCTCCAACTTCTTCTTTCTTTGAGCTTCAACAACCTTCTGAAACTCGACAACATCTTCTTGTTGGATGCTTTTACTTCTAGTCAACTTCTGAGGGGCATCAGCAGCAGGAGACAACAGTCTTCTCCTTTGATTTCTTCTAGTCTTAGTACTGGCTCTTTTTCTTTTTAGCCTGTTGACTTGCTCAAGCCTTTCATCTTCAAGAATGACTTGCTGAGCTGCAACAACAAGAGCATAGTCTTGCTTTTCTTGTTCTTCCTTCTGCTTTCTTTCTTCTTCTTCTTTAATCTTTGTGACTACTTGTGTGATGTCAGCTTCAGGAAGACTCGTAGCAAGAGGGATGGATTTGACAGGCTCAGTTGAATCTTCTAATGCAACTGAGATTGGTTCAGACTCTAGACTATTGTTGTCCTCGACCTGTCCTCCCGAGTTGAGAGTAGGCTGAGTAGCAAAAGCTAGGTTCTCAGTAACCTGACCCACAATCTCAAAAGTATGTGCAGACATACTCTGAGCAGGTTCAGATTGTCTGAACTAAATTTCTCCTTTTGGTGATTCTTTCTTCTGAAGCAGCTTTGTTCTTTTCTTCTTCAGAACTTTAGTGGGAGTCTGAGCAAACACAAACTTGTCTTTGCGAGTGTCACCTTACAACTCCTCCTCCAGAATCTCTAAAGGAATTTTCCCAATTCTGCGAGCCTTGGTTGAACAGCTTCTTCTAGTAGAGTCCTTTCTGGTGAGGGCTTCTTCACAGAATTCCCCATCCTCTTGATGTTGGTAAGGGAGAAGAGAGCAGGACCTTTGTGGTCATACACTCTTTCAATGGGAACATTGAACTTCAGCAGAATCTTTGTGATAAGAGTGGTATGAGTATAGCTTGAGGCAGAATCATTTAACCTTTTCAGGATTTTGTAGAGGATGATCTTGGGTAGATTAAGAGGCTTTTTGTCCAAAAGATGGGTTATGCAGAATCTTTCCAGCTCAGACACATGATTCTTACTTCCATGCTTGGGCAAAATACAACACCCCAAGATGGCATGGAGAATCCTTGCCTTAGGATGCATGTAAGAGCTTCTTAGATCACCTGGGTCTTCAATCCCGTACAACTTCTGGGTAAATCTCTTAACTCCACCATTCTTTACTTCCCATTCTGAAATGAACATATCTCCAGTATTGGGAACACCGGTTACAGCAGCAATGGTGTCAACATCTACAAAGATTTTTATACCGATCACCTTAGTTTCAAAACCTTGATACCTTCCATCCTGGGAAGACGTATCTCGATCATTTTTCCAAAAGTCCACCACACTCTGTTCATGCCATGCACATTCAATGGCAGAGAAGAAATTAGTCCAACCACATGCTTCGAAGGTGTCAGTGAGATCAATGCCACCATATCGGAGCATCTCCAGGTCTACAGTCCTGGAAGGAACAATCTGACCACCAGCCAATTTCTTGGAAGCCATTGTTGTGAACTAAGAAGGAGACGAAGAATACAGAGAGGCTTCAAGGAACTTAGGGCACAAGAAAGGCAGCAGTTTGCACTTGGAGAGAGAGAGAGAGAGCAATAGCCAGTAATAGTAGCAATCACGTCTCTTAAATAGTCATCACACATAGTAATGATGATAGTTGATGTTTCGGAGATCGTGCAAACATGCTTAGAGTAGTTACTCAGAGAAGAAGACCAAATGTTTCAGCTTGCCATGTCATCAGACTGAGTTGCTTCACACATACATGCTATTCAGATAATCATGCATGTTCAGATGCAACAACTTCAGATGCATATTTAGATGCAACAATTATATTTCAGACAAAGCCAAGATATTCAGATTATTTCTTATGAACTTAAATCTATCTTCAGTCAGGGCTTTTGTGAATATATCTGCCCATTGATGCTCAATATCAATGAACTTTATATCAAAAACTCCTTTCTGAACATAGTCTCTAATAAAATGATGCTTGATTTCTATATGCTTTGCCCTAGAATGTTGAATGGGATTCTTGGATAAATTAATTGCACTTGTGTTATCACACATTACAGGTATAAAAGATACATTAATGTTAAAATCCTCTAACTGATATTTTACCCATAGCAGTTGTGAACAACAACTGGCTGCAGCAATATATTCAGCTTATGCTGTGGAAAGAGCAATGGTGCTTTGCCTTTTGCTGGACCAGCTGATCATGTTGTTACCAATGAAATGACAACCTCCACTTGTTGATTTCCTCTCAATTCTATCTCCAGCAAAATCAGCATCACAAAATCCCACTAACCTGCAATCCTTACTTTTCTTATAGCAAAGACCAAGATTAGTAGTACCATTTAAATATCTGAAAATTCTTTTTACAGCTTTATAGTGAGTAATTCTTGGATCAAATTGAAATCTGGCACAAAGACATACACTGAACATAATGTCAGGTCTTCTTGCTGTCAGATACAATAATGAGCCAATCATTCCTCTATACAAAGTTTGATTTACTGGTTCTTCCTCTTCATCTTTGTTCAAAATAATAGAAGGATGCATGAGAGTAGTCATGGACTTGCAATCACTCATATTGAATTTCTTAAGCATTTCTTTTGTATATTTTTCTTGATGGATCCATATACAATTAGATTGTTGCTTAATCTGAAGTCCTAGGAAGAACTTAAGTTCCCCCATCATGCTGATCTCAAATTCAGATGGCATAAGTTCAGAAAATTCCTTGCATAATGAAGAAATCAGTAGAACCAAATATAATGTCATCCACATATATCTGAACAAGAATGAAGTCTTTGTTGGACATTTTTCTGAAAAGAGTTGTATCTACTTTTCCTCTTTGAAAACCATTTTTGATTAAAAAGTTGCTCAATCTGTCATACCAAGCTCTTGGGGCTTGTTTCAGACCATAAAGAGCCTTTTTCAGTTTGAAAACATGTTCTGGAAAAGTAGTGTCTTCAAAACCTGGTGGTTGTCTAACATAGACCACTTCCTCAATAAACCCATTGAGAAAGGCACTCTTAACATCCATCCGATATAAGGTGATGCCATTATTTACTGCATAAGCTAGTAAAATTCTAATGGCTTCAAGCCTCGCTACAGGAGCAAAAGTTTCAGTGAAGTCAATACCTTCTTGTTGATTATAGCCCTGAGCAACAAGTCTTGCTTTGTTTTTGACTACTTTTCCTTCTTCTGATAACTTGTTTCTGAACACCCATTTGGTTCCTATTATAGTTTTCCTATGGGGTTCCGGTACAAGTGTCCAGACATCACTCCTAGCAAATTGATTCAGCTCCTCTTGCATGGCTAGGATCCAACCTTCATCATGCAACGCTTCTTCAATGTTTTTAGGTTCAATCTCAGAGAGAAGTGCAAGATTATTCAAGCTTCTGAATCTTGATCTTGTTTTTACTCCTTTTGAGGTGTCACCTATAATTTGCTCTCTTGGATGATGAGTTCGGTATGTCCAATCGCGATTGTGAGAGGGTACACACTCTGTCTGAGACTCAACAACGTTGGTCTGAGAAGGTTTAGCTTCAGATGGAGGTTCAGACTTTTGTTCACAAGGTTCTTCAAAATGACCTTCAGAAGGTCCTTCAGACTTTAGTTCGGGATTCAGCTTCATTCTTGCAAAATACTCTTCAAGATCTGATAGTTCCCTATTAGTCTCTTTAAAATCATTAAATCTTACATGGATAGATTCTTCTACTGTTAAGGTTCTTAAGTTATACACTCTGTAAGCCTTCGAAGATTCAGAATATCCAATAAAGAAACCTTTGTCAGACTTAGCATCAAATTTTCCTAAATCATCTTTTGTGTTGAGTATGAAACACTCACATCCAAAGATATGGAAGTAGGAAATGTTGGGTTTTCTTCCTTTCCACAATTCATATGGGGTTCTTTTGATAATTGGTCTTACCAAAATTCTGTTTAGAATGTAACATGCTGTGTGAACAGCTTCTGCCCAAAAGGATCTAGGTAGATTGCTTGAAATGAGCATGGTTCTTCCCATCTCTTGCAAGTTCTGTTCTTTCTCTCAACAACCCCATTTTGTTGAGGTGTTCTAGCCACAGAGAAATTGTGTGAGATCACATTCTCATCACAGAACAGTCTGAAGCTTGAGTTTTCAAACTCTCCACCATGATCACTTCTAATAGCAGATATGTAGATTCCTTTTTCATTCTGCACCTTCTTACAAAATTTTGTGAAATTCTCAAAGGTTTCCTCTTTACTTCTTAGGAACATAACCCATGTGAATCTTGTATAGTCATCAACAATGACCAATCCATATTTCTTTTTGCTATGACTCTCTGTTCTAGTGGGTCCAAACAAATCCATGTGAAGTAGTTCTAAAGGTCTGCTGGTTGAAACAACATTTTTACTCTTAAAAGAGTGTCTTGTTTGTTTCCCTTTCAGACAATTTTCACATAAAATATCAAATTTGAATGAGAGCTTGGGCAAGCCTTTAAATAAGTTATGTTTAGTTAGCTTTGAGATCAATCTCAGGCTTGCATGCCCAAGTTTCTGATGCCAAATCTGTTTTTTATCTTTGATGGAAACAAAACACTTCACATTTTGATTAGCAAGTTCCTCTAGATCAACTTTGTACACATTATTGTGTCTCTTAGCAGAGAAGAGGATATGATTTGAAGTATCCTTGACCATACATCCTTCTTTAGTGAAAGACACAACATATCCACTGTCACATAATTGGCTTATGCTTAGAAGATTGTGTTGTAGTCCTTCAACCAAAAGCACATTTTAATGAGGGATAGAGGAGTCATACCTACAGTCCCAATACCGTTGATCTTCCCTTGCTGATTTCAACCAAAGGTGACCACTCCACCTGCCTTGGGTCTAAGGCTTTGGAACAAACACCTTTCTCCCGTCATGTGTCGCGAGCACCCACTGTCCAGGTGCCATTTGTTGTGTTTCTTTTGTCCTATTAAACACATCCGCAACAGGAACAATCAAATTCTTAGGTACCCATACTTTCTTGGGTCCTTTTTTGTTAGCTTTGGGTCTTATTTTCCTTCTGTGTCTGCACTGAGACTCAACGTGTCCAGGCTTTCCACAGTTAGAACACCCATTACCTTTCTTAGGTCCTTTATCGGGCATATTAAATATAAAAGATTCAGATGAAGATGTGTCTGAATAACCTAAGCCACTTTTGTCAAGGGAATGCCTCTAAGAACCCAATAATTTATTCAGATTATTAGTTCCTTTGACAAACCTGGCTAGATCCAAAGTTAATTCTCTAACCTTGTTTTTGAGCTTTTTGTTCTCCTTAACAAGATTATCAGAACTACTTGGATCTTGCTGAAGTAGCTTTTCTTTGAGAGTAAGATTTTCTTTTTGTAAATTTTCATTTTCTAAAGCAGCTTCTGTAAAAGCTCTTGAAAGTTCCTTGAACTCATTGAATAACTCTTTGCTACTTTCAACAAGGTCATCATACTGATCTTGTAAAGTTTGAGGAATTACCTCAGAGTCTGAACTATTCGAAGATTGTAGACTTTCCATCAGACAGAGGTTAGCTTCTTCTGAAGTGTCCTCCTCTTCCTCTGAAGTGGAATCATCCAAATCTTCCCATGTAGCCATCAATCCTTTATTTTTCTTGAAAAACTTCTTCTTCTGAAAGGTTGGCTTCCTTAACTTGGGACAATCCGTCTTCATGTGACCTGGCTGTTTGCACTCAAAGCAGGTAATTTTATCAGTGATAGTAAATTCTTTACCTGATTTACCTTGTTTGACATTAGAAGGTTGAGATCTTCTATATTTTCCTTTTCTTTGTAGCATTTTCTTAATCTTCTTGCTGAGAAGAGCAAGATCATCATCTTCTGAACAATCTTCAGACTCAATATCACTCTCTAAAGTGTCCTCTGCTTGCATGGCTTTCATGCTACCATGCCTAGACTGTCTGACCTTGCAGTTCAATGCCAGTGATTTCTTCTTGGTGTCATCCTCCCCAAGTTCAAGCTCATGGACTTTGAGAGAGCCCAGTAGTTCCTCCATTCTAAGAGAGTTTAAATCTTTGGCTTCTTGAATGGTAGTAACCTTGGGTCTCCAGGACTTTGGTAAACTTCTTAGAATCTTTCGAATGTTATCTCCGGATTCAAAGATTCTTCCCAATGACCCGAGTCCATTGGTTATCGTCTGAAACCTCCCAAACATTTGGTCTATAGTTTCAGATTCTTCCATCTTGAACATCTCATACTGATGTACAAGCATGCTAATCTTGGATTGCTTCACAGTCTCTGTCCTTTCATGGGCTGCTGCAAGCGTATCCCATATCTCCTTGGCAGATGAACAACCATGAACCTTCTCATATTCTGACTTGTTCAAGGAACATATCAAATAGAGTTTGGCCTTGGCATTTAATTGAACTCGAGCCTTCTGCTCCAAGGTCCATTCAGCCTTAGGTATGGGCACTCCAACATGCATAGGCACGTAGTCTCCATTAGTAACCACATCCCAGACATCAATGTTGTTGCTTTCAATAAACAACTTCATGCGATCCCTCCAATAGTGGTAATCCACTCCATTGAATGCTGGGGGTCTCGTGATAGAGGCTCCTTCAGTGATATACTGTCTGTTGCTGGTAGAAGTTTCCATTGGATCTCTGTCCTCCACACTGATTAGGTGCTAACCCCGAGGATAAGTTCTGGTACCAACTGTAAGAAAAACAGGGAAACACTAGAAGGGGGGTTGAATAGTGTTTCAATGGAAACCTTTTTCTTTTAGAAAATACTTTAAAAAGTTTCTGTAAAAACTTCAGATGATGAAAGATCGTCTGAAGTTAGTTACTACCTTCTGAACCTTGGTTCAGACACAAAGACAGTTTTGATAAGTATTTTGTTTGATGTTAAGATTTTCGCTCTTGAAAACTTTTCAAAAACCCCTTTGTTAGTTTAAAAACTGAATAGAAAGAGTTTGAGGGAAAGAAAACTCAGCCAAGAATTTATCCTGGTTCACTCACTATCACTTGTGAGCTACGTCCAGTCCCAGGGAAAACCACCACTGGATTTCCACTAATCTTGCAAGATTACAAGTATTCTTTTCTATCAAGCCTCTTCAGGCTCTACCACAAGTATTGTTTCTTCAACCAAGCCTCTTCAGGCTCTATCACAAGTATTGTTTCTTCAACCAAGCCTCTTCAGGCTCTATCACAAGTATTGTTTTTCCACCAAGCCTCTTCAGGCTCTCAGACACTTATCCAAGTGTAGCCCAAGTAGTTTTTCAGACAATAAGCCTCTCCAGGCTTCTAACCCAAACTGTTTTATGATAAAAATAGATAAAGTTCAATCAACTATCTTCAGATGATAGATTGAACTTAATAGAAGTGTACAAGTAAGTGAGATTTACTCAGGATAAGCAAATAAGCAAATGTACAGAAAATATCAGAGCATTTTTGCAGCGTTTGCGCAGAGTAAGATTTCTTTGATAACTTTGCTTCTTTATTTTCTTTAATCTGCATGGGCATATTTATAGTCTTCAAGAAAATGTTGCCCGTTGTCAAATAGCATTAAATGCTTCAGGAGACGTTGAGACACACTCTGTCCAACACGTTCTGAGCAGTCTTAGGTGCAGCAGGTCTGCGCACACAATGCTTTTGAGCAGGTATAGCAGCTTTGCAGACTTTCCTTAAACATGCTAAACATTTGAACGAGGAGAGAAAGCAGCTATGATTCTTATGCTGAGAAGGGTTAGACCATTAAGATGAACGTTCTTTTTACAGAGTAACGTCTTCACGGGTCAAACCTTAAACTTGATATCTTCAGCCTTCAGATGCAAAGAGTGCTTCAGATGATCTTCAAATCTTTCAGATGATAAGCACTCTTTAGATGATAAATACTCTTCAGATGAAGTTGATCTTTCAGATGATCCTTTACACAGACAATATGATCTGAAACAGTGCAACATCCTGTGAGAGCATAGTATCATATAAATGCCTTTTATATTTTATATTTGTTGTTCATTAAAACTTAAGAGAGTGAGACTCAAAATATTTTTAATTTCATATATTTAATCCTTTGAGACTCAACAGTCTCCAGCTTCTGGGTAGTTCAGATGCATGTTCATTCTGGATCTCAAGTGGTCCTTGCCTTGTTCCTCTAGTCTCAGCTTGGCCTTCAGGCTTGTCTTCATCTTGAGATGCATTGGACATTTCAGGGTGAACACCTCTGTGAGACGCTATCTCATATTGAGTTTCTCTCCTTGGTTTTGTTTGAGAGGATCTCATCTGCTTCTGGTCAGGAGTGGATCTTTCTTTAGCATCCTGAGTTGAGATTCTTAATTCTCCCATCGTTTTATCAATCTCTTCATCCACTTTCTTTTGGGAATTATCCTGCATCTCATTAAAGACTACATGCACAGATTCTTCAGTAGTTTTTGTTCTTAAATTATATATTGTAAAAGCTTTGGAAGTAAGAGAGTATCCAAGGAAAATTCCTTTTATCAGATTTGTATCAAACTTACCCAGTTGATCTTTAGTGTTTAGGATATAACAGTCACATCCAAACACATGAAAATATGAAATTGAAGGTTTTCTTCCCTTCCATAGTTCATATGGAGTTTTATTCATGATCTTCCTTATAATGACTCTGTTTATAATGTAGCAAGAAGTATTAACAGCTTCTGCCCATAAATATTTTTCAATGCCTGAGTCACATAACAAAGTTCTTGCCATCTCTTGGAGTGTCCTATTCTTTCTTTCAACTACTCCATTTTGTTAAGGTGTTCTTGAACATTAGAAGTTATGAGTTATGCCATTTTTATCAAAGAATTTCTTTAACTTGGCATTCTTAAATTCACCTCCATGGTCACTTCTTACTGCACCAATTCCATAACCTTTCTCAGATTGGATCTTTTGACAAAATATTTTGAAAGGTTCATATGATTCATCCTTCTAAGATAGGAATAGAACCCAGGTATACCTTGAGAAATCATCCACAATTACAAAACCATATTTCTCACCACTGAGACTTGCAGTCTTAGTTGGTCCAAATAAATCAATGTGGAGAATCTCAAGTGGCCTGGTGGTGGTGACATGAAATTTCAATTTAAAACTTGACTTGCTGTGTTTTCTTTTTATGCAAGATTCACAAATCATGTCTTTGTCAAATTTTACTTTGGTAAACCTTTCAAAAGAGACTGACTTGAAAGCTGACTTATGGTTCTCATGTTAATATGTCCAACCCTCTTGTGCCATAACCATTTCTCATGTTCTTGAGATATGAGACATGTGAGATCAGATAGGCTCTCAAGTGAGACTGAGTAAAGATTTTTATTCCTTTCCCCAGAAAATGTTGTTTTCCTAGTCTTTGAGTCTATGATCTCACAAAAAGTAGGTTGAAAATTAACATAGTAACCATTATCACATAACTGACTGATACTCAGCAAATTGTGTTTCAAAACCTCAACAAAATATACATTTTCAATCTTGCTCATTTTATGTTTCTTTTAAAACACGTAACACTAAACTTATATACTTGAGATGTTGAATTGAATATTAACTATATCTCAACTAAATTATTGAATCTCAACTATAAGACTCAGAGTTATATTTATTCCCTATCTGAATATCACTAACCTTTATTATCTAAGTCAAATTGAGATTCCAAGTTGTTAAGCTTGAGAATTAAACTCAGCTTGAACTTAAAGAGTTTCAGGAAAAAGTTTTTAAAGTCTCTATTCAACCCCCCTTCTAGAGACATCCATCCAACTTCAGTTGGTATCAGAGCTTGGCCTCTTGGGGTTGAGCACACCTACGTGTGAAGAAGAGAAAGATCCATGGCTGGACCAAGCACAAGCCTTTTCATTCTTGAAGGAGCGTCCACCAATAGGCCACCTATTATTACTGGAAGGACAGGATGGTACTTTTCATTGAGTCTCAACATGTTGTCTATTAGAAATCATTGAGGTAGGCCCTTATATGCCCTTTATTAATGATGAACTTGGTTTGAGAGCAACTAAGCCTAGGGAAACTCGGACTGATGCTGAAAAGAGCAGATACGTTCTCAACTCAAGAGCTAAGTATCTAATCACCTATGCACTGAGGCGTAGTGAGTATGAAAAAGTAGCTAGATGTACATCAACTAAGGAAATATGGGATGCACTTGAGGTTGAGCATGAAGGAACAAACCAAGTGAAAGGAGCTAAGATCACTCTCGAACAGAAGAAAAGAATGAGAATCAGTCTGAGCTGGAGCCAGTAAGACAAACTGTACCTGAGACTCAGCATGAGCATGCCTCTGAGATGCCAGAAGATGGAGACTGGTCAGGTCTCATCCAAGAGATCAAATTATTGGAGAGACCTCAGACAGAGTCAGAACGAGATTATCTTTCAGAAATATTGAAAATATGATGGCTCTCTTATCTGAAATTGAACCAAAGGACATCCAAGAAGTATTAAATGATGAGTCATGGGTTAAGGTAGTGAAAGAAGAACTCAACCAATTTGACAAAAGCAAAGTTTATTATATGTCCAAATACGAACTTTATGATCACCTTGTTACCGGCACACTATCACTCTTAAATGATGAGTCACGAAGTTTATTATCCGTGAGATATGATCATCAATGAACTCACATACTAGTCTAAATGCATCAGTGTTATGAAAACCGGACCGGCCGGTCTGGCCGGTTGAACCGGAAACCGGACCTGTGGCCGGTCTGGTCAAGTGAACAGATCAGACATGCTGAGTTAACTCGCTCCTGACGTCACTGACTCGGATTAAACCATGCGGCTCGCTGAGGAAGGTTCGCTCGTTGGGTCAAGTGGTGCGTTGACCGCGCTCACTCGTTGAGGAATTGTCTTGACCGCGTTCAAAGAAAATACAAAAATCGCTGTGGGTGAGACTCGAACCTAGGGCACCTGCAATATTTACCAACGCAACAACCATTAGGCTGCGTAGTTTCTTATTAAAATATACGCAAGTTATATTATATAACTCATTCTAACCCTTTTTCATTTCTTATTCAACCAATATTCATTTTGCATGTTTTTTTTCTTTTTTATAATATCTATTATCTTTAGTTTAATATAATAAATTATTTAAACTTTTTATTTATAATATATATATGATTGAACATAATATATTTTATTATTATTTGATTATATCTTATTATTAGTATACTAATTTATTATTTAATATATTATAAAATTTTTAAAATGTATTTATTTATTAAAAGTTATCAATGTTTACCTATTGAATTATCATTCTAGTATTGGAAATATGGGTGTATGTTAATTTTTTTATTTTTATACTTTTACAAACTTTATATTTTTTGTGTATAAATTTATAAATTTTAATATATACCGGTTCAACCAGTGACTCATTGGTTGGACCAGTGACTCAGTGATCCAATATCTTGATCGAGTCGATCACCGGTCCGAGTTTTATAACATTGAAATGCATCTTTGTCCTAAGATGATACTTGACCAGGGACTATTTTAAGAATAGTTCTTCATAAGATCTCACGATCAAGTCATCTACTTGATTTCTTATAAAGTTTGAGCTTACTATTCTGAGGACATTAATTGTATTCTTAAAAGAATGATTTGCCTTTATAAAATAATATGATACATGTGATGGATGTTTCAAACACATATAAGTCTCTAGCGCATATACTAACAGATTGAATCCCTCATGTACTTAACTGCTAGTAGACCTGATATTCATCATGCTGTGGGAATCTGTGCTAGATATCAATCTAATCCAAAAGAATCTCACCTTTCAGCTGTTAAAAGAATTTTTAGATATTTAATTGGAACCACTAATCTTGGTCTTTGGTATGAGAAGGGAACTAGATTTGATCTTACAGGCTACAGCTTGTTGTACTCAAGTCTTGTGGATCAAATCTCAGATGCTTGATTATGCATTAAGGTATTCTAAAATTCCAATTTTATGTGACAACATTAGTGCCATTAATCTAGCAAAAAATCCCATTCATCATTCATGATCTAAGCATATTGACATAAAGCATCATTTTATTAGAGATCATGTCCAAAAAGGGAATATTGAACTTATTTTTGTGGAAACTAAAAATCAATTAGCTGACATTTTCACAAAACATCTTGTAGAAGATAGGTTCAATTTTATTTTAAATCTCTTAAACATGCGTATCTGTGAGTAATTTTATACTACAATATTTATCTTAGCTATTTTTCAACTTATTTTAGTTAAGACTGAGACTAAATCCAGAGCTGAGACTGAGCTCAACCCTGATACTCAGTCTAGGAAAAAACGTTAAGATGAGATTCAGATTAGGTCAGAAGGGAAAGCTAAAACGTCAGAGAGACGTTGGTAACCGTCTCTGAAGTAAACTGACACCTAACGGCCTAAGTTACTCACAACGGCTACCACGTAAACCACACCACTAGTTGTTACATTATAAGAAGACATAACTTGTTCAACAACTTTTTGCGCCCCACTAAGTCTCTCTCTTCTCTCACTCTCTCTTTCCCCATCTTTCCTCTTTCCTATTAAAGGAAAATATCTTTCAAGCAAGCTTCACAATGGTATCAAAATTCCTACATTAAAATTCCTCAATCTCATCTCTCTTCATCTTCATCCTCCACCTGAGCAAAAATGTCTTCTGCTTCTAGTGAATCTATAGGTTCTCCTGCATCCAGCCAAGAGAGCTCACACGCTCACCTACTCCCCAGCCAAGCATTAGAGTCTGAAGCTACACAAACTTAATCTCAACCCCTCTTAAAAACAAAGTCCACCTCCTCTCGCAAAACCAAATCCCCATCCTCTCTAAAAAGAAAATCTCCACCCAGGAAATCTGTGAGAATAGCCTCAAACATGGTGCAAACCTCTACACCCAAGCCACCCAGATCACCACAACATGTGGATCTTAATATTACTTCCCCATTTGTCAAAGGCAAAGGAAAGATAGTGAAGGGAGCAAGAGCAAGAAGCTCTCCTTTCAATCTGACTTGTTCGCTAATGAAGCTGTTGTGAAAACAAATTTACTGGACGTTTTAAAGAAAGGAAGATAGTTACAGGAAGAGTGATTCTTCCTGAAGAACTAAAACAAGAAAATTGGGACATTGCTCCCTATCTTAAGATGGCAAGGCTGGGGGAATCCTATCTGTGCATGACTGAACCAGTTTATCCAAGGCTCACAAAGGCGTTCTATGCCTCTTGTACTACTGTAAAGGGAGCTTTTGAGGTTTTGACCCATGTGGTGGAAAAAACTCAAAGGCCTTCAACATGGAAATTGACAGAAGAGGTTCTTGGAGCAATCATTTAGGCTCCAGTTGCTGGGAATTAGGATCTACAACGAGGAGCAATGGTGGAAACTTGCTGGACATTCCTCCTGAGAACGTTGCCTCCTCCCTCATTAGCCAGGCTGTGTTGAGCCCCTCCTCCTCCTCTTTGAATCTTTTTGGAAGGTTTTTGTATCACTTGGTTGTTTAAAACCATCGTTCTAGGGCTGAACCTGTGACAGGATATATACAACTGATTAGATGGTCATTGTACCATCTCAAGCATGGTATCCCCTGAACTTCCCTACCTCATCCTAAGGCATATTGGAGCATACGTTTAACAACACAAATATGACTGCATCTCTGCTGCCTCTTCCAATGTTGATTACAAAACTTTTGAAGCACTTCAAGGTGGATCTCTCTGGGAGTCAAGAGACTCAGGAGAGACCTACGTTCTCTGGAAAATCAAATCTCCAAGCCTTGAAGTTAAAAGGTAAGTCAATACCTCCTACCACTTTCACAATTCCCTCTAACTCACCCTTTCAGATCCCTCAAAATTTGTAATCATCCCCATCCTCAAAGATGTCCTGTCCTGAGACAGTGACATAGAAAAAGAAGAAGAAGATTGTTGAAGAAAGAGTTGGTGAAGGATCTCAAGCAGCAGTTGAAGTCACCAAGAAAAAGGAGAAGAAAAGGAAGACTTAACTTGAGACCTCAGGTGAATTTGAGGTAAGAAAGAAGAAGAAGAAGAAGAAGAAGGCTATTGAAGGCTCTGTTGCATTAGTTCAAACTAAGCCTCAGCCACTGAGGTCAGAACCATCACTACCTGCTGAGACTTTTGCTGAGACTGAAGCTCAACCTGAAGCTCAAGCTGAACATCCTCAGGTTACAACTCCACCAGTCTCACCTCGCCCTGCTCCTCCTCCATCACCCTCTCCTATCACCAAGATTGTGGCAGAGACTCTTGCAAGTTTAGACAAGGAGACACCTGATGCATCCACACCTACTAGGGTTATGCAAGAGGAAAGAGTCCCTCGACCAGAAAATGAAGAAGTCTCTGCATCTCAAGAGAAATGTAAGACTCCAGTCTACTCTCCTCCAACCTATTCTCATCAGACTTCATTACCCACACCAGGGAAATTCTTTGTGGACTTTCTATTCCAGTCTCCTATCTATGATCAATCAGATCCACCAACTCCTGCTCCCGCTCCAACTCTTGCACAATCAATTCCAACTCATCTGTCTTACTCAATCATACCTTCTTGAATCAATTGCACAAGGAACAACAACAACAACAACAGCAAGAACATGGCACCAGTCAACAATGCTCACATAAGAAGATACTCAAAGAGCTCAAGAGGAACAAGCTCAGGCAGGAAGCAATTTTGAATGGAATGGATATGGTTCTTCAAGCCATAAACACTTCAAATGACTACAACCAAAAGTTGCACCTGCACTTGTCCAACCTGCCTCCTCTTCCTGCTATACCTCAGACTGTGCCAAGGCCTCCTGGATCTCCTTCTCTACTCTTCTCCTCCCCATCTAGCTGAACTAGTTAATCCTTCTATTTTGATAATGGCAAAAGGGGGAGTAGTTAGGAGTTGTTAGGATTCAGATCTTTAGTTGACGACATCTTGTTTAGTTTGTGCTTGTTGGTTGCCTATTTGTAAAAAATATTCTTTTAACTATATCCCAGCTTCATATTTCAATAAAATATTTATGTTTTGCATCCATTCAAAAGCCATATAGCTATGCCTGATTCCTTAGCATTAAATGGAACATCTCAAGTCTGGAACTCAAAAGCAAATCATTGAGCCTATTGTGATAAATTGTTTCAAAAAGAGCTCAAAGTCAGGGGGAACTGAGACTCAATTTTCTTTAAACTTAAGAAATTCTCTAAGATTGACTAAACTTTTATGGTTTGTCATCATCAAAAAGGGGGAGATTGTTAAGACAAACTCACTCCTAAGTTTTAATGAAACCAAACCATCAAAAGCTAATATACAAAAGATTAATATGTAAGATATCTTGTTTCTACTGATTGTGTGCTCAAGTGGTTGCAGATTTTAGCCTCTTATGTTGCAGGATAATTTCCTCTTTTGAAAAGGCAAGCTCAGTTGCTAAAGAGAACGTCAATAAAAAATCAACTCTTGATTTATACAAAGCTGAAGTGCTAAAGTCAGTCAAAAAAATTTTTTATCAAGATCAGAAACAAGACCTACAAGAGTTACAAAGATCTAAGAAGATGAGACTCAGACTCAGACTCATACTAAGACTCAGATGCCAGTCTAAGACTGAGACTAAGACTCAGACACAAGCCTAAGACAGAGGCTGAGACTCAGATGCAAGATTAGCCTAAGATGAAGCCTAAGACTCAGACTCAGGTTGAGACACATGGTTCTCAAAGTTAACAAAAGTCAAGACAAGTACACTGTGCACGCTGCAACAAACAGAGCAAGCCTGAACACAGCAGAGTGGGTCTAAACAATGTCAGCAAAAGGCAATCTCTCCTCTGCAACGGCTAGTAACGGTCAGAAACAGCTAGTTTGTGTTTGAAATAAAAAGCAAGTCCAAGACAAGACTAGGAAGAGACTACATTGAACATTTCCAGATCTCTATGTCTCAACTGCATCTCAAGTCTATCTCAACTCAGTCTCTGTTACACTTGAGAGTATCTTAAGTCTGCCTCACTTATTCTCTTTTACATTATTGCTATCACTTGCTTGTAACTCTTAGAAAGAGAAATCACCTAGCTGATCTCACTGTATACCCTTACCTTGTACGTTGTATAAGCTAGTTCATCACAACCTCCATTCCATCCATGTAAGGAATCTCAACAAAACTAAGAGTAAGCCTAGACATAGTGGAAATCTGACAAGTTTGTGAGGACTGGACGTAGCCCAAGGAGTGGGCGAACCAGGATAATTCTGTGTATGCATCTCTTCTCTTAATCTTGCTCATTTTACGTTTCTTTTAAAAGCACATAACATTAAACTTATATACTTGAGATGTTGAATTGAATATTAACTATATCTCAACTAAATTATTGAATCTCAACTATAAGACTCAGAGTTATATTCATTCCCTATCTGAATATCACTAACCTTTATTATCTAAGTCAAATTGAGATTCCAAGTTGTTAAGCTTGAGAATTAAACTCAGCTTGAACTTAAAGAGTTTCAGGAAAAAGTTTTAAAGTCTCTATTCAACCCCCCCTTCTAGAGACATCCAGCCAACTTCAAGATTTTCCTATCATAGACCCTCCTGCATCTTTCACCTATGAAGAAGAAGAGAGTGAAATGCATGCCTCAGATCATGATCTTGCTAAATCCTTGGGAATCTCTAATGATAATGCTAAAGAAGAACCCTTGGAGTATTCACCTCCAAGGGATGCCTCAGTGAAAATCCCAAGTGCAGAAGAAGCCTCAAAAGATGCTTCTAAGAAGGTCACTGATACAGAAGAAGATTTCTCAAGGTAGCAACCTTGCAGAAGATATGTCAGTAAATGCTTTGGCTATGTTGGATAGAAGCTACTCTGAACCACCCTCATTTGATACCTCCCCACCACTCCTTCAACCAGAAATCAAGGTTTAGAGCACTCTCAACCTTCCCCCACCAGAGTAGAAGAATGGAACAAAGAAGTGATTCTTCTGCTAGGACAGAGGAGCTTCACATCTCAGAGAGAAGAAGAAGAAAAGAAGAAGAAGAAGAAGACCCAAAAGGAGATGCACAATCTGTTCCTTCTATAGGAACATTCACCACTGACATGGTGAACCAATTCTTAGCCACTCCAATTCTTGACTCCAAGCTTCCTTCTGCTGCACCCTTGAAGGAAGATATTCCTAACATTTCTCTGCTTCTCTATCCTCAATGAACACTTTCCTACAATAGCTAAGTCATGAAAAGGATTCCACTAATCCTTCTCAACTTGAGAAGATACCTGTTGCTGAGGAGATAGTAGAACCTTCCCATGCTTTTCAAAGTCAAAATGCCACTTCTGTTGAGAAGTAAGTTAGGAAAATAAAGGCAGATATGAAGAAGCTCTTTACAAATGTCAACACTATCCAAAATACAGTCAATGAGATGATTGGGAGGTTCACACAACACCAGTTCTGATTCAACACCTTTCTGTTACGAGTCATTGCATCTCAAGCTCCACCAATGCCGTTTGCACCTTTCAATCCTCCAACTGGCATACTGCAGCTACTACTTCATCATCCTCTGATCGTTCCTCTCCTTCCAAGTAGAAGATGATGATTCTGCTTCTCCTTTATGCCTAATCTTGATGTTTTGCTGTCTTTTGAATGATGACAAAGGGGGAGAAGTAGTAGTAAATAGTATCATAGTAGCATAATTATGTTGTTTTGTAATAGCTGCAGCAAGTTTATAACTCTATTGTGGTTATGACTGATATTTGTGTAATTGACAGTTATTTGTGTAATTCATGATTGCAATTTGAGAAATGAATAATGATTTCTTTTCGCTGAAATCTCTGATTATTGTCCATTACTGTCTACTCTAAATCTATTTGCAATTAATCATCCAAAAAGAAATAAAGCACAAATTCAGGGGGAGATTATTTTTAAAGATCTCAGAATTATGTAACTATACTTTGAAATGTTGTCATCATCAAAAAGGGGGAGATTGTGTGATCCATGAATCCCTTTGAGATGTTTTCATAATGACAAAATTATCAAAGTATAATTACTATAATTCTGAGTATATGGACTAATGTTTCAAATTGATTTGTCTTAAGAAAGAACGGGTAAAATGAATAAAGAAGAACCATTGCAGTAACACATCCAAAGAAACAAAGAAATTGCAGATTCAATTTCAAGCAACTCAAGAAGAAGAAGACAGTCACTTAATAAATATCACCTTATAATAAAAAAAGGTAGAATTAAGTAAGGTGAAAGCAAAAAAGCTATTGAGAAGAATCAAGAGAAGATATCTCTAATTAAGTTTCAGAAGAAACAGTTTGATAGAAAACTCTCAGAAGATATCTGACAGGAAGCCATCAGAAGATACACTCAAAGCCTACAAAAATCAAATTCACAGAACATCTTCTCATTCTTCTTGAAGTTATTTCTGTGATAAGAAGAAAGCCCTATGATTAACCAAAAAACTAAAATGTTGTTAAAGTAACAGTTCCAGAAGAATACCTCTTAACAACATTACTGGGTATGCTCTTCATCATACATATTTACATAAAGAACCAGTAATTATTTCACAAAGTCAAAGAACAAATTAAAAAGGAAACATATTACAGAATGTGTTTCCTGCTGGAGAAGATACAAGCTTGAGAGATAAAGTCATCAGAAGATAGGACCAGTCAAACCAAGGAAAGAGAAAAAGTTGCACATGGCAGTGACAACTGCTGCACTTCCAGCTGGCTATTTAACTTGCTCTCCAAGGCTTATCCAATGGCTATATTCCATATTCCTTGGCTATAAAAAGGAGCCTTCTCCTCCAATTTTATACACACAGCTGAACAAGCAGAAGAAGCATCAGAAATCTATAAAATTACATTTGTACCTTTTGCAGAATTTTCACTTTCTACAATTCTCTTTGTTCTAAGTTGATCTAGTTAGGAAAGTGAAAATAGTGTGTGTTAGCTCAAGAAACTCAGCTGTATACTAATCCTTGTAAACCTTGAGTCTTTATTCTTTGTGATTTCATCATAAAAATCTGTAACTCTCAAAAGGAGGTGATTTCTTTTGAGAGATAGATAGGATAAGTCTGCAAGAGTGAGGTGCCCTGCTATTTGCAGATATTATCTGGTTGAGCTGTAGAGACTGCAGAAGAATACTAGTGGTGAGGAGCACCCAATAAGTCATTGTATCAAGGTTGATATAGTGGAAAATCCTACTGGGAGTAGGGACTGGATGTAGCCTCAAGGTTAAGAGGTGAACTAGTATTAATACTGTGTGAAATCTTCTTATCCCTTAAACTATTTATTTTCTGCTGATACATTGTCATTATAACTGGCATAACATTTGCATGAAATGCTTTTAAATCTATCTAATACCTAAGTAAGTTTTACTTCAACAAGGTTCAAAACAAGAGGAACCATATTTTCTGCATAATATAAACATAACTCATATTGTGAGAATTAACCTTAAAACTTATAATATCAGCCAAGTATTTAACTTGAGCAGAATTGAATATTGTAAGAAAATTGCAGAAATTTAAAGAGATCACAATTCAACCCCCTTCTTGTGATTGAAATATTTACTTCAGGGTAGAGGAGAACGCGACGACGGGTGTGTGCTTAACTGTCGTCGTGTTAGTTGGGCAGAGGAGAAACAAAGAACCGTCATCGTTTGGCTTTTCCACTATGGTTAAAAATGAATCGTCATTGAAAACTTCGCAATAATTTCAAAAATGTCACCGCGTAATTTTCAATGACGTTCCCCTATTAACCGTCGTTGAAAGGTGTCTCGTCAAAAGCCTTTTTTGCACTGGTGATTCTTTTATTGCATTGAGGTATCTCTTCCTTTAATTTCGTTAATAATTTCATCAACATACAATATATAAAAGCATGAGTAAACATATTTAAGAACTAATATAAATTAATGTTATAAAAAAGTTTTAGCTATGAAACTATCTTCATTTTTATTACTGACGTATAACAAATCCCTATTCTTTTTAGTAGGCCCGTTGAGGTGGTTACGGGTTTTCAATTTTTGATTTTCAAAAAATTTCAATCATGATTTTACAAATCAAAATTAAAAACTAAAAATCATTTTTTGTGGTTTTCAAAACTTCCATTTTGAAAACCACAAAAAGTGATTTTTAGTTTTATGTTGTAAAAACGTAATTAAAATGTTTTTAAAAACTCACAATCACCCCAAACAGAGCCTTAATCTTTTAACACTCAAAATAATTGATTTATTATTTAGTTTTTTAAAATAAAATGTTTTCTAGATTTCATATGTAAGTTATGATAAAATAAAGTCAAATTACCTTTTTTTTTTTCACTATAGATATCCCCTACTACCAGAGGTAATCCTATTCGGGTTTAGTCAATACAGTTAAGGCTCCTCACCCCTCCTTAAGAGTGCATTTAGTGGGAATCGAACCCGATAGCTCTTCCCACAATCTCAGACTGTATTGCCAACTGAGCCACAACTACCTAAATATAGTACTACTTTGGTCTCGAATATAAGCAAAAGTTAACTAATTCACGCTGATTAAGAATATTAGTTGAGCTCATTAAATTTTCTCAAACTCACATAAAAGTGAATGACATTTACTAAACTATCCTTCTTAAAATTTATTGCAAAGTGGATCAATGGAAATGAAATGTAATTAAATAAGGGTAGTATGAGGATACTAGCATTTAATAGGATAGAGATAGTTAGATTTTGCTTATATTTGAGACCAACAAAAATGGATTTTAGTTGCTTATATTTGAGACCGGAACAGTATCACGATAGTAGAGAAATTTTTAAATATTAGAAACTTACATTTCCGCTACTTTTAAGTATGAACTACAAGTTATTATATCAAATATATAAATTAATATTTTCACAATTTTCTTTTCTGAGAATAATCAGCGTACTACTTTATTTTTTGTTTAACCTCAGGTATCCTCCACGGGAGGCGATCCTGTTCGAGCCGGGAACATCCACATCATGGTGGGCTAGCTCTCCCAGCGGTGATTTTTTCTATCCACAAGACTCGAACCTGAGACCTTACTTAAGGGGAATCGAGCATGTACCACTTGAACCAACCTCCGTTGGTAGGGTACTCCTTGTTTTAGTGATAACATTTTCTTTAAAACAAACAACTAAAAGTTCAATGATGTAATGTCCGAAAATAAAATTATCTAAGTCAAACACACAGAAAATATTGGATACTTTATTATCAATCCTTCAACTTTATTTTTTGAATCCTACATCTAACTAATTTAAATTTTCTTTCCTAGAATACTCTCATTTCTATTCTAGTCAAGCTAATTGTCCGAAACTAATTTTTTTATTATTATTTGTAACTCTATTTAAATTCAATATAGGGCCTTTGGTCCTCTTGTAAAAAAAATAATAATATAACTCATTTAATAATGATTTGTAAATTTAAGAAATATTTTACTTTATTCACTGTCACTCACATAACATTTTTTTAAAAACAAACTTATGTGAGCATCTATATGTATGCATTTTTAACTCATTTATTTAATAATTTTTTTAAACCTAAAGTAGTATATTAATTTTCAAAAAAAAAAAATCTCAACACATTAAGTTCATATAGGATAAAATCTTAGAGCCTGTTTGATAACACTTCTTAAAAACAGTTTTCAGTTTTTAAAATTTAAAACTTAAAATCTGTTGATAAATCACTTTTTAAAAATTAATTCTCAAAACTGTTTTGGATTTTCAGTTTTTAAAACTAAAAAAGCAAAACAGATTTTTGTTGTTTTGGTTTTACAGTAAGTTGGGATTGAAGTATCATTTTACAGTAAGTTGGGATTTCCAATTGTCTGTTTATACTATTAGACTTGTTTATACTATTAAAAACAGTTGTTGCACATTGCACTCTTGTTCTCCCTTCGATGCCATGGTACATTAAGGAATGGATATGTATTATGTGTGGCATCCTCTCATTAGAAACCGATGCTTACATAGAATTATTGGGCCAGGGTTGCATGAAACTTAAAAATCTATGAGTTGGGTTGAGTTAGGTGCGTGCTCTTGAAGCCTTTGAAGAAACGCCACTGAGGTGGAGGATGGTGATCTTGTAGACTTTGGGCTGAGGTTAGGTTACGTCAGCCATGGTATAGAAATTGAAGGCTGAATGTGTGTGAGGGAGCTAGAGAGTAAATGGAATGTGATGAAGGGGATTGTGTCTAGAGAAGGGGAATGTGTGTTGCTTGGACAACTGTGGGGTTAAAGGTTCTATTTTGGTGACATGCAAGGGTACACGTGGAAGTGGGAATGGGTTTTTGGGTCTGATTCCCTTAGATGAGGCCATGAGGGTAGATCACTCAGACTTTTTCTTTTTATCAGTTGTGTTGTGGCCTACTCAAACCAATTTTGTAACTTTCAATTCAATGGAGGCGTCCAGGTGGTAGTGATAAAGAGAAGAAATTTAAATAATGACAAATTATTGGAACAGTAGAATATTTACTATTTATATGTTCTCCAATTAGTATGACAAATGGATTATGATATCCACGTCAGAGTAAGTATGGCTCATTTTTTGCGATGACCCATTCAGAGTGTGGAAAAATAGTAGCTACTTTTTTAATTGGTTTTAATTTTGATTAAACATTAGTAATTTTGATTAAACATTGATTATGTGGATAAAGATCTCATTGGCTTTGATGGTTCTGTTTTGATCTCAATAGCAGTAGGATCATTGAATTAAAATGATGATTCATTTACACCTTTGAGATGGAGCTAGCAAGAAAAATTATTGTTACCACATACTACCCATTTGGAATCTTGTAATATTCATTTTTACAGCTTCTCCCCCAATGCTCACCGCCTTTTGGGAGAATCTCCTCCTTCAGCTCCCCTATAATCAACAAGCTCTGGAAAATGCAAACTTTCGCTTCAAATAGTTTGTGGGGTTTTGACTCTTCACTAGGAACTCCACTGTCAACAGGTCTTGCTACTCTTTCTGGAATCAACTCTATTTTTTTTCTTGATCATTGCACTTACATCATGCTTTAATTCTTCCATTGATTCCAAAGATAATTGCTATTCCTCAATGCTATCATATAATGATACAGTTTCTCTATATATGTTTAATGTTAATTTTGGACAAAAGGACCGATGTATGCGGGGCAGGAAAAATGGCACGAAGGGCATATATTTTGTGTTTATTAACTCACCTACAGAAGCTATGGATGGTACATGCATCTCAATGATTTTACATTTTTAGTTTTAGTGAATGGATGTCAAATTGGTTTCTTCCAAGCTCTTGAGGATTGTAGATTAAGGGATTCAAATTCAATTACTACTTCTGTTATAATGCAAGTTCCATATCTAGTGAGTAAAGTTTGATCCTAAGTTCATACATATATTTCACCTCGTAACAACTTTCCTCTTCCCCCTCTCCTTTTTGTAACAGTAACATAGGTACACTTTCAGTTTTTAAAAATTTAAAAACTTAAAAATCTGTTTGATAAATCACTTAAAAACAGTTTGCAGATTTTAACCAAGTATTTGAGGAACAAAACACAAAAGTCAGAAATATCAAGTGCCAAAGAACAAAGACTTGAAGTCTCAACAGTAAGCAAGAAAGAGATTCAGGAACAGCTTGAGATGTCATCTCAAGATCAGATGCAAGATTTAGCAACAAAAGCATATCTTAAAACAAACAAGGGTTCAGAAAATTGTTTGTTGATCATGCACCCAGAAGGCATAACACATAAGACTCAGATCCTAAGTATGTAAGAGATCAGTTCCAGCATCTGTCATCTCAAGAAGAGACAACAGATCAGCTTAAGACGCAAGCTCGTGAACAGACGCAAGAGATGAGATCCAAGCTTAGATGCAAGTAATGAGAGCCAGACTCAGAGCTGAAGATGAGACTCAAATACAGCATGAGAAGACATGACATAAAGTCAGCACAAGGTCAAGACCAAGTACATAGTACGCTGACACAGTGTCCTTAGACTCTGAAAAGCTGCTTTGCTCTCAACAGAAAAATATCTTTCTTCAGCAACTGTTTCCAACGGCTAGAAATGGTCATAAAATGGCTAGTTCATTGGAATAAAAGGGTGAAGCTACACTGAAGCAAAGTGAGAGACTACGCTGCATATTGAACAATCTTTACATCTCATCTCAAGTACTCATCTAAAGTCCACGTCTCAAGTCTATTATTCATCAGACCTGATCTCAACTTGAGAACATCTGTAGTCTCAACTTATTCTTTCTCTTCTTGATCTTAATTGTTGTATCCATTTAGAAGAGACACCTTCTAGCTAAAACTTACTGTCTATCCATACTGTGTATGATTGTAAGCTAGACTCATCTCATACTATTCATATTCCTGTAACCTGTCTCATCTAAGATAGAAGTGTGCCTAGTCTTAGAGTGAGTTGTGAGCGTCCTGAAGAGGCTGTAAGAATACTTGTGGCTCAGCTAAGGTAGGAGTGCCTATGCTTGGTGTGAGAGACGTCCTGAAGAGGCTGTAAGAATACTTTTAATTGACGGGTTGTCAATAGTGGAAATCTCACGAGTTGTGAGGACTGGACGTAGCCCAAGGTGTGGGTGAACCAGGATAAGATCCCTGTGCCATCCCTCTTCCTTATTTCTTTATCTTGCTTTATACTTAACTCATCCCAAATCTGTTAACTAAGTAATTGCTTTAAAATATAACAAAATCTGATTTGAGATTTTAAGACAATCTGAACATAATTGAAACTGCTTATACTCTGTCTTAATAGAGACCTCAAGTCAGTAGACTTGAGATCACATCTTAACTTTCAATTTTGTGCAAATTTCAAGAACAAATTTTTAAAGTCTCTATACAACCCCCCTTCTAGAGACATTCAGCCACTTCAGTTGGTATCAGAGCTCGGCCTCTTTGGGGTTGAGCACACCTTCGTGTGAAGAGGAAAAGATCCATGGCTGGACCAAATACAAGCTTGTTTATCCTGAAGGAGCATCCACCAACAGGCCACCAGCCTTTGATGGAACTGATTATTACTATTGGCAGGACAGAATGAGACTGTTCATTGAATCCCAACATGTAGATCTATGGGAAATCATTGAACAAGGTCCTTATGTGCCTTACACTACTGATGAGCTGGGTTTGAGAGAAGCCAAGCCCAGAGGAGCATGGACAGATGCTGAGAAGGCAAGATATGTTCTGAATTCAAGAGCCAAGTACCTGCTTACATATGCTTTAAGCCGTAGTGAATATGATAAGGTAGCAGGATGTGCATCAGCCAAATAAATATGGAGGCACTTGAAGTAGAACATGAAGGAACCAATCAAGTTAAGGAAGCCAAAATTAACATACTGGTCAGACAGTATGAGCTCTTCAAAATGAATGAAGATTAAGGCATTGGAGACATGGTGAGACGGTTCACTGTCATTACAAATGATCTCAAGTCTCTTGGAAGAACTTACTCAAATCAGGATATGGTGAGAAAGATCTTGAGAAGCCTACCTAAGCCATGGAGACCTAAAGTCACAGCTATCCAATAAGCCAAGGATCTTACCACTCTCAGATTAGATGAGCTTCTTGGATCATTAAAGGTTCATGAGCAAGAGCTGATGGAAGAAGATCTCATCAGATGCCCAAAACAATAGCCTTAAAGGCATCATCTAGAAACTCCAAAGGTAAGAAGGTAAGCTTATCTCAACAGACTTCACTTAACTCATCTCATGATACAGAGACTGAAGAAGATGAAGATGATGATGAAGTGAGATGGATAATGAACTGGCGTACATCTCAAGAAAGATCAGACGCATGTGGAGATCTAGAGGAAGTGGAAGAAGAAACTTTCCATCAAGAAGAGGAGAAATCAAGTCAAATAGAAAAGGTCAATTCATCTGCTTTGAATTCAGAAAACCTGGACACATCAAGTTTGAATGCCCACTACTCAAAAAGGAAATAAAGAGAAGTCCAAAGAAAAAGGCAATGATGGCCACTTAGGATGACACAGAAGGAGATGAGAGTCAAGATTAAGAATCTGCTAATCTGTGTCTCATGGAAAATGGTGACTCATCTGATGAAGAGGTATATGAATCTGACTCAGAACTCTCTTTCAATGAGTTAAGTCTGTTTTGAAAATCTTCTATATGATTCAAACCTTCTTGTCTCAAGAGCTCCTTATTAAAATCAGAATTAGACACAACCCTTGAAAAGGTAAAATTTCTTAAATAAGAGAATGAAAGTTTGAATCATAAAAACAGTAGTCTCATGTTGTCTCATATGAGACTGTCTGAGCTTGTTAAAGCAAATAGTCAAGCTCATGATGAGCAAAAGCTAAAAAATCTTTCTGAAGAAAACCAGAAGCTCAAAAAGCAAAACAAAATTCTCATAGATGATCTAGCAAAATTTGTAAAAGGTACAAAAAACCTTGAGAGACTCATTGGGTCTCAAAAGGAATTTTTGACAAAGCTGGATTAGGCTATGAAAAATCCTGTAGTGAGATCTGGTATAAAGATTTCTTTATTCCTGCAAGAAAAAGGAAGGAAAGATGCTCTTGCTGTAGCAAATTTGGCCACAAGACCACATAATGCTACTTGAGACAGGTAGCATAAAAGAGAAGGGTAACTAACCATGAAGGACCCAAATATAAGTGGGTGCCTAAAGCTCAAACTCTTGTTGTAAGAGATGTGCCTGGCAGCAGCAAAATCAAAAAGGATGTGAGTGCTGGACAGTGGATGCTCAAGACACATGATAGGAGACAAAAGCAAGTTCCTGTCACTTGAAGAGAAAGCTACAGGAGTTGTCTCCTTTGGAGACAAGAGTAAGGCCCAAATCAAGGGCATAGGTAAAATTGGTAAGACAAACTCAGCTCAAATTGAGAATGTTTATTTTGTTGAAGGTCTGAAACATAATTTGCTGAGTATAAGTCAGTTGTGTGACAATGGTTATCATGTAAATTTCCAACCCACTTTCTGTGAAATCATAGACTCTAAGACTGGGAAAATAGCCTTTTCTGGAAAAAGAAACAAAAACTTGTACTCAGTCTCACTTGAGAGCCTATTTGATCTCACATGTTTCATGTCTCATGACTATGAGAAGTGGTTATGGCACAAGAGAGTTGGACACAGTAACATAAGAACCATGAGTCAGCTTGCAAGTCAGTCTCTTGCCAAAGTTTTACCAAAAGTAAAATTTGACAAGGACATGATATATGAGTCCTCTATAAAAAGCAAGCACAACAAATCAAGTTTCAAATCCAAGTCCCATGTCTCAACCACCAGGCCACTTGAGATTCTCCACATTGATCTGTTTGGACCAACTAAGACTGCAAGTCTCAGTGGTAAAAAATATGGTTTTGTAATTGTGGATGACTTCTCAAGATTTACCTGGGTTCTGTTCCTCTCTCAGAAGAATGAATCTTATGAATCATTTAAAATATTTTGCAAAAAGATCCAATCTGAGAAGGGATATGGAATAGGTTCTGTGAGAAGTGATCATGGAGGAGAGTTTGAGAATGCAAAATTTAAGAAATTCTTTGATAAAAATGGCATTGCTCATAACTTCTCATGTCAAAGAACTCCTCAACAGAATGGAGTGGTTGAGAGAAAGAATAGGACTCTTCAAGAGATGGCAAGAACTTTGTTATGTGACTCTGGAATTGAAAAGTATTTTTGGGCAGAATCTGTGAACACCTCCTGCTACATCATAAATAGAGCCACTATAAGAAAGATCTTGAATAAGACTCCATATGAGCTGTGGAAAGGAAGAAAACCCTCAATTTCCTATTTCCATGTGTTTGGCTGTGATTGTTACATTCTAAACATTAAAGATCAACTAGGAAAATTTGATACAAAATCTGACAAAGGAATTTTCTTAGGATACTCTCAAACTTCCAAGCTTATAGTGTATACAATCTAAAAACTAAAACTACTGAAGAATCTTTGCATGTAGTCTTTAATGAGATGCAGGGAGATTTGAGAAATTTCAACTCAGGATTTTGAAGAGAGATCCTCACCTGAACAATAACTAATGAGATCATCTCAACCTGAACCAAGGAGAGAAGCTCAATCTGAGATGATGTCTCACAGAAGCATCCATCCTGACACATCTAATGTACCTCAAGAAGAAGACAAGCCAGATGGATAAACTGAGAGTAGGGGAGCAAGACAAGGAGGTCTTGAAATCCAGAATGAGCATGCATCTAAACTACCCAGAAGCTGGAGATTAGTGAGATCTCATCCCAGAGATCAAATCATTGGAGAAACTTCAGATAGAGTCAGGACAATATCTTCCTTCAGAGATGCTGAAAACTTGATGGCTCTTCTATCTAAGATAGAACCTAAAGATATACATGAAGCTCTCAATGATGAGTCTTGGGTAAAGGCAATGGAAGAAGAATTAAACCAGTTTGAAAAAAGTCAAGTTTGGGATCTGGTTCCACCTCCCTCTTATCAATCCATAATTGGAACCAGATGGGTATTCAGAAACAAGCTAAATGAAAAAGGCAAGGTCATGAGAAACAAAGAAAGACTAGTAGCACAAGGGTTCAATCAGCAGGAAGAAATTGACTATGATGAGACCTTTGCTCGTGGTTCCAGACTTGAAGCCATCAGAATTCTGTTGGCCTTTGCTGCTCACAAGGACTTCAAACTTTACCAAAGAACAAAGACTTGAAAATCAACAGTAAGCAAGAAAGAGATTCAGGAACAGCTTGAGACGTCATCTCAAGATCAGATGCAAGATTTAGCAACAAAAGATCATCTCTTAAAACAAAACAAGGGTTCAGAAAATTGTTTGATGATCATGCACCCAGAAGGCATAACACATAAGACTCAGATCCTAAGTATGTAAGAGATCAGTTCCAGCATCTGTCATCTCAAGAAGAGACTCCAGATCAGCTTAAGACGCAAGCTCGTGAACAGACGCAAGAGATGAGATCCAAGCTTAGATGCAAGTAATGAGAGCCAGACTCAGAGCTGAAGATGAGACTCAAATACAGCATGAGAAGACATGACATAAAGTCAGCACAAGGTCAAGACCAAGTACATAGTACACTGACATAGTGTCCTTAGACTCTAAAAAGCTGCTTTGCTCTCAACAGAAAAATATCTTTCTTCAGCAACTGCTTCCAACGGCTAGAAATGGTCATAAAATGGCTAGTTTCATTGGAATAAAAGGGTGAAAGCTACAGTGAAGCAAAGTGAGAGACTACGCTGCATATTGAACAATCTTTACATCTCATCTCAAGTACTCATCTAAAGTCCACGTCTCAAGTCTATTATTCATCAGACCTGATCTCAACTTGAGAACATCTGTAGTCTCAACTTATTCTTTCTCTTCTTGATCTTAATTGTTGTATCCATTTAGAAGAGACACCTTCTAGCTAAAACTTACTGTCTATCCATACTGTGTATGATTGTAAGCTAGACTCATCTCATACTATTCATATTCCTGTAACCTGTCTCATCTAAGATAGAAGTGTGCCTAGTCTTAGAGTGAGTTGTGAGCGTCCTGAAGAGGCTGTAAGAATACTTGTGGCTCAGCTAAGGTAGGAGTGCCTATGCTTGGTGTGAGAGACGTCCTGAAGAGGCTGTAAGAATACTTTTAATTGACGGGTTGTCAATAGTGGAAATCTCACGAGTTGTGAGGACTGGACGTAGCCCAAGGTGTGGGTGAACCAGGATAAGATCCCTGTGCCATCTCTCTTCCTTATTTCTTTATCTTGCTTTATACTTAACTCATCCCAAATCTGTTAACAACTAAGTAATTGCTTTAAAATATAACAAAATCTGATTTGAGATTTTAAGACAATCTGAACATAATTGAAACAACTAAATTGAAACTGCGTATACCCTGTCTTAATAGAGACCCCAAGTCAGGAGACTTGAGATCACGTCTCAACTTTCAATTTCAGTGTGCAAATTTCAAGAACAAATTTTTTAAGTCTCTATTCAACCCCCCTTCTAGAGACATTCATCCAACTTCACTTTTTACATCCATCTGATAGAGTTTGAAATCTTTGTGAGCAGCAAAGGTTAAGAGAATTCTGATAGCTTCAAGTCTGGCAACCGGAGCAAAAGTGTCATCATAGTCTATCCCCTCCTGTTGGTTGTATCCTTGAAGATACCAATCTTGCTTGTTTCTCATGACTTTGCCCTTTTCATTTAGTTTATTTCTGAAGACCCATCCGGTTCCAATTATAGATTGATAAGATGGAGGAGGAACCAGATCCCAGACTTTGCTTTTGTCAAACTGGTTGAGCTCTTCTTCCATTGCTTTTACCCAAGATTCATCACTGAGAGCTTCACGAATATCCTTTGGTTCTACCTCAGACAGATGTGCCATCATATTTTCAGCATCTCTTAAGGAAGATCTGGTCCTGACCCTATCTAGAGTTTCTCCAATGATCTGATCTCTAGGATGAGATCTCACCAGTCTCCAGCTTCTGGGTAGTTCAGATGCATGTTCATTCTGGATCTCAAGTGGTCCTTTCCTTATTCCTCTGGTCTCAGCTTGGCCTTCAGGCTTGTCTCATCTTGAGATGCATTGGACATTTAGGGTGAACACCTCTGTGAGACACTATCTCAGACTGAGCTTCTCTCCTTGGTTTTGTTTGAGAGGATCTCATCATCTGTTCAGGAATGGATCTTTCTTTAGCTTCCTGAGTTGAGATTCTCAATTCTCCCATCATTTCCTCAATCTCTTCATCAACTTTCTTCTGGGAATTATCCTGCATCTCATTAAAGACTACATGCATAGATTCTTCAGTAGTTTTTGTTCTAAAATTATATTTCTAAAAGCTTTGGAAGTAAGAGAATATCCAAGGAAAATTCCTTTATCAGATTTTGTATCAAACTTACCCAGTTGATCTTTAGTGTTTAGGATATAACAGTCACATCCAACACATGAAAATATGAAATTGAAGGTTTTCTTCCCTCCATAGTTCATATGGAGTTTTATTCAAGATCTTCCATATAGTGACTCTGTTTATAATGTAGCAAGAAGTATTAACAGCTTCTGCCCAGAAATATTTTTCAATGCCTGAGTCACATAACAAAGTTTCTTACCATCTCTTGGAGTGTCCTATTCTTTCTTTCAACTACTCCATTTTGTTGAGGTGTTCTTGGACATGAGAAGTTATGAGTTATGCCATTTTTATCAAAGAATTTCTTAAACTTGGCATTCTCAAATTCACCTCCATGGTCACTTCTTACTGCACCAATTCCATAACCTTTCTCAGATTGGATCTTTTTACAAAATATTTTGAAAGATTCATATGATTCATCCTTCTGAGATAGGAACAGAACCCAGGTATACCTTGAGAAATCATCCACAATTACAAAACCATATTTCTTACCACTGAGACTTGCAGTCTTAGTTGGTCCAAATAAATCAATGTGGAGAATCTCAAGTGGCCCGGTGATGGTGACATGAGATTTCAATTTGAAACTTTACTTGCTGTGTTTGCTTTTGATGCAAGATTCACAAATCATGTCTTTGTCAAATTTTACTTTTGGTAAACCTTTCAAAAGAGACTGACTTGCAAGCTGACTTATGGTTCTCATGTTAATATGTCCAACCCTCTTGTGCCATAACCATTTCTCATGTTCATGAGACATGTAAGATCAGATAGGCTCTCAAGTGAGACCGAGTAAAGATTTTTATTCCTCTCTCCAGAAAATGTTGTTTTCCCAGTCTTTGAGTCTATGATCTCACAAAAAGTAGGTTGAAAATTAACATTGTAACCATTATCACATAACTGACTGATACTCAGCAAATTGTGTTTCAAAACCTCAATAAAATATACATTTTCAATCTAAGCTGAGTTTGTCTTACCAATTTTACCTATGCCCTTGATCTAGGCCTTGTTGTTGTCCCCAAATGAGACAACCCCTGTAGCTTTCTCTTCATGTGACAAGAACTTGATTTTGTCTCCTGTCATGTTCCTTGAACATCCATTGTCCATCACCCACATCCTTTTTAATTTTGCTGCTGCCAGGCACGTCTGTTACAATAGGAGATTGAGCTTTAGGTACCCACTTATATTTGGGTCCTTCATGGTTAGTTACCCTTCTTTTTATGCTACCTGTCTCAAGTAGCATTCTATGGTCTTGTGGCCAAATTTGCCACAGCAAGAGCATATTTCCTTCTTCCTTTTTCTTGCAGGAATAAAGAAATCTTTATACCAGATCTCACTAGAAGATTTTTCATAGCCTAATCCAGCTTTGTCAAAAATTCCTTGTTCAGACCCAATGAGTCTCTCAAGGTTTTTTGTATCTTTTACAAATTTTTCTTGATCATCTAAAAGAATTCTGTTTTGCCTTTTGAGTTCCTGGTTTTCTTCAGAAAGATTTTTTAGCTCTTGCTCATCATGAGCTTGAGTCTTTGCTTTAACAAGTTCAGACAGTCTCATGTGAGACAGCATGAGACTGTTGTTCTTATGATTCAAACTTTCATTTCATTTTCAAGAAATTTGACTTTCTTAAGAGCTGTGCTAATTCTGATTTTAGTAAGGAGCTCTTTGAGACAAGAAGGCTTGAATCATATAGGAGATTTTCAAAGGCAGACTTAAGTTCACTAAATGAAAGTTCAGAGTCAGACTCATATACCTCTTCATTAGATGAGTCACCATTTGCCATGAGTCGTGGCCATCATTGCCTCCTTCTTTGGACTTTTGTTTACTTCCTTTCTGAGTTGTGGGAACTCAAATTTGATGTGTCCAGGTTTTCTACATTTAAAGCAGATAAATTATCATCTCTTGTCAGACTTGATTTCTCCTCTTCTTGATGGATAGTTTCTTCTTCCACTACCTCTGGCTCTCCACATACGTCTGATCTTTCTTGAGATGTAGGCAAGTTCATCATCCATCTCACTTTCATCATTATCTTCATCATTTTTTGTTTCTGTGTCATGAGATGAGTTAAGTGAGATATGTTGAGATGAGCTTACCTTCTTACCTTTAGAGTTACTGGATGATGCTTTTAAGGCTATTATTTTTGGACGTCTGATTAGATCTTCTTCCATCAGATCCTGCTCATGAACCTTCAGTGATCCAAGAAGCTCATCTAATCTGAGAGTGCTAAGATCCTTGGCTTCTTGGATAGCTGTAACTTTAGGTCTTCAGGGCTTGGGTAGGCTTCTCAAGATCTTCCTTACCATATCTTGATTCGAGTAAGTTCTTCCCAAGGACTTGAGATCATTTGTGATGATAGTAAACCGTCCCACCATGTCTTTAATGCCTTTATCTTCATTCATCTTGAAGAGCTCATACTGTCTGACCAGTATGTTGATCTTGGCTTTCTTTACTTTTTTGGTTCCTTCATGTTCTATTTCAAGAGCATCCCATATTTCTTTGGCTGATGTACACCCTGCTACCTTATCATATTCACTGCAACTTAAAGCACACGTAAGCAGGTACTTGGCTCTTGAATTTAGAACATATCTTGCCTTCTCAGCATCTGTCCATGTCTCTCTGGGCTTGGCTGCTCTCAGCACAAGTTCATCAGTAATGTAAGGCATATGGTCCCATCTCAATGATTCCTATAAGTCAGCATGTTGAGATTCAATAAACAATCTCATCTTGTCTTTCCAATAATAGTAATCAGTTCCATCAAAGGCAGGTGGCCTGTTGGTGGATGTGTAAGGTCCAAGAATCCGTTAAAAAGTGTTTTAATAATGACAACCAATCAAGGATTACTTGGAATAATTCTGAACTTTAAGGACTAATGATTTTGTTCAAGTGAATGTTCAGAAGATACAGGAAAACATCTGCAGAAGGTACAATTGAGCAGCAAAAGAAAGGAATGAATACCACTCATTTAATAAGACGAGTCTCAGATTTGACAAGAATGAAAAATCTGTGAAAAATAGATATAATGCATACTGAGAAATCATGAGAAGGATACTGCTATCCTCCAGAAGATAAGAACAGCCCTCTAGAAGAAGAAATCATAATAAAATTCCTTTAGAAGGAAGATTCATTTTGTAAAAGAAAGAGAAAAACTCATCTCAGGCTGTCAAGCATCAAGATATATTCTGAAGATAGATGGCAGTCCTAAAGAAAAACCATAGATCATTAAGTCTGCAGAAGGAGCAAATCATGTCAGGAACCAAAGGTCAGATTAGATTCTCTATCTTCTAAGGTTACAGCTGCATAACAATACTCCCAATCAAGCAAATGATGTATTTCAAAAAGATCTGCAAGAAGAATGAAACTCCAGAAACCCTGCAGAAGGAAAGAAATGCTGCAGAAGATGCAAATAAGGCTAAATTCATATTAATCTTCTTCTCATCTTTTCATAATTCCAGTGGACCAGCTGACTCTAAAATAAGTGAAAATACTATACTGGAAGAATTTATCATGTCCGCAGAAGAAAAACTTTGAGAAATAGCCAAAAAACAACCTGCAGAAGATACTCTGCAGAAGGAAGAGCTGGTCAAACTTGACAGCTGTAAATCCTGCACTTGCTGCAACAGAGAAAGGGACATTTCCTGAAGCCAGCTGGATGTCCAACGACTACTTTACTCCAGCCCTCTAAAAGAAGAGTTCCTCCACACTTGGAACACACCTCACTCCAGAAGTTACATATATTTCTGCTGTTTTACTTCTCCCATCTTCTGGAAATTTTCTCTCTCCTTCATTTCTGTGATTTCTTGTCTGAAAAGCCTTGGAGAGAGTCTTGGCTCATCATTTTGCTTCTGCTGTGCAAGAATTGTATTGATTTGAGCCTTGTATTTTTTATTCTTTCTCTTTTTCATTGTAAAAGTCTCAAGAAAGGTGTGCAGGTGCATTTCCTTCTTTTGAGCATCAAGGGAAAGTATTTTCAGTGAGGTTTACTGATATTTGGTGATCTCAGTTGGTTTACAGAATCTGCAGAAGGTACTTGCAGTATTCAGGGTACTGAATCTTCTGCAGAAGGTTCTGCAGTAGGTATTCAGTGGAAAATTTGAGTTGGTTAGGTTGTTGTTAGCCTGAAGAGGCAAGTAAAGAATACTAATGGTAAGGTTACCCAAGAAGATTGTAATTTGATTAAAAGAGTGAGAAAATCCTACAGGTGTAGGGACTGGATGTAGCCTCAGGTTGGAAGAGGTGAACTAGTATAAAATCTCTGTGTGCTATCTTCTTTACTCTCTCTTTACTATTATTTATCACTGCCATAACACATACCTAAATATACATCTTCTGTGAAATTAAAATCAGCTAACCATAACCTTCTGTGAGTTTATTTCTTTGTACTAAGCCAAGGCAAAACCTTGAGCAGAAAAAGTGTACAAAGAAATTGCAGAAATTTTATTCAATCACAATTCAACCCCCTTCTTGTGATTGAAGCCACAACTTCAGGATGCTCCTTTAGGAATGAACAGACTTGTACTTGGTCCAGCCATGGATCTTTTCCTCTTCACACGTAGGTGTGCTCAACCCTAAAAGAGGTCGAGCTCTGATACCAACTGAAGTTGGCAGAATGTCTCTAGAAGGGAGGTTGAATAGAGACCTTAAAATTTCGTTCCTGAAATTTGCACACTTAAACTGCACGTTGAAACGTGATCTCAAGTCTGATGACTTGGAGTCTCAAATAATATAAATGAGAAGCAGTTTTAATTTCAATTAATTGATCAAGTATAAATTATTTCAATTATTCAAATCTAATTTTAGTGTAATTCAATTAATCAAGTAATCACAGCTTTGAGATGACCAAAGTGCAATGTAAAGTAAAAAGATAGGGAAAAGAGATGCACAATGATCTCATCCTGGTTCACCCACTCCTTGGGCTACGTCCAGTCCTCACAACACGTGAGATTTCCATTATTGACAAACCCGTCAATTACAAGTATTCTTACAGCCTCTTCAGGAAGTCTCTCACACCAAGCCTAGGCACTCCTATCTTGGCTGAGCCACAAGTATTCTTACAACCTCTTCAGGACGCTCACACTCACTCTAAGACTAGGCTTCCTCCTATCTCAGATGAGACAGATTATAATGATTGGTAGGTTAAGATGGATCTAGCTTACAATCATACAACGTATGGATGGACAATGATTTTAGCTAGATTTTATCTCTTCTATACAGGTAGAAAGATTACAAACTGAGAAGAGAAAAGAATTGAGACTACAGGTGTTCTCAAGTTGAGATCAGATCTTTAAGTGATACACTTGAGATGTGGACTTGAGATGTGAGATGAGATGCAATGATGTTCAATGATCAGTGTAGTCTCTCTCTTTCTTCACTATAGCTTTCAGCCTTTTATTCCAAAAGAAACTAGTCGTTACTAGCCATTGTCTTTGATAGTTTAGAGCCGTTGGAACTAGCTGTAGGGGAGAGGAATCTGCTGGACAAGAGGTTAGCTTACTTTTCAGGTTTGATGTCATTGTGTCAGCGCACAATGTACTTTATCTTGTCCTTATGTTGACTTTATGCCTTGTTTACTCAAGCTGTACTTGAGTCTCAACTTTATCTTTGCATCTGGCTCTCATTTCTTTATCTGAGCTTGGATCGCATCTCTTGTGTCTGTTCATGAGCTTGTGTCTCAAGCTGATCTGGAGTCCTGTTGAGATTACAGTTACTAGATCTGATCTCTTATATTAGGATATGAGTCTCATCTATTTTTCTTCTGGGTACAAGATGATCAAACTATTTTCTAAAACATCTTTTCTTTGTATGAGATGACCCTTTGTGCTTGAGCTTGCTTCTGATCTTGAGATAGCGTCTCAAGCTATTCTTAAATCTCTTCCTTGCTTATTGTTAAAGCTTCAAGCCTTGCTTCTTGGCACTTCATATTTCTGACTTTTATGTTTGTATCTCAAGGATCTTCTTTGAGCATTAAATACTTGGTTAAATCTACAAAACAAAATCTAGAAAACTCTGCCACATGTTGGAGCACACAGTTAGTAGTAACAAGATGCATCTCATTCATTTAAGCACATTTTTATACTTTAGTGGTTTGGCATATTAAAAACCTTTAGGAGTGAGTTTGTCTTAACATAGAACTCCTCAACAAAATGGAGTTGTAGAAAGAAAAATAGAACTTTTCAAGAAATGGCAAGAACTCTTTCAATGATAGTGGTGTTCAAAATATTTTTGGGCTGAGGCAGTTGCCACCTCATGCTATATTCTAAACAGTGTTTCTATCAGAAGCATATTAAACAAGACTCCATATGAATTGTGGAAAGGAAGAAAGCCTAAAATTTCTCTCTCTCTCTCTCAAATCTCTCAAACGGCTAGTTGCAATAGAAAAGGTATTACACCCTTGCATTCAGAAGCTATTCCATTCCCTTTTGAACGCCTCAAGCAAACTCAAAACTCTCTAATCCTCTATTTCCAAGTGCCATCTCTCTGGTAAAGTTCATACTCTGTTTTATTGATTCCTCTAAAAAACCAGAAAAATGAGAATTAAACAAACTGCAAGGAGAAAGAATGCAACATCTTCTCGCCCTTCTAGTTGCTCCCATAGCAGTCATGAAGAAAAACCCCTAGCCATTGTTGAAGCAACAAAAGTGTTAGATATTCCTCCTATCTCAGCTAGACGTCCCTCAAAACACGTATGACCCAAACCTGCAGCACCATTACCTCCTTCTCCCAAAATCCCATTCCTCAAAACCCTCTTCATCTAAACCTCCCTCAAATACCCAGTCTATGTATCTCAAAGGTCTGGAAGGATTCATTCAGGAATGGTTAAAATGAAGCAAGCTGAAGGAAATAAGGAAGAGCAACCTATCAAAATTGATGCATCCAGCACCAGCTCTTCAGAAAAAGAGATCTCAAATAAAGAAAGTAAAGGAACTTCATCAGAAACCCACCCTTTGAAGAAGAAGAAGAAGAAGAAGAAGAAGTATCTTCTAAAGAAGAATAAGAGGAAGTAGAGATAGGCCCTTCAGAAGATACAGAAGAGGAGTCTATAGAGAAGTTCTTTGGTGATAACGAGGTGATAAAATCCTTCTATGAGAAATGGGAATGGAAGGTGGTCATTCCTGGAAGGATATTTCTATTAAATGCATCAATTCAAAAGCCATATAGCTATGCCTTATTTCTTTAGCATTAAAATTGAACATCTCAAGTCTGGAACTCAAAAGCTAATCATTGAGCCTATTATGATAAAGTTTTTTAGAAAGACTTCAAACTCAGGGGAGCTGAGACTCAATTTTCTTTAAACTTAAGAAATTCTCTAAAATTGACTAAACTTTTATAGTTTTCCATCATCAAAGGGAGAGATTGGTAAGAAAAACTCACTCCTAAGAGTTTTAATGAAACCAAACCATCAAAAGTTAATATACAAAAAGATGAATATGTAAGATATCTTGTTTCTACTAACTGTGTGCTCAAGTGTTTACAGATTTTAGCCTCTTATGTTGCAGGATAATTTCCTCTTTTGAACAGGCAAGCTGGGTTGCTAAAGAGAACGTCAATAAAAAATCAACTCTTGATTTATACAAAGCTGAAGTGCTAAAGTCAGTCAAAAGCAAAATTTTTATCAAGATCAGAAACAAGACCAACAAGAGTTACAAAGAGTTAAGAAGATGAGACTCAGACTTAGACTCATACTAAGACTCAGATGCCAGTCTAAGACTGAGAGTAAGACTCAGACACAAGCCTAAGACAGAGACAGAGACTTAGATGCAAGATTAGCCTAAGATGAAGCCTAAGACTCAGACTCAGCTTGAGACACATGGTTCTCAAAGTTAACAAAAGTCAAGGCAAGTACATTGTGCACGGTGCAACAAACAGAGCAGGCTTGAAGACAACAGAGTGGGTCTGAACAGTGTCAGCAAAAGGCAATCTCTCCTCTGCAACGGCTAGTAACGGTCAGAAATGACTAGTTTGTGTTTGAAATAAAAAGCAAGTCCAAGACAAGACTGTGAGAGATACTACACTAAACATTTCCAGATCTCTAAGGTCTCAACTGCCTCTCAAGTCTATCTCAACTCAGTCTCTGTTACACTTGAGAGTATCTTAAGTATGTCTCACTTATTCTCTTTCACATTATTGCTATCACTTGCTTGTAACTTTTAGAAAGAGAAATCACCTAGCTGATCTCACTGTATACCCGTACCTTGCATGTTGTATAAGCTAGTTCATCACAACTTCCATTCCATCCTTGTAAGGAATCTCAACTGAGTTAGGAGTAAGCCTAGACTCAGTGTGAGCTATGTAAAAGCCTGAAGAGGCTGAGTGAAGAATACTTGGGTCTCAAGCCAGGTTAGGAGTGCCTATGCTTGGTGTGAGGGTGAGCCTGAAGAGGCATGAAGATATACTTGTATTTGACAAGGTTGTCATAGTGAAAATCTCATCAGTTTGCGAGGACAGGACGTAGCCCCAAGGAGTGGGTGAATCGGGATAATTCTGTGTGTGCATCTCTTCTCTCAATCTTGCTCATTTTACGTTTCTTTTAAAAGAACATAACACTAAACTTATATACTTGAGATGATGAATTGAATATTAACTATATCTCAACTAAATTGTTGAATCTCAACTATAAGACTCAGAGTTATATCATTCCCTATCTGAATATCACTAACCTTTATTATCTAAGTCAAATTGATATTCCAAGTTGTTAAGCTTGAGAATTAAACTCAGCTTGAACTTAAAGAGTTTCAGGAAAAAAGTTTTTAAAGTTTCTATTCAACCACCCCTTCTAGAGACATTCATCCAACTTCAGTTGGTATCAGAGCTCGGCCTCTTGGGGTTGAGCACACCTACGTGTGAAGAAGATAAAGATCCATGGCTGGACCAAGCACAAGCCTTTTCATTCCTGAAGGAGCGTCCACCAATAGGCCACCTTCCTTTGATGGAACAGATTATTATTACTAGAAGGACAGGATGGGACTTTTCATGTCTCAACATGCTGTTTATGAGAAATCATTGAGGTAGGGGCCCTTATATGCCCTTTATTAATGATGAACTTGGTTTGAGAGAAGCTAAAGCCTAGGGAACTCGGACTGATGCTGAAAAGAGCAGATACGTTCTCAACACAAGAGCTAAGTATCTAATCACCTGTGCACTGAGTCGTAGTGAGTATGAAAAGTAGCTAGATGTACATCAGCTAGGGAAATATGGGATGCACTTGAGGTTGAGCATGAAGGAATAAACCAAGTGAAAGAAGCTAAGATCAACATACTGGTCAGACAGTATGAGCTTTTCAAAATGAATGAAGATGAAGGAAATTGAAGACATGGTGAGACGCTTCACAATCATCACCAATGACCTCAAATCCTTGGGAAGAACCTATTCAAACCAAGACATGGTGAGAAAGATCCTCAGAAGCTTGCCCAAACCTTGGAGGCCTAAGGTCACGGCTATATAAGAAGCTAAGGATCTGAGCACACTCAGATCGGATGAATTACTTGGATCACTCAAAGTACATGAACATGAGATGATGGAAGAAGAACTCATCAGACGACCAAAGACAATAGCCTTGAAAGCCTCGTCCAGCAACTCAGAAGGTAATAAGGTAAGCTTCTCTCATCAAGTTTCACTAAATTCATCTCATGACATAGATAGTGAATAAGATGAAGATGATGGTAATGAAATTGAGATGGATGATGAGATAGCTTTCATCTCACGAAAAATCAGACATATATGGAAATCCAGAGGAAGTGGAAGAAGAAGAAGAAGATTTCCATCCAGAAGAGGTGAGATCAAGACTAAAAAAAAAGGGACAGATCATATGCTATGAATGCAACAAGCCTGGTCATATCAAGGCTAAGTGTACCCAATTGAGGAAAGACACAAAAAAAGAGTCCAAGGAAGAAGGCCATGATGGCTACTTGGGATGACACAGAGGAAGAAGAAAGCCAAGATGATGAATCAGCCAATCTGTGTCTGATTGCTGATGGAGATTCCTCAGATGAAGAGGTATATGAGTCTGACTCAGAACTTTCTTTAATGATCTTAAGTCAGCTTTTGAAATTCTCCTTTATGATTCCAATCTTCTTGCCTCAAAAAGCTCTTTGCTAAAATCTGAGCTTAACACCTGCTTAGAGAAAATAAAATTTATTGAAAAAGAAAATGAGGATTTAAATCATAAAAATGCCAGTCTCATGTTGTCTCACATGAAACTATCAGAACGTATCAAAGCTCAGACTCAAGCTCAAGCTGAGCTGGAATCTAAAAATTGTTTGAAGAAAATCAAAAACTTAAAAGTCAAAATAGGACTCTCATAGATGATCTGGCTAAGTTTGTTAAAGAAACACAAAAACCTTGAGAGATTAATTGGATCTCAAAAAGGATTTTGACAAAGCTGGATTAGGCTATGACAAGTCTAACCGATGAGGTTTGGTATAAAAATTTCTTTATTCCAGCAAAGAAGCGCAATAAAAGATACCCATGTTGTAGTAAGTTTTGGCCATAAGACCTCAGATTGCTACATGAGACAAGTAGCAGTCAAGAGGAAGGTATCTAACCACATAGGACCAAAAAAAAGTGGGTACCTAAAGCTAAAACTCAATGTGTTGCAGACTTGCCTAGCAGCAGCAAAAAGAAAGACTTTGTGGGTGCTGGACAGTGGGTGCTCAAGGCACATGACAGGAGACAAAAGTAAGTTCTCAACACTTGAAGAGAAATCTTCTGGAGTTGTCTCATTTGGAGACAACAGTAAGGCTCGGATCAAAGGGATAGGTAAGATTGTAAGACAAACTCAGCTCAAATTGAAAATGTCTACTTTGTTGAGGGTTTGAAAACACAACTTACTTAGTATTAGCCAATTATGTGACAATGGTTATCATGTTAATTTCCAACCTACATTTTGTGCGATCATAGACTAAGACTGGAAAAACAATTTTTTCAGGAGAAAGGAACAAAAATATTTACTCAGTCTCTCTTGAGAGTCTATCTGATCTCACCTGTCTTGTGTCTCATGACATGAAAAATGGTTATGGCACAAGAGAGTTGGACACATTAACATGAGAACCATAAATCAGCTTGCAAATCAATCTCTTGTCAGAGCATTACCTAAAATCAAGTTTGACAAAGATATGATATATGAGTCTTGCATAAAAAGCAAACATACCAAGACAAGCTTCAAACCCAAGGCTCATGCAAGTACCACCAGACCTCTTGAGATGCTCCACATTGATTTATTTGGACCTACTAAGTGCCCGTTTGGTTTACAGTTGCAGGAATTGACTTGGGTAAAATTAATTTTGGTATAATTGATTTTGGTAGAATTGATTTTTTGTTTGGCTACCTAATTCTAAAAGTGGGTTGGCACAAATTGATTTTGTTTGGATGAGATAAAGTAAAATCACTTTTGGATATAAAATTACTAAAATGGGTTTACTATTTATTTTATTAGATAAATAGAAGTGGACAAATTTATATATAAATATAAATGTATTGTCTCTTATTTTTTGCTTTAATTTACTAGTTATATAGAAATATTAATTCACTGTTTATTTATAATTTTGAAACTTCACCTTGGAGAGTGAAACATTCATTCACTCTACCCTGTTAATGTTTTTTAACATTTTATTTCTTCAGTTATTGATTGTGAGTTCAACACACTACTTGCGAGAGTGAGATTATTCCTCTTAATTCTTATTATTAATATTCTAATGTCTTTCTAATTGAATTTTTAAATGCTAATAAATATTGATTGTAAATCTTTATATTTATTAAGATTCAAAATGTGAACAAAGAAATTAGTTTTACAATCCTTATCTTCAATATAATATTTTTATTATTCAAATAATAATGTAATTTAGTTCAATAGTAAAAATATCATATACTAGTATTATGTAAAATTGAATAATTATTAAAAATGAGTTTAAATGATATATTTTTATTTAAAATAATAAATTCATTGTAAGTTTAATTTAATCATATAGAAATATAAAATTAGTATGACAAAAATATTAAATTTGAAATTCAACTGTTTCATCAATTTAACACGTCCTTCACATCTACATAAATATATAAGTATTTCTTCTATGACGTACAAGCCAACAAGTTGTGGAAAAATAAAATAGTATCAAATATACAAATTAATTTGCATTGTGAGCGTCCACAATATCATCCCTAATTAAGTCACGTATAACATTCATCTCCAATGAAGAAGCAATGTCCGCATCTATGCCTGGTTGAAATTGACATGGTTATGAACGTCTTCAAGATTAATGTAATTTTCGTCCACGCTTTGAAACTCAATATCCGAGTCACTGTATCTTCTAATAAAGTTGTGTATTGCCATTGTGGCATAAACTATCTGAACTTGAGTTTTATAGTTGAAATTAGGCATGTGACAGAGAATTGCAAACCTATTTTTCCATAATCCAAAAGTCCTCTCTATAGTGGATCTTAAGCTGGAATGAAAATAATTAAATACATTATGATTGTCAAATCGACCTGCACGCCTAAAGTCTGGAAGATGATACCTTCTCTTCTATAAGGACCCAAGTACCCTATTGGAGTTGGATAACCACTATCAACCAAATAATATTTACCTACAAGTAAAAACAACTTATTAAAATAATCATGTATAACGCCCCCATTGATCATGATGAGTTAAGTAATAAATCAAACCTGGCGGAGGATGTGGAAAATTATATTGTGGTTTTGTAAGTGCGTCCTTGAAAACCCTTGCATCATGAGCTGATCCTTTCCATCCTGGCAATGCAAATGTAAAGAACATATCCCAATCACAAAAAAACCATGATATTTTGTGTTGTATATCCCTTCCTACCTATAAACTTCCCACTTCTTCTGAAGGAACTACACATGGGACATGGGTGCCATCAATTGCTCCTATGCAATGTTGAAAATATGGCCAATACCTTGTGTCATCGCGGATCTTGTTTTGCACATATTCAAATGTGTTTTCTTGTGGCTTTACTAACAAGCATGACAACTTTAAACATGCCTTAAGGACATTATGAAAATGTCGGCTAACTGTTTCACACCAGAATGTTGAAATCTTTCTTAGACGAGTCTATTTCCCACTCCATATCCAAGCACATAAAGAACATACCAACCATCTCAGGTATACCCTTACGTTTAGTCCCTTTTAAACCATGGTCAAGTAGTGCATTACAAAACAATGTAAATACATGTGCATCCATCCTAAAGTTTTCATGGCATCTTGTCGGATTTCCATGCAACATGTCATGAACCCATTTGCTCGAACTCAATTCAGTTTGTCCTACATGGTTCTTTGCATAGATACTATTAAGTACTAAATATTGTTTGTTCAAGGATGGTTGAGGTTATCAGTCATACTCTTAAGAAATAGTAATTGGTTTGTAGGATTGGAATTGCCAGAAACACCTGCACTGCACGAGGGTTTAGAAAAACTTGACAACACTTCGTATAAAAAGGTCCGTCCTCTTCTACACCTGGCAAATTATGAAGGGCAGCCATTGCAGTTCCAATGTCAGAACCTTCTTTTTGTGCCATAATTACAGAAGTGTGGGATGAAACTGCCATTGCTACATTATCTAAATGTTATCCTAATTGAGACACACTACTCGTTTTTTCCCTTTTTGGAATTCCCCTTTCCTCCACCCCTCTTTCTTTTCTCCCCATTCTTTGATGTGTTATTATTTTGGGAGGTGTTTAGATTTATGTTCCCTAAACCCATACTACTACCAGTGCCCATATTACCGTAGGAAGCACTTATGGTTGGATCCTCACTATCACCAGAACTTTCACTATTATCCATTCCTAAAATTTGTACACATGTAGCATATTCATCATCCCCTCCTTCATCATCTTGTGAATCCTCACAGAATAGATTCCAAGCATATTCACCAGTTGCTACTTGATCTTTAAAAAGATATGTCATCTCACGTGCATATAGTAGGCCTTGATGGCGGTATTTTCCATAAGCGAGGTCTTCCTGCAAATAAAGTATAGGTTAATAATCATATGTAACGTGATATATCATACTTGGTTAAATATAAAATTTGAGTTATACAAGAAATTAACATACCATTTCCCTTCCATTCCACCACTCGTCAGTTGCATTGAAAGTTTTTCGCTCATGGTTCCAACCCAAACCAGTGACATGTTTAAACAAAGTATACCACGAAACCCATTCTTTCTTCAAATTGTCCCACTTATTCTTTAATTGTTGTTTCTCATAACTTTATACCGCTATCAACCTTCAAATAAGTTGCCAAACCTGCCCAACCCTTCTTCGTAAGTGAAGTTCCATTGCGCTCCCCTTTATTTACTTGCTCCATTGCTCCGTCGATAAACATTTTAAGAGCATCCTTATCCCACATAGCCTTAGGTCTTATCAATTGTTCTTCAACATGAATTGTGGAATTCAAACCTACATTAACTCTGCTTTTGTTCCTGTTCATGATCCCTTTAATTTCCTTGCTATCTCTTGTAATATAAAAATATAGAGTTTAGTATAAATACATCAGTATAGACACTAATCAAGCACTTGAACCAAGAGAAGCAAGGTACATTCCTCTCACACATTGACAGAGACTCAAGGAGCTAGAAAGTTTTGTTTTTTCAATATATAGTTATCATAGTTAGATCACTAGCCTAATTTTAATTCCATCAGTGGTCAAGTTGATAGCGTAGAAAAGTACATAACAATGGTGTACTCATAGAAAAGGACAATGTTAGAAAGAGATACATGCAGTGACCAAACTTAAGCCTCATTGTGTTAATTAATGTTATATAACTCTAAATAATAGTATTCACTTGAAAGACACTAATCAAGCACTTGATCCAAGAGAAGCAAGGTACGTTCCTCTCACACATTGACAGAGACTCAAGGAGCTAGAAAGTTTTGTTTTTTCAATATATAGTTATCATATAGTTAGATCACTAGCCTAATTTTAATTCCATCAGTGGTCAAGTTGATAGTGACAGATTTTATCCTTTTAATTAATACCATCAGCAGATAATAAAAGCAAAGCACATAAACAAACATCAGACTAAAGAACAGCCAAAATTCAATTGAAGGGTCCTTGGCCTTTTTCATATTTGCTGATAAGATGTGATAACGTAGAAAGACTCATCATGGGTAGTGTAATAAATTGACTGTGCATGGTTGACAACCAATCAATTATTGTCCCATTTTTATATGTGACTTTCCCCGAAAACAAATTATTAGAAACTAAGAAAATTAACAGTCTTTTATTAAGAAACAGTAGCAATATGTAAAAGAGACTTGCTAGAAAAGAGTAGCAGATTCTGACATGGTTAAATACCTAAAAGAGACTTCCTAGAAAGTCTTTTCTAATGAACACTTGATCTGATAGGGTGGATACCTATACTTTTCCAACATTCATTTAGTTACTTGTTAAAAAAGAATCAATAGAACACAGGCCATTTTTACACTATTTTATAGAATAAAACTTTTGCAAAAGAAAACCAAGAAGTGACACTACACACAAGCCATGGAGGGAAAGAAAGAAGTACATTTCCTATTGTTTATGATTTATGATTGAAGTACATTTCTTAACATAAAGGATAAATAGATAGACAAAAACACTCTACTACACACGGAATGAATTTAAAATTGCAATTGCAAATCTTATGATGCAATTGCAAATCTTTATAATGCAGCTAATACCCGGATCCCTTTTTTCCACTATCATGTGCTATTTTGATTCCTAGACCCGTGTCTATCCTCCACACACTCTCCTTTATGTTTTTTCATATCCTAAGTAGAGTAATATATAACACCGGTCCTCTAAAGTTAAGGTATCCAAGAAAAGACACATAGCAGCAATGACTCAGAATTTGTGACCTCTTAGTCACATAGTAGCAACTCTGACCACTTCACCCAGCCTCCTCTCCTCTCATTCTAGAATATCAAATAAGACAGATTTTTCGGGGTTAATTTAGACTACTATGGAATGCAGAGGGAAGCAGGGCTATATTGTTCATTCTTTCTTCCACTTCTAACTATTGCTTTTATTCTTAGTCACTTCCAATTCATGGAAAAGAAAGATTCATCTGCTCAACTACTCAAAGCTTAAAGACTGGTATTTGTTACACATCAGTGGATCTTAACAAATTTAATTTCAGCTTAAATGGTACCATTACCAATTTAACTAATTAACTACTACAACAGCATAATTCCAACCCATGTACCATCAATGAACTATTGGATCACCTCAAATGTGTTGTAATCAGAAACAGAACCACGCCAAGGTTACATAAAAAAACCTCCAACAATTGTGGTCTGCTTATCTGCTCCACTAACTACAATAGCTACAACATTTGAGTATGCTGGCTCAAAAAAAAGTACAGGTAATACTTTCTATATCTTTGATATTTTCATCTTAACTCAGTAAGAGATGCTTAAAATCTAACATGATAGTTTCTAATTCTGTCCTTGGAGAAGGAACTAGAAAAAAGACCTTGCTAAAACCTTTCTTTTAAAAATAACAGATGGATGACAAGGAACTAGAAGAAAAATACATCAGCTACAAGCTGTCCTAGTCCCTCTACAAATTTGCTCAACAAATCTCCCTCAACAAATTTCTCTGAACATGTTTGCATAACAGATAGAATGATAAGTACCCAGAACTCAAATGCCTATACAGAAGTACATATTTCAGCAGAAAAATGAAGACAACAAGCCGAGAACAAGTAGCAAGAAAGCTAAACAGAACAACGAATATGACAAGTGTAAGGTCCAAGAATCCCTTAAAGAATGTTTTAATGATGACAACCAATCAAAGTTTACTTGGAATAATTCTGAACTTTAAGGACTAATGATTTTGTTCAACTGAATGTTCAGAAGATACAGGTAAGCATCTGCAGAAGGAACAATTGAGCAACAAAAGAAGGAAATGAATGACACTTATTTATGAAGATAAGTCTCAAATTTGACAAGAATGACAAATCTGTGAAAAAAAGATAGAATGCATACTGAAAAGCAATAAGAGGCACACTGTCATTGTCCAGAAGATCAGAACAGCTTTCTAAGAGAAGAAATCATAATAAAATTGTGTTAGAAGGAAGATTCATTTTGAGATAGTAAAAGAAAAGCTCATTATTGACTTTCTAGCATCAAGATATGCTTTCTTTGTTATATGAAAGTAATTACCAGAAGATGGATGGCTGCTTCTTAGAAGAACCTAAGATTACTAATTCTGCAGAAGGAACAGAATATGTCTTAAACCAAAGAACAGATTGAATTCCTTGTCTTCAAAGAACACAGTTGTACAATAAAAATAAAGATATTCTCAATCAAGCAAAGGATGAATATTAAAAGGATCTGCAAGAGAAGTGAAGCTCTAGAAGCCCTGCAGAAGGAATGCATTGCTGGAGAAGATACAAATAAGGCTAAATTCATGATAATCTTCTTCTACTCATCTTCTCATGATTCCAATGGATCAATTAACTCAAGAATAAGTAAAAATACTATACTGGAAGGTTTCAGCTTATTTGAAGAAGAATTGCCTTAAGAAACAACCCAAAAACAGCCTGCAGAAGGAACCCTGCAGAAGGAAGAGCTCGTCAAACTTAACTGCTGTAAAGTTGTACTTGTTGCAGCAGAGAAAGGGACATCTCCTTGGACCCAGCTAGCTGCCCAACGGCTATTTTGCTCCAGCCCTCTATAAAAGGAGAGTTCCTCCACACTTGGAACTCACCTCACTCCAGAAGAAACATATAAATCTGTTGTTTCATTGCTCCTATCTTCTGGAAAATTTCTCTCTCCTTCATAAGAGTGCTTTCTGGTCTAAAAAGCTTTGGAGAGGGTCTTGGCTCATCAATTTGCTTCTGCTGTGCAAGTATTGTAATAGTTTGAGCCTTGTTTGCTTTTATTCTTTCTCATATTGATTGTAAAAGTATCAAAAGAGGTGTGCAGGTGCATAGCCTTTTTCTGAGCAGTAAAAGAAAGGTTTTCCTGTGAGGTTTACTGAGATTAGGTGATCTCAGTGAGGTTACAGAATCTGCAGAAGGTACTTGCAGTATTCTGGGTAGTGAATCTTCTGCAGAAGGTTCTGTAGTTGATATTCAGTTGTAAGACTGAGTTGGTTAGGTTGTTGTTGGCCTGAAGAGACAGGTAAAGAATACTAGTGGTAAGGTTACCCAAGAAGATTGTAAGTTGCTTGAAAGAGTGAGAAAATCCTACAGGTGTAGGGACTGGAGGTAGCCTCAGGTTGGAAGAGGTGAACCAGTATAAATTTCTGTGTGTCATCTTCTTTACTCTCCCCCTTTATTATTTTGCATATTACCTAACTTGAGATATATATTCTAAATAATTAAAACAAAAAAACAAGCTAACCATTACCTTCTGAAAGTTTATTTCTTTATACTTAGCCAAGGCAAACCCTTGAGCAGAAGAAGTATCAAAAGAAATTGCAGATAAAATTTATTCAATCACAATTCAACCCCCCCCTTCTTGTGATTGAAGCCAAAACTTCAATTGGTACCAGAGCTTGCCTCTAGGGTTGAACTTACTTAACAGTAAGAGAGGAAAAGATCAAGGGAAATGGCTAATCATGGAGCTGCAATGTTCATAGACCACCAATATTTGATGGAAAGGACTACTACTATTGGAAGGATAGGATGAAATTGTTCCTAGAATCCCAAGACATTGACCTTTGGGAAATTATAGAAAAGGGAAATTTCATTCCAGTAACTAGAAGCACCAGAACTCTTGCTCGGCCCAAAGAAGGAGAATCAGAAATACAGCAAGAAGATCCTCAACCAAAAGCCAGAGAAGATTGGACCTCAGAAGATAAGCAGAAGTATCTTCTGAACTCCAAAGCCAAATTCTTCCTTCTCTGTGCACTAAGAAGGGGAGAATATGACAAAGTTTCTTGCTATTCAACAGCCAAAGAAATATGGGATACACTTAAAATAGCCCATGAAGGAACTGACCAGGTTAAAGAATCTAAAATCAATATATTGATTCATCAATATGAAATGTTCAACATGGTTGAACATGAGTCTATTGATGAAATGTTCAGTAGATTCACTATCATTATCAATGACCTAAAGTCTCTTGGAAAAAGCTATTCAAACCAAGAGCAAGTGAGAAAGATCCTTAGAAGTCCTCCAAAAATATGGAGACCTAAGGTAACAGCAATCCAAGAAGCTAAGGATCTTGCTGTTCTAAAGATAGATGAACTGCTTGGTTCACTGAAAGTTCATGAGCAAGAACTCATGGATGAACTGCCAAGAAAAGGAAAGTCCATTGCTTTGAAAGCAAGCACTTCTAGAAGAAACAACTTGACTCCTACTGAAGTTAATGCTTCTGAAGAAGATGAAACATCATCAAAAAGGGATGATGAACTTGCCTTCATCTCAAGAAAAATCCAGAAGCTGATAAGGAGAAAAGGCAAAGGAAAGAAAAGTTTCAACTTCAAGAAGGAAGGACAGAAAGTTGAAAACTCAAAGGCACAAGTCATCTGCTATGAATGCAACAAGCCAGGACATTTCAAATCAGAATGTCCTCAGCTAAAGAAAGATTCAAAGACTTTCCAGAGAAGGAAAGCTATGATGGCAACTTGGGATGACTCAGACAGCTCTTCAGAAGAAGAAGATACTGGAGAAGAAGAAGCAAACTTATGCCTCATGGCTGGAAGTGATGATGAAGAAAATGAGGTAATTACTTATACTCCTACTGCATACAAAGAATTAGAAGATGCATTTGAGAATCTATTATCTGATTCACACACATTTGCACAAAAATGTGCACTTCTGAAAGAACAAATAGTTAAAACCAAAGAGGAAAATGAAAAGTTAAAAGAAGATAATGATAGACTAAGTAAAACTAATCAATATCTTCAACGATCACAGTTTAAGCTATCAGAACAAGTAAGGATGATAAAAGAGAACTCTACAGAAGATACAAATTCTGCAGCACTACGGAAGGAAAACTATCTTCTGCAGAAAAAGGTTGATGGACTGCAAATAGATTTAAGTAAATTTGTTAGTAGCACACGTAATTTGAATAAATTAATAGGAAGTGGAAGAGAAACAACTGATAAAAGTGGATTAGGATTTCATGAGGTAGGAACATCAAAATTCAAGAAAACTATTTTCATTCCTGCTAAAAGGCAACCTCCTAAATGTTCTTGGTGTAACAAAATTGGACATATTGCTCAAAATTGTTACAAAAGAAAAAGGAGCTGGAAAAGAAAGGTATCTAACCCTTCAGGACCCAAAAGCATTTGGGTACCTAAATCTTTGCTTTATTCTGATGTAGGAAAAAGGAGGATCCCTCAAGAAGAAAGAGCTATGGTTCTTGGACAGTGGCTGCTCAAGACATATGACTAGAGACAAAAGCAAATTCATACTTCTCCACAAAATGGAAGGTGGAACAGTTACCTTTGGAGACAACAACAAAGCTCACATCAAAGGTATTGGAAAGATAGTTATGAAAAATTCTACCTAAATTAATAATGTATATTATGTAAAAGGGTTAAAACATAATCTTCTTAGCATAAGTCAACTATGTGACAGTGGCTATGAAGTTATGTTTCAACCAACATTTTGTGAAATTAGAGAAGCATCTACAAAGAAGGTCCTATTTTCTAGTCTTAGAAGCAAAAACCTATACAACATTTGTCTAGAAGAACTATCTGATCATACATGCTTTGCTTCTTTTGAAAATGACAAATGGACATGGCATAGGAAAGTAGGGCACCTAAATATGAAAAACATTTCCAAATTATCTAAGCTAGACCTAGTTAGAGGATTGCCAAAAATTAAATTTGAAAAGGATAGAATGTGTGATGCATGTGTAAAAGGAAAACATACGAAATCAAGTTTTCATCCTAAAAATGTCATCACTACTAAAAGAATATTGGAATTGCTGCATATAGATTTGTTTGGACCTTCCAAAACACCAAGTCTAGGAGGAAAGAAATATGGACTTGTTATTGTAGATGACTACTCTAGATTCACCTGGGTTTTATTTCTTACATCTAAGGATGAATCCTTTGATGCTTTCAAAATCTTCTCAAAGAAGATACAAAATAAAAGTAGCCATTTAATAGCTTCTGTAAGAAGTGATCATGGAGGAGAATTTGAAAATCATTCCTTTAAAAACTTCTTTGATGAAAATGGAATTTCACACAATTTCTCCTATCCTAGAACTCCACAACAAATGGAGTTGTAGAAAGGAAAAATAGAACCCTCCAAGAAATGGCTAGAACCATGTTAAGTGATAGTGGCATTCAAAAATACTTTTGGGCTGAAGCTATGTCAACTGCCTGCTATATACTTAACAGGGTTTCCATCAGAAGCATCTTGAACAAAACTCCATATGAAATATGGAAAGGAAGAAAACCCAGTGTTGGATATTTTCATGTATTTGGATGTGAATGTTTCATTTTAAATAATAAAGAAAATCTTGAAAACTTTGATGCAAAATCTGAACAAGGAATCTTTCTTGGATATTCTACAACTTCAAAAGCTTATAGAATTTATAATCTCAAGAATCAAACCATAGAAGAAAGCATGCATGTTGTTTTCAATGATACTAATCCCTCTTGTCAAGAGAAACATACAAAAGAATCAGATGATGAAGGGGAGCTACTACAGAAGCAATCTTCTGACAGAAAAGGCTCTCCAGAAGATACAGCAGAACAGGGATCTCCTGCAGAAGGTTCTGCAGAAGATACTGATAAAGCTGAAGAAAGTATTCCCAAGAGCTGGAAGCTAATCACCAATCATCCTCATGAACAAATCATTGGAAGCATTGCAGAAGGAGTCAGAACTAGATCACAACTCAGAAACAATGGAAATAATTCAGCACTCCTTTCTCAAATTGAACCAAGAAATATAAATGAAGCCTTAGAAGATGAATCATGGGTAAATGCAATGAAAGAAGAATTTGATCAATTTGAAAAGAACAAAGTGTGGACACTAGTACCTTCTCCAGAAGATCACTCCATTATTGGCACTAAATGGGTTTTCAGAAACAAAATGGATGAAGAAGGTAAAGTTATCAGAAATAAAGCAAGGTTAGTGGCTCAAGGATACAATCAACAAGAAGGTATTGATTTTGATGAAACTTTTGCACCTGTTGCTAGACTAGAAGCTATTAGAATTCTACTTGCTTTTGCTGCTCACAAAAATTTCAAACTTTACCAAATGGATGTTAAAAGTGCCTTTTTAAATGGTTACATAAGTGAGGAAGTGTTTGTGCACCAACCTCCTGGTTTTAAAAATCCAAAACATCCAACTTATGTTTTCAAACTCACAAAAGCATTATATGGATTGAAGCAAGCTCCTAGAGCTTGGTATGAGAGATTAAGTAGTTTCCTTCTTAACAATGAGTTTTCTAGAGGAATGATTGACACAACCTTGTTTAAGAAAAATTATTAAGAATGATCTACTAATTGTGCAAATTTATGTAGATGACATCATTTTTGGATCAACAAATACAAAAATGTGTCAAGATTTCTCTAATCTAATGAAAGGAGAATTTGAAATGAGTCTTATGGGAGAACTTAAATACTTTCTTGGATTACAAATAAAGCAAGAAAAATCTGGAATTTTCATATACCAAGAAAAGTATATTAAGGATCTTCTCAGAAGATACAGAATGGAAGGATCAAAATCCATGGGAACTCCCATGCATCCTTCTATAGTTCTAGACCAGGATGGAAATGGAAAATCTGTATCTGAGAAATAGTATAGAGGAATGATAGGATCTCTATTATATTTAACTGCTAGTAGACCAGACACTCTATTTTTAGTAGGACTATGTGCTAGATTTCAATCTTCTCCAAAAGAATCACATGTTGCTGCTATGAAAAGAATACTCAAATATCTTGTTGGAACCACTGATCTTGGTCTTTGGTACAAGAAAGGTACAAAATTTGACTTGACAGTATATTGTGATGCTGATTATGCTGGAGTTAGACTAGATAGAAAGAGCACAAGTGGTGGATGACAATTTCTTGGAGAAGCACTGGTATCTTGGTCATGCAAAAAGCAACCTACCATAGCTTTATCTACTGCAGAAGCAGAATATGTATCTGCTGCAAGCTGCTGCTCTCAAATGTTATGGATAAAGCATCAAATGGAGGATTATTGCTTAAGGTACATAAAAATTCCTATATTCTGTGACAATACAAGTGCCATAAACTTGTCCAAGAATCCTATACAACATTCTAGGTCTAAACACATTGATATAAAGCATCATTTCATTAAGGATCATGTGCAGAAAAATGAAATTGAACTTAAATTCATTGAAACCAAGCTTCAAGTTGCTGACATTTTCACTAAACCCCTTGTAGAAGATAGGTTTGTATTTATTAGAGAAAAATTGAATATGTGTAGGTTATTAAATTGATGAATTGGTTAGTTTGATTGAAATTTAATTCTATCATGAACACAGAAGATGTTCGTATCTTCTGCAGAAGGTATAATATCAATTAGGAACTGTTCCTTCTGAAAAAATATGAAGAACTTCTTCCTTCTGTTCAAGAAGAAGAATGTTCTTCTCCAAAGTTTGAACCTCATCTGACATGTCCTCATCGTTCTTCAGAAAGACTGAACATCAATACTAGGAAAAGTCAATATCAACTTCTCATAATTCTCTCTCCTAGGTCAACTCTGAAAATGACACTACATGAGCAGTTGGGTGCTTAGCTATCCAAGTGTTATAGATAAAAAGGTTCCTTTTGTCCCTTCAATTTGAAAAGAAAGATAGTTACACAAATTAGGTAATTAAATTTTTGACCGTTTGAAACAACAAATTGTAGAGATGTGCGCTATTCTCTCTCCCTCTCTTCTACTATCATGTTCTCCCTCCTATCAAACGGCTAGTTAGAATAGCTATATCTCAGCTAAGGAACTCAGTCCCTTCCTCTCCTAACCCTTTCTGCACTCCAAAACAAAACTGCTTATCCTCTTCACCATACTCTATTTTTCTACTAAAAATGAGAATGAAGTCCATTGCGTGCAAAAATGCCTCTACCTCCTCACCCCTCTCAGAGGAAGATAATCCAGAACCATTTGAAATTACAGGGATAGAGATGATTCCAAACTCAGAACCTATTCGTGCTGAACCTTTATCCACAGAACCTCCCATGGCAGAACCTGTCTCAACTGCAGCAAAGCACTCACCAGTTTCACTTACTTCACCCATAGATAAATCACCAACTAAAGAACCAACACCAATATCAGCTGAAGAAACTGCTCCTAAACCATCCAAATCAATACCAGAACCTTCTCCAGCCTTCACCAAAACCAAACTTGTTTTAGCTCCTTCCTCCTCAAATATTCCCTCTGATATCCCTATTGTTAGAGTTAGAAGGTCTAAAAGGAATAAGGCCTCTTTCCATACCATTGGAAATGATCCAAACAATCCCATTGGGATTGATTCTCCACCCAAACCCTCATCTCCTACTGGCACTCACAAATCCAGTTCTCAAACCTGTACAGAAGATGAGAAAAATGCTTCAGAAGGAGGAAGCAAAGAAGAAAGTGATCCTTCTGAGGATCCTGAAGATAGTGATTTGGACCTTTTTGAGAATTCTGAGATGCTCAAGGCATTCTCTGAGAAATGGAGAAGGAAAAGCATCATTCCTGGTAGAGTATTCATGATAAGAGAAATAAGAAGAGGAGGATGGGATATTAGTCACTTTCTCCAGAAGCAAGGATGGGGAGATTTCCTTGTCTTTAAGGAACCAATATATCCCAGGATTATAAAAGCTTTATATGCTTCCGCAAGCAACTACAAGAGTGATGGGAACTCTCTTGTTGCTGATGTCAAAGGTTCAACTATCATCCTCACCCCGAGCATTATTGAAGAAGTTCTCAATTTTCCTGCATGTCAAAATCATCTCTATGAAGATACTTGGTATGCTTCTGTAGGCATTTCCAAGGAAGAAGTTGTCAGAAAAGTCCTCAGCAAACCCAACCTACCTCTTGTCTCTAGTAAACTAATCCCAATTTGTAGGCTATTCCATAAAATGTGTTGTTACTCCATTCTTCCTAGAGCTGGAACCCTTGAAAGGGTTACAGACCAAGACCTACTAGTTTTGCACCATTTGCTGATTGGAAAACCACTTTCCCTATCCTACCTGCTTCTTAGAAGCATGATTTACTCAGCCAATCCACAGAGAGCTTATGCCAGCCTACCATATGGCATGTTGTTAACCAAAATCTTCAGATTGTACAATGTGTCTCTTGAGGATGAAGAATGTGAAGACAGCTGCACCTTCTTTAACAGAAAGAACATTAAGAAAATGAAGATGGTACATCCCACTCATTCTGAGCTATTTTCCAGCAGTAGCAGTGGAGAAGAAGAAACTTCTGAAGAAGAAAGGGCTCCAAGGACTAAGAAGAAGAAGGAGGTACTTAAGACCTTCTCCAGAAAAAGGAAAGGCCTCGTAAAGCTCAAAACGTTTCTTCTTCTGGAGCTGAAAAGGACTGTCCAACTCCTTCTTCCTCACATGACAGCATGGGGACACCTCACCCTTTGAGGAAGATAAAGTTGCTTCTCCAGTAGAGCATGCTTTTATAGAAGAGGAGTCTGCAGAAGAAGAAAGGGAGCAAGCGATTGCTTCTGTAGAGGGATTAGCTGTAAATACCCTAGCTTTACTTTACACTGCTTAGCCTACCTCTCCCACCATTCCACTCCCAACACCCCCCACTACTACAGCTGCTCCAAAGGAAGTAGCTACTAAGGAAGCAGTGCAGAAGGAAGAAACTCCATCAGGTCCTTCTGCAGGAACCTTTGGAACTGATCTGGTGAATCAATTCCTTGCTTCTCCCATTTTGGACTCCTCCATTCCTACTACTATGCCCCTCAAAGACTCCATTCCTGTTGTGTCTGCTCATCTCTCATCTATGGATACATTTCTCCATCAACTAAGTGCTGAGAAGGACGAAATGCCCTCTGCTCCTCTGCAAAAGGATGAGGCTGCTGAACCTGAAGTTGCTGCATCTGAAGATGCTTCTCCCATTGCCCCGGCTAAACCTACTCCTTCCTTCCAAACACTTGAGAGACAAGTGAGGAAGATAAAGGCAAACATCAAGAAACTATTTTCTAATATCAATGTTCTGCAAAATTCTGTAAATGAGATGATTGAAAGGTTCACACAGCACCAGTTCTGGTTCAACACCTTTGTTCTACCTGCCATTGCTCCTCAAGCACCACAAATGCCATTTAATCAGTACCAGCCTCCTCAGAATATCCTCCAACCAACTACCTCATCATCCTCTGACCATTCTTCACCCTCTAAGTAGAAGAAGATGATGATTCTGCTTCTCCTAGGGCTTATTAGATTCTTTTTGATAGATGACAAAGGGGGAGAAGTAGTATGTAGTAGGTTATGTGACATTGTTATGTCTTAGGAATCCGATAGGAGAGATCTTATTTGGCTTATTGTGTATGACATTAATCATGTCTTTTTGGATGATCTTGGATGATCTTTTTTTATGATTAATGAATGTTCAAATTAAATTATGCTTTTTCCTGCTGAATCTGAATCTGAAGTGGTTACAGGACTCAGGGGGAGTACATATGTTTTTCTGAGAAATTTGAGCAAATGAGTAAACTATACCTTAAACAGAACCTGTTAAAGGATATTTCTATCTCAGGGGGAGCTTTCTTATTCTCATAAATTGATTACAGATTTGTACATTTTAACCAAATTTGTCATCATTAAAAAGGGGGAGACTGTTGAGTCTCAAAAATATCATAAGATTGTTTATGATGTTTTAAGACAACTAGATTCCCAAGTTTTAATGGTTGACAAATTTGACTTAAAGTATTTATCATAGATACACATATGCTTTAATGTTTTATCTATGATTTCAGCAAGAGTCACTATGAGCCTACATAAAAAGACTAAGTGTTGAAGCTGTCTGAAGAAGCAGAACTCGTCTGAAGAGTCGAAGTTGTCTGAAGTAGTTTAACCCGTCTGAAGTATCAGTGTCGTCTGAAGTCTTTTGATGACGTGGCACCCTTTGTTGAAGTTTGTGATGACTTTTCTGAACCTCTGCTGCACATACCTTTTCAAACACGTTTATAGCAAGGAACACAGAGACTTTTCCTGGTGTTTTTGAATTTCATACACCACTGAGGAAATCTCTGCAACGCAGCCTCTGTAGCAACATTTGTAGCAGCTTTATGGCAGGAGCAACCTTGTACCGTGTCAGAAATATCAGAGCTCTCAGAAGCATGTCTCACAACGGATTAAATAGCATTTAATGCTATCTCTTAACGGTGGTATTTCAACGGATTAAAGATTGGGTATAAATACCCCTCCTTTGAAGACCATCCAGTGTGAGAAGAATTTTGTGAAAAAGAACTAAAACTCTGCAAGTTTTTCGCTGCAACAACTCTGATAATATTTATCTTTGTACACATATTGAAATATCCTGAGCATACCTCAGTTTTTCTGTACATTTGTAATTGTTTAAGCTTCAAGACTGATATAGTTTGTAAGCTTAAGCATTTTACCTTCTCTGTATTCATTTGTTGAGCCTGGAGAGGCTTGTCTGTAAAAGAATACTTGGTTGTTGAGCCTGGAGAGGCTTGTCTGTAAAAGAATACTTGGTTGTTGAGCCTAGAGAGGCTTGTCTGTAAAAGAATACTTGGTTGTTGAGTCTGGAGAGGCTTGACTGTAAAAGAATACTTGGTTGTAGAGCCTGGAGAGGCTTGTCTGTAAAAGAATACTTGGTTGTAGAGCCTGGAGAGGCTTGTCTGTAAAAGAATACTTGGTTGTAGAGCCTGAAGAGGCTTGACTGTAAAAGAATACTTGTAATCTTGAAAGATTAAGAGAAAATCCAATTGCTAGTTGGCATTGGGACTGGACGTAGCTTACAGTGGTAGTGAGTGAATCAGGATAAATTCCTTGGTTAAGTTTTCTTACCCTTATCTCTAGTCAATTCTTTTTATTCTAATCAAGGGGTTAAAGTAATTTATTTGATATTTTATAAAGGCACAAAACATCTTTTAAAATCAGTTTTTACAAGCCGTCTGAAAATATCAGACAGCCCTTTAAGAGCCTGTCTGAAATTGTGTTTTTAACACCTGTTTGCGAAAAGCTTTCTAAAATATTTAGAAACACTATTCAACCCCCCTTCTAGTGTTTCCCTGTGTTCCTACAGTTGGTACCAGAGCTCTACTCAGGGTTGAAGCACCTGACAAGTGTTTGAGGACTGAAAGATCCAAATGAAAGCTTCTAACAGCAACAGGAAATACATCACAGAAGGAGCCTCTATCACAAGACCCCCAGCATTCAATGGAGTGGATTACCACTACTGGAGAGATCGTATGAAGTTGTTCATTGAGAGCAACAACATTGATGTTTGGGATGTGGTCACTGATGGAGACTATGTGCCTATGCAAAATGGTGTGCCTATACCTAAGACTGAATGGACCTTGGAGCAGAAGACTAGAGTCCAGATGAACGCTAAAGCCAAACTCTATCTGATATGTTCCTTGAATAAATCAGAATATGAGAAGGTCCATGGATGCACTTCTGCCAAGGAGATTTGGGATACTCTTGCAGCAGCCCATGAAGGGACTGAAACTGTCAAGCAATCCAAAATCAGCATGCTTATACATCAGTATGAGATGTTTAAGATGGAAGAAACTGAAACCATTGACCAAATGTTTAGGAGGTTTCAGACCATAACCAATGGACTCAGGTCCTTAGGAAGAACCTATGAATCTGGAGACAACAACAGGAAGATTCTAAGAAGTCTACCTAAGTCCTGGAGACCCAAAGTCACTGCCATTCAAGAGGCAAGAGATTTGAACTCTCTGAGAATGGAAGAACTGTTGGGATATCTCAAAGTCCATGAGCTTGAGCTTGGAGAAGATGACAACAAGAAGAAGTCTCTAGCTCTAAATTCCAAGGCCAAACAGTCTAGGCATGGCAGCATGAAGGCTATGCAAGCTGAGGAAACTTCAGAAGCAGATGAAGATTCTGAAGATAGCTCAGAAGATGACAATGATCTTGCTCTTTTAAGCAGAAAGATCAAGAGAATGTTGCAGAACAGAGGAAAGATCAGAAAGAACCAACCTTCATCATCTAAATCAGGTAAGACAGGTAAAGAGTCTAACACTGATAAGATTATTTGCTTTGAATGTAAGCAACCAGGGCATATGAAGGCTGATTGCCCAAGACTGAAGAAAAACAACTTCAAGAAGAAGAAGTTTTTCAAAAAGAAGAAAGGTCTTATGGCAACATGGGAAGACCTTGATGAATTAACCTCAGAAGAAGAGGAAGACACTTCAGAAGAGGCAAATCTGTGTCTCATGGCTAGTCTACCATCTTCAGACAACTTTGAAGCTGAGGTATTTCCTCTTACTCTACAAGAAATGTATGATGATCTGGTGGAAAGTTCCAAGGAACTTTTCCAAGAGTATAAGAATCTATCCAAAGCCCACACAGAAATGTGTAACAAATATGAGGCACTTGAGATAGAACATATTATGCTCAAGGAAAAGATTCTTGAGACTAAAAACTGCAATTCACAAGCTATGTCTAAAGAGAATAAGAAACTTCAGAAGTAGGTTGTGGAACTGACAAAAGATCTGGCCAAATTTGTCAAAGGAACTAAAAATCTGAATATAATGCTTGGAAATCAAAGGCATTCCCTTGACAAAAGTGGACTAGGCTTTTGTGATCATAACATGTCTGAACCTCCTACTGTCTTAAATTTTTCTAAAGGCAAAAAGAAGGTTACTGGGTGTTCTCACTGTGGTAAGCCTGGACACAATGTGGCTCAGTGCAAACACAAGAGAAAAACAAGGCCCAAAGCTAACAAGAAATGACCCAAAAGAATATGGGTACCTAAAAACTTAATTATTCCTGTTGCAGATGTGTTTAACAGGACAAAGGAGACCCCACAAATGGTACCTGGACAGTGGGTGCTCGCGACACATGACAGGAGAAAGGTCTTTGTTCCAAAACCTTAGACCTAGAGCTGGTGGAGTGGTCACCTTTGGTGGAAATCAGCAAGGGAAGATCACTGGAATAGGGACTATAGGTATATCTCCTTCATCCCTTATTAAAAATGTACTCCTAGTGGAGGGACTTCAGCATAATTTACTGAGCATAAGTCAATTATGTGACAGTGGTTATGTGGTATCCTTTACTAAGGAAGGATGCATAGTCAAAGACTCCTCTGATCAAACCCTCTTTACTGCTAAAAGACACAACAATGTGTACAAAATTGATCTAGAGGATCTAGCAAGTCAAAATGTAAAATGTTTTATTTCTGTTGAAGATGAAAAACAGATTTGGCATCAAAGACTTGGGCATGCCAGCTTAAGATTAATCTCAAGGTTAGCAAAACACAATCTTGTTAAAGGATTGCCCAAGCTTTCATACAAATCTGACATTTTATGTGAAAGCTGTATGAAAGGGAAACAAACAAGACACTCTTTTAAGAGTAAGGGTGTTGTTTCAACTAGCAGACCACTAGAACTTTTACACATTGACTTGTTTGGTCCTATTAGAACAGAAAGTCTTAGTGGTAAGAAATATGGTTTGGTCATTGTTGATGACTATTCTAGATTTACATGGGTGTTATTCCTAAGAAGCAAGGATGAGACTTTTAGGAATTTCACAATATTCTGTAATAAGGTACAGAATGAGAAAGGATTCTGTATTTCTGTTATCAGAAGTGATCATGGTGGAGAGTTTGAGAATGCAAACTTTCAAATGTTCTGTGATGAGAATGGGATCTCACACAATTTCTCTGTGGCTAGAACTCCTCAACAAAATGGGGTTGTTGAGAGAAAGAACAGAAGTTTGCAAGAGATGGCAAGGACCATGCTCAACTCATGCAGCTTACCAAGATCCTTCTGGGCAGAAGCTGTTAGCACAGCATGTTACCTTCAAAACAGAATATTGGAAAGACCAATTCTGAAAAAGACTCCCTATGAACTGTGGAAACGAAGAAAACCCAACATATCATATTTCCACACCTTTGGCTGTGAATGTTTTATACTCAACACCAAGGATGATCTTGGAAAATTTGATGCAAAGTCTGATAAAGGATCTTTCATTGGATATTCTGAAACATCTAAAGCCTATAGAGTGTATAACTCTAGAACTTTAATTGTTGAAGAAACTATTCATGTTAAATTCAATGATATCAAAGAGACTGATAGGGAACTATCAGATCTAGAGGATGATTTTGCAGGAATGGAGCTGAATGACCACAGCGGTTTGAAGGATGAGCAGATGTCTGAAGAACCTACTATTACTAAACCTCTTCAGTCAAATGTTGAGTCTCAGACAGAACAAACAGATTTGATACCTCCTCAGAAACCAGATTGGAAATACAAATCACATCATCCTCAAGAGCAAATCATTGGCAGTACTTCAGAAGGAGTTAAGACAAGATCAAAATTCAAGAATCTGAATTCTCTTGCTCTCCTGTCTGAAATAGAGCCAAAGAACATTGATGAAGCTCTGCATGATGAAGGGTGGATCCTAGCCATGCAAGAAGAGCTGAATCAATTTGCTAGGAGTGATGTCTGGACCCTTGTTCCTAAACCCCATGGGAAAACTATTATTGGAACCAAATGGGTGTTCAGAAACAAGCTGTCTGAAGAAGGCAAGGTAGTCAGAAACAAGGCGAGATTAGTTGCTCAAGGATACAACCAACAAGAAGGTATTGATTTCACTGAAACCTTTGCCCCAGTGGCCAGGTTAGAAGCAATTAGAATTCTTTTATCTTATGCTGTAAATAATGGCATCAAGTTATATCAAATGGACGTTAAAAGTGCCTTCCTCAATGGTCTCAGAAGAAGTCTTTGTTAGACAACCCCCTGGTTTTGAAGATATTGCTTTTCCTGAACATGTTTTCAAACTCAAAAAGGCTCTATATGGTCTGAAACAAGCCCCAAGAGCTTGGTATGACAGATTGAGCAATTTTCTAATCTCAAATGGTTTTGAAAGAGGAAAAGTGGATACAACTCTTTTTAGAAAACTGTCTAACAAAGATCTTATACTTGTTCAGATATATGTTGATGACATTATCTTTGGTTCAACTGACTCTTCATTATGCAAGGAGTTTTCAGAGTTAATGCAATCAGAGTTTGAAATGAGTTTAATGGGTGAACTAAAATTTTTCTTAGGACTTCAGATTAAGCAAGATTCTGACTGTATATGGATCCATCAAGAAAAATATACAAAGGAAATGCTTAAGAAGTTTAACTTAAATGATTGCAAACCCATGTCAACTCCAATGCATCCCTCTACATCCTTAAATAAAGATGAGAAGGAAGAACCAGTGAATCAAACTTTGTACAGAGGAATGATTGGATCATTATTGTATCTAACAGCAAGCAGACCTGACATAATGTTCAGTGTATGTCTGTGTGCTAGATTTCAATCTGATCCAAGGAGTACTCACTACAAAGATGTAAAAAGAATTTTCAGATACCTTAAAGGTACTACTAATCTTGGTCTGTGCTATAAGAAAAGTAAGGATTGCAGGTTAATAGGTTACTGTGATGCTGATTTTGCTGGAGACAGAATTGAAAGAAAAAGCACCAGTGGTGGATGTCATTTCTTTGGAGAAAATATGATTAGCTGGTCAAGCAAAAGGCAAAGCACAATTGCCTTATCAACAGCTGAAGCAGAATACATCTCAGCAGCCAGTTGTTGCTCACAACTGTTATGGGTGAAGTATCAATTAGAAGATTTTAACATTACTATATCTGCTATACCTGTTATGTGTGATAATACAAGTGCTATTAATTTGTCTAAAAATCCCATTCAACACTCTAGGGCTAAACATATAGAAATAAAACATCATTTCATTAGAGACTATGTTCAGAAAGGTGTTTTTGATATTCATTTTATTGATACAAAGCATCAATGGGTTGATATATTCACAAAACCTCTGACTGAAGATAGATTTAAGTTCATTAGAAATAATCTGAACATACATGCATTTTGATTGTGTGTGATTTGATCTGTTGAAAATGATGTGTCTGAAATTTCAGCTTGTCTGAAACAAGTGACTTGTCTGAAATTTTGGGTTGTCTTAAATCTATATGGGTGTCTGAAATCTGTCACTTGTCTGAAGTAAACAAATGACGTGGCTTTCTGAGACGGTTTAATCCCATTTATTTTGTCTCTTCCACTTCGCACGTTTTCCTATGCTCACGCAATCGGTACATGCCATCATTACTTCATGGGTCTATAAATACAGAAGCTAGCGAGTCAGAGAACTTCACCGTTCATTATTCTGTATTCACCTCTTGAGATCCTTCTTCTACAAGCAATTTTTTTTCTCTCTCAAGTTCCTGATAAAACTCTTCAATGGCTCCTAAGAAATCTGCTGGAAGCAACATCGTGAAGACTAAGGGTGTAGTCCTGGAGGATCTTCAATCTCTGGGAATGAACTTATTTGCTGAGTTCGATGCAGCTGGGTGGACTCCGTACTTCAATCACAACTTGACACAGTGGCATGAGCAGAGTGTGCTGGATTTCTGGGCTACTGCCAGAGGAATACCCAATCCTCAGGGTATCTACACTAGCATCAAGGCCACAATACGAGGTGTTCCTGTCTTTGTTGATGAAGATATACTTGCTCACATCTGTGAGGTCAGGACTGAAGGAGCTATATTCACTCCTGGCTGGGAAGCAAGAAATGGTGGACAAAAGCAGTTCACAGAGTTTTTGTATGGCACCTCTGAACCAGTAAGTTTGGATGCAATGCATATGTCAGACAAGGCTAGGGTTTTGCATGCCATCTTAGGGTGCTCTGTAATCCCTAAGAGTGGAAGCAGAAACCATGTTTCTGAGTTGGAGAGATTTTGTCTGATTCACCTACTGCAGAAGAAAAAGGTGAACCTCCCCAACATCATAATGTACCACATGCAGAAGAGGCTCAAAGATTCTGCTGGGAGCTTCCCACACAATACCATCATCACCAAGATCTTGCTGCATTTCAAAGTCCCCATTGAGAGGCTTTTTGATCGCCTTTCACAACCTGTGTTTGGTGAATCAAACCTCAAGAGCATGGGAGTGAAGCTGACTCCAAGACCTCCCTCTCCATCCATGAAGGAGAGCCTTCTTCTTGAGAAAGCTGCTAGAAGGAAGACAACAATGGAGGTTCTTGAGAATGAACTCAGACGAGACATAAGGAGGCATGAGTTCAAGCCATCAAAACCCTCTCCTCAAGCAAAACTGAAGAAGCTACCTATAAGGAGTGCTGCTAACGTAGCATCTGCATCTGTGCAGAGTCAGGTGTCTGAACCTGTTCAGAAGGCATCACAAAGGCCATCTGAAATTGTGGGTCAGTTGTCTGAACCTGTACAGACTCCACAGCCTACTTCTAAAATGGAAGGACAGTCTCAAGAGACAGATGAAACCGATGCAGTTGTAGCTGAGCCATTGGCTGCTTGCCCATCTGATCCTGAGCTCATTCAGGTGGCAGCATTGGCTACTGCTTTGGAACAAGAAGAGCTGGACAAGAAAGCAGAGCAAGAAAAGATTGATAGAGCTCTTGCTATTGCTTCACAATTGGCCTATGCTGAAGATGATAGGCAAGCAACCATAGCTGAGGGAGCAAAGAAAAGGAAGAGGTCAAGTGCACCTCAAAGAAGGAGAACCAAAAGCAAGCTACTTCAGACTGCACCTGAATCTAGGGTGACTAGAAGTATTGCTTCTCAGCTTGTAGCAGAAGATGAAGCTGAGAAGTATCAAAATTTTGTTAAAGCTCAACAGTACTTTAAGAGAAAAAGGGAAGAAAACAAGCACAAAGGGAGAAGGAAGAGAAGGAAGCAAAGGCAAAAGAATCTGAGGTAACCAAGCCTCCCTACAAGAGAATTAAGGTGAGATTTGATAATGTAACTCCTTCACCACCCTCCTCACCAGAAAAACAAACACCTCAGCAACCATCTCAACCATCCCCTCAACCAACATCACAACCTTCACCCAAACCCCTATCACCTGAAAACAACCATCTTCACCTCTAACACAACCATCACCACCTCCACAAACAGTAAACCTACCCTCTAAACCCTCTGAACCAACAGAAAACAAACCCTCCGAACCTACCTCACCACAACCTTCAAAGAATCAACTCTCTGAACCTACTTTACCTTCCCCACGAACCCATGACCTTGCTCTGATATCACCTTTACCCTCATCTTCACCACCACCACCTATACCCTCACCACATTTATCTCCTCCACCTTCACAACAAGAAGAGATCCTTGTTGAAGAAGAGCAAGTGCCTGCTAATGCTCAACAGTTATCTCTCCTTCCTTCTGATCCCTGCTCATTGCCCAAGTTTGGCAACCTGTCTAAAGAGCTACAGTATTTCAGACCAGCACCTGTTGTATCCTTGCATCATGGTTTAATCAGAAAAACTGTTGCTGAAGTCAGAAACCAATACAGTACTCTTTCAGGAGGATTAGAAAAGATCAGGAAGGGTGTTGTCCCTCTTGCACATACTTGGGCTCCCATCAATCCATTCTCAGATGATTCCCTCAGGCTGAATAATGATGAATGGAGCTTCGTGAGGCATCTGAACACTGAGTCTGAGCTGTTTCAGAGGGATCTGCACAAGGGAGTTGGGATGAGAGGCTACAGGCCTCCTAGAACTTGTTCAATCAGGCCAACCACTAAAATCTTGGTGAAACCTGATAGAATAGTTCCTAGGTATCCCTTAAAAGAAGGTCAGGGTGAGAAGTTCAAAGTAGCTAAAGTTCATTCTGCATCTGCACCTCTGTCTGAAATGATGAGTCCCTCACAGTGGGAATCTTTACCAGAGTTCATCAGTAGCCAAGGAGGAGGCCTGGATCAACTACTACAAGATTGGATGTGGTCCTCTTACTGGAAGATCAGAGAAGATGCTGGATCTTCTTCGGGATCAACTGGTCCTGATGCTGCTTCTGAAGTTGGACTTGGAAAGTCAACAAATGTCTCCTATCACTATCTGAGAGATCACTTTCCCCCACCTGTTGACTCTTTTAATGAAGACTGGGTAGTACTGAACCCCATTGGCACCTTCTTTTGCCCTATGTTCAAACCTTCTGAATACAGTTTGGAGCCAGGCTTTGGAGTGCTTAGATTTGTTTGCCCCTACATCCAATTGATTTTGTATGAATCTGAGCAAGACTTGTCTGAGGAAAATCTGAAGCTGAAGACCAAAGTCAAGAAACTTGAAAAGAAGTATGCTGATCAAGAGAAGAAGACTAAGCATCTTATAGCTAAGCAAGAGCACATTCTTCAAGAACAACAACTTATCAAATCTGGTCAGTAGGATTTGAAAACCTCAGTGGAAGCAACAATAGACAAGGCCAAGGAAGACTTGATTTCCTTTCTGACTGAGGCTTTGCTGAAGAAGAAGGATTAAACTGTTAATTTAGCCATTGTCTTTGCTTATTTTCATGTTTATAACAAGTGTCTGATTATCTATTTCATTATCTGAACATTCATTAAATACAATCAGTAGCTTATCTCATATTTTGAGTTGATTATTTGTGCTCTGATATATATGTTTTAACTGAATATATTGCTCTGTTACTGTTTTGCTCTGTTATTCCCTTTTGATTGATGACAAAAGAGGGAGTATTAAACTAACCAAATCTGAATCTGAATCTGAAGTGGTTACAGGACTCAGGGGGAGTACATATGTTTTTCTGAGAAATTTGAGCAAATGAGTAAACTATACCTTAAACAGAACCTGTTAAAGGATATTTCTATCTCAGGGGGAGCTTTCTTATTCTCAAAAACTGATTACAGATTTGTACATTTTAACCAAATTTGTCATCATTAAAAAGGGGGAGAATGTTGAGTCTCAAAAATATAATAAGATTGTTTATGATATTTTAAGACAACTAGATTCGCAAGTTTTAATGGTTGACAAATTTGACTTAAAGTATTTATCATAGATACACATATGCTTTAATGTTTTATCTATGATTTCAGCAAGAGTCACTATGAGCCTACATAAAAAGACTAAGTGTTGAAGCTGTCTGAAGAAGCAGAACTCGTCTGAAGAGTTGAAGCTGTCTGAAGTAGTTCAACCCGTCTGAAGTATCAGTGTCGTCTGAAGTCTTTTGATGACGTGGCACCCTTTGCTGAAGTTTGTGAAGACTTTTCTGAACCTCTGCTGCACGTACCTTTTCAAACACGTTTATAGCAAGGAACACATAGACTTTTCCTGGTGCTTTTGAATTTCATACATCACTGAGGAAATCTCTGCAACGCAGCCTCTGTAGCAACATTTGTAGCAGCTTTATGGCAGGAGCAACCTTGTACCGTGTCAGAAAAATTAGAGCTCTCAGAAGCATGTCTCACAACGGATTAAATAGCATTTAATGCTATCTCTTAACGGTGGTATTTCAACGGATTAAAGATTGGGTATAAATACCCCTCCTTTGAAGACCATCCAGTGTGAGAAGAATTTTGTGAAAAAGAACTAAAACTCTGCAAGTTTTTCGCTGCAACAACTCTGATAATATTTATCTTTGTACACATATTGAAATATCCTGAGTATACCTCAGTTTTTCTGTACATTTGTAATTGTTTAAGCTTCAAGACTGATATAGTTTGTAAGCTTAAGCATTTTACCTTCTCTGTATTCATTTGTTGAGCCTGGAGAGGCTTGTCTGTAAAAGAATACTTGATTGTTGAGCCTGGAGAGGCTTGTCTGTAAAAGAATACTTGGTTGTTGAGCCTGGAGAGGCTTGTCTGTAAAAGAATACTTGGTTGTTGAGCCTGGAGAGGCTTGTCTATAAAAGAATACTTGGTTGTTGAGCCTGGAGAGGCTTGTCTGTAAAAGAATACTTGGTTGTTGAGCCTGGAGAGGCTTGTCTGTAAAAGAATACTTGGTTGTAGAGCCTGAAGATGCTTGTCTGTAAAAGAATACTTGGTTGTAGAGCCTGGAGAGGCTTGTCTGTAAAAGAATACTTGGTTGTAGAGCCTAGAGAGGCTTGTATGTAAAAGAATACTTGGTTGTAGAGCCTGAAGAGGCTTAACTATAAAAGAATACTTGTAATCTTGAAAGATTAAGAGAAAATCCAATTGCTAGATGGCATTGGGACTGGACGTAGCTCACAGTGGTAGTGAGTGAACCAGGATAAATTCCTTGGTTAAGTTTTCTTACCTTTATCTCTTGTCAATTCTTTTTATTCTAATCAAGGGGTTAAAGTAATTAATCTGATATTTTATAAAGGCACAAAACATCTTTTAAAATCAGTTTTTACAAGTCGTCTGAAAACTTCAGACAGCCCTTTAAGAGCCTGTCTGAAATCGTGTTTTTAACACCTGTTTGCGAAAAGCTTTCTAAAATATTTAGAAACACTATTCAACCCCCCTTCTAGTGTTTCCCTGTGTTCCTACAAGTACCTTCAGAATTATAACAATGTAAAACTTGATAGGTTGTCATCATCAAAAAGGGGGACATTGTAAGGTCCAAGAATCCCTTAAAGAATGTTTTAATGATGACAACCAATCAAAGTTTACTTGAAATTATTCTGAACTTTAAGGACTAATGATTTTGTTCAAGTGAATGTTCAGAAGATACAGGTAAGCATCTGCAGAAGGAACAATTGAGCAACAAAAGAAGGAAATGAATGACACTTATTTATGAAGATAAGTCTCAAATTTGACAAGAATGACAAATCTGTGAAAAAAAGATAGAATGCATACTGAAAAGCAATAAGAGGCACACTGTCATTGTCCAGAAGATCAGAACAGCTTTCTAAGAGAAGAAATCATAATAAAATTGTGTTAGAAGGAAGATTCATTTTGAGATAGTAAAAGAAAAGCTCATTACTGACTTTCTAGCATCAAGATATGCTTTCTTTGTTATATAAAAGTAATTACCAGAAGATGGATGGCTGCTTCTTAGAAGAACCTAAGATTACTAATTCGGTAGAAGGAACAGAATATGTCTTAAACCAAAGAACAGATTGAATTCCTTGTGTTCAAAGAACACAGTTGTACAATAAAAATAAAGATATTCTCAATCAAGCAAAGAATGAATATTAAAAGGATCTGCAAGAGAAGTGAAGCTCCAAAAGCCCTGCAGAAGGAATACATTGCTGGAGAAGATACAAATAAGGCTAAATTCATGATAATCTTCTTCTACTTATCTTCTCATGATTCCAATGGATCAATTAACTCAAGAATAAGTAAAAATACTATATTGGAAGGTTTCAGCTTATTTGAAGAAGAATTGCCTTGAGAAACAGCCCAAAAACAACCTGCAGAAGGAACCCTGCAAAAGGAAGAGCTCGTCAAACTTGACAGCTGTAAAGTTGTACTTGTTGCAGCAGAGAGAGGGACATCTCCTTGGACCCAGCTGGCTGCCCAACGGCTATTTTGCTCCAGCCCTCTATAAAAGGAGAGTTCCTCCACACTTGGAACTCACCTCACTCCAGAAGAAACATATAAATCTGTTGTTTCATTGCTCCTATCTTCTGGAAAATTTCTCTCTCCTTCATAAGAGTGCTTTCTGGTCTGAAAAGCTTTGGAGAGGGTCTTGGCTCATCAATTTGCTTCTGTTGTGCAAGTATTGTAATAGTTTGAGCCTTGTTTGTTTTTATTCTTTCTCATATTGATTGTAAAAGTCTCAAAAGAGGTGCGCAGGTGCATAGCCTTTTTCTGAGCAGTAAAGGAAAGGTTTTCCTGTGAGTTTTACTGAGATTAGGTGATCTCAGTGAGGTTACAGAATCTGCAGAAGGTACTTGGAGTATTCTGGGTAGTGAATCTTCTGCAGAAGGTTCTGCAGTTGATATTCAGTTGTAAGACTGAGTTGGTTAGGTTGTTGTTGGCCTGAAGAGGCAGGTAAAGAATACTAGTGGTAAGGTTACCCAAGAAGATTGGAAGTTGCTTGAAATAGTGAGAAAATCCTACAGGTGTAGGGACTGGAGGTAGCCTCAGGTTAGAAGAGGTGAACCAGTATAAATTTCTGTGTGTCATCTTCTTTACTCTCCCTTTTTATTATTATTGCACATTACCTAACTTGAGATATATATTCTAAATAATTAAAACAAGCTAACCATTACCTTCTGGAAGTTTATTTCTTTATACTTAGCCAAGGCAAACCCTTGAGCAGAAGAAGTATCAAAAGAAATTGCAGATAAAATTTATTCAATCACAATTCAACCCCCCTTCTTGTGATTGAAGCCAAAACTTCAACAAGAACATCACAGTAGAGCAGAAACACAACAAATGTGGTACCTATTTGCGATGAATGGAAGAGATAAATCACTGGATCTGGACCTTCAATGAGTGCAGTTCACGATCTGCAGTTTCGTGCACCATAAACGTTGCAGGCGGAGTGGATCTTGGGCGCAAGGAGACAACTTTGCAGGCAAAAATGTTCCAAACGAAGTTCGCTCTCTCTTTTCTCTTTTCTGCACAAGTCTTGCAAGGGACGTGGTTATTCCTCTCTTCTTTGTTACCGTTGACCTATAAATGATAGGGGTAGGAAGGTTAATTTGTCCAACGTGGTTTGGCAGAAGCAAATTCAAAACCAATTTGGTTAAACCACGTTCAGATACACCCAAAATTGGTTTACTATTTGAGACCAAATTACCCAAACAAGATTGATACAGTGTGTAACCACTTTTGACTGGTCAGAACCCCGTTTTGTGGGCCAAGAATTTTAATCAAACAGGCACTAAGACTGTCAGTCTTAGTGGTAATAAATATGGTTTTGTAATAGTGGATGACTTCTCAAGATTCACCTGGGTTTTGTTCCTATCTTAGAAGGATGAATCTTATGAAAATTTTAAAATATTTTGTAAAAAGGTCCAATCTGAGAAAGGGTATTGAATTGGTGTTGTGAGAAGTGACCATGGAGGAGAATTTGAGAATGCTAAATTTAAGAACTTCTTTGATAAAAATGACATTACTCACAACTTCTCTTGTCCTAGAACAACCCAACAAAATGGTGTAGTTGAAAGAAAAAATTGAACTCTCCAAGAGATGGAAAGAACTTTGTTATGTGACTCTAGAGTTGAAAAATACTTTTGGGCAGAGGCTATGAACACCACTTGCTTCATCATCAACAGAGTTACCATAAGGAAGATCTTAAATAAAACTCCTTATGAATTATGGAAAGGTAGAAAGCCCTCTATTTCTTACTTTCATGTGTTTGGATGTGATTGTTACATTCTTAACACAAAAGAACTGTTAGGAAAATTTGACACAAAATCTGACAAAGGAATTTTCCTTCGTTATTCACTAACATCCAAAGCTTACCATGTTTATAATCTAAGAACTAAAACTATTGAAGAATCCATGCATTTAATATTCAATGAGATACAGGGAATCCCACAGAAGAGAGTAGAAGAAGAAATAGAAGAAATGATGGGGGAATTGAAAATATCAAACAAAGAAACTGAAGAAAAGGAAAGACTCTACATGGATAAAAAAATATATAAGGTCACCTCAGGCTGAACTAAGAAGAGGATCTCAGACAGAGATCAGAAGGACACCTCAGACTGAGATGCATAGACGTCCTCAGCCTGAGACTGAAGATCACTCTCAAATAGAAGAAAAGAATGAGAATCAGTCTGAGCTGGAGCCAGTAAGACAAACTGTACCTGAGACTCAGCATGAGCATGCCTCTGAGATGCCCAGAAGATGGAGACTGGTCAGGTCTCATCCAAGAGATCAAATTATTGGAGAGACCTCAGACAGAGTCAGAACGAGATTATCTTTCAGAAATACTGAAAATATGATGGCTCTCTTATCTGAAATTGAACCAAAGGACATCCAAGAAGCATTAAATGATGAGTCATGGGTTAAGGCAGTGAAGAAGAACTCAACCAATTTGACAAAAGCAAAGTCTAGGATCCTGTTCCCCCTCCTTCACATCAATCTATAATTGGAACCAGATGGGTATTTCGCAATAAACTCAATGAGAAAGGTAAGGTCATGAGGAACACAGCAAGACTGGTAGCGCAAGGTTACAATCAACAAGAAAGAATTGATTATGATGAAACCTTTGCACTAATAGCAAGACTTGAGGCCATCAGAATTCTTCTAGCCTTTGCAGCATACAAAGACTTCAAGCTCTACCAAATGGACGTTAAGAGTGCCTTTCTAAATGGCATAATTGAAGAGGAAGTCTATATGAGATAGCCCCGTGGATTTAAAGATCCAAAACATCCTGAGTATGTGCTCAGACTGAGAAAAGCTTTATATGAACTCAAGCAAGCACCAAGAGCTAGAATGATAGACTTAGCTCATTCCTTGTTGAAAATGTATTCTCCAGAGGTCAAATTGATACAACTTTGTTTAAAAGAGAGTATAATAAAGATTTATTAATTGTTCATATCTATGTAGATGACATTATTTTTGGATCAACTAATGAATCTCTTTGTCAAGAATTCTCAAGTCTTAGCAGGGTGAGTTTGAGATGAGCATGATGGGTGAGCTGAGATTCTTCCTTGGCTTACAAATCAAACAGAAGTCAAAAGGCATCTTCATCCATCAAGAGAAATATGCAAAAGATTTATTGGTAAAATTTAAGATGAATGATGCAAAGCCAATGAAAACACCAATGCACCCATCAACTCAGATTGACAAAGATGAACAAGGTAAGTCAGTCTCAGAGAAGCTGTATAGAGGTATGATTATGAAGGGAATCAAGCATGTGGTCAGGGTGCAACGAAGTAAATGGATTCCCTCCCTTGTTATGATCATTAATGCGAAAACACAAATTAAGGCATAAAAGCCATAAAAAAAAAGGTCATACCTTTTAAGGATTGCAAACGAGGCAATAGCAGTCACGTCTCTAGTGGTGTCCACGCCAACAGCCGAACTAGGAAACCGTCCTCAGCTCTGCTAGTAGTGTTTAGAGAGTAAGAGCGACTGCTCATGTATATAGGGTATTGCATCTTTATGCTATATTTATAGAGTGGTGGCTAGGGTTTAACCCCATCACTCTATTAACCCTAACATATATGGGCCTGGCCCATTATGTTATAATTCTAATCAAATTAGAATTATTATCTTTTCCTAGTGGCTTGTTGTATGCGTGTGACCCAATAGGATTTTAATATTTGGTTATGATATTAAAATAAAACCATTTTATATTTAATATCATAAATAGTGAGCGGTATCTAGCAATACATCACTATCCAAATATTGAGATTATCAACAACCTTGACGAATCCTATTTTATGATAATTTATATGATTTGTCCCTTTGTCCAAATATCTAATTGAACACAAGGGTATGGAATGTGTCAACCTTGTATAGTTCAATTTATGTTTTCTTGATCACCAAGTAGACTGTACAGAAAATAAACATCTCATGTTTATCCTCCTAAGCATGGACATGCATTTTGCAGTCTCACTTTATCAAGAGGCCTACAGATATAACTCTTGTTACATAGGAGGGACAAATCTCATCTAGGTCACTCACATCCCACCACATAATTTATTATATGTTCAAATACCAACTTTATGATCATCTTGTTACAGACAACGTTTGATGATATTTAAAACATATAATTCCTTATGTAGGAATCGTAGTGATTTCAGGTCAAAGGACTTCATATAACATTTATCAATTTAAGAATCGTTCACGGCACTTATGTAACAATCCATGCAACGTTCTTAAGGTGGGTCTGTCCAGTACATTATTACTCTTGATATGTACTTATGTGAGCACATGATATCTCATATCCATGATCCGTGAGATATGATCATACTCATATACTAGTCTAAATGCATCAGTGTTATGAAAACTGGACCGGTCGGTCTGACCGGTTGAACCGGAAATCGGACCTGTGGCCGGTCTAGTCAAGTGAACAGATCAGACATGCTGAGTTAACTCGCTCCTGACGTCACTGACTCGGATTCAACCACGCGGCTCACTGAGGAAGGTTCGCTCGTTGGGTCAAGTGGTGCGCTGACCGCGCTCACTCGCTGAGGAATTGCCTTGACCGAGTTCTAAGAAAATACAAAAATCGTTGTGTGAGAGACTCGTACCTGGGGCACCTGCAATATTTACCAACGCAACAACCACTAGGCTACTTAGTTTCTTAGTAAAATATACGCAAGTTATATTATATAACTCATTCTAACCCTTTTCATGTCTTATTCAACCAATATTCATTTTGCATGTTTTTTTCTTTTTTATAATATCTATTATCTTTAGTTTAATATAAGAAAATTATTTAAACTTTTTAATTATAATATATATGATTGAACATAATATATTTTATTATTATTTGATTATATCTTATTATTATTATACTAATTTATTATTTAGTATATTATAAAATTTTTAAAATGTATTTATTTATTAAAAGTTATCAATGTTTACCTATTGAATTATCATTCTAGTATTGGAAATATGGGTGTATGTTAATTTTTTTATTTTTATATTTTTACAAACTTTATTTTTTTTGTATAAATTTATAAATTTTAATACATACCGGTTCAACCAGTGACTCATTGGTTGGACCAGTGACTCATTGGTTGGACCAGTGACTCAGTGACCAAATATCTTGACCGAGTCGATCACCGGTCCAAGTTTTATAACATTGAAATGCATCTTTGTCCTAAGATGATACTTGACCAAGGACTATTTTAAGAATAGTTCTTCATAAGATCTCACGATCAATTCATCTACTTGATTTCTTATAAAGTTTGAGCTTACTATTCTAAGGACATTAATTGTATTCTTAAAAGAATGAATTGCCTTTATAAAATAATATGATACATGTGATGGATGTTTCAAAAACATATAAGTCTCTAGTGCATATACTAACAGATTGGATCCCTCATGTACTTAACTTCTAGTAGACCTGATATTCATCATGCTGTGGGAATTTGTGCTAGAAATCAATCTAATCCAAAAGAATCTCACCTTTCAGCTGTTAAAAGAATTTTTAGATATTTAATTGGAACCACTAATCTTGGTCTTTGGTATGAGAAGGGAACTAGATTTGATCTTATAGGCTACAGCTTGTTGGATGCTTGATTATGCACTAAGGTATTCTAAAATTCCAATTTTATGTGACAACATTAATGCCATTAATCTAGCAAAAAATCTCATTCATCATTCATAATCTAAGCATATTGACATAAAGCATCATTTTATTAGAGATCATGTCCAAAAAGGGAATATTAAACTTATTTTTGTGGAAACTAAAAATGAATTGGATGACATTTTCATAAAACATCTTGTAGAAGATAGGTTCAATTTTATTTTAAATCTTTTAAACATGCGTATCTGTGAGTAATTTTATACTACAATATTTATCTTAGCTATTTTTCAACTTATTTTAGTTAAGACTGAGACTAAATCCAGAGTTGAGACTGAGCTCAGCCATGATACTCAGTCTAGGGAAGAACGTAAGATGAGATTCAGATTAGGTCAGAAGGGAAAGCTAAAACGTCAGAGAGACGTTGGTAACCGTCTCTGAAGTAACTGACACCTAACGGCTAAGTTACTCACAATGGCTACCACGTAAACCACACCATTAGTTGTTACATTTATAAGAAGACATAACCGTTCAACAACTTTTTGCGCCCCACTAAGTCTCTCTCTTCTCTCACTCTCTCTTTCCCCGTCTCTCCTCTTTCCTATAAAAGGAAAATCTCTTTCAAAGCAAGCTCTCACCAATGCGTATCAAAATTCCTACCATTAAAATTCCTCAATCTCATCTCTCTTCATCTTCATCCTCACCTTAGCAAAATATGTCTTCTACTTCTAGTGAATTTATAGGTTCTCCTGCATCCAGCCAAGAGAGGCTTACACGCTCACCTACTCCCCAGCCAAGCACAGAGCCTGAAGCTACACAAACTTAATCTCAACCCCTCTAAAAAACAAAGTCCACCTCCTCTCGCAAAACCAAATCCCCATCCTCTCTCAAAAGAAAATCTCCACCCAGGAAATCTGTGAGAATAGCCTCAAACATGGTGCAAACCTCTGCACCCAAGCCACCCAGATCACCATAACATGTGGATCTTACTATTCCTTCCCCATTTGTCAAAGGCAAAGGAAAGATTGGTGAAGGGAGCAAGATCAAGAAGCTCTCCTTTCAATCTGACTTGTTCGCTAATGAAGTTGTTGAAAACAAATTTACTGGACGTTTTAAAGAAAGGAAGATAGTTACAGGAAGAGTGATTCTTCCTAAAGAACTAAAACAAGAAAATTGGGACATTGCTCCCTATCTTAAGATGCAAGGCTGGGAAGCCTATCTGTGCATGACTAAACCAGTTTATCCAAGGCTCACAAGGGCGTTCTATGCCTCTTGTACTATTGCAAAGGGAGCTTCTCAAGGTTTGCCCCATGTGGTGGCAAAACTCAAAGGCGTTCACATGGAATTGACAGAAGAGGTTCTTGGAGCAATCATTCAGGTTCCAGTTGCTGGAAATAGGATCTACAACTAGGGGCAATGGTGGAACTTGCTGGACATTCCTCCTGAGAACGTTGCCTCCTCCCTCTTTAGCCAGGTTGTGCTGAGCCCCTCCTCCTCCTCTTTGAATCCTTTTGGAAGGTTTCTGTATCACTTGGTTGTTAAAACCATCGTTCCTAGGGCTGGAACCTGTGACAGGATATATACAACTAATTAGATGGTCATGTACCATCGCAAGCATGGTATCGCCCTGAACCTTCCCTACCTCATCCTAAGGCATATGGAGCATACGTTTAACAACGCAAAGATGACTGCATCTCTGCCCTTTGCAATGTTGATTACAAAAATTTTGAACAACTTCAAGGTGGATCTCTCTGGGAGTGAAGAGACTCAGGAGAGACCTACATTCTTTGGAAAATCAAATCTCTAAGCCTTGAAGTTAGAAGGTAACTCAATCCCTCCTCCCACTTTCACAATTCCCTCTGACTCACCCTTTCAGATCCCTCAAATTTGCAATCATCCCCCTCCTCAAAGATGTCCTATCCTGAGACAGTGACATAGAAAAAGAAGAAAAAGATTGTTGAAGAAAGAGTTGGTGGAGGATCTCAAGAAGCAGTTGAAGTCACTAAGAAAAAGGAGAAGAAAAGGAAGACTCAGCCTGAGACCTCAGGTGAATTTGACGTAAGGAGGAAGAAGAAGAAGAAGAAGAAGAAGAAGAAGAAGAAGAAGAAGAAGGCGCATTAGTTCAGACTAAGCCTCAGCCACTAACGTCAGAACCATCCTACCTGCTGAGACTTTTGCTGAGACTGAAGCTCAACCTGAAGCTCAACCTAAACATCCTCAGGTTACAACTCCACCAGTCTCACCCCGCCCTGCTCCTCCTCCATCACCCTCTCCTATCACTAAGATTGTGGTAGAGACTCTTGTAAGTTTAGACAAGGAGACACTTGATGCATCCACACCTACTAAGGTTATGCAAGAGGAAAGAGTCCCTCCACCAGAAAATGAAGAAATCCCTGCATCTCAAGAGAAATGTAAGACTCCAGTCTACTCTTCTCCCACCTATTCTCATCAGACTTCATTACCCACACCAGGGAAATTCTTTGTGGACTCTCTATTCCAGTCTCCTATCTATGATCAATCAGATCCACCACCTCCTGCTCCCGCTCCAACTCTTGCACAATCAATTCCAACTCATCTGTCTGACTCAATCAACACCTTCTTGAATTAATTGCACAAGGAACAACAGCGACAACAGCAAGAACATGGCACCAGTCAGCAACGCGCACATAAGAAGATACTCAAAGAGCTCAAGAGGAACAAGCTCAGGAAGGAAGCAATTTCGAATGGAATGGATATGGTTCTTCAAGCCATAAACACTTCAAATGACTACAACCACAAGTGGCACTTGCACTTGTCCAACCTGCCTCCTCTTCCTGTTATACCTCAGACTGTACCAAGGCCTCTTGGATCTCCTTCTGACTCATCTTCCTCCCCATCTAGCTGAACTAGTTAATCCTTATGTTTTGATAATGGCAAAAGGGGGAGTAGTTAGGAGTTGTTAGGATTCTGATCTTCAGTTGACGGTATCTTGTTTTGTTTGTGTTTGTTGGTTGCCTATTTGTAAAAAATATTCTTTTGACTATATCCCAGCTTCATATTTATCACTAAAATATTTATGTTTTGCATCCATTCAAAAGCCATATAGTTATGCCTGATTTCCTTAGCATTAAAATTGAACATCTCAAGTCTGGAACTCAAAAGCAAATCATTCATCCTATTGTGATAAATTGTTTCAAAAAGAGCTCAAACTCAGGGGGAGTTGAGACTCAATTTTCTTTAAACTTAAGAAATTCTCTAAGATTTACTAAACTTTTATGGTTTGCCATCATCAAAAAGGGGGAGATTGTTAAGACAAACTCACTCCTAAGAGTTTTAATGAAACCAAACCATCAAAAGCTAATATACAAAAAGATTAATATGTAAGATATCTTGTTTCTACTGATTGTGTGCTCAAGTGGTTGCAGATTTTAGCCTCTTATGTTACAGGATAATTTCCTATTTTGAAAACGCATGCTGAGTTGCTAAAGAGAACGTCAATAAAAAATCAACTCTTGATTTATACAAAGCTGAAGTGCTAAAGTCAGTCAAAAGCAAAATTTTTATCAAGATCAGAAACAAGACCTACAAGAGTTACAAAGAGCTAAGAAGATGAGACTCACACTCAGACTCATACTAAGACTCAGATACCAGTCTAAGACTGAGACTAAGACTCAGACACAAGCCTAAGATAGAGTCTGAGACTCAGATGCAAGATTAGCCTAAGATGAAGCCTAAGACTCAGACTTAGCTTGAGACACATGGTTCTCAAAGTTAACAAAAGTCAAGGCAAGTACACTGTGCACACTGCAACAAATAGAGCAAGCCTCAACACAGCAGAGTGGGTCTGAACAATGTCAGGAAAAGGCAATCTCTCCTCTGCAACGTCTAGTAACGGTCAAAAACAGCTAGTTTGTGTTTGAAATAAAAAGCAAGTCCAAAACAAGACTAGGAGAGAGACTACACTGAACATTTCCAGATCTCTATGTCTTAACTGCATCTCAAGTCTATCTCAACTCAGTCTCTGTTACACTTGAGAGTATCTTAAGTCTGTCTCACTTATTCTCTTTCACATTATTGCTATCACTTGCTTGTAACTCTTAGAAAGAGAAATCACCTAGCTGATCTCACTGTATACCCTTACCTTGTACGTTGTATAAGCTAGTTCATCACAACCTCCATTCCATCCATGTAAGGAATCTCAACTAAGTTAAGAGTAAGCCTAGACTCAGTGTGAGCTATGTAAAATCCTGAAGAGGCTGAGTGAAGAATACTTGGATCTCAGCCAGGTTAGGAGTGCCTAAGCTTGGTGTGACGGTGAGCCTGAAGAGGCAGGAAGAATACTTGTATTTGACAAGGTTGTCATAGTAGAAATCTCACAAGTTTACGAGGACTGGACATAGCCCAAGGAGTGGGTGAACCAGGATAATTCTGTGTGTGCATCTCTTCTCTTAATCTTGCTCATTTTACGTTTCTTTTAAAAGCACGTAACATTAAACTTATATACTTGAGATGTTGAATTGAATATTAACTATATCTCAACTAAATTATTGAATCTCAACTATAAGACTCATAGTTATATTCATTCCCTATCTGAATATCACTAACCTTTATTATCTAAATCAAATTGAGATTCCAAGTTGTTAAGCTTGAGAATTAAACTCAGCTTGAACTTAAAGAGTTTCAGGAAAAAGTTTTTAAAGTCTCTATTCAACCCCCCTTCTAGAGACATCCAGCCAACTTCAAGATTCTCCTATCATAGACCCTCCTGCATCTTTCACCTATGAAGAAGAAGAGAGTGAAATGCATGCCTCAGATCATGATCTTGTTGAATCCTTGGGAATCTCTAATGATAATTCCAGAGAAGAACCCTTGGAGTATTCACCTCCAAGGGATGCCTCTGTGAATATCCCAAGTGCATAAGAAGCCTTAAAAGATGCTTTTAAGGAGGTCACTGATACAGAAGAAGAAATTGCTCATGGTAGCAACCTTGCAGAAGATATGTTAGTAAATACTTTGGTTGTGTTGGCCAGAAGATACTCTGAACCACCCTCATTTGATACCTCCCTACCACTCCTTCAACCAGAAAATCAAGGTTTACACCACTCTCAGCCTTCTCCCACCAGAGTAGAAGAACTAGAACAAAGAAGTGATTCTTCTGCTAGGACAGAGGAGCTTCACATCTCAGAAGAAGAAGAAGAAGACCCAAAAAGAGATGCACAATCTGTTCCTTCTATAGGAACATTCACCACTGACATGGTGAACCAATTCTTAGCCACTCCAAGCTTCCTTCTGCTGCACCCTTGAAGGAAGATATTCCTAACATTTCTGCTTCTCTATCCTCAATGAACACTTTCCTACAATAGTTAAGTCATGAAAAGGATTCCTCTAATCCTTCTCAACCTGAGAAGATACCTGTTGCTGAGGAGATAGCAGAACCTTCCCATGCTTCTCAAAGTCAAAATGCCACTTCTATTGAGAAGCAAGTTAGGAAAATAAAGGCATATATGAAGAAGCTCTTTACAAATGTCAACACTCTCCAAAATATGGTCAATGAGATGATTGAGAGGTTCACACAACACCAGTTCTGGTTCAACACATTTCTGTTACGAGTCATTGCCTCTCAAGCTCCACCAATGCCTTTTGCACCTTTCCAGCCTCCAACTAGCATACTGCAGCCTACTACTTCATCATCCTCTGATCATTCCTCTCCTTCCAAGTAGAAGATGATGATTTTGCTTCTCCTTTATGCCTAATCTTGATGTTTTGTTGTCTTTTGAATGATGACAAAGGGGGAGAAGTAGTAGTAAATAGTATCATAGTAGCATAATTATGTTGTTTTGTAATAGCTGCAACAAGTTTATAACTCTATTGTGGTTGTGACTGATATTAGTGTAATTGACAGTAATTTGTGTAATTCATGATTGCAATTTGAGAAATGAATCATGATTTATTTTCGCTGAAATCTCTGATTATTGTCCATTACTGTCTACTCTAAATCTATTTGAAATTAATCATCCAAAAAGAAATAAAGCACAAATTCAGGGGGAGATTATTTTTAAAGATCTCAGAATTATGTAACTGTACTTTGAAATGTTGTCATCATCAAAAAGGGGGAGATTGTATGATCCATGAATCCCTTTGAGATGTTTTCATAATGACAAAATTATCAAAGTATATTTACTATAATTCTGAGTATATGGACTAATGTTTCAAATTGATTTGTCTTAAGAAAGAACAGGTAAAATGAATAAAGAAGAACCACTGCAGTAACACATCCGAAGAAACAAAGAAATTGCATATTCAATTTCAAGCAACTCAAGAAGAAGAAGACGGTCACTTAATAAATATCACCTTATAATAAAACAAAACGCATAATTAAGTAAGGTGAAAGCAAGAAAGCTGTTGAGAAGAATCAAGAGAAGATATCTTTGATTAAGTTTCAGAAGAAACAGTTTGACAGAAAACTCTCAGAAGATATCTGACAGGAAGCCATCAGAAGATACACTCAAAGCCTACAAAAATCAAATTCACAGAACATCTTCTCATTCTTCTTGAAGTTATTTCTGTGATAAGAAGAAAGCCCTCTGATTAACCAAAAAACTAAAAGTGTTGTTAAAGTAACAGTTCCAGAAGAATACCTCTTAACAACATTCATCAGAAGAACCAGAGACTGTTCTAAGAAGACTATCATAGAACATTACTAGGTATGCTCTTCATCATACATATTTACATAAAGAACCAGTAATTATTTCACAAAGTCAAAGAACAAATTAAAAAGGAAACATTACAGAATGTGTTTCCTGCTGGAGAAGATACAAGCTTCAGAAGATAAAGTCATCAGAAGATAGGACCAGTCAAACCAAGGAAAGAGAAAAAGCTGCACATGACAGTGACAACTGCTGCACTTCCAGTTGGCTATTTAACTTGCTCTCCAAGGCTTATCCAACGGCTATATTCCATATTCCTTGGCTATAAAAAGGAGCCTTCTCCTCAAATTTTATACACACAGCTAAACAAGCAGAAGAAGCATAAAAAATCTATAGAATTACATTTGTACCTTCTGCAGAATTTTCACTTTCTACAATTCTCTTTGTTCTGAGTTGATCTAGTTAGGAAAGTGAAAATAGTGTGTGTTGGCTCAAGAACCTCAGCTGTATACTAATCCTTGTAAACCTTGAGTCTTTATTCTTTGTAATTTCATCATACAAATCTGTAACTCTCAAAAGGAGTTGATTTCTTTTAAAAGATAGATAGGATAAGTCTGCAAGAGTGAGGTGTGCCCTGCTATTTACAGATATCAACTAGTTGAGCTGTAGAGGCTGCAAAAGAATAATAGTGGTGATGAGCACCCAATAAGTCATTGTATCAAGGTTGATATAGTGGAAAATCCTACTGGGAGTAGGGACTGGATGTAGCCTCAAGGTTAAGAGGTGAACTAGTATAAATACTGTGTGCAATCTTCTTATCCCTTAAACTATTTATTTTCTGCTGATACATTGTCATTATAACTGGCATAACATTTGCATGAAATACTTTTAAATCTATCTAATACCTAAGTAAGTTTTACTTCAACAAGGTTTAAAACAAGAGGAACCATATTTTCTGCATAATATAAACATAACTCATATTTTGAGAATTAACCTTTGAACTTCTAATATCAACCAAGTATTTAACTTGAGCAGAATTGAATATTGTAAGAAAATTGTAGAAATTTAAAGAGATCACAATTCAACCCCCTTCTTGTGATTGCAATATTTACTTCAGCGTAGAGGAAAAACGACGACGAGTGTATGCTTAACTGTCGTCGTGTTAGTTGGGCAGAGGAGAAACAAGGAACCGTCATCATTTGGCTTTTCCACTATGGTTAAAAATGAGTCATCATTGAAAACTTCGCAATAATTTCAAAAATTTCACCGCGTAATTTTCAATGGCGTTCCTTTATTAACCGTCGTTGAAAGATGTCTCGTCAAAAGCCTTTTTTGCACTGGTGATTCTTTTATTGCATTGAGGTATCTCTTCCTTTAATTTCGTTAATAATTTCATCAACATACAATATATAAAAGCATGAGTAAACATATTTAAGAACTAATATAAATTAATGTTACAAAAAAGTTTTAGCTATGAAACTATCTTCATTTTTATTACTGACGTATAACAAATCCCTACTCTTTTTAGTAGGCCCGTTGAGGTTGTTACGGGTTTTCAATTTTTGATTTTCAAAAAATTTCAATCATGATTTTACAAATCAAAATTAAAAACTAAAAATCATTTTTTGTGGTTTTCAAAACTTCCATTTTGAAAACCACAAAAAGTGATTTTTAGTTTTTAGTTTTATGTTGTAAAAACGTAGTTAAAATGTTTTTAAAAACTCACAATCACCCCAAACAGAGCCTTAATCTTTTAACACTCAAAATAATTGATTTATTATTTAGTATTTTAAAATAAAATGTTTTCTAGATTTCATATGTAAGTTATGATAAAATAAAGTCAAATTGGCTTTTTTTTCACCATAGATATCCCCTACTTCCAGAGGTAATCCTATTCGAGGCTTAGTCGACACAGTTAAGGCTCTTCACCCCTCCTTAAGAGTGTATTTAGTGGGAATCGAACCCGAGAGCTCTTCCACAATCTCAGACTGTATTGCCAACTGAGCCACAACTACCTAAATATAAGTACTACTTTGGTCTCGAATATAAGCAAAAGTTAACTAATTCACGCTAACTAAGAATATTAGTTGAGCTCATTAAATTTTCTCAAACTCACATAAAAAGTGAATGACATTTACTAAACTATCCTTCTTAAAATTAATTGCAAAGTGGATCAATGGATGAAATGTAATTAAATAAGGGTAGTATGAGGATACTAGCATTTAATAGGATAGAGATAGTTAGATTTTGCTTATATTTGAGACCAACAAAAATGGATTTTGAGTTGCTTATATTTGAGACCGGAGTTGTATCACGTTAATAGAGAAATTTTTGAATATTAGAAACTTACATTTCCGCTACTTTTAAGTATGAACTACAAGTTATTATATCAACTATATAAATTAATATTTTCACAATTTTCTTTTATGAGAATAATCAGCGTACTCCTTGAATTTTTGTTTAACCTCGGGTATCCTCCATGGGAGGCGATCCTATTCGAGCCGGGAACATCCACATCATTGTGGGGCTAGCTCTCCCAGCGGTGATTTTTTCATCCACAACACTCGAACCTGATACCTTATTTAAGGGGAATCGAGCATGTACCACTTGAACCAATCTCCGTTGGTAGCGTACTCTTGTTTTAGTGATAACATTTTCTTTAAAAAAACAACTCAAAGTTCAATGATGTAATGTCCGAAAATAAAATTATCTAAGTCAAACACACAGAAAATATTGGATACTTTATTATCAATCCTTCAACTTTATTTTTTGAATCCTACATCTAACTAATTTAAATTTTCTTTCCTAGAATACTCTCATTTCTATTCTAGTCAAGCTAATTGTCCCAAACTAATTTTTTTATTATTATTTGTAACTCTATTTAAATTCAATATAGGGCCTTTGGCCCTCTTGTAAAAAAAAATCAATATAACTCATTTAATAATGATTTGTAAATTTAAGAAATATTTCACTTTATTCACTGTCACTCACATATAACATTTAAAAAAAAAAACTTATGTGAGCATCTATATGTATGCATTTTTAACCCATTTATTTAATAATTTTTTTAAACCTAAAGTAGTATATTAATTTTCAAAAAAAAATCTCAACACATTAAGTTCATATAGAATAAAATCTTAGAGCCTATTTGATAACATTTCTTAAAAACAGTTTTCAGTTATTAAAAATTTAAAAACTTAAAAATTTGTTTGATAAATCACTTTTTAAAAATTAATTCTCAAAACTGTTTTGGATTTTCAGTTTTTAATACTAAAAAAGTAAAACAAATTTTTGTTGTTTTGGTTTTACAGTAAGTTGGGATTGAAGTATCATTTTACAGTAAGTTGGGATTTTCAGTTGTCTGTTTATACTATTAGACTTGTTTATACTATTAAAAACAGTTGTTGCACATTGCACTCTTGTTCTCCCTTCTGATGCCATGGTACATTATAGGAATGGATATGTATTATGTGTGGCATCCTCTCATTAGAAACCGATGCTTACATAGAATTGTTGGGCCAGGGTTGCATGAAACTTAAAAATCTATGCGTTGGGTTGAGTTAGGTGCGTGCTCTTGAAGCCTTCGAAGAAACGCCACTGAGGTGGAGGATGGTGATCTTGTAGACTTTGGGCTGAGGTTAGGTTAACGTCAGCCATGGTATAGAAAATTGAAGGCTGAATGTGTGTGAGGGAGCTAGAGAGTAAATGGAATGTGATGAAGGGGATCGTGTCTAGAGAAGGGAAATGTGTGTTGCTTGGACAGCTGTGGGGTTAAAGGTTCTATTTTGGTGACATGAAAGGGTACACGTGGAAGTGGGAATGGGTGGTTTTGGGTCTGATTCCCTTAGATGAGGCCATGAGGGTAGATCACTCAGACTTTTTCTTTTTATCAGCTGTGTTGTGGCCTACTCAAACCAATTTTGTAACTTTCAATTCAATGGAGGCGTCCAGGTGGTAGTGATAAAGAGAAGACATTTAAATAATGAAAAATTATTGGAGCAGAAGCATAGATACTATTTATATGTTCTCCAATTATAGTATGACAAATGGATTATGATATCCACGTCAGAGTAAGTATGGCTCCTTTTTTGCGATGACCCATTCAGAGTGTGGAAAAATAGTAGCTACTTTTTTAATTGGTTTTAATTTTGATTAAACATTAGTAATTTTGATTAAACATTGATGATGTGGATAATGATCTCATTGGCTTTGATGGTTCTGTTTTGATCTCAATAGCAGTAGCATCATTGAATTAAAATGATGATTAATTTACACCTTTGAGATGGAGCTAGCAAATTAGAAAGAAAAATTATTGTTACCACATACTACCCATTTGGAATCTTGTAATATTCATTTTTGCAACTTCTCCCCCAATGCTCACCGCCTTGTGGGAGAATTTCCTCCTTCAGCTCCCCTATAATCATCAAGCTCTAGAAAATGCAAACTTTCACTTAAAAAAGTTGGTGGGGTTTTGACTCTTCACTGGGAACTCCACTCTCAAACAGGTCTTGCTACTCTTTCTGGATTCAACTTCATTTTTTTTCTTGATCATTGCACTTACATCATGCTTGAATTCTTCCATTGATTCCAAAGCTAATTGCTATTCCTCAATGCTATCATATAATGATACAGTTTCTATATATATGTGTGTGTGTGTGTGTGTGTGTGTGTGTGTGTGTGTTAATGTTAATTTTGGACAAAAGGACCGATGCATGCGGGGCAGGAAAAATGGCATGAAGGGCATATATTTTGTGTTTATTAACTCACTTAAAGAAGCTATGGATGGTACATGCATATCAATGATTTTATATTTTTAGTTTTAGTGAATGGATGTCAAATTGGTTTCTTCCAAGCTATTGAGGATTGTAGATTAAGGGATTCAAATTCAATTACTTCTATCATAATGCAAGTTCCATATCTAGTGAGTAAAGTTTGATCCTAAGTTCATACATATATTTCACCTCGTAACAACTTTCCTCTTTCCCCTCTCCTTTTCGTAACATTAACACACGTACACTTTCATTTTAAAATAAGCACTTTTTCTAATTGTTTTTAACATTCCCCATCCATGTTGTCTTATTTTGTTTTATAATTTTGAAAAGTTGAAGTCATCATCTGGAAAAATAATGCAGTCAATTGAGTTTCGGTTAAGAATCAATGTTGAAAAATATATTAACCTATATGGAATTGCTTAATATATTTTACCTGCAGAATAGCTACCAGATAACTATAAAAGAAAATTGAGCGATACATTGCTACAATTTGCTAAAGATAAGTTAAAAAATTTTCAAAATTTGCTACGGTGTAGCTACCATATCATTTAGTAGCTAATTTGCTACTTATTTTATGTCCACCATTTGGCAGCAAATTTCTAGCTATTTTGTAGCGAAGTTATTTGCTGACATTTAGCTACAAATTAGCTACTGATTCGTTTGTAGCAATTCTATCATAAAAAGGTATTTTTATCAACAAAACATAAATAAAGACAAAAAAAATAAAGATAAGGTTTTTAACATGTATATTTTCAAGAAGTACGTTAATTTTTTTAAAAAAAGTTTGGTTTAATTTAAAAAAAAAATACATAAGTTATTCAATAAATTGAAAAAATCATAAAATAGTAAATATAATTTCAAATGAGTTTTCTGTTTTTTAGTTTTCAAAAACAATTTTCAAGAACAATTTTATCAAGCAAGTTTTCTTATTTTTTTTCATTTTAAAAATAGTTTTTAAAACTGAATTACGAAACGGATTTTTTCTTAGTTTTCTTCTCCAAAACAGTTTTCAAAATGAATTTATAGAAGTGTTTTTGAAAACTAAAAAACAAAACTAAATCAAACAAGCTCTTAAACTAACAATGCATAATATACAATTCATACATCTAATTTTTCAACATCTACTGTTTATATTAGGGGTGTAATTTGTAACGTCCTACCTAATTCTGTAAATCAGGAAATAATGCCCGTTGGAAGCATATTCTCAAATTTTGGAGAATTATTTTTGCAACATTACAGATATCGACATACAATCACATACATTGCACTTAGGTACTCCAACGATTACATAAGCCTTAATCTCAAGTGTATAATTATAAATACAATTGAAGTGCCCCCAAATGGCCCAAAATACATGAGTAGTTAATTCAAATGAATTTTAATACAGATATACATCAAAATAGAGTTTTGAAGCAAAATGGGAGGGGACAAGTGGAGGGATCCACTTATACACTCCCAAGCTCTCCGACCAAGCATCCGACTAAGAATCCTGCATATCTAAAATGAAGCCACAAACGTGTTGTGAGACTAAAGTCCCAGTGAGTGCATACATGCATACGGTGTGGGGAAAGCATACAAATGTAAATGCATCAACAAACACATAATTGTCCATACTATGAGCAATTCCAACAACACAATTAAACACACACTAAGCTATAAGGCTCTTTCCACTTATCCATTTTCTAGTGGCTAGATATGAGCTCAGTATCTGAGTTAGGAACGTCTTCCCCATAGTCATAAGACCTCTCCATTACACATACGTTTTCGAACAACATGCCATTTATATCCCTTTCCCCATTTTCCCCATTTTCGAAATTGGTCAACGATCCATGTAGTATTTATTTCTTGTATATAAGTGGTGTCATGAGTGCATAATGCATAATAAAAAGCATGTGGACATTCCCTCTACCCTATCCATACATTGAGTCATGAAAATAAAACCCTAACCATAGGCATTTAAACCAATTAATCCAAATCATAATCACAACCACCACAACAACTCATAATCAAGGAAAAGAACTGTAACATCTCGGACACTGGAACCTAGGAAACATAATGGAAGCCTTAGGCGGTGAACCTAGCTAAGAGAGGAATTTAGAAGTAGGATGAGAATCCTGAGGTTAAATGTGACTTCAGACAAGAAATTAGGGAAAATCCATGTGGAACCATGTGTTTTAAAAGAGTTTAGAGGAGGGACTAAGAGTTAAGAAGAAGAGCAACACCCTAGATCTTAGCTTTTAAACGTGGAAGAATAAGCTTCGTAGTCAAGGGGATGGATTTATCAAGAATTAGAGTGGGGAAGGGTTGGACGAGAAGAACTAAGTTAGAAGAAAGTTTTGGAGGATAGGAAGTAGGTTTGAGAAGGAGTGAATTGAATTGGAACCAAGAGGGGCACAAACTGAGGTTATTGCTTAATTTTGGGAGTTAGGCCTAATGACCTTGGTGCACTAATTCGCAAATATCTAAAGCCAAGGGTGTCCAATTAAGGTGATTCCACTTTCATTAGAAAGCTAACTTCCGGGGCTTTAGTTTGATGGTTTATATGATAGGGTTCTGAGCTCATTTGCACTCCCAAAACAGACACATACTCGCTCAAGTGAAAAATCTCGCTTGAGCGAGAATTGTCCAGAGAAGGGTTGCTCTCTGGGGTATTTTCGCTCAAGCGAGAATCTAGCTTGAGCGAGAATACACGGAATCAGTTTTTAAAAACATAGAGTTTCACTTTCTTCTCTCATTTTCCTGGGTCTCCTGGGGTTTCTAGAGAGAGAGGGAGCTTGTGGGCTTGAAGGAGGAAGAAAAGGAAGATCAAGAAGCATCTCTAAGGTTCCCAATCACTTGAGGAGCTTGGGATTTCCCCTCTCCACCTCTCATCCGCCCCTATTTCTTCCCCTAAGGTGAGTGTGATTCACTCACTTGCTTATTTGTCATGTAAATTCCCTTGTATGACCCCTATTCTACCTTCCCTTGCTTGCATTCATGGTTATTGATGATTAGAGGAAGCTAGGGTTGTTGATTTGAATGTATTCTCTTGTAATGCAAACCCTAGGTTAGAAAATTTGGGGGTTTTCATGAAATTGAATTTTTGGGTGTGATTATGCTTACAATTGCTCATGTTTATGTATTCTATCATGTTTGTACATGATTTTACCCCCATCATGTTCATGGAAAATATTTGGGTCTTTGACTTCATGGAAATGGTAAAGGAAATGTTAAAGGAAATGGTTTTGGGTCTTTGAACCAAAGAGGGGTCTTCGGACCAATGAGGGGTCTTCGGACTAATGAGGGGTTTTCGGACCAAAGAGGTACAAGAGAGGAAGTCGCTTTTACTCCTAGGACAAGGGGTAAATGAGATTCCTCAATTAAAAATGAACCATGCTTGTTTAATCTTAAAACTTAATGAGGGTGGCCCTGGACGACGGTCCTTGGTCACATTGTCGAGCGCTCAAAGAGGTTTCAGTGAAAAGAACCCATGGGTGTCTGGGTTATGACACTTGAGGACTAACTCTGCATTGATTGCTTATGTGACTGACTCATGATTTCAAATTCTCCCTTAAGTCCATTTACATAATTCTCTAAAGTATGATGTACGTTTCATGGTCCAGTTACCTGTGTTGTGATTCATATATGATGTTATGTGATTGTATGTTCTCCCCCACACTTCACACAAATTTATCGCACTCATTGGGACGTAGTCTCACCCCACGTTGCGGGGAATCACTTTCAGTTGTGCAAGATAGGATTCCTGGACATCGGAAGAAGAGTTGGAGTTTTGTTGTGGGTCTTTATGCCCCTCATGCTGCCTGTAGTCCTGGAATGTTTAAGCCTATTTAAATTATGTAATGGATAAGGATTGTAATTGAATTTGTAATGGATTATTATCATTGTATGTAATTGTATTATTCGTTTGTATGGCTAATAAGAAAGCTTGAGTTTTTGGCCATGGAGGCCATTTGTTAATGAAATAGTTTAGTGATTTTAAATGCATGAACTGTATTGATGGTTTTGTTGGTTTTTAGGTGAAGTCGAAAATTGGGAAACGTCCAGTTTTCAGGGGAAACTCTGACCGGATTTCCGGCAGGAGTTTTGGGGAACCATGACACTCCGTATCTAGGTTCATTTTCCTTAGAATTGAATATAATGTTTCATGTTGTATTGTAGATTGAATTTTAGTGGAGGCTTAAGTAAGCGTTGGATTACATAAGCGATTGTATGATTTGTTCACCGATATCGAAAATGGCACGAAATAATTTCAGAAATTCGGGAATAGTGTTTCCAACATACATTATTCTTGGATTCAGAAATTAGGACGTTACATTTTGGTATCATAGCAGTTCAATCCAATTGGATTGTGGTTAGGTTAGTTGTCCATAACTTACTATAATTCCACCGTGCCTTATGCTCAGTTTAGGGACTGATCACATCTGTGAAGTCTATAAATCGGTTTAAGTATTTAAATATGATTATAAGACTTAGCATCCTGAAGTTTTAATGATTAACAAATAAGATTATATTATATTAACAGGTTCTACTGAGAAAGGTATTGGTTTGTTGATTATGTTTCAGGATGGAATATTCACTATCTGAAGAAGAAGAGTAGAAGAACACATCAAAAGAAGAATCTGAATCAGGGGATCAGAATCAAAAGAACAAAGTGCAGAATCCGAAGAAGAGTAATCTACAACCAAGTTGAAGACTCGAAGGCTATCTGAAAAGAGTTGAAGAATAGAAGACTACTTAAAGACTCGAACAAATGAAGACAACATGAAGCAGTCTGAAGATTGAACATATCAGAATCAAGAAATGACCTCTTGAAGACATTGCAAAGTGTAAAGTACATGAAGATCACTCACTCAGTAGATAAAGATAGACATGCTTTTCTACCTCGATTAAAGTCTTGCATAAATAAGGAAATATTGCAAAGACTTTCCATAATGCCTACAACAAAAGGATTTGCAGACCTACTACATCCACACCTGCTGTCAATCAGAAAATGATAGAAGACCGAACAGAAGCAAGCAAGAAAGATGATTGAATAAAGAACATACAGTTCAACATCTTTATCTACAAGAAGAAGAAGAAGAAGAAGATGAAGAAGAAAGAAGAAGAAGAAACACTAAGAAGAAAGAAACTACAATCTTCTTATCAGAAGAAAGAAGCTGTCTGAAGCAAAGAAGCTGTCTGAAGCAAAGAAGCTTTCTGAAGCAAAGAAGCTGTCTGAAGCAAAGAAGTTGTCTGAAGCAACGAAGCTGTCTGAAAGACTAGAAGCTATCTGAAGTGTCAATATTCGTCTGAAATATTGAAGCCGTCTGAGATCCGACGTGGCACACTCACTGAAGACAACAAAGACTTTTGCTCTCTGAAGTATGCTGAAGAAAAGTCGTTCTCTACAAACACGCAACCTTTCAAAGCTTAAATTGGCAAAGTCACAGAGACCTTTCTTGGTATCTTTGAAGTTCATACACCACTGAGGAAATCTCTGCAACACAGAAATTGCAGCAACAACGGTGGCAGCTTTATAGCAGCACCAACGTTGTACTTTGTTAGAATTGTCAGAACACCCAGAAGCGTGTCTCACAACGGATTGAATAGCATTCAATGCTATCCCTAAACGGTGGTATCACAACGGAAATATCATCATCACCAATCTGGAGGAAAGCAAAAGAAAACAGATGAAAGCAAAAAGAAAAGCAAAAAAATTCAAGAGAGAGTATTCACAGAACTATATCAAGAAACATCTCTCATGAAGAAGAAAATATCAAGTGTCAGAACGGGATCGTCTGAACACTCATTCGCTTAAGGAGAAGCAACCGTTTGAGACCCTATTACACAACGGCTATATGAGCCACATCATCAATTATCTCAACGGTATTATGAATCATCTTCAAACGACTATATTCCAACAGAACATATAATAGCCTCAAGGAAGAATTTGAAGATGTTGAACTCATTCACTTGGTTCAATCAGTTGATCAAGATGTATCAGAAAAACCTTATTGGTTGTTGACCATGCTTACTTGAAATAACCAGGTTGAAAAGGTTGAAAGAGAATCAACCATGTTGTTGACCTATTGGTTAGTCAGACAAAATTGTTGATCAACAGAATCAAACTAGTTAATCAGGCTGAGTGCCTTATGGTTAACAAGAGTTGACTTGAGCTTAAGTGGATCATGAAGATGTCAACAAAGTTTGATCAGAGAGTTGGTTCTCAATCAGGCTACTGACTAGCTGGTCAGTTAGTTAGGTTGTTCAGTTGGTCTGTTTGATCAAGTGAGTTGATTGTTCGAAAGGCAATCATGCTGAACAAATGACTATCAAACTGGGTACGGTTTGAAGCTTTGATATACCTTGGTGTTCCTATGATATGGGTGAGAATGTAGCCCATGGAAACTAATGGTTTGAGAACAAGGCTGGAGCATCATTTCACATCTTAGTTAGCCTACTCTAAGAGGATGCATTCCTCATAGAAAGACAGGGATTGTACTTAATTCAAACACTTGTATCACTATCTATCCTTGTACTTAGTTTGTAATGTCTGCATCCTGAGTGTGTACTCAGTAATCTCTATGTACAAGTAGAATATAAGTTTAGAGGTTCTGACGAACATCTAACTTGGATTGAGTAGTGAAACTACTCAACACTTTATGTGTCTGAGAGCCTGGAGAGGCTTGGTGGAAGAAAGAATACTCGTGATGTCTGGAGAGACTATACTCGTGATGTCTGGAGAGACTGTACTCGTGATGTCTGGAGAGACTGTACTCGTTGTGTCTGGAGAGACTGTACTCATATTCAGATAGTGGAAAATCCAGTGGTTGTTTGCCTCTAGGACTGGATGTAGCTCACGGATTTGTGGGTGAACCAGGATAAACTTTGTGCCTAAGTCTTCTTTCCCTTAACTTCTCTATTTACAGTTTTCTTATTCATGTTGGGGATTGAAAAGTTATTTTCATAACAAACTTAACACAACGATTTCAATAAAATGATCTTTCATAAGAACAAAACATGAGATGTTTCTCACATCACTTGAAGCATTACAAAGTATGTCTTTTGAATTACTTCTGAAACAATTATCTGAAGTGAGTCTAGAAAGACCACAGTTCAGAAATCTGGAACACACTTCAGACAACCTATAGTCATCCGAAGTATTTCAGAAATAGTTTTGAAAAACATTCAATGTAATAATATTCAGAAGATATCTTGAGAAGTATCTGTTTAAAATAATCTTAAGACCTAAAAGAAATTTTATTTGTTTTCTTATCTTCCGCACGTTTTAATTATATCTGATCTTAAGATTCATTTTAAACATTATTCATCTTCATGATTTAAACAAAAGATTTTCAAGATTGACACAAAAAGCTTAAAACACTATTCAACCCTCCCTTCTAGTGTTTCCTGTGGTTCTAACAACCCCTTTATTGGTTATGTTGTACACAGAATTATGGTTAGTAACGTAAATAGGGTACCTTGTTGAGGGAATTGGGACACTTCTCTAACAAGGTTAGAGCCACCTACATGATAGTTAAAGGGAGAGTGACATAGGTCTATTCCCAAGAGTAGAATCCTCACCTTAGAAACCTTTTGAGATTCCATTTCGGTTCCTAGAGGAATTAAGGTACCCTTAGAAAGGAAGGTAGGGAAGAGGTTTTGAGGAAGAGTGTTGTTGTTTTTGAAGGTAGAAGTAAGAGGAATGGTTTAGAGGGAATAACGAGTAGGTTCCTTAGTAGGCTAGGAGAGGGTCGGCCATCTGTAAGTAAACTTTGGCGATGTAATGTGCTTCAATAATAATAATGTTTATTCTGTTTGAATGATTGCTTGATGTATAGGTTGGTTGTTTGTGCTTACACCTTGGCATGTGACTTGTTTGATTAATCTTGATGATCGTCTCTACGTGAATGATTGCATGACATTTTTGTTTACCTATGCTGCTTGAGTGTCTTGTATGCACCGATTGACGGTAAACTTTTTTAAGATAAATGATTTTACGTCAGGTAGAGGTTAGAAGGAGAGTGTGTTACTTAAGGGGGAATAGCCCTAACCTTTGGTTAAGTTGTTTATCATGGGTTAGGTGTGAAATTTAAGAGTAGTTCGAGGAATTAGATTAGGGCCCTTAGTTTCATACTCTTGCCTTCTTGCTTCAATTCCCTGTTAGTATGTGCTGATGTTGATGAGTGATGTTATCTCAATCCTAACCTCCTTGTTAGCTGGCCTGAATCATTATGTAACTTGGTTGGATTTCTCACTAGGCATTTTGGGTTTGACTATGATGGTGGTGATATTGTTTAATGCCCTTAAGTCCTATGATCTGTTTTTTTTTTTTTTTTGTATGTAAGTGGTAAACTCAATACCTTGTCCCCTAAATTACTAGGTTAATGCTCCTAGAACCCATAATTGACTATTACGGGTAACACCGACCTTGTAGACACATGTTAAGCCCTTAACCATTTAGTGCATTATTGTCATGTGACTGATTGGAAGGTTTCCTAGTTTAGGAACTGTTCTGGTATGAAACACGGACTTGGGTCTGAGTCAGCAGGTTAGAGTCGGATCTGGGTCCGGGTTGACGGTGCGAGATCCGATTTGAACCCAGGGGGTGTACCTGCAAAGGGACTCCGACGCCCAAGTCAAAAAAGGATAATAACAGTCAAAGTGATTGACTGGGTAAGATTGCGTGTGTCTGATGATCTGTCAGTTACCCGTATATATAGGGGTTTTCCCTGTATAAATATGGTAAGTGGGCCTTTGTATAAAAGGAGTAAATATGCAGGTATAATCATATAATCATAGATACAATATTTAATATATTGTGGGAGATCACAGATATAATTGCAGATATGGTTATATTATGTAAAATATTATTATATATTTAAGGATATGACAATAATATAGTACGTGGGCCATATTGGCTATTAGGCCTTGGGTTTAGACCGTAATAGAAGCCCCCCAGCTCTTGTCAACTTATTTAGTTGGCTTTGAGCTTAAATGCTTTGGACGTACCCGAGATGACATTCAATGTTCGAGATGTCTTTGAAGGTTTAACTCGAGACGGCCTCGAAGATTATGTTCGAGACGGTTTTGAGGGTTTTTGACTCATCCCAGTAGGGTGTGACAAGTTGTGAGCCGCTTCTACCTTGGTTCGGGATGCTATTTTACTTCACGTTTTTGGGTTTGAAACGAATCTATATTTGTATTAGCTGGTTTGGGATGAGCTTATACCTTGATAAATCGTCGCGACGTTTCATTTTCTTTGAATTGTTTCAATTGTTGGTGACGTTTCGTGTTCCAGGTGACGTGTCGCTCTGCTATAAGGTCGCGACAGTTCGACTTCCTGGGCTGTAGCGGTTATGGGCCTTTTCGGCCTTATAAATAGGGGGTGGAGAAGTTTTCTTCTGCCACTTGCTTCATTTTCTTCCTGCTCCTCTCTTTGTGCAATCACATTCCCGAATCTTGATCCGGCTATCTGCTTCCAAATCGAATTCAGGATCCGACTATCAGGTATTACTCTTCTCTTCCCCTCTTCTTTTTTGCACAAATGAGTGAGAGTAGTTCTTCGGAATTTTTGTCTGGGAAACCCGAGTCATGGGTGTCCCGGAGCCGGTCATCCTGTCGGGATAATGAGGATTTAAGTTCTGAGGTGGTCGAGGTGTTGAGGCGGAGGAATATGGCCTCTGGGGGGGAGTTCGAGTTGAAAATGATAACAAATTAGTAAAATCCGAAACGGATTCATATGATAGTGTCTTTGATGAGTCGAGTGCTAGTTGTCCCGGTTCTGATGAGGGTAGTTGTTACACAATTACCTCTACAGGTGTTGAAATGGCTGAGCCCCGTGATAAGGAGTACTTCGTTCCCCTGTGGGCTGATAGGTATCAGTGGGTGGATCCGGAGGTTCTTGGTACCTGTTCTGTGTATAGACCCGGTTGTCCTGAGCATTTGCAGGAACGCTTATTCGATTTGGAGGTGTTTGGCTCAGCCAAGATGAAAGAATTGTACAATGTGGTGCTTCCACCCCGAGGGGGCCGAGTATGCCATCTATCTGAGACCAATACACCTTTTTTATACACTTACGACTTTTTTCATTCAAAAGTGAGATTGAGGCTTCCGTTCACCGAATTTCAAGAACGGATGCTTATGTTTTTGCGGTGTGCTCCTTCACAACTGCACCCCAACTCATGGGCCTTCATCAGGTGCTTCGAGTTGATCTTGACCAAGTTCGGCTTCACGCCTTCTGTAAAGTTATTCTTTTATTACTTCATAGTGTTAAGGAAGCACCCCCCAGGGAATAAGAAGGAGACTCTGAAAAGTTGGATCTCTTTTAGGGGGCATAAAGATCGAAAATTGATAACCCCGTTCTGTGAGTCGGCTAAGAGGGGGAGCATCACTTTCAAACAGGAGTTCTTCCAAGTACAGGCAGCCAAAGGTGTGAAGTCGTTTTGGGAGGAACGGTCTTCCAACACTCCACGTTTTTTTATTTACTGGAGTGACAAACACTATGACATGAAGCCGTCTGACTTTGAAGTCTCTGAGTCGGCTTTGTCCCCTCAGGATTTGGTAGTAAGGGATTTGCTAAAGGAGTCAGTTGAGGAATGTGGGTTGTTTTCCTCTAAGAAAATATTAGATGGTCCGACTCGTAACGTTGGATCTAGAATTGGTGAGATTTATTCCATTTGCTTGTTACTTTCTGTGTTTTCGTCCCGGCTAATCGTTCGTGTTTGTTTTTGTAGCTTCGATGGCATCTGGGGCGTTGAGGCAGTTGAGGGCCCTACAAAACACCCAAATTAATAACGATGATGTTCGGGTCGACATGGATTTTACCCGGACTAATGGCGGAGACGGTTCAGGGACCCGACCGGTCATCAATGTTGATCCCGTCCCGACTGGGTATGACGATGGGCAGCCTCAAGCGCAGAGGAAGAAGAACTTGAAGAAAAAGAAAAATAAAAGGTCTAGGGTGGAAGAGTCTTCAGAGGAGTCCGAATTGAACCTGTACGACTCGGAGGTTGATTTGGACACCCCTGAGTTGGACCATATTCTGTACAACCCCTTCATGAAATCGGTTCACGAAAGTGTCCCGAAAGTTGAGGGTTTGTTGGACATTGAGCGCCAATGCCTTCAGCATGCTGCGTACATAAGACATCTAAGGCTTGATGTGATCCCGGTCTCCGAGCGGGTTTCTCCAGACCTTGAGAACCGTACGTCCGAGAGGGATAAGGCCTTAGAAGATGTGAAAACTGCCCAAGAGGCCCTCAACCTTGAGAAGAAGGAAAGCAAAAAATACAAGGGTCTTTACAAGTCTGCGAAAGATAAGAACAAGACCCTGGAAGCTGAGGTAGATAGGTTGAAGGCCGACTTGGAGAAGCTACAGTTGGCTCCACCTGCGTCCGGGATGACCGATGAGGCTGTTGCTGAACTTGTGAAGAAAAACTTGCAGAAGGCTCAAGCCAAATTCAATGAAGAAAAGGCTAGCCTTGCGAAGCTTTCTCAAGAGATCAACAATGCATCGTTCGGGAATGCTGTGGCGCAGTTGGGGGTGCTCAATCCCGGCTTGAAGGTCGAAGGGACGTCACCCGAGTATGAGGTCTTTGAGGGGAAAATTTGTCGGGTTGACATGGAGAAGAAGGTTTATGTTGATGTCGCTTCTGGTGAGGAAGTCGGCCCGTATATTGAGTGACCTCTTCTTTTTTAACTTGTAATTATTTGTAATTTTTCTTCATTTGTAATGAACGTATTTTGTAATGGCAATTTGTTGCATCTGTTTCAGTTAAGTATTTGTGTATTCGGCACTAATTTCAGTTTGTGAACTTTAGTCTCGGACTTGCACTTGCCGTCTCGAATCATTTCGTTACTTTCGTAACTTGTGCTTTTAACATTAATATGCTTGTAACGCTTGTCGTCTCGAACTACTTCGTTACTTTTCGTAACTTGCGCCTTTAACATTAATATGCTTGTAACACTTGTCGTCTTGAACTACTTCGTTACTTTTCGTAACTTGCGCTTTTAACATTAATATGCTTGTAATGCTTTTTCCTTAGACTTGTGTGAAAAGGAATGAAAAAATAATAGAAAACAGTTTATTGCAACTGCGTTTTATTGATAATGGGTTGGAATACTCTTCATATCCGTCTTTAATAATACTAAGCCGAGATGTTTTTCGCATCCGGTTGAAACAAAATAATGATAAAGAAGAATACTGGGCCGGGATACTCTTCGTATCCGACATTAATAATACTGAACCGAGATGCTCTTCACATCCAGTTTAAGCAAACTATAAGAAAATAACTTAGGAATAGTAGATCTTGAGTTTATCTGCGTTCCAAAATTTGGGTATAGGCTTTCCCTCAAGAGTTTCTATCTTGTAGGCTCCATTCCCGGTTGCCTCAACGACTCTGTAGGGACCTTCCCAGTTTACTGCCAACTTTCCTTGGGTTGCATTTTTGTTGCCAATGTCGGCTCTGCGCAGGATGAGATCTCCAGATTGAAAACTTCTAGCTATGACTTTAGTGTTGCGTCGTGTTGGGAGGCATTCCTTCAGAATTAATTCCCGGGTATGAGCTATGGCCCGGGATTCATCCAAGAAGTCTAGTTCTTCCAAGATTGCTTTATTGTTTGATCCCTGGGTGAAGTTCTAGACTCTCCAACTCGGCTCCCCAATCTCGACCGGGATCAGTGCTTTAGTTCTGTATGTGAGCCGAAATGGGGTTTCATTGGTAGAAGACTGTGGAGTGGTGCGATATGCCCAGAGTACATGGTCTAGTTGCTCCACCCAGTTGCCTTTGGCGTTGTCTAACCTGCGCTTAAGGGCCTTGAGGATCACCTTATTTGCAGACTCGGCTTGGCCGTTGGTTTGTGGATGTTCTACTGCAGTAAAGTGATGCTTGATCTTCAGGTCTGACAGCAGCTCTCTGAACCTTTTATCAGTTAATTGTGTCCCGTTGTCCGTGATCACAGAATGGGGTATCCCGAACCTTGAGACAATGTTCTTATAAAAGAACTTCTGCACTTTGGCTGAGGTGATAGTGGCAAGAGGTTCTGCTTCTATCCACTTGGTGAAACAATCCACTGCTACCACTAGGAATTTGACCTGTCCTGGAGCTGGGGGGAAAGGGCCGAGTATGTCAATTCCCCACTGGTGGAAAGGCCAGGGGGCCGTGATGGTTGTCAACTCAGATGAAGGTTGGTGGTGGATGGAAGTATTCTTCTGGCACGTTTCGCACTTTTTAGCGTAGTCCATGGAGTCTTGGGCCAGAGTCGGCCAGTAATACCCGGCTCTGAGGGCCTTTCTTGCAAGTGTTCTACCTCCTTGGTGATTTCCACAACTGCCTTTCATGTAATTCGGCCAACACATACTTGGCTTCTTTGTCATCAACACATTTGAGGAGAGGGGTAGAGAATCCCTTCTTGTATAATCTGTCTTGGATGACTGTGAAATGGGAAGCCAGTCGTCTCGGTTTTCTGGCTTCTTTTTCCTCTTCAAGGAGTGTGCCCATCAGGATGTAAGTCTTAATGGGTGTCATCCATGAGGTGGATTCTTCTATCGGCATCATGGATGCCTCAGATATTCTTAGGGTCGAGACGACTTCTTGGAGGAGTGACTTGTTGTTACCAAGCTTTTTGGTTCTTGCTAATCTGGATAGGATGTCGGCTCTAGGGACATGTTGGAAGATAATTTCTTCAAAATCGTCGCTCGAGACCTTTACTTTCTCCAGATACCTCTGTAGTAATGGTTCCTTTGCTTGATATTCCCCTTTGATCTGGGATATCATCAGTAGTGAGTCACTGCAGACGAGGACTTTTTTGGCACCTACTTCCTTCACCATCAGGAGACCGACAATACATGCTTCATACTCGGCTTGATTGTTCGAGGTGTGGAACTCGAACTTTAGAGATTTCTTAATGCAAACTCCATTGGGTCCTTCCAGGACTATCCCGGCTCCGGCACCTTTTTTGTTGGAAGAGTCGTCGACGAAGACGGTCTATTCAGCATTAGGTGAGTCTTCAGGGGGTGTCATTTCAGCGACGAAATCAGCTAGAATTTGGCTCTTGAGAGCAGTGCGCCCCTCAAAGTGTATGTCAAATTCGGATAACTCCAAGGCCCAAGCGGTCATACGTCCAGAGAGGTCTGGCTTGTGGAGGACGAGTATGAGGGGTAAGTCGGTCCGGACTGTGACTCTGTGTCCTTGGAAGTAGTGTCTCAATCTTCTGGCGGTGGTTAACACGGCTAAGGCAACTTTCTCTAACTTCTGATATCTCAACTCGGCACCCTGTAGAACCTTGCTGACAAAGTAAATGGGAAGTTGGGTGCGCCCATCTTCTTTAACCAAAATCGAACTTACGGCTTGATTGCTCACGGAAATATAGAGGTACAGATGTTCTCCTTGGGCCAGTTTCACTAGGATTGGTGGATTTTCCAGCGTCTGCTTCAGCTGCTAAAAGGTGGTTTCGCACTCAGTAGTCCAAGTGAAGGACTTCCCTTTGCGAAGAAGTTCAAAGATAGGAAGGGAGGTTGTGGCCGACTTGGGGATGAATCGGCTGAGTGTTGTGATTCTTCCATTGAGTTGTTGTATCTCCTTGATGCAAGTTGGGCTTTTCATATCCAACACAGCTTTGCATTTGTCCGGGTTTGCTTCCACTCCTCCACTGGTGAGGAGGAAGCCCAGGAAATGGCCTGAGGGTACTCCAAAAGAGCACTTGAGGGGGTTAAGTCTTATATTGTGCTTTCTGAGGCGGTCAAAGACCAATTCCAAGTCGGCTATGTGGTCTTTTGTCTCGGCCGTCTTTGTTATGATATCGTCTATGTAGACTTCAACTATACTTCTCATCACATCACCGAAGACCTTGGTCATCATCCTCTGGTATGTGGCACCGGCATTCTTTAAACCAAAAGGCATCATGGTGTAACAGTAGATCCCCTTGTCAGTAATGAAGGTCGTTTTTTCTTCATCATCCCGGTCCATGGGTATTTGGTTGTAGCCTGAGTAGGCATCCATGAAGGATAACCAACGATACCCTGATGAATTGTTAACTAGTTGATCAATGTTGGGAAGAGGGAAAGGGTCTTTAGGACACGCTTTGTTCAGGTCTGTGTAATCTACGCACATTCTCCATTTGCCATTTGACTTCTTTACTAGGACGACATTGGATAGCCAAGTGACGTACTTACATTCCCGGATGAACTTGGCCTTGAGGAGTTCTTCTACGTGCTGATTAGAAGCCTGTTGCCTTTCAAGGCCAATTTTTCTTTTTTTTCTGGGCAACCGGCTTGGCATTGGGGTCAACTGATAGTTTATGACAGCAGAAATTGGGGTTGATACCCGGCATGCCAGCCGATGTCCATGCGGATAGGTCTGAGTTCTTTGAAAGTAGAGATTTCAATCTTTCTTCCATGGTGGGGTCCATATCGCAACCGATTTTGGTCGTCTGTTCTGCTGAAATACCAATCTGAAAAGGTTTGGTTTTCGCAGCCGGCTCGATTCTTTCTCGTCCTTTGGGATTCATCTCGGATTTGGGATCGAGATCGATCATGTGGACTTGATCTCTGGAGACTGCCTTTTCTGGTTGAGATATGGGTGCAGTGGTGAGAGTAGCGTTGTAACATTTCCTTGCTTCTTTTTTGTCTCCTTGGACAGTGATCACCTTCCCGTCTCGGCCGGGGAGCTTGATCACTAGGTGCTTGGTAGAAATAATTGCTCCCAGGGCATTCGGGAATGGGCGCCCAAGAATGGCATTGTATAAGCTGGGGCAATCAACTATTAGAAACTTAGCTAAGACGGCTTTGTTCTCGGCTTCGGAGCCGATTCTGAGTGTGGTCTGAAGGTAACCTTTGAGTTGGATTCTTTCTCCTGAGAAGCCCACCAGATCTCCTGAGTAGGGTAATAGTGATTCCGGTGGTAAGAGCAGTTGGGTGTAGGTCCTGTAAAAAAGGATGTCGGTCGAGCCGGCTTCGGAGCCGATTCTGAGTGTGGTCTGAAGGTAACCTTTGAGTTAGATTCTTTCTCCTGAGAAGCCCACCAGATCTCCTGAGTAGGGTAATAGTGATTCCGGTGGTAAGAGCAGTTGGGTGTAGGTCCTGTAAAAAAGGATGTCGGCCGAGCTGCCTTGGTCAACGAACACGCGTCCGACATCTCCATCACCTATCAAGGAACGTATCACGAACGGGTCATCATGATCAACCACGTCATCGAAGAAGTCTTCATCTGAGAAGGTGATGACCGGGTTGGGGGGTCTTTGAGTCACCGCCTTCAAATCGGACTGTTCGACATTATAGACTTCACGCAGGTGCCTTTTTCTGGAGTTGTTCGATAGTCCTCCTCCAGTGAAACATCCTGAAATCATGTTTATCCTTACCCTAGGCGTAGTCTGAGTGCTAGAGTCGGGTTTGTCTTCTTTGTTGTCATGCTTCGTGGGGGATGTGGAACATTTCCGTTTCTTGTCTTTTCCCCCATCAGGGCTGGGTGATCTCTTTCTCTCATCATTCTTTTTGTATCCTCCCTGGGACCGGTTTTTTTTCACATATCGATCGAGTCGGCCGTCTCGAATTAGCTGTTCAATGAGGTCATGTAACTGTATGCATTCATTAGTGTTGTGTCCATATCCCTCATGGAATGAGCAGTACTTAGTTTTGTCCTTCTGAGCTGAGGCTTTGAGAGGTGGGGGCTTTGGTATGTCTGCAAACTCAGTGTGCATCACCTCCTTAAGGATCTTTCCTGGGTTGGTGTTCAGGGACGCATAGTTATTGTATCGGCCTTTAGGGTGCCGATGTTGGTCCTGTTGAGGGTGTCCCTTGTCTCTCCCTTTATGTCGGTCCTGGTAAGAGTCTCGGTCTGATCCCTGGTGAAAGTCTTGTTTGGCGGCGACGACCAAGTGAGCCTCCCGTCCCACGTACTTGTGTGATCGTTGTCAAAATTGTTCCATGGATCGGACTGGTTCTTCTGATAAGGAGACGGCCAAGGGGGAGCCTAGTGAAAGAGCCGACACGGCGCATACGAGTTGAACGTTTTCGGCTAGGTCCGGGATTAGAGTACACTCCTTGTAGAATCGGGCTAGGAAACTTCTGAGTGACTCATCTTTTGTTTGCTTGACTTTTGCTAGTGTGAATTGATCTCTGGGAATCTCAATGGAGATTGTGAATCGTCCCAAGAAGGTATGCTGCATGTCGTCCCAAGTATCGATGGAGCCCAAGGGGAGAGTTTTGAACCATGCTAAAGCTTCTCCTTTCAGCGTTCTTGGGAAAGAACGACAGATGATGGCTTCTGGGGCGCCAATGAAAAACATCTCGTTGGTGAAGGCGTCCAGATGTTTGACCAAGTCTGTGGTACCATTAAAGAATTCAATGGGGAGTGCCCTTTTGTACTATTCAGGTATCTCGACCCGGACTAACCTTTCAGAGAAAGGGTGCCTGAAGGGAGCTAGCTGGCCAGTAGCCTTTGGTTGTTGGACTTCCTGGTTGTCTCTCTCTGATGCGAGCCGAGACTGGGTGGTGGGTTGTGGTTGAAGGTTTATACTGCGCTCCAGGTGTCTGAGGCGCTCCTCAATATGATTCACAACCGGATCTCCGGCCGGTTTTGGATGTGACTCGTGGGTTCCTGAAGTTCTCTGATCTGAGCCTCTAGCCGCCGAATCACTTCGTCTCGGGGATCAGATTGGTTAGTCTCTCCATGTTGTTCGACTTCAACTTGTGGGTGTGAAGTTCCTTCTTGTTCAGCTAAACCGTTTCCTTCTCCGAGGTCCTCCACCCAGCCTTCGGGTGTTGGTTGAGGACGGGGCCGAGTTTGCTGACGACGGGTGGTGACTATCATGCTGGATAGGGGAGGCCCTCCTTCTAGCGCCAAATGTTCTGGTATGAAACACAGACCTGGGTCTGAGTCAGCAGGTTAGAGTCGGATCTGGGTCCGGGTTGACGGTGCGAGATCCGATTTGAACCCAGGAGGTGTACCTGCAAAGGGACTCCGACGCCCAAGTCAGAAAAGGATAATGACAGTCAAAGTGATTGACTGGGTAAGATTGCGTGTGTCTGATGATCTGTCAGTTACCCGTATATATAGGGGTTTTCCCTGTATAAATATGGTAAGTGAGTCTTTGTATAAAATGAGTAAATATGCAGGTATAATCATATAATCATAGATACAATATTTAATATATTGTGGGAGATCACAAATATTATTGCAGATATGGTTATATTATGTACAGATATTATTATATATTTAAGGATATGACAATAATATAGTACGTGGGCCATATTGGCTATTGGGCCTTAGGTTTAGACCGTAACAGGAAGCAAGTGAGAATTTGTGGTACCTTGTAAACTCATGACTCTATAGCTACCTTGTTTCACTTTAGAGCCCTATGGTCTTTTATCCCTTTGTGCTTACTGCCCTGTGGTTCACGTTTGAGTTTTGGTTAGGCTCTACTACCTAGTTAAAACCTCAAGAGCAATCCTGGTGGAGCTAGGAGGTAAACACTAGAAGTTTGGATGGTTGATGGCACCTTTTGAGTTTCAATCATGGTCGGTTTCTTTGAGTTAGGCCTACTCGGTTGTAGACGTCTAAGGAAATAAGGTTCCCTGTTATTGTAATCAAAGTGCTCTGAGGCATTGTTATTAATGAATGGGGAGTGTTATGTTGTCCAAGTCACTAGAAGTAAAGTTAAGTCTGTAAATTAGGTTCCTTAGTCTTTTCCTTGTATTGGGACCTTAGTGGTTAAGGGTAAATCTAAACCCTTCGATTGGTGTTTTTTAGGGATGTTAAGGGGGAATTATTCGTAACTTAGTTTGGTTAGGGGTTGTTGTAATCTGATAATGGTGAGTGGGGATTAGTAGAGGTAAGGAATTGGTAAAAAAAAAGCATTGAGGGTCTAAAAAAAGGAAATTAGGTTGCAGGGTTCTCGCTCAAGCGAGCCTATCTTCGCTTGAGCGAATTATGCAGCAAAATTAAGGAATTGGTTTTCTGCATATCTCGCTTCAGCGAGAATGATCTCGCTCAAGCGAAAATAGGGGAATTTTTTAGGGCTCTCTGGACGTTTTTCGCTTGAGCGAGAAGGGTCTGCCCAAGTGAGAATCTTCCAGAGAAGGGTCTTCTTCTGGTTCATTACTCAGTTGCGCTTGTGTACATGATGCAGTGATAGGTGCAAGCATGCCTACACACTGTCATGTATTGTATGTTTAGATTGGAATTTGGATGAACTGTGAGAGTTGTCCATTCTCTGTCTCTTGTGTACCAGAGGAGTACCACGTAGGTGCAACTCTGTGTTATATTGTTGAAATCTATATGTTTTATTTTAAGACCCTAGAATGAAGTAGAGTTAATGAGAAAATCATGTCTCAAGTCAGTTAAGGAAGGATTGAGCCCTTAAAGAGGGTAGCCTTATAGAAGGAGATGTGGGGACCCATAGCATATGTAACCAGGCAGATAAGTTACCCTAGTATGGGAGGTCGGAGATAGGCAAGGAATCTACTGTAGGTAGGGATTATGGGATAGACCGAACCCGACCCCTTTTAACCAGAGTGCGTAGCAGAAGCCTACACCAATTCCTCTTTTTGACATTAGGATACCCCCAGGTGAGAGGAAGAATTAGGAAGCAGTGAATTTATTTAGATATGACCCGTAGTCATCTGGAAGCTATGCTGGGAAAGTCTTGGGGTGAGTGAGGACTCATTAGGAGCCTTTCAAGTTCAGGAACGATTATAAGACAACATAGCATCAGCGGGAGTAGTATTTAAAGTTAAGGAACCGTAAAAGTGTACTTTTAGGTGATCCAAACCCTGTGAATGAATTAAGGGAGTCAGGTTAGGAACTTAGATTCAGAGGTAAGAGGAGAAAAAAGAGGTTAGGACAGTCAGACAGTGAGTCAGATCTAGAACGGGATTCAGGGGAGCAATGGGAACCGGAATTGAAATAGAAGGTAGAAGAGGCAAGATTAGGAGGTCAACCAACTCTTAGAGCCTTGAGTCACCATGGGCAATGAAGGTTTTAACTAACAAACAATAATTGGGAGGACTCTAAGAGTACGGCATAGCTGTCGTTAGGAGGTGAATTGGAGTAGAACGATAACTAGAGCGAATTTTGGGGACAAAATTCCTTTTAGGGGGTAGAATTGTAACATCCCGGAAACTGGAACATAGGAAACATAAGAGGAGGCTTAGCCGGTGAACCTAACTAAGAGAGGAAGTTAGAAGTAGGATGAGAATTCAGAGGTTAAGTGTGACTTCAGACAAGAAATTAGGGAAATTCCATGTGGAACCATGTGTTTTAAAAGAGTTTAGAGGAGGGACTAAGAGTTAAGAAGAAGAGCAACACCCTAGATCTTAACTTTTAAACATGGAAGAATAAGATTCGTAGTTAAGGGAATGGATTTATCAAGAATTAGAGTGGGGAAGGGTTGGACGAGAAGAACTAAGTTAGAAGAAAGTTTTGGAGGATAGGAAGTAGGTTTGAGAAGGAGAGAATTGAATTGGAACCAAGAGGGGCACAAACTGAGGTTATTGCTTAATTTTGGGAGTTAGGCCTAGTGACCTTGATGCACTAATTCGCAAATATCTAGAGCCAGAGGTGTCCAATTAAGGTGATTCCACTTTCAATAGAAAGCTAACTTCCGGAGCTTCAGTTTGATGGGTTATATGATAGGGTTCCGAGCTCATTTGCACTCCCAAAACAAACTCATGTCCAAAGAAGGTTTGCTCTCTGGGGTATTTTCACTCAAGCGAGAATCTAGCTTGAGCGAGAATACACGAAATCCGTTTTTAAAAACAGAGAGTTTCACTCTCTTCTCTCATTTTCCTGGGTCTCCTGGGGTTTCTAGAGAGAGAGGGAGCTTGTGGGCTTGAAGGAGGAAGAAAAGGAAGATCAAGAAGCATCTCTAAGGTTCCCAATCACTTGAGGAGCTTGGGATTTCCCCTCTCCACCTCTCATCCGCCCCTATTTCTTCCCCTAAGGTGAGTGTGATTCACTCACTTGCTTATTTGTCATGTAAATTCCCTTGTATGACCCTTATTCTACCTTCCCTTGCTTGCATTCATGGTTATTGATGATTAGAGGAAGCTAGGGTTGTTGATTTGAATGTATTCTCTTGTAATGCAAACCCTAGGTTAGATAATTTGGGGGTTTTCATGAAATTGAAGTTTTGGGTGTGATTATGCTTACAATTGCTCATGTTTATTTATTCTATCATGTTTGTGCATAATCTGAATGTTTGTACATGATTTTACCCCCATCATGTTCATGGAAAATGTTTGGGTCTTTGACCTCATGAAAATGGTAAAGGAAATGTTAAAGGAAATGGTTTTGGGTCTTTGAACCAAAGAGGGGTCTTCGGACCAATGAGGGGTCTTCGGACCAAAGAGGTACAAGAGAGTCAGTCGCTTTAACTCCTAGGCCAAGGGGTAACTGAGATTCCTCAATTAAAAATGAACCATGCATGTTTAATCTTAAAACATAATGAGGGTGGCCCTGGACAACGGTCCTTGGTCACATGGTCGAGCGCTCAAAGAGTTTACAGTGAAAAGAACTCGTGGGTATCTGGGTTATGACACTTGAGGACTAACTTTGCATTGATTGCTTATGTGATTGACTCGTGATTTCAGATTCTCCCTTAAGTCCATTTGCATAATTCACTAAAGTATGATGTATGTTTCATGGTCCAGTTACCTGTGTTGTGATTCATATATGATGTTATGTGATTGTATGTTCTCCCCCATACTTCACAGACATTTATCGTAGTCTCTAGGACGTAGTCTCACCCCACGTTGCGGGGAATCACTTTCAGTTGTGCAGGATAGGATTCCTTGACATCGGAAGAAGAGTTGGAGTTTTGCGCTGGGTCCTTATGCCCCTCATGCTGCCTGTAGTCCTGGAATGTCTAAGCCTATTTAAAGTATGTAAAGGATAAGGATTGTAATTGAATTTGTAATGGATTATTATCATTGAATGTAATTGTATTATTCGTTTGTATGGCTTATATGAAAGCTTGAGTTTTTGGCCATGGAGGCCATTTGTTAATGAAATAGTTTAGTAATTTTAAATGCATGAACTGTATTGGTGGTTTTGCTGGTTTTCAGGTGAAGTCAAAAATTGGGAAACATCCAGTTTTCAGGGGAAACTCTGCCGGATTTCCGGCAGGAGTTTTGGGGAACCATGACACTTCGTGTCTAGGTTCATTTCCCTTAGATTTGAATATAATTTTTCATTTTGTATTGTAGATTGAATTGTCGTGAAGGCTTAAGTAAGCGTTGGATTACCTAAGCGATTGTATGATTTGTTCACCGATATCGAAAATGGCACGAAATAATTTCAGAAATTCGGGAATAGTGTTTCCAACAGACATTATTCTTGGATTCAGAAATTAGGACGTTACAACAACCATTTACAAGAAATTGGAGAAAATGAAGGCAAGAGGAGGGGTCATGGAGGAACATCACCTGAGATGAGAGTGTGGATGGTATACACTCACCTCTAGAGTAGTGGGGAATGAGCTCGAGAAGGTGTTGGGATCAAAACTCTTCTTCCTTCTCCCTTGATGGATCCTTCCAAGCTCCCCCCACTCTCTCTCTCTTCTCACAATCTTTATCCCAAGAAAAGTTTTTACCTTTCTTCAAGAGCTGAAAGAATGAAGCTCGAGAAAGCGCGTAAGAGTGGCCAATCGCCTGGTCAATTGTTAAAATTCTTTAATAGATGTGGGATTCTTCATTTCTAGCACAACACAAAATTTATCGGGGTTATCCTCAACACCTCATTCTGTTAACATGAATCCCAAATATTTTCCTGCTCGGACATCAAAAGTACATTTCTTGAGATTCAAATGCATGTTATACCGTCTGAGTTGGTCAAATACCTTAGCAGGATTTCCAATGTGGTTGGTGTCAACCCGACTCTTAATGATCATATCATCAATATATACCTCCAACACCTTTCCAATCTGATCACGGAATACCATGTTCATCATGCGTTGATATGTTGCTCCGACATTTTTTAACCCAAAAGGCATCATTCTGTAACAGTAATTTGCCTATTCAGTCATGAAGGTGGTTTTTTTTCCTGATCAGATGTGTACATTGGGATCTGGTTATATCCCAAGTAGGCGGCCATGAATGATAATAAACAAAATCCAAAAGATTGATCGACCAACCGGTCAATATTAGGCAAGGGGTAAGAATCTTTGGGACATGCTTTATTCAAATCTGTACAATCTACACACATAAGCCATTTTCCAGAAGATTTTTTTAACCAAAACTACATTAGAAAGCCAGGTCTAATATTTGACCTAGCTAATAAATCCGACATCTAATAACTCAACAACTTGCTGGCGAGTAGCTTCAGCCTGTTCAGCAGCCATCTTTCTGCGCTTTTGTGCTATAGGTGTGATACCCCTAGTTACCACTAAAAGTACCACATGCATTACACGTGACCAACGAAGTAGAACGTAAAAAATGCGGAAGTTTTTTTTTTTTTTTTTAAAGGGTTTAGGTGTCATTGACCTATTATCTCTCTAGCTTTATTTTAAGTACTTATGAAATATCCTTTCCTTCACTTTCAAAAAAAACTTATCTTTCCGTAAGCGTCGAAAGAATTAACACCTTACGCGCATCCACAACATACACATGGTTAAAGACCTTGAGAGAACATAAAACAATGTGACATAAATACATACATACATATTAAGTAGCATCGATGTACCTCTCGAATACCCACATGACCACCTTAAAACATGAGTTCCGGTAGTAAAATAAATGAGACCTCTAACAGAATACAAAAGAAGAGATTCCTAAATCAGAGCTGCGTACTACCTAGACTCAACACAACCTAGTCCTCCTCAGGTACAAGAGGAAGTCTGGGGTGCGTGATGGTGACACAAACTCCCCCCATAGAACTCACACATGCGCGGGATGCCCGTCACCTTCCGGGTGCCCCTTGGCAACCATCTGATTCGCTCCTGCATCGACGTCATGACGGAAGTCCTCGATACCGACTGTCAACGTGACGAGAAAAACATAGAAAGAAGAGATAGAAAAGAAGGGTGAGAACATCGCATGAACTCACAGCATGTAGGATACAGCAAACTAGAGCACACACACAGAGGCAATCCACACAGTCGAATCAATAAGCAATCACGACATCTCATCATGGTGTACTCATATGAACGCAACTTTTACTATTATAATGCAATATCTAATGCGTGCGGGCCCAGGGAAACATCACCATAGGCAGAGCACATAGCAGCTGCCCGACCATATATACACAGCACGTCAGGAGTTAGAGTCTGTACTAGCATTGGTACAAAGAGCATTGCTCATAAAGTTTGGCCAAATAAATTTAAGCGTTCTTCCAGACAATCTCAACTGACCATGAAAACTTGAGAGCGACAGGATAGTCAAGCCTGTACCCCGTTTACACGACAGTAGGGGGCGAGCCTACGTCACTTGTGCCATTTCGGGACCTGACTATCCTCAGGGCTGGCATCCCACTCGAGGACCCTCTGGCGTTCTTTGCAAAACCCAGTGCCCAGTCCCTACCAGTTTCACACCATACCGAGTGTTACTGCTATATAGGTCGTAAGGTTTTAAACCTCGAACATCAACGACGCTTCATGATGCATGTCACACAACAATTCTCACAACATTCACATCCTTACAGACAAAACCCATTCAACGTCTTTCCTTCACAAGGAAAGCCAAACCGCACTCTCTCGCCAAGCTTCTCAAGTTTTATGTAGAAAGAGTGTGTTGGTTATAGTCTTTTAAGGTAGTTTGTACTAATGTTCTTGATAATCATGTCCACTTAAGTCCTATAATTTACTAAAACTTATGATTGTATCTTATGGATGGTATTACTTATCTTAATTCTCCTTGTATGACTAATTAAGATTTGGTTTAACTTTTAATCTTAACTGGTCTTCATCAACTGGATTACAATTAATCTTAATCCTTACTTAAGATCCTAATTAATTCTTAATCATCCCTTAATCTCTTCCTTAATCTTGGATTAGGACTTTTAATTATGTTTGATTAAGTTTAATCATAATTAATTAGTTCTTAATCATCATTATTGGTTAATTACTTAATTAATACTTTCATTAAGGTTAATTAACTTTAGACTTAATTAATCATTCTTTACTTAATCGACTTAAGTGAATTAGGTTGATTAACTTAGGTAATTAAATTAGTTAAGCCCACTAATTAATCCTAAGTTTTAACTTTTAATTACTTGGATTAGAGTTGAAGTACAACTCCAATCTAACTTTTAATTTCATAATCTAATCTTGATTGACTTTTAATGAGTCTTTAACTCCTTTTCTTAAAGGTTTTAAACTTAAATTAAAAGCCTAAAGGTTTTATAACTCTTAGGAACTTATTTTTAGTCATGGTAACCTAAAATATTGACCTTTAAGTTGACTTTTACTTGGTTGGAATTGGAAATCCGAATTTGTTTTATTTATTTTTAAAGACTTATTCTTAATTGCACTTTAGTCCTTTTACTTGTAAAATTGCTTCTTAGTCCTTTTGGACCACCAAGGCCCATAAACATGTTTTTAACATACCCTTGACCTTTTTAAGATCAAAAAGGTATTCTTGATGAGTTTCATCAAGAACAACTCATGAACATCAAGAACAACTTGAATGTTCATCAAAACTTCAAATTTTTCACAACATCCAATCTTCACCAAAACTTCACACATTCATCAACAAACAATCTAAATGCCAAATATCATACCAATCCACTCAAAATCATCAAAATACACATTAAAGTTCATAACTCCATTTTCAAGCTCATAAACACTATTTTTCAAAGATCAATCATCCAAAACAATTGTATACCTTCAACCAACTTCATGCATGTTCATAGATTCATCATACAAACACATTCCAAGCACCAAAAAAATTTTGAAACACATGCAGCCCCAAAATCCCTCAAGGCCGAGAGCTATTAAAGGAAAAAGGGGAAAATTTTTCCAAAATTGTTTCTTGGCTTGCATGCACCAACAATCACAATCCAAGCACATTCCAAGCATCAAAAAAACCTTAAAAACATGTAAACAACCCAGCTCCAAGAATCCAAAACGTTTGCTCAAAGAAAAGCTCAAAAAGTGATTTTTTTCAAGGAGAACAAGAGTAAAAACAAGGATTTTAAGGGCAAATCCTTGACTCTAGTTACCAATCCTACTAGAGTTCAAGTTCTCCCCCCCTTTACCTCAAATTTCCAAGAAAATGAGTGCAGAATTCTGGTCCCAAAACAGCCCCCAAAGATGCCTCCTTTAGTCACCAACAAGGATTTTTTCAAGGCTAGAAGGCTTAGAAATGGAAGCTTTGGTTCAAAGATGGAACCTTGGCTTGATTGTGTTTAAGGAAGGATGAAAATTTTTGGGAGAAAAATGATGGAGAGTTCACGGCTTCAAGAGGAAGAGAAAGAGAGAAATGAGAGAAAAATTTCAAGTTTGCATGTGTGGAAGAAAAGGAAGAATAAGTGGTTTTAGTGTTAAAATGCCATAAATGCCTACACTTGACACATGTCTTGTGAAAAGGAAGGAAAAATACAAGTGTCTCTCATGCACCATGCCTACACATGCGCGGCTTCTAGAAGGAGGAAAGGAAGAGTTGTGCAAATTTTTCTGGCCCGGATCAAGAGTATTCGGGCCCGGTTCAAGGGACAGGAGGGGCAAAAAGGTCATTTTCACAGAAAAACCCCAAAAATTCCCAGAAATTCCCTAAAAATAGGAAATTAAATTCTAAATCCAAAAATATAAATTTTGGTGATTAAAAATAATTTTAACCATTCAATAAAACACGAAATGCGGTAAAACGGTAAGAAGCGGGCGTTACAGTAAACGGAGAGAGGAAATTAAGGTTTTAATTACAAAGATTGTATAGAATTATAAATATCATTTTAAATCATCTTTTAAGGTTCAAAATATATTTTCCATATTTTTCTACAATTTTTTTTTTTATGCTGGCTATGGTTATACTGTTAACTGGGGCATTTTGATCTTTTTGCCCAGAAGTGCTAGAAAAATTCAAAATTATTTTCTAAAACTCATCACTAATTATATTAAGAGTATTTTGAATAAAGGTATAGATACCTTAGAGTTTTAGCTATTTTTAATAATTAAATCTATATTTTCCTTAACTGTATAATTACTAAAGGTATCTTAGGTTATTTTCTCAAACACCTCTCTAAAGAAATTTACTCATAATTGTGGTTGGGTATTATAAATTTGGCTGTCTATTAAAAGCTACTAAATATTTTATAATTAAATGATTATTACTATTTTAAAATTTTCTTTATTCTATTTATACACCAGTAAGAAAATTTGCGGGTGTTACAATAGGCTTCATACGAGGGTCTATTAAGTGGCGATGGCATATGAACTTTGGATCCAAACCCGACATATCTGTTGCACTCCATGCAAAAAGATCAGCATTCTTCCGGATAAGGTCGCAAAGTGTCTTTCCATCATCAGGTGTAAGCACATTACTGACTTGAACCACCATGTCGAGTCCGAGGCCTATCTAAAGCGGTCAGCAATCACCTTCTGGCGTTGGGTGGGTACAACCAAAATCTTCACGAACATCGAGATCGGCAAGTAATACCCCACTGGCAGATGACGACTTCTCAACTCCAATCTCGGTCTTGTTGGGCTTGGTGACCTTCTGAGATTCCTTCTAGCATGATCTCGCTGTTACTTGATCCCCCCTTAGTGCAATAATTTTCCCGTCATCACTCCAGAATTTCATCATCCAATGACCGGTGGAGATAATCGCACCAATGGAGTTCAGAGTCGGTCTTCCGAGGAAGGAATTGTATGTTGTCGGGATATCAACAACTAGGAACCTGACTTTGGTGGTTTTCAAAATTGGAGGTTTCCCTAAGGTCATAAGGAGTTCCACATACCCTTCAAGATGGGCCTTTTCCCCAGTAAAATCGATAAGGTCTCCTCCCATGTATGGCAACAGGTCTGTTGAAGGAATATGCAACTTGTTGAATGTCTTGAAAAACATGATGTCGACCGAACTTCCCTGGTCGACAAAGATCCTAAGAACCTTATGATTAGCCATATAGGCAGTGATCAACAATGGGTCATCATGCCCCATAATCACAGGGTCGTAATCATCATCAGAAAATCTCAAATGAGGAAGACAGGGTCTCTAAGGATGCACGAACTCTCTAAATGAGGATGAAGCGGATAAAATTTCTTTCAAATGTCTTTTCTGAGAGTTTCGCTTTCGCCTCTGCCCGCGAAACCTCTAGCAATTACATAAATAACAGGATGTCCGGATTGTTGGCGCTTGTCTCCAACTGTAGGTATCTGGCACTTAGATCATTCCAGGGTCTGATCACGATCCCCCTGCATGAGCCGGGAGGTGATGTTCGCTCAGAAGAAGGTCAGTGAGAACGTGACTTGTTCCTTTCAGGACTATGAGATATGGTCCGGGAACAACTTGTTCTAGGACGGTTGTCATCTCGGCGGTAATCGTCGCGGTTGGAATCATCCCGACGAGAGTTTCTGTTGTCGCCCCCTCCATTCTTCTTAAATCTATCCATCTTTCCTCGTCGAATGAGTTCTTCTATAGCGTCCTTCAGCTGGATACATTTATCAGTGTCATGACTAGGAGATTTGTAGAAACGACAATACTTCGACTAGTCTGTATCCGACTTCGTCTTAATCGGCTTAGGTCTTCTCATCCCGGCTTCATACATTTCAACATTGAGGATCTCATAGAGAATCCTATTCTGAGATGTGTTGAGCTTCGTATAGGTGTTGTAGCGTCCCATGAAGCCCTTCCCTTCTTTGTCACTATTCTTGTTTCCCTTATCATTCTTCTGAGTAGCGGGCTTGGATGACTGGCTTGGATTACCATCCTTCATATTCAACGTCAATTCCTCGTCTTCCAAGCTTATATACGGCTCGACCCGACTAAGAGATTTCTCCATCGAAACAGGCTTCTTCTTGGATAAATCTATCCAGAAGGGAGAATGTCAAATCACGCCGTCTTTGGCCAACATCAGTTGAACTCCTGGATGGATCCTTGGTAAAATGGCTGATATAATCACGCAGTGACTCAGAAGTTCCTTGTCGAACCTGTTTAAGCGAAGCCTTTGTCATTGGCTACACTTTACTAGTCGTAAAGCTTTGATGAATTTAGCACGAAAATCGGACCAGGGTTTAAATAACTGTGAAACATGGTCCTCGATGTTGACATCGGCCAAGACTAAAGTCGGAGAAGTGGCGAAGATACGCTTATAGGACGGGTCGGTCGTGCACGAAGTCGGCCAAAACAGTGATCAAGGTCTATCCTATAAGAATGTTCTGCTTCAGAAAATGACTTAGAAGGATATTGAATTTTATGATGATGAGTATTTTGATGATATTTATTAAGAATTAAAAATGAAAATATTGCATACAAGTTAATTAGCTATTGTGTTTTAGTGTGTTTTAAAAACTTTAATCCGTGTAAGCCATTTTTATCTATTGTTTCTTGGTTTTTATTCTGTTATATGAATATTTAATTGATTTTTACCCATTTATTAGAAAAGGTTTTTGTATGCAAATTAATTACTAGTTGTAATTAGTAAGGGTATATGGTCTTGTGAAGTTTAGGTGAATTGAAGCATCCATGAAGAAGATTTACAAAAATATGCATTATATATAATAATATGTGGAATGGTGTAGAATCCATTTATGATAGATTTCTTGATATGATAAGTATTGTATTGATTGACAGTTGGGTGAGACATAACTCTTCAAGTCTTTGTAAAAAAACACTACTTTCATGATATAGTTAGGATTAATCCAGAATAAATGATCTAAGAAAACTTGGAAATACAAAACAAAGTATACAATCTTTTGGCATTACTGCAATTGAAGTTGTCAATACAAAAAATTTCAAAGGGTATGACTATTTTCTTCAAGTTATGAGGAAAATAATCATCCGTGAGACCCCAACTATGATGTGATCCTTCATTTGGTTGTTGTAATTTGCCAATACAAAGAGCTTCAAAGCGATCAAGGTCTATAAAAATGTTCTAGTTCAGAAAATGACTTAGAATGATATTGAATTTTATGATGATGAGTATTTTGATGATATTTATAATTAAGAATTAAAAATGAAAATATTACCTCCTATTTTTCAATAAGAAACATATTACTAAATCATCAAAATAAAGAAAAAGTATTAAGATGAGTTAATTGTAATTAATAATAGAATTTAATTACTATACGATCATATAATGATGTGCTGCCACATCAATTATTGAGTATGACACCTCATGTGCTATTAAACTCAATAAATGATGTGGTAGCACATCATTGGATGATCGTGTAAAATAAATTTACATTGTCAATATATATTTATTAAATCCTTAATAATATTATAAATTTAAGTTTCATTCCAAAAATACCTTAATATTAGATGATTGAAGAGGTAGGTATAAACTAACAATATATAAAAGTATTTAATAAATTTCTTTTGGTACTTTAAGGTATTTAATAATTAATATAACTAAAAATAATATTATATTTTTTATATTTAGAATCAAGAAAATTAAAATTTTTATTTTTTATAAAATATTAGAGAGAATATTAAATAAAAATAAAACTATTCAAAGTTTTAATATATTGTATTGAATGGCTTTTTATTAATTTCTTGAAAGGATATGACTTATATATACATATGTGATTATGTAGTTCTTTAATTAGTTGGAATTTTCGTTCCATTTACACACTCAAAAGGCATGTAGATTGTAACAAGTGTTTGTTTGTGACATGGGCATGCAGATTTAAACAAGTGCCTTTGTTCCTTATAGTCTCTAGCTTAATTGTCGTGGAAGGTAGTGGAGCTTGGTTGGAGTTAAGGGGAGCCACTACCCCCTAACATTTTATAAAAAAAAATTATATGAATACATATATTCATATAATTAATAAAGAAATACACATATATATATATATATATTGAAAATGCTAATGAGTGTCTCAAATACACTAATTATGGAATCAAATTTTATGAAATTATGTAGTCTTTAATATTGTAAATTCAATTATATAAAACCATATTTCTAAAAAAACATATTTCTAAAAAAAATCTTCTGTATATATGAATCTATCTATAATTATGCAATCTTATAGATATTTTATTATTTTTTTCACTATTCATTCAATTTATTATAATATTTTAATGGGTGGGGATCAACTTATTCCAAGAGTAGTATATATAGAGGCAGTTACAATTCTATGAGAGAGCTTTTATCACTTTCACAGATTTTAGTTTTTGGAGACTCTTAGTCTCCCTTTTTTTATCTCTTCTTCTTTTTTACATTTTTCTTATTTCTCTACATTTTCGTTTCCAATTCTTCCTCATGGAAGGTTAAACGTTTGACGATTGATTCTCAAGTGATTTCACATTGGATCTTGAGGTTTACTTGAATTAAAATTCACATTTCAATTTCTGTAACAGATTCAATTTCACTTATCCTTTAGAATTCTAGATTTTGAATCTTGAATTGGATTTGAACGCTTGTTGATAATTTCATTATGTTCTTCACTTTGAATTCTGGTTTAGTTTTTTTTAATTCTAAACAACCTATTGTTTGCTTAATTCAGGAGGTAAAGGATTAGAAATCTCACACCAGTTCACTTAGTTATGGCAAGTTCGCTTAGTTCTTAAGTGACATAATTGATGAATTAATTGACGCTTGTTTGGTTAATTCGAATATGTTTGGGAATTTGAGGTTGATGTATATTAATTGATGAAGGATCCAATTGTGAATGAACAAGAGAATCAATATGTTTTCTTATATTGTTTTACTTTTACTTCCTTACTTGTGAAATTTTATCTCTAAAACAAACAACCAAAATCCCCTTGTTTTTGTTTTCTGTCACGTTCTAAAATTCTGCACCCTTAAGACAGTGTCTGAAATTTGGTTCTGAAGTCAATGATCTGAAGTATAGGTATTTGAAGTTGTTGTCTGAAGTCACTCTGTCTTAAGACGCGTCTGAAGTTCTGCAGTCTGAAATTCTGGTCTGAAATCTGATTTTCTGAATTGCTATTGAATTCCTTTCAGAGAAGACTTGGGGTTAATCCAATCCTACTACACTTAAATTCATATTATTTGATTGAGTACGATCTCGATCAGCGACTAGCCTCACCTTATATTTATCTATCTTCCTATTTAAGCCCATTTTTGTAGTACACATCCATCTGCAGCCTAAAACTTTCTTATCCTTGGGAAGAGTGACAATATCCTAAGTCTTATTTTCTTCTAATGCGTCCATTTCCTCTAAAACGGAAGCTCCTCTAGAATTGCAGCTCTCCATTTTTTATCCTTAAGAGCTTCAATGACAATGTTTGGGATCTAAACTCTATCCAACTCTACAACGAAAGTTCTATATCTTAGGGACAGGTTAGAACATGTGAGGAAATTTGATATAGAATGCTTTGTACAAGATCTAACTCCTTTCCTTAAGGCAATAGGCAAGTTAAGTTCATCAATAGTATCATTTTCAACATTAAGATTTTCAACCACACAATTACCTTCAGTGTTACATTCTATTTCTTCCATGTGATTTGGTTCTGGATCTGAAGATTGACCTTGCAAATGAACATGAAGTCTCATAGAGAAGACTTTTGGAAAAAAATTTGAACTCACTTTGAGTTCTCTTTTCTAATTTTCCCCTTTGATTGGTTATTTGTGTCTATTTTGTTTTGGATTGGGTAGAGATTTCATAGGATTCTTTTGTATAGGTTCAGGTAAAGGAAGAAAAATTGGAAGAGAGATGGAAGGATCCTAATGATGAGGTTCAATCATATTCTCTCATTGAAACGAATCATTGTGAAAGAAAGGTTGATTTCCAAGAAAAGTGGTATCACATGAGATGTAGAACCTTTTGGATTTTTGGGCAACAACATTTGTACCCTTTGTGTGGGAGAATAGCCAAGGAATATTCATTTATGAGATTTTGGATCCAATTTTCCATTTGTAGGACTTGAGTTATAAACAAAGATTGTACAACCAAATATTTTGGTTGAAGAGAATCTAACATTCTGAATGGGAAAAAAACCTTTTAGACAATTAAGAGGGGTTAAAAAATTGGAGGGATTTGAAAGGAAGATGATTAATAAGCTAGGTAATAGTTAACATAGCTTCTCCTCGAAAATGGTTGGGAACATTTGTGGTGAACATGAGAGAATGAGCAACCTCCAAAATGTGCCAATTTTTTTTTTTTTGGAAATACCATTTTTGTTGATGGGTATGGTTGCAAGAACTTTCATGGAATATTCCATGTTCATGTAGGTAACTATGATCACTAGAGAAGTACTCATCCATTATCATTACGAAGGATGTGGATTGATGACCCAAAAAAATTGGTGACAAGTTTATGGAATCGTTTAAAGGTTATGCTAGTTTTAGATTTTTCTTTTAAGAGGTACACCTAACAAACACGAATATGGTCATCTATAAAGGTGAAAAACCATCGGGATCCATTTATGTTAGGAACTCGAGAAAGCCTCCATATGTTGCTATGAATGAGGTGGAAGGGTTTAGTGGTTATTGATAGGAATGAAGGGGATAATTAGTTCAAGACTGTTTAGAGATTATGCAATTTTCACAATTGAAAGAGGAAATATTTTTATTGATGAATAAGTATGGATACAAGTATTCCAAATAATTGAAAATTAGGATGACAATGGTTGTGCCATAGAAACATTTGAATTTGACATAATTGATGGGGATATGGTTTGAGGAGAATCCAACCTTCAAGGTGAATTCGAAACAAAGTAAAGACCATTACATTCCCTAACACTTCTAATCGTCATCCCCAAAGACAAATCCTGAAAAATACATTGACATTGTTAAAAATTGATTACACAATTTAGATCTTTAATCAATTTACTAGTATATATGAGTATATTTTAATTCAGGAACATGAAGGACAAATCTTAAATGTAGTCCTGGCAAGTTTAAGTCGCTAGTACCAGCTATCAATTATGAATTACCGTCCGCTACTATAATAGTGACACCTCTATAAGCTTTCTTGTATGATGTAAAGTTAGCAAATGACCCCATCATATGTTCAGTAGCACCAAAATCTAGGATCCATTCTCCTATATTTTCCTGTCTAGACAAGAAAGAAAACTGATCATTATCTTGTGGGGAATGTTTGTTGTAGAGGTTGAAGGTACAAAAGCTTCATGTTTGAGTTGAGATAGTAGATTCTTTAGTATATCGATTTTCTCATCAGAAAAAATAATAAAACTTTGCTTCTTGAAGGGATGAAGCCATATGGATTTAGGTCGATAGGTTGGAGGGATGAAGCCATATGGATTAGGTTGTTGTTTAGGTTTCTGTTTGAAGGCTAAACATTTTTCAGTGTGGATGGTTGTATGGGTGGTGCATCAGCCATGAGGATGTATTGAGTTTTCTTCTAAGATGAAGAAGAGTAGGCTTTAATACTATATGATCAGAAGAGGAAGAAATCATTCCTCTTCATATTTTATTCAAATAATTGAGCTAATACATAAATGGGTAAAATAAGGAGGTAAGAAAGGAAACAGATGATAACCAATTCCTATAATTAAGTAAGAATTCCTAGAAATTATTAACAACAAAAAAATAAACAATCGACCATAATCCCTTAAATCATGTGACATGATAATATCTCATAAATTTATGGATTCCTATCCAACAGACTCTTAAAAGGAAAGGGATGGAACCAAAACTTGACACTTATAATAAAATGTTGATATGGTAACAAATATGTTCATTAGGCCGCTAAAATTTCAATGTTAGAACTCGAATTGGAGCTTCTGTTTTAATATATTATAATAGATATAATAGATAATATATTAAGCATTGAATCGCATCTGAGTCTTTATTTAGGTAACCATACATATATAAACATCACTCCTTGTCAAAATTGAGATATTATAATGAGTGGATTGTGCATAGTATATCCCTCCCCCTCCAATGCAACATGGCACAATCCCATTTTGTGATAGCTGATCAGCTTATGTTGTTTTGCTTTAACATTTTAACGAAACCCAAAAGAATGCAATAAAATCTAGAGACTATACACAAAGGCATGATATCAAGCGGTAGCAATTTTAGAAGAGAGACATGCGTCTAAGGCTTCTCCAACAGTAAGGAAAACCCATTCTTTTCCAATTTTGTCCACAAAGTGTGCAACCTTAAGCTTGTGAATTACTAGCCACCTCGGGTTGACCATAGCTAACTGTAAAAAGCACACAGCACCAAGTGTTAGAGCATATAGTTTTTGAGCAATTACCAAATAAAACATCGAATAAACCCTCAATTTTATCCTTGAACTTGGCATTTCTGCATTTCTTTTTTATTAATCTCCAAAACTAAACTAATTGCATAAGTAGTAATTGAACTTTAACAAATCCACATATTAGTCTTCCAACTTTTACATTATCCCGTCATATTGGTCATGATCAATTTTACGGATGCTATGAAAGTTAGAGGAGTATTTACGCAATTAATTTTGTTTGAGGACTAATCAGGAGAGAGTTACATGTTTAGGAACTAAATTCAGGTTTACTCTAAAACATCATTAGTCACAAAGAATGAAGATTCATATGGTGGCCTTACTTCTACGCCGCGTGAATGCAACCTCTTGTGCAGTTCCTCAAGTGCTAGAATTCCAGAAGTATCAACATTCATCAGGTCTATTAAAGAGAAATGCAGAGGATCACTTGCATAAAGATTTAGGCATTGATTGAAATTCTAAATTCTGAAAATGTAACAAAAACTCACTTGTCATGTCCAAAATAACTGCTTTCACTTTTCCTTTAGTAGATTCTTGAAGGTCATCTCCTTCCTCCATGACCCACTTCAGTATTCTGGGAACAAGTGAAAAATTTCATACATGGTTCTAATTTGGGCTAAACCCCTCTCTAAATCATTTATAAAGTGTTTGCCTTTCTCTGACAAAATTGGCATTTGCAAAGCAGAGTGAGCCAGAACTTATGCGAATCACTATGATGCCTGGAGTGCTTATGGCCATGGGATATTGAGTGACATCGCAAAAAGCTTCTGTTCTTGGAACTCTACCTACAACTTCTACTCCAGGTCGAATTGATTGTATTAGTATCTTCCCAAACGAGATTATCACCTACACATAAAAAGAACAAAACTTTTTTAATCATAAATCTTAGTATAATTCTTGTATACTTGTCATTTACTTATTTATCTTTAGTTATTTACATTGACAATGATGGATCAAGTAAATAATCCTTCAGACTATAACCAAAAAAATGTTTGTAATTGGAAGACAAATGAGTGATGAAAAATATTGGTGGACTGGTCTTTGAAGGGTAGAACAAAACAGAAGAAAAAGAAGAAAGTGGTACACATGATGTTTTCATGGCAAGCTTGGACAAGTGCAACTTAAGTTAATGGTGATTTTTTTTAGGATACAATGAAAAACTTTTGAGTATGATTTGCTAATCCAAAACTCATGCTAAGACACCAATGGTTGTTAGAGAATGATAATTTTCTTTTATCTTTTGTATATTCGAAGGTAATTAAAGGCAAATGAGTTCATAAATATTTCTAAGAGTTTTGTAAAGTTTAAAGTCTCTCTCAAAAGTTCTTTTGATGGAGAATGTCTCTATTTATAAACATCTGTGTTTTTTCGTCAAAAGTCACCATTCCAATTGGTATCTATTTATATATAATTCATAAAGAGACATATATATCATTGAAATTGATGACTATTCATGTTTAAGTCACTACAATTTCATAAAAGAAAAAAATAGTCACTACATTCAAATTGGGATGTTTAAATTTGAATTAAAAAACAACTCTTCAATTTGAATACTTATATTTGAATAAAACAAAATAACCCTTCAAATAAAATAATATAGCTTTTTAAATGACATAAGACAATATTTAAAAAAAGCTCCTCAAATCCATATTAAATCATATTTTAAAATCTCAGAAAAAATACTAATATGCCCATGGAGGAAGAGATTTTCTTCCTCCAAAGTATATCTACCCTTGATCATTACATGAGACCCATATAACAGGTACTAAACACAGATCTAATGGTTGTTGTGCTTCTGGAGAAAGAAAATCTTTTCATAATGTGGGGGCATAGAACTTCTCTCCTGATAGGGGAGCCTTAACAATGAGAAGACCATACATGGGGATGACACTTAATTTATCACTTAGCCATTATATTACATTCCTTTCTTTACTACACAAAATCCAGGATGCAGTGGTGAGCATGAAAGTATGAAACAAGAGAAATTCTTCAGTACAATAAATACATCATACAATAAAGTTTAAAAAGTTTGGAAATAACACATAACAAAAATTTAATTATTCAAGTTATTAATGTCAGTCCAAATTTTACCAGACCAGAGTTACTATGTCAGGCAGACAAGAAGCGAGTAGTCAACCAAAATCAATAAAAGTTGGGTCCTTTCAAATGTGAATATTGTTAATGAATTTTACTTTATTTCCTGCTTATAAGGATGTCAATCAGTGTACTATAAATGGAAAAGTTTGAAAATGATTTCTGGTCATTGACTTACTGCAACAAGAAGACCAATCTCTACAGATCCAAACAAGACACCAAGGAAAGCACCAGTACAGGCAAGGAAGTCTAATTTGTCAACCTTCCAGATGTAGCAAGCCTCATTTATGTTAATTAATCCAGGAAGTGCAGAGAGGATAATAGAAGCAAGAATAGCCACAGGGGTGTAGTATAAGAGCCTTGAAAATAATTCTAGGGACAAAAGCATAATAATGGCCATCACAACATTTGATATTGTTGTTTGACACCCTGCACTGAAATTTACAGCTGTCCTTGAGAAAGAACCTGCAAGTGTTCAGCAGGAAACCATACACAACTTTGATTGCAGTTTGCAATTTTCTGCCCCTATACATAAAAGAAGTGTTGCAAATTAGTTCATAATTTTTAACAAAAGAAATCACCAGTTGCTACATAGCATGAAGTTAAAGATCCTGCAATGTTTGTAAGTCCCAACGATAACATTTCTTTATTGCCATCAATATGGTATCCCTTAATGGAAGCAAAAGATCGACCAACAGCAATTGCTCCCTGAATCAGAAGTTCATAATTGCCATCAGGGTCACAAGACTCAGAACTGGAAAAAAAAAAACAACAATTTGGAGAAAATCAGAAAAGGAATTAACATACAGTGAGTGCAATAACTGCACAAATAAATCCAATTTTGGCTGCTTGTCCAACATGTTGACCATGGAAATCCAACTGGTGAACTGAACTTGGATTCAGGCCTCCTTTGACATGCTTTAGTATATTAACCCCATCTTTATCAGCTCTTGACAAATACACAATTAAAGTTGACAGAATAATTGATAGAAGAGGAGAAATAGTAGGCAACCAGAAAAGCTTTTTGTTTCTCCTTCCCTGAAATGAGATATATCATATATTTACATTATAATTATAAAAAATAAAAATTCAGAATTAAAGAGAGGTGGTGAAGTAGTGGAGTCTAAATACCAGAAATTTCATCACTTACCATAAAACGGGTAATTAGAAGGAAAATCAGGAATGAAAACCCCAGGACAAAATTAAGAGGGCACCACTGTCATTGAATAAATAAAGAATATTATCAAATATCAACAAGAAGACACTTATAACTTCAATGATTCAAATTTGTGAATAATAAACTGTGTAATGTTAACTAAACTTAATCAGAACATAAAATCAAATGGTGAAACCAACTCACTTTTTCTCCAGTAGTAATTTGATGATGGAGTGACTTACAAATAGATACCAACACTGATACTGCATCTGTTTTGGTGGTAAAGTGACTAATCCCCAGCAACCCCTTGAGCTGCTGAAGACCAATAATGATTGCTGCACCTGCCATGAATCCAACTAAGGCAGCATGTGAAAGAAAATCCACAAGAAAACCCAACCTGCAAATTTTGGAGGATAAACTACTTAGTTTGTTAGGAAACTACAAATTTCCAAAAAAAAAAATCACAACCCAATGAGAAAACCACCTAAAAATACCAAATGCAGCTTGAAATATTCCAGTAAAGAAGGTCACAATAAAGATAAAATTCCTATAGCCAAGAGGATTAGCAACAGGATCTTCCACTTTCTGGGCCAGGGAAGATAACAGCATTGACACTATACCTGCAGGTCCCACTGCAATTTCTCTTGAGCTCCCCATCAGAGCATAAATAAAAGGAGGAACAATACTGGTATCTGAATGAAACAAAACCAAACCATTAATGAAATGAGAAAGAGTGGAGATTCATGCAAAATAAGATACAAAAAAAAACTTTTTTTTTTTCTTGATGTGTCCTGCCAGTTTATAGCATGATGCATCAGTATAGTGCAATAAAATGAAGTCAGATACTTACACAGGCCATATTCAGGATCAACTTTTGCTAAATTAGCATATCCTATGCTCTGCAACATTCAAATGAAAAATAGAAACATGATGGGAAAAATATTAAGGAATGTAATATTTCAATTTCTCATGCATTATTCTGAAACTAGAAGTAATGTTCGTGAATACCTGAGGTAAGCATAGGCTAGCAAGAGTTAAACCAGCTAAGAGATCATCTTTAAACTTGGAAGTTGTGTAATCTCTTATCCAGGTAAGGATTGGGAACAAACTCTTCAAAAAAGAAACAGCATGTCCACAAAAAGTTTTCTTCTTGGATGAAAAACAGAAGTTGTTCCCATGAGGCAAAATGGTCTCCTTGACTGAACTCAATAGCTTCTTCCATAGAGGTGGAGGATTGGGAGAATTCAGCACCCACTGGGACCTCTCTGTTTGAGCAGTCTCCTCAAGATTAGGTTGTACCCTTTGCTCTCTCATTCTGGAGGCTTCAGGTTTCAATGCATGGTTGTTTGAATTGAAGTGTTTGGGTGAACTTTGATCAGCTGTACTTAATGTACAACTTGTCAGTTAAGTACCACCAACACCATTCTTTTTTACAAGGGGTCAATTGATTATGATGATTGCCTGAAAGGGGTAACAGAGAGCTTTAATAGAAGACTATGCTGGATGATTGAGGGGAAATTGAGGCACCACCTTGATTGACTAATGTCAAAAGTTGTGACTGGAAGATAGTACAAACACCTCTTTAATATGGCTCTATAGGACAGCATTGATAAGGGTAGAGCTCTTAGGATCTTGTCAAATTTCAAGTCTAACATCATTTTGCATGTAATGGAAGGAGAATAACATCAATTATATGTGGTTCCTAATCCTCTAGGATAATAAAGCTAGTTATTATTAACGGGACTACAATAATTTGAATCAGAATTTCATGTCAATTTTGAATAATCACATTATGTTGGCCATTATTATCAGCAGCGCAATTTGTGCAAGAATAAGAATTTTCAATGTATTTGAGCTAAAATAAATAAATTATGCTGAGTCAATTATTTTCATTCCCCTGAAAATAGGGTGAATAGGTAGGTCTCATACTTTATTTGAGAATCCAAGTTTTGTAACTGCTGGTGCATAATCAATTATTTTCAATGTATTTGACCAGTTTCATTTATTACAAACCCGTTTATTTACATTTTAATCCCACTGTTTATGTTTTTTTTTTTATTTTTTGCATTTTTGTCCTTTCTAACATGAAACTACATATTAACCTTCTTGCATGTTGAGAATGAATGGTCACACCTCACACGCTTGAGAAGGCACATCTGATTTGTACTCACGAATGTGTGACTCTGCGATTTAGATCTATGTGAGTTTTGCCTGGGTTAATTATAGTTAACTTGTTCAAAATGGCTCTTGGAGATTCTTTGTTGGTTGCCAGTCTAATTTTTAATTCAGGGTGGAATATGTCAGAAACTAATTTTTAATGTGAAATTAACTGCAGGGGAAGAATCTAACTTTTAGTGAATATGTTGGAATATGTCCGAAATTGATAATGACATTAATTAATTATAATGAGGATGGATGACGATGTTGATATTGAATAAATGAAGTAAATGTGCATTAAGTCAGGTCCTTCATATATTTATATTTTATAACCATAATATTTTATAAAATTAATTTTTAAATAAATGTGTTAAAGGTATTATAAATTAAATATATTAAAGATATGTTGAAATAAAATTATATTACTCGCTAAAAATGATGAAATATTGAAAAGTATTTACCGTGGAATTGTTATTAACTAATTCATTTTAGATATATTTTTGTATAGTTTGTTTACTTCTAATCATGTTGAACAATAAAAATACCAATACTTTTATAAGGTTATTATTGAAAATGTAATATTTATAACAAAAAGTTATTACATTTGTTTATGTTTTATAATCATAATTTTTTTAATAGTAAATTTTAAAGAAATGTATGAAAATAATTAAAAATTAAATATGAAGATATATCAAATTTAATAACATTGAAAAAGTCTATCAAATATTCCATTATGCACACTATATTTATAGTGTATTTTGCATATTTCACACCATTGTAAATAATAAATTTTTTATTATTTTATAAAATACGCATAATTAAAAAATACAATGAAAAATTACGATATTCTTATGATATATTTCATTCATAAATTTTATAGCATAAAAAATGTAACACACTAATGTTGAATTTGAAAAGATAAAAAGTTAAATTGTATTTGTTTACCATTATAAATAATAAAAAATTTCAAACCATTTGGTTAAGTTATTTTAAATACAGAGAAAAATTATGTTATCATTGTGGTCTATTTTAATCACAAATTTTGTAGCATAGAATTGTAACATACTAATATTGAAGATTTAAAAGATAAAAAACTAAATAGGATTTATTTAAAATTACTGGGAAGATGAAATGGGAAGATAAAACACGTGATAATATAGTGGTTATGTTCAAATTAACAATCAATAAAATAAAATTAGAATTCAATAAAGGAAGTATAACGTATAATGATAATTAATTAAAAATAAATATATTTGTCTAGTGACTTTCACAATAATTGAAAAATAAGTATTTGTCTCTTTTTTTGGATATAGGAAATAGGTATTTATCTAATATCTTTCATTATTTAATAAACTAATGATAATAATAAATTAGTTTAATTAATATACTCTGTCAGTGTAAGAAAAAAACTTTTACGCAGACATCTAATGATATACTGCCACATCATTTATTGAGTTTAATAACTCATGAGGTGTCATATTTATTAAATGATATATGGTAACACATTTGTGTAAAAAAATTTATACTAACAATATATATATATATTAAATTCATAATAAAAACGTTTTATGTTTATTATAAAGAATTAACTCTATGAATAAAAATTAAAAATAATGAAATAATAAAGGATAACACATCATATGAGAAATTGAACAATTATGATATAATTTTATATTGATAGAAAAATTTTAAATATATCAAACATTAATTGAAGATAAATGATAAATAAAACTTTTAAAATTATTTCAACATTAAAATAAGGTTAAATTATTTATTTTATTTCTAAAATATTATTTAGATAATATTCAATCTCTATTTTCAAATTTACTTAATATCTATATTTTAATTTATTTTAAATAATTCTTATAAAATTTAAATAATAAAATTAGTTGGATTTCCCGTTATAGTATAATTATAAAACATTATATTGATGATTTTATATTAAAAATTATAACAACTATTATATATTTTTGAAATTAAAAATATAATCGTAAGTAGTTGTGACTTCCCAAAATTATTTTAATACTAAAATCAGGTTAAATTATTTATTTTATTTCTATAATACTTTCTTGATAATATTCAAGCTCTATTTTTATATTTACTTAATCTTTATATTTTAATTTATTTCAAATAATGCTACTAGAGACTTGTATGTTTTTTAACATTCATCAATAGATATTGATTTGAAGGTTCTAATCTAACCATCGAGCACGTGGATGTAAGAGGTTGTTCCAGCTTAACTAGTGATCTCGAGTTCGAGCCATAGGTATGCATGTGTTAAATACTCGGAGGGAGAGCTTTGTCACTCATAGAGGTCATAACCAAACTCGAACAGGGTTACTTTCCGTGGAGGATACTTGTGGTATTGCAAAAAATAAAAGATATAATAAATGTTGGTCTTCGATTCTTCATAGTTCCTAGATTAACTTCTTCCAACTGATCTTGGGATTCGAACCTAGGAACTTTCTCACTATCCTCTTCAAAACCTAAAGGCTCATCATAATATATGCAATCTAGACCTTCGAGGTTTCACTCTCTTTTGGCCACTTCCATCAGGCCTCTTAACTTGTTTTTTCTTTGATTTTGCTCTTCACCCAACAAGGCTGTTTCGATCCTTCTTTCGGCCGTATAGGCCGTTATTCTTTTAATCATTTGGTCTATGCTTGCCATGAGGCATTGAGCATTTCTTGGGCCGTTTCGATGTCGATCTCTCTCTTCAAACAAAAACCCTTAAGAGGGTCAAGCCTTACTGAGTAAGGTACCTTTGTTGAATGCATTGCAGATTTTGAATCCAAGTCATATAGACTTATGTGTGCAAGGTTCCTGTCGAAATCCACCTCAATTAAACCTTGTTCAGCAGAATATACTGCTTAGTCTGCCTCTACCACTATTGGGTTACCTGCATCATCACAAAGGAACAGTTTCTGGTGTACTGTTGATAGAACAACACCAATCCCATGAATTCATTCCCTTCCCAGTAGCACATTGAAACTGGCCTTGGTTTGGATTACCACAAATATGGTGGTTCGAACTTGACCACCAACCACCAAATCTAGGGCCACTACTCCTTCAGAATTTGAAGACTTTCCTTTAGAGTAGGGGGTGTTCACATGCAATCAAATCCAATGCAAACCGCATAAATCGAACCGAAAAAACCGAAAACCGAATCAAACCAAAATCCAAAAAATCGAAAACCGCAAAAATCAAAATTTTTTATTGGATTGGATTGATTTTCGGATCCCATGTTGAAAACCAATCGAATCCAATCCAAACCGAACTTATATATACATATATTATTACTTATAAAATAATCATATGTTTATACTTGTATATGTATATATTTATAAAAATATTTATACAAATATATATTTTATATGATTTTATTATCTAATATAATGTTAATATTTCTATAAATATATCAATTTAGAACTAATTTTAAATTAGTTTTCATGTCTCATGTTCTTCTTTCCATATAATTTTATTTTTATTTTAATAAATGTAAGTTCCAATAAAAAAATATTTACTATTATTTCATAATTTTATCACTTTTATCTAATATTTATTATCCCTTTAAAAAACCGAAAACCAATCCAATCCAATTTAAATTGGATCGGATTTGAATAAATATCAAAACCGATCGGATGATAAAATGATAAAACTGCAATGATCCGATCAGATGATTTTTCCCCAAAATCGATCCAAAACGAACTGCGAACACCCCTACTTCAGAGTCTATTATGACTATGTTATGAGGAACAAGGTCTTTTTCTGTTTTTCCAAGCCTGTCGAAGGTGGATTTGGACAATAGGTTGATAGCTGCACCCTTATCTATAATGACCTTGTTGATAGGGCTTCCTTCGACCACTGCCTTGACGTACTGTGGCTTCATATGAGCTATCTCTCCTGGGGAAGGCTTCAACAGGTTGACCATCTCATTCTTGGTCCTTTGCTCTGTTTGATTCAACATCACAAGACTTTGCATTTCCTCATCCTCAAAGTCCTCATCATCTTCTTCTTGTCTTGACACCATGCTGAGCAAATTCAGTGGGTAAGATTGAGACTATCCCACAGATATCCTATAATGAATCAGGAAAACCTGACTAGAATTCCTCTAAAAGAATATCGTCCTCCTCCATGGCTCTTACCTTAGCATTAATCTGCTCACGCAGATCCCTTTGTGGCTTTGATGAGGAGGCTTCGAACCTTCTTTTTGGCCTTGGGTTCATTGGAGCTTGTTTTGCTTGTATATGTTCCATCCTAGCCCTGTAAATTATTTGGGCCCTTCTCCATTGAGTCCTTCTCATTGAACCCTTAGCCTTTGAATACTGGCTGAAGTGGTGTACCACTATGTCCTTTCCCTTTGCTGCAGTTGGCACTTCTCCTTTTGGTTTCACTGCTTGCCATGTAGCTTGAGGCTTTGGCCTTGTGGGTATAGGCCTTACCCACTGGTTAGCAGGAATCCTCGCAGGTGGAACAAAAGTCTTTTCAGGAAGAGCCACGCATCTTCCTACCCCTTTCTGAGTCTTGGCCATTTTTTGGCCATCACCTTGCTTCTGTTGATCAAACATATGCTTGACATACTGTTTCCTCATTAGAGATTCCTCGAGCGCTTTGGCTGAGTCGGCATCAAACACTGCGTTGCATCGAGGGCATAACATTATGCATATGTTTTCACCCTGTTTCCTTGTTAGGAACTCAATGATGTTCTCTTCAGCAGAAGGGTATATGTCTTTCACCTCTTTCTCGAAGTTCTGAATAGCCATATATGTGGCCTATCTTTGATTGGTTTGTGTTCCCACCATGTTCACTTCAAATGGTTCCACAAAGCTTATGTTGGTACCAAATGGGTCTAAGTCAATTTTCATAGTTCCTTTCATTTTCTCTTCAAACTTCAACCTCCCTTCTGAGATTGCCTTTTGAATTAAGTCCCTGAAACAACACAGTGATTAGTACAATGACCATAAACATGATGATATTTACAGTATTTCCTCCCTTTCCTTTGTTCAAGAGTAGGGATTTTGTGATCATCACTCAAGATAATTTGTTTGTCTTTTAACAAAATATCAAAGATTTGGTCAACTTTAGTAATATCGAAACCATTTGATGGTTTCTTAAATTTTTCTTTACTCAAAGTGCCAATTTCTTCTTTCACAGTTTTAAGAAAGGAACATGTATAAGGTGGCCTATGTTTTAATTCAACCACGTTGACTTCATTTTCTTCTTCATCAACATCTTAATCATTATTTAGTTCTATGACATCAACATATGCCACCTTATCTCTCTTACCATGTTCGATCTGCCTAACCCTATTAGCTAGTTGGGCCATGTCTCGAACTGGTAAGCTAATTAATTTCTTTCGAATATGGAATTCTAAAGCTCCGACAGTCATTCGTATTAATCCATTTTTTGGGACAGGGGTAAAACATCTTGCTTTACTCTGCCTAAAACTATTGAGGTAATCACCTATGGCTTTGTCTAGTAGCCTTCTAATGCTCATTAACTCCATCAGACTAACCTTACTCTCTCCCCTGAAGAACTGTTCATGAAATGTTCTTTCGAGTTGGATCCAGTTATGAATAGAGTTAGGGGGTAAAGATGTGAATCATGTAAAGGCATTCTTTGTTAAAGAACTTGGGAAATATTTCATCCTTAATAGTTCATTATTGGCTAATTCTCCACATTCTATTTGGTATCTAGCCACATGTTCTACCGTTGATTCACCTATTTCTCTTGCAAATTTAGAAAACTTAGCCACTTTTAATCCTCTAGGAAACTCTGCTTATAATATTGCTTAGGGAAACGTAGAAGAAAAATAAGGCTAATCTGCATATCCTACATTGAAACCATGCCTATTTAGTACTTGTTCTACCATGTTAGCTATATTTTGTTGCCCCCTAAGTTAATTTGCCTTACTCTTTTGACCACTTGATCTGGGTCCTGGTTTCGAGCCACTATTATAGGCCCTTCACTAGTATAAAAAACACTTTTAACATCGGTTAAAATAGACTTTTTACATCGGTTCTACAACCGATGTGTATGGAGCCGATGTAGAATATCAAACGATTCTACATCGGTTATTGATAACCGATGTAAAAACATCAGTATTTTACATCGGTTATAAAGCAACCTATGTAAAAAGTAACCCTTCTAAGTCAGTTTTTAGAGACGGACTTTTTCTGTCTCTAAAATCCTTCTCTAACCTAGACCTTAGGGTACCAACATGCTTTTCCAAGCAAACATTTTTGTTAAAGATGATCATAAAGTAAGGATTTCCCTAAACACGCACCTTTTCTAGTTCCACTTAAACAAATGATGAATTTCAATAGGCCAATTAAATTAAGTATATAATTGATGATGATGTGAATAAAATTTCTAATGACAAGGGTAATATCTACACAAAACCAATTTATTAAATTGTTAGTAGTAATTAAAGCATAACAAAGAATATATCAATTGATCACCTAACCAAAAAAATTCACAATAAAATAAAAAATAGAGTAAAAAGAGATATTACACTGATAATAAGAATAAGTTGAAGGACATCCATTGCCTACATATAAGAGCAAACAATAATTAGAATATAGAAATACAGAAAATTCACCATTAAACGCTCATAATATCTCATATTTAAGTGTGTTTTTAGATGGAAAAACCAAAATAAGTAAAACCAAAAGAAATAAATAAAGGAGAAAGAAAACACAAAAAGCAATATAAGTAATCAAAGTAATCATTATTTATATATATATATATATAGGGGAGAGATTCACTTACTCCAGGAGTAAGTCTAATAACTTACTCCCAATCTCAACCGTCCAATTTATTTTTAAATAACGGCTCAGATTAATCACTAATTAAGGTCACGTGTGTTGTCATCTCTCTTCTAGAATGGCAACACATATTCTCGTCGTTCGCTTCATTTATCAGTCTAGAACAAAAACCCACCCTCCAAGCACCCTGCTCCCTTCTTGCGTGAACCCTTTAAATCACAGGTCTAACATTCCCTTCTTTCGCTTCATTTACCTCACGTGCTGCAAGGTTCATTCTCATCATCCCTCATCCCATGGCCACTCCTCCATGTTTGTGGTCTCCGCTACCATCGCCGGCGCCACCGTCCATCCCTTCGATGATTACTTCGATCAGCCCTTCCTTCCCTCTTTTCCCCATCGAACAAAGAGAGGTTAGAATTTTGAACCCATGATTTCTCCCGTCTCTATCTCTCATGGAATTGATATCATGCAATTGTTTCCCTTTTTGATTTTATGCAGCGAAAGGAAAGAGAGATTCTAAATTTTTGTAATCGTGCAGTGATGATTTTACTAATAATACTAACCCCCTCTTCACTTTGACTTTTTACAATCATTAACAATGTTATGGCTATTCCCCTCTTGAACACTTATTAATTTCTTTGCAATCATTAATGGCATTTTGTTTTTGTCTTTATATTGTTTTTGTTCACTTGATTTGCAAGCAGTGACAGCATTTTCTTTTCTGTGTTTATATTGCTTTTGTTGGCTTATTAGTTGCAATAATTAACAATGATATTTTCCTTTCTTTACATTGCTTTCTATTAACATTGAGTTTGTTATTCATAACTATTAATAAGAACTTCAAATTACTCATCATAAGATTAACTAATGTAGCTTACTGCTAATATTTTTCTTTTTTAAAAAAAAAAATAGGTGTTGGGCAACCAATGATGGAAGGTAATGCTAATGATTCATCCAACAAGAATATACCAGATGCTTCAAATGTTGGTGAGGAGTTAAATATTGAACCTCATATTGAAATGGAATTTGAGTCTATTGAGAAAGTTAGAGAGTTTTATAAATCTTTTGCTAAAAAAAGGGGTTTTGGAGTACGTATTCGTTCAACTAAACCAAATAGAGCAGTTTTGGTATGTTGCAATGAAAGTCAACACCAAATGAAAAGCTCTGGATGTGAAGAAATTCAAGATAACACCAGTAAGACTAAAAGAAAATGTTCAACCACCCGAAGTGGTTGTCAAGCTTCACTATCCCTTTCAGAGGTATCAACCAAGCATTCCATTACCTACCTTGTTGGCAATTTTATCGTCTTATTCTTTTCCTCAAACATAATTCAAAAACTCCAGTATCATGGCTCTACAGTAACAATGAGTTAATGCCGATGTTTTCGGCAAGGATAACAGAACTAAAAAACTAGCTAGTGCAGTTTGGTTTGATGCATTGGCTGAACCGTTCTTTATGAAACTAAATTTTTTAGACAAAGAATATGTTATAATAGTCCTCTCTTACAATCCTAGAAACGAGGCAAGGGGTATATGATTTTGGTTGACATACGTTTTATGCTTATAGCAACGACAATTGACATATTTCACTTGTTTTAAGGCAAGAAAAAAAACGCTAACACATCCACTTTGACTTGACATTAATTAGCATCGCATACTATAATTTCTAATGGCAATCGAAGAAAAGGATAATCATTGCATCGAAAGAGACACATAAGCAATAACAATCCTAAACAAATTTACACAATTTAAAGTTTCAAACCTTAAATGTCAAATCAACAAGAATAGCACTTAACCCAAATCCATGGTCGTGTACAAGATAAAAAATTTCTCTGCCATATAAAATGAAATTGAAGGATTAAAATCAAAGGGCTTTGCCATAGATCTAAGAAGGGTAAGCACCGTGAGCGATCCCAAATTTAAATGAAGCAAAAGAAGGGAATATTAGACCTGTGATTTAAAGGGTTCACCCAAGAAGGGAGCAGGGTGCTCGGAGGTGCTCGGAGGGTGGGTTTTTGTTCTAGACCGATAAATGAAGCGAACGGCGAGAATATGGGTTGTCATTCTAGAAGAGAGATGATAACGCACATGATCTTAATTAATGATTAATCTGAACCGCTATTTAAAAATAAATTGGACGGTTGAGATTAGGAGTAAGTTATTAAGTGGATCCTTCCCTCTATATATATATATATATATATAAAAGTAATCAAAGTAATCATTCTTTGAAAAAAGATTTATATTTTGTCACAGATTTTAAGTACAAATTATTAAAACTATCTACAGCCTATTTAATTAATGCCTAAAACTAATTAATACAATTCTTCATATTATACTTGCGGGTAAAAATCAACGAATTAAAAGTAAAAAAAATTATTAAAAATCAATATAATTACTATAAGCACACAGGACCAACATTATTTGACATTCCCCTGCCACATTTTCACACAAACATTGCATCTTGCAGTTTCTAGCTCCTGCAGGCACAACTACAGATAGAGAGGGTGATTGAAATGGATTTTTGTATACATAGTAGAATAGAGTGCGTACCTGTGAGTGTGGTTGCTGAGGTAATTTCAATTTGTGAGCCCCCTGTTGCTCAAATCACTGAAGAATGTGTTATAAATTAAATGTATAGATATAAAACATTAAAAACCCAACCAGAGAAGCAAATATACATTATATCAATTCAGTCAAACATTACTACATAAACATTAACCAAGAAAATTAGAGAAAAAGGTCTTAAGGTACACAGAGAGTATATAATCCAATTAATCTCACTAGATTTGAATGAAGACAGAGTTGTTTATTTTGAACACTAAGACAAACTAAAGAGAGAAGAAGCAAAGTGTGATGAAGAAAAAAGAAGGCATAAGTCAGCTAAATAACTACCTAACCTTAAAGTTGCATGCCCTTTAAGTTGAGTTTGATGATAGATGAGATGAGTGAGTTGCCAGTGACAATCTTAGCCCTTTTAAACTTATCAATTCATAGCCCTTTTCAATTCAAAATCAATCTGCATATATATATGACAAGTCAAAGCGCGTTATTAAGAAAGCTTAGTTAATTAGATAAAGTTTAATTTTCATAATCAGGAGATAAAAAAAGGTAAGAGTAATTACATTATAGCCTGAATAGGAGCAGTAGAAGGGACACTCTCCATCATAGGTTCCTTTATGCAATTTTGCATAATGCTATGAGATTGAAGCTGAGTTTGGCTTAGCATCCTCAATGCATCACTTTCCCCATGCCCATAAGCTTCCATGTTGCCTCTACCACATGGTTTTGGTAGTACATTCACCAACTGAATCAAATACAATAAACACCCCAAAAATTATTTAATGGGAAATTAAAATATACAGCAAGAGTGAACTAGGTAGAGTAAATAATCAGTTTTATTTTATATTACACGAACCTTAGACTTGTTGGGCAGGGAGACCAGAATCCTACATATCATCCTAAACATAAAAGCTGGAAAAAGGTATAATAATAGCCCGTTTGGTTTAGATTTTGACCAAACAAAACCATGGTTTTGCAGAATTGATTTTAAATCACTTCCGTCCAACGTGCTTCGTAAAATGTGCACTATCAATCTCAACCATTCATTTTTAGAATCAATTCTACTCAACTGTAAACCAAACAGACCATTGTCTTTCATCATCAATTTGCACCGTGAGGTCTTGCACACCCATATGATGGTATAGACCATTCACAAATTCTAGTAGTGGGTGATCATCTACCCCTTTCTTTACCTGTCACAGAATATTCCACTAAAAATCAGCACCTACTCTGTACAAAAGGGAAGGAAGCATCCCATACTAATTCAATTTTTTTTACATTTCAGATACTTGATACTACATGAACAACTGTACTTCTTAAGTTATACCTTGAACATGAAGCTTTGAGTCTAATCCAGTTTTAGACAAATAAAGCTTGCTCAAAGATTTAAATCCACTAAGAGATGGGAGGATCTCGTTAGTAATATGGCTTAAACTTAAATCAAGGACTTTCAGATGAAGCAACTTTGATGACAGTGTTTGAAAAGCTTGGGCATAAATACATCAGTGCAAGGTTGTAGAAAAAGCTAATAATACAAAAATGGATTTAAACATTATAATATTAAGATAGCATACAAAAATTACATATCTAGGCTCACCATGGAATGAAGTTGCATTTAACCTGTTAGAAATGAAGTATAGAGACTTGAGAGATGAAAGCCTGTCCAAACATGGTACAATGTTGGCCGTGTTATTTAGAGAATTATAACTCAAGTCAAGAACTTGCAGATTACTTAACCTCAATTCCAGATATTATCCAACAGCTCTTCAAGGTACATAAATAAAGTGAATTAGTGAAATTAACATAGATATTTCATGACAAAAGACAAATTCACTTTTTTTTTTCAAGTTAAAATTCACTTCAGAAAGCAAAGAGCCAAAAAAGATTACTCCTACAAAAAATTGTCATACCAAATGAATAAACAACCCCTTTTGATGTCACAACAATGCTGTGAGCAGGACATGCGCTATTACTTGTGATTTCTCCCTTCTTCAAATCTAAGATCATTACCGATGAGCTACTATAATTAAAAAATCAAATTAAGCCTGTAACATAACCTATATCAATCAAATTAGGTAGCATCAACCAGTGACCTGAAGCATAAAATTTCCTAACACCAAGCGTTAAATTCTGAATCAGTAATCTATTCACGAAAGGAAAAGAACTTTTCGGTAATTAATTACGCAGTAATCGATTCTAAAGACACAAAGACTTTTTCAAATTGGGTGTGCTACTGACAGGAATGGCCACTGCCTTTCCTTCATCTTTCCTTTTATTTGAAGAACATCTTCAACTATAGAATATTGAAATAGGCTTGGAAGCTTCAATATCAACAACCCTTGGAGTAAAAGAACAAATCGTGTAAATTAAACATTGATTGTAGCACCCATTTTAACCCATTTTGATATTAATAAACCCTATGTTTTAAAGATCTGATAGTTGAGATCATGAACCCCAATTAAAAACCCCAATCCCAAACTTAAAAATAGTTCAACAGTTCAACCTCATTTTCTAAACATTGAATTGATAGATATACATAGAGAGAAAAGCACCCTTTATCTATATATATAAGCAAGTGGAGACAGAGAGAACATGTAAACTAATCGTGTAGCCCCCACAGAGACCAAGACACAGAGACAAAGAAGTAGAGACCGTCTAAGCATACCTTGCGAGACGAAGAGAGCGCAGCCCCAAGGCCAAGGAGAGCGCAGTTTCAGCTTTCTGCAAATGGAAGCAAACTCAATTAGGGTTACCCATATTAAAAGTTTAAAAAAGATTTATCAATAATGTTTTCAATAATAGTTTCTACATCGGTTATGACCGATGTAATAATTATTCAATTAATTTCAAAATTGCCACCGTCCCACAATTTACATCGGTTATTTATCCTGTTGTAGAATCCCTATTCTATTTAAAAGAGGTTCAGGTTGAATTTCCCTCCTAGGCATTACTGGTCCTTTGAGACTGGGTATCTCTTGACCTGTTCCAATCACATCAACAAGTTTACCCATTTGCCTTGCTAACATTTGGTAGTTTTGATTGGTAGTTTCTACCAGAGAAATGATAACAGTGGCCATTTGATGGGTCAGCATGTTAACCATGTCATGGTTACTCTCATCCATTTGTTGTCTCATGGATTGTAAAGCCATGTTCGTAAGGATGTTCGAACCTCTTTCATTCGACCACAAGTTCCCTACAGGGGATGAAGTTCTTACTTCTCTGCTGAAACCATTTGAATTTCCTAGCATCTTTGAAGTATTTCCTATGGTTCTTGTGGGAAATGGAATTGCTAGGGGGTTGGTATATGATGTGGATTTGGCAAGTGTACCAATCGTATTAAGTAGACAAGTGATTGAAGTTGAGATTTGAACACAAGAAAGGGGGTTGAATTATGTTTTAAATATTTCTGCAATCTCTTTCAAAACTATTGCTGCTCAAGAATTATCTTGGCTGAGTATTGAAAGGAAAACTTTCCAGAAGATAAATGTTAGTTAAATAAGCAGCTGCAGAAGATTCAGTTATTTAATTGTTTACTTATTTTAAGTAGTGCAGTTATAAAGTAATAAGGAATAAAGAAGAAGGCACACAGAATTTTTATACCGGTTCACCTCTTCCAACCTGAGGCTATGTCCAGTCCCTACACCTGTAGGATTTTTCTTCACTAAATCAAATTACAATTTTCTTGGGTAACCTTACCACTAGTATTCTTTCTCCAGCCTCTTCAGGCTATTTCTAACACAAATTCACTCTTTCTCAAACTGGTGACTTACTGCAGAACCTTCTGCAGAAGATCCAGTAAAACAGAGAACTACAAGTACCTTCTGCAGCCTCTGTCAGAACAGCTGAGATCACCTGATCTCACAACACCTCACAAAAATCTTTCCCTAACAATATCCCAGAAGAATATGCACTTGCACACTCTTTTACAGTTAACAGAAGAAAGAATTATGAAAATACAAGGCTCAAAAGTTACAGATTTGATGTAGCAGAAGCTTGAGTATGAGCCGACTCTCTCTCAGATGAACTTTCAGACCAGAACTTCAAAGAATATAAGAGAGAGAAAATTCCAGAAGATATGGAGTGATGCTCCAGCAATTCTCAATGATTCTTCTGGATGAGGTGTGTCTTTTCTTGAGGAAAACACTTTCCTTTATAGAGAAACAAAGGAGGTAACCGTTGGAGCCTTCCAGCTGGTGTTTAGCACCTGTCACTGTCAAGGTACAGTTGTCTTTGCTGTCTTTGCTTGTAAACAACTGTCATCTTGACCAGCTGCTTCTTCTCAAGACCCTTCTTCTACAAATAGGAAATCTTATGTACTTTGCAGTTGTTATCTTCTGTAGACATGCAGAGGTCCCAAATATGCTTGATGAATATATTTGAAGTGTTTTATTTTGGTTGCAGTTCAAAAATCAGAATTTACTCAGTTCTACTTCTTCTGGGCAAGACTGACAACAACATTCTTCTGCAGAATGTCTGTCTTCCTTCTGTAGAGGATGGTTATCGCCATACAGGAGTTTATACTTGATATTACAGAAGTGAATCTTCCTTCTAATATGTTTTCTGCTTGAATTGAATTATGCTTTACTTATGGGATAGTATATCTTGTTTCTTCTGCAGAGCTTTTGAAGCTAGAGATTCTTCTTCTGTATATTTTATTTCTTTCCTTCACAGATTTGTCATTCTTAAATGACTTGAAGTATCTTTAAGGACAGTTATGACAAATCAACAAGCTTCACCTTTGGACTTTATCATGTATCTTCTTGTAGTAATTCACCTGTATCTTTTCCTTAACACAATCTCAAGTGAAATGATCAATTCCATAAGAATCAGAATTATGACAAGTGAATTTTGATATGTTGTCAACATTGAAACCACTTGGGAGGATTCTTGGACTTTACAGTGATAAGTAGAGTATCGTCTCCACAGGGATTGAGAATTCAAGTACCAAAATACAGAGAATTTGGCTAGTTGAATAAAAGAATCACAAATATACCAATGTAAAAAAATATAATGTAGAAAATAAAACTAGGAACTTTAAATCAAGATGTTTAGAATGCAAGGGAAAAGACAAAGATTGTGAAAAGTAATATAAAAAACGATTAGGGGTTGGTTCATCTTAATTCTCCCTCTATGGAATTTAATAGCATATTCAATCCTTTGGTTATGATTCAATTCATGATCCAATTCACAAATATAGTTAAGTCCCAATTCCTTAATGAATTAACCCTATATCATCAACTAAGAACCCTAATTCCTTAGGTGATCAACTCAATGGAGACATGCATTAATATCAAGAATTGATAAAGATCACACAAGAATCAATTCCTATCCCTATGTAATTAACTTCTTATGTTGTTTACTTCAGATCCAAGTTTTTCCCCAATTTCTCAATTGTGAGAATCGCTCTAAGTTCATGCAATTGAGTGGCCAAATCAATTGAAGCATTAAGTGTTAGTATATGCACTAGAGACTTATATGTTTTTGAAACATCCATCACATGTATCATATTATTTTATAAAGGCAATTCATTCTTTTAAGAATGCAATTGATGTCCTTAGAATAGTAAGCTCAAACTTCATAAGAAATCAAGTAGATGACTTGATCGTGACATCTTATAAAGAACTATTCTTAAAATAGTCCCTGGTCAAGTATCATCTTAGGCAAAGATGCATTTAGACTAGTATGTGAGTTCATTGATGATCACATCTCACGGATCATGGATATGAGATATCATGTGCTCAAATAGGTACATATTAAGCGTAATAATGTACTGGACAGACCCATATTAAGAACGTTGCATGGATTGTTACATAAATGTCATGAACGTTTCTTAAATTGATAAAAGTTATATGAAGTCCTTCGACCTGAAATCACTATGATTCCTACATAAGGAATTATATGTTTTAAATATCATCAAACGTTGTCTGTAACAAGGTGATCATAAAGTTGGTATTTGGACATATAATAAATTATGTGGTGGGATGTTAGTGACCTAGATGGGATTTGTCCCTCCTATGTAACATGAGTTATATCTGTAGGCCTCTTGATAAAGTGAGACTGCAAAATGCATGGCCATGCTCAGGAGGATAAGCATGAGATGTTTATTTTCTGTACAGTCTACTTGGGGATCTGTTAGCGCAAAAACCCTCTGAGATTTGGTTTTAATGACAATAAACCTTTTAATCAAACTTAATGTTTTCTATTCTTGAAGTTACTGATGTTTTGTGTGTGAGATCTTGGAAAAACAGGATTCTTATGCTTAGTAAAGAAATCAGAAAGATCAGAGGAACCACGACCAAGCTCAGACTGAGATTGAGAGGCAACCACAGATTGAGACTGGTAGTAATCCTCAGACATAAGTTGAAGATAAAGATCAGCCTGAGATTGAGCAATCAATGCAAGTCTTTCCTGAGATTCAGAAAGATCAGAATCCTAATGATAAGAAACATCAGACTTCAGAATTGTCTTTGGAGAATGGGCAAAGCTTAGAATATTCCATATGCTGAAGGTAATTTCAGAAGAAGTCCTTAAGACATATCTTTTATCAGAAATTCTTCAGAAGCTTAGAATGGATGAATCTGAAGAAAGCCTGAGTTGAGAGAGATGCACATCAGAATGCAATCTTAGCTACAGTCAGAAAGGGTCTCTACTAGAGATACCAATAATCAAGCTAAGTCAAGCTGAGCTCAACAATGAACTAATATTTGAGACTCAAGAAAAGCAAAAATGAATATCTAAGATATCTTGTTTATGCTAACTGTGTGCTCAAGTGTTTGCAGAATTTAGCTTCTCATATTGCAGGATAATTTTCTCATATGTTAAAGACAAGATGAGATGCTAAGGTGACTTGCAATCTAAAAGGTAACACTTGAGATGCATAAGGCTGAAGGGCTAAAGCAATCAGAAAGATATCACACTCAGAAACAAGATCAAGAGTTAAAAAGAAATCAAGAAGAGTTGAATTGAGAAGAAGCAAGAGACGCGCCCTATGAAAAGATCAGATCAGGAAAGCTTAGCCCCTCAGGTCTAAGAGATTCAAGACTCAAGAAAAGTGAGACTCAAAAATGATGGTAAGATTGAGCCATGCAACTGAGACTGAAACTTGCACTTGAGACTCACCAACTGAGACTGAGTCTCAGACTCATCTGAGATGGATAAGCCAAACTGAGACTTAGACTCATCTGAGATGCATCTTATTATTTACTGATTGTGTGCTCAAGTTGTGGCAAAAATCCTAGACTTTAAATTGTAGGTAACATTCAGACAAGAAAGCTCAAGGGACTACTCTCGAAGATTTAAAGCAATAAAAGTCAGAATCAAGGATTGCCAAAGGAAAGATTAAATCAAAAGATGATAAGCAAAGATGAGATCAAAAGTCAGCTTGAGATGCAGACTCAAGATCAGATGCAGTCTCAAGTTCAGATGCTGACTCAAGATCAGATGCAGTCTCAAGTTCAGATGCTAACTCAAGATCAGATGCAGTCTCAAGTTCAAATGCTAACTCAAGATCAGATACAGTCTCAAGTTCAGATGCCAACTCATGATCAGATGCAAACATCAAACTCAGACTCATCAGAGACTCAGCAGAAAAATCAAGTCAACACAAGTACACTGTCATAGCAGAGACTGCACCAGAAAAGTTCTGATCTCATGTCAGAAAAGTGAAAAACAACCTCTCTCTCTTCCAACGGCTAGTATAACGACTAGTTTTCTGAAGACTATAGAAGGAAGTCTCATTATGGTGAGACGTGTGAGAGACACAGGTGAGACTCAGCAGAGATGCTGCTGTACAACCAGAAAAATCCAAGTCTCAAGTAAATCTCAACCTACCTACCTATGCTATCTTAGCTAATATCTTGTAGTAGGTTTAGCTCTTGTTTTGTAATGATTTGTATACACTCCTTGAGTGATTTAGACCGTGATACCTAGCTGAGCTCAGGGTTTATCCATACTTTGTATGTAGACTAAGCTAGATCAATCACATCTCATCTCATATCACCAAGTCTCAACTAAGTCAGGAGGTGCCTGAGCTTAGTGTGAGAGATTGTAAAGCCTGGAGAGGCACTGTAACAAGAATACTCAGAGTTGCCTAGAGAGGCAATCGAAGACAAAGAATATTGCATGCGTTGCCTGGAGAGGCAGTTGAAAACAAAGAATACTGCATGAGTTGCCTGAAGAGGCAGTTGAGAACAAAGAATACTTGAGACTCAGCCAAGGTAGGAGTGCTTATACTTGGTGTGAGGGACGTCCTGAAGAGTCTGTAAGAATACTTGTAATTGGTTGTGATTGTCAATAGTGGAAATCTCACGTGTTGTGAGGACTAGACGTAGCCTAAGGTTGTGGGTGAATCAGTATAAATCTCTGTGTGCATCTCTTCTCCCTATCTCTTTATTTATATTGCACATCTCTAATACCTGAGACTTATCTGTTTGAAACAAATTACATTTGATTAAATCTCTGCATAACTAAGATCTGTCTATGTATCTCATCTTACATCTCAATTCTATCTCATCTCAGATCCCATCTCAACTTGAGATCAATCAGTAGTCTCACTCATTCTCTTTAAGGTCTTAACTTTGCTGAGATAATGATGACATAGCACAACAGCAGCCTCCTACTGAAGCAGTCAAGGATATCACTGGACCAATGACTAGAGGACGAGCTAAGAAGATTAAGGAAGAGATGGGAAAGTTGGTGACCTACATTTTTAGGGATACTACCCTACAGAAGGACACCACTGCCCTACAGAAGGACAACCTTGACCCTGGAATAGGACACATGGTCCTATGCACCACCCTAGACTAGGATACTCTTAATTGATTGTATTTTTCCTCCTAGTTGGGCGCTAATTGTATGGGTTTAGTGGTTAGTAGATTGCCTTGCTAAAAGGCTTAGGAGTCTTGGGTTCAATTCCCACATAGGATAGAATTTTAATCATCTTTCATTTCCTCCTTATTTTTGGGCGCTACATTTATGGCTTTAGTGGCTTAAGACTTAGCTTAGCCATAAGCCTTGGGATCATGGGTTCAAATCCCACTTAGGAGTATTTTCACCCATCCTTTTATTTTTCCCTTTTTCTCTTCCATGTGGCCGCCCCCTTCCCCCTATAAATAGGGAGGCCCTCTCTTTGTATTACAACATTGAATTTTGAAGTAAAGGCATTATGCCCAAATTTCTCCTCCCTTTGTGAGTTGAGTGAGGCTTGGTGGTTGTTGCTTAAACCATACTGAGACTTATCTAATTCTCCTGAATTAGTGACGTCTGGCATTGGACTTATCTGCTACAAGTGGACTCTTGCTTCAGTGGCGTCCTTCACATTTCTTCCTCTCCACTTTTTCTTTCATTTTCTCTCATTTTCCTTCACTTTCTTGCGAGAAATTAGCTGCTGCCCAGCCACTAATTTTCGCATTTTAATGCTTGTTTTTCAATTCTAATCGGTGGTTTTTGCTCAATTCTAGATCCTACAACTATCCGGCTATCAATTGGTCATCAGAGCTTGTTGAATTTGAGCAAAATTGGAGCTACAAGGCCGCGGGTACTGCACTTATTTAGTGCAAAATTTCACTCATTTAGTGTAATTCCATCCCTCTTTTCAGTTGTAATTTGGACTTGGACTGTTTCCCGGGCCCGAGGTGCCTTTCTGCTGCTATCAGCACTTGTCTGTCTTGATTGATTTGGTTGATTTCTTGCTAGTTTGGGGGCTGTTTTGGGCCGCTAATTCCCACCCCCTAGGTGTTTGTTTAAATGCCTCTTAATTGCTCATACTTGTTCTTGAGTGATTTCTACAATTAATTGCTATAAACTGCTTGTTTGTTGGTGAAGTGTGGTAAGAGGAGGCATTGTTGTCTTCATTTTTCCAAAGATCGTTCACCTACATTTCTCCCCTTCACCATTAATTGTTCATCCCCCATATTCATCTCTTTACTTTCCGCTTTTAATTTTCCGCCGTTTAATTTCCGCTTCTCCCCATCCTTTTAATTTTTGCTCTCCCGTTTACATTCTGCCATTTACATTTCTGCTCTCCCCATCCTTTTAATTTTCGCTTCCCCCTTTACTTTCAGTCATTTATTTTCAGTCCTCCCCATCCTTTTAATTTCCGCTTCCCCTTTACATTTCTGCTCTCCCCATCCTTTTACTTTCTGCCATCCCCTTCTACTTTCTGCCATTTACATTTCTGTCCTCCCCATCCTTTTAATTTCAGTTTCCCCCTTTAATTTCTTGCCATTTATTTTGCGCAATTTTTCCTTCTTATTTTTGCCATTTTATGCGCATTTTTGGGCTCTTGTGTTGTTCAATTTCCTACTCTTGTTATGTCTGTTTGATTGGCATTCTGATTGCAAATTTGGATTGACTGCTATCTCTACCTTGGACTTTCCCTGTTTGATTGTGCAAAACGCTCATCTATAGGATCTTTTTTGGTTCATAGTATTGGAAGAAGATCAACAAATTCTAATTGTTGATTTTCCTTCAAATTTTAATTCCAATCTTAAAATTGAACCAAGCGCGTTTCTGTGACCATACCGGTTTTGTGTAATCAACAAGGAAGTGCTAAGCAATTTTTTTGGCCATTTTTGAAATCAAGTTGCCATTACGTTTTTACAGTTTTTAGAAATCAGTTTATTCATTATTTTTGCTTTTCTGGGCCACTTGGACCAGTTTACTGTCAGAAAATTCCAAAAATATTACAGTAGGTACAGTTAATTTTCTTTTCATTGTGTACAAATTTCTGTAATTTTCTGTTGGGGAAAAAGACAAAAAAAGAAAGAAAAGGCAAGAAAAATACAAAAGGTACGTACGTGCCAAAAATAGAAAAAGAGGTGTAAAAAGCAAAAAAGGGTGCAAAAGTCAACAACAAGGAAGAAAAAGTCAAAAGACACCCAAAAAGTCAAAAGAATAAAAAAAATTCAAAAAATTCAAAAAAATAGAAAAACAAAAACAAAGAAGTATCCCAACAATACAGTGACAGTTTTACTGTAATTTTCTGTTTCATTTCCCTGTATACCGTAATTGAGTTGTATTTGCTGTTTTCTTAAAAAACGACAATTTTGGCAACTCTTTTTCAAAAATCACCAAAAACAATTCTCTTTGCAATTTCTTCCGTCTTGTCTTGTTTGTTGTCTGCTCTTGTGTATAAGCTTGTTTGAGTGCCAGCTTTTCTTGTTTGTCATATCAATTCTTTTGTTTTGTCTTAGGATTTTTTCCAATCTTCTTCCAGTAGGTATTTTTCTTTGTTAGTGCGCTTCTATTTGGGTAAGGGTTAAGACTTAGACTCACGTTGGTCTTTGCAACTTCTAATCAACCTCCAACCGAGTAGAAGAGGCAAGAGAGTTTTCATTATAGAAAAAGCCCAAAAAGAGTGACATACACGAGTGTTAACATTCCTTTGAGTGTAAACACTTAGTTGAGTGGAAAGGTCCTTAAAATTTTTAACATAAAATCAATTAGGAGAATGGAAGGAAGGAGGCAAGGGGAAAGGGCAACCATGTTGTTTAGGAAAGCCTTAGAAACACCTTTGGGTGAAGAAGAGAGCCAAAGAGAGAACCTATTCCACGCTAGGTGCCAAATTGAAGATAAGGTATGTTTAGTGATCATAGATGGAGGAAGTAGTAGCAACTTAGCTAGCCTTAGGTTAGTTAACAAGCTAAACTTACCTACTACCCCACATCCAGAACCTTATACACTTCAATGGGTGAGTGATGAGGAAGAATTTATGGTGGATAGGCAAGTGAGCTTAAGGTTCAAGATTGGGGATTACCAAGATGAAATAACCTTTGATGTCATACCCTTAGAAGCCTCTCACATCCTTTTAGGAAGACCATGGCAATATGAGAGAAGGGTGAAGCATGATGGGTATTCCAACACCTATAGGTTCCGCCACCAAGGGGTTAAATTCACCTTAATGCCTATGACCTCTAGTGAAATTAGAGAAGACCAAATCCAACTTAAAGAGATCATAGACAAGGAAAAAGAGGAAGAGTCTAGAAAAATAGAAAAGGAATTAGAAAAAGAGATTAATAGGATTCACGTAATAAAGAAAAGTAAGATAAAAAAAGAAGCCACCAAAGAAGAACCTTGGTTCCTACTACTTTGTAAGGAAACCAATGGAGAAGAAGAAGAAGATCCCTTGATCGCTCTTGATCTTCCTCCAAACATAAGAGATCTCTTAGCAGAATTTGGGGACATTTTCCCAAAAGATATCCCAAGTGGATTACCACCTCTTAGAGGAATTGAGCACCAAATAGATCTCATACCCGGTGCTGTTCTACCCAATAGACCAACATATAGGACAAATCCAGTTGAAACCCAGGAAATACAAAGACAAATAGGAGAACTAATTAGTAAGGGTTGGGTCAAGGAATCTCTCAGTCCTTGTGTTGTTCCTGTTATCATTGTACCAAAAAAAGATGGTACATGGAGAATGTGTACTGACTGTCGTGCTGTTAACAACATAACAGTCAAATACCGGCATCCCATTCCAAGATTGGATGATTTACTTGATGAATTACATGGAGCCTGCATCTTTTCAAAAATTGATTTAAAAAGTGGCTACCATCAAATTCGAATCAAGGAAGGGGATGAATGGAAAACGACATTCAAGACAAAATATGGGTTGTATGAATGGCTAGTTATGCCTTTTGGCTTAACTAATGCACCAAGTACGTTCATGAGATTAATGAATCATGTGCTTCGAGCTTTCTTAGGCAAGTTTGTGGTTGTTTATTTTGATGATATACTTGTCTATAGCAAAAGCTGTGAAGATCACATCAATCATCTTAGAGATGTACTTGAGGCACTAAGAAAGGAACACTTATTTGCTAATCTTGGAAAATGTATTTTTTATAAAGAAAGTGTCACTTTCCTAGGCTATGTCATTAGCTCTCAAGGGGTTCAAGTAGATGAAGAGAAAATCAAAGCCATCAAAGAATGGCCCACCCCAAAATCCGTGGGAGATGTGAGGAGCTTCCATGGTTTGGCAAGCTTCTATAGAAGGTTTGTCAAGAACTTTAGCACAATAGCTGCTCCCCTCAATGAAGTGGTTAAGAAAAATGTGGGTTTTAAGTGGGAGAAAGCACAAGAGGATGCTTTCAAAGAACTCAAAGAAAAACTTATGCAAGCTCCCATTTTAGGACTACCAGATTTTTCTAAATCCTTTGAAATCGAGTGTGATGCATCTAATGTAGGAATAGGAGCTGTCTTAATGCAAGATGGACATCCTGTAGCCTATTTTAGTGAGAAACTCAAGGGTGCAATGTTGAATTACCCCACCTATGACAAAGAATTTTATGCTTTGGTGAGGGCACTTCAAACATGGCAACATTACCTCCTACGTAAAGAATTTGTGATACATGCAAAAGACATGCAAAATGGGTTGAATTTCTTGAACAATTTCCCTATGTCATCAAGTATAAGAAAGGAAAAGCCAACATAGTAGCCGATGCTCTTTCAAGGAGGTATAGTTTGTTAGCTACCTTAGATGCAAAACTACTTGGTTTCGAAAACTTAAAGGGATTATATGAGCATGATTCCTTCTTTGCCGAAAAGTACCAAGCTTGTGAAACAATGGCAAAAGATGGATTCTATAGGCATGAAGGGTTTCTCTTCAAAGGGGATAAGTTGTGCATTCCCCATTGCTCCATTAGAGAGCTTTTGGTTAAGGAAGCCCATGAGGGAGGGCTTATGGGACACTTTGGTGTACCCAAAACCTTTGGGATTTTACAAGAACACTTTTATTGGCCACATATGAGCACACACGTTAAAGCACATTGTGATAGGTGTATAAAATGTAAAAGTGCCAAATCAAAGGTAAATCCCTATGGCCTCTACACTCCTTTCCCTATTCCTGAAGGACCTTGGTTAGACCTAACCATGGATTTTATTGTAGGATTACCTAGGACCCAAAGAGGAAAGGATTCAATCTTTGTGGTAGTGGATCGCTTTTCAAAGATGTCACATTTCATTCCATGCCAAAAGGTAAATGATGCACAAGAAATTGCTGATCTTTTCTTTAGAGAAATAGTACGCTTACATGGCATACCTAGAAGCATAGTGTCTGATAGAGATACTAAGTTCCTTAGTCATTTCTGGCGCACACTATGGCACAAGCTAGGCACCAAATTACTGTTCTCTACCACATGCCACCCACAAACTGATTGACAAACAGAGGTTGTCAATAGGACAATAGGCACATTATTAAGGGCTATGGTTCAAAAGAGTTTAAAATCATGGGACTTATATTTGCCTCATATAGAGTTTGCATATAATAGGAGCAAGCATTCTACTACTTTGCATACTCCATTTGAGATTGTTTATGGTTTTAACCCTTTAACTCCTCTTGATATTTTGCCTATCCCTAACTCTTCTTTTGTGGAGCACAAAGATGGTAAAGCTAAGGCCGAGTTTATTAAGAAACTTCATGCTAGAGTAAAGGCTAATATTGAGCGCAGATTGGCTTCCCAAACAAAGGCCGCTAACAAAGGGCGTAGGCGGATGATATTTGAACCTGGGGATTGGGTTTGGGTTCATTTCCGCAAGGAAAGATTCCCAAATGAAAGGAAATCCAAACTCTCTCCTAGGGGTGATGGACCCTTTCAAGTCTTGGAGCGCTTAAATGATAACGCCTACAAAATTGATCTTCCTGGTGAGTATGGTGTAAGTGCTACTTTCAATGTTTCTGATCTCTCTCTCTTTGATGTAGGAGATGACTATCCAGATTTGAGGTCAAATCCTTCGCAAGGGGGAGGGGATGATGACATAGCACAACAACAGCCTCCTACTGAAGCAGTCAAGGATATCACTGGACCAATGACTAGAGGACGAGCTAAGAAGATTAAGGAAGAGATGGGAAAGTTGGTGACCTACATTTTTAGGGATACTACCCTACAGAAGGACACCACTGCCCTACAGAAGGACAACCTTGACCTTGGAATAGGACACATGGTCCTATGCACCACCCTAGACTAGGATAATCTTAATTGATTGTATTTTTCCTCCTAGTTGGGCGCTAATTGTATGGATTTAGTGGTTAGTAGATTGCCTTGCTAAAAGGCTTAGGAGTCTTGGGTTCAATTCCCACATAGGATAGAATTTTAATCATCTTTCATTTCCTCCTTATTTTTGGGCGCTACATTTATGGCTTTAGTGGCTTAAGACTTAGCTTAGCCATAAGCCTTGGGATCATGGGTTCAAATCCCACTTAGGAGTATTTTCACCCATCCTTTTATTTTTCCCTTTTTCTCTTCCATGTGGCCGCCCCCTTCCCCCTATAAATAGGGAGGCCCTCTCTTTGTATTACAACATTGAATTTTGAAGTAAAGGCATTATGCCCAAATTTCTCCTCCCTTTGTGAGTTGAGTGAGGCTTGGTGGTTGTTGCTTAAACCATACTTAGACTTATCTAATTCTCCTGAATTAGTGGCGTCTGGCATTGGACTTATCTGCTGCAAGTGGACTCTTGCTTCAGTGGCGTCCTTCCCATTTCTTCCTCTCCACTTTTTCTTTCATTTTCTCTCATTTTCCTTCACTTTCTTGCGTGAAATTAGCTGCTGCCCAGCCACTAATTTTCGCATTTTAATGCTTGTTTTTCAATTCTAATCGGTGGTTTTTGCTCAATTCTAGATCCTACAACTATCCGGCTATCAGATAAGCTTAACATTTGCTGAGCTAATTAAGCTTAACCTTTTGCTGAGATAAAACTTTCTTAATCCTAACCTTCCGCTGAGTTAAGATTCAATCTGAGTTCCAAGTCACAGACTTGAGATCCACCTTAGATTGAATATGAAGTTTCAGGTGCAATATTTTCAAGTCTCTATTCAACCCTCCCTTCTAGAGACGTTCAGCCAACTTCAGTTGGAATCAGAGGATGACCTCTTGGGGCTGAGCACACCAATGTGTGAATAGGAGAAAGATCCAAGAAAGAAAGATGGCTGAAATTAACACCATTCTGTTCATTCATGAAGGAGCTCAAGATGATTTTGAGGCAAATGGAAAATGGCTCACATCAAAGATTTGGAGAAACTAATGGAATAGCAACGACTTGGAATAGAGCTTGCAATGATGAAACAAAGACACGAGACAGAGACAAAACCACGAAAGCGGACGGCCTGCACGTAACGGGAGTAAACGAACAGAGATAAAAGACATTACGAGCCTAGTAATATCCATGGCTGGAAGGTAATGGCTATCACGTGGACGAAATGGAAGTCTTGGACTTGGACGCTCACGGTAAGTATATGTCGAACTCCTTTCTTTCTTGTTATTAATTAAAGCAAGCTGGAGCCCTTCTTTCTTCACGTTTTTTAATTGAAGGTGGATAGCCTTTCTTTTTAAAACGGGGAGAACAACGCTCAAAAGTATTAAGCTAAATTTTGATTAGCACTTTAAAAAAGGGAAGACGTTATTCCTTTGAGTAACGCCTAATTAATCTTAAAGTGACAATATTATTAATTGAATGTTGTGCCGCACATATCACGTTCAATTTTTTTACCTTTGTTATATCCTGGTACGTTTTCTTTCTAGCTAGTTTATTGTTGTTTATTGACAAAAATTTTGAAAGAAAGAGACATGTATGGATAGGCATAAAAGAAAAATTAAACTCCTTGTAACTTGTCTTGTATTATACACATGGATGATAAAGGATGGTATCTAAGTAACAGAAGCTCAGATGATCATTCATAGCAAAACTCTTGATCTGAGTATGTCCATTACGGCACAACTTGTGTGTATGAAGAAAGCGACAATTTTTGATAAATACAAGCATCCCCATGTGGGTTCCCCTCTCCTTTCCATAAACTCTGTGTGTCTGATCATTTTTCTCCTTAACCCTCCTCAATTTTTTTCTTCTTGACTTAAAAGCCACTTTTTGGGAAAGAGAAACACTGTCTAGCCCAATACATCCTGTGAATCGGGTTTTCAATATGTGGGAGTCAGAGAGTGAGGTAGCGGGAGGAGGAAGGGAATATGGGGTGGACTTCTCACCTCAACTAATCATGGTATTAAGATAGAAGGATTTCAGCAAAGAGGCAACTCTTAATATGTTTCAGCTGATATTCCAAAGTGGTCTTCTAGTTCAAATTGGAGAAGCTAACTTCCACTTGCACAAAGACTTCATAGTAGTGTTGAAAAGCTGTGAAAAGCTGTCACCATAGGCAGAGAACCTTCAAATAGTCCGAAGATGCAGTGAGTCTACAACTTGGAAAACTTGTGCTAATCCAAAAGAATAAAGTGGTCATACACTAGAAGACCACCAAAAAGTTTCTAGCCCAAAATGAAATGTCATGAAAGATTCAGGTACGAATCAGCTGGTTCCTCCATTGGTGGTTTGAAGATGTTGCAATCCTTAGGATTGATCACTTTATTAAAGTCATTATTGTCATTAAAGATTGGAGGTTGAAATTGCTTATACAAATACAAGGAACGCCCAGTGGTGATATCAATCTCTTATTCCTCTTTATCTTTGACTAAAAAATGCTTGATCAAATCATTAATAATTTCTCTTTATGTCTTTACTTGTTTTTAATGGCATCATGGTTATAAGTGTTTTAATATACCAACATGCTAGACTTTTAGAGACCATATTTGCAAAAGGCATAAAAATCTATTTGATCATTATTTGTTACCACTTCTGTTCTTACTTGAAATTTAAAACAACAAAGAAATTATATTTTTACTCCCTTTATCAAATGCTTAAATGTCTCATATGCTTACTGTTTGTGGTGAAAAAATCTAATTCCAAAAATTAAATTTTAATCACTTTGATTCTACGAACAATCTGGGGATTAGAATCAAATCCTCTTACAGGACTCTTTTAAAAAGTAGATTTATGGTGTTTCTGATTTATAAAAGACTTTCAAAAGTTCAAATTTTCTGGAAAAAAAGTGGTTGATTGGTACAGAATTTTACCAAGTCAATTGTTATGTTTCAGAGATCCAGAAATAACAAGTTTTAAAGGTTTTGATTCAGAATTTAATCAAAACTTATCTTTCAGAAAGAATTAGAACTACTTGATTCAGAATTTTATCAAGTTTTCCAGACTATATTTTCAGAAATCAACTTTCACAGAAATCACTGAAAGTTCAAGAAAAAGCAATACAAATAAAAATTGCAGAATGTAAATTGCGGAATGTAAAATAAAGAAAAGAAAAATGAATTGTAAGAACAATTGCATTGAAAGAAATTGGATGGGTTCATCACATACTTCCTTCTCCTTGTAACCTGTTTGTCGCTTTAACTTTGGACGTGTAAGGTGTTTCAGAGAGTTTGAGTATAAGTGATTTGCCAACCCTTATTACATTAAGAGTTTACCTATTTATAGTTTCCTAATTCTAACGGCTAACTAATGTACATATGACACATCATCTAGCCCTATGTGCTGGCAGCGTGCATGCTTGCCACGTCTTCTGCCAACCTGAAAACCGTTTCTGATCTTCAATAACTGTCTTCTGACTTTTCAAACTTCCTTTTGATTTCTTCAAAAATCTTCTAAGTCTTCAGATATCTTGTCTTCGAATTCTCTGTTCCTGTTTCTCGAATTCTTGCCTTCTGATTTCTCGAAATTTTCTTTCTGTTTTCTCGAAATCTTCTTTCTGTTTTCTCGAAATCTTCTTTCTGGAATTTTGACTTCATAGATTCGAGAAAATCCTTAACTTTAAGACTTAGTCTTTTCTTGACATCTGAACTTAATAAGTTTTTCTCTTTTCGAGATTTTGACTACACTCTTCCCTGTGCCACATGTCAAACTTCATTTGACCATTCCAAAGATCATAAAGACCACCGGCCACCGTCCACTTAACTTCATTATGAGAATTCTTCTCATTGGACATTAAAATGGTGTTATTAATGACACTTGCCTCTTTTCACTCCTATAAATAAGAGTCTTTTGCACATTCTTTTCACAATTCTTCATTCTCTCTTCTTCTCCTCTCTTCTAAATTCTTCAATGAAACTCTTCAAAGAATATGAAGAAGTTAATTCCTTTGGCTATTACGTTCAATCCAATATTGAATGATTTCATTTTTATCGGATTAACGTAATGGCCAAAGCCATTGGCTTTTTTCAAACTTTTCTTTTAAAATTTTGCTTTTGGATTGTATGTAATAGCCAAATATAGGTTCATTTATATAATAAATGAATCTATTATTGTTTTCCCATGTCGACCTTGATTTCTTCCCCAAGTCGAAGGTGATTCAACAAATTGGAAAACATATTCACCTTTGCCTTGGCTCTATCAAAGCCTGTGGGGGAGGAAGAAGAGAAAGAGGTGTGGAAGACATGAGTCAAGGACTCATTATAACTTAGGATAGTTTCCTTTCTAATGTATTAGGCATTTAGGATAGATTCCTTTCTAATATATTTCCAATGTATTCGAACTAATGTAATTCGAATTTGGATCATGAATAAAAGAACTATCACTTGCCTTTTGAAATACCTGCAATGTATTATTTCTCGAATTTACACTTGTCTTCTTTTCAAATTCCTAAAGTCTTTTTGCCTTGACTTCTGTTCAAGAATTTTTCTAAGTTAACAGACTTATTATCATAATTCGAAATGAGGTAATTTTACCTCTTTTGTAAATTCAAAATGGCATCATACCCTTGTTACTTGTGGAATTCGAAACAATTAAAAATCAAATTCCAACAGATGCCCCCCGCCAAAAAAAATAGTCTCTCTCAAGTAATAATCTGTTTTTGCAGAAAGAGATATTTTTGGAACAAAACCTTTGGTATTCCAAATAACAATTATTCAAAATTTAAAAGGAAAACTTAAATACATATTTCAGATAAAAAAACCTTTCATTTTCCAATCAAATTAAGATTTCAGTTACTTTTTGAAAGCTAACTGACTTTCCCACGTTTTCTGGGCTATTAACTCATGTTCCAAGAAATGTGTAATCATGATTACTTTTTAAACTCCTTTGTAATCATGTTATTTCTGTCTCATATAAATATCAAGTAAAAATCCTTCAGTTTCACTTTTCACCTTCTTCAACCTTAAGAACTCAGACTTTTCTCTCTACGGCGTCTTCTTGTTTTTCTTCAAGGTATGATTTTTATCCCTTCTTAATCACTTTTCCTCGTTTTTGACTTGATTTTCACCGATTAAAACATCTCAAAGGTTTTGACTTTACTTTTCTTGATTCATTTTCAGCTCTTTTGCACTGTCGCATTGTGTTTCTCTCTCAAGAACTCCAAGAAACACCATTAATGGCTTCTAAAAGTTCTGTTCTAGTGCCTCTTGCTATTTGCAAAGGTGATTTTCTTGCTAGGGACGACCAAGTTTATGTCCCTGAGCCTGAAAATGCTGAGGAGAAGTTAGCTATCTGGAATTCCCAGGTACTCATCCCTTATTCAATTAGGAAGAAACAATTTTCTTTCCTTGGTCCATATACACCTCCTTCTTCTCTTGATCAGTACGATGAATTTTTCCCAAGTTTGCCAGAAGAGAAAATTCGAATTTTCAAATCTATTATTCGAACTGATCATGTCGAAAACCTTACTGATGTTTTTCGAGCATCTCCTCCTGCTCGAAAAGATTCCTATGTCATTTGGTTGAATAGGATTGAAAGTACTATGGGAGCTTTGTGGAAGCAACTTGGTATTTTTGATCTCATTCAACTAAGTAAATTTGATCTTAGTTTCGACCCTTCTCTTATTCTTTCTTCCTTTCTTTTTTGGGAAAGATCTACCAATTCTTTTCATTTGCCTTATGGCATGATTACACCAACACTTTTTGATGTTACTGCCATCACTGGCCTTCGACCTGAAGGCCAATTAATTTTTCCATTCATGAAAGTCCCTAAACCACATGTTGAGGCCAAATTTTGACAAACTGACTTACTCGAATTTCATTCAGAACAATGCCAAATCTGGTAAAGTTTCTGAAAATGACCATGTTGCATTTTCTCCTATATTGGTTGTGCGCTTTTGTTTTTTGTTCCAGATCCAACCAAATTCCCAAATCTTTCCTTCCCATGGCTCAGATATTAGCCAAGGGTATTCAAATTGATTTAAATAGGTGTCTTTGGCTCATGTGTATGACATGCTTTCCGAAGCTATTTATACACTTAAGTTAAAAGATCCCGTTCGAAACCTTTGTGGTCCTTTCTGGTTCCTTCAACTTTGGTTGAATGCTATCTTCCAAAATAAATTCGAAAGTTCTGAACCTCCAGAGTCCAAACTTCCCACTTTAATTGAGGGTTATAGGCTGTCTTTTCTCACACCTTCCTCGAAAAAGAACCAACTCGAAGGCTTCAAGTCTTATATTTCTTTTTTCCTGAAAATCAAACAACATTCTCCCAATCTTGCACCTTTGCTTCTCGAACTAGAGGACCTGATTGGTTTACTCGAAAGTTCCCCTGTGATACCCCAGGTGCACAATCTGAGAGCTTAGAAATTTGGAAACAATTCTTGTCCCCTGACCTTTTATATTTTGGCTTCCAACTTAAAGACTTTAGAGTTTTTCATTACCAACCACAGTTTGTAGCTCGTCAATTTGGTTTAAGTCAACTTCGTCCTACACCCTTCTACACTTCCAGAGATCAAATTCTGATTGAAGATTTAGTTGAGGGTGAAGAAGGTTTCGAGAAATTACAACTCTCGAAGGCTCAAAAGCCTTTGTCTATTGAGCCAGTCTCCTTCGAGCTTTCACACTACTGTACCTTATCATTTGAAGAATGGTGGTCTCAATACTTTCTTAGTATTCAAGTAGATGAAGATACTTGCTTTTTGAGACTAACCAATGCTCCTCCGCAGAAATCTATCAAGAAGTCTAAAGGTACGCACATCAAAGAAATTGAAGCTTTCGAGAAATATTTTCATGTGTTCTATATTCCCAATAAAATTCATAGAACTATTTCTGAAGCAGCTTCTTCTTTAAAAGAAAAAATTTCTTTGAATCAACAAAGTTTTAAACTTGTAAATCCCAATGGTACCACTGTCTTTGAAAGTATTGTCCAAAGTTTCCTTCTTTACCAACAACAAAATTTGGTTTGGCAAAAAGCTTATATGGTCCTGAATGGACTAGACCTCTACCTATTGATCTTCTTTTTAATCATCTCAAACCTCTTCCGAAAAGAGTCACTTTAAACCAAATACACTTTGGACAATTACCCTTTTATACCCCATGTGGATATAGAACATGTGAGAATAATCTCTAAGGACTTTATAGTTCAAGGTAATAACATGAAAATATTTTTCCTTATATTTCTTACTTATCCCAATTCTATACTTATAATTTTCTCTCTTATTTTAGCTCAAGAGTGTAAACTCTCGAAGGATATAGAAGAAAATTGGGAAAGTGAGGAGGAAGAAGTCATCGAAAAGAAATCAAAGAAAAGGAAAGCTCCATCCTTTTCTCAAAAACCCCCTGTAAGTTTTATTTTGAAATCTGACTTTACTTTAAATTCTTCAATTTCGAAATCTAACTTCTTTTTCTTTATTTCTTTTCAGGCTACTGCTTCTAAATCTCAAAAGAAGGCTAAATCCAATAAGGTCGAAAAGAATGACGAAATCTAACTTCTTTTTCTAACTTCTTTTCAGGCTACTGCTTCTAAATCTCAAAAGAAGGCTAAATCCAATAAGGTCGAAAAGAATGACGAACCTTCGGATAAAAGCCAATCTGCTTCTGTGAGTAAGAAGGAAAAATAAGATGATTCTAAATCTTCCAAGAAGAAGACAGTAAAGGGCCAAGAGAAGAGTCAATCTGAAAAATCTGGAAAATCTGATGAACAATCTCCCTCAAAGGTATCTTCGAATTTTCTTATCAATCTCGAAATTTTATAAATTTCGAGAAATCTGATGTCTCTTGTTGCATTTAACAGGAAACCACTCCTGAACAACAAGCTGTTCCTTTGAAAGCAAGAATTACAAAGAAAGAGAAGACAGAAAAGAAAACTCCCAAACAAAAAGTTCTTTCAGTCATCCCTCCCGGAAGGACCATTGGAGCAGTAAGTTTTCAATTTCTCTTTCTTTCGAGTCATCTTTTGAACTCCTCTCTGTTCTTTCTGATTTTGAAAGTTGCTTTCACTTTGTAAAACATCAGAGAGTTGGCCAAAGGTTTAAGGTTAAGGCCTATAAAGAACAAATCCCTAGTGGGGTTACGGAACAAGTAAATCTTTTAACTCTCTTTTCGAAAGAAAAAATGTCAACTATTAATTTCTTCTTCTCTACTCTTGTTTATCTAATTTAAGTCATTTTCTGATTTCAGATAAATATTTCTTCGAGTTCCCAAGCTAAAAGTGGTGGGAACGAAGAGAAAACCATAGAGAGTCCACTTCAGACTACTTCTTCGAAGAAATCTTTACCACAGAAAAGACCTTTGGCCAATATCGAAGAAAGTGGTGAGGAACAAGAAGAAAAAGTGGAAGAAGAAGAAGTTCAATCTCCTTCTGATCCAAACAATGGGGATTCTCAAGAAGACGAAAACAAGAAAGATGATCCTTCACCTTCTCAAAATCCTGATTCTCGAGGAACTAAAGAATCTCCTTCGAAGGAAATCCAAACCACTCAGACTGAATCAGGCACTCCTGAAAAAGCTCCTGGCTTTTCGAGGAATTCATCTAGGTCAACACCTGGTATAATGCCAAAGACTTAGATGATTGTCTGAAAGATCTGGATGAGAATCCATTCTTGATCCTTGAAGTGCTTTCAGGGGAAGTCTCTTTATCAGCTGCTCACTCTGAAGCTACAGTTCAGAATCCATTGAGTGAGGAAGACTCTATTGATAAAGCTCTCCAAAGCTTCAAGAAATTGGTTTTCGAGAAATCCATGATGAAAGAGATTCCCAAGGATTGTCTATATAGAGAAGAGATTGAAAGTTACCTTATCTTTTTTGACAAGAAAAATTCTCATCTTTCTGATTCTCAACAAGAGTGGATTAAGAGCTTTTCAGAGTTATATCAGAGTATTGTTCAGACTCTTGGCCAAATCGAACAAACCACTTCGAAATTAGCAATGCAGAAAAACGAAAAAGCTGAGTTGATGGATAAGATGCAGATAGCAAGACCAAAGTTGCCAAATATGAGCAATCCATCAACCAGAATACTCTAAAAATTGAAGAGCTCCAAAAGGAAAATTTAAGGCTCGAAGGCCTCATCAAGAATTATCAAGAAGAAGCTGAAAAAAACTAAGTTGGCAAAAAGTGAGCTCGAAACCACATTGTCAAGGCAGAAGTCTACTCGAATGGACCTCATCAACTCTGTTCGAAGTATTTCGAGGGATGTTGTTACAGTTGTCAAAGACATTGATAATCTCGAAAGAAATAACAGCAGCCTGAAGATCTACTATGAAGACCTTATGCATAACTTTGCTAAGTTAAAGAGCGAAAGCTCCTTTTTAGCCTATTCTTTTGTTTTTTCCTTGTTTCTTCTCTAATTTCTTTGTTTTCGAGCATGGGCTCGAATCTTTATTGTCCTCTGAAAATTTATTTTCCTTTATATACAATTTTGATTTCTTGCAAAGTTTGGTTTATATTCTTTCAAATATTTTCCATTGATTGACATTATGCGCAAATCACCAACTAACTCTCGAATTGAATACGCATTACTGGAAAATACTTTCTCAATTTCGAAGGGTCCCTCCCAATTAGGTGACCATTTACCAAATTTCTTAGACTTTTTATCAATTGGGCAGAATCAACTTCCACACATAATCACCAATTTTGATTCTTTTTTCTTAACCTTTCTATTATAACGAGTAATTTGCTCTTTCTGTCTTATTATATTTTCAAGAGCAACCAACCTTTCTTCATCAAGTTGATTTAATTCGTCAAACATCAAGTTCCAATAATCTTGAGAAGGTAACTCAAACTGTTTTTGAACCCTTATTTATTGTAAGTTTACCTCAACTGGTAATATAGCATCATGACCATATACCAATTTGTAAGGGGTAGTTCGAGTAGCCTCTTCTGGAGAATTTCTATAAGCCCAAAGAATTTGATTTAAAGTCTCGTGCCAATTTCTGGGACGTTGCCCAATATGCCTTTTAATCAAAGCAATAATAGTTTATTAACTGCTTCAACTTGACCATTGGCTTGTGCATAATAAGGTGTAGAAGAAAGTAATTTTATTCCTTTTGAATTCAGCAAACCTAACCATTTTTCTTCCAGTAAACATTGTTCCTTGATGCTGTTGTAATGGTTTCTGTAAGCCAAATCGAAATATAATATTTTCTTCTATGAAACGAATGATATCTTCTTGAGTAACTTCTCTTAGAGGAATTGCTTCTACCCACTTGGTAAAATAATCAACTCCAACTAAAATAAACCTGTGATTTCTTCGAAGAAGCTGGATGTATCATTCCAATTAATCTAAAGGCCCATCCTCTGAAAGGCCAAGGCTTTATTATTGAATGCAATTCACTTGCTGGAACTTGTTGTAACATTTCCATGCTTTTGACATTCTTCACAAGATTTTGCGAAATTGTGACAATCTTTGGCCATTGAAGGCCAAAAGAATAATTTTCTTTTCAAAATCCATTCCATTTTCTTGGTGAGCGCCACAAGCTCCTTCATGGACTTCAACTAAAGCCAAATAAGCTTCAGTTTCTCCAAACATCGAAGTAAATTCCCATCAATAGCCTTTTTATAAAGCTCTTCACCAAAAATACAATAATTCAGAATTTTATATTTCAAGTGTCTTTTATTTACCAAGGAAGGATTTTGGATAAGATTCACAATTTCACTTCTCCAATCATTTTGATCTAAAAGATTTATATTATGGATATCAAATTCCTTCATTGGAAACCTTCTCTGAATATCACTGATTTTTCTGAGAGTTCCAATTGAAATTCTATATCCTGAAGCTATTTGAGCCAATTCATTGGCTTCGAAATTTTGACCTCTGGGAATATGTTCAATTTTACTTCATCAAACATTTCAAGAAGTTTATTGGCTTGAACAAAATACTTAGCCAATTTTGGATCTAAACATTTATATTCCTTAGCTACCTGTTTGATAACTAATTGTGAATCTCCTTGAATATGAACATTTCTCGAATTTTGAGAAACCAGAATTTCGAGACCAGCAATAAGAGCTTCATACTCTACTGCATTATTCGAACAAGGATGTTTTATTTCAAACATCATTCGAGTTGGGAATCCTTTGGGTGAAACTAGTAGAATTCCAATCCCTGATCCACTCTTATGTTTGTATCCATCAAAATACAGTTTCCAAGGCTCCAAGCCTACATATGTTGATTCTTCAATTGGAATTGGGGGATGATCAACTAAGAAATCTGTAACCACTTGTCCTTTCATAGATTTCAAAGGGACAAATTTTAACGAAAACTCAGTTAATGCCAATGCCCATTTTCCAACTCTACTGTGCAATATAGACTTTAATAACATGTGCTTTATTATATCAAAGTGAGAAATCACAAATACATCATGGGGTTTGACATAATATTTAAGTTTAGTACAAGAAAAGTACAAACATAAACACAACTTTTCTATAGCTCAGTATCTAGTTTTCTGCATCATTAAGGACTCTACTCAAATAGTAAACAACTCTTTCTACACCATTTTTGTCCTCTTGAGCCAACATACTTCCAATTGTGGTTTCTGAAGCAGAAATATATAACTTCAAAGGTTTTCCTGGAAAAGGAGGAGTCATAATTGGAGGAGTTGTCAAATATTTCTTGATTTCCTCGAAGACTCTTTGATGTTCATCTTCCCATTTAAAATTTTCTTCTTTCTTCAGTTTCAATAATGGGGAAAACACCCTAGTCTTTCCTGATAGATTCGAGATGAACCTTCGAAGGAAATTCATTTTTCCAAGAAAAGATTGCAATTGCTTCTTGGTAGTAGGTGGAGATGCTTCGAGAATAGCTTTAGCTTTGTTTTTATCAATCTCAACACCTTTCTTGTGTACAAGAAACCCTAAGAAATTTCCTGCAGATACACCAAAAGCACAATTAATAGGATTCATTTTTAAACCATGCTTTCTCATTTTCTCGAAAGCTTGTCAGAAATGATCTAAATGTAAGTCTTTTGATTCAGGCTTAACCACAACATCATCTATATAGACTTGCATAAATATTCCTATTAAATCATGAAAGATCGAATTCATGGCTCTTTGATAAGTGGCACCAACATTCTTTAAGCCAAAGGGCATCATAACCCATTCATAAGTGCCTATTGCCCCAGGACATCGAAAAGCCTGTTTTCAAAATATCCTTTCAGCAATAAAGATTTGATTATAACCTGAATACCCATCTAACATACTTAAAAGTTCATTTCCTGCTGCCAAATCTATTAACATATTAGCAACCGGCATTGGGTATTCATCTTTAGGGGTTGCATTATTAAGATCTCGAAAATCAAAACATACCCTTAAAGATCCATTTTTCTTGATAACAGGCACAATATTAGAAATCCAGTTAACATACCTGGCAGTTCGAACGAACTTAGCCTTTAGAAGACGCTCTATTTCTTCTTTGATTTTTGAAACTATTTCTGGAGCAAATCTTCTTGGAGCCTGTTTTACTGGTCGCTTCTCTGGAAAGGTTGGAAGTCTATGCTCTACCAGTTCTCGGCTCAAACCAGGCATTTCGTGATAATCCCAAGCAAAAAAAATCTTTATATTCTTTCAACAAATCAATAATTTTCTCTTTGAAATTTCCTTCAAGATTCTGACTTATAAACGTGGGTTTTTGTTCATTATTATTTCCCAAATTTACTTCCTCTAAAGGATCCTGAGCTTCCATTTTCTTAATGCCTTGAGACAAAAATCCTTCAAAACCTAAAGGGGAGTCATCATAAATGCAATCTAGTTTCTTGAACTCAAACCCTTGTGTTTCTTGAACATATGTCTCGACCTTTTTGACCATTTCTCAAGATATTCCTTCTCAGAATCTTTACTTTTCTCAGTAGAATTTTTATCCTTTTCAGAAATTTTTTCTTCTATTATCTCCTCAATAACCATCCTTCCTTCTTGCCATTCGGCCTTGGGGGCTGTTTCTTCTTTATCATGTTTATTTTGATTAAATTCGGCTTCGAGAGCCGCTTCTACCCTTTTTTCGGCCATATAGGCTGAAATTCGAGCCCAAAAGCTCGAATCTATTCTGGGTCTGACCATTCAGCTATTTCTGCGGCCTCAAAAGGGCCGACATCACATTGTAACATAAAACCACAATCAGGGTTCAATTGCAATGAATAAGGTACCTTGGTAGGCACCAACATATACTTATCAATTACTTCATATGGTATAATTTTCATAACCTTCTTTTCTGTACTCCTCACATCCACAGCATCTTCTTCGACTTTAAAATAATTCTTGTCCCCATCAACATAAATGGGTACACCTTCTTTGGTCCACAAGCAAATCCTCTGATGCATTGAAGATGGAACAACACCTACCCCATTTATCCATTCCCTTCCAAGTAACAGATTATAGTTTACCTTCGAATCAACCACAACAAACATAGTGGGTCTCATGATGGTTCCCATTGTTAACTCTAAGCATAACACACCTCCTGATTTTGAAGTCTTGCCACTAAAATCTGTAATAATCATCTGATGGGGCATCAGATCAAACTTGGTCTTCATTAATTTCTTCATCATAAATTTCGGCATCAGATTCACTACCGCTCCAGAATCTACGAGTACCTTTCCAATACTTACATCCCCAACTAAAGCCCTGATAAACAAAGGCTTCATGTGCATCTGCATTTCCTCAGTTGTTTTTTCGAATGCTGTAGAAGTATTCTGGCAAATTTGTTTTCCAATGTAAGTATAACATATTGGATCCTCGCCTATATCATCTTCCTCAAAGTCCTCATCTTCTAAGCCTTTTTCAAGTTCCTCAACATACTCAGCAGGTAATACAGAAACAACTGCACAGATGTCATCCAGACCATCTGCAAACCCAGTTTCGATATTTCTGTTAATAAGTCATCCTCATTCTCATCAAAACCTCCAATGACTTGGAATGAAGGCTTCTTTTTCACCACTTGAGCATAAGATGGGTGATTAGAATTTGCTTGGACTTGAATTACTTGAGCATTTTTTGCTTGCACAGGCGTAGGTTGTTGATTGTTTTGTTCAACAATCATGTTCTTCTTACCTTGTTTCTCGAAGGCAGCTTTTCTCATTCTTTGTGCCCTTCTCCACTGGGTCTTCGTCATTTGAGGCCTATTTCCATAATAAGGTTTCTGGTGAAAACCTTGGAAATTATTCTGATATTTCATGTAGCCAGGACGAACCCATTGATTCGGGGGAGTTGATGATGATGGTACAAAAGTTCGAGGCTTCCTGTCTTCATGAAATTTTGGATTCATAGGTTGTTTCCCATATCGAACATATTCATATTAACAGATGCCTTTCCTCCAGAAATGGATTCAGACTTCGAAATCCAACCCCCATAAGAAGGATGAGGCTTCTTCTGCTTATTTTCTTTTTGTTGATGCTGGGCAGCCACTTGCTGATAGTGTGTCTTCATTTCTGATCCACGAAAAGCCTTGGCTACAGACCTATCGAATACAACATGACACCTTGGACAAAGTTCAATTGAGGCATCTTCTGCCTTTTTATGATTCAGAAATTCCAACAAGGATTCACCCCCTTTTGGGTAAACATCATGTAATTCCTGATCTCCATCAAGAGCCATCTCTGTGCCCTGTCCCACAGAATTGGAATCCTCCACTTCGACCATGTTCACACTTACAGGTTCAGCGTAATTCGCGTTCACCTGGAGTGGGTCAGAGTCAATCTTCATGGCCATTGGAACCTTTTCTTCGAATTTCAATCTACCTTGTTTGATAGCTTCTTGGATAATATCCCTGAAACGAACACAGCTATTAGTCCAATGTCCATAAGTATGATGATACTTACAATACTTTCGACCTCTTCTCTGTTCTTGAGAAGGAATTTTATGGTCTTCACTTAGAGTTAATTGTTTGTCTTTTACCAATATATCAAAAATTTGATCTGCTTTCGAAATATCGAAACCATAATTTTTCTTAGGAAATCTATCTTTAGTATCATTATTAGTATTTCCACTGGGTTTCAAAGATTGACAAACATAAGGAGGTCCGGGCTTAAGTTCTGCCACATGAACATCATTATCCTCTATGTCATATTCGAAATCACTATCATCAGATACTTCCAAATATGCTATTTTATCTTTTCGAAAGGTCTTTTCAGGTTTTCGAAATCTCTCTTTTTCTTTCTTAAGATGTTCAATTTGCCTAACCTTATCAGCCAATTGGGCCATATCTCTAAGTTGTTGATTAATCAATTTCTTTCGAATTGAATAATCCAACCCTCCAGCAGCCATTTGGACTAACTCATATTCAGGAATTTGGGTAAAACACCTTGCTTTCATTTGCCTGAATCTATTCAAATAATCATCTATGGATTCATTCGAAGATCTTTTAATGTTCACTAAATCCATAAGAGTAACTTTTGTTTCCTCTCTAAAGAATTGTTCATGAAAACTTCTTTCTAATTGATTCCATGAATGAATAGAATTTGGGGAAAGAGTTGTAAACCAAGTAAAAGCATTCTTGGTTAAAGAACTAGGAAAATATTTCATTTTCAGTTCTTCATTATTTGCCAAATCACCTGCTTCGATTTGATATCGAACAATGTGTTCGACAGTAGATTCTCCTACTTCTCCAGAAAATTTGGTAAATTTAGGAACTTTCCATCCCCTTGGCAATTCAGTTTGCAATACCATCTGGGTAAAAGGAGACACTACATAAGGATGATTCGCAAATCCTACATTAAACCCATGTCTATTTAGGACTTGTTCAACAATTCCAACAACACTTTGTTGCCCCCCTAAGTTATTTGCTCTTATCCTTTCGAGGATTTCATGAGCATTCTGATTTCTATTTAGGATAACTCTAGGAGCATTTTCTTCCCTATTTTCGACAGGATTAACAAGATTTGGTATTTGATTATTTTAATCCTCTTGATTCACAGGGGGATTCATATTAGCCACTTGTCTTGCTATAGGATCTGTGGGTGCTCCAAACACATCCGCAATCCTCTCCATTTGCCTAGCCAACAAATTATAATTATTATTTGTTGTTTGTACTAGTGGATCAAACACTGTGGCCATCTGCCTTGTCAACATATTTATCATTTCATGGTTGCTTTCATCCATTTGTTGCCTTAGAGTTTGCAACGTAGAATTTGTAATAGATGAAGAAGAACTTCCCACAAAGGGATTAAAAATGGGTCCACGAGTTACTGTAGGACCTACTGTTGACATAGTTAGAGGGGCCGTCCCAGAATTTGGGACGAATCCATATGGCAACCCATAAACTGGTTGTCCATTTTGAGACATAGAAACAAAATTGGGTATAGGGATAGTATAACCAATTTGACTTACTACAGGTTGTCCTGGCATAGTAGTAGTAGTTGTAGTAGTTGTTGATGGTTCTCTATTAACACTATTATTTGCCTCATTCTCATTGTTGTTTACAGACTCATTTCTTTGGGGTGATGAATTTTCTGAATTCGTAACATTAGTATTATCCCTATTGTTGTTTCCATTTGCATTTTGTCTTGAATTATTAGCCATTTAAACAGAAATTGTTCTTCCACTTCTCAAGCGCATGCAAGAACAGATTTTTTTTAGAAAATTATAACACACTACTTTTTGGCAATTGAGTCCCACCGGGCGTGCCGATTTGTTTGTGGTGAAAAAATCTAATTCCAAAATTAAATTTTAATCACTTTGATTCTACGAACAATCTGGGGATTAGAATCAGATCCTCTTACGGGACTCTTTTAAAAAGTAGATTTATGGTGTTTCTGATTTATAAAAGACTTTCAAAAGTTCAAATTTTCTGGATAAAAAGTGGTTGATTGGTACAGAATTTTACCAAGTCAATTGTTATGTTTCAGAGATCCAGAAATAACAAGTTTTAAAGGTTTTGATTCAGAATTTAATCAAAACTTATCTTTCAGAAAGAATTAGAACTACTTGATTCAGAATTTTATCAAGTTTTCCAGACTATATTTTCAGAAATCAACTTTCACAGAAATCACTGAAAGTTCAAGAAAAAGCAATACAAATAAAAATTGCAAAATGTAAATTGCGGAATGTAAAATAAAGAAAAGAAAAATGAATTGTAAGAACAATTGCATTGAAAGAAATTGGATGGGTTCATCACATACTTCCTTCTCCTTGTAACCTGTTTGTCGCTTTTAAGTTTGGACGTGTAAGGTGTTTCATAGAGTTTGAGTATAAGTGATTTGCCAACCCTTATTACATTAAGAGTTTACCTATTTATAGTTTCCTAATTCTAACGGCTAACTAATGTACATATGACACATCATCTAGCCCTATGTGCTGGCAGCGTGCATGCTTTCCACGTCTTCTGCCAACCGGAAAACCGTTTTCTGATCTTCAATAACTGTCTTCTGACTTTTCAAACTTCCTTTTGATTTCTTCAAAAATCTTCTAAGTCTTCAGATATCTTGTCTTCGAATTCTCTGTTCCTGTTTCTCGAATTTTTGCCTTCTGATTTCTCGAAATCTTCTTTCTATTTTCTCGAAATCTTCTTTCTGGAATTTTGACTTCATAGATTCGAGAAAATCCTTAACTTTAAGACTTAGTCTTTTCTTGACATCTGAACTTAATAAGTTTTTCTCTTTTCGAGATTTTGACTACACTCTTCCCTGTGCCACATGTCAAACTTCATTTGACCATTCCAAAGATCATAAAGACCACCGGCCACCGTCCACTTAACTTCATTATGAGAATTCTTCTCATTGGACGTTAAAATGGTGTTATTAACGGCACTTGCCTCTTTTCACTCCTATAAATAAGAGTCTTTTGCACATTCTTTTCACAATTCTTCATTCTCTCTTCATTCTCTCTTCTTCTAAATTCTTCAAAGAAACTCTTCAAAGAATATGAAGAAGTTAATTCCTTTGGCTATTACGTTCAATCCAATATGGAATAATTTCATTTTTGATAGGATTAACGTAATGGCCAAAGCCATTGGCTTTTTTCAAACTTTTCTTTTAAAATTTTGCTTTTGGATTGTACGTAATAGCCAAATATAGGTTCATTTATATAATAAATGAATCTATTATTGTTTTCCCATGTCGACCTTGATTTCTTCCCCAAGTCGAAGGTGATTCAACAAATTGGAAAACATATTCACCTTTGCCTTGGCTCTATCAAAGCCTGTGGGGGAGGAAGAGAAAGAGGTGCGGAAGACATGAGTCAAGGACTCATTATAACTTAAGATAGTTTCCTTTCTAATGTATTAGGCATTTAGGATAGCTTCCTTTCTAATATATTTCCAATGTATTCGAACTAATGTAATTCGAATTTGGATCATGAATAAAAGAACTATCACTTGCCTTTTGAAATACCTGCAATGTATTATTTCTCGAATTTACACTTATCTTCTTTTCGAATTCCTAAAGTCTTTTTGCCTTGACTTCTGTTCAAGAATTTTTCTAAGTTATCAGACTTATTATCATAATTCGAAATGAGGTAATTTTACCTCTTTTGTAAATTCGAAATGGCATCATACCCTTGTCACTTGTGGAATTCGAAACAATTAAAAATCAAATCCCAACACTTACTTAGAGATTGGAGTATCAAATGATAGATATCCTCTTGTTAGAAAGTGTTGAATATATTCATATCCTTGAAACAAGTTGCCATTTTGGAAATCTGAATATTTTCTAAACATGTTATAACATCCAAAGTAACTATAGAGTCTACAATCTTATTACTCAATGTGTAGAAGAAAGTATGCATGATAATTTGATAAGACTAATCCTACACTTGAGGTGAGAAAGCTTGCAGATTTGTAGACAAACTAGAATGACTTGGATCTCAACAAGAAATATATAAGAAAGTCTCCAAAAGAATAAAATCCAAGTCAAAAGGAGGTTCAGAAATAAAAAAGGGGGAAGAGAGAATATGGCAAAAAGAAAAAGCAAAAAATGTGGCTGCATCTCAACCTGAGACTGAGAATGAGACAAGGACTTAGATGAAAAAATCTGAGAAAGAACAATCAAGTGAGACTCCTGCTGCAGCTCAAACTCTGACAGAGCAAAAGAAAATTCATGAATTACATTAAGCTCAAACAGTGGCTACTACATAAGAGGAAGCTGAGCTTATCTCTACATCAAGCTGCAAATTCTTAAATTATATGGATCAAATGATAACTTGAGGAATGCTTCATAAGGTACTCTGAAACTCTAATCATGATACATATGTGATATTGATACTATGCAGAATTCAGAATTCATGTTACAAAGTATATGCTTATGATCTTGACATGATCTGTGTGCTGCTTGGGTAATTAGAATTCAGATTGATTATTCTATGATCTTGCATCATGTGAGAATTTAAGTTTGAAATCCATCTATGCAACATGAGCTGATCATAAACCCTTAAGTCAATTTCATGACAATTGAGAAAAGAGAACTTGGAAAGATTGAATTGTATAGTTAGGAGAAACATTTCTACAAGCTAAGCCTATATGCTCTCAATTTTCTTAATCAAGTCAATCTTCTAAGTGAATGATAGGCATAAAGAAATACTAAGATTGAAAGTTCATAAGAAGATTTTGAAATAAGAGAAACCATGAAAATTGAAGGCAAAAAAGTTAATGTACTGTATGCAGAAATGTTTATGATATAGCCTAACTAAAATGATCATAATTTGAGCTACAAAATTGATTTTTGAGTAAAACCAATTTTTTTGGAAAGCTAATTTATAGGAATGAAAAACTGGAAAGTTTGAAGCTGTTACACTAAGCACAGAAGTGCCAGAAAATTTGCTAACACAGCTGCAATTTTAGAAAATGCTCACAGAAACTTGTTTATTTAAAATCATCATAACTGGAGTTGTAGATATTATTTTTCTATGAAACCAATTTTATTGGAAATATAATTTAAAATAAAATCAAACAAGAAAATTTGAGATTTTCATATTAATCACAGAAGTTCCAGTAATTATGTGAACACAGTTGCAGTGTTACAAGCTTCAATATAAACATGTTCACTTAAAAAGATCATAACTGAAGTTATAAAAATGATTTTTCAGTGAAACCAATTTTGTATGAAAGCTAGCTCATATAAGTATTTGAATGGAAAGTTTTAGAATTTTTCATCATCTGTATAATTCCCAGCAAAAACTTCAAGTTGACTGATCTCTCATGCGGTCAAATCTGAACACATCTGTTTTGAATGCTTATATCTGGAGCTAGGAAAAGCCTTTTCAAATGAAACTGATTGTATTTGAAAGATGTTGTTCAATGGTTTAACAATATTAATTTTCACTATTTTTTGATGCATAGATTGATCACAGTGAATGAAAAACCAGACCTGTCACAGTAAGCACTCTATTATAGAACAACCAACTTTAATCACTCATAGCTTAAGATAGAAAACTCCAAATGGAATGACTTTTATATCATTAGAAAGCTTGTGATGTCTAGTTTATTGTGTTGAAATCTCATATTTTTATGAATTGGAAATAACTCACAAGTTCAAATTAAAGTAGCTAAGTCAATGGATGTTTTCTGGTTTGGTGCAGAAACTTCAAGTTAAATATCTTTAATCGTACCAATCCAAATGAGTTGATTTTTGTGGCATTGGAAAGTTGTCATGATGTGGTTTATTGTGATAGAATATGAATTTCTAGATCAACCTATGATGGGAACAGTACTTGTTCAATGATTAAGGCTATGTGATAGAAAAGTAGTGAAACTTGATCTATTAAAAGTGAGATCTTTGTCACAACCCCCTTGATTCCCAAATCTGTAATAGACTATGGTGTATCAAATTGATGTGCATATTATATTTTGGAATATTGGGTGAATCAATGAATATGAAGAAGAACTTAACATGGAATATCTCAATTTTTGAAATGCTATCAGAACAGTTTTTCAATGCTGAAAAATATGGAATGATTATGAATCATATTGATGAATTTCTGTGTTGTCCTCCTACTGTCTAAAGTCTGTAATCTTGATCTTTTTATTCCTCTATCCATGTTCTACATATTTAACTCATTATGGGCATAAAAATCAAGTTGGGTAACATGTTTAGGGGGAGTAACTGAACCAATCTTTGTGCTGAATGTATTCCTTCTACTTGATCATGCATCAAATGAAAATCCTATCATTTAATCAAGTATTTAAACAAAATAAATCATTGTTCTGGTTTAAGATTGAGTTCTATTTTCTTCTGATTTAATCCTCACTGCATCCCCTACTCAATGTTGGACTAAACAATTATCTTTCTGAAGGTTAAAATTTCTGCATCAGTTATTGAAAAGTTGTTAAACCTGCAACTTTGTAAATATAAGCAGAACCTTCACATTTTAAGGGGGAGTTAGTAAAATTGTTTGCTAAATGAAGTAATTGTGTACACATTGACTCAATTGGGTAGTGATCATTTATAGAGTTTGATGAAGCCATATACCTATTTCCTCTACAACTCTAGAAATCACTCTTTACTCTTTTGGAGAGGAAATGTTAAAAAAAAGGAAGAAGAAAAGAAAATAGGGAAAATATCTCTCTTGAAGTTTAAATTGAGAAAGATGATCAAAGAATTGTAAGCTAATGGTTTAGAAAGAAGTTTAAGAAGATTCTGAACTTAGAGAGAAAGAGTCTGAAAAATATGGATATCAAGTTACTAAATTCTAGAATCTAGTCTCTAAAAGCTCTTCTTCTTAACTTAGTCTTTGATTCTACTATTCTTGGTTGAGCATTTATCCCCTTCCATATCATATTGCTTTGTCTGGAACTCTTGGGATCATTGTTATAACCATATGTGTGATCTATTGATGTATCATATTGCTCTTGGGATATTGAGAATATTATTGCATATATCTCTTGCTCAAAACCCTCTATTAAGATCAACCATATGCTCGATAAGTGAAAGTCATGTCTTTGATGTCATTAGTATAAATGAAAATCAATATGAAGTGGTTATTTGACAGATTTGATATATTTCTCTACTCCATCTTTTTGTTGATGCCAAATGGGGAGAAATAGGAAAGTAATCTTCATGTGCATAATGGCATCATATGCATAATAGCATAATATAATTTCTGAATCATGCTATTATATTATTGTTTAGCATTAAACATTGTTAAGCATGAATTCAGGGGGAGTTCAATTGAGTGGATCATACTATATAGACTCACATCACCCTTATATGCTATTATATATGAAAACTTAATTTTGTTCAAATAGGTTTGTCATCATAAAAAAGGGGGAGACTGTTAGCGCAAAAACCCTCTGAGATTTGGTTTTAATGACAACAAACCTTTTGATAAAACTTAATGTTTTCTGTTCTCGAAGTTACTGATGTTTTGTGTGTGAGATCTTGGAAAGACAGGATTCTTATGCTTAGTAAAGAACTAAGAAAGATCAGAGGAACCACGACCAAGCTCAAACTGAGATTGAGAGGCAACCACAGATTGAGTCTGGAAGTAATCCTCAGACATAGGTTGATGATAAAGATCAGCGTGAGATTGAGCAATCAATGCAAGTCTTTCCTGAGATTTAGAAAGATCAGAATCCTAATGATAAGAAACATCAGACATTAGAATTGTCTTTGGAGAATGGGCAAAGCTTAGAATATTCCATATGCTGAAGGTAATTTCAGAAGAAGTCCTTAAGACATATCCTTTATCAGAAATTCTTCAGAAGCTTAGAATGGATGAATCTGAAGAAAGCCTGAGTTGAGAGAGATGCACATCAGAATGCAATCTTAGCTACAGTCAGAAAGGGTCTCTACTAGAGATACCAATAATCAAGCTAAGTCAAGCTGAGCTCAAGAATGAACTAATATTTGAGACTTAAGAAAAGCAAAAATGAATATCTAAGATATCTTGTTTTTGCTAACTGTGTGCTCAAGTGTTTGCAGAATTTAGCTTCTCATATTGCAGGATAATTTTCTCATATGTTAAAGACAAGATGAGATGCTAAGGTGACTTGCAATCTAAAAGGTAACACTTGAGATGCATAAGGCTGAAGGGCTAAAGCAATCAGAAATATATCACACTCAGAAACAAGATCAAGAGTTAAAAAGAAATCAAGAAGAGTTGAACTGAGAAGCAGCAAGAGACGCGCCCATGAAAATATCAGATCAGCAAAGCTTAGCCTCTCAGGTCTAAGAGATTCAAGACTCAAGAAAACTGAGACTAAAAAATGATGGTAAGATTGAGCCACGCAACTGAGACTGAAATTTGCACCTGAGACTCACCAAGTGATACTGAGTCTCAGACTCATCTGAGATGGATAAGACAAACTGAGACTTAGACTCATCTGAGATGCATCTTATTATTTACTGACTGTGTGCTCAGGTTGTGGAAAAAATCCTAGACTTTAAATTGTAGGTAACATTCAGACAAGAAAGCTCAAGGGACTACTCTCGAAGATTTAAAGCAATGAAAGTCAGAATCAAGGATTGCCAAAGGAAAGATTAAATCAAAAGATGATAAGCAAAGATGAGATCAAAAGTCAGCTTGAGATGCAGACTCAAGATCAGATGCAGTCTCAAGTTCAGATGCTGACTCAAGATCAGATGTAGTCTCAAGTTCAGATGCTAACTCAAGATCAGATGCAGTCTCAAGTTCAGATGCTAACTCAAGATCAGATGCAATCTCAAGTTTAGATGCCAACTCATGATCAGATGCAAACATCAGACTTAGACTTATCAGAGACTCAACAGAAAAAGCAAGTCAACACAAGTACACTGTCAAGGCAGAGACTGCACCAGAAAAGTACTGATCTTATGTCAGAAAAGTGAAAAACAGCCTCTCTCTCTTCCAACGGCTAGTATAACGACTAGTTTAATGGCTAGTTTTCTGAAGACTATAGAAGGAAGTCTCATTATCATGAGACGTGTGAGAGACACAGGTGAGACTCAACAGAGATGCTGCTGCACAACCAGAAAAATCCAAGTCTCAAGTGAATCTCAACCTACCTACCTATGCTATCTTAGCTAATATCTTGTAGTAGGTTTAACTCTTGTTTTGTAATGATTTGTATACACTCTTTGAGTGATTTAAAGTGTGATACCTAGCTCTCACGGTTTATCCATACTTTGTATGTAGACTAAGCTAGATCAATCACATCTCATCTCATATCACCAAGTCTCAACTAAGTCAGGAGGTGCCTGAGCTTAGTGTGAGCGATTGTAAAGCCTGGAGAGGCACTGTAATAAGAATACTAACTGAGTTGCCTGGAGAGGCGGTCGAAGACAAAGAATACTGCATGCGTTGCCTGGAAAGGCAGTTGAAAACAAAGTATACTGCATGAGTTTCCTGAGGAGGCAGTTGAGAACAAAGAATACTTAAGACTCAGCCAAGGTAGGAGTGCCTATGCTTGGTGTGAGGGACGTCCTGGAGAGGCTGTAAGAATACTTTTAATTGGCTGTGATTGTCAATAGTGGAAATCTCACGTGTTGTGAGGATTGGACGTAGCCCAAGGTTGTGGGTGAATCAGTATAAATCTCTGTGTGCATCTTTTCTCCCTATCTCTTTATTTATATTGCACATCTCTAATACCTGAGACTTATCTGTTTGAAACAAATTACATTTGATTAAATCTCTGCATAACTAAGATTTGTCTATGCATCTCATCTTACATCTCAAGTCTATCTCATCTCATATCCCATCTCAACTTGAGATCAATCAATAGTCTCACTTATTCTCTTTAAGGTCTTAACTTTGCTGAGATAAACTTAACATTTGCTGAGCTAATTAAGCTTAACCTTTTGATGAGCTAAAGCTTTCTTAATCCTAACCTTCCGCTGAGTTAAGATTCAATCTGAGTTCCAAGTCACAGACTTGAGATTCAGCTTAGATTGAATTTGAAGTTTCAGGTACAATATTTTCAAGTCTCTATTCAACCCCCATTCTAGAGACATTCAGCCAACTTCAAGATCAAGATAACATTAATTGAATTATACAAGTTTGACACATTCCATGCCCTTGTGTTCAATTAGATATATGGACAAAGGGACAGATAATATAAATTATTATCATAAAATAAGATTCATCAAACTTGTTGATAATCTCAATATTTGGATAGTGATGTATTGCTAGATACCGCTCACTATTTATGATATTAAATATAAAAGGGTTTTATTTTAATATCTTAACCAAATATTAAAAGCCTATTGGGTTACACGCATACAACAAGCCACTAGGAAAAGATAATAATTCTAATTTGATTAGAATTATAACATAATGGCCCAGGCCCATATAAGTTAGGTTTAATAGAGTGAGGGGTTAAACCCTAGCCACCACTCTATAAATATAGCATAAGATGCATCACCCTAGACACATGAGCAATCGCTCTTACTCTCTAAGTCTACTAGCAGAGTTGAGGAGGGTTTCCTAGTCCGGCTGTTTGCGTGGACACCTCTAGAGACGTGGCTGCTATTGCCTCGTTCATAATCCTAATAAGGTATGCCATTATGTTTCATGTATTTTATTCCTTGATTCGTGTTTTCGCATTAACGATCATAACAAGGGAGGGAATCCATTTATTCCACTACACCCTGACCACATGCTTGATTCCCTTCATTAAGGGTAAAAGAAAAAATGTAATTGGATCACAATATTTTGAATTAAAATAGAAAATAAAATTCACATAGAGTTTGAACTAAGATTCTGTTAGTGTATGAACTAGAGACCTATATGTTTTATTTGAACATCCATCACTTGTATCATATTATTATTTTATAAAGGCAATTCATTTATTAATTCTTTTAGAATGTAATTATTTTCCTTAAAATAGTAAGCTTAAACTTCATAAGAAATCAAGTAGATGACTTGATCGTGAGATGTTATGAAGAACTATTCTTGAAAATAGTCCCTGGTCAAGAATCATCTTAGGGAAAAAGATGCATTTAGACTAGTATGTGAGTTCATTAATGATCACATCTCACGGATCATGGATATGAAATATCATGTGCTCACATAAGTACATATTAAGAGTAATAGTGTATTGGACTGACCCACCGTAAGAACGTTGCATGGATTGTTACATAAGTGTCATGAACGTTTCTTACATTGATAAATATTATATGAAGTCCTTTGACCTGAAATCACTACGATTCCTACATAAGGAATTGTATGTTTTAAATATCATCAAACGTTGCCTGTAACAAGGTGATCATAAAGTTGGTATTTGGACATATAATAAATTATGTGGAGGAATGTGAGTGACCTAGATGGGATTTGTCCCTCCTATGTAACAGGAGTTATATCTGTAGGCCTCTTGATAAAGTGAGACTGCAAAATGCATGGACATGCTCAGGAGGATAAACATGAGATGTTTATTTTCTGTACAGTCTACTTGGGGATCAAGAAAACATAAATTGAATTATACAAGGTTGACACATTCCATGCCCTTGTGTTCAATTAGATATTTGGACAAAGGGACAAATCATATAAATTATTATCATAAAATAGGATTCATCAAAGTTGTTGATAATCTCAATATTTGGATAGTGATGTTTTGCTAGATAACGCTCACTATTTATGATATTAAATATAAACGGGTTTTATTTTAATATCATAACCAAATATTAAAAGCCTATTGGGTCACACGCATACAACAAGCCGCTAGGAAAAAATAATAATTCTAATTTAATTAGAATTATAACCTAATGGGCAAGCCCCATAAGTGTTAGGGATAAGTGAGTGAAGGGTAAAACCCTAGCCACCATTCTATAAATAGAGCATGAGATGCATTGCCCTAGACACATGAGTAGTCGCTCTTACTCTCTAAAACACTACTAGCAGAGTTGAGGAGGGTTTCCTATTTCGGTTGTTGGTGTGGACACCTCTAGAGACGTGGCTGCTATTGCCTCGTTCGTAATCCTAATAAGGTATGCCATTATGTTTCATGTCTTTTATGCCTTGATTCGTGTTTTCGCATTAACGATCATAACAAGGGAGGGAATCCATTTATTCTGCTGCACCCTGACCACATGCTTGATTCCCTTCAATTGGTGTTAGCGCTATGGTTTGCGATAAACACGTTTTAGGCTTTTAATTGCTTTGAATATTGTGATATTCTATTTTCCTGTTTAAAAGCGCAGAATGTTTGTTGAACGCTGTTATCTGCGCTTCATCTGCGCTGGGCGCAGGTGAAGCGCAACATACAGGATTTTAAATCTGATACCTGCGCTTCACTCACGCTGAGCACAAGTGAAGCGGAAGTGAAGCGCAGGTGAAGCGCAACTTACAGAATTTAAAACTGGAACCTGCGCTTCACCCACGCTGGGCGCAGGTAAAGCGTAAGTGCGCATTTCAGTTATTAAGATTCCTTTATTGTTTGTTTTATGTGCGATGTATGTATATTTATATGTTCTAGTGTTAGAGGGTCCCATGGAACATGAAGAGTTCATGTCTTGGGCGTCAAAGGGTTCCTACGATAAACATGCCACTTATCAATTTGCGTAGTGTGTTATCTCGTACGCGCGTTATTCAACCTCGCTCAATATATACATCTAATTATATTACCTATTTTACAATCAACATGGATGATGATTGGTTATGGCCTTAGTTGTTTTATTTAAATACGACCTCCGTGTCGTGCCTTACCTCTTATATTCTATTTGTAATTCTTTTCTCATCTCTATCCCCTCGTATGTTAAACGAGGTTTCTTCTTGTTATGTAATGTAACCGAGAGGACATGGAGTCAATGGCATGTGGAGATATGTGGATGGAGGCTTCAAGATTATATACGTGATGTAATTTTGTATTGGAATTTTAGGAGGCCATAACCATATCATTTATTTGTATGAGATGCATGCTTGTATGTTTGTTAAATTGTTTGACAAAGGAATAAAATTAAAGTGATCAAATCCCTCAATGCTTGTTTTTCCTTCCAAGGAATAACACTCGTCAAGGCTAAAATCGATGAAGAGTGGGTCTGCTAAAGCAGGGTACCTTTATCTATTTTATTGAGGCGTGATAGGATAAAAGTAATATCCAATTGTCAACCATTGGGTTTTGATTGGGTATATTCAATAGGATTGAAAAACCTAGAGGCACTAATATTAAGTCATGTTTTGCCTTCTAATGATTGACACTCGTCAAGGCTAGAATCGATGAAGAGTGGGTCTGCTAAAGCAGGGTACCTTTATCTATTTTAGTGAGGCGCGATGGGATAAAAGTAATATCCAACTGTCAACCATTGGGTTTTGACTTAACTAGGTATATTCAATAGGATTGAAAAACCTAGAGGCACTAAGTTAGGCATTAATTCATAAGATGAATTAGAATAAGAGTTATTCACCTGACTATCCAAGAGTTGTATGAGATGAAATTGGAAGTGTGTTCCTACCTAAATAACCTTTTCTTAAGCGATCAACTAAAACTGACTTAAAATTAGGTGAAATATGGATCTTGGCCCACTAGAAAATCTAGTGATGAGATTTTCTGATTCTTTTTATTGATGGTACTTGTTTTGAATCAAAATAGTGGGAGACATATTTAATTAAAGACCTGATTAAATATGTTTGTTATATGATACTTACGTGCATTATTTTCTGTTAATAGATAACCATGACAATGAACACAACAAATAACCTTTTACTGAGATTTGTCCTTGAGAAGGACAAACTGTCTGGAACTAACTTTCTAGACTGGTACAAAAACCTAAGGATTGTTCTTAGGCATGAAAAGAAGTTGTATGTCCTGGAAGAGCCCGTTCCTGAAACACCCGCTGCAACTGCTTCGAAAGCTGACAAGGATGCTTTTAAGAAGCATCCGGATGATGCTCTCGATGTAGGTTGCCTTATGCTTGCTACCATGAATGCTGAACTCCAAAAACAACATGAGAACATGGAGGCATACGATATGATCGTACATTTAAAGAGACTTTATCAAGGCCAAGCTATGCATGAACGATTTGAAGTCTCAAATGCACTTTATCAATGTAGACTGGCAGAGGGAAGTCCTATTTGTGCTCATGTACTCAAGATGATTGGGTACATTGAAAACCTAGAAAGGCTTGGATTCCCATTAGGCCAAGAGTTGGCCACTGTTCTTGTTCTGCAATCGTTGCCAGACAGTTATAGTCAATTCGTCATGAACTACAACATGAATGAATTTGACAAACCACTGCCTGAATTGCTAAGCATGTTGAGAACAGTTGAGCAAAACATTAATAAAGGTAAAGGGAAAGCCATATTGATGGTCCAACCTGTAAAAGGCAAGGGCAAGAAGAAGTTCAAGAAGCCCAACTTCAAACCAAAGGACAAGGGAAAAGATAAGCCTAATACCTCTGCTTTGAAACCTGTGGGCGGGATAGCTAAGGAAGGAAAATGTTTCCATTATGGCCAATCAGGACATTGGAAGAGAAACTGTGCAAAATACCTGGAGGAGATCAAGAAGAAGGGAAGTGAGACTTCCAGTTCAGGTATTTATGTTATAGAAGTCAATTTATCTACTTCTGCATCTTGGGTATTAGATACTGGATGTGGATCTCACATTTGTGTAAATGTGCAGGATCTAAAAAGGAATAGACCATTGGCTAAAGGTGAAGTCGACCTGCGAGTCGGAAATGGATCAAAAGTTGCTGCTTTAGCCGTAGGAACTTATTATTTAACTTTGCCAATTGGGCTAGTTATTGAATTACATAACTGTTATTTTGTGCCAGCCATTAGTGGGAATATTATTTCTGTTTCTTGTTTAGATAAGAATGGTTTTTCATTTATAATAAAGAACAATAGTTGTTCAATTTATTTAAATGATATGTTTTATGGCTGTGCAAAATTAAACAATGGACTATATGTTATTGACTTCGAAATGCTTATCTATAACATAAATACTAAAAGGGTAAAAAAAAAATGATTTGAACCCGACTTATCTTTGGCATTGTCTCCTAGGCCACATAAATGAGAAACGCATATCCAAACTCCATCAAGATGGGTATTTGGACTCCTTTGATTTTGAATCAATTGAGACATGTGAATCTTGTCTATTGGGGAAGATGAACAAAACCCCATTCACTGGAAACAGTGAAAGGGCCGGTGATCTTCTTGGTCTTATACATAGTGATGTATGTAGGCCCATAGGCACAATGGCTAGAGGAGGTTTTTAATACTTCATCACTTTTACTGACGATTTCAGTAGATATGGATTTGTGTATCTAATGAAACACAAATTTGAATCCTTTGAAAAGTTCAAGGAATTTAAGAATGAAGTACAAAACCAACTTGGCAAGACTATTAAAACACTTTGATCAGATCGAGGTGGAGAATACTTGAGCCACCAATTTGATGACTATCTAAAAGAGTGTGGGATAGTATCTCAACTCACTCCTCCTGGAACACCTCAATGGAACGGAGTTTCTGAAAGGAGAAATTGAACTCTATTAGATATGGTTCGATCCATGATGAATCATTCTGATCTCCCCGACTCCTTTTGGGGTCATGCTTTGTTAACAACAGCTTTCACATTAAACCATGTTCCATCTAACGTTGTTATAAAGACACCATATGAGATATGGACTGGGAAAAGACCTAGTATGTCTTTTATGAAGATTTGGGGTTGTGAAGCTTATGTGAAACTCCAAGTCTCAGATAAGCTAGGACCCAAATCAAATAAGTGCTTATTTGTGGGATACCCAAAAGAGACTATGGGTTACTACTTCTATAATCCTAGAGAAGGCAAAGTGTTTGTTGTTAGACAAGTGGCCTCACTAACTTAAGAGGGGGGTGAATTAAGTTATTCGATATTATCTATTCTTTTCTTTTAATAAATTATCTTTCCCTAATTATGCTTAAAAATCCCTTTTCAAAGATGAAGAATGAATGCTTTACTCTTAATAAAACGAAATTGTAAATGCAATAAGTAAACAAGAGTTAAGGGAAGAGAAATTGCAAACACGATTTATACTGGTTCGGCCAATCCACTTGCCTACGTCCAGTCCCCAAGTATCCACTTGAGATTTCCACTATTTTGTAAAGTCTTTTACAAACAATCAATTCTCCAACACCTTGGAACCCTTCCTAGTGTTGAGAATCAATCCAAACAACAAGAGAGGCACCCTCTCTTTAACCCAACGTACAAGTACAAATAGAATTGATGAAAACAAATGGACTCTCCTTTAGAGTGGATATTACAAGTTGAAAGCCTATAAGAGATCTTAATGATTTGCAAGTGTTTGGCACAAGATCATTCAAAGTGATTTCAAAATATATTTATTTCACATGAAAAAATCTGGTTAAAATTCGAATCTGAGACATATATATATATAAGGATGAAGATGAAACATTGTAATCCTTGATTAAAAGTCATGTCTCTTCAAGATTTTCAAAAACATAACACTGGTAATCGATTACAAGGATTTGGTAATCGATTACACAGTTCAGTTTTGCGAACAGTTGTACCTGAAATTCAAAATTTGAATTTCCTGCACTCTGGTAATCGATTACAAGAATTGGTAATCGATTACACAGATCAAAATTTTTGAAATTTAAATTCTGGAACATCTGGTAATCGATTACACATATTGGTAATCGATTACCAGTTCAAAAATTTTAATCTTTGAACTGATTTTTACTTTATAAAAATATTTTCTTTAATTTCTTTTTCAGTGCCAAGTTACTTGCAATTGATAAGAACTCTTTTGACATATTATATCTAACTCAATCAAGCTTAAACTAATAAACCTTTATGTTGACTTGATATTGATCTTGATCTTCTATTTATTCTTTGATGCTTGAATTGAATTTAGTTCTTTTCTTTGCCATTGCCTTTCTCATTTCTTTAATTCTTATTGGCATCATCAAAACCTGTAATTAAGGCATCTACATTTGTCTCTAGGACTGCTGTATTCTTAAAGAAAGAATTTGTCTCTAAGAAAATAAGTGGGAGGAAAGTAGAACTTGAAGAAATTCAAGTAACATAGAGTAGCAATGAGCCGGTAATGGAACAAGAGCAGATACCACAAAGTGTTGTGGAGCCACCTGCTCAAGTAGCGCAAGACTTGCGTAGGTCAGATAGGGTACGTCACCAACTTGAGAGATATGGTTTCCTTGTGTCTCAGGAAGGGGATGTATTGCTAATGGATCAAGATGAACCAGTGACTTACCAAGAAGCTCTTTTGAGTCCAGAATCTGAGAAATGGCTTGATGCCATGAGATCTGAAATGGATTCCATGTACACTAACAAGGTATGGACCTTGATTGAGCCACCCGAAGGGATAAAACCCACAGGGTGCAAGTGGGTTTTCAAAAGGAAATCTGACATTGATGGTAATGTAAGTACCTTTAAAGCACGGTTGGTGGCTAAGGGTTTCAAGCAAATTCATGGTGTAGACTATGATGAAACCTTTTCCCCAGTTGCCATGCTTAAATCTATTCAGATCCTGCTTGCTATTGCAGCTTACCATGATTATGAAATATGGCAAATGGATGTCAAGACAACCTCCCTAAATGGAAGTCTTCTTGAAGATGTGTATATGACACAGCCTGAAGGTTTTGTTATACCTGAAAATGCTGGAAAGGTATGTAAGCTGCAACGATCCATTTGTGGATTAAAGCAAGCTTCTAGAAGCTGGAATCTTCGTTTTGATGAAGCTGTTAAGCAGTTTGGTTTCATTAAAAATGAAGATAAACCTTGTGTCTACAAAATGGTTATTGACAACATAGTGGTTTTTCTGGTTTTGTATGTAGATGACATACTCCTCATAGGAAATGACATTCCTACCCTTCAGTCTGTAAAGACTTGGTTAGGAAATTATTTTTCTATGAAAGATTTGGGCGAAACAACCTATGTGTTAGGTATCAGGATCTATAGAGATAGATCTCGAAGATTACTTGGCCTAAGTCAAAGTACATACATAGACAAAGTGTTAAAACGGTTTAACATGCAAGATTCTAAGAAGGGATTTTTGCCTATGTCACATGGTATAAGCCTATCTAAGGCTCAATCTCCTTCCAGTAAAGAAGAGAGAGATCGCATGAGTAAGATTCCTTATGCATCCGCTATAGGGTCTATCATGTATGCCATGTTATGTACTCAACCAGACATATCATATGCTTTAAGCATGACTAGCGGATACCAGTCCGATCCTAGTGAAGGTCACTGGACAGCAGTCAAGAACATCCTTAAGTACTTAAGAAGAACTAAGGATTCATTCTTGATATATGGAGGTGAGGAAGAGCTACTTGTAAAGGGTTACACTGATGCTAGCTTCCAAACCGACAAAGATGATTCAAGATCGCAGTCGGGTTATGTGTTTTGTTTGAATGGTGGCGCTGTGAGCTGGAAAAGTTCAAAGCAGGAAACAGTCGCTGATTTTACCACAGAAGCTGAGTATATTGCGGCCTCAAATGCTGCAAAAGAGGTCGTTTGGATCAGGAAGTTCATTATTGAACTTGGTGTAGTTCCTACCATTGTGGATCCTATAAGTCTTTATTGTGATAACAATGGGGCTATTGTACAAGCCAAGGAGCCCAGGTCTCATCAACGATCCAAACATATACTTAGACGTTTCCATATCATCCGAGAAATCATTGATGGGGGAGATGTGAAGATATGCAAAGTGCATTCAAATGACAATGTTGCAAACCCATTGACAAAACCCCTTGTGCAGCAGAAGCATGAAGGGCACACTAGATCATTAGGCATTAGAGTTATGTCTGAATGGCTCTAGTGCAAGTGGGAGATTGTTAGTGTATGCACTAGAGACCTATATATTTTATTTAAACATCCATCACTTGTATCATATTATTATTTTATAAAGGCAATTCATTTATTAATTCTTTTAGAATGTAATTATTGTCCTTAAAATAGTAAGCTTAAACTTCATAAGAAATCAAATAGATGACTTGATCGTGAGATCTTATGAAGAACTATTCTTAAAAATAGTCCCTGGTCAAGAATCATCTTAGGGCAAAAGATGCATTTAGACTAGTATGTGAGTTCATTAATGATCACATCTCACGGATAATGGATATGAGATATCATGTGCTCACATAAGTACATATTAAGTGTAATAGTGTACTAGACTGACCCACCGTAAGAACGTTGCATGGATTGTTACATAAGTGTCATGAACGTTTCTTACATTGATAAATATTATATGAAGTCCTTTGACTTGAAATCACTACGATTCCTACATAAGGAATTGTATGTTTTAAATATCATCAAACGTTGCCTGTAACAAGGTGATCATAAAGTTGGTATTTGGACATATAATAAATTATGTGGAGGAATGTGAGTGACCTAGATAGGATTTGTCCCTCCTATGTAACATGAGTTATATCTGTAGGCCTCTTGATAAAGTGAGACTGCAAAATGCATGACCATGTTCAGGAGGATAAACATGAGATGTTTATTTTCTGTACAGTCTACTTAGGGATCAAGAAAACATAAATTGAATTATACAAGGTTGACACATTTCATGCCCTTGTGTTCAATTAGATATTTGGACAAAGGGACAAATCATATAAATTATTATCATAAAATAGGATTCATCAAAGTTGTTGATAATCTCAATATTTGGATAGTGATGTATTGCTAGGTACTGCTCACTATTTATGATATTAAATATATAAGGGTTTTATTTTAATATCATAACCAAATATTAAAATCCTATTGGGTCACACGCATACAACAAGCCGCTAGGAAAAAATAATAATTCTAATTTAATTAGAATTATTACCTAATGGGCCAGGCTCATATGTGTTAGGGATAAGTGAGTGAAGGGTAAAACCCTAGCCACCATTCTATAAATAGAGCATGAGATGCATTGCCCTAGACACATGAGTAGTCGCTCTTACTCTCTAAAACACTACTAGCAGAGTTGAGGAGGGTTTCCTATTTCGGCTGTTGGCGTGGACACCTCTAGAGATGTAGCTGCTATTGCTTCGTTCGTAATCCTAATAAGGTATGTCATTATGTTTCATGCCTTGATTCGTGTTTTCGCATTAACGATCATAACAAGGGAGGGAATCCATTTATTCCGCTGCACCCTGACCACATGCTTGATTCCCTTCAGATTCCCCAATCCCTAACCTAAGGGATTTAGAAATCCATTACAATTGAAAATCAAAGAGAGAAAAGAGAGACAAATTCTAAAGAAGAACTCATTCTAAAGAGATTTGAAACCTTAATCTCCAAAAGAGAAAACTCTATGTTTTCCAATCTTAATCTATGAGAAAGAATTCTAAAAGTCCCCTTTTAAAAGGATAAAAGAGCCTATTTATATATTGTCAGCGCGTGTGGTTACGAATTTACTTTCTTGTCCCCACAAGCTCATCCAAAGGCATTTTCCTCTCATCCTTTTGCTTCAATAAATCAAATACCTACAAAAGCAAAAAAAATTAATAACCAATTAAAGCATATTTACTCAAATTTAATTACTACCACCGAAATAACACAAATATGTATTCCTAAACAGTTTTAATTGATTTTTCACCTACATTAATAACCTAAATGACTAAAATTACCTAAAACTAACCTATAAATCCACTAATATTGTGGATTTATCAGTATACACTACCTGGGGCATTCCTAATGTCATCATTACATGTTGAGTGTTAAATCCAGGTGGTGGACTATCATTTCTAAGTGGTATGTATGGTTTAGTCTGACTGACCACTGGCTCCTCTGCTTGAGCGAGGGTCCCTACCACAATATCATCTCTGCTCCTCCTAATTCTACTTGGGGAACTTTGACTGCTATTATGGCTGTCATGAGATTATTCAGTGGCTGAGGAATTTCCTGAAGAATTTCGAGAACCATTTTTCTACTTGTTATTCGCCATTGTCTTTCTACCACGCCTTAAATTCATACAACACTATTGATTTGTCCCACTGGACGTGCATGCCAATTTGTTTATCCTAGAATTTAGTCTAAACAAATGTATCTCAAGAACAATCTGGGATGAGATACAGATCCTCTAATTAGGCTCTTTTTGGTGTTGTTATTAAAGAGTTTAGGAAAATCAAGCGGATAAAGAAGCAAGAATGGTAAATAGGTGCTTGTTGAATTTAAAGCGAGTAAACCAGAGTACAAGAATGCTTGAGTGCCTTGATCTCAAGATGGATGCTCTGGCCTCAAAATACTTGAGTCTTCAATTTGCGGACCTGGTTTACTTTGTCTTTATCCTATTTATAGGCTTCTTCCATAACTGCTGGGAACTACAAATAACTGCCTCTGGCTCCACATCAACCAACCTCCATAAATTCCCACATTTCCACGTTCCCACGCTCTATGGGGCTCTGGAGAATAGAGTTACCTTGTAACTGCCTTCCTGATGTGGACCATGATCTGATGTAGCCTGGCTTCGATTGGGAGGTTAGCTCTTACCTGATAGCACAACACTAACCACACTTCGAATTGGGAATGGATCCTCGAAGGCTACCTTGCCACATGGCTTCGAGCTCGAAGCCACGTCCCTCAACTATGACCTCCTACAACATGTCACAGTTCTCCTTTCCGTCCATGGAATTCCCTTGACCACCATCCACTTTGTTGCATTAAATGTGGCCTCGTCATATATTGGACCGACCTAATGGTCGTTTCATTCCAAGGGCTCCCTCCTTCCATCCAATGACAAAAGCTACTTCATCTTCAATTGAACCTTTCTTAGGTCGAGTAGATTAGCCAAAATGAAGGGTCCCAAACTTTTGAGTGCCTCTTCTTTATTTACACCCCAAGCACCCGACCTTCCCTTTTCCTCCAACCTGGGAAGACATTCATGATTACCAGGCTGACTAAGGAGGTGATATAGGCATTCGAAGAGAAGAAGAAACTTTTTTATGTATTTATTCGCTTTTCCTTTTGTAACCATACTGTCACTAATAAAATGAGTTGGTTTAATTCAATTTCAATATTTTACTCGAAGCGAATTTAGTTTTATACCAACAGGGATATATAATAATAAATGAAAGTGATTTGTCTTCAGTTAAGTGTTCAGAAGCATGATAAACTTAACTCACCACAAGTTTCGATAGGGGAAAAAATAGTGTCATCTATTTGTTAGTCTTACCTCCACAAGCGATAATTTTATTCGAGTAAGAAACATTCATGGTATGGGTCAATTTATGAAATTTTGAAGAGTTGTTAGGTTGGAGATAAAAAAAAATGAATGAATTGGTCAAAATAATAAAAATGATATAGTAATATAGAAGAGTGCAAAGAATTATAAAATATTGGTTTAAAAAACTTTTGAACTGGTGTTGAGATAGAGATGGTCTAAGATAATTATAAAAATATGGATTTAGAGTGTGTTTGGTAAAACTAGCTAAAAAGCTAGCTGAAAGCTTAAAAGCTCGCTGAAAGCTTAAAGCTAGCTGAAAGCTAAAAAGCCATTGAATGTGTTTGGTAAAACTAGTTGAAAATGGTAAAATGACATTTAAGGACAACATTAATTATTAAATAATGATAAGTGGGGGTGGTTGAAGGCTAAACTTGTAATTAATTTCCAGGTAGTAGCTGAAAATTGGAGCTTTTTTAAAAAAGCTACCCCAAGTAGCTTTTTAAGAAAAACTTGTAGCTACCCAAAAAAGCTATCTTCCCAAACACTGCTTAAATGGTTTCAGCTACTATTTTCAACTTTCAGCTAGCTGAAATGGCAAGCCAAACACACTCTTAGGTTATTTCCAGCCTCTCTAGCAAAACTTAACTATGAAATAGTTACGGAATCACTAGGTAATAAAACGTAAACTTAACTCTGACCAGTGACTAGGTTCCCCCAGTTTAGGATCCGAACTCGAAATTAATTGACCAAATTCAAATTTGTCTTTAAGGGGCTGCTTTTCTTTAGAGACTAATCTTTTAAAACGTAAACATCACTCAAGTGGATTTTATTTCTTCTAATAAAGTTTTTCTATACATATTATAGATTAAACCCCTATCAAGATATTTAAAGGTATCTCCATCAGTTGACTGGACGGGTTGCTCTTAAGAAGAGATGCAGTTCTCTTCCCCTAGATGCCAATGGAGAGATGCGTAGGAAGCTTTTTAATTTTTTCAGTTGCAGCAACCCAAAAAGTGGGTTGCGAAGGCTTTTTAATTTTTTTATTGTAATTTTATAATGTATAAATAATAAAATATACGTGTAGGGTAGGTTATGGGTCCATTCAAGAAATTTATGAGAGTTATTGGATTGAAAATAAAAAGTGAATGAATTGCTTAAAATAATAAAAAATACTATAAAAATATGAGAAAATGTGACGAATTACAAAATAATGGTTTAAAAATTTTTGAAGGGGTGCTGAAATAAAGATACTCTAAGGGACCCAATTATTTGCTAATAGTGCCAGACTTTGTTGGTAGGTACCGCGTACCTTACACTGTTCATTTTTTTAACAAAGAAATTAAAAACAAATATATATACCAAGTAAATTACTCAAAAATCTCCAAAATTACAATGATGCAAAGGTTGGAATTAATTGGAACAGTGCTTATTAAATCAAAATACATCATGTTGTATTTTGATTTCATGATTATAAGGCAACGTCTTTAATCACACACAGCACAAAAAACACTACAATACATAACAAGCAGAAAAAGTACATGCAGGTCAAACATTCAGTTCCTTTCTGTCTAGCTCACTTCTTGTCCCACTATTCAAATCATATAACTTGAAACAAAAATATATTAATTTTCTCTCTATTAATTGATCATAATAACAATATCTCCCTTAATTCTCACAAGAGATATGTCATAGTAATGAAGATCTTAATTACATGCCCTCAGCTGAAGAAGAAAAAGGGCTATGTCCAAAGCCAAATGCTTTGATATGGTCTTTAAGCGACCTCTTATGTTTGAAGTCCGAACCACAAATACAAAGCCAGCGTTTGCCACAGTTTTTCTCATGGGTTCTCCAATCACCCTTCACTGCCAAGGACTTCCCACACTTGCGACATGTAAAGGGCTTTGCCCCGTGCTTTCTCTTGTAATGTGTCTGCAAAGTTCGAAAATCCTTCAGAGGCTTAGCTCTTGGGTGTTCAATGTTGTTCTTGCATCCCTTTGAACAACAATAGCATGGAATGTCTAATAAGGGCCGTGGATGAGTTCGTTTCAGTGAGTCTGGTCCTCTACGATACTGTGATCCATGTCCCCACATATGCATCTGCACCAACCAAGTTAACTCTATATATGCTTAATTGTCAAATATTAATTTTAATTGTGCGTTTGGTTTGAGTTAAAACTGGTTAAATTTAAGTTTGAATTTTCTAATGTAACTTTTTCTGTTATTAAAAATATGAGTTTATCATGTTTTAACACTAAGTCAAATATGTTCTAAGTTTGTTTTAAACTGAGTTCACACCAGATGGATTGGAAATAGAAGCTAAACAGAGTTATAACATGTTTGGTTTTGATTAAAACTATATTACAAACGTGGATCTAGTTCAATGTTATTAAGTAATATTGAACTAGATTCACGTTTGTGATCTGATGTAATTCAAACATGCCATTAGAATAGATAAAAAAAAACATGCCATTAAATATTTGAATGCGTGTTCAAGCATCATAAAACATGAGTTCAAACACTATATAAGAATAGGTAATGTGTTTTTCACATACTCAATCTCGCCTGAGGTGTGGAAGGTGTAGGAAGAAAAGAGATGTAAAAAAAATAAAGAGAGAAGGAGTTAAAGAGGTGATATGAAAAAAAAAAGAAATGAAGGAAAAAGAGATGTAGAGGGAGATGTAATTAGTAAATGTGAAAAATTTAGGATTCGTTGAAAAATTATTCATTTAATACAATACAAGTCTTATATGAGAAGACATGTTATAAATTTAGTATAAAAATTATTTATGCACAGTCACTCTTCATATAGGCTAAAGAAGCTATTGGACAATAGATAGAGATAGTATTTCACTATGTTGAGATTGTTGAACATTTCGCTTGAAAGTTTATCATGCATATATAATCTCAATAACTGAACGTAAAAAGCCTCACTTAAAGAGATTTTTAGCTTAGTGCTAATATATGTACCACAGATTTGATGAATGAATTATAAATAATTAAAATAAAAATTAAGGAACTGCACCTGAAGGTTGTTGTAGCGGTTGAAGGTTTTGAAGCAAACAGGGCAAGAGAAATGACTGAATCCAATGAGGATTTGTTCTTGAGTTGGTATCCAGTAATTGTTAGGAACATGAGTTGGGGCATTCACAAATCCATTGTTATTATTGTGGGAGCCATTGGAATTGTCAGGGAGGCCTATGTGTAAGGCCACCGTGACATCCTCTGCTTGGCTATAGCATGTTTTAGGATTTTGGTTTAGTAGTAAAGATTCCTGTGAAGCTGAACCAAGGAAACTGCTTAGCAGAGGTAGAGGCTGAAGATTGTTTTGATTCATGTCAAGGTAAAGAATGAAAAATTATTGATATGATTTGCATGTGAATGAGGCAGGTTATAATAGCTACATCATATATTATATATATCCGAGGGGTCCATGCCATGGCATATATTCTTTTATTTTTCTTAAATACAGAGTTATAATCAGACTATCAGAGTAATGCAATAATGGGTTGGTTCAAGTGATACATGTTTGATTTCCCTTAAGTAAGATCTCAGGTTTGAGTTTTGTGGAAGGAAAAAATCCCGCTGGGAGAGCTAGCCCCAACTTGATATGGATGTTCCTGCTTGAGCAGAATTGTCTCATGTAAAGGATCCCCTATAGTTAAACCAAAAAAAAAATAATAATAATCACAGTAATGCAAGTTAGATTTTATCAAATTTTGGGACTCTAATAAGGACTGGCACACTAGATTTAAGTTGGCAGGTAATAGAAGTTGGAAAGGAGGAGGAGTGAAAGCAATGGTGTGATAGGTGGCCGGAGAATATTACAGTTGAATGAAAAGAGCCTTTGTTGGAGGGTCATAATTTTTTCCTGTATGTCTACTTTGTCTATTTTAAGCTTGGATAAGATATACCATAAATTCTGTGGCCCCTTGCACCTAAACATAGAAGCAATTGCATAGCAGAGGATTTGAAATAAAGGGCAACACATTTTGCACTGTCAGACACATTTTGAAAATTCCTCATAGGGTTTACATAACACAAAGAATCTAATTAACTCTAGGCACCTTTTAGTAAGGTGATTTTCGTCTGCATAACTGTAAAATTCTAATTGATGAGGTAACGGTTAAAATCTATCAGTGTCCTCAATTTGAGTCTTGGATATATTGCTGCTTTAATTAATCAAAGTATTGTGATTTTATCTGAATCAAGCAAGATTGTGTTCTATATGAAGAATACATTTTGTTCATAAAAAAACACAATTAGAGTTCTTATAAACTGCATATGTAATCTACATGTAACAATTTTTCTATTATTCAGGATTCACAGTCACAGGTGACTTCTACCATGGATCACTCCAAGGTAAATTTTCAAGTACTATTTTATAATTAAATTTTTTCTATGATTTTTATCATTAAACTGTTGCTAACTCTTAATTAGAAAATAGTTGAAGATTTACCTGTAGATTTTACATGGTCCCCTAATATTGGACTACCTATTTGGTATACAAGAATTTCGGTTGTGGAGACAAAATCTTTATACCAAAAATTGTTTAGTGATGGTCTGATGGAGCATAAAGTATTATATTTATGAGATGATGCTATTAAAAGTAGATATCAAAATTATAGTTGTGTTATAATTTTGAATTATATGACTTTCTCAATATGACCATATTTTAGTGACTCTAACATTTAAGGCAAAACCAACAAAATTATTAGAGCAATAATGCAGACTATGTATAGTATTACTATATGGGTTTTTCTAACATGTGCAACCCTTGCACAGGATAAGAAAACAAAAGAGGAAATGTTTTATTGAAAATTACAACTACCACAATATTCAATGCATTGGTAATATTAAAAGTTGCAATTTCTAATAAAATTTTTCCACTTTTATTTTCTTATCTGTGCAAGGTTGCACAGGTTAGAAAAACCGTTACTATATAATCTTGAAATTAAATTTGTGGGGACACTTTTCCCCCGCTTTCTTAAACTTTGGTCCTTCCTGTCAATATACAACCATCTAGTAAATAAGTTCTTTTGTGGTTTTTTTCTAAATATTTTTTTCCAAATTCTAAGGGGTTTTGCTCACGCAGACTTAAGATATCATCGTGAAGTTTAGAGTTAAGCCTTTTTTAAACAAAAATGAAAGGAAAGGAAAGTAAAAAAAAAAAAAAAGAGCTAAATGTCCAAATTACGCAATATACGTTCAAGGGAAGCCAAGCTCGGATATTACCATTTCAATTAACACGTTTTCTTTTTTTTTTTTCTTTATCAGATTATTCTTTTACAAGTTTTTGGTAATTTATATAATTTCTTACTAATCAAAGCTCATCTCCATTTAATGCTTTCATGATGAAAATTTACCTTAAGAATATGTTTCATGGGAGAAAAGAAATGGGGATGAGATGAATATGATTTATAGATTGTTTATTATGAGAGAAATAGGGAAGAAATGAAAAAGAAATAAGAAATTTAATTGTTTAGTTTTGATAGCATAGCATAGGAGTCACCTACCAATACAATTGTTAGAGATCTTAGTGGCCCTATGACTAGAGGGAGAGTTTAGAAGCTCAAGGAGGACATGGGGAAGTTGGTGACCTACATTTTTAGGGACACTACCCTATAGAAGGACACCACTACCCTGCAGAAGGACACCTTTGACCCTGGAATAGGACACATAGTCCTATGTACCACCCTAGTTTAGAACTCTCTTGTATTTCTTTTTAATTTTGTAATTTTCCTTTATTTTTCCTAGTTAGGGCGCTACATTACATGGTTTTATTGGCTAGGAGTTTGCCTTACTAGAAGGCTTATGAGACATGGGTTCAATACCCACTTAAGATAGTTTTTTCACTCATCCTTTTTTATTTGCCTCACTTGGTCGCCCCCTCCTCCTATAAATAGGAGTGAACTCTCTTCCATTTGTACCTTTGATTTTGAGTAGTAAAGACATTATGCCAAATTTTCTCCTCATTGTGAGTAGAAAAGGCTCGGTGGTTCTTGCTCAAACCAACCAACCAGAGACTTATCTGATTCTTCTGAATCAGTGGCGTCTAGCACCTGAACTTATCTGCTATGGGGGTTGCCTGCACCAGTGAAATTCATCCATCTCTTTTCTCTCCACTTTTTCTTTCACTTTCCTTATTTTTCTTTCATTTTCTTGTGCAATATTGCTTGCTTCCCAACCGTGAATTTACTTGAATTTTGACTTCTAACTGGTTGTTTTTGCTCAATTCTAAATCTGTAACCTTCCTACTATCAATTGGTCATTAGAGCTTTGTTGGATTGAGAAAATTTGGGGTTGTTTTGGAGGTGTTTTGGCCGTTGCATTTGCTACATTTTGGTGCAGAATTTTCGATAAAAAATTGTGTAATTCATCTCCTATTTCATTTGTAATTTGGACTCTAAACTATTCTCAGGCCCAAGGTGCCTTTCTGCTGTTTTCAGCTTGTTTGATTTGCTTGCAATTGCTTGAATTAGAGGGGCTTTTGGTGCGCTAAATACCACCCTATAGGTGTTTGATATATTGCCTCCTCTAATTGCTCATAACTTGTTCTTGAGTGATTCTTGCAAATTAACTGCTTGTTTGTGGTAAGTGGGAGCATTGTTGCTTCCATTTTCCAAAGATCGTTCACCTACATTTCTTCCCCAATCCACCTTTGTTAATTGTTCATCCCCATATATTGTTCATCATATTCATCTCTTTATTTTCCGCTTTTTATTTTTCAGTCATTTACATTTCGCCATTTAAATTCCGCTTCTCCCATCCTTTTAATTTTTGACATCCCCTCTACTTTCTGCCATTTACATTCTACCATTTACTTCCTGTCCTCCCCATCCTTTTAATTTCAGTTTTCCCCTTACTTTCTTGTTATTTAATTTTGCGCAATTTACTTCTTTATTTTTGTCATTTTATGCGCTTTCTTTTGGCCTTGTTTTGTTCAATTTTCTACGATCTTGTTCTATTTGTCTTATTGGCATTCTAATTGCAAATTTGAATTGACTGTTATTCCTACCTTGGGAATTCCCTGTTTGATTATGCAAAACGCTCACCGTTACACTGGTTTTTGGTTCATAAAGTTGGAAGAAGTTCAACAAAACTCAATTGTTGAATTTCCTTCAAAAATTAATTCCAATCTTAAAATTGAACCCAACGCGTTATAAACATCGTTTTGTGATTGTGTAATCAATAAGGAACTGCTAAGCAATTTATTTGTTCCATTTTTTAATCAGGTTGCCATTTCGTTTTTCAATACTGTTTTTGGAAAACAGACAATCCATTTTATTTTTTGGTACCGTTTTGGACCAGTTTTTAGGCAAAAATCTTGAAAAAAATATTTTAGGTAGATTTCTATTTTTGTACAAATTTTTGTAAATTTCTGTTGGGGCAAAAAGAAAAAAAAAAAGTAAAAAGAATTAAAAAAAATACATTGCCAAAAATACAAAAAGAGGTGTAAAAAGTAAAAAGGGTGCAAAAGTCAACAATAAGAGAAAAAGTAAAAAAGACACCCAAAAAGTCAAAAATTAAAAAAAATAGAGAAAAATAAGAAGAAAAATAGTAAAAAGATAGCCCAACAATACAATTGTCATTTTGCTGTAATTTTTCATTTCATTTCCATGTATACAGTATTTTAAGTTGTAATTGTTATTTTTACCAAAACGAATGTTTGGCAACTTTTTCTTTCAAAACTTAACCAAAAATAATTCTATTTGCACTTTCTTTCTATCTTGTCTTGTTTGCTTTCTATTCTTCTGTATAAGCTTTATTGAGTGCCGGCTTTTCTTGCTTGTCTCATCAATTCTTAGTTTTGTCTTAGGCAAGCTTTCCGGTAGATAAATTTTGTGCTCGTGCGCTTCAATTTGGGTAGAGTTAAGTTTGAGTCTCGTTGTTAGTCTTTGCAAGATCAAACCAACCTTAACCGAGTAGAAGAGGCAAGAGTGCTTCATATTAGAAAAGGCCAAAAAAGAGTGACAAACGTGAGTGATTACATTCCATTGAGTGTAAACACTTAGTGAGAGGGAAAGGACCTTAAAAAGATTTCACTTAAAATCAATTTAGGAGTATGGAAGTAATGAGGCAAGGGGGAAAGGGTAACCATGATGCTTAGAAAAACCATAGAGACCCCCTTGGGGGAAGAAGAGAACCAAAGAGAGAACCTATTCCACACTAGGTGCCAGATTGAAGATAAGATATGTTTAGTAATAATAGATGGAGGAAGTAGTAGCAACCTAGCTAGCCTTAGGTTAGTTAACAAGCTTAACTTACCTACTACCCTACACCTAAAACCTTATATACTTCAATGGGTGAGTGATGAGGAAGAATTTAAGGTGGATAGGCAAGTGAGTTTAAGGTTCAACATTGGGAAATATAAGGATGAAATGACCTTTGATGTTATACCCTTAATTCTTCTAGAGCGGCAACTTTTCGCAATAGAATTTAGGAAACTCTTGGAGTGAAGCAATTATGTCAAATGGGTTTTTCTCTTATAGTATTTCTTAGTAGTTATGAAATTCTTAGAACTTTTAGTTTTGGTTGATTTATATTTTCTTATGAGAAACAAATTACCTAGCCAAAGAGCTATGGTGGATCTTAAGTTGTGAACTTGATTTGAACCATTTTTCCCTTTATATATTATTATTTTTTCTATATAATTGTGTTTGTCTTATTGTTTTACTATATCAAGATTTGATCACCCTTGATAAATCTTAGTTGGTTGGGTAATAGGTTGTTGTACCATTCTTAATTAATGGATCTATAAGGTAAGCTGGATCTAAGATTTTGTAGGATCAATATTAATTCTTGGTTTACAATCAGTTATTAGATTAACAAACTTATTGGTTCTTTATGATTTTCTTGATTCATTTTCTTGCATGATCATTGGGGATAGTGTTCTGAGAAGAAGATTGTCAATATTGCATGATCATTGAGTATTGATAGTATTAGAATAAGTGATTGACAATTAGGTTGGCATAATTTATAAGGGAAATTAGGGGAAAATCTAGTAAGCACTTAAGTGAAACCAAATGTCCTTGGCACTTCCATAGTTGAATTCTAATTGTTCTAACTTGCTTCGTTGTTTAACATTTTCTCTTTCTTTCCCCATTTAATTATTAATCTCAATTAACAAATCAAACCATAATTTTTATCTCATATCTCATTATTAAAGATTTAATTTAATTTAATATTATTAATTAATCTCTGTGGGACGATACTTGGAGCTTTAAATACTTCATTTTACTCTAATCGATGGGTACACTTGCCCGTAGATTAAACTCACAACACATCGTGTTCTCCTTGTTAATGAGCCACTTTCTTGGAATTAATTTTTTTGGTCATTGTCAAAATTAAATGTTGCATGTTTTATGATAATTTGATATGCTTTTAATGTAATATATTTATTATTTTTTGATTGACATGGATGTTGATATTTTGTATATTTACTAGTGTGGAGCTCATGCTTTGAACGGGATACACTTAAAAAATGTTGATTTATGTTATATCTTTTATGAAAGATTAGTTTTTGTGAGATGAATGATACATTTGGCGTGGAGGAATGTATCAATCCCGCTGACGAGGTGAGACATTAATGGAAGGACATGTCTAATGTGGTCGTGGCGCTATTTAGTTGGTGTTGTTTAGGCTTGCACAGGGGTAGAATTCTTCAAAAATGGTAAATAACTACACATATTGGACATGAACCCCGATAGGAACGTGGTTGGCATTAGTTGGATGGTTGCATGGTTTGGGGAAAATGGCTAACCATATGCTTGTCATTGTAGGAACTGTGATTATTGCACTGTTCATTTTGAGGAAAAATAAGCGGGTTAGTGAGGGTACTGTTTCAAGAGACGGACTCATGAACCGTTGGAGGGCCAATGTCGTAGTTGTCTATTTTTGTAGCCGGTAAGCGATTTCGCACACTCTCCTGCATGAGGTACGATTGTTAGGGGCATATGGTCAGAGCAATTTAATTTGGCAGCGGGGCTTATAATGGATTAGACTTGGGTGGTGGATTAGCCTGGGTAATGTATTTATTAAATGAAAAAGACAAGTGTTGGTTGTTGTCGATGACCTCTTTGTCGAAAATGAATGACCATGCTATTAAAGTTTTCAGCCAAACTCAGTTGAAAGCAAAGCATGTGTGAGTTGTTAAGTACAATAGTGTTGACCATTAGCGTGTGTGGACGGACGAATGTGAACATTATATAAATGGGAACCTGGCCAAAAATTGGTTCCACTCGAATTAGTAGGAAACCTATGTTGAACTAAATAGCAAAGGCATATAGTAAATTGGTGGTGGAGTTGAAGACCACAGCGGTCGTTCAGTGTCCAAAAATGAGTGTTGAAAAGGATAATTTGTGGCATAATGTGATTTGTAATAAGCTTATATTAGTAGAATGACACATAATCTGCTAGCTGTCATGACTTGTAGTCAGGTTGAATGTTGCAGCACAACCCTGTGCCAAAATTTTGTAGAATATCCATTTGTCTAACCGTGTGAGAAGAAGCATTGGATTGATTAGCCAAGCAAGTAACCGTCCATCCAGAAGTTCCCGCGAATGAAGTTAGCCATGAAGAGAAGGAAACATGTAAGATGTGTGAAATTGAAATGTGAGTTATCGTGACAGGAATGCCGATGGTAGCAGCTATAAGAAGGTTTAGTATGAGGTGGGTGTAAATAATGAGACATGAAGATGATATTTTTTTGGAAAAAATTCAAATAAAAGGATTACAGTAGAGTTAATAGTAAACATATGATGACATGGTGAAAGATACAAAATATTAGCTAGGGTCACATAAGGAAGTTTAATTGTGCAATACCTTTTAGATTTTTTGGAAAACTTCCTTATAAACCACATTTTTGGTGGATGAGCAAATATGGGAACTTTCATCACAGATGACAATTTTCAAACCAGTTGGACATTTTACTCTAGATATAGCTACATATAGTTGTCCATGTGAGAAAACTGGTCGAGGTAAGTAGATTTCGACTCTTGACAAAGTTTGGCCTTGGCTTTTATTTATAGTCATAGCAAAGGAGAGACAAAGTGGAAATTGGCGATGTTGAAATCTTATTGGTGTCAAGTGGTCAGAGGGAATCAAGTTCATGCGTGGTATATATACAATTGTCTCATTGTTGTCCCCATTAACAACCTTGGCGCCAATTACATTCATGCCAAGTTTAACTACAATCAATCTTGTTCCGTTGCACAAACCAGATGAGATGTCAAGGTTTCTCATTAGCATAATAGGAACACCTTTCTTTAGAACTATTTTATGGTCCGACATGCCTGAGCAGCGAATACTATTTAAGAATTCAGTTGTCATCCAATCTGCTTGTGCCGTTGTGTCTTCATTAGTCTTCCATACCGAATCACAACTCAAGTATGTCTTTCCATCACCATCTACTCTTGACATCAAAAATTGGTTGACGACTTCTACAACTTCCAACGTAGGAGCGAGTATTGCTTTGTCTTGGAAAAATGAGTAGTCTCCAAAATGTTCATTGATATCTGGGTATGCGAACTTGACAATCTCATGAATTGGATCACCCTCAGACATTATTGTCATATCATATGGTATTTCAACATCTGCTTCACCGTCCAACAATTCTCCAACTTCACCATTACCAACACCAAGTACCCAATCTGCGAACTCACTGATAACATAACTTGGAATAGAACTATCAGCAGCTTTGAGTCTCATGTTTTCTGTTAAACGAAGCACGGTGCAATGCTTCCATAAGTAGGATGAGTTGATGGTTGACATGACAATGTCAGCTCTGTTACCCTTGGGGATAACTTGGAGGATTTGTCTAAAATCTCCTCCGAGCACAAGCACCTTTCCACCAAAAGGTTTGTGTTCACTGTCTGGAATAGAAAATCGCATGATGTCCTTTAAGGTGCGATACAACGCCTCGAAGGCCCATTTGTTTACCATGGGAGCTTTATCCCATATTATCAAGCTTGTGTTTTGTAGTAACTCAGCCTTCAAGCTACCTTGCTTGATAGAGCAACATGAATCCTCATTGAGGGACAAAGGTATAAGGAATTGGGAATGTGCAGTCCGCCCACCAGGTAATAACAATGATGCAATCCCACTTGATGCCACATTTAGTATAATTTTTTTTTTCTGTGATCTAATCCCATATGTGAGCATCCTCCAAAGAAAAGTCTTGCCTATGCCACCATGACCATAAACAAACAAAAACCCACAAGTGTTTATGTTAACCGCACGCATAACTTGTTCATAAATTTGTCTTTGACCTGGGTTTAATTTTTGGAGGCATTCATGATGAGCCCTCTCCATTTCAATAACATCAAAGTTAAGCTCATTGAATAATAAAACATTAGAGTATTGGTCAAACACTATTGTGTTAGGGAAAGGCATGGAATCGAAATTCCTCAATGATTTACCATTTTCTAGTAGTAACTTCTCAACCTCTACTAAGCAAAACGTTTGCAATTCAGCTGGAGGGATGGTCAAATCTAGTAAGAAATGAGAAATTAAATTTACTTGACAATTAATAAGAAATACGAAGAGATGAGTAGGTTAATGTATAAATGTTACCTGGAAGATTCAAAGCCAATTGTTTAGCATGTAGTATGTCATCCGCAAGAAGGGTCCATGTTTGTTCCCAGACCAATGATGGTTTTGACATTGTATTGGACATGAGTAGTGGCACGAATAACTTCCTCAAATATAATGAAGATTCTGTCTTTGATGCTTCAATAATCCCATCAATAAATTCCTTATCATCGTCCAACAATCCAAGTGCATCACAAGCTTCCCTAAAGGTTGGGTGCAAAAAGCCATCAACAGTGCGCAATGATTCAAAGTCTATGCATCCACGTTGAACATTTAACTAAAGTCGAAGGTAATACAACTCTCCAACACCTGGTGGAATAAAATTCATTCGGCTTATTGAAAAACCACGCTTTCATCGTTTCCACTCACCATCCTCCACATCATAGATGAATGAAGTAGGGTACTCTGAATAAGTTAGGTGTCGTCCCTCGGGATATTTTCGGTTAGCATCCATCCAAGCCAAAAACATTGTCTGTTTATTTTTATTCCTATAAAGCACACTATCAATAGGATCATTGTCTTGGAAAACAACAACTTGTTCATCTGGGAGATGAAACGTCACCTTTTGAACAGATGGCCATCTATGATGGATGTCAAACGCAAGGATTCTCCAAGCAGATTCACATGGGGATAAGTATCTACAATCGTAGTACTGTTTGATCTCATCAACTTGGTCACTGTCATCAACTTTGTCTTGATTTATAGCTAAAGAGACAGTAACCCTGTCAACACCTTTGCTTATGTATTTGAATACATATTTGATGGAGTTTGAGTTGTTGCAACATTCAATATTGATGTGAGCTTGATATCTCATAAGTAACATTGGGTTGTAAGGTACAACAAAGTGGTTGTCTAGTTCAATTCCCCCACGGAGAGTTGTAATAGATGTGTTTCTCCTTCTGTAAATTGGGTACCCATCCACATCAAAAGAGGTCCAATCAACAAATGGTTTGGGAAAATGCTTCGAACATCTTCCGTTTTGCATGCATGGTGATTATTTTCTGAGTAGACCGCAAGGTCCGTGAACCATATAAGATGATACCACGTGGAATAGAGCTGGGAATTTCTTTGGATCTGGGAGCTCGGCCGATATAACGGAGTCTATTTTTTCAACGGAGTCTAACTTGTGTTGTGAGTCCATCCATAGCAAGATGTGGGCATGTGGTAATCCTCTCTTTTGGAATTCAATTGTGTACATGTCTATGGTGGGAAGGCTTAGTGTATAGTGTGAGTATGACAATATCATATGTGAAATGGACAATAAAAAATGATTTGTGTAATAACCTCATAAATGTTAACATGAAATAATGAAATTAATGTACCTGCGACGACTTTCCCAAGTATTTGTACTTTCTTGAAGTCCTTCATGTGTTGGTCTAGTTTGAGACGAAATACTTGACAAACAATATCTGGTCGATCATGTGGAGCCAACGAACGTGCATTCAGAAATCGTTGAATCTCTTGCCACTTTGGATTACACAAAACCGTGATAAACAAATCAGGATAACCAAAATATTTGTAAATTGTCATTGCATCCTGGCAATTATTGAACATATATCGTCTACCACTAACAAAAGATGAAGGCAAGACAATACGCGATCTAATGGATGATGGGTTGACATCCCTATGATCTACAGCTTCTTGCACTCCAGAGAGGAAGTATTGTCTTATCTTGGCTTGATTGTTTCGAATGTATGACTATCTTTGGGCCTCAATTATTTCGTAACAGTTAACAACAAATTGTTGAAACAACCTTCGAATGTGTAACAAAATTGATTTCTCACGTGGTCTCTCTTGAAGCTTAAATGAGATAAATTCCCTCAAGGAAACACGCTTCCATTTCTACCTTGACAGATTTGATTCCGCTCCTGCAAACTTAATATCTTCCTGAAACTCATCCTCTCCATATGGAAATAGCAAAGGATACTGTAATGGCAAGTAGGAGGTGTGTGTTTCATTGATACGTTGAAAGTATCCTTGATGGGTGTGGACAACAATACCACGGCCACAATCAAAGCTATCGAAGTCACCAACAATCAATGTCGCGACCTCATCAACTGTAGGGAGATTATACGTCCTTGCATCTCTTCGTCTATTTCTAAATAATTTAACAGAAAGGTTTTGAACTTCCGCTCCCTGGATGTAATCTCGAGCCATGCGAAATGTCTTAGCCAACACATTGTGTTGGTCAATCATTACCATAAGATCAGTTACCAGAGATGCATCCAGTTGGTTGTTTGGTCCATGGGTGCTATTTTGAAAATAAGGAAGGACATTAGATTATTTGTGGAAACCATAAAGCTAGGGATTTGTATTCTTAAAAGGAAACAAAGTTGAATAATTATAATGCTATGCATGCTCCATTGTAAATAACTAACTTGAACGCTGGCAAGCTATTAGCCACCTCATTCTAGGTATCATAAACATACAACTGGGCAAATTTTGGGACTTCTCCTTGTATGGGAAGTAATGTCCCCATTCTATGGTAATTTTGCATGCTTATTATGAACTGTGGAGGACCTCCACCATATTCATTTGAGTTTGAATTTTTGCTCCCATAGAGGTGAACGAAAACATATTATTATATAATCATATGTTATCAATAAAACCATTGCTCCTATGATCAACACCATCAATCAATGCATTTAGTAAGTCTGGGCATTTGGACATGTATGGCAATGTAATTTTCCCTTTTTGACAACATATTGAAAAATTCAGATTTAATAATGCAACATTTTTATCCACTCGCTCATTATACCAGAACATTGCCCTACAATGATTGCAAGTGGAAGTAGCATCTCCTAAGTCCAAGTATCCTATTTAGAATAAAGAAATAGTTTAACACCTTAAAGATGTAACAAATGGTTCACTAATCCTAGGGTGAACATAATTAGAAACTAAATAGGCAATTGCTTAGTTTATATTTAACCTTCGTCCTCAGATTCATGGTAGTCCTTACGGTCTATTAAGTGTGCTCCACGAAGAAAGGCTCCATTTCCCGTTTCAGCTTGCACCATCAGGTTTGGGTTGACTGTGACATGGAATAAGGATTAAAACGAATAAAATTATAACGGTTGATTTGGTACATAGACAGGTATGGAATGAAACATTGTTGTTATCCGACATATAAAACAATGAAAAGTGAAAATATTCAGAGAGTTGAATTACCATTTTCATTATTAGTCACGGGGTAACCTCCTAATGGTGAAGAACCGTGTGAATTAGGTCCTAAAGTCTATGGAACAACGGCAAGAAAAGCATACGTTGAAAAGGAACAAATGTAAAACCAATGACTACGCACAGCCAAGGTAGTTGCCAAAGTTTAGGTATTCAAGTTGGGAAATTATACTTTTATCTACCCTCCTGCGACTTGAGTTGGGCTCGTCGATTCAGTTGGCGCATTTTCTCTTTTTCGCTTGGGTTCTTTTACTTCCTGAGGCAGAGGTTCCTGCACGTCCAACACATTTATTTGGTTACAGAAGGATTAAATACAGGAAAACATTTTTTGGGATGTGGAGATGCAATTAAAGTTATCAAACCAGGGTTAATGAATAACAGTAAATAGTGTAGGCCATTTGCATAGATTGTAAGGACTTGTGAACTACTCTAATTTAGTGCAATCCTAACGAATACTTCGTGGGTGAGTACTGTATTCTGAGTGTTCTTGAATGATAAAGGTATATAACTTTATTCTTCCTAAGTAAAGTTGAAGAACGAATCCACGTGGAAAATTTAGAAGGCAAAAATGGATCACATGATGACACATAAGGCAATAAAAGAATTTATATAATAAATCAAAACAAATGGTTCAAACTTGTTGCATTTATCACATAAACCTATTCAGCCAATCACACCATGCCAAACACTGTCCAAGGAACACATACTTAAAATTTTTGTAGTCCAGAGCTTATAATTAAAGCAATAGTCCAGCACTTGTCCCAAATTAAGTTAACCTAGAGACCAAATGTAATGTTTCAACACTAGACGAAAATAGCGGCCAATTTATATAATAATTCGGTGATTAATGTTACACAAAGACTCATGCATTCATCAGAGAGGACAATTGTTTTCCCATATTGGGCAATGACGTCATGTCCTACTTAATTAGGTTTTCACAGAGTTAGACATAAATGGGAAATAGACGGAGGTTGTGAACTTACATAGACTTAAGCACCGCACATACAGCGAGTGATGTGTACCATCGGGGAAGAATAGTAATGGAATCAGAAAAGCACTTTGATGGGGACCATGGATCTGTCTTATTATAAAAAATGCTTCTTGTTGTTTGCAGTGGAAACAGGTGGAAAGTCTTAGGGCAATGAGGTATACACGTTACCTTTCAACGAAAATCTATAAGAATTTATTAATAATCCCTTTAGCGACATTGGGCCCAAAAATGCATGCCCTGTATTTGTTGAGTCTCAAAAATATTATTAAGTAATTAATAATGTTTTAAGTCTCATAATCCTAAGTTTTAATGAATAACAAATTTGGTTAAAGCATTTTGAAAGATAGTGCAAATTCTCTTAAAGGTATTTTCTGTGTTTCAGCAACCCTCTGAAAGAACAACCCTCCGAAGCAAAGCAACCCTCTGAAGTGGTGCAACCTTCTGAAGGAGAGGAACCCTTTGAAGAGTCAGGACCTGCTGAAGTAAATCAACCTTTTGAAGAGATGTGCTATCTGAATTATGAAGACCTGCGGAAGACATCCAACGTGGCTTTTTCTCTGAAGTCAAAAGGCTTTCTGCTCAAGACCTAAAAGCGTTCTCAACGTCATCTGCAACACGTCTTCTTAAGGAAAGAATTACAAAGTCCTTTTTGCATATATTTGAATCATCGTACCAAAAAAGGAAACCTCTATATCATAGTACCTGTAGTGTGTCAGAACTGAATCATCTCTGCTCACCTGCACTGTTCAAAGTCAGAAGCTATCAGAAGATTGTATCACAACGGACTCTATAGCATTCAATGCTATCTCTTAACGGTGAACTCAACAATCTTCAACAGACTTAAAATTCATCCCTATATATAGCTTTGTGAAAGATTTCAAGCAATGAGAGAAGAAATCGTATCAACCCTATACTATGCCAAATCTACGCTGCATACTCTTTGTTTATTGTACACAAAATTTCATATCCTCAGTTATACTCAGTTTTCCTGTACAAGTTTATTTCTGTTTAAGTTAGGAACTTTGTTTAGTTCAGTAACTTAAACAAATCTCTTTGTAAACACTATTAAGTGTCTGAGAGCCTGGAGAGGCTTAGTGGAAGAAAGAATACTCGTTGTTGAGCCTGGAGAGGCTTGTTGTCTAAATAATACTTGTTGTAGAGTCTGGAGAGGCTTGTTAGGAAAGAATACTTGTTGTTGTAGAGCCTGAAGAGGCTTGATAGAAAAGAATACTTGTAATCTCTGAGATTAGTGGAAATCCTCAGTTGGTTGGCTTTGGGACTGGACGTAACTCACAGTGGTGGTGGGTCAACTAGTTTAAATCTTTGGCTAAGTCCTCTCTTACCCTTAACTCATTTAAATTTGATTTATACTAATGTGGAGGGTTCTGAGATTGTTGTTTCATAACTTTAAGATGAAAAACGATCTTAGTAAACTGCAAAACAAGTTTTCTGAACTGTTTTATTGAACCTGCTGAAGTTGCTTCAGCAAGTGTAAAACTCTCAGTTTTAGCAAGTTATAAAAATCTCTTTGTGAAAAGTGCTGCTTGTGAAAGGTTTTCCAAAATCAATTTAAGATTTATAAAACACTATTCAACCCCCTTTCTAGTGTTTCCTTTGGTTTCTACAGTATTTGGCCCACAACGGAACTGGTAGCGTCTTTTAATGCACGATTCGATTGGGCCTATTCGCGAGGGTAATTTTGTAACATCCTAATTTCTAAATTCAAGAATAATGCCCGTTGGAAACGCTATTCCGAATTTCCAAAATTATTCTGCTCCATTATCGATATCGTTAAACAATTAATACAAATGCTTAGGCAATTCCAATGTTTGCTTAAGCTTCCACATAGTCATACATCATTCAAATTTATGGAACTAACTTACATCTTAGGTTATAAAATTTTACAACACTCCCACCGGAAATCCGGCAGAGTCTCCCATGTAAACTGGGCTTTTTCCAAATATTCTAACATAACCTGAAAACCAGAAAAATCACCAATACAGTTGATAATAGCACAATACAATTTTAATCCTTATCTAAGCCTCCATGGCCAAACTATAGTCCCAACTCTATTACATAAATAAACTTTTAATTTACAAATACGATCCTTACACCCTACTTCAATTGGGTCCTCAACTCCCTCGCTCAGAACCTGAACAGCGACCTGCACAGCTGAAATATAATTCCCACATTGTGGGATGAGACTATGTCCCAGTGAGTGAGGTAACTGTGTGTGTGGTGTGAGGGAAAACAATACATATAAACATGGTGAAACTATATAAATTCAAAATCTAACAATTCCTTCATCAATATCACATTCAATCCATAATAATACATTCATCCAACATGCCATTCATAACATTTCATTCATTCAACTTTACATTCAATACAATACATTCCAGTCATCAAACATTCACATTCAACCTCTTGGTGATTACCCAACATCGGGGGTTCTTTTCACTTAATCCTCTGACCTGGAAATTGAGCTCAATACCGTCCAAGGAACGTCTTCCTTGTGGCCATTTAATCTTGTGTTTTAATTAGCAAACAATCACATTTTACATTCTTATTCATTTTGGGCAAAAGACCCCCTCTTTGGACCGAAGTCCCCTATTTACCTCTTTGGACCGAAGTCCTCTTTTGTTTTCATTATACATTCATACATCTGTATATAGGTTCAATTTATGAAATGGTAGTATTCACAGTCAAACGTATTACCTTAACCTTTAACATAAGGGGGAAGAGATAGATAGGGCTTACAACATTCGTTCCTTTTCTTAAACCCTAACTATCTCAACCCCTACATGTACCCTCAATTATGGAATAAGAGAAGTTTTCAACTATATGCATTTACAAGTTCCCACCATCAAACATTTAAGCATTTCCCCAGAATCCCCAATTCCTCTAAACTAGGGTTTGAGCCATAAAGTCACATATTCAGTCAATCCAACCAACCACCCTAGATTTGCATAAATTCATACATAACCATCAATAATAGCAAGGGGAGAAAGAATAGGGAGCATACAATAGAATAGAACTCAAGAATACAGTGAGTGAGAACCACACTCACCTCAAATAGGAGAAACTTGGTGAAAATCTCAACCCCTACATGTACCCTCAATTATGGAATAAGAGAAATTTTCAACTATATGCATTTACATGTTCCCACCATCAAACATTTAAGCATTTCCCCAGAATCTCAAATTCCTCTAACCTAGGGTTTGAGCCATAAAGTCACATATTCAATCAATCTAACCAACCACCCTAGATTTGCATAAATTCATACATAACCATCAATAATAGCAAGGGGAGAAAGAATAGGGAGCATACAATAGAATAGAACTCAAGAATACAGTGAGTGAGAACCACACTCACCTCAAATAGGAGAAACTTTGTGAAAATGGGGAGAAGAGAAGGATGATCTTCAAGCTCCAAGAGGTGGGGAAGGCTTCCAATCAACTAGCTCCTTCTTCCTCTCACTTTCTCTCTCTAAAACCCTCCCTCTCTCTCACTTGAAACCCTAGAGAAAAGAGGAAATGAAAAAGAACTGAAGAAGAGGAAGAATCTGCGCGTTTTAATGAGGCAGGACGTGCTCGCGCGCGCTTGAGTGCCCAAAGTCTCTGTTTGGCAGATATGAGCATCAGACTTGGGCGCTTGAGCGCCCAGATTTTCTGCCAGAAAGCTAATTTTTTCTCCTACGCGCGCTTGAGTGCGCATCTGCGCGCTTGAGCGCATAAACTCGTTGTTTGCGGGTGCAAATGAGCTCAGAATACTATCATATAGCATATCAAACTGAAGCCCCGGATTTTAGCTTTCTAATGCAAGTGGACATCTATAACTCTAGATATTCTCGAATTAATGCAACAAGGTCATTAAGCTTAAAACCCAAAATTAAGCAATAACCTTGGTTGAAGCCTAACGGGGCATACTTTACATGAATCATATTATAACTCATCAATTCACTCTAATAAGGCTAACATTAAGGGTTCTAATTATCCATGAGACTATGTTCCTTTATTCCCTTGTTCCTTTCCATTAAATTACCTTCTACCCAGGTTCCCTGAGTCTAAGCCCCTCCTCTTCCTTCTCGTCAATTTGTTTAAGCTTAGTTCCTTCGGTCCTAATCTAGTTTCCTAGTTCCAATGTCTCTACTTTCTTCCCCACCTCCTCACCGTGCTAGCCTTTCTACCACCGGGTGTTACTTCTCCTATGTTAACCCTACAGACAGGTTTGGCTTAATACTTAGTTTTTCTCTTCTCGGTTCCCTCAAAACTCATAACTCTTAATCAATTCCCTAATTCTCATCTTATTTTCCTTTCCAACCCCTAAGTTCTCATCTTACTTATAACTTCCTAGGTCCAATTTTCGGGATGTTACAAATTTCAAATAGGAAAAACGATGATGTGGATATGTCAATTAGGCTATGCAACAGTATGATTAGAAGATGAAAAACATAGAGAACAAAGTTTTGATAAAAATATCATCATCCATATATTAACAAGTCTGTTAATAGGTGGGCCACGATTGTACATTAAACAACAACGTTAGGCTTATGAACATCTAAAACTTATGAACCCCATAAGAGTATCACTGAAAACAGAACTAAAACATCTAAATCCAACTTAGTCTAACACATAATTTGGTGTTCCCGCCTATCAAAGTGCCTCCTCCACAGAAAAAAAAATTGAGCACCCATACAATAAGGAGGACAAAAAACCAAAGTACCAACTACCTACATATCAACAAAAGGTCTACACTTTACACACATTTTCCTAAGCCAAACATAAACTACATAATTTAAAGCTTAGTCCACACCTGCATATTTACATAGCACAAAAAACCTTGTACATACAAAACCCCAACTGAGGAAATTTCAGTTCTTCTCCACCTTCACTGCTCTAACCCTTGCTCTCTTCTTCCTTTCCAGTGGAGCATCATCTTGGTCTTCAAGGTCCCTTTTACCATTGCTCCCACTCTCATCGACATTGGAGGATGATGCAGCAAATGATGGTTGTGTGATCTCAAGTTCAGTTACAATAGACTTGCAGTATGGGGACAGTTCAAGACCTTTACTAGTGCCTTCAGATTGTGCCAACTTAGTGAAGGGAGGAGCAAATTTCAACTAACAATAAGCACAAAATAACCTTACATCAGTATGGATTTTCACGTGTTGCAGGTAGGTTAAAATAGGCAATATTGATTTAAGATAATAGAATCCAGCAGGTTATACCTTCAAAGGAGTTTCATCCTCAACTTGTTCCTTATATTCGGCCAATATATTTATGTCATTGCAGACCCTCTTCACCTTGAAAGACTCTTCAGAGGCGAACAACCATCGTCACTGCTCTCTACTCGAAAAAGCATTTCCTTCCCCTCCAAGCTCAAGATTTCTTCTGGGAAGTAGTCTGATGGCTTACCCTGAATGCATGCATAAATAACAAAAAAAATCCTTGTCATAATTAAGTTCAATATTTTCCACCACATCAAAATAAAAAGTTCATGGATTTAAAGTGAACAAAAAAAGGAAAACCTCCAAATCAGCCAGCGTATGTCGACATGTTTTGTTCACCAAGTAGTAACAGTCTAAGTCCCACAAAATGAAATTGGCATTGTCATTCGCATCAGACACCGTAAGCTTCACCTTGTACCTAGCAAGGGTTTTGGAAATATTGCCTTAAGACATGGTTGCTATGAACAATGCAAGGAAAAAATTGCAAAAAAAAAATCATTGTCCAATACCTAGGCGTCATGTCCTAAACATGTTTTTGGCAATCTTTACAGAAAGGCAGGCCTTGCACGAAAGAGACAGCTTTCATACACGAGCAGGCCATGTACCACCACTTGACATCTTGAACAATCTCAGTTATGGTTGCTAGAATTATAAAGAAACCTTCCTGTGGAAAAGACTGTAACATCAGAATCCAGATATAGTTCCATTAACGATCACTAAAAAGGGTAAGTCCTTAGGTAAGGGAAACACATAATTACACAATTTATGACCATGAATATGAAGAAAGTTTAGAAAACTTTAGGGCTTAGTTGAGAAAGGGACAACCTCGACCATATCATACAGTTGACCAATAGACTTTTTGGGATACAGATTAAGGAACTCATCCCTCATGGATGGAGCACGACATCGGTCAGTTATGGTAGAGATAGCCACTTCAGTTTCGATTTCATGTACAACTAGTCTGTGAAAGACAAGTGGTGCATGTGTATAACTTATTCTATATAATAATCAACTATATAAATGAATCACAAAAAGTATAAAGTTCATCAATCCAAGCAGTGTTAAGTTAGTAACCCATTTTTAAACTCCACGGCTTCAGGGATATCTGGATTCCATAAAATCCTTGAAGCATTCATCACATTTTAAAGTCCAACCTCGCCTACAGTTAATAGGAAATCCAAAGTTGTGGCGTGAACACAAAACTTGAAAGGACGAGTGAAAGCTTTTATAAAGTAATGAAGGAAAATGGCAACCGGCCTTTACACAAATTTACTCTTGCAAACTGAATGATAACAACAGGCAGCCCAATTTGTGGGGGAGACAGATACTCCATAACAACATTAATAAGGTCTCCAAACACAACACATCGAATCTTCCCCCTGTTTGAACATATACATGTTAAAAAAGATATCCAAAGGGAAAAAGATAAAAGACAACCACTATGCACTAAAATGATAAGAGATAAGAGAGGAAATAATGCTTCATCGTTTACAGTTCATCAACGAAGTATATCAACATTAAATGAGTCTGCCTCCCCTCTCTCGACAGATTTATTTCCTCCGACACTGCAGTGACCACTCCCATGAAGTCTGTGAGAGGAAAAAATTTTAAAAATACATTTCATTATTATTTCCAAAAATGTTAGTAACAGGGTTTAAAGAAAGCAATACCCAAGAGGTAGTCCGAATATCCTTTGGTTTTCTTGATGTTAGTAGTCTTCACGAGAGTTAGGCCTAATCCAAGAATAGAAACTCCATTGCACAGATTCACCTCAGTGTATGATGTAAATGATAGCTTGAAGTCGTGACCAGTAGCCCTTAATTTCCCTCTATAGCCGGTGACACCGAAGTTTGTGAGCTTGTATACCTCAACTTCCACCATGCACTGTGCGAACTTGTGCATATTCTGCTTTTGAATGGTTGCCTCTATCTTTCCTCCCTCTTCGTCAAGAAACACCATTTGCATGGCATATGGATCACTTGGGGTTGCGACCGCACACATATTCCACATCCTAACCAACTTTACTTTTAGACGCCAGTTCTGCCTTCTCCCACAAATACTACTAATGTTGTGAAATGCTCCAGAAACCATTTCCATTATAAGGTATGAATATAATTCAATATATATTGAAGCAAAGGAGATGATGTGCGTCTCTACAAATAAACAGGCAGGGGTATTTATAGCTTTGGGATGGGAAGACATATCACCGAATTCCCTCCAACACAAAATTTGTTTTTAAATTCAAACTCGCTTCGGCTTGTCTAGAGAGTAACCCGCGAAATTGCAAACCCTTGGCTTCTAAAAACTGACACATATCTCAGTAACTTACTTCAATCATCATCTGAACCAATCAAAAGCAAATATTCGGATCTATTCACATCTGGCATTATTTTTAAAATCCATTTCTTGGAAAAATATGTAACACCAATCACCATAAACAGGGTCGTGCCCAAATCTGTATCATTCAAGTATTTAATTTTAATTAAATTCACAAAATTGGAAATTAAACAATGCAACATGTATTTTTTAAAACTACAGTTTACTGAGTTAGTGAATACCACCAAAGAGTACAAAACTTTTTCCTTGAGGCCAGAATGAATGAATTATAGAAAAAATTTGAAATTTAATATTTGGGTCAATAAATATAAAGCATTTTTCGATTGAACGAAAACAAATTATGCTCTCCCCAAACAATTCCAAAAAATAAGAGTCATATCATTAACCGCCCTTTATAACCAACCACTACAATTTTTATTCACTAACTTTATCATTCCCACAACACTTTTCCAATTACACTAACATTTAAAAGGAAATAAATATCCTATGGCTAAAATTATCATCCAATGAAACTCATATTTGTTGTTAATCAAACCATTCCCACCACATTACCAAAACACTCATTGATGCAAATTTTTTCAAAAACTATTAATTTCCCCCAAAAGGATGTTTACGGAATTGATGGCCCAAAGCTTCCACAAAAAAAAATAATTACCTCCAATACTAATTACACAATTTCCTAGATTACATCAACATCACCTATAATTGTAAATGACAAGGAATAATTAATTACTTAAACTGCATGAATAGTGACCAAGTAAGAACAAATCTCTACCAAAATTGTATAGTTATAGATGAGTTTATTAATGGTGAGTACAATTATGTAAAACTTTTTGTAGAATATTTATTTTAATTATACTTATTTGTATATATAATAATTACACCTTATCATTTTGTTATTATTAATGTGATTCGATTTGATCAATATATTTTAGTGCTTAACTCATGTCAATTATTTATTCAAATATTTTATCAATATTAGAATTTTTCAGGACATAAGAATTGTATATTGCATAATTTATTATTTCTTATTTATTGTGATTAGTGATTCTTGGATGTGATCATGATAAGTAAGAAATTTTTTATTAATGAGCATTTTTCATTGTTCAAATCATGGAATCATATAATTTTGTGTTGGAATAAAATTTTTTGTATATTGAATGTTTCATTTTGTTATTGTGCTAGCCTCCATGACTATTTATGTAAAATTTAATTTGAATGAGACCAATTAAGGACATGTTTGACTTTTAAATTTGTTATTTATGTTCCTACCATGATAATTGTAACATCCCAAGTTTCAATCATATTATGTGTTAAGATAGTAATGAAATAAGTTTTGAGAGGAAAGGAATTGATTGGGTGATGTTTGGATGCTAAGGGGTTAGTTTTTGCAGCAAACCAGAAAATTGCATTATGGTATGCTCACTCAAGCGAGCCAGGGCTCGCTCCAGCGATCAAGGAATGCAAGTTTGGGTTTCTGGATGAAACTTTGCGCACTTAAGCACACTGGGTGCGTGCGAGCGCCTGTTGTTATTTTTCCAAGTCAGAAAGTTTGCGCGCTCAAGCGCGCGAGCGCATCCCTGTTATTTTAAAACTCGCAGAACCCTAGCTCTCCTCCATTAACACACCCATCTACCTTCTTAGAGAGAGAGAGAGAAGGGTTCTAGAGAGAGAAATAAGCCAAGAACAGGGGGGAAGTTCTCCAATCCAAGGATTTCGCCATCCAACCTTCTTCAACCTCATTTTCCTCCACCATTGTAGCTCCTTTGAGGCGACTAAAGCTCACAAACACCACTTCCATCCTTGTATGAATAACCCCAATGTGCCCACTCCTTTCCTCCCTTTCTTGAGATTGTATGTGATTGTTTGTGAATATCTGCCGATTGATTTTAGATTTATCTCATGTATTAATGGTTATTGAACTAGAGCTCTCACCTAGGGTTTGAGTTTGGTATCATTGCTAAGAATGGTCACTAATTGTTGTTCTTGCTGAATATTATAATGATGTTGGTTATATTTAATATGTTGGTGATGATTATGTTAGAAATCCTCACTTAGGGTTTGTTTTGGAATTATTGCTAAGATTGGACACTAGTTATTATGTCTGGCTGAGTTTTATTATCTTGTTGTGCATCCAAATCAAGTTATGAGTTGTGCTATGACTGTTTGAGAACGAATAAGACATTACTTTAGCTCCAGAGTTTAAGAAAGAGATAATGGACTTCGATCCCCAGAATAATTGGACTTCGGTCCCTAGAATAAAACTTGGTCTTTGGTCCCCAGAGTAATGGCGGGTATAACCCCAAGGGAGACATTCCTTGTAGTCTGAGCTCAAGTCTAGCACCAGAGATAGAGATAAGACCCCGTATTGTCAGGAAATGCTGTTCTTGTGGAATGTTAGAGATTTTAAGAGTATAATGTATATGGTAGAACTTGTGTTTTTGTGCTTTATTGTTATATGTTGCACTGCATCTGTCTGTTTCCCTACATTGCCTTTTGCATGCTTTATTCACTGAGACTCTGTCTCACCACATATTTTGTGGTTATATTTTAGATGCACAGGTCTCGCCTCGTACTGGACAGTGAGGAAGAAGATTGGGGATATGTTTTGATGAGTATTTTGAGAAAAAGGGATTTAGAATGTATTTAATTGATAGTAGCCCTTTATAATTGGATTGTATATTCTTTTGTGGGGATATGATTGTACATGTGATTCCTTTTGGTCCTTTGTCAGAGACACATGTATGAGGGTATCCTTAAATGAATATTGTAGTCATAATGATTTGTAGCCTTGATGGCACACTTTATGATTATACTTTTCGCTTGATGTTGTTTCCATATATGGTTTGAGCTTTCGTTGGACGCTTAAACATTATATGGTTTGTATGGCGATATTTAAAATTGCGCAAAATAATTTCAGAATTGAAGAATTTGGTTTCCAACTAGCTACATTCTAGGATTTAGAAATTAGGACGTTACAATAATTTATTTGATTCAGCTCTAGACAATTAGCTACCTGATGTTCACTCGGCAAGTGCACTGAATCGTAACATGTAATATAATGAAGGTAAGAGAATCGTCCCACGAAGAATGAGATCTCAAGTATCAATTCACATAGATTGTAACTAGTTGAATGAAATTGAAGTTGTGATTGCAAAGAATTGGGGTAAAATGCAGAATTTAAAATGAAAAGATTTGAAGAACAATTAACTAAAATGAACAATTATAAGGAGAAAACAGAGGATTAGAAGAAAGATTAACAAGGATTAACAATTCACAAAAAGTGTTAGGGTATGAGTTCACTTAATCTCCACTAATGTAATCCAAATTCTCACTCTAATCCAAGTTGTAGAAGTGTGTTTGAAGATCAACTCACTATTGTAAATGAAGGTTAATTCCTTAACCCAACACTCTTTTCCCTAATTGATAACCCTAATTCCTTAGAAATCCTCAATTAAGAAAAGCATTAGGTTCAAGAGTCTCTATGATCTCACAATTGTTGATCTCTATCCCTAGAGTATCTCCAATCATGTTGTTTATCCCAAATCCAAATCCTAAAGAAATCTTCCAATTTTCAAGAGGAATTTAAAATCAACTACAAGTGGTCAGTTCATAGAAGCATTAAGAACAAAGATAAACAATCAAAATACGAAGAAGTCACAAAGATTGGATCCATGGTGAAGGATTGGTGCTCCAAGACTTGCTTCCACAACCCTAAGCCCCAATCTAGAGAGAAAAATCGGAGAGAAGTGAAATGAATCATCCAAAATTGATTAATTTTGTTTCTGACATGTATTTTATACTAATTCTGGTGTCCGAACGTGCCTACGGTGGATTTCAAGCGTCAAAACGGGCGCTCGTCAGCAAGAGGCCTAATCTGGAGGCCCATTCTGGAAGCTACCATAAAATTAACAGAGATTCACCATAAAAACGCGCGCTACTCAGCAGAAGGTAATCCATTCTGTTTGACATCATAAAATCAGCAGACTCTCACCGTAAAAATGCGCGCTCATCATCAGAAAGCAATCCATTCTGTTTGCCAGCATAAAATCAGCAAAAATTCAACGTAAAATCGTTGAATTCTTCCCTTTGTTTTCTTCATTTTGCTTGCTTCGAAACACTTGTTTTTGCCTTTATATTATAAAAATAAATCATTAGAGGTGAAAACATGCTTGAATTGACAAGTTTCTCAACTAATTTTCACAAAATCCTAAAATGCTAAACTAAACACAAAGCACGTGTATATTTTTATATTTTATTTCACTTTAAACTTATATTTCTATTAAGATTGAATAAAAATTGCATCTAAAATATGCATCAAAAGTGATTTCATCATTACCATTTTAAACCTTAGCATGGCATATTAAAACCGGAAAATGGAGTTGTTAGTTCCCTATTTCCTCAAAACCAATGTGAGTCCATCTATGATAGGTCAAGTCATATATGTTTGCTTCATAGACGTGAGATCTTGCAATCCATTTAAAAGTGTCATGTTTTGATTAGTTCTTGTCTTACAATTATAAATATAGGATTTTCCTCATTTTAAAGTGATGTAATGGTTTTAGCAATGTTATAAGAACCAGACCGGCCCGGTCGGTCGGGTCGGTTCAACCGGAAACCGGACCCCAGGGCCGGTCTGGTTGATGAGATGGATCGTTTGTGCATCTGGCCCGTTGCATACATCATCAAACCAACCCAAACCGTGTGAACTCGATTGTCAACCCGCAACCCGGCCCGGTCCAGCCTACAGAGTGAGGAATTGTCGCACGCTGGTAAAAAACTTTGGAATGCACTTGATGTGATTCGAACCGCATATCCACTACATTTGATGAAGGCGCATCAACCACTACTCCAAAGCATCTTCTTGGAATATAGATGCAAATCATAATATATATAGTATATTTATATACAAAGAAATCATTTATTTTTTTTACGTTAAGAAATTATTTATAAACTAAACACAAATTAATATTATATATTATAAAATACATTTAAATAAATTATATCATATGAAATATATTTATAAATATTATATATATTTAAATTTGTTATAAATCTCAAATTTTCAAGTATAAAATATAAAATTTTTAATATATATTGGTTCATGCGGTTCAACCAGTGACTCACCAGTTCGACCAGTGACCTAGTGATTCAGTACCTCGAGCGAGTCGATCACCGGTCCGAGTTTAATAACATTGGGTTTTAGAGAGAAAATAGAGAAGTTATAACCATTAATTAAATGAAAATTTAACAATTAAAATTTAAATAACTTTATAGTCTGTTATACATGTCCATGTATATGATTGCAATTTAAACCTTTAATTTTTTAATCAATGTGCTATAACTTCTAACTTTTCTCTTTAAAGTGTTTTTCCCACTTTAAAAGAGAGAAATCCATAAATGTAAAGCTTATTTGGAATACCATATTAAACATAATAGAATGAATTTATACAATTGTAATGTGTGACATCTTTATCAATTATTTGGTATAAGTACTGTATTGTGTAAGTTTATCTATCGAATTTCTTTTGCAAATTAAAATTATGAATAACTTAATCAATCTCTAGGAGTAGGATTAATATGTATTAGCTAGGCTTATGATAACTTTCATGTTACAACCTTAAAAGACACTTATGTTGTGAGTAATAATTGACTTTAAAACTTTAAATACAAATTAATTTAATGATTTTTATACAAGTTAATTAAATAAATATTTAAAATTAAAGTTATATACTTTATTTTTATAAATAAATAAATGAGATTCAATAAGCTAACCCAAATAACCTGGAAACTGCATAGAACTGAGTTGGGCCATAATTTCTTAAGTTGAATTATTCTTAGCCCATTATGAAGTGATCCACATTTGGTAGACATAGTAGCAGAAATGAATTGTCTTGGCCTAAACTAACAGCATTAGTACCACCGAGCATGTGGATCAGTTAGTAAGGGGTTGTTCCAGCTTAACCAGTGGTCTCGAGTTCGAGCTCTGGGTATGCAGTTGTGTTAAATACTCGGAGGGAGAGCTTTACCTCCCATAGAGGTCCTACTCAGCTGGACAGGATTGCCTCCCGTGGAGGATACCTGTGGTTTTGCACCAAAAAACTAACAACATTAGTTAGTGCTGACAAGGGTTTCACTTGGTATACCCACCATTATACATCCGTTGGGCAGGGGTTGTAACTTGCATCCATTTTTAGATCTGAGATATCAGGTTTAAGCGGCCATTATCTGCAATTTTAAACAAATAATTAAGTATCACTTTTTGGTTATTAGTCCTATCATGTTTTGCAAAATTATTGAATTGTAGGCTATTCCATAACGTCTGAAATTACATTTCGAAAAGCAAACACGTATAGGATTAAATTTAGTGACACGGGGACATGTCAAATCAAGAATCACATATGAAATTATTCGAGGCTTTCTGGGGTTTAAATTTAATTTCTTTAAATAAAAAATATTTAATTATACAACATAATAATATAAATAAATGTGAGTGGTATACATTGAAGAAATTATTTAGGATGCATTGTGTAATTATCCGTTGGCAGAATTAATATTATATAAATTGCAGTAATAATTCCATTAATTAACAAAAAAATATTATGAGGACAACAATTATGTGTGAGTAGTGGACAATAAATTAATGGTATAAAAGTAATTTCATAATTAATACAACTTAAAATAGTATACTATGTTTCTTATATTTAGAACCAAATAAAAACATTTTTTATCTCTTATAAATAGGACCGGAGGTACATGACATAAATAGTCAATTAAACATTTTATTAATTAAATTAAGGGAAAAATATGTTTTTTGTCTCTATAGTTTCGGTCAACTTTAGTCTCTGTCCTATATTTTAAATCCTGTGTTTTTGTCACTAAACTTTCTAAACCCCCAAACTGTGGTCTCTGCCATTAGTGATATATGTCAATATGATAAGATAGCTAACAGAAGTTACATGTGAGCCTCAATAGTAAGTCCAAATTAATTGACACTACAAGAAAATTTCAATTTTACTACAGAATTTAACTACTGTTTATTTTGGTAGAGAATAGGAAGATAATTAACTACAAATTGGCTTGAAATGCCTGATTTAGGAACAACTTACTCTTTATTTCACACCATTTAAAAAGGCGGTGGCAGTGTTGTAAATATATGAATCATTAATGGTAATTTGTGGTAAAATTTTGAAAACAATTGAAAAGGGAAAACAAAGGAGTTGTTTCACGCACCGCATCTCCCTTTCCCTCATTTCCTTCAGATTCTTGGCTCATCGCTCATTTCCTTTTGGTTCTGCATTAGACGGGCACCGGTGCACGAGATTTTTCGTGATTTTTCATATAGTGTTACACAGTTTGCTCATCGTTGGGTTTTCATTCTCGATCACCTTACACAGGATTTTTCGTTTTTTTATCACAAGATTTCCAAAGTGTGCGTACAGGTATTTCTAGGTTTTTTCTTTCGATGTTTATCGATAGTGGTTCTGCATTTACTTGCTTAAAATTGCTTTTATTTGGTTTATTTGATATCTAATTCATCTGATATAGCATTTTCTATCATGCATTTGTATGAGATCAAATTATGCTCGACTCTTTGTTAGCTAGTTATTTGTGTGGTAAGTTAAGAGAAGGATTAACCTAAGGTTTACTTGAACACGTAGCTTTTCATTCTATTTCTATTTCTAATTCCTAGGTTTTTCATTCTTCAAAGGTATCTCTATTTCCTTATGGCCTGATGCTAATCGTTTTGTTATTTTCTATTTTCTTAATGAACTAGTTCCAATATAAGTTGTTTTTGTTATTTGTTTCACCGATTTGGCTAAGAGATGAATTATTATATTAAAATGTTAAGTTATTACTCTGTAAATTGCAGAATTGCTTCATAAGTTTCATTTGGAACCAACCTTTGATGCACGCAACATTTGGAGTGAACCTGTCCATTCAAACTTTTCAAGGTGTGTTTGATTCCATTAGGTCTTTGTTTGTCATTTTATTGATTTTTGTAGTTCTGGTTTTTCTTGGTAGTGGTTATGCATCTTGCTTGCTCAAAATTGTTTCTATGTAATTGGTTTCTTTGATCTCTAAATTCATATGATATAACATTAGCTCAAAAATATCTCTGGATTAGCTTAATTGATTGATTGATTTCCTAGGAATGTGCATGTTGGATGTTGCAGCTTAATTGATTGGTTTCTATTAAGAAAACAAATTGTTGGCAAATAATAACTTTGCCAAATTGATTTCTATGAACAATTCTCATCATGGTGTTCAGAGAAGCTCCCACTCAGATTCAGACATACTACGAAGCAGTAATTTCTTTTGATCCTCCAGTACAGTTGGATTTAAATTCTTCAGGAAATCTCCCTTTACATTTTCACTATTCCCATGCCATACTGCAAGCTCCTTATACTCTTGCTTTTGTTGCGGACTTCATAAAGAAAAGGGTTGCTGCCTTGCTTTCTTAAAATAGAAAAATACTTTAGTTAGAGATGAATATGAATGTATCCCAGATAAGTAGGAAGAAGGGGTGGGAGAGAGTATACCTTGTTAGTCTTTTTATTACCTTTAGAGTTTTTCCACCAATAGCCCTTGCAACATTGTACCAACGGTCAGGGGTGTCCTTGTCATAAATAGCTAGAGCCCTTTCAAAGGCTTTAGTGTCCTTAACACTCCATATTCTTAGAGTCAAGGCAATAATGAGAATGGTCTAAGGTTTCAAAGGTAGTGGAAATTAACTGAACTAGCAAAGGGTATTGAGAAGGTTAAAGAAAGTCTATAGAATGAGACTTGATGTAATTAAGAGCTGATATATGCAGAGAGGAAGCATAATGTCTGCTCCTTTTATAAGCAGAAGAGAAGGAGAGTGTAAAGTGGAGGGTGTAGTGCAAGTTGGCATGCAAATCTTGCTAAAATGAAATAGAATTTATTGATTTATCTCCTCAGGAACCATAGAATAGAGTAGGACCAAGAAGTTGAGTTGCAATATGGGAGAATCAGTATCTTCAAACAGTAAAATTAAGGGTAGATATGATATGATATGACAGAACAAAATCTATATAACCTTTTAAGACTTCCTCCTCTCCCTTCCCTTTAATGCACAAATAGTATCAAATTAACTTTCTTATGTTTCAGGCTTGATAGCTATAGAAAACTCCACACTTTGATAAATAATTGAACAAGTAATTTGTGACTGGCTCAAATGCTATTGGTTTTTGAAATTTATGACTGGGTCAAACAATTGAACAAGTGATTTGATAGCTATAGAAAATTCCACACTTTGTCAATTACTTGTTCAATTACTTGTCCATGCCGGAACTACATGTTGACAGTTCTTCTATGTTGGATCCTCGCAATAATGGTGTTAATATAAGGAAGGGGAAATGACTAAGGTTGAACCCTCTTATGGTCTTCCAGTTAAAAGTGGTGAAATGACCAACTTCAATGCACTTCCAAATAGTAGTCAAATGGAGAATATTTCAACTTTGTCTGGTAATATGAGAACAATGCATAGGGAAAACCAAGAAGGTAATCATTTAATGGCAAAGCAAACTGATTTGACAAAGATCGACAACCCAATGGTTCGAGCTCCAAATTCGAAGTATCCCGAAGACACAGAAGTTTCCTCTGCACATATTGCTCCTGGGAAGCAGCAATATGGTTCCTTACCTCTTACAAATGAGATTAGAGTTGTATGGAATCAAAGTAGAGGTGGATTACCTTTTGATAAATCTGAAAATCTCAGGTTCCCCAGTTTTCTTCTAAAGTTCTTCCTGGTAATATGATGGAAGAAATACCAATACTGCAGTTAATACCTTCATCCCTTGGTTCTAGTAAGGGATTTGGAGATTTTTCAATTTTGAATAATTGTGTAACTTAATCAAAATATGCTCCTGGTTTGAGATTTGAAAGCAATTTGGAAAATTTAAACTTAAAATGCCAATGCCTTATATTGAAGTGGCAAAATTTGAAAAAAGACTTTCTGGAAAAGTTTACATGTAAATATAACCATGGGAATGGAAGTATTTACTTGAGTGGAATTTTTTATAACACTGGTTCTTATGCCAGTCATGGTTGTTCCTAAATTATTTAAATGTTCTATGCTTCATAGTTGTTACTAAGTTATCTTTGATTTCTATTTGATACTTCTCTTTCTATATGAATATGAATATATCTACTAAAGAGGAATCGTGGAGAGAATGACTGAGGAAATATCAATTTTACTTAGAATTTCATGCTATGAAAAAAAAAACTATAATTTCAAATTTCTTGCCCACAGTTATTAAGAATTGTATTAAATTTCAGGTGCCTATGCTAAGGTTCATGGAAGGTGGCAGTCCCTGCTAGTGTATCTCCAATGGCTGAACCAGGTTTCTCAAGTTCAATGCAATATGGTGGTTCACTTCGGCGTGATGGGGATAGTTCGGGTACTAGAGCTGATGGACATAAATTAGCTCAGGTGCTTGCTATTCACTAATTTTTGCTTCTGGGTTTGTCTCTAAGTTCTGTTTTCTTTCATCTTGCTATACTAACTTTAGTTAACTTTTGTGAAAACTAATTTTACTTTTGTTATTCTCTTTTGACTACATGGCTTGTATATGAGCCAACTTGATTGCTTGACCAGATAATTTTATTGACAGATTGGAAGGCAGAATAGTGGATCAGAAATTACTATGCGTAGACAAGGAGTTCCTCCTAGAGATACAGGAAAATCTATTGCTCCTGCTCCACCTGCATCATCTGCCATGCCTTTCAAAGAACAACAATTAAAGTAGCTTCGAGCTCAGTCCCTTGTTTTTATTGCATTAAGGTAGGCATAGTTTTGCTACGAACTTTTTGATTTGAAAAAAATAAACTAGAATTATATTTTGAGATTCATTGTTGTTCAATGTTATAGAAATGGTTTACCGCCAAAGAAACTACATCTTGAAATTGCACTTGGAACCAACTTTTCTAGAGAAGGTAACTGATGTTTATATTTTATTTAACATAATAAAGCTCTTCCTTAACTAACTGGTGTGTGATGTGATGGTAATGCAGATGGTCCTCGCAAAGATCTAATTGAACAAGTAATTTGAAATTTGTGACTGGGTCAAACAATTGAACAAGTAATTGAAGAAAAGAAGAGTAAGAAGGCGAAACTTAGATATAAAGGTGCTTGTGTTGTGCTGAGTTGTGTGTGGGAGGCAAGTCGTTGGCACAAACAAAAACGTGCATTTCTCACCTAAATTGTGCAAAAAGGCAATGATGTGGGCCCACAATCTATTTGGATTTAGTGTTAATTATATTATGTTGTTTACCTAACCAGTATCTAAGGAACTAGATGTATTGTGTCCACCTGGTTTTTTATCAACTGAAAATTACCTGTTGTATGATCACTTTAACTTTACTTGTGTGTCAACAAGCACCATAATTAGATAACCATGTATGTATTGAGGTTGAGGTGTTGTTAATTGGCCATATTAGTGAATAAGCTATTTACTGCAATTATGTCCACTTGACTAGGATGCATGCCTTATTTCCCTGGCTACTTGGCTGCCACTGTTACTTTTCTGCACAAATAATCAGGAACTTTTCCATGGTCCTATAGTTCAACATTAATTTTTTCTACTTTTATTTCACAGCTTGTGTTGGAGTTTTTGTATGCATTATTAAAACATTGCAACTAATTCAAAATGAACATTGTAGGAACCTAGTTAATCTATATTTACTTTCAAACCTAGTCCACTGTGTTCTTTTCAAAATCCATTGTGTTCTCTATGTTTTCACTATTGTTCTTTATATGATATGATCTTATCATAATTCATAAACATGTTTATATTTATTGTTTTGTTTAGTGGGCTCATGTATATTTATTATTTATCAACCTTTGATTCAAGAACTAGAGTTAAGATATATAACCGTGAATTCCATAGGGCATATAACATAAATCTAGGTCCTTTAAAATTATTGTTGGCTTTCTCTGTCTCTTTAGGCTACCTAGCAAATGATTAATATTTGTACTTATATGTTAATAAGATGGAAATGAGATCCAGTAATTGTGAACACAGTGCCGTGTTTTCCTCATTGTCGTTGGTTATCAAATGGCTTAGGGACCGAGTGCTACAAAACCGGTCAACTCGCTTTTAGGTAACAATAATTAATAATTACACTGGAGAATATTGAAAATATTTAATATAACATGCTAGATATTGATAGTTTTCTTATGGAGAAATGATTACTTTAGTTTGAGATTTTATTTTGGTTAAAATGTGAGTTTGAGTTTGTAGCTTTGCTTAGAAGTTTCTGAGTTATGTTATTTACACTGAATAAGTTTCTACCTAAACGTGGCTGAGTTGACAAGGGAGGTGAGGAGACTTACTTTTGGTACTCGGATCTAGACTTTTTTTTTTTTTGTTTCTATAGTTCAACATTAATTTGTGCTGGGTCAAATGCAGATGGCAAGTGTAATGTTGATATAGAAGATATGATTCCATTTTTACATGCATACTCATATATGTACATATGCATAGATGGTCTATTTATTTTTATTTGCAACTGCATCTAAGCTAGTATTTTGTTTGACAGTATACATTATCGATTTCTTTAACTAATGAATGTTGTCTTTGGTGTCCTCCAACGTACCTGAACTATATTAATATATTAATATTTATAACAAGTTCAAACCATTAATTAATTAAAGTCAATATTTTTAATTTAAATAATAAAAATATATTATTTTAATATATTGATAATAAAAATATCTTAATATATTAATATATTTAAATTTGAATTTTATCTTAATATATTAATATACTTAATAAAGATTTTATAGAATTACATGTTTGATCTGGACTAGCCTTGGTTGTGGTGTGGTTTCCTTAGAATTACATATTTTAAAATTTAGGGTAAGGGGATGGTCAGGGTCGGCCCAAGGGTAAGGTTGTTCAAGCCCTTGCTTTAGGCCCCCAATTGTTAGTAATATCCTTTATAACAAAATTAAAAATATTATTATAATTAGGTCTTGTTCATTGGTTTAAAAATTGATTTTCCTCTTCAAGGATTAACGGTTTAATCCTTGCTAAATGAATTTTAACTTTTAAGGTCCATTTTTTTCACCTCATGTATTTAAAAAGGCCCCAAAATAAAGGTTTGCTTGAGGCCTCACTACATGTTGGGTCAGCACTGGGGATGGTGCCCCAGTCCAAGGCAGGAAAAGCCTCTGGACACTTTGAGCACTTACAGAGGTACTTACATTTTACCTCACCCCAAGGGGACGAATGGGGGTTCGAACCTGCGACCTGTCAGATACGAGACCCTTTCTTGCTCCACTCGACCAACCCCTTTGGATTTTAGAATTACATGTTTTGGATGTGCTTAATTATTGGCATATTATTTTGTATTATGGTTTATTTTTGGACAGCTCTTTGGTGATTTTTTCAGTTGTAAAGTGTTATTGTAGTTAGTTAATTGGAGTACCCCTTGTACTCTTGTTAATTCATTTTGCTTATAAAAAAATATACTTAATACAGAAAATGATAAAATTTAAATTTTATCTCATCATAAAATAATAAAAATATCTCAATATATTAATATATTTAATAGAAAATATATTTTAATGAGTATGCGGGTACTCGCAGGGCATGTATTATAATATCTGATTTTATAAGTTTGAAGTTAATTAACTATAGATATGCTAAGAGCCTCATTTAGAGTGTGCTTGGTAAGGCCAAAAAGCTAGCTACTAGCTTATTTGACTAGCTTATAAACTAGTTTGAACAACACAAAAGTGTTTGGTAATGTATTTCAAAGTAGCTTATTTTAGGAACTTCTAGCTTATAAGCTACAAGCTACTTCACCTAGCTTCTAGCTTGTAGCTTGTAGCTTATTTAATTTTCTTCCATCATTATCCCTTATATTTTAATACATTTCCCTTATTATTCTTAATTTCTTTTTACCTATTATTATCTATTTTCAATTTAGTGACAAAAACTTTCAATTTATTTTTATTTATTATTACCTATATATAATATGTAATTTAAAAAAATTACGAATTAATTAAAATTTTATTTTCTTTTCACTATTTTATGAAATTATTTTTATATTATACTATTTATTTTATCAATTTCATTATTTAATTTATAATTAAATATTTTATCACTAAAAGGTTTAATAAGAATTTAATTATTTTTTAAAAAATATAAAATTATGATTACATAATAATATATTTTTTTCTAGAAAATACAAATAAAATTTATATAATAAAATTTACGTATAGTTATGTCCTTTTATGTCATTTTACATTTACCAACTAGCTTATCAGCTAGTTCTACCAAACACTTCTAATTCAATAAGCTAGCTTATCAGCTACCAGCTAGCTTATCAGCTAGTTTTGCCAAACACACCCTTAATGGTAAGCAGGAGAAAACTTATTCATGATTTTACACTTTCATTCAAACATATTTAAAAAGGCGGTGGCATACATGTAAATAAGCTAATTATATACATCTTGAACTATTCCTTTTGTTGAATTTATTAAATATGCAAATTATATATTTTGTCCTTTTTTTAACACATGCATTGTTAGATCCTTCTTTAATCATACTTAATGATTTTATTATGGTTGTATTGAAATAGGTTCTGTCCTCATACCTGTTCTAAATTAATTTTATTATCTCCTTGGCCTGCAGCCTTGCAATTATCAGTACTAATAGGTTGATAACCTTCTTCTCTTTTGGTATTGGTGCTACAATTAACATTACCAACCTGTGTGTAGTGACATTCATAATTAATTAATAACATTCAATATATCACAAATTAAATTAAATTAAAGAAAAGCTAATAATTCATATATATATATATATATATATATACACACATACATATCTATTCTATCTAAGATGGTTGGCTCTCATGTAAGAAATCTTGTGATGCAAGCACCGGTGCAGGGTGGAGGAGTTGAGGAAGATGACGAGATGAATGATGATGACAAAGCAAATTTGGATCCACTAGTCATACTTTTGTTTCTTACTTTGTAGACATATTTTGATCAAACTTTGATTGATTGGTTATATTATGTTTCTTGTTTTAAAAATTTATTTTGAACTATTTGTATAACATAAAGTTTCTAATAAATTCATGATTGTCTATTGCTTTGTGTATTTTATTTGTTGTTTGTGTTATAGTCTTGATTAAAATTTTATTACTTTGATTGTCTAATTTATGTATTTTATTTTATTACTTTGATTGTCTAATTTCTAATTCAAGATTTAGTCCGTTGGAAACCAAATCCAAAATTTTTGAAATTATTTCGCGCCATTTAGATATCATTAAAATCGACATACACTACTCAAGTTATCAACGATCGCTTAAATAACATATGTCAAGGAACTAAGTAATATCTGGTAACTAATCTAAAGGCGAAGCCACTACAGTAATTCAGTGAGGATAGCCTCATACATACATCCTAATAACCACAAGAATACATGTATGATCATATCCCCTCAAAATACAACTCAGAAATAGTAATATTGATAGTCTAATACATAAATAGCACCCCTCTCAAAGTATAAACAAAATAAGGACAATCTCAGTAGCTAATCTTCAGAACGTCACTGACCCAAGCAGGGAGGTACCTGTGCATCTAAAAATAGTCCACGGAACGTGTGGTGAAACAAGGTCTCAGTGAATAAATCATGCAGCATACAGTGTAGGGTTAACAACCAAATGCTATGCAACAACCAACATCAACTTATGAATCAAATACCACAACCATTCTCAATCATAAATTCTAATTCTCACAGCTGTTCCCAGCCGGCAGGTTCTTTTCATTGATTCTGGAGTTAGAACTGAGCTCAGACTACATGGAACGTCTTCCCTGGGGACGAATCCCACCCTTATTCTGGACCGAAGCCAAGTTTTCAAACAAATCTCACGGCCGAAGCCGGCTTAGTTATTCTGAATTAGTCACCAGTGCATGACATTTCTCACGTTTGGAAACATTAGGGACAACCGGATAAATATTTCTTTTTCATGAATCACCAAAGGCCATACATACTCTAAGTAGTCATAATTAATTTCAAGAGCATTATTTATCAATACATTTGCATTAGAAACAACCCACCCGTGAACCCCCCCCCCCCCCAAAATCCCCAAGTTCACTAACCTAGGGTTTCTCAAGCAAGCCAATAAAGAGTTCAAATTAACAAATCATGAATCACATTCATCAATGATGGACCCTAATGATAAAAAAAATAGTATAAATCATTCTCACCATTCATAAACAATAACCAATCCCCAACAATTTCCAAAAATCCCTAATCCATAGGGCATGTCAAACCCTAATCAAAGGATTCTTAGCCAAAAACACTACTCAAGCTCCAAATACAAATTCAATGGTTAAACATCACCAACAATCACAATCATTGACAAAGAAAAGGGAAAGGGAGAAGTGGGAGCATGTAAGGGCATCACCAAGGATGAGAGTGAGGTGGGTGGCTTTACTCACCTTGAAGGAAGAACAAAGAAGAGAAAATGGTGGAAGAGAAGATGGATCCAAGCCTTGGAAGAGGAAGATTTCTTCAATCAATCCCTCCCTCTAACTCTCCCTCACTCCCTCTCACAAACCCTAAAACTTCTCTCTAGCGCTCTGGGAAAAAAGGGAAGGACGAATGGAACAAATGAGGGAAGGACGAACTTCGGGTGTATAACCCGTAAGTGTGCGCTGCAGCCCACTTAAAGGGCGTTGTAGCCCACTTAAAGGGCGCTGAGCGCACCTCACATATTGTCAAGGTGTGTTAGCGCACAAGGGAGGGAGGTAGAGTGCGCTATAGCGCACTTGGACATGGGGCATCAGGGGCCTAAAAGCTGGTGCGTTGAGCGCACCTAATGCGCGCTGGAGCGCGCTCACTTGAGCATATTTTTTTTTCCAACTTACTTTCTACCCCTCTTAAGGACCCATGGTCTTAGTCATTTCTAGGGATATTCTAACTCACCGTATCTCTACCGAAAATTCGACAGAGTCTCCCCTAAAAACTGGACATTTTCCCAAATTTTATTTTACCTTGAAACTCATTAAAACCAAACCAATTCCACAATTCAATACACATAGTAACAGAGTCAGATAAAAAGGGGCTTTCGTGGCCAACATACAAATGATAAAAGAGGGATGTTACAATCTAGAGTTTGGCTAGAAAAACAGTAAGCAATTAGCTATATATCACCTACTAAATAGCTTTTGAATGTATTCTTTAACATTAAGAAGTTGCTATGAAATAACTATAAATTTCCTAGTAGAGTGATAAAATTGATCAAATAATTTAGCTGCAGATTAACTACTAAATTGCTATGATATTTTTCTAGTAATATAGCTAGAAAATTAGAAAATTGGGCAATAAATTGCTATGGATTGGCTGCCGATTAACTATGAAACTTTTCAAATTTACTACCAATTTGCTACAAAAATATTTAGTAGTTAATTTGCTACGTGTTTTATGCTACCACCGTTTTGGTAGCAAATTCGTAGTTATCTCGCAGTTATGCTTTACAGCTACAAATCAACTATAAATAAGCTACAAATGTTGTTGTAGCAAATCCTAAGAATTCTTGTAGTTTTCACCTCAGCAATTTTACCGATAAAAAAATATAATTTAGTAATTAGGATTATTTTAATAATTATAAAATTGAGACATAGACATGTCAAATCAGGAATCAAATGAAATTATTCGAGGCTTTTTGGAGTTTAAATTTAATTTCTTTAAATAAAAACATTTAATCATACAACGTAATAATATAAATAAATGTGAGTGGTATATATTGAAGAACTTATTTAGGATGCATTGTGTAATTACCTGTTGGCAGAATTAATATTATATAAATTACAGTAATAATTCCATTAATTAACAAAAAAATATTATGAGGACAACAATTATGTGTGAGTAGTGGACAATAAATTTGGTATAAAAGTAATTTCATAATTAATACATTTCAAAATTATATACTATGTTTCTTATATTTAGAACCAAACAAAAACACTTTTTATCTCTTATAAATAGGCTCAGAGGTACATGACATAAATAGTCAATTAAACACTTTTTATTAATTAAATTAAGGGAAAAATATGTTTTTTGTCCCTATAGTTTCGGTCAACTTTAGTCTTTGTCCCCATATTTTAAATTTTGTGTTTTTTGTCACTAAACTTTCTAAACCCCCCAAAGCGTGGCCTCTGCCATTAGTGAGATTTGTCAACCTGATAAGATAGCTAACAGAAGTTACATGTGAGCCTCAATAGTAAGTCAAAAATAAATGACTCGTCTAATTAACATTTTCTATTAATTTTTAATTATTAAAATAACCATAATTACTATTTTAGGGTTTTCAGCTCAGCAATTTTACCAATAAAAGACCTAATTTAGTAATTAGTGTTATTTTAATAATTAAAAAAATAAAAAAATATTAATTAGATGAGTCAGCAAATGAAGGAGTGGAGAGCTTAATTGTGTGCTTCTATGTCACTTAAGGATAAGCTACTATTCCAGAAGTCTAGATTGAGCTGGCTTGAAGTAGGGGATGCTAATACTAAGTTCTTTCATGCTTGTATTAATAAGAGAAGAATAAGAAATGAAATTAGGAGTTTGAAGGTATCAAATGGGTGGTTTTCTGACCCCTCAGGAATTAAAGAAGTAGTCGGTGGTTTTTTGAGAGGCACTTAGAGGAGAAGACTGATGTTAGACCTTACCTTTCTGATTCAGATTTCAAGACTTTGTCAGGTGACGGTGCTATTTCCTTGATCATTCCCTTTACTGAGGAGGAAGTGAAGAGTGCAGTGTGGGATTGTGAGGGTTCTAAAAGCCCAGGACCAGATGGATTCAATTTTAACTTTATTAAGCACTTTTGGGGTATTTTGAAAGCTGATTTTATGGCTTTTATTCAGGAATTTCATGCACATGGAAAACAAGTCAAAGGCTCAAATAGCTCTTTTATTGTTCTAGTGCCTAAAGTAGATAACCCTCAAAAAGTGGAAGAGTGTCGTCTTATCTCCCTCATTGGTTGTATGTATAAGGTCTTGGAAAAACTACTAGCAAATAGATTAAGAAAGGTCATTGGAAATGTAATTTTTGAGTCCCAATCAGCATTACTTAAAGGTAGATTATTTTTTATAGTGTTATGTGAGAGCCGGAGGCTGATGAGGGCGGGGAGTGATCGCCGGTGCAAAGAGGCACGGACAAGGAGCGGCTCCTGGCAGGCTTCTAAGCAAGAAGGGACACATGGATGAACCGAGCCCACACCCGAATGAGAGGGATCTAGAGACTGTGCAGGTATGGGACTTCACAGTTGAAAATAGCTTAAAGGAAATTGTTACGGAGAACTATACCAACAAGATGCATCTTCTTTTCGGAAGCCCATAACATAAGAACTCCATAGTTAAGCGTGCTTGGCTTGGAGCAATTCTGGGATGGGTGACCTTCTGGGAAGTTTCCCGGAAAGTGTGCAAGTGAGGACAAAGCATACTAGAAAGACTCGTGTTGGTTTGTGGGCACCCTCATCACTCCTGCAAGCGGCTCGGGGGCGTTACATTGTGGTGGCAAAAGAGGTCTTAGAGGAGGCAAAGAGGATGAAGAAGTCGTGCTTATTCTTCAAAGTTGATTTTGAAAAAGCTTATGACTCCGTTAACTGGGACTTTTTACAGTTTGTGATGGAGAGAATGGGGTTCCCATTGGTCTGGAGAAGGTGGATAGCAGAGTGTTTATCTACAGCTAGAGTTTCAGTTCTTGTGAATGCCAACCCTTCAAGTCAGTTTGGTGTAGGTAGAGGATTGCGGTAAGGAGACCCTTTGGCTCCTTTACTTTTCCTAATAGTTACAGAAGGGTTGAACTCGTTGATGTCTAAAGCAGTGCAGGAGCATGTTTACATAGGTTATAGTGCTGGCAGTAATCAAGTTGTGGTGTCTCACCTTCAATATGTTGATGACACGATTTTTATGGGAGAACATTCTGTAAGTAATGTTTGGGCCATTAAATCTGTCTTACAATTATTTGAATTGGTGGCTGGCTTAAAAGTCAATTTTCATAAAAGTAAACTTCTGGGAATTAATGTTCATTTGGAGTGGTTGGAGTTGATGGCCCAATTCCTTAACTGTAAAGTCAGGCCTTTTCCATGTTACTATCTAAGGCTACCTCTTGGTGCCAATCCCAAATGATTGTCAACTTGACAGTTTATCATTCAAAAGGTGGAGAAGATATTGTCAAAATGGAAGTGTAAATCCTCGTCCTTTGGTGGTAGACTAGTCCTCTTACAATCTATGTTACATTTAATCCCGATCTACTTCCTTTCTTTTTTCAAGGCTCCCAAATGTATCATCTTTAAACTTCGTTCTTTATTTACAAATTTTCTCTGGGGAAGGGATGATGAGTATAGGAAAATAGCTTGGGTTGCTTGGGATGATGTTTGTAAAGATAAACAACATGGAGGTTAGGCCTAAGGGATTGAAAGCGTTTAATTTAGCTTTGTTAGGCAAATGGAGGTGGCGTATACTAGCTGAGGGGGAAAATTTCTGGCATAGAGTTTCTTCTTCTATCTATGGAGGGTCTACTGTGAGTTGGTTGGGGATGAGGGGTACGTGATCTAGGTGGTGGTCTGACTTATGGAGTATAGATTAGGGTGAGAATATATATTGTGACTGGTTTTATAATTCGTGTGTTAGAGTGGTGGGAAATGGAAGGAACACATCCTTCTAGAGGGATCCTTGGTGTAGTTCAATCCCCTTTTGTGAGGGCTATAGTAGATTATTTACCATTGCTATTAACAAAGAGGTGTCTGTTGAGGAGATGTTTGCTAGAGATGGGGAAGAAATTAGGTGGAATTGGTGTTGGAGACGGCCATTATTTGAGTGGGAGTTATCCTAATTGTTAACTCTCCATCGGGATTTAAGTTTGATACAGGTTTGTGAGAAGGTCGACGATTCACGGAGGTGGACAACTGACCCAACTAGATGTTACTCAGTTAAATCAGATTACAAAGTAATTGTCAATGACTCTATCTATGCCACAATGCCTTTACACAAGTTCATTTGGTGTTCTTTGGCTCCGTCAAAGGTGTCTTGTTTTGCATGGAGGGTGTTGTTAAACAGAATCCCTTCAAAATCAAACCTAGTTAAAAGGAGACTTCTGGGGCAGAACGAGGCGGATTGTGTGTGGTGTCGACAAGGTGTAGAGTCCTCAACTCATATTTTTTTTGAGTGCCCCTTTGCCTATCAGATTTGGATGTTGTGCTTGCCATGGTGTGGTTTGCAATCGGTACTTTGATAAGTGAAAATTATATGATAAATAAGAGCACTTTTTCGTTCACTTATCAAGGATAAAATGGTATTTTTGCCCCAGTTTAATCCCTTTTTATTTAATATTAGATAAATTGTATTTATTAATCTTAGATTTGAATTTGATGCTATTTTGATAGAAATGTTGCTGATTTTTGCAGAATATTACAAGGATTTGATTTGAAGGAAAGATAACATTAAATAAGGGAGATATCTGCAAGATTTGAAGTTTAATTGAAAGCAATAATGAAGATTTGAAGATTATTAGACAAGGATTCTGCAGACAACCTTCCCAATTAAATCCAAGATGCTCAATAAATGCAAGATATCATCAAGAAAAGGGAAACAAGGAAAGACAAATCAACCAAAACCAGTCTCGGGGAGAGATCAAGTTAAAAAGAGAAAGATTGAAGCTGCAGGACGCGTTGCGCGCTTCAACCTGTGATGTAGCGCAGGGTGAAGCGCAGCCCGCTGGTTTCTGCGCTGCAACCTGCGCTGTAGCGCAGGGTGAAGCGTAGATCACGCTGATTCTTGCCCTATTGCTGTTTTTAGATAGATTTATCCCCAATTTTCTTTGTCTTTCCTTAGCCTATAAATAGGAACCTCTTACACCAGATCAGGTGTGCACGATTATTGTAATTCAGCTATATTCCAGTGATAATGCACCAGTTCTAATTTTAGAGTAGGAGAGGAGGAGCGCTTCACAAGGATTGAAGATGGTGACAACATCTTCGGTGGTTTGTATGGCTACCTTGTGTAGTTAACTCTCCATTAGGATTGAATGTAATTGATTCCATTCCCAAGTGTATGTTGAACTCTATCTATTTATTTATGCAGTTCCCTAGCTATAATATTGGTAATCTTGTTATGTGCTTAATTCCTAACTTCCGCGTTTGCGCCGGAGTTATAGGATAGTTTGTAATTAATGTTACGACTAGGATTGAGTTTGGGGGAGCCTAGACATAGGAAACTCAACCTCTGAGTGAATGAGAATACTCGGTTAACCAGTGACTGAAACATGAGTGTTGCTAATGATTGATGGGTAGTGTGAGTATCCTAATGAAGGGCATCTAAAGGATAGGCATGGTCTAATAGATCGATAACAAAGGATTAGTTGATTGTCAATCCAGGAAGCGAAACGTGGATGTATTCTAATGAGTGATGGGTAGTGACAGTACTCTAGCGAAGGTGTGTCCAGAGGAGTAGGCCTCGTTTATCAATTAGTTCTTTTACAAACGGAATAAAGAAAGCAAAATAAGTCGAGGGCAAGTCTGTCGCTTGGGAGAACCAGCATGGATTACCTTTGAGTGTGAGTGGCGCCTGGTAACTCGGGGTCTTAGCAATATAGTTTGTCTACAATGTTATAGTTCAAAGCCTATAAATAATAGGTAGTCTCGACATACATGACGGGTGTGATGAGATGAAGTTCAATCCTAATCCAAGTAAAGTGTCTCTAACTCTTCCTTTCTATTTTTATTACTTATTAATTTGCAATTTATAATTTCCACGCATAATATCCTCACAAATCTGTTATTTGTCTCTTGATAAATAGACCACGAATATACGCGAGTTGACCGTTCCCTGTGGATACGATAACTCTTCTTACTATTATACTACTGGATTTTTGGTTCGCTTGCTAGAAACCCATCATACTTCATCACTTCTTTTTTGCTCATTTTGAGCAGTTCTTGAGTCTCCCAAACTGTAACGCAAAGATGCAATACATGTGGGCCTTAGTTTTGTTGTTTATCATATGGAGTCTTTGGTTGGCTAGGAATGAAGTTATTTTCTCAAATAATTTGTTAACTCCATCTGAGGTGGTTGACTTGATAAAATTGAGATGTTGGAAGTGGCTCAGAGCTAAAGATCATTCTTTTTCATATCATTTTCTATGTTGGTCTAAGCAACTTTATTTATGCTTGGAATTCAGATCTTTTGGCTGAACAATTTTTCCAACTGGATTTTTGGGGAGCATTGCACTTGATATTACTCCTGTGAAGGATGCTGCTGATGGTTCCACCTAACCTAGCAATTGGTCATGGTACATGGCATTTGATTGGCGTGTTTTAGACGTGTTTTTGATTACCTTGCTTATGTTATTTGCTATTCCGGCTTTGGTTATTTCATTGTTGTCATTCATTTTATTTGGATTTGGTATTTTTTAGTTTACATGGGGTTGTTTTTTTAGCTTTTTTGTCACTCCTTTTGGGTGGCTTGGCTGGGTGTAGTGTTTGTCTTTCAGGCGGGTTGTATTTTTTTGTATTATGGGCTGGAGTAACCCTTGTACTCCCAACTAATTAATTCTTTTGCTTAGCAAAATCAATTAGATGATTTAGCTATTTGGGATTCACTATTGATGCTGACAAGTAACTTCTATTCGCCAGTTCATTAGATTAACAGGTCTCATTAATAGCTAGGGACAACAAGTTGAGAGTTTAGAAAGTTTATGTGTAACATCCCAAAAATTAGACCTAAGATGAACCTAGAAGAGAGCTATGAGTGAATTGATAATATGAGAAATAGTACAAGGAAGAAAGGGAGTTAAATGAGAGAAAGACTAAATTGGAAGGAAGTTAGGAGGAGAATTAAGGGACAATGATAGGTTATGGAGTAAGTGGTGAGGAATATTGTGAGTTAGAATAGCATTTTTGTAGCCCAAGCTTTGGGGAAAATAAGGATTAAAAAAAAGAGTTGCGCGTTCAAACGCGCATGTAGCGCGTTTAAACGTGCGTGTGGCTGGAAGTGTGCGTGCAGGAGCGCGCGAGTGCGCGCTAGGGCGGAGGGTTTCATTTGCGCGTTCAAACCCGCTGGACCCGCGTTCAAACGCGCGCGGTCCAAATTTTTTTAAAAAAATAGGGGCGTTGTTTTTCCCCTCATTTTCTTCACTCCTTAGGGCTTCTTTTAGAGAGAGAGGGAGCTGGTTTTAGAGAGAGAAGGCTAGAGGTAGGAGAAGGGCTTGAAGGATGGTGCTCCAACACTCTTAGGGCTTGTCCTCTTCCATCTTCTTCCACCATCATCCTCCTCCTCCTCCATTAGAGCTCCATTGAAGGTGAGTAGAGCTCACACACTTCCACCTCATTTTGTGTGTGCTTCCATCATGATCCCTATTCTCCTTTTCCCCTTCATTTTAGCTTATGGATGTTATATTATGGTTGGATTAGAGAATATTCATGTTTTGAGTTGCCTATGAGCTTATATATGAAAACTCTAGGTTAGAGGAAATCGGGATTTTGGGATTTGGTGGGAATGAAAGTTGATTGGTGATTTTCCCTAAAGAATATCCATGATGATTTTGTTGTATAAGGATGTATATGTATAGATTAAGGTTTGTTATGGGATATGTTTTCAAGGTTCCTAATTGAAAAGGTATTGTGAGATTTACTTGGTTGAGGTGGAATGAGTATTATGAGAAAACTTAGGTTTATGATATGATATTTGTTCTATGTACATGTGTTAGTTCTATGCATGCCATGAGATATGAATTATTTGTGAAGGTTGAGTCATTGCATGTTTTTGGCCTATGGCCCAGTTAAGACTAAAAAAATGGTTTTTGGCTTCGGCCCAGATAAAATGGCTTTGGCCCAAGTTAATTTAAAGTGAAAAGATTATTTTCAGAAATTGATTTAAGACTTGGGTGATTAGTGCCCAGCTAATAAGGGTGATTAGTGCCCAGAGATTTAAGGGGTGATTAGTGCCCAAGGAAGACGTTCCTTGTAGTCTGAGCTCAGGTCTAGCCACACAGTTATTTGAGATTTAAGTGATAAGAACCTGACGGTTGGTTTATGTCGTTTATGATAAGAACCCGGCGGCTGGGTTATGTTGTTCATGAGCATGCAAGTTCAGTTTATGCACCGTCAATTTATTTGAGTATTGAAGAGCCTTGATGATTATGTTGTGACTAATTGCTAAATCCATTGATTTAAGTTTGAAGTAAGTGGCTAAAATATTCAAGTATGTTTTAATGAACTGTGTTGAATGTTGCATTGCATCTGCCTGCTTTCCCACACTGCCTGCTGCATGCTTTGCTCACTAAGACCGTAGTCTCACCCCACGTTTCGGGGATACATTTTAACCTGTGCAGGGAACTTCCAGCTAATGTTCGGGGAAAGATGGAGCTCTTGGAATGGACTCACCCACTCCCAGTGGTCAAGAGGAGTTTGGTAGTTTATTAGGTGTATTGATAGTTTAATGATGTAATTATATAGAGATGTTATTGGAGAATTAATTGTAGTGGCTATTTAAATGATGTATGACATAGAAGTCTATAGTTTGCCCATGGAGGTCTAATTGTTATTGAGATGGATTAGTGATTATGTTATTATGAATTGTACTGGTGGTTTTGCTGGTTTTTAGGTTAAGTTGAAAATTGGGAAATGTCCAATTTTTAGGGGAAACTCTGCCGGATTTCTGGTAGGAGTTTTATGAACCATAACACCCCAACGTGTAGGTTCGTTTCCTAGGTTTTAATAAGGTTTGTATTGAATGCTATGATGTATGAGTTTTGTGGAAGTCTAAGCAAATGTTGGATTGCTTAGGCAATTGTGTTATTTGTATGCCGATATCGAAAATGGCGTGAAATAATTTCAGAAATTTGGAATAGTGTTTTCCAATGGACATTATTCTTGAATTAAGAAATTAGGACGTTACATTAGGGATAAAAAAACAAATGATTTAAAGTATAGAGACGAAAATCAAAGTTGACTGAAACTATAGGGTCAGTAAACATAATTTTCCCTTAAATTAATTTATAAATTTCTAAAATGTTAAATTACAAATATTTGTATCTTTTATTTAATTTATTTATATGGTCACTAAAATAAATTTATCAATTAATTTAATTTTTAAAATAATTTTATTTAATTTGTTATATTTCATAAAATTATCCATGCAATGCACATATATTTCATTAGTTTAATTTCAAAATTCATAATAGAAATAACAGAAATCAATATAAAAAATTATACATGACAAAAATCATTGTTAAAATAATTTCTATTAACTAAATTAACTATACAATTTTCTAAATGAACATAATTTCAAATGCATATATTTTTTACAGTTGAATTTTTTTATTATCATTAAAATGATTTTATTGATTAGAGTAATTTTTATAGTTATTTTAGGTTGATGTCAGACTTGTTTACTATCTAAGTTAAAAAAAAAAATTGTCCAAGCATAATAAGGACGTACTTTAGTACAAATTTTCGTATGCAATTTTTATTTTTCATTTTTGACAAAAATCCAAGTACAATGTTTTGGGGCAAATATTTTTTGAAGTTTCACTGAAATTAAAAGAGGGACCAATCTGAATTTTTTTTAAATATGAATAGATGTTTGGGTAACTTGAAGAACTTGTCCAGATCCTTACCATTCACATATTTATTAATAAATCCAACGGTTCCTATTGTAGGGTTGTAACTTACAACCCTAAAAATAGGAATGTATAATAAAACCTACCATACTTTTTGAATCAGCCAATACCAAGTATGACTCTATTATTTATTATAAGATTTATGAAATTAAGATCAATTTTTAAAAATGTATTTAAAAAGGGATTTAATAATTATACACAGTCGGTGTAAAATAATTTTACACAGTCATTCAATGATGTGTTGACACATGAAGTGTCATATTTATTAATTAATGTGGCAAAATATTATTGAATGACTATGTAAAACTTCTTTACACTGACAGTGTATGGTAAATAAGAGTTTAATTACTATACATTGACAGTGTAAAAAAGTTTTACATTGTCATCCAATTATGTACTGTCACATCAATTAATGAGTATGACACCTTATGTGTTATTAAACTCAATAAATAATGTGGCAACACATCATTGAATGACAGTGTAAAACTTTTTTACATTGTCTGTGTATACTTATTAAATCCATATATTAATGCACTTTTATGTAAATTTTTCGTTTTATATGATGTAAATACTATCGTTATGACTTATCCATTAATATGCCTTTTCTTGTGAGATAGATAAAATATCTTCATTCTAGTTGAAATATTTACTTTAGAAGTTTAGAGGATATTATGCTTTTCATATAAAATTTTAGTTTAATGGGTATGTACTATATATAATGTAAAAAAAAAAAGTTACATTCATCTACATATATTATCACATCATTTATTAAATTTAATAGCATGCGAGATGTCATATTTAATTATTAAATCATAGGACAGGATATCATTGGATAATAGTACATTTTTTTCTTACCAAGCCATACACATTAAATCCATAAACTTTTTTGTACCTAATACACAAACACATACCCCTAAATAACATATATATTAATATCAATTCTGATTTTCTCACCCCTTTTTCTCTTACATTACTTTTTTTAAAATCACATGTAGGTGCTTTCTATGGTGCCAGGCTTAATTTCCCGGCACCCGTGCCTTATATACGTGTTCTAACAGGATTGTGCAACGTATACTCATTTATACATTTATTCTTCTGAAATAAAGTTTTTTCTTTATTATGAAAAACGACCCTTGTTGCAAATTTGCAATTCTAAAAAATGTTTGGTCGAATGTTTTAGTTCAATTCTTTATAACCTACACAATTATTGAACTTTACACTCAGTGCAATCATTTTTCTGGGATTTGAAAAGCAAAGCATACCGATTTTGTTTATTACCTTAATCGCCGTTTTCTATTTTGCGTTTTTTTCTTTCAAATGGCTGGTGAAACATTTGCGTGAACGTATTTAATCATTTTTAAAAATCTTCTTGTTAATTATTTAATTAATTTACTCTCCATATATATATATATATCAAATTGATTACTCCCAAATTTTTTATTCTTCTACATCTTTTTTTTTCAAATATTTATTTTTCATTATTGTTGCTTGATTTTTATTTTTTTTGGTTAGTCCATTGCATGGGTCAATATGCAACGTAAATTCAGCTTTGAGATTATGGATTCAGATTTGAGATTATGGATGGGGATTTGAATGAAACATTGACTCCAGAATTATTTCTGAATGTCAAATACTTATAGAAATTTAGTTAATTAAGTATCCACTTATAGAATAATTGATGAAAATTTCTAACAATTTTGAGTCACAGTAAATTATATGTAACATTTTCATTTCTAACTTTTTAAGTATATACATACAAGTCTAGGTTTTGAGCTCCATTTGCTGGTGACATAAATATTGGAAACTCGCTAATTGACAAGAAACTTCTGGATTCTTTCAAATTGATAAATTACAGGGTGTTGCAGGAGATGTTCCGTGTATAATGCCTTATGTGTAAACTTTAAAAATTAATGCACGAATTAATTTAGACTAGCTACCACAGATAGTGAATGGATAACAAAATAAAACATTGACATCAAATATTGTAACTATGATTTCAGGTTTAAAAAAAGAATTTAAATAATACGAAAAGAGAAATGGAGCTACACACTAATTACAAAATTTGAATAATTAAATCCTAAATCTGATTATCGAATAAAATAAATATTTCAGTAATTACGAACATACAAATCAAAAGCTAAGTAATAGAATGCCACCTAAAAATGATAAATTGATGTTGAAGTTTGAAATTGCAATAGAAAAGGTTAATGTTTGAAATCACCACTAACCTAGAACACAGGATGTTAGATGCGAAATGAATTTTACACGAGGAAAAAAAAAGATAAATTCCAATAATCAAGGGATAAAGTACAAATTTTAAAAAGGTGATGGGTGTTAAAAATAAATACCAGAAAGATGTGTGTGAATACATAATATAGTAATAATAAACCATTTGTCATATCTATATTGGTCAACCTCAGCAATGCACAGGTACCCAGAAATTTATCACGGCACCATAGATTCTACCTCACAGGTATCCTCCATCCTCCATGCAATTAGTTCTCCCAGTTAAGATTTTTCCATCCATAAGATTTGAACCCGATATATTACTTAAGGAAAATCAAATATGTATGACTTGAATCAACTTCTGAAATGATTTTTTCGCATTACATTTTTAATTTTTTGAAATGATTTTCTAAATTATTTTAATGTTATAAATTTTGTATTATATTTTTATTTATGTTATAAAATTTTTTTAATATTAATTATTAAAATTGGCTTTAATATTGATGTTTGATATAATAAAGGTAACTATAATTAAATAATTAATACAATTACTGTTATTATAACTATTAAATATTTTTTAATTGTTTAAAATTTTATATTATATTTTTATTTGTTTATAATAACTTTTTACCCTTTTGAAATTATTTTATTATGTTTTAAATTTCGTATTATGTTTTTATTTATGTTATAAATATTTCTTTTTAATATTGAAATTGTTAACATGGGTTTTAACTAATATTGATTTTTTTCTATAAAAATAACTATAATTAAACAATTACTATAATTATTATCAACATAATTATAAATTAGTTTTTAAAGTATCTGAGAATGTTTTAAATTTCTAATTATTTTTATTTTTTTAAATTATTTGATATGCTTTAAATTATTATTATTATTTATATTTGTTATTATCATAATTTTTTATTTTTTATAGTGATATTTACTTTAATATAATTACTATAGTTAATTAATGGTGATGCATAAAATTAATCATTTAAAATGTTAAAGATACTTTCTATTTTTAGAATTTTTGCATAAAGGAATTTATTATTGTACCCTCACTTTAGATTTTATTGGCCACTTTCACTACCCTACTTTTATATATATAAAGATAAAGATAAAGATTACTTTCTCATCACATAACTCATCATTAATCACTTTTAAATTTAAAAAAAAAAGGAAAATAAATATAGAGTTGATACATAAGTAATATTAGTCTCCTTATACAGTTATATATGTTTAATAATATATAGTGAGTTTTATATATATATATATATATATATATATATATATATACTGTTAGTGTAAAGAAGTTACACAAATATCAAATAATATGTTGTCACATTATTTATTGAATTTAATAACACATGTGGTGTTATATTCATTAAATTATGCAGCGACACACTATTGTATGTGTATGTAAAACTTCTTTACCTATAGAGTATAAAATATAATATAATAGATATAATAAATCTACAGTAGATAGATAAAAAAAAATGTAAATTGTGTCATGAATAATAATGCAGCTACAGTGGAGTGAATCCTCCCCAATTATAAAGTTTATAGATAGATATGTCTAATAACAGTTAAAAGAGAGAGGCAAAATCATATAATGGGGTATAGAAGTTAGCTAAAAAGTCGAGCAAATAATTTCCTCAGTTATTGTTTGAACTGTTAAATTGGCTATCTGATGATTTCAGTCTGTACTGCCAATTACCCATTCACAAGTTCTATGGTCACAACTCACAAATATCTCAATTTTATACGCGCACTCACACACACACATTTTAACTCCCATCACCTTCTCTGTTTCATTTTACAGAGTATCTAAAGAGTGTGAGTAGCTGGGTTCATAAAAATTGAGCTCACTTTCTTCCAATATTCATTATATGCCAATGGGCTTAAATAATGTATAAGCATGGGGTCTGAAATATTGCTATAACAAAAATTCTTATTTAGGGATTTCTTTATTTGAAGATGTAACATGTAAAGATCTTATAATTGGAGAAAGTAAAACTTAAGAAGAAAATAGAATTAATTAGTAAAAATGATTTAAGTGAAACTCCTTGATGACAAGGAAAAAGGAATGAAGATAATCTCCATCAAGTTGATTAGTCCAACTTTTGAATGCCATAGCCATGGAGAACACAAGTAATCTGAGATGAGAACCATTATTGCCTAGAGCTACGGCATGTGGACCAAAAAAATGAAGATATAATGTGGAAAAAAGATCAAGAATTAATGTGATCAAATTTAATTTGAAGATTATACAGTTGAAACTTAGCAGGTATCTATATTTATTAGTTCTTCCCTTGGGTATTTGAACTTTCTGAAGTTATAACTACTCCAGTTGCTGTCTCGGAGGAGGTACGCTGCTGAGTCTGTGAATCTGATCAAAAACAACAACAATAAACAATAATCACATTATGTTAACAAAAGTATATAGAAATTATTATCAACTAATCTCATGCATTAGCTAGGCTACTAATTGACTACTCTCTATATACATGAATATATTTTACATGTAATTAAACCATACTGACAGAACCTAAATACACTTATAGGTTGTGTAATTTGTTGGATGAGGTGAGAAATGAGAATATCAAAAATTGGTAGCTTGGTGAAAATAGAGTTAGATAGTAGAGTCTTAATTTTCACTCTGATAGAACACAAAATTAACTTGTAACTCACTTTCATAAGGTAAATAGTAAACAAAATTTATAGTGAAAAGTGAGTTTTTTAACTTCAAAATCACATTACAAATATGGATGCAATATAATCCAGAGCATGTTTGGTTTAACATTGAAATGTGGTATACTCGTGCTGGACAATCCAAACTTGAATTTGACCACTTTTAACGCCAAATCAAACATACACCTAACAGCATTGAAGAACTGGATCCACATTTATAACGTGATTTTGATGTAATCCAAGCATGTTTTGCTTTTAATTGTGTTATAAATTTCTATAACTCAAATGAAATTTTTTTCTTTCCCAAACAGATAAAGAGAATATATAGAATTTTGTAGCAGAATTTGTATTGAGGGGAAGAAAATAGAAATAAGAGACTGATCTAGGTGATGTTGTTGATATCCAGAGAAGGAAAGAAAAACAGAAGTTGTATCTGTAGTGGAGCCTGTGTTTGTTTAAAATTAAAAAGTTACAGCAGTGGTAGTATCTAAAATGCAATGTGGGCCAATGCATGAATGGAAGACCATTTGACTGCATCTTTAAAGAGAAATTAACCACCACATTTTTTCCTACTGAAAACCACATGCATTCACTGTTACTTTACATGATGACCCTCTTCCCCTCTGTCATGACTTTCTTCCACATTGACCCATACATTATACGGTTCATGGCACAACCGAGACAGCTCATTCACATGGGGCTGGGGTTGCCCATGTGGACCCCCATGGCCACATGTTACAGCCAAATCATAATATATATTGTGTGTCAGTAAGTGCATCATAATTCATAAATCTCTGTGCACTCACCTCTCTCTCTCTCTTTTACCCACTCTCTCTATATATTGAGTGAGATATACACATTCATTCACAAGTAAGACTATTGAATATTCAATTTTTATCAGATAATCTTACTCGGGACTTAGTCACAGTTAAGATTCTTTATTATTTTGTAAGAATGTATTTAGTGGAGATCAAAGTCGGGAGTCTTTCCCATAATCTCAACATACATTGTCAACTGAGTCAGAACTCTTTAATTCTTGAATATAAAGGGTGAATTAATTAATTTAAAGAAAGAGGGAAAGAAAATTATTACCACTAGGGGAAGGAGGGGTTTGCCTTATTGCTAATTGTTGAGGTGGACGATATGCAGAGAAGGAACCTTCAATTGGTGTAGGGTAGTATAGATAGGACGTTCCAGCTGGTATGCGATGTGGTTGGGGTGTAGAAAATGTACCCCTTGGTGCTTGCACAGAATAGCCATAGTAATATGGGGTTGCCATAGTGGAAGATGATGGTCCATAGAGTTGTTGATGATAGTATTGTGGTTGCTGAATCTGAGGATTATACAATGTGGCCTGTGCTCATAACAATTATTAAGTTAAATATTAGTATCCAACTGTTCTCCATTATTAATTAATAACATGACATCACAAAAAAATAAAATAAATAAATTACAAGTTATTAATTGATTATGGGAGAGAGATGCTTACTTGGTGGTACCCATAATCAGGGGTGTAGGTAGGGTAGCTGCAAATAGAGTTAAAAGGAATTTAATTACTAAGCAAAAATGGAAGGAAATACGTTAAATGCAGTAATGCATTTGTTTCTTAGAGAAGAAATGGCTTAAAATGGTACACTTCTCTTGTTGTGGACTGGTACTGAACTTAATATTGTAATGTTTTCCGGTAAATCCGGTGAGGAAAGAAGGCATTAATATATCACTAGCCTTGGTTGTCTTGTGGACCCCACAAAAATTGATCAATGTATAATGAGAGCTAGTACTATTGTGTGTGCCTAAAGATTGAATTGTGGTATGGTATGGTATGGTATGGAATGCATTGCATTGTTCCTAAGATTAAATTGGTTATGTTATGAGTTATGACTCACTTCAGTGATAGCCTCCCTTTTTTTGTAACTAAGGCATTATGGAACATGTTGTTGCCCATCAAGCAGAAAATGGAAGGAATGAAGCATTAAAATGAATGGTCAAGGTCACATCAAAAGGTATGGAAAATTTTGCATGCACATATGAAATATGAAGCCTCATGGGAACTGATGACAGAGTAGAGCTTATAATATGTATACATCACAATATTCTAATACATGTCATTAACTTTCAAAAACTCTGTTAATTATATATTTATTTGAAAAAAAAAAGGGATGAGGTTAAAACACCTGAGAAAATGTACAAAGATACATGTTGCCAGGTAAATAGAAAGAAATAAATAAATGAGTAAATGGCCTTATCTTCTATACTTCTCTGTATTAGTTTTCCATAGTTCAATTGTTGTATTCAGAGCTGAATTTATATTGTATGCTTTTTACAGCCCGCAGGAAACGAGGCAAGGAAAAGTATTAAAATAAGAAGAATTTCCTTTTGTTTTTGTTTATATGTTCATAATTTCTTTGACGAGTATTTGTTAATTTACCTACCAATTTATACAGTTCTTAGAAGACAACAATAACATTGCTGGTGAGAAAATGACTTGATGGTACAGGACATGCAAAAGTACCGAGAGCTGAGGGATTTTATCATGTAAAAGATTATAAATCAAACTAATTGATGCAGGACCACTATGACACATAAAATTATGTACATGCATTGCCACGGATTATATATCTATTGATCAGTACCTATTAGCACCAGCATTTCTACTATTACTATAGATGTACATATATCAATAATATGTTATACATAAGTGTTATTTCTGATTGATTGATTGTTTGAATCTACATGTACCTATCTTCTTAGGCCTTCTTTAATTTATGGTATTTATAATTCAATAACTTAATTCATACTCCTTGTGTCTAGAGTAAAAAGCCTCCCCTTCTCTCTCCCCCTCTTCTCCAAAAGGAAAATTACTTCTTTCACACTCCAAATTTGGGGTATGAAAAAGGTAAAAAGAAGAGAGAAAGGTGAAAAAATGTGATGAAAAATGTGATCAGATAAAGAAAATAAATGAAATGTAAAAGAAGATGTGAGAAGATGAAGAGTGAAAAACAAAACAGAATTGTATAAAAAAAGATAATGTGTAAAAATGGGGTGTGTACATATAATATTTTTGTTTATAATGTGAAAAGTATTGATGCATTCTTTTAAGTTTCAATAAACAAATAAAAATACACATTATGACATTAGAATAAATACATTATCATTTTGAAAATACAATATATTCAGCTCTTTAACATATCAGATTATAAGATCAACATTTTTGCAGGTAGCTTTTGTATTAACATACTATAGTATGTAACAGTATTTAAAATTTTAAATAATATTAAAACAATTTTATTAAAGTGTGTGTTTGTATTACAGTCTGACACACATTCCCAAACAGCTAAAAGGTTAAAACTCCTCTGGAATCACCAAAGGCAGATACAGATACAAATACAGTTCCCTAAGAATTTTGGTTATCATTTTTATTATTTAATGTATTTAAAAATTTTAACTAGCCATGTCAACCAAATTAATTCATGCAATTGATTAACCTTAATGGTAGAGATTAATTAAGAATAAGAAAATTAATTAAAGTAGCTAGAGGGAAGAAAATGGACATGATATAGTAATATAGTTGTAAGACAGGGGAAACTTTTGCCTTGTACTTTTATTATTGATATGATATGTGAGGATTTTCATGCTGACACCGAGACCTACTGTAATTGGATGGAAGCAGTCAAGAGACATATGTAGACAGCAATGTGTGCATCTATATGCAGTTCCTCAATTAATACCATGGACCAGTTCCTTTGACTGTGTGTGACATGGGTAATTAATGGCCACAGTAAATGAACAAAACTAACTCAACTTACCCATATGGAGGGTACAGTATTGGTGGTGGTGGTGGCAGTGGTGGTGGTCCTGCTGCCGGAACACCACCGTACGCCGCCGCTGCACCTGGTGTTCCTCCTCCTGTCCCCACCACCCCTCCTTGAAATGTAGTACTACTACTCCTCCCTGCAACATTATATATACCATCCACCAAAAATTTACCTCATCATTCTTTCATGTCAAATGAGGATATGATAATACATATATAAATATTATAATTAAATAAATGTCTCAAATTTATATACCTCTTGGTGGTGATGGTCTAGGTCTTCCTAGTGAAGCAATGTTACAATTTGCTCTTCTTCCATCTATTACTGGGTTTGGATCAGCACAAGCCCTTCTAGCTGATTCTGGATCACGGAATGTTACCTGTTTGTTTGTGTATATATAATAACAATAAGGATCAAATATCAAACACATTTTAAAATAAAATCAAGCTTGGCCTTTAAGGCATAGAGTAAAGAGAAATTAAAGAATTAAAGAGAGATATGCATACAAATCCATAGCCTTTAGATTTTGCTGTGTTCTTATCAGTGATAATGACAGCTTCAAGAATGTCACCAAATTGCTCAAAATATTTGCGCATTTCTTCCGTTGGAGTCTCCCAAGCTAATCCTCCAACAAACACTTTTGTGAAAGTTGTGTCTCCAAACTGTGATCGGTAATGTGGGTAAGCCATTGCATCAAAAGAGAAAATAATGGGAACTCTTGTCCTTGTTTATGCTGCATGAAGTATTGGCATGTCACTCATTTTTAATTTCTTCAGCCATCAAAGTTTGCTTCTTTTCTTCTCTGTGACTGCGTTAAGGTGGTGACTTTCCAACCCCACCACCATTCAACAACACTCTCTTCTTCCTTTTCACTAGAGAGGAATATATCGTTGAATTTGAAGGGGAAAAGAGAGGTGGGTATGGTTTATGATGATGATGATGGTGTATCGTTATTATTTGATGGTTGTTTGGAACAAAGGCGTTGGTTAATTAAAACAAAATATGAAAAGGGCATAAAAAAGTTATTTTTTTTTATTGTAATAAAAAAGGGGAAAAGAGGAAAGGATGGTGGTGGAGGAGAGAGAAAGAGATCTGACAGCTGCAAACTCTAATTTGCTGGCCAAAGAGAGAAGGAAGAAGGGTTGTGGGCTTTGAAGTAGTATCACAACTCACAAGTGACAGCTGAGTTACTATCTCACTAGAAGTGTGTCCTCCCTGTCTTTGCATTAATATACTCTCCCACCATCCAATCAATTTCCTATTTTGACTTAAATTAGTTTCATTTGCTTGTCCTTGTGTTCCTTTTCCGGCTTATTTCTCATCCCTAGCTTGGGGAGGGTTCCTCTCTTTTCTTGTAGCATATTACATAACCAATTAGCCATAGACACGCATATAACAACAGGCTTTGTTAATTTTTTTTAAAACAAGGTTTTTCTCCATTTATAATTTAACAATTTTGTTAACCATTTTGTCAAGGATTAATATTAAACAATTTTGTTAATTTAATCATTTAACAACAGGCTTTATTGACCATTTCTCATCCCTAGGTTTTGGGTAATGTGTGTTAAAATTGTGGGAAGTACTATTGAATTCGATTTACACTATACATATTTTTATAGAAGAATGAATAATCTTAACTATAACTAAACTCCAAACTTGATTGTTTTATATATAGAAAAAATTGTCCCTCTTTCTCCTATAAACATCTCCTATTTGGATAGAGAGGATCTATATATTTTGAGTAGTCGTGTTTGTTTTCTAGTTGAGAGTCTTCCAAAAGTACGTTTCGGTAAAAGTATAACAACTATTCATGTTGGTCCAGAAGTATATTTGGAACCTCTCCAACGGTAAAACAAATAGACATGAACATCTTTTAATCCTACAACTTCCAAGTTTTCTTTTATTTAAAGTAAAATTTTATTTAATTTCTTACATCAACTAAAACTTGAAAACTGTAAAGATTCAATAATTTAGAAGAGTGAAAATGGAAAAATATGCTTGTAAAACTTTATAAATGGACTTATCAAAACAACTAAACAAATTTCTCAAAACATCTTATAAAACAAAATTCTTTTGAAAAAAATGTCTTTCTCTCTCTCCTACACATCTCTCCTATTTCTGAATAGGATCCATTTTGAGAACTACTCCCTCTAATTGCACTTGAGTCCTTTTTAAGTTAAGGACACATATTAAATAAAGATGTACTAATTTTTTAAAAATTTTCTACAACTTTCAAATTTTCTCCTATTTAAAGTTAAATTTTATTTAATTTCCTACATTAATCAAAACTTGAAAATAATAAATATTCAATAATTATGAAGGATAAAAATAAAAAAAAAATAATAAATGTTTGTAAAACTTTATAAATGATATAGATCAAACAAAAATCTCAAGAGAACCTGTAAAAAAACTAAAGAGAGTGTTTTATTTTAAATGGAATGTTAACAAATATCCTTAAAATATTAATAAAAAACTAGAAATGAAAAAATATATTAAAATATTATAATATAATATTATAAATATAATTAATATCATAAATTTTAATAAAATTATTATATTTATTAATTTCTTAACTAATATTAGCATTTGTTAACAGGATATTCAGAGGGATTAACAAAAGTTTTTTATTTAATGTTTTATCCTTATTAAATTTACTGTTAACAAAATAGAAGGATATTTGTAAAAATGTTGGATTTTACAACAACAGAAGACATGGACCCTCTGATCATGATCAGATGGCCCTTTTAACATGAAAAGAAGAAATTGTATAATTGATAAGCAGGAGGTGCGTGCTGAGGTTGGCAGCTTTGGTTTACAGATTGGGAATGAGCTGAAATTGTTATTCAGTCAGCTTCCTTTTTCCAAGGTGTTTGTTTGTTGCAGCGAAAGTTATGCATAATATACATGTTGTACAGAATAAAAATACTAATTTAATCTTCAATTTGACCTCACCCATTTCCTCTGCCGTGCCTTTTGTTGGTTAATCACATTTGATTATAGACACATGTGCTTGGGTAATTAACAGCTCCAATCATTTTACAACTTTTTCTTCTTTATGCTGGGACCAATGTATATCCCACATGACCCCAAATCCACTAATCATAAGCTATTACACACAGCAAATCAACCAAAATGAACGGGAACAGTTACAATTAGGTTTGAAAGCAAGGATATACTTTAGTACTTTATTGATTTATTTATCTATTTTTCTATGAAACTTGAGTTATTGTATTGATTAGTCATGGATAGGAAGTCATGTGCTAGAGAAGCTATTAGGTGGCTAATGAAAACAAAATTAAGGGCTGTTATGAGCTAATTTTTTTTTAAACCACATATATCTTCGATATAAAGTAATTTCCCTCGAGTCAGGAACATTTAAATCATTATGAAGCTAGTTTTTTTCCGTGAAAATATTTTTCATACATAAAACTCAAATGTGACACCTTGTTTAAAGGGAATCAAATATTAGAGCTGGCAATTCGGATTACCCAACCCGGCTCGATGTGGGTAGCAGACATTATCGGGCTGGGGGTATTCGACTTCTAAGATAAGTGTCTGAATCATGTATTTTTACGAACTAGCTCGATTGGGTTAACTCATTTTATTGGCTCTATCAAATATGTATCACTTGAACGAACTCTCATAACTCTCATGGTCAGATATATAGATCCATCACCATCGTATCATTCTCTTATCAATCGTGTCATTAACAAATGCTAATATCAAGCTAATATCCTACTTATTTTATTCCTAATGGTAGACCATTATCTTGTCCACAAGCTAACAAGAATGAGAATCACAAAGTCACATCCCCTGGCATTGAATTAACAAGAATTTTTCAAGTTTGATTTTTCTATTAGTCTTAGTTGGATCATACATGTTTGGCACTCCCACATTTGTTGTAGAGCTAGCATATATGGCTTTAATGACCATTATATAGTTATTATTTCTTTTTTGTATATGACTTTTTGTTAGTGAGCCAACGAAGAATGAGCACACCCCCACCACCCGCAAAGAACAGGGCAACAAAAATAGAGAGAAAGGGAAGAGAGGCAGAATGAGTCATTATCTAAATTGTTGCCAGCGTTAGGGACGAGGAGACAGCTATAAGGACCCTATGGTTTTTATGTTAAAAAAACTCTGCAAAACAAACGAGTCCGTGAACTGGCAGTCCTCTCCACGTGGGGTCCTATCAGTGTTGAAGAACTATGAGCTGGATTTCCATCTACTCAAGGGACTAAACATTGTTGACATTATACATATCACCAACAACCTGGCTTATATTTGATCAACCAATCAATTGGTCATTTTTAAGGCTTTAGTAGTATCTTTGATACCAAATACTTGGTTTTGGTTCCTAACCCACTAAGCCTTTCAACTTTCAAGCATATAAAGCACCCTCTTCACATCCTTTTCTTATAGACTTCCACTTTGAGGTGTTATATTTCATTTCTTCAGTTCCAAATCATAGTTTCTTCTTTTGGTTACCATTGACTGACTCCACCTCTCCTTCTTTGATAGAAAAATAAATAAAAAAGGTTTAGAAAGTGAAATCCTTTCCATTTCACAGGAACAGGATCTTATCATGACAATGTTCAATGACTTCATGATACTCAAGACTACAATTGTCTATGGCCCTTTTGGTTTTTTCTTTTTTCTTTTGTTTTTTTTTTTTTTTTGCTCTTCTCTGCTTTTATTGTCATTTTGGCTAATGGGATTCAAACAAAATTGTTACCTTTTTGTTACAAACTAGGATAAAGACCTTTCACAATCTAATCAGGTAAAGAAAAGAATCTTCCATAATAATGTCTAGTAACATTGATTACTCATTGAAAAATTTTGCTATGAAATTCAGCTAGATAGAGAGGACAACTGATTTGATCTGATCAATAGGATTTGAGGATGGAAATTGGAAAGTTAGTGATACTAGCAATTGGGGGTGTCTCTTCCATGATTGCAACTGTAACTAACAAATATAGAGAGGATCTTTTTACTGCAAAGGTATTTAGTGCATGACCCAACTCAACCTTACAGGCCCAATCTTGTCCCTTAATATACAGTGACTTCTTTTGTGCTGCAACATCAACATCACAAAGCAATTGAAAAGAATAGCAGGGGCATCCAAATCTATTGGATGGTGCCTCAATCTTGTTTTCCTATATAGGAAATTGAACTTTGAAAAGCTACCCTTTGAATTTCTATGGTCATCATAATTTTTAGATGAAGCTTTGAAAGTTATATATTCTTAACTTTCTTGGAGATTAAAACCATTCTACACAACCCGGTGGAGTGGAGTAAGACAGAGTCTCTGATATCTGACAGGTTGCAGGTTGGAACTCCACTCAAGAGCACTTATGGAGTGAGTCAAATTAGTTTGCTTATTTGTTAGTAATTTAGTAATATAAAGTGAGTCAAATTATTACTTTTATTTATTGGAATGGTAGAAAGTATGAAGGTGTGCAAGGTATAATGTTTGAAGGTGATAAGAAGGCTATTCATATAAAAAGAGGAATTAGTTTTAATTTTTTGAAGAGGAAGATTCACAAAAAATTTAATCTTTCAAAAAATCAAATTGTGTCTAGTCTAATGTGTAGGTTTTTAACATCACAAAACCCCACCACATATATAGGTCTTCAAATATGTGATGATGAAGATGTGGAGTGCATCATCCAGGCTTTCGAGCAGTAGTCATTGATGACTGTTCTTGAATTATATGCAGAGATTGACAATGTTGGTAGTTCATATTCACCCGTCCAACCCGTCCAATTGGATACGCAACTGTCAATGGGGATTGAAGATCATCATGTTTATTGCATTCGGCATATTGCGAGCAATTTCAACCACAAATTTAAAAATGCAAAACTTAAAGCAGACCTTCTAAAATTGGGTAATTATGTTGATTAATTTTATTATATATTTATCAGATTTTCTTTACATGTCTAACTATTTCCCCATATTGATTGTAGGGTATACGCCATGTATCCATCAGTTTGAAAGGAATTTGAATAACTTTCGTGAAACAAGTCCAGAAATTCAAAGATGGATTGATGGCATCTCTAAAGAAAAATGGAGTCTCGCACACGACTACGAAGGTCGTAGGTATGGACACATGACGACTAACCTGTCCGAGACTGTGAATAAGATATTAAAAGGGGCTAGAAATTTGCCAATATCAACACTAGTCAAGTGTACATATGCACGACTAGTAGAGTATTTTGTGAGGCGTGGGGCTGAAGCTCAATCTGAGATATCTTCTGGACACAGATACTGCAGAAAATTCACACAGTTGTTCAGCAAAAATCAAGAAGATGCATGTTCTCATCGAGTGCAGAGATATGACATCCAGTCGACCAAGTTTGAGGTTGAGGAACCTTATAATCCGGTTACACAAAAAGGGGGTTATACATGGGCTGTAATCTTAAATAAACACTACTGTGAGTGTGGGGTTTTCCAAGCTTATAGGTTTCCGTGCTCACATGCTATAGTTGCGTGTGCCGCTGTGAGCATTGACTTCTACCAATATGTTGATCCTGTGTACTCCACTCACAGTATTGTTGAAGCCTATTCTGGACAATGGTGGCCGATTGGAAATGAAGACAACATGCCGCCCTATAATGGTCCCCGTATTATTCCGGATGAGTCGACCATGTGTGGTAAAGGTCGACCCAAGTCAACACGCATAAGAAATGAAATGGACTAGACAGAGTCACAGAGTTCGCAAAGATGTACTCATTGTCATCGTGCAGGTCACAGTCGTCGAATTTGCCCTCGTTATTTAGAGGAGCAACAAGACCAAACCCATGCTAATGACAATGTAAATGATCCATAAATAAAATTTGTGTTTCAGGTTCATCAAGTATTTTAACTTATAACATTAACGCACTGTTTGTATCAAGTTTTTTAAATGTTAAAAAATTATAATTTCTAATAATAATAATAACAATAATCATATTAAAATTTAAAATAATACCATAAATAATAATAATAAGAACTATATTAAAATAATAATAATAAATAATAATATTCATTTAAAATAATAACATAAATAATAATAATAATAATTTTATTAAAATTTAAAATAGTAACATAAAAAAAGTTTTAATGAAAATAATATGGAAAGAATTAATCATGTAAAATAAGTGATAAACCATGCACAACACATAGATGCATGCAAATACATGCAAATAATAATGCGTGATACGCTATGTGAGTCAGCGCATCTTGTGATGCGCTGAGTCACTTAGCGCATAACAAGATGCGTTAAGTGACTGATGCGCTTTCACAAGATGCGCTAAGTGACTCAGCGCATCACAAGATGCGCTAAGTGAGTTAGCGCATTGTGATGCGCCAAGTGAGTCAGCGCATTGTGATGCGCATCGTGGGCATACTGTTACGCGTGACACTCTTATTAGACGCGCCAACACAATTAGCGTATCATGTTAAGGGGAAAGATATATAGGATGCGCTAACTGAGTTAGCGCATTCTATATATCTTTTAACTGGGTTGGCGCATCAAGATGCACCAACCCAGTTAGCGCATTAACCTTCCACCGTGACAAAAATCACCCCACTTTGATAGATATATTTTTTATCACATTATTTTAGTAATTATATTTTTTTTCACCCATGTACGGTCAAAAAGCCGAGAACTTCACCTTTTCTTTTTTTCCATTCATATCAGTTCAGGATTAAATTCAAAATCACATTAAGAGACTCAAATAATTTACTAGAACATGTTGGTCTAGGTGTTTTATTACTATATATTACATCTGAAAATTATAGACACTAAATTATGACCCGCGCGATACGCGATATGATATATTAAGTGTTGTATATTTATTAATAATATTATAAATATTGTTATATTAAAGTGTCATGAAAATAATATTTTAATTTATTATATTAATTTAATGATATTAATCTTTATTATTAGAATTTCACATTGATTACAAATTGAGGTACAAATTGAAGTTTTTTTTTGTTAAAAGCTTTGTTATTTTTTAAAGTCTTGTATACATTTGTAAAATAAGTTTCATATTTAGACGGACAACAAAAATGAAGAAATTGAAATTTATAATCTCAAATACAAGAGACAATAACACAATTTGATAAATATTATTGATTATTTTTCTTACTATCAATTAATATTTGATTAATATATTAACATCTTTACATTTGATTATTGTTGATTTCATATTTTTTTTCTTCAAGATATACAAGACAACTATATAAACCGAGATGTTTAATTTCAAGAAAGAAGGTTAGAAGGAAGAAATTATTCTATTTGTTAAAAAACATTAATTTTGCATCAATTTTAGCTTTATATTATTGTAGATTGTAAAATGTGAGTGAGTTTGTTTTTGCATATTGATATTGATATTTATATTAAATTTTGTGGAAGTGGTGGATCCATGGATAAAGACTTTTGCTATGTCCTCATTTATTTAATTTGACATGTTATAAATTATTTAAATGTAATTAAGATTTTTAAATTATATTTATATGAAACAAATTGTAATGAATTTAAATGTTATAACAAATGAGAATTTAAAATTATTATATAGTTGTTAATTAATTGATGATTGTGTAAGATTTAAATAAAAGAAATATTTGTAAAGGTATTTGTTTTTTTGTGTATATTTAATAATATATTATATTAATGATGAAGATAAGATTTTATTACTAATTAGTTTATGAAAGATATAAATCATGACATGGTTACATAGTATAATAATTTCATAGATAATTTATCCTTTGAATTGATTTAGTTAATTAGTGTAGTGATAATTTTATAAGTGCACTTTTTAAACATTTTTTGTATATATATTTAATAATTTATTATATTAATAATGAAAATAGGATCTTAATACCAATTAGTTTATGAAAGATAGAAATAAGTGACCTGATTAGAAAGTAGAATCATCTCTTAGATGATTTATCCTTTGAAGGATTTTAAATTTTTTTTTAAAATATTTTGTATTTATTAAAATCGATTTTGAATATTATTGACATTATCAATGAGGCATAAAAAAACATATGATTCTTGTGTAAATTGTAACAATTTGTGTGGATTTTGTATTAAATTTTCTGTTACTTTTTAATATTTAATATGATATAATGTATTTAATTGCATTTATAGGGAAGTTTTAGTGTTTCAAAAGTCTCTTATAGGAAGTAGAAAAGAAACATGAGGAAGTTAAGATAGCTAGGAATAGTGACACATCATATTTTTATTAATGTGGCACAAATAGGCAGATGTGGCAATATTGGAGGTGATGTGGTGATGCTGAGTCACGCGACTCAGCTTTAATAGATAGATAGATAGATAATAATAATAATAATAATAATAATAATAATAATAATAATAATAATAATAATAATAATAATAATAATAATAATAATAATAATAGATTCCAAATGATGTCTTTGATTATACAATATTATTGTTTTGATTTTACATGCGAAGTTTATTTATTAATTATATAATAATATTTATTTTCTTTTGAAAAAATAAGTGCACCCGAATTTATGTCTAGTTTTAATCATGCCCTACACCCAAATTAGTTTTAGAGCACATAAAATTTTCCTCTTTTTTTCTTGTTTTTGCTCTTTTCAATTTTTTTTTTGGGTTAAGTAAAAGGTAGGGGTGTTCAAGACCTGGTATGTCCCTTGGACCCGTCCCAACCCGTCCTACTCGGGTTGGGTCTGTTCCTGTCCTACAAGAAAGAATAGAACCAAATCGGGTCTTATCGGGTCTCATTTTTTGACCCGCCATCGGATTGAAGACGGATTCGGATTAACCTTCGGGTTACCCGACCCATCTTTTATATATAAATATAATATTTATTACTTATAATTTTCTATTATGTAAAGTCATAACCTTACTTTTTTCATTTTAGATAGTGTTTTTGAGTCTAAGTTTCCTCTATCTATCTTTAAAAATACATTCTATACATAAAGTTATATAGTGATATAATGTTATTCTTGTTTTAGTAATGTCCCAAACTATAAAAAAGTAAAAAATATTACATACATTAAGAGAAATTCTATTGTATGCAATATATTTATTAATTGTATGAACAATTTTCTTTTGAACATTGTTATATTATCGTTTAATGATTATATTTAGCTTATATATCGGGTCAACCCGGTCCTGTCCTTCTCAGACCCGGTCTTACTTAGACTCGCAAATCATCGGGTCTCTTCGGGTCTATGGACGAGTTCGGGTCCATAAAATTGGCCCGGTCAAAAATTAGGACCGGGTCAGGGACAAGCAAAACTCGTCCCAACCCGTCCCATGAACACCCCTAACGTGGACCAAGAAATAATTCCTGATAAATATTTTGTAAATAAAAAAAATGTTGTTATGGAAGCAACCGCAACAACCTTGTAGCATGCATCTCTTTAAAAAAAATCAATTAACATGATCAAGTGCTTTTTGTTTTTTGTCGATGATCAAGTGCTTTTGTTAGTTAATATTTCGAAAACAAAAAAACTGGGTTCACTAAAGCAACCTGTTCAAGTTGCGGGCTCTAGTCTAGACTTGATTTCTGGGCAAAACAAGTTGGATCCACGTCAATAAGTGCTTTGACGCCCTTTCTCCCCACTACCATCAACAAAAAACAATTGATTGCAGGGCTTACCACGCATGCCTACAAAAAGAGTGGGCCACATCATGCTTGGGCTAAAACCAGGGCCCATCTATTATCCACTTTAGCCACTTATTCATATAATCAATACATATTTGATTTTACCAAAAAAAAAAAAATACATATTTGATAACTTTAACACTTAATAACTTTTTGTAAAATGAGAATTTGACCAATTTAACCGTTGAATCACATTATATTACCTTCATAATCATGTATATCAAATTTTAGATAATTTAGACATTCGTAGGTTTTTTTATCAAATAACGGACTTTTACTTATATTTTAAAAACATATTATACGTTGAAATAAATTAGTTTAATAAAGTATCAATTAGTTTTCGATTTTTAAAAAAATTTATAAGTTTGATCTACTTTATAAGAACTTTTAATTCAATATTGGATTGACCAAATTCTCATTTTACAAAAAGTTATTAAAAGGTATAACTTTTAAAGTTTGACACCCGGTGTCAACTACATATATATAATCAATACATACTTGTACTTGAGCAAAATAAATATAATCAATATATACAACAATTCATACAATATATTTCCACTATATCTCTTTCTATTATATCACTTGTCACGTCTCAAACTTATATCTCTTTTCTTTCTTTCTCTCATTATTGTTATACAATACGTCTCAAACTTCTATCTCTTTTCTTTCTTTCTCTCATTATTGTTATACAATTTGGTTGTTCTCACTTCTCACACAACTCATACAGAAAGAAAACACGAGATTAATTAGAATTGTTTTTTCTTCTTTTTTAGACACGAGAGATTAGAATTAAAGATGGCAAATCGAATAAAAAAATACAGATGCAATATAAAATATACTTATAATTCAGAATGAATTATGTACCCAACATGGGGTGGTGGCGCAGTTGGCTAGCTCGTAGGTCTCATAGCTTCTGAGTTATCCTGAGGTCGAGGGTTCGAGCCTCTCTCACCCCATAATTTTGGTTTTCATCTTTATTTATTTAATTTAATAATGTTAGTAGGCTTTTTTTTTTGGACTAAAAATATAATTGGACTTTAGTTACGACAGACCAAGTTCCAGCAAACTTATCCAGTTTTTAGCCCAATTGAATTAACCTCAAAGCAATATTAATCACTTGCCCAACCATGACATATACCCAAAAGAATCTGACCAAAAAATAAACCCAAAAGAAAATAATAGTAGGAGTTCTTGTTGGTTATGTGTTCTGTTTGTGCTTTTCTAAAGCCAAGAAATTAATAATAATAAACTATTAAAAGATATGTTATATGTTTAAAAACATTGGTAATATTAATGATAAAAGCTCAAAAAAGTTTCTAGTATTTTTCTTAAAAGGTAAAAAACAATAGTATCTGAAAATAAGTACTACATCATAAATCACATTTTCTTAAACTGAGGCTAAGTCTTGTGATACGTCCAAATTCCCCACTTAGTCATTACTGATTAGGCTTTTCAGAATCTGCAGCTACATTTTCACACTATTTGGACTCACAATACAGCTGTAGAATTTGGTGTAACACGTTAGCAGCAACAACATTTCCATGGTCAATGCTCAACTTTACAATTTATATACTTCTGAAGACAACTGAAACCAGACAACTGAAACCAACATCCCCATTTGGCCATTTTCGTCAAAAAGCTTTATCATTGTTTTCCAATTTATTTGTGATGTGATATTACCTGCGTTCCTGTTTAATTGTCCACTTTGACTAAAAACACACATATTAAAGAATGCAATCATTACTCTTATTTTCATGGAAATAAATTTTAAACTTTCTAATTTAACCTTTTATCTCTCTTAGTATTATTGACTCTCATTAATTTTCAATAGTGGGTCATTTATTAACATAAGGGTAAAATGGAGAAAAAAGTAATTATTAGTGCATTGGGTTTGTAAGTAGACAGTTAAATAGGAACAAATTTTTTTTTGAAAGTGGACAGTTAAATAGGAACGGAGGTAGTATATAGCAAAAAATGGCAAGGCGTTAGATTTGAGCGGTAATATACAAATCATAGAGTGTGTTTGGTAAAACTAGCTTAAAAGCTAGCAGAAAGCTGAAAAACTATTGAATGTGTTTGGTAAAATTAGTTGAAAATGGTAAAATGACATTTAATGACAACATTAATTATTAAATAATGATAAGTGGGGTGGTTGTGGGTTAAACTTGTAATAGCTGAAATTTGGAGCTTTTTTAAAAAAGCTACTCCTAGTAGCTTTTTAAGAAAAGCTTGTAGCTACCAAAAAAGCTACAAAAAAGCTACTTTCCTAAACACAGATTTTTTGGTTTCAGCTAGTATTTTCAACTTTCAGCTAGTTGAAATGACTAGCCAAACACACTCATAAACTGATCTTTAGGTTTAGAACCGTCAAGAAAAGCAACTCAACTATATAGTATTCGTTTAGTTTACGTGGAGTTAAGTTGAATTAATTTTAGAAATTAAATTGAGAATGTTTTATAAATTATATTATACGGAAGTGATTTAAAATTAATTTTATCAAACCAAGATTTTACACTGAACAGTAAAATAATTAGGGACATATTATATTTTTTTATTGGGGAATGACCAATACAATACTAACAGATTTTATAACACCAATAACAGGGTTGAAGGATATATTCCAATTTCCAAGTCCCAATCTCTTTCTTCATCTCTTCAAATACGTACCTGTGTCATATACGATAAGAGGACTGCTAAATTTTAATGGAAGTACACCTAATTTAGGTGAGCTTTTTACTTAACATTAGTGAAAATATCACTTCAGAGAATTTTGTCCTTATAAGATTTAAATTCTGAAGTTCCACTTCAACTGCTGACACAAAAATGGAAATCAGCCTACAACCAACAGTGGCATCTATGAAAATAACTGTAGGGTAAGCATTTGCTGATCTCATTATTGTAACAGTACTTACCTTTTCCTTAATGCATTTAAATTACTCAAAACTAATTAATTAATTGTAAGATCGCTTTTAGTACTTTAAAAAAATGCAGGGGATCATAGTCTACCTTTAATATACTTCTGAAATTGATTTAATAATTCCAGTCCTTCACTATGGTTGTATATGTTCGTGGCCATTCACATTTCGATTGACATTACTGAAATTAGTGTTTTCGGCAGCACATTTTTATATTCCTACCATTATGCACATAGGAGATGTGCCGGTGCATAAATAAGGTGGGTGGAAATTAATTGTCCTTTGAATCCCGTCACAGTCACAGAGGAATCTGTAACTAATAATTTCAGAGTTTGGCAGGTTTAATTCTTCAGATGATGACAATGTCTCTATTGGAATGTTATCCTATTCAATTTAATTTCCTTTTACTAATGTTTTTTTATTTTGAAAAAAATTGTTTCACACTAAAAAAAATTAAGTGTAAGAAGTATAGGGAAGAAAGAAAGGATGATAACATCTAACTGAGTTTGAGGATATCCGTAGTGACTGTCCCATCTGGGGACCCGAGAATGGAGAATTTTTTCCTGTGGGGATGGGGATAGAAAAACCCCCGAAGCATATTTGGGGATGGGGGTGGGGATCATTCCCCTGCCCCGCCCTAACACATATAAAATAATTAACACATATGTAAGATTGGCAATTTTCCCTATGATTTTAGGTTTATTATATGATCTACCTCATTTAGAATTTTGTGTTTGGAGATTTTTTCCGTTATAAGGATAGGGCTGAGCATGGAAAATCGCTCTCCTTGCCTCATAAGATCCATAAATAATTAAAATAACAAAATTATGCTTAATTATATACATATATATAATTGACTTTTAGCCTTTTCTTTAACAATTAACCTAGCTATGGAGATCCCCGTGGGGACCTGTGGGG